>OX424511.1:9010069-10394235 GCA_949152395.1 Agrochola litura
GTGGTCATGGTAGTTAAGTGTCATAAGGGGTATACATTTTCGAAGAATTTCCATTTTTTTAAGTAATTTAAAAAAAAGTAGCGGTATTTTTTTTTTCTTTTTTTTTCTCGAGTATTCATTAGTAGGTCCATCCTCTGGTGCCGGCTTATCGTTGAATTTTGGGACATGTTGTATACTGACCTTATTGGTGATGTTCTTCAGAAAGGCCAGGTGCGTAGTACTCGCAACCGGCGTGCGTGTATGACCAGATGTATGAACGTAAACAAGGCAAAAGGAGTATGTAAGGATCGTAGCAGGTGGCGTTCTGTAGTTTCTGCCTACCCCCATGGGAAGAAGGCGTGAGTTTATGTATGTATGTATTCAAAAAAATGGTCTTCATTTTTACTGACGAAAATATCCGTTGAAAAGGTGTCAACATATTTTCAAATTAGTTAAACTTACTACTTTTATGCAAAGATACTGCAAAGGCAATGTAATCATTATAAACTATAAGAAATAATCTAAACACTGTAAACCAAAGAAAAGCGCAGTGAAGGATTTTTAATCAGTGTGTTGATGTGTTGATGCTCTTATCCCTTCAACTGTCATTAACGAGACACAATAGAATTTTAATTGTTATCCGCCTTTATAAGGCTGCTTAACTGGTGATGAGATATACAACTTTATTCTTTAAACACCCATCATAAGATGTATTTTTCAATATCATCAGAAAATCCGTAGCGGTCTTTTGTTTGCATGAAAACTTAAAATTCTGCTTTTGAATGATCCTAGGCATACAAACGGCCCAACTGTGTCTGAGTCCCACCCTCTATCTAAACTACGCACGGAAGCGGTGGGTCACCTTTCACTAAAACATATACAATACTTCCTGCATTGGACGGCGTTGCTGAAGATGGAAGAGAGAGGCCAGATGGTGTCGTCTCCCTTACATGCGCTGTGGACTGATAGCGTTGAAAAGAGGTTAGAATACACCTTGTCAGGGGTCATAAGAAAATCCTCAAATGATGAACGTAGTCCAAAATATTGAAATATACAGTTTTCATGCTTTTAGCTTGCCTAGAGCAGTCTTTCCATCGAGTACTGGTGGCAATACAATTTAATACATTGCTTGAGACTTCTTTTATAAAGTAGTTCCCGATATTAGCTACAAGAAAATACATATTGCTTCATTTATTTCAGAGAAAAACGCGGAACATGTGCAGCTAACTTAAAATTAGCAGCAGTAACATATTTGGAAGATAGATACTTACACATCTTTAATCGAAAAACTGAGGGCAGAGGTAAACTTCAGATATTATTACGATTGTGCATGTTACCGAGTTTTTGTTCATAGAGTGATTTACTCAATTAAATAGTTTCGGATTCATTCGGAACTTTTTATTGGCTCGCCATCTCTCGGCAGGCACAGATGAACAGATGGGACACTCCACATTTTAGTTATGAAGCTACAAGTAGGTATTCAGTGGGCGTAACGTAGTCAGAAGATATAAGAGTTACGCGATAGAAAGAGAGGCAACTTCTATGTGAATATAACTGTAGGTAATAAAATAGGTGAATTGCACTTTATTGTGTCGCAGCAAGAGTCTCTTTTCATTTAAATGATTTTGCAGAGTGTCTCATCTGTACTAATCTGTGCGGCAGGTTAAAAATATTGTTTCGAATAACTATCTACTTAACTAAGGTTGTTTTCTTAATTATTTTAATTTTTTTAGGTAATAATGTGGATACAAAAGTTACTAAAGGTCCACAAGAGGGTGAATTTTCAATAGTCAGCATAGAAAACCGACCGTGGATCGCAGCAGGAGTTGTGACCGTATCAAATTCTAAAGAGATACACATATTTCTAGAGAGGTACGATACTTCTTTATAACACTTTCAGGGATAATGTAGTTGGTTTAATTATATGGTTTTACTTTCATAATCTGTTTGATCAAGCTGAATCAAAAACATAAAAATAAATCTCTAAATAAATAACAAACAATCTTAGAATATTTATATTTAATAATAATAATAATGGCGCTTGGCGGCTCAGTACCAGACTGCTTTGGAGTCTGGGTCGCTACCCCAGTTCCTAACGACAGGAGTTACCCACCTGCTCCATAAATCTGGTAGCACCGCGGAACCCAAAAATTATAGGCCGATCACGTGTTTACCGACGGTCTATAAAGTTCTTACATTCATTTTGAGAGCAAAAAAAAAAAAAAACAACCGACTTCAAAAAAAAAAACACTACAAAGTGAAAAATAACTTTAATTTCGGAAGTCAGTGTCTTGGTTTTGAATTTTCGTTCTTTGTCACCGACTTCCGAAATTAAAGTTATTTTTCACTTTGTAGTGTTTTTTTTTTGAAGTCGGTTGTTTTTTTTTTGTAAAAAGTTCTTATTTTTCACTTTTTAGTGTTGTGGTACCTAACCCAAACAAATTCGAATACCACTACCTGCTATGTAAATAACAGTGACAGGAAGTTATCATATCATCCACATATTAAGTGGGAAAAAATACGTATTATTGAAGCTAACTCAAAAACTACCCAAGCAAAGTTAATAAAATTTATATGGGACCACCTCTGAAGTATGATCTACCAAACAAAAAAAGAATCATCAAAATCAATTCATAATTGGCGGAGTAATCGCGTAACAAACATACAAAAAAAAAAAAAAAACATACAGACGAATTGAGAACCTCCTCCTTTTGGAAGTCGGTTAATTAACAGACATATAGTCACTAACTCCATCATGTCTGCCTCTCAAAATGGATGTAGGAACGGGTCCCGCGGTACTAAGGAGCTACTCCTCATTGATATGGCCATTAGCCAACAGGTTCGCCGTTCCCGAAAGGATCTGTCGACATGCTGGATAGATTATAAGAAGGCCTACGACTCGGTGCCACATACATGGCTCATGAGGGTGCTGGAGTTGTATAAAGTAGATACAACTCTGCGCACCTTCCTGATGTCGTGTATGGGCCAATGGAGGACGGTCCTTCACTATCCAGGATGTCGAAATATCCGGAGGAATAGCGAGCCGATAAGGATTGAGCGAGGTATATTTCAGGGCGACAGTTTGAGTCCGCTCTGGTTCTGCTTAGCCCTGAATCCTCTAAGCACACTGCTGGAGGATTCAGGTCTTGGCTATCGGTTGAGGAGAGGTGGTCAGGTTATATCTCACCTCCTCTACATAGATGACCTAAAACTCTTTGCCCCCAACAATTTGCAACTGATGGGAGCTACTGAAAGTAACTGAAACTTTCAGTAGCGCCATCAGGATGGAATTTGGTGTGGACAAATGTGCGGTCATGCATGTAAAGCGAGGGGAGATTGTGGAATCCGTGGGAACCCAACTCTCGGATTCCATAAACCTTAGAGCCCTCTCCGCATCCGAAACCTATAAGTATTTGGGTATGTCGGAAGCGTTGGGCATCAATGTTACTGACATGAAGCAATCGTTGAAGGAGCGCTTCTTTGGCCGCCTGAATAAAGTATTTAATAGTCTTCTATCAGGTGGAAACAAGGTGCGCGCTTTCAACGGTTGGGTCATGCCGGTTTTGATGTACTCTTTCGGCATACTCAAATGGACTCAGACCGAACTAGACGCCTTGGATAGGAGGGTCCGTACACTATTGACTGCATATCGAATGCATCACCCACGATCATCGGTAATGAGACTGTATATCCCGCGAAAATGTGGAGGTCGAGGCTTTTTAAACGCTAAGACACTCCACAATCGCGAGATATGCCTCAGGGAATATAGTCTCAGGGAATATTTCCTAGAAACCGACGTGGGGATGCATCGAGATGTGGTTGCGGTGGACCAGGGCCTTACCCCGCTCTCCTTGGCTAAAGAGAACTGGCGCAAGCCTGTAGTGCTTGACACTAACGAACGCAGGGAGATATGGCAGAGTAAGGAGCTTCATGGGCGCTACTTCCGGGCCCTACATGGGCCCGATGTAGATTTACTAGCGTCCGTAGCCTGGCTGCGTTTTGGTGACCTCTTTGGGGAAACCGAAGGTTTTGTCTGTGCAATTATGGACGAAGTTATGATGACGAACAATTACCGGAGATTCATTGTAAAGGACGGCACGGTTGACATCTGTCGGGCATGCCACCGTTCGGGAGAATCAATCCGACATATTATCTCCGGGTGTTCTCGTCTAGCTAACGAAGAGTACTTGCATAGACACAACCTTGTAGCCAGGATTATCCATCAGCAACTTGCTCTGAAATACAGCCTTGTGGAATCGGAAGTGCCGTACTACAGGTATGTGCCCGACCCAGTTCTCGAAAATGGAAATATCACATTGTACTGGGATCGATCCATCATCACTGACAGGACTATTGTTGCCAATAAGCCTGATATAGTGGTGGTGGATCGAGGAGAGCGTCGCGCAATGATTGTTGCGAGGTTGTCGACATGTGGGATGTGGACTCAGCAATCATTGTGCCGATAGTCATATCAGCCAATGGATTAATTGCCAAGAGCCTCGACCAACACCTAAGGAGGCTCTCGTTGGGCAGCTGGATTAAGGGCTTGATTCAGAAAGCGGTACTCCTGGACACGGCTCGCATTGTTAGGAGGTTCCTTTCTCTGGAGCCCTGACCGCCGGTAGCTTGGACCCTGTTCCCGATACCGATGGGGATACTATTTTTTATATTTTTAAATGTTTTTATATTATTAATTTATTCTAATATTTAAAAATATAATTTATATGTAAATAATGAAATAAAGGAAATAATAATGATAATAATAAGGCGGTTGGATCAAAGGCCTGATCCAGAAACCAGTACTCCTCGATACGGCTCGCATTGTGAGGAGGTTCATGTCTCTGCAGCCCTAACCACCGGTAGCTTGGACCCTGCTCCCGACACCGGCGGACCTCTATTTTTTATATTTTTAAATGTTTTTTTTTTATCCTGTTTATTTTAAGAAATATTTAAAAATGTAAATTAATAAGAAACTAGATGAATAAACGAAATAATAATAATTATTATCATTTCAGTAACTGACTGTGTTTTTTAACACTGGGTATTTGTCGTCGAATATAATAAAATTGCCGCACAATTGCTACATAAAAATATTTTTCTAGGGATGTGGGTAGTCGTTTGAACAAGGACACGGTATTCCATATCGACACGTACGAGTCATATGCGACCACTGTACAGAATCTCACCAATTTAGGAGTACTCATGGAGGACAGCGATAGATCCGAGAGACTTCGGAAGTAAGTACACTTTTTCAAATGTCTTTCAATGCTGATTTTGGCCGCGTAAGGCCTTGTGTATTTGTGGCGGAATCTACAACGCAACATGCAAACTACGCATCACACTGATGTCACATAAATCCTACGTCGTGCAAGCAAAGTTATCCGTATGACTAGCATATACAGGGTGACTGGATCTGGACTTGCCATAGCAAATTCGCATATAGAGGTCATTTGCTAATTAGACCTTACTTTCCCTAGCTAAAGTTTTATAGTTTAGGAGATATGTCAATTTGATCGTAAAGATTTCTTTTTTTTTTAAAGCGTACAATCTTATTTTTAACCCTAGTTTGAGGGAAGTTCCGAGGTATTATCACCAATGTTTATGACTACCAACAAATAGTAATAAAAAATACTAAAATAATGCAAAAAAAAAAGTTATGAAAATCTCAATAAAGTATAAAAATGTACATATCTCTCAAACTATAAAACTTTAGCTAGGGAAAGTATGGTTCAATAGTTAGCAAAAGACCTCCTCTATATGCGAATTTGCTATGGCGGGTCCAGATCCAGTCCTACGTTTTGGAATGGGCAACTAGCTTCATATTTCTGACTGAACTGGCAGCACCCGTCGGGCAATAGCGCACCAGACACAACACCCGTCTGGTCGGAATATCTTCCCTTTTCTATACAGGATGACGAACCCTGTTCCTCATACCTCTATACATTTATTGGCCTAACTTTCGAATACTTAACATACGAAAAAAAAAAAACTTCTTGAAGTTATGTGTCGTTTGGGCTGGTTCTAAAGAATAGTAAGCCTTTTTCGCTTGTCATTTTCAACTTACATTGTATTTCCAGGTTAATAATAGACAAAGAATCTCCTCAATTCGAACCCAAATTACCTCGCGACGTAGGCCGGCTCGGTGCGCGTCTCATGAAATCCATCAACATACAACAACAGCGCGCCGTGCTCAAGTCTCTGGCGGCTAGGGACTACGCGCTTATGTGTGGACTGCCGGGCACTGGTAAATATACAAAAACAACAAAAATAATCGGTAAAACTTCACTGGGTGACAGGTATCGATATCTAATGAAGATGAGAAAAAGAAGATTTTCCAAACTTATACGGCTATTATAGAAAACAAGGTTTATCTCAAAGATATAAATATGTCTATACAGGGTGGCGGGACATCGACGCAAAAACTGTTACCATGGATTCAATACATGATTCTGAAACACTCTGAGTTGAAATTTCACGTACAATATCGTCACGAAAAACAAAAAAAAAACAGTTGTTCCATACATTTTGACCGCGTAGGTTTCACTTTTCTATGAAACGGCAGATTAAAAAAAAATAACCGACGAAAAATTTCAACGCTGGGGGTTCAGAATCATGTACTGAATCCATGGTAACAGTTTTCGTGTCGATGTCCCTGCCACCCTGTATAGACCGTCAAAGCCGTAAACTCGTCGAAAAAAATAGCGTCCAACTGTTAGCCGCTAAATGCACGTACACTAAAAAAGCACAATGACGTGGCGCGAGTGTAAGACGTAGCTGTCACACACACCAGCATAACTAAGTTGGCTTGTTTGTTTTAGTTACAAAAACTGACGTCAAACCCGAATCTAACTTGTCAATTTTGTACTAAGATCTACCTTGCTCTGAATAAAGTTTAAAATACAATAACTGGCTCGAAGGTTTGGGCTTGGACTAAAGTTAGAACATGTTTTCTAATAATACGAATAATATCAAGTAACTAGGCTGCTGGGAGGGTACGTATCCTACCAGCGGTTGTTACTTGAAGTAAAGTAGAAAACATTAATAAAGTTTAGAAAATAATTGTTTTTTATTTTATCGTTTTTTAATAAAACCGATAAAAATACCAATACTTGATACCAATCATGCCTTTTTTTTTTTTTTTTTTTTGGGTGGGAAATTATCTAATAACTTCTCCCGCTCTGGGTGGAGCGGGAGGGCGTGTCAGACTCTTACTGACTAAAACCCACCCGTGTTCCTTCGGTTGCCCTGTTGCCGGGGGCCACGATGTCCCCATCGGTTTTCTTCGAACCCCCGGCAGGCATTGGCCCTAACGGACCCCGTCAATTCTGCTGACATCTCTTTGAGGCGCGCGTGGAACACAACGCGCCGTCGACCCGGGCTTGGTCCTTATCGGACGGCGAGCTACCCATTGCTCACCGTCCGCAAGCCCGCGCCTACGGTGGCCGGAAATCGGCTCGCGATTCCCGCCCCGGGCGTCTCCTCCTGTGGCGGTTAGGGGCGTGAGGGCGCGAAATTTGCCTTTCCCTCACGCGTTCCGCCTCCTCCTTCGCGAGCATTACCGCTTCGCAGAAGGAGGTGACGGCCTGCCATTTCCTCTCGCTCCGTACCATGGCCTGAACCAGGGCCGGACGCGAGAGATCACCGCCGCCGATCGCCTCCACGAGGACACGGCGTTGCTCCGCCCAAGCCGGGCAGACCTCCAACGTATGCTCCACCGTGTCCTCAGGCCGATCCACACAATGGTGACACCCGGGTGTTTCCTCCCGCCTTATCCTGAACAGGTACCTCCCGAAGCACCCGTGTCCGGTGAGGACCTGCGTCAGGCGGAAGGTGAGGACGCCGTGACGCCTCTCAAGCCACTCCTCAAAGAGGGGTCTTATCGCCGCAATTGTGGCGTGCCCAGCGCGGGGTTGCGACAATCGCACTCTCCATGACGCCATGAGATCCCGCCGGAGCTCTGTCCGCTGTGCCGCGATTTCTTGCGGCATCGGAGTTAAGCCCCGGCGTTTCGCCTCCTCGCGCCACTCCCAGATGTGCGCGAGGACCTTTGCCTCC
This sequence comes from Agrochola litura, assembly GCA_949152395.1. Taxonomy (NCBI): domain Eukaryota; kingdom Metazoa; phylum Arthropoda; class Insecta; order Lepidoptera; family Noctuidae; genus Agrochola; species Agrochola litura. Next base: position 9,018,104 of record OX424511.1, read on the forward strand.
AGATCCCATGGCGGTAATCCGGCAAGGAGGCTCGCCGCCTCGCAGGAGACCGTGCGGTATCCTCGGGCCAGCCGGATGGCCATGACCCTCTGGGACGCGTTTAACCGGCGGGCTGGCCGCAGCCTCAATGAACGCGCCCACACCGGCGCCCCGTAAAGGGCCATGGACCGCACGATCCCCGCATAGAGCCTCCGGCAGGATGCGTTTGGACCTCCCAGATTGGGCAGGAGCCGCTTCAAGGCAGCCCCGGCCCGGTCCAGTCTGGGAGCCAAACGTCGGAAGTGTTCGACGAAATTCCACCGGCTGTCGAGGACGAGTCCCAGATACTTCATCGTCGACTCGACACCGATGTGAACCCCTCCCGCCATTACCTGGGAACCCGACGGTGGCGCATTCCGAGGACCATGAAAACCCATGGCCTCGGACTTGTGCAGGGCCACCTCGAGTCCCAGCTGCCGGATCCTGTCAACGATTGTCGCAACCCCGCGTGTCGCTAAATCGGCCGCCGCCTGGTACGACCTCCCCTGCGCCAGGACTAGCGTGTCGTCAGCGTAACAAACGACGCTGACGCCGCTAGGGAGGTCGGCGCGCAGCACCCAGTCGTATCCGATGTCCCACAGATGCGGCCCCAGGACCGAACCCTGTGGGACACCGCACGACATCTCTTGCCGGTTCCACTCTCCTTGGTGACCGGGGTAGATGACGGCCCTGTCCGTCAGATAGGCCTCGACCACACGACAGAGGTAGGTCGGCATCCGGTGAAACCGGAGTGCCTCCCTGATGCAACTCCAGGGCAGGGTGTTGAAGGCATTGGCGATGTCTAGAGACACCGCCAAGACGACCCCACCCCGGGCCACAGCATCCCCGTCGTGAGGGCCCGCACGCGCATGATGGCGTCCACCGTAGAGCGCCCCCTGCGGAAGCCGAACTGGCTCTCCGCCAGATCCGGCCCCACTCGCACCAGCTGCCCGACAAGGCGGTCCGCAATGACTCTTTCAAAGAGCTTGCCCACCTCATCGAGCAGCACAATGGGCCGATAAGCGGACGGAGAGTCCGCTGGGCGCCCCGGCTTCTTGATGAGGACCAGTTTCCCCGTCTTCCAACGAAGTGGGAACTGGCCCCTCTCCATGCATGCGCTTAGGAGCCCCCTTAGTCGAGGCCCGAGAGCCCCCATGGCCAGGACCCAGGCTTTTCCAGGTATGCCGTCGGGTCCTGGGGCGGTATTCTTCGCACTCATTTTGCGCACCGCCACTCTCATTTCTACCTCAGTCACCTCTGGAGCATCGTCGTCGTCGGTGTGGTCCGCATCGGGCACCGCAGTAGGCGGAGCCATGGGCGGAGGGGTATGATCCCCTCTAGAAGGGAACAGAGCGCTCACCACGTCCCCCACAAGCTGGGGCCGGAGACTCTGCGTCAGCGGGGGAGCCCATGGGCGGAGTTTCTCCCGCACCATCTTGTATGGGCGCCCCCACGGGTCTCTGTTCAGAGTCTCCAGCATCTCCTCTCGGGCCAGTGCCCTGGCCTGCAGGATCTCCGCTTGGAGGGCGGTCTTCGCCGCTCTGTACCCCTCGTACAGCTCCGCCTGGATGGCTTCCGTATCCGAAGGGCGGATACGGAGCCTGCGGTGCCTGGCATACCGGCGTCGCGCAGCTACGCACGCCCTGCGCAGAGCCTCCAGCTCTTGCGACCACCAGTACACCTGGCGCGAAGCACGTCTAGGATGGACCCGGGGCATTGCCATGTCACACACATTGGACATGGCCTCCCGGAACCACTCCGCCTCGTCATTGATGTCGGCAGGCCTGTCCGGTGATGACACCCAGGCCTGCACGATCGAGGCTTCCAGGAGAAGCTCCCGGTCCAGCTGCTTCAGCGCCCACCGCGGACCACTCGGGGCCTGTCGGACCGACGCGCTCGAGGTCTGGGCGGAGACGTCAAACCGGATGTACCGGTGATCGGAATAGGTCTCCACCCCCTCCATGACGCGCCAGTCAATAACACGAGGCGACAGAGCGGGGCTGGCGAACGAAATGTCCACCACCGATTCACCCCGCATCCGCACGCACGTGGGGACAGAACCCCGGTTTAGGACGACCAGGCCTGTCTCCAGGGCCCAGTCCTCCACCATCCTGCCCCGTGTGTCCGTATACCGGGAACCCCAAGCCAGATTCTTGGCATTGAAGTCCCCGAGCACGAGCACGGGGAGGGAACCAAACCCGACGACGACGACTCTTAACTCCGCAAGGGAGTTGTGGAACTCGGCAAGAGTTCGGTTCGGGGAGAAGTAAACACCCACCACGACAATCTCCCCGAACCGTGCTGCAACGCAACCCCGTCCTCTCTTGACCGACTCGAGGGACGGAGTACCGGCGGCGGCCGACGAAATGAGGGTCACTGAGCCGCTCAGGTCCTCCACCCAGTCATCCCTGGGCGGGACAAAGTACGGCTCAGCGACCACGGCGATGTTAATCGACCACTGCGCCATGCTCTGGAGCAATAGATCCTGAGCGGCGGCGCAGTGGTTGATGTTCGCCTGGAGGAGGCGTAATGGGGCCGTTACTGGCATTCCATGTCAGCCCCCTCCTCCCCCCGAGCCCCCTGCGAGGGCCCTGCTGCGGCGGCAACGGCGGCGGCAACGACGACGGTGGACACGGCAGCGACCCCATACCAATCATGCCTGAGAAGTTAATTTAATTTAATAATGATTTATTGAACAGCGAAAAAACTGTGTTGATTACTGACTTTAATAAAATCTTGATCTCTTCGCGGATTCTCTGACTGATCTTTGACCCTTACAATGTAATTTTCGAGGCGTAACTTCGACGTAAACCTGAAGTTATTATAAGTTAATACAGTATTGACAAGTGACATACTCCTTGCAGGTAAAACGCAAACAATAAGCGTGCTCATACAAATGCTGGTCGGCTTGAAGCAGCGCGTCCTCGTCACCGCGCACACGCATTCCGCCGTTGATACAGTTCTTAGCAGGTAACCAAATGTTTGTACTTGTCACCTACTTTAATAATTGACATAAAGGTTTTTCTGGATAACTTTTGATGATGAAATCTCTTATTTGATTAATTCACTCCCATTTTCCCATCGGCTTCCAATTTAGCTTACAGTACGTGATAGGTAACTGTAAGTACATTTAGCGACTGCTTCATAAATCTACGTCTACACTAATCCTTATCCTAACCTATTATAAACCAAAGTCCCCCGCCGCGTCTGTCTGAACGCGGTAAACTCTAAAACGACCGAACGGATTTTCAAACGGTTTTCACCAATGGACGGAGTGATTCTTGCGGAAGGTTTTAGTGTGTAATTCATTAAGGTATTGTGTAAATTGGCTGAAATTTGACGATTATTGTTGAAGATGTCTGAAAAAATTATGCCGACGGGAGCTTTATTGGCGTTCGCTGCGGAAATCGTAAAAGTTACATAAAATTTATGTTCTACAGTATTGTTCATCTTAAAAAGTTCAACAAAAAAGTCCGCGATGGCATATGTCTATATTCTAAGGATGTACCTTACTTAGCACGTACTTTGGCTAAACTGTATCTAAAGTCAATGTCGCACAACTGTCAAACTACAAGTAATACACAAATGTCAAACTACAGATGAAGATAAAGACGGAAACGTATCTAAGCCAAAGTACATGCCAAGTAACATTTATAAGAACTAAGGCATGAAAAGGAAGTCATCAAAATGATAGATCACGTTTTATTCAACGATCATAGTTACGTTACTTCGTCAGGTTACCAGAATCGTTGCGTATATTGCGCCTGGGCGCTTCGGCGCGCGTTGCTCCCGCGCTGCAGAAGCGAAGCGAACAAACACTGACCAAGGACTGCGACACGCCTGAGAAACTCGCTGCACTTTATGATTCTATGGTAATGTTATCCTAACTAATAATATTATAAATGCGAAAGTAAGTTTGTTTGTTTGTGCGTAGCGTGAAAGCGTATTTCACGATAAAACGGCTGAACAGAGATTTAGATGAAATTTGGCACATGGATAGGACAAAGGATACTTGTTATCCCGATATTCCTACGGGCTGGGTTAAGACAAAGGATACTTTTATCCCGATATTCCTACGGGCTGTGTTAGGACAAAGGATACTTTTTATCCCGATATTCCTACGGGCTGTGTTAGGACAAAGGATACTTTTTATCCCGATATTCCTACGGGCTGTGTTAGGACAAAGGATACTTTTTATCCCGATTTTCCTGTGGGGTGGGTTAGGACAAAGGATAATTTTTTATCCCGATATTCCTACTGGACTGGGTTGGGACAAAGGATACTTTTTATCCCGATATTCCTACGGGATCGAAACTTATGCGGGTGAAACCGCGGGGCGCAGCTAGTTTTTAATATTTCTTCCAGGCGAGATCGAGGTCAAGAAGAGGCCTAAAAATAAAACAAAACTTTACTATGCCTGCCTGGCACGGTCCACAATGTTCACATTGTGGAATACAATATATTTAGTATTAAAAATGTTTATATTTGCAGGACGTCGTGGGAGTGACATGTTTGGGAGCCACGCACGCGATGCTTTCGCGAACCACTTTCGATATCTGCATAGTAGATGAGGCTACACAGGTAAAAATAAAGTATTCTTTAGATAAATAAAACATAGGTACAACAGCAGGCTCAAACATACACACATAGATAGAAGCAGTAAGATATGTGTGGGGGCGTGTGTCGGGAAACTCTCCAATAAGTAAGTCCTTTTAGGTTTCGAAATGTATTTGAAAGTTCCCAATTAAACTTTAAAATTATAAAATATATTTCTTATTAATTAGGTTTGATATAATAGTGTCCGTTCCCACCGAAGTTAGGTAAAGAAAGACGATGACAATAGTCGGTGACGTGAGAAGCGCGGTGTCGTAATGCGATCGGTCACTTTGTCGGTAAGATGTGCTGAGCTTGCAGGTTAGCCTCGTAACAAGTATGTAAACATCGTTATTTTGGCTTGACAAAAACGATTTGTACTATTTCAGTTTCAATGAAAACTGGACCATATTTTACTGAGTTAAGGTTTATAATCCTAAAGCATATAAATTGTTGCAGGTTTTGCAGAGCACTGTATTGCGTCCTTTATTCGCAGCGAAGAGGTTCGTTTTAGTAGGAGACCCCGAACAGTTGCCGCCCGTAGTCAGGAGCCGAGCGGCAAGGTAAACTCAAAATGATCGATTTTCTGTTCATATTTTTATTTCCTCATTTAATTAATTTTATTTTTAAATTATTTCGGTTTTCGCTGGGATCTAAAGCGAATCGCAAAAGCTTCGATTGTGAATGTGTAAGTAAATGAAAAGCAAATTTATTTTAGGCATACTATACGTAGTATAGTACTAGTACCCATAAAATACAATAGACGTGGATATATTTAGTATCCTGTTCCGTTTGGCTATTTCTAAAGAACCATAAAAAACCCTGAAAGAAAACACGGCGTGTTGCCACACCGAGCGCTGAACTCAGCGCCTTCAGCGCTCGGTGTGGCAACACGCCATGTCAATCGTCATCCTGAGGATGCGTCGTTGAGAGGTGAAACACGTGTCAATTTCTTTCAGGGTTTTTTATGGCTCTTTTGAAATTAAGCGGAACAGGTTTCTAAATTTATCCACGTCTATTGTATTTTATAATGGATTTCCGCAAGGTCACGCCTGAATCAATTAACTACTAGTACCCATGTCAACGTAAGCTTAGCCTAGAAATCCTACTATAGTCTATAAGGCACCGTTTACTGCATTGAGGTCTTGCCTTCCTGTGGGTGCCTTAAGCTTCTACACTTAAAGCCTCCAGCCAGGGGCAAAAAACAATTCTAAATTAAAACTAGGCGAACGCTCGCTAAGGGTACCCCCTGTGGCGTGCGAACCTCGGCTTAGGGCGTCGCTGGGGGGAGGACAGCAAGAAGGGACAGGCTGGATCAAAGTTAGATTTTCATCATGATTATTATGCGTGGTATTCAAAGCTACGTGCTCAGCTGCAACAACTGCTGGCACCTCGTTTTCGAGCAAGGGTCGGGGGGGACTAGGCTTATTTTTTCTCAGAATATAAATAATGTCCTTCATTCACCTTCCACGCAATTCCCAGTAAATGGAAACCCATTCAACCTTACACTGTTTGTCCACCGCACCGTGAACGGAGACGTCAACGAGAAACGAGATTACGCGGCCATAGTAAATGAACTGTCGCTACTTCGACGTCGTCATCTTGTTCTCGTTGACGGACAGTTCACTGTGCGGTGAACAAACTACCTTAGGGTGGTGATCGTTTACGAGGACAACCATACGTTCAGTTTCAACAAAATTATAAATCCACTATGTATGTCACGTTTCATTCCCATTCCAGACGCCTAGGCATGGAAGAAAGCCTGTTCCACCGCTTGATGTGTGAAGAAGCGACATCTACCTTACAGCTGCAGTACCGCATGAACCAAGCTCTGGCCGACATCGCCAACCGCGTGGCTTACAACGACCGGCTCAAGTGTGCCGACCAGAACATAGCACTAGCGAGGTTGGATATAGATGTGCTAGTAAGTAAAGAAGACACTCTTTTGTGTTCTATTTTATAGTAACTTCTCAAATCCTTTAAAACACGTAGGTTAGAGATTTCAAAGCAGCTAAATATATATTTTTTTTAAGTGAAAACTTCTTCAGGCTGCGCATTGGGCATTTTTAAGATGGGAAAAACAATTGAACTCGCGACACCGTTACCGATACCTCATTTTTGTAAACGCGATTGTGCTCTTTATTTAGATAAGGTTAAGGATCAATGTTTTATACAAGTATTTTTCTTCCACCAAAGCGATCTTGTTCAAGTTTTTACTTCTGTCGGCACTCCCGGAGTGCCACTGTTTTTTTATTGATGGTGTCTTAATGTCGACTTTGGTATGTGAATTCCACAACTATAGATGTGATCGTTGCATAGCCCTGGGCAGTCATCATCATATTTCGGCTTTGTCACTGCCAGTGCTGATAGGTGCGTTTGCAGCCCAATTAATCTTAAAGACTGTCGTCATTCACTGACTGATTCTTGAACTATTTATATTTTTTAAATCTACGATTTTTATTTGCGCTGCTGGTTTTCTGCATATAACTTCCCTAATTAATTTGTTATATTTTCAGAAAATACCTCACCTATCAGACTCACCGTGGCTATCCACGGCCTGCAGTCCCGAACCACAGCACGCAGCGTTGTTCTTAGACGTGGCAACAATAGAAGATGTTGATGTTGCCAACAATAAGAACTCTTGCGCAAATCCTATAGAAGCGTGTGTTGTTATCGCCTTGGTAGACGCTTTGAAACAGGTTGGTGATACATTACTGTAGTAAAGGTTATAGAGTATAGGGAGTTTTATAATTATCATTCTGAAATATGAGAACAAAAAAACCGGCCAAGAGTCAGACTCGCGCACCCAGAGTTCCGTATCATTTTAAATTTTCATTAGCGAGGCCTATATTCGTCAGAGAATTTTAAGACTGCACACTGCGGTGTAGAATGCGGTTCTTGCCCGTTCTTTTCCATAGGTACCTACTACACTTAGGAATGGGCAACTAGCTTCATCTTTCTGACTGACCGACCCCTTGTAAATTCAAGTGTCTGTAATTGGTTTATTTGAAATAAATGCTTTGAGTTTAAATATTGCAGTTTTAGGTCAGTGCCATCTCTTGACCGATAGTGGAACTAATGTAATTTTTGTTGATGATTTCTGAAAAAGTGTGCTATTTAGAGACAACGTTTTATTTTTCCTGTAATCTTTACATAAACTTCTATCACATAGAATACTTTCTGATTTTTCTCCATCAAACTTCGGAGATAAGGGAAGGAACGGTATTTTTTTTACATTTTTCGTCACAAGTCGAAAATTATGCGACCTAAAAAAAAAAAGAAAAATGTTTGGAGAATGTGCAAATAGCGCTCTTTCATATGATACCCCACATGCCCATGCCCGTTCAGTTTCTATTGCAAAAAAATAAATATAATATATACATTTTTATTTCTTTCTTATTTGCAAAATAGTTGGGCAAACGTCATCTAAAACTATTCCAAATTTGAAGTTAACAGCATTAGTAGTTCTTGAGATATCTAGCGGTGACAGACAGACGGACAGACAGACTGAGTCGCACCATAAGGGTTCCTTTTTACCATTTTGGTACGGAACCCTAAAAACAAGAGTTTATACCCGGCTGCGCGGCAGACCCGGTTATGTCATTTTACGATTTTTTTTATTGTCAAATGTATTTCTTAGACTTCATCAATAAAGCAGTAGAGCCCTATAGACCCTACTGATTAGCACCAGTTTTATATTACCTAAGATTAATATTGACTGCGTCTTTATTTCGTAAGCAGTAAAGGTGGTTTTCGTTATTCAAGTAATGTTACTACTGACGTGTTTTTGAGTAAACACAGTTAGTAAAAGAATTCTGACATCAAAAATTATGTAATTTCCAACAGGGCAACGTCAAATCATCGGACATAGGCGTCATAGCCCCGTACCGTGACCAAGTGTCACTCCTGCGTCGTTCCCTCTCACACTTCGCGGTAGAAGTCAGCACTGTGGACCAGTTCCAAGGAAAGGACAAGTCCGTCATCATATACTCCTGTACTAGACGCCCCGACAAAAATGACGACAAGAAAGTTAAGGTTGGTACTTAACTGTTCTTAATTTATTGGAACAAGTGTACAAATGTGTGTGATGCTTCCATAGACAACAATTTTGGAGAAATTATGTGGCCCATTACGAAAATGGGCGACCAGGCGTTGTCTTAGGCAGCATCATTCCAAAGCTCCATTAACCGTGCAAACCGTCTCCATTAAAGAATTTGTAGTATATAACTGTAGAATGAGTAGAATTCAACAGAATACTCATGTTATTGTCGGCCAGTACTGTCTTATAGTCCCATTGTTCTTCTCTGAGAACAGTTACTGCCAGAGAATTATAAAGAAAATAATTTGTGTTACAGGAAGGCGAAGTACTAAACGATCAGCGTCGTTTAGCAGTAAGCGTGACTCGAGCGAAACACAAACTCGTTGTAGTTGGCAGCTCTGTCGCTTTGCGTCGGTACGCGCCGCTACAGAACCTCATACAAACATGCACTGCCGTCCAACTAGACAAGAATATTGTTAACAAATTACGTAATAGGTATAAAATGTATGTATCATGATGGTGAACAGTATTAAAATGTAATTGTGCCTTAATAATTATTAGAAATTAGAATTATGAGCCTGCATTTATACGTATTGAATATTGTTTTAAGTTAGTTTTTTTATTATAAAATTATGTTAATTTATAAATTGTGTTTTTTTTCCGGTATGCTTTCTCACAGCTTGGCAAAAAAAGTCTGAACAAAATGAGGGCGCCATTATCGCACTTGGATGACTTCGAATGGGAAATGAGTAAATTTTATAAAAAAAAATAAAAACGCTGCTTGTCACCCTCAAAACCTAGTAGTACCTTGTCTGCAAAGTAGTGCCATCATCATAGGTCTGCATAACAGTAAAATATTTAGTTCCAAATGTCACCACGTCAGACTCTTTTATGTCGACCCTGTACCTGTTGTTTGATTCGATGATTAGAGTTGCTCTTCATTTGATGTTATTAATCGACTAAAAATACAATGAACTTTGTATTTGTTTATGCCGTGTGGTTGCCTACCTGCTGATCTGTCAATGTCAAACAGCTGACATTTGTGTACAGTTTTAATAAAAATTAGCATGCTCTGTGAAAATTAGTTTGTGATTGATTGGGACCGGTGTTGGACTGTTGGACCTGTTATTATTTTAATAGTGTTTTTTATAACTTCATCACTTATCAGTGTGATGTAATAAGGTCTATTGGTTTATTCACCAGCGTATCAGTTAAAATATTTCAACCAGTGGCGTTAAAAGGTAAACAGTTTTTTTTATTTACATTTAAGAATTTGTTTTTTTTTTGCCACCGAACTTACTGGTTCTCACTGGTTGCATGCTTGCGATAAAGATAATTAGAATTCTTTATTCGAAAGTTGAATAATTGATTATAACTTTTTAATTACTTCTTTAGCAAACAACTTACATAATGGATGTATTAAAAATAATTATTTCTATATCCCATATAGGTTTTCAAGATGGTGAAAGCAGTAGCAGTGATAACCATCAGTGACACATGTTTTAAAGACAACACAAAAGATACGTCAGGACCAGCACTCGCTGACTTTGTCAGAGAACTATTCCCTGAAGCTAACCTGCACACAATCATTATCCCTGATGAAAAAGAAATCATTGAAAGGGAGCTCAAATACTTCTGTGAAACTAACCTAGATCTAGTTTTGACTACGGGAGGGACAGGATTGACTCCTAGAGATGTTACTCCTGAAGCCACAAAAGCGATAATACAGAGAGAAGTGCCAGGTATCACTACAGCAGTGACGCTTGCAAGCTTGAAGAAGACACCAATGGCGCAACTTTCCCGTGCTGTAGCTGGTATCAGAGACAAAACCCTCATCATAAACTTCCCTGGCAGCAAAAAAGCGGTCATAGAATGTTTTGAAGTAGTGAAACCCATCCTACTGCATGCAATATCCTTGATACACAATGAGGTGGCCGAAGTAACTTACATTCACGATAACATGCAGTTCAACCACACGTGTATGCATAGCAGTAACGTGGACGTTACTAAAGTGGCCTTAAGACCACGGGAGTCTCCATTCCCAATGATAGAGATGTCTGACGCTTGGAAGGCAGTTGATGATGTGATGGCGGAATGGGAGGAAAGGCTAGAGATAGTGACCATTGAAGAAGGGCTTGGAAGAGTTGTGGCACAAACACTGCATGCGAAGGAGCCCATGCCACCGTTTCCTGCGTCAGTTAAAGATGGTAAGTTATTTATTAGTTGTTATAAATTGCTTCGAAATAAACATAAACATAAACATAACATCACGCCTTGTTTCCCCGAAGGGTTGGGCAGAGGTGTCCCTGTAGCAGGTACACCCACATTTCGCCAGTTATGTTTTAAGTCCCATGTAATAGGGGGCGAGCCTATTGCCATCAACCGGGCACAAATCCAGACTCCAAGCTCGAAATTACATAATTAAACTACACAATATTATAGGAATGGCCTTGGATGAATGGCTGTGGTTGTACTAACTCCACATTGACACATTCATTAATCTAACACAACTCTGCTGAAGAAACTAAGAGTGTTTATTCTGAAAGTGGGCAACGTCACAAATAGATGTCAAATATTTCGCTGTTTTGATTAATTTGGCAATATTACTGTATGGAAATAAGAAATGTGGATAACTAGCGAACTAGAATATTAATAATGAATTGCAAATATAACACTGAATTTTATGTTGTAACCGTTTTAGGTGTAAAAAAGTCATTTGGAAAGTTTCCAAATAAGTACTTTTTTTACATCTAAAACTAAATATTTAGTGTTACGATATTAATTATTGCATTTCATAATCAATATTTTAGTTCCCTAGTTAGGCACATATCTTAATTCCATATAGTAATATTGCCAAATTAATCAAAACAGGTAAATATTTGACAGCTATTTACGACGTTGCCAACTTTTGGGATAAACCCTCTTAACAGAAAATTAGTGCTGAGTCACAATATTATGACAAGTTTAATCTATCTATTTTGATTGCAATTTACTCTTTACCTATGCCTATTAAGCTTTTTAAGTATCTATTTACTGTATTTGGTCACCTTTTCAATGAATACCCACAAACTTAATAAATTCATAATACATATGTAGTAGGTACCTGTATTATGAATTTATGAAGTTTTTGAAGTGAAAACTTCTTTAAGCTATAGACTAATATTTATAAATGACGCTTTGGGCATTTTTGAGATAGGACTAAACCATTGATTTCGCGACACTGTTACGACACCAGCTTTTGACCATTAAAAAGACATCAACGCGTTGATTACCGCGGTGCGTGGAGTTAAAGACATCACCGCGTTCATGGGCGTACCCAGCATTTTAGGGGTGGGGCAGAAGTAAGTAAACTGGATAAGTAGTAGGAATTTGTCTCGATAAAACTCGATAACCACGCAAGCGCGCTCGATTCCTCAATAGTGCATTGTATCGCACGGTAATTTTGAATTTTAACAAATGAACAATTAACTTTGTCACTTAAGAATCCTGCGAATTAAATACGGCTCGTCGCAACTACAAATCGAGATGTTTGCAAAATTCAATTCCAAGCACGTTGCGCTAGTGTGAGTGCCTGTCGGAGCGATATACACCTACAGTGAGCAATACTACCTACCATGCACACATTGACAATTATTGCTTGACGCGATAGCACTACTAGCTTTCGAAAATTTATGATTTTGGATGTGTTCCGTAATACCAAAAATGATGAATGAAAACTTAATATTTTTCCAATTTTTTTTTCGATAATTAATAACTTGATAATATAAGCTATGCTTCTGCAGAAACAATATTATAAATATTGTTGTTTATAATACAGAAAAAACAATATGAAGACATGTCATTTACGCTGTAAAAATGTGCGAAATTAAATTCGTTTAAACTTCATTTTAGAAAAGGTTTTTGGAAAAAGAAAAGATTTAGGAGCTGTCTAAAGCCGAATAACATCATAATTATGGTGGAAATATGCCCAAATTGCAAATGATTTAGGTATTACGTTTGTATGAACGGTCGCCGCGTTCTTAATGAACCTAAATTTTTAGTATTTTTTAGGTTCGAGTCAGGGACCAGGGTGGAGCAAATGCCCCACCTTGCCCCACCTTGGGTACGCCCATGACTGCGTTGATTACCGCGGTGCCGATTTTTTTTCAAGTTTTCACTTCTGTCGGCACTCCTGAAGTGCCACTGTTTTTTTTTAAAGATTAAAGTATGTTTTAATCAAACACGTTTATGAAAATCGTCAATACTTCAATCACAGGTATTTAATTACTTTTTGTAATAATATCATTGTTCAATAGTATAATACTACAAGAACCATTTATATCATTAATAGGCTGTAATCATTGTATTTTTAATTTGATAGCTGCTTTGCTTTGCGTCAATGTGTGGAAATATCAAAAGTAATTGATGGCAACAAAGTAGAATATAAGTCTAATTTTAAAACTACCAACCCCAAGGCAGCGTGGTGGGATCGTTTTTATTTCTGCTATATATTAATGACCTTCCCAATGCAACACGCCACGAGACAATCTTATTTGCTGACGACACAATAAATTAGAACAGGAAATTAATGAAGCAATCAAAGACATAATAATTTGGCTTAATAACAACAATTTAAAAATCAATATAAATAAAACAAAAATAATTCAATTTCAAACTTATAAATCAAACTTTCAGACTCTTATTATGAAATATGAAGACACTATCCTAGAACAAGTAGTAAAGACAAAATTCTTGGGGATAATAGTGGACCAAAACTGTAACTGGAAATCGCACATCAATTACGTATGCGATAAACTAGACAAATTCGTATACGCAATAAAACGTCTACGATCAACAGTGTCCGTAGACGCAGCAGTCACTGCATATCACGGATACGTATCGTCTGTGCTATCATATGGTCTGATATTATGGGGCAACTCCGTTGAAGTATTAATGGCATTTCGGGTACAAAAGAAGTGTGTTAGGCCAATATCTGGCGTCTACTTTTGGACAGCTGTAAACCGTTAGGTATTTAAAAAACTACACATATTACCTTTACCCTGCATGTACATCAAATAACTATGTATGCTAGTTAAACAATATCCGCACTATTTTCGCATGCAATCAGAAGTCAGTCACAAAAAGGCTACTGCTAGAAAAAGTATAAATACGAACTAAATGTAGGGGAAGGTGGGGCAAAATGGGGTACTTAAGACAAAAAAATCATATAAACGAAATCAACAGTATTTTTAATAAACTTTTTAATTAGAATCAATATTTATATTCTTGTTCATTATTTTAAATTGTATTTTTAGGCTTAATCAACTAATTTTCTTAATTGTGAGGAAATAATCAGCAAGTGTCAAATTTCCCATATTGCCCCATAGTCGGGGCAAAACAGGAAACGCTAAGGGGCAAAATGAGAATACAATTTAATCAGGCAAACATTGTACATAAATATGTGCCTCGTCATCATCAGTATCTACTCTGGCGCAGAAATTGTGTGCTCAACCCGCACAAGATCTATAAGCAACCCAACCCTCATCTGACTGCGAATGCTTCCTTTTGCGTTTGTTTCTTCGCCTTTTTGCTATAAGGTTTGGTTATTTTTCTTTCTTTCTTTCTTTCTTCTTCTTAATTTCCTTACTCTCCTTTCCATCATTTTGCTCATTTTAGTACGGGGAATCCGTAAGATAGTCGTTTCCCACGTTTTCTCTTTTGTCTTTAATTCTTTTTTTGGGAATTGCCATAATATTTTCAGGTGTAACTGCAAATAACATGTTTTTTATAAAAAAAAATTGCCTTTCAGGAGTTTTCTCTTTAGCCCTTAAAGTGGACGCGAGAAGTTCAAATGCCTGTGAAGAAACTGGAACCTTATTTACAAATAAATATTAAATTAAATTGACTCTGTGAAAAGGGGGCAAAATTACCATCCCATTATGCCCCGTTCATTTTGCCCCTAACATTATATTTTCAAGTTGGTCGGCCATTTTTAACCTCAATAGAAATTATCAAAAATAAATTTGAAATTTAATAGGATAATACCACTCCCACTAAATTATGGTATAAAAGTTTATGCAAGTCTTGTACTTACCTCACTACACAAGAGTATATTTTACGAAAATAAATAACAATACCCTCAAAAACTGTTTTTGTCAGCCTAGAGACTAAAACACGCACCGACACGTTCCGCTTGCTCTGACTCACGTGAGGCGACTGAACAACGAATGATTGACGCCACTGTCAACTTGTTTACGCGTGTGTGACAGGCACACGAGCTAGCTTCCCGTTGTGCCCCGAGCCTCATTTTGCCCCACCCTCCCCTACCTCAATGTAGATTACAAATGTTTAGGAGAAATGTATATGTGAATGCCATTCAGGTGTATAACAAGTTATCTAATTCACTTAAGGAACTTCCCATCCCCATGTTCAAGAAAAAGCTGACAAGTTGGCTATTAGATAATTGCTTTTATGAAATTGGCGAATATATGAAATATTGTAAAAATCCAAGATGACAAGTACTTAATTTTGACATTTTAAAGTAACCATTACCTAATTATAATAATACTAATTCTTAATGGACCTATTATAAATCACAAATCTTAAAATTAATATTGTAAGTACCTACTTAGTTTAAGATTGACATTTGAATATTTGTACACCATACTATGGTGTACAAATGCCATACTATTTGTGGTAGAATGTATAGAACTAACAAAAATACTAACACCATACTATGTAAAACTACATTCTTACAAATAAATAAATTCTAATTCTAAAACCTAGAGGGTACTCCCGTTGACCTACACGCGCACACGGCCGGTATTTTTGTCTTGAATCTTTACTTTCACAGTCCATTTGATTAAAACCGTCAAAAACTCGAAACGTAAAATTTCAGATCAAACTATTGATGTTATATTCCAGTGGGCACCTAAATTATATAGTCATTGAAGCAATTTATTCCGCTAGTTGTAACATAATAATGTACAGTGCCGACCAAAAGTCCATGAGCAATCTCACAAAGCAATAGACTGACGCTTCGGTTTGACTTACGACCTTCTTCTATAAGTTGTTACAATACTGTAGACACGCACATTACACACACACACTCACTTTGTCTGCAACCAATGACTAGTTCAATAATCATCATTCGTTTTTAGTTTCATTCGTCTTGTTCACATAAATATTAAAGTTTAGCAGGTAGACCACAAAAAACTAAGTAAATTATTTCGATTTCTGTGGGGTAGATGCAGTTTGTTACGAGTATTTAATTAATAGAACTTTTTTGGTTCGTGGATAATATTGGTGACGAGTATTTAGCGCAGTGTGGTGGTTATTATTATCAAAAAGCAGGCATAAAATATATTGAAGAGATCAGATCAGAGAATATTATTGCGCTGCGTAAAAGTGAAGTGAATATCTAATGAAACCGGACTAAGTGTGAGTGTTATCATTAATATATTTCATATTTTACTAAACATAAATCTTAATCAAGGGTATTGTTGATAGAACAGAGGTATTGTTGAGACAGAAGATGCCTTTAAAGTTTTAAATTCATTGTGAGGTTTAATTCGATTAGTGAATAATAAATAATAAGGTATTATGTGTAATAAAAATAATGTTTTTCTTTGTTCTAGAGAAATACTGTGAGGGTTAAGAGATATGAGGAAGGGGTTTATTATCGAGTAGCAGCGACGTCAAATGGTGAATGAAACAAATGGTTTCATACCAACGAGACATTTTGCTGAATTATTAAAAACACGTCATTATGAACCGTTCGCCGTGCACTCTGAAGGCTTGCATCACTGAAGACCAGCTAGAAAACCGTTTTTGACCTTAAAATATTGACCGTACCAACTTAATAAACAACAGATTCGTTATTGCATGAATTTATGGTAACGAATTTTTTAAGCACGTTTCAATAGGGTGTTTGTCGTATTTCTTGCAGATATACCGAAATTGTTTAATATTATTTTAGTAATAGTATTATTTTAGGATAAAAATTTGAGGTTTAGTTTCAATCTTCTTTTCGTAAAGAAAATGAATACTTAAGCTTTAACCTCAATAACAACCAATACTTACTAAAGTCAAATAAAATGTAAAATAATTAATACAAATAAAATATAAACAAACTGCCCATATTTAATCTTAAAATTACCTATTCTGTAAGTAGTTTTTTACATTTTAAGTAGTCTAATATTCTTATTTATTACTTAATTACTTCGACCATGATCAAAGCTTAATATTTATGGTGAAAAAATCCATTAAAAATTTAAAATATTTCATAATTTAAATATGTCTAAATAATACAAACTGCTTCTAAGTTTCTTGACATCTATTTCACATCTTATTCAGCTGAAGTAATGATAAATAATTGTAGCAGTTTAAAATAAATATAACGAATAAACATATTTTTTTAAATTTTGTTATCATATATCACGCATTTTTTATTCTAAAACCTTTATTGCAATAACAACATAAAAAAGCAGCAATATTTAAAAAATATTATTATCGAAAACAAAAATAATAATATTTGCAAAAAACCGCACTGTGTTTCACGAGATTAGAACCTGAGGCAGTTTGAATTCCATACCAACGCTTAACGCTTTCTGCTATCTGCACTTGTTAAGTTACAATCGAATTTTAGCAATGCCATTAACTGGTCAAGTTCACGCGCATAGTGCGTGTGTGCTAGCATGTTTAAAGCGACGGAAATATATTGTTGTTTCGTGTAACTGCGTTATCTGTGGTGTGTGTATCGTGTTGCTTACACATACAAATGTACGAGCTATACCGCGTGTTCACAGCAATACGACTCTTAGCGTGCTCATGCACTTTTGAGCGCTTACTGTACCTACCTACTACGTAACCACAAAGTACATGAAAGACGTTTTCATGAAATTATTTGACCCTGAAACTAAAATGATATGCATTTACTTTGCTTCACGGTAGGGAATGCAATCCGGACTATCCGTAATCCGAAAAATCCGGATATCCGCACATTTTTATCAGACTTCCAAATCCGGATTTGAAAATCGAATCCGGATTTTTTGAATAATAAGAAATTGTAACAAAAAAATCAAAACGACCCAGTTCGCTGTTCGCGCGTCTCGCGAGTGTCGAGTCTATCGGCTCTGCGCAGAGGCGGCGTAAGGCGCGGGCGACGTGGGCCACCGCCTGTGGCCTCGCGGACGAGGGGCCCCGCACCTCGGAAGGTTTATGAGGATCAGTGGTATCGAATATCATAGTGCGAAATCGGTAGAGCTGCCCACTAAAATCTGTATATTTGTACCCAAAATCGGTATATGACAAAAAAATACAATATCCAATCAAATTCGTTTATTTGTTTAATAATTTGGCAAGGAGTCTATTTGTCTTTATTTTTGTTCTTCAGAGTTTCTTTTAATTTTAACCTATTAATTATTTTACTGACGTTACTCAGCACGCGAGTCAAAGACTGATTATTTTAATAAAAATAAGTACATATTATGGCAATATCACCATAATTATGGTATTTAATGATGATAGTTTTAATAATTCCAAATAACAAAATAAAATAAAAATTCATAAGCGCTACTACTGAGCATGAGGTCCTGGGTTCGATTTCCGGGTCGGGCAAAGTGTTATTGGGTTTTTCTGTCTGGAATTTCCCAGTAGCAGCTCGGAGTCTGGATTTGTGTCCGGTTGATGGCAATAGGCTCGCCCCTTATTACATGGGACTTAAAACATAACTGGCGAAATGTGGATGTACCTGCTACAGGGTCACCTCTGCCCAACCCTTCGGGGAAACAAGGCGTTATGTTATGTTTTTCATGTTTAAAAATTCATTTGATTTGATTTTCATGTGCTTTTATTTTAATTATTATTAATATTTACACAAAGGAGACGGAAACGATTACATACACTCTTGGGCCTGAATGTAACGAGATAAAAATGGTGTGAATTTATAGATTCAAACATACATTGGTGTATTGCAGTGACTAGTTGCTATCCCACAATTCACACAGCGATCCACAGTTTCAACAATTTCCAATCCACAAAGCGGCGGTAAAATCCAAAATAACAATTCCAAGTCAATCATGTGAGCGATCTTCGGTGTCCAGTGAGAAAGCAAGGGTCGTACAAGGTAGGCAGGGTCAGAATCCGTAAAAATCAAAGCAGTGGTCGTTAAAAAAGAAAAATAATTGGGAAAGCACTCAAAACACATCGGAAAACACGAAATAAGTGACAGCTGTCTAGTAGGGGTGGGCGTTGCGACAACGAACCGTTTACAAAAACCGTTTTGTGATGATGAAATCATTTTACGTCCTGGGTTCAACTTCAAACAGTCTTCATTGCACAAACCAGTCTTCGAATTACTTGGTGCAATTTTTACATCTAAGAAAATACAGTCGGGTACAATGATTCAACTATCTATCACACTCGTAAAACAGTCCTTCCAATAAAAAGTGAACTCTGAAATGAAATACAGTCAGTAATGTATTACCAGTTGTCAATGCTGTCGTTCGTGATGCGAAAAAACCATTTCATACATTTCAAATCGTTGATAGTTTTAAGAAACTACGCTCGACGAAAACGCAATTCTATTCAATGTTGGATAAGTTTCGTCCTTTAACCGTTTTCTGCAACCGTTTTCGTCGTTGGGAAAACGGTTTCGGCCGTCAAAAATTCGAGAACGACCCACCACTAATGTCTAGTGTCAAATTTTCAATGTCAGTCAGCTCATACCGGTGCAGAATATGCACTGCCAGTGACATAGACAAAAAAATAAAACTGATTTTACTTGATATGAAATTGATAATCATTATTTTGGTTTTTCAGTAATTAATGATGTTTTATTTAAATTAAATGCACTATATTGTATAAAAGTATTTATAGTTCATTTAATTACTTTGAGTTAATTACATTACCCAGTGCTACCTAGTGGGTAGGTGTTCTTTTTGTAGTTGTGTAATCGATTACTTTAATCGATAATCTCACGAAAACTATCTTTATCATATTTCTCCGCTTCCAGACTTAAGAATCGAGCAGATTTTTGATATTCAAGGATAAAAATATGACAAATTTTTTGATCATATCTCAACTTATTACATTTGGGCCCAACATTTTCCATCTCCTTTATTAAACATCATATTAACAAACTAAAATGGGTAGATTTGTTATTTTTTATGAAAAATTCGTAAAATCCGGATAATCCGGATTGAACCAAAAATCCGTTCTTTAAAATCCGGATTTTAATCCAGAACGGATTTGCATTCCCTACTTCACGGTAACAGTATTTTTATGTTATCACACCTGTTTTTGGAAGCTATTATACCTACAACTAAATAAATATATGCAAGTGATAAGTAGTTTGATGAACTGATAGTATTTTAAGTTAATTATTAATTGAAAGAGCTGCGAATTGCTTCTACTGATTTGACATGATATATTGAAACTTCTAGGGCAATTGTTACCTACTATTCAAAATTCAAAGCATTTATTCAATTAAACTAATTACAGGCACTTTTGAATTGTCAAGGAGTTGGTTAGATATAAAGATAAAGATAGTTGTCCATTCCAAAGCGTAGTTGGAACCTATGGAGAAGAACGGGCAAGAAACTCCACGGACACTCTTGTAAATCAAAATGTTGAGACAAAATATTGGTTACCATCATTCAAGTTGAAATTATACATCTGAGAATGATGTAGAAAGACGTGCACGTTAAAGCGCCCATAATAAACAATTAACATAAGCCATGGCAGCTAAGAGATGACCAGTCCCAACGAAAGCTATTACAACTTAGCCCAACCATTTTTAAGGGACCGAATGATCCAAAACTTGCGCCACCATCAGCGAGACATTTGAGTGAGCATGACATACTCTCAACTGCCAGGGCACATTCGAGACAATGAAAGACGTACCCACGTACAATCTCTGAAGCCCGTCCTCATAGTAAAATACCATAAGATATTATGATACTATGAAAGTAACTAAATTATATAGCCTTGCGGACCGCAAGGCTATATAATTTAGTTACTTTTGAAAAATATACCGCAAGTTGCGGTATATTTTTCAAAATATACCTTAATATAATACAGGGTGTCAGGGACATCGACGCGAAAACAAAAAATCTGCTGTTCCATACATTTTGACCGCGTAAGTATTGCACTTTTCTATGAAACAGCAGATTTTTTTTAATAACCGACGAAAATTTTTAACGCAGGGGGGTTCAGAATCATGTACTGAAGCTATGGTTTCAGCTTTCGCGTCGATGTCCCTGCCACCATGTAAATAACCTTATGCGGGAGTAGCACAAGGTTTTCAGGGTAGCAAACTTGGGTATAAACTACTCTCAGGGGACCTAACAACATATAAAAAAACCGTAGTTATGTACATGCGCGTTTGCAATGTTTGATAGTTGTTGTTGACTGGGCTACTTAGCACAGTTAGCACGTGTGATCTCGAGTTGCCAATCTCGACTCGAGATTGCATAAAAACAACATGATAAAATATTTTAAAATAAAAACAGATAGAGACAGATTTTGTTTTTAACTGCATATTTTTTGTTTGGTGCTCCTAGCCTTCATACAATTCTGACCTTCCTTCTCTTTTATTAGGTCCTATATAAAACGTTTCGTGTTGTTTCTTGTTCCTCAGTACTCCTTCCCAACATGAACCTATACCTAACTTAACTTCACCGTTCATAGTGGTGTTTTATTATCATCAATTTCTCAACCACAGGTTACGCCTGCCTAAGCATAGATGGCGTGGGCGTACGCCGCGTGCGCACGGCGGTGACGGCCGGCGACGCGCCCACCGCGCCACTGTGCTCTGGGCAGTGCATTAGAATTAACACCGGCGCGGCTCTGCCTGCGGGAGCCGACTGCGTTGTACAGGTACCAGTATCATTTATACCAGCCTAATTATTGTCCTATCACTACAGGGCGAATGCATTTTCTCATACCGAGAAGGCATGCACATTGATCACAACGCTTACTCAAGATGGGTTGGCGATTTCAGACTTGTATTAACAGCTATAACTCCAGGTTCACGATGTGTTCCATAACCGATGTGAGCCATGACCAAGATACACTCAGAAATTACATATGAATTTAAAAAGTCTTATTGGTACTTGCCCGAATTTGAATCCACAACCTCGTGCAAGAGAGGCGAGGCCTTAAGCACTGGGCCATATCACGATTAGTATCATGAGGCATCAGCCTTTTACCAGAATAGGTTGCTTGCTATACCAAAAGTCTTGACAGCCAGTCTTGCCAAGAAGTATCGTGTTATCCAGACTGGGTTATGGAGGTCAGATAGGCAGTTGCTCCATGTAAAATACTTGTATTCAATCCGGTTAGAATCGAAGCCGATAACAAAGTTAGGAAAAGGCTAGGTTAGGTTAGGTTAGTTAACGAGAATGAGCCCGAAAATGTGAATACCATAAAAAACACGTAGGCAGCTACTTTTTAGCCCAAGGTGCCCGTTTTTGGACATCTCTCAAGAAAGATTCTTAAGAATTTAGAAGTAAAATACTGGTATTCAGCTGCATCTGGTAAGACTGGAAGCCGACCCCAACATAGTTGGGAAAAGGCTAGGCAGAAGTAGAAGACGCAAGGAATGTATTAGAGATAAGATTAGAATGATTTATTTATAACCAAGCAACTGTATTTATGTCGCATTCAAGTGGTGATATTTTAGATCAATTTATTTTTATTTATGCTTGCTACTCACTTCAGTTCGGGCTCCCACACAAAACTGCGAATTCGCATCGCATTGCAAAAATCTGCGAGCTTGCAGTGCGCACGGCTTAGGCCGAGCTCATAGATTTTTACAATACGATGCGAATTCGCAGTTTTGTGTGGGAGCCCTTACATCTAGGTTATCGCACAAGCGCAAGCGCCCAGTTCTTAACACTAATTGTTTTCTAATTAGTATGCAAGAATGCAAGTGTACCTTTATGACATTATGTAGTCACACAATTCACAGTCGTGGTGCTAATAATTGACTACATGTAGGTAGGTATAAAAGATGGCAGGAACATCGATGCGAAAACTGTTACCATGGATTCAGTACATGAATCTGAAACTGGCGATTTTTTTTTTAAATCTCCTGTTTCATAGAAAAATGGCCTACTTAAAGTGGTAACCTACGCGGTCAAAATGTATGGAACAGCAGATTTTTGTTTTAATAACCGACAAAAAACGCAACGCAGTGGGGTTCAGAATCATGTACTCCACATACATCCATGGTAACAGTTCGCGTCGACGTCCCTGCCACCCTGTATTATGAATGATAGATAGGAGGATATGTAGTAAACAGTTATTATGTCTACATATAAAACACTTATCAGATTCCTAGTAAAAAAAAGTTGCAATTAAAAAACGTATGCTTCACCTAAACCGGAATAAGTATTACAATTTTTTATGATCCCAATATCAATGACCTCTGCATCTTTTATCTTATTTAATGAGGTTAAAGCCTTTTTATATAGCTATATATTTTACTTGGCAACCACGTCCTATACTATCTTATCGGTCTAATTCTTCTTTCTTTTTCTTATGTTTAGTGCATGTGACTAACCAGCAGTGTGCTGTGAGCTGTCAACAGTGTCAATCCCTAATATATAGTGGAATGACAGCTCACTTCAAGCTCACTTCACCTTAGCGTTCACGGTGAGATTTTAACAGAATAGCACTGCTGGTGTCAGTTTTTATGCCGCCCATGGGTCTCTGGCTTGGGTTCACATGTCGTCGAGAAATATCTCTCAGACATTGATTTCCTCACGATGTTTGATTGGTCTTCGCAAATGTGAGCTTATAGGTGTAAAACTATTTGTATGTTATTGTTACGTAAGAGGTTAATGTCTGGAAGTATTGATCCAATTACAAAAACTCTTTCACTGATAAAAAGCTAAACTATTTCCGATTACAATAGGATATTTTTTATGGTTTATTTGACTTCCACGCGGACGAAGTCGCGGGCATAAAATATAGTACCTTGTATGTTCAGAACCTCGAGCTGACGATGATGAAATCTTTAGAGAACTATGTTTTTGAAGTAAAAACTTCTTTAGGCGCGTTGGGCATTTTTGAGATGGGACTAAACCATTGATTTCGCGACACTGTTACGATACCAGCTTTTAACCATTAAAAAGACATCAACGCGTTGATTACCGCGGTGCCGATTTTTTTTTCAAGTTTTCACTTCTTTTGGCACCCTCGGAGTGCCATTTTTTTTTTCTGCTTACCTCTTTCCTACCCCATCTTTTCTCAGAAAATAAGGGATTCTTGACTAAATCAATAATTTCCTTTACTAGGTCGAGGACACTAAACTAATTTCAGCGTCTGATGATGGCATGACTGAGCTTGAAGTAGAGATCCTGAAAGCGCCCGAGCCCCAGCAGGATGTGAGGAATGTGGGCTTCGACATCGCCATGGGAACTGTGCTGGTTGATAAAGGTTGGTCTTAATACGATAATTGGTGCTTTATTTAGGGATGTTACACGATTTACACCTATATTTCATACTATGTCCTGTCAACAAAGCAATGAGTTTTTAACACGTTGTGCCGGGAGCCCTCCTGGAGGGGTCACCTAGTCGCATATAGGATGCCGGGAGCCCTCGCTGAGGGCTCATTTCAAATGTAGGTTTTTCTTAGTGAATTATTATAAATCGTGAAAATAACATCCGATATAAATTTTAACAAGATTTATTAAAACACTATTTTACTTCGTTTTACAGTGTTTTATAATACGGTTTTAAACCTAATGCCGCTGACCGTCCGCGATGGTTAACTTTAGCGCAAACGTAATGCCGGTGACCCTCCCGGAGGGTTCACTTCCAATATGTATGGCGGCATGGCGTATGAGTTCTACGAAAAGTGGGTGGAGTCGAAAGTAAAGGCCAAAAGATAGTATCTTTTAAACCGCTTCAGATCCAGTTTAAAACCAGCGCCAGGCACTAGTTGTCTGGCATTTGTGCTGAACTCCACCTATTTGGCGTAG
This sequence comes from Agrochola litura, assembly GCA_949152395.1. Lineage (NCBI taxonomy): Eukaryota > Metazoa > Arthropoda > Insecta > Lepidoptera > Noctuidae > Agrochola > Agrochola litura. Next base: position 9,042,722 of record OX424511.1, read on the forward strand.
CCATGAGGCACATAATATAGTATATCTAAGCTATTTTTTGTACACACGGCTAAACATCAAGTTATACATTTCCAGTTTATGCTGATCTCGCATTGTATAGGATTTCCGTACAATGCGAGGTCAGCTTATACTGGAAATGTATAACTTGATGTGTAGCTGTGTGTACGTATGTTGTGTGCCTGGGTCAAATAAATTTATTTTCTTTCTTTAATTATTTCTAAGTTTGGTCTTTCCGGGCTCTGCGTTCGTGTATGCCTGAAGGCCCTACGTCCCTTACCCTGATGTATTCATCAAACCTGAACCTAGACACCAATTAACAGTGAATTTGACAAACAATTTTGTTTAAAGGTCAATTACTAGACTCCGCAACAATCGGCATACTGGCGGGCGCTGGATATCAAAACGTTACAGTTCGAGCGCCTCCTAAAGTGGCGCTTCTATCCACTGGTAACGAGTTACAAGAACCTTCAGAGGTGAAGCTCAAACCGGCACACATACGAGACTCAAACAGGACCATGCTTAGAGTATTACTCAAGTAAGAGATGTTATTTTATTCAAATATTATAATTTATACTAAAGTAGCGATCCGCCATTTTGCACGGGTGGAAGTGCGACATGCATGGGCGTACCCAGGGGGGGCAGGGGAGGGCAGCTGCCCCCCCCTGGATTTTGTATGCCTAAGTACCGACTGTTGTCGATAAAAGTGATGTTAGGGTCGCGTTAAGACTTACTTAACAATTAGAATTTATTTGCATACATTTTTGAAAAAACCGCGCTGCGCGGCCATTCATGTATTATGCAAAATACGCGAACGTAGCAAAGACACAGTTTATTTATTTGACTACCTATAAAGCAGGATTTCCTGTACCTACACACTACATACACCTACCTCAAGTTTCGTGTAGTGTGTAGGGTAAAACATGAGCAGAGAACCCGGCTTAAGAAATTTATGATTTGCCTCCCCCCCCCCCCCTGGGCCAAAAGCTGGGTACGCCGATGGCGACATGTAATAAAATCAAGATTTTTTATTATCTGAAAGACGGACTAAATAGAATTTCTTTTTTTTTACCTAGGGAGCTACCCTATTATAAGTGGAGCACCCTAATTGCGTAACACACGATCAATCACAGTCTGAATAATTTTGAAGGATATTGCAAATCCATTGCTTCATATGTTTGAAAAATTTGTCTGCTCCAGAACGTAAATAAGGCAATGAATGTTGTTGAACTGTCAGAATGAAACGGATTGTGATTGATCGTGTATTACGCGATTAGAGTGCAGGTCTCCTAGCGATGTTTTCTTTCACCGACGTCAGTGATTCCAAAAATAAACTCAAAATGAATAGGATAAAAAGAAAATTTGGAAAAGAATAGGATAAAAGTATAACAATGTTTTAAAGGATTTTTAATGTGTTTGTGTTCCCTATGTCCTTATTAGACACAGTTTATTGAGTGCAAGTACCTCACACTTCATTGCAATAACATTGCTGATAATTTTACGATTCTACGACTTTATACCGCTCATTAAGCGGCTAAAACAATTTTACTACCACTGGAGCGCGCGCAAAGAGCTGTTCTGAAAGTATCCACATTCCGGCCTATCCTGTTCCCGACCCAAGTTTTATATAAATCTTGCAATGTTCTGACAGTGCGGCAGTTATTCATTATGAATACTTTAATAAAACAGCACTCTAAATTGCCGTACGATAGAGTTGTCACTGATAAAAGACGTAAAGACATCTGTATGGATAATTATAGATTAAGGCATTCGTTTATGTATAGATTTTTTATATTCTTAGGCCCATTTTTGTATAATAAAGTAAACGCAATTTTGTCTATGTCTGCATTAAAAACGATACAATGCAAAAATGTTATTTCAACTTGGTTACAAAATTTGTCTTATGATGACACAGAAAAGTTACTGGTTGTTTTAAGTTAAATATTATTTTTAATAAGTACTGTCCTATCATTAGTCTGTTAAGTTACTCACTATTTATGTCTACCATCAATTTTAGAAAATTTTAATGTAATTTTGCACTTATGACACCTGAGATACAGGTTTATCCTAGTTCAGGTCGAACCATTATTATATACCTACCATTTTACTATAAGGCTTAATATTGTAAATATGCATTATTTAATTAAATAAATAAATAAAAAAAAAAAAAAAAAAAAAAAAAAAAATTAAAGATTAGTGTTAATTAAATTTGACGTAATACGTTGTGTGCCAAGTATTTGCTACGATTGACACATGAATATGATAGTACCTACGTATGATAATGTTCTATTTTAAGATACAACATGTGTATTAAGATAGATCAAAAAGAAAAATTAATATTTTATTATTATTACTTGTTGTAAGTGCCTGCAGCAGAGCATGGGACTCTGGGTTTGACTTTAAAAAGTACACCTAATACCTAACATTCGAAGTACACTTCTGCTACCCCTTCCAGAAATATCAATCATGATCTTTTTGCAGAGAGCACGGCTACGACAGCATAGACTGCGGCATAGCTCGCGACACTCCGCCAGAGCTAGTGGCGGGCATAGCCGCCGCGCTCAAGTTAGCCGACGTGCTCGTGTGTACCGGCGGCGTGTCTATGGGCGAGAAGGATCTGCTCAAACCTGTCCTGCTCAAGGTAAGACAGCATAGACGCGGCATAGCTCTTGACACTCCGCCAGAGATAGTGGGCATAGCTGTATTAAACAATAAAATGGATAGTTCCTCCATAGTATAAAGAGAGGTAGTAAGCTATCTTCATAGAGACGCACCGCGCGCGGCTTGTATGTGTGGGGCCATAGTATCTATGCGTCGCCGCACGCACACTTAACAAAATCTCGGCTGGTTTCTCACGAGAAACGGGTCGAGATTTTTAACCGACTTCCAAAAGGAGGAGGTTCTCAATTCGTCTGTATGTTTTTTTTTTTTGTATGTTTGTTACGCGATTACTCAGCCAATTATGAATAGATTTTAATGATTTTTTTTTTGTTTGGTAGATCATACTTCAGAGGTGGTCCCATATAAATTGTATTAACTTTGCTTGGGTAGTTTTTGAGTTAGCTTCAATTATATGTATTTTTTCCCACTTAGTATGTAGATGATATGATAACTTCTTGTCACTGTTATTTACATAGCAGGTAGTGGAATTCGAATTTGTGTGGGGTAGGTACCACAACTAAAAAGTGAAAAATAAAAACTTTTTACAAAAAAAAAAAACAACCGACTTCAAAAAAAAACACTACAAAGTTAAAAATAACTTTAATTTCGGAAGTCGGTGACAAAGAACGAAAATTCAAAACCAAAGACACCGACTTCCGAAATTAAAGTTATTTTTAACTTAGTAGTGTTTTTTTTTGAAGTCGGTTGTTTTTTTTTGTAAAAAGTTTTTGTTAAGTGTGTGCGGCGACGCATAGATACAAGCCGCGCACACATACAAGCCGCGCGCGGTGGCATGCGTTTCTATGAAGATAGCTTACTACCTCTCTTTATACTATGGTTCCTCTGTGTCTGCGCATGTGAGATTTTTGCCTTTAATCCGTTTATGTATCCACCATGCTGCAGGGGCAACTTGGGTTGACATTAACTGCAAGCCTACCAACCTAGGGTAATAAAGGGTAGAGACGTCACTCCTAACTAATATTACAAATTCGAAAGTGAGTTTGTTTGTTTGTTACGCTTCCACGCTAAAACGACTGAACGGATTTGGATAAAATTTGACACATGGGTAGACTATGACCTGGGCTACTTTTCATACTGGATCGCAGATGTCGCGGGCAACAGCTAGTACGACAATAAATTAAACTTCGTACCTATATCTAACTAATGACGTTCCCAGTTTACAAACAAATACATTACAAATTTAATCAAATAGGTACATAATATCCAATTCGTTACTACAGCTGGTCGGCTGATTGGCAAAACCTTCAGTCGGCCCATCACTAATCAGATTATTTGAAAAAAAAAATACATTTTTTGAAGTGAAAACTTCTTTAGGCGCGTTGGGCATTTTTGAGATGGGAAAAACAATTGAACTCGCGACTCCGTTACCAACACCTCATTTTTAACCGACTTCCAAAAAGACGGAGGTTATATGTTCGTCGCGTATGTTTCCACCGATTTCTCCGTCAATTGTGGACCGATTTAGGAAATTATTTTTTGTTTGAAAGGATATTATAATTTTATTAACTTTGCTTCGATAGTTTTTGAGTTAGCTTCAATAATAGGTACCTACGTACTTTTTCCCACTTAGTATGTGGATGATTTGATAAGTTCTTGTCACTGTTATTTACATAGCAGGTAGTGGTTTTAGAATTTGTGTGGGGTAGGTACCACAACTAAAAAATGAAAAATAAAAACTTTTTCGAAAAAAAAACAATCGACTTCCAAAAAACACTACAAAGTGAAAAATAACTTTAATTTCGGAAGTCGGTGACAAAAAACGAAAATTCAATACCAAAGACACCGACTTCCGAAATTAAAGTTATTTTTCACTTTGTAGTGTTTTTTGGAAGTCGGTTGTTTTTTTTTTTCGAAAAAGTTTTTTGTAAACGCGATTGTGCTCTTTATTTACATTATGTTATGGATAAATGTTCTATGCAAGTATTTAAACTTTAACCGTCTTATTACAAAAAACTGCTTAGGTACTGGTTTAAACCAAGACTTAAAGGTCTAGGATTGTTACGGTAATAAAGCTAGTACCAGACTCAAAAAGTGTTCTTATTACAAAACGAAGACTTTTCGAGGATCAGTTAGTACCAAAGAAGGTTCATGGTTTAAATAATATCCACAGATAAGAACCAAAAATAGCATTCTTTCATTCACTCACGCAGATTTTATTTGAAGCAACGTTCTGTTTCTCTAAATATTGATAATACTAGTATTTCTGCGAACAGTAGACCTCGCGAGCACAAACTTTTTTACAACAATTAATTTACCACTAAAGTTATTTACAACGGGATATTTACTATGTTTTTTGTTTAAAACAAGATGTTTTGTTTAATATACCTATCCAACTTATATTATTATTATTAACATTGAAATAAGTTCTCCTTGGTAGGTACATATTTCATACAACGGAATACATGGCTGATTAATTGCCAATGTCAATGATTAGATGTCACGTCAAATTAACCGTATAGTTCGGAAGCGCCCCCGATTGGACCCGAACACACAAACCTCCGCCGGCTCGGTAGTGGGTCCAATTGGACCCCAGAATTACCACATACGACACCCTTATTTGATTATGTGAATATTTATAATACTAACCAATAAATCTTATGAATGTGCATTAATTAAGAGAGTTGAATAAAAAACTCAAATGTTTACACCATTAAATCTTTCATATTTAGCGTGCAAGATTATTAATTTACCTTGAAAAAATTAAAGTCTGTAAATGCGTTAATCGCAATTTTGATGACAGTCGAGGTCGAGGCTAAAAATCATAAAAATTGGGGATTTCGAACATCTAAACTCCACCACAGGGGCAGTGAATACTACATCATTTAATTATTTGACGAATTCATCCATTGTTCAAGTTAAATAAGTAGTGGTAATTAAGTTTTTGATATCCAAAGTCGAAGTTTCGCGCCAATCGTGCGTGTTTACATTTTAACTTTTCACTAATATCACACATACACATGTAGATACGATTTAAAATGTGACAAATATTATTAAAAATATTATAAACAACTAGAAAATGCCCAGATCTTAACGTAATATACTAACACATGTCCAATAACACGTAATATTCATTACCACTACTCAATTTGTGTTAAAAATATCCGACCGTTATTGTTTTTTTTTATTGTAATGATGTGCGAAAACGATTATGCCAAACGATTTTATTTTTCAATTTTGATCGACTCGATTATTTAATATGTCGAATGTCAGAAATCGAAACTTGAAAATTGAAATAAAATTGTTTTAAGCATTAAATACAATAAGCATTGTTTATAATAATTATTTATACTTTTCTAATGTAATTTTAATCGTTTTTTGGACATTATGTATAAAACGAGTCAACAGACAGGAGGGGGATACATACCTACTCACCTCATTTATAAAATTTCGCATTGAATTGTTTCTATAATTTTTGAATTTAAATTCGGAATGCGCTCGCTGTTCAAAACTATTTGAATTTTTGGACAATTATTTACTGTGGATTTTTTTTTAATACTTTCTGATAGTTTGCTACAGAATGCCCAGTATACATTTTTTAGGTAGGCTTAACAAAACTTTGTTTGGCAATGATTATAAATTAATTCTATAAAGTGGGTACCTACCCACTTTATAGAATTAACACACAAAAATATGGACTTCGTTTAAAAGCGTTTGCGGAATACCTATTCCGCAAATGCTTTTAAACGAAGTCCATATTTTTTGTTAGTTGTATGAGTTTGGTAGTTTTTGTTTTTAATAGGTTACTCTTACTTGAGTAATAGAAATTGTTTTTTTTGTGATAGTTTCCCAACGAAATTAAAAAAACTGGCCTAGTGTATGTTGGACTACGCACAGTGAAGGATTCCATAGTTGGGATGAATACTTATTTACGCATAAATATTGCACAGCATCAATTTTATCGACTGCAAAAATAAAGTTGTATTTCTCGAAAAAACTATAGTAAACAAAGTTAATTCTGCGGTTGTAACCGAAAATGACCTATATCTCAAAAACTATTGACTTAAAAAGTAAAGCCACTTAGAAACATATTTATCATTTGAATTAAGAGATCCAACAATATACGTTTTATGTGCATAGATTTTATTCATCCATCGGTTATATGTATAGGGAATGCCACCCCCTATATTATGTTTATTGTAATTTCATTACACCATTGTTTAGCGGTGCAAAGAATACACCTTTTTCCAAATTTTCATCGATAGAGTAAATAGTCTCCGTGTAAAATGGCTGTACGACATCCGGACGCAAGGACAGACGGACTTGACGAGGGCCGTTTTTTTCACGGATTTTGGCTATCGAGTTTACAATCGGCATGAAACTGATGTCTATGAGAATTGATCTACAATTATTATTATTTGGAATAGCCGCCAACTTAAAATCCAGAATGTTCATCTTATTCGATATCAGCACTATCCCCCCGAAAAACATGAAAATTGCATCCATGTTTTATACCAATAATTTATCCGAAGAACAAACTCATATTATTTTACGACCATAGACTTTTTATAGGTTTTCCAGGAATCTATAATCATCAACCAACAATATCCAGTATTAAAAAATATATAGGCTCCGTAGATAAGTGGGGAATGGTCTATTTTCTACAATAATTTAAAAAAATAAAACGTCTTCCACGTTAATTTTTTTTGTTCCACGTTTTGTTCCTGGAGAACCAAGTTCTTTTTCACGTATAATTTCAAACAAAAATAAAATTTTCGCTGCCGCCATCTTGGATTTACCTTTTGAGCTCACTATCGACTTTAGCACCCTCAAAAACTATGCAAACAATACCAATGATGAAAGATTTGAAAATTTTCGAAGCCACCATCTTGGATTTACATTTTAACGTCACTGTCGGCTTTAACGCCTTCGACAACCATGAAACCGACTCACACGATGAATAATTTGAAAATATTCGTTGCCGCCATCTTGGATTTACATTTTGACAAAATTCACACTCTCTCTCTCTATCAAATTAGAAGAAGACAGTCACAAGTAGGAACACTTTTTCGCGTGACGATTTATGCCAGTTTACTCCTACTGCAAGTCTCGAGAACTTAGTTCTAAATCTAATATAGAATAATTAACATAAATATTTGGGACCCCCACAACAAGCCCTTTCATTTGATATGTCACACGATATAGTTTGCAATTTTTTTTTATTGTCTAGTTTGGCCCCCAAAAGTGACCCCATTTTCAAAATTCATTTATTTACGTTACACTTCTGTATTTGGGTTACAGAAATTCATATGTGTACCAAATTTCAACTTAATCGGTCCAGTAGATTCGGGGCAAATTGGCTGTGACAGACCGACACACGAGTAATCCTTTATGGGTTCCGTTTTTTCATTCGTAGGTACATACGGAACCCTCAAAAGTTACTGCCCTATCCACACCGTATGTGTAAACTTACTAATAAAATTATTAATATCAATAATAAAATAATTCATTGAAAATATACCAAAGAGTTTTTATTCAGTTTCTAATACTTTTTTCACACTAATTTTATTGCGAGTATCGATTGGGCTGAATGCTACTTTTGAATCGATATAAGAAAATTAAGTAGACGGGTCAGCACTAAGAAGTGTCACGTCGCAACACAATTTTTAGTCATTTTTATCAAGATTTGATCGTGTTTTTTATGTAGTTTATGTATGAAACGTGGTAAAAGTAAGAATGCAGAAATAATGATAATATCTTTATTTTTCCCTTTTGCATATTTTCAGCAAGAGAGTGGGTTGTTTATGTACATATTTTCAGCAAATTTAAACTACCTACCTTTTGGATAGGTGTAGTAATACCAATTCTATATAACTTTCGCAGTGTACTAACGCGGTTTGACTGATCTCAACTTATAATTAAAGATATTTTCCACAAACTTATTGTATAAAATAGGCGCGGTAACATTTTTTTCTTAATAAATTCGAATGCTGAAAGTTGATGTAAATTCCTGAATTTCATGACTGAATTCGCAACACCCCGTCGAGCAGTGTTGCCAACCCGTACGATAATAATGGGGGCGTACGATAATTTGACCAATGGTACGATGTACGATAGTGAATGTCTAACGTACGATAATTTTGAGATTTGCAGAAAAAAATATTTTAAGTTCCATTAACAAATCGTAATTGTCAGAAAAATTAAAAGCAAAAAAAAAATACCAATGTTGACTGTCAAGTAATCAACATCAACAAGTAAGTATCTTCTTTCCCTCCCCTAGTTTTTTATAATTTTATAGTGAAAACACAAAAATATCAACTAAAACCTATGACAAAACATGTTTACGGTTTGTGCTGCTAGCGCCACTAAAGTGAAACTTGAAATTCTTCCCCTTTGACCATAGTATAAAATTATTCATTGTCTTTTGATAGCAATTTGAATGAACGTTTTACGGTTTTTTTTTTATTTTTATATTTGGAGTTTTCTTTTGTATGTACGATAATTTTGCCCAAAAAACGATAATTTCGACGTTGGAACTCGATAATTTGAAATTTTGGAGTTGGCAACACTGCCGTCGAGTCAACTGATGTGTCACATGTCAAAATCTTGTCGAGCAGAGAGGTTAAAGTCATAATTAATTTTATTGTTTGTTTACTTTGGCTATCTACACAAATTAAGTAATTTTACAAAAACAGAATGACTAAAATAACAATGCTTTTATAAGTGAACTGATGACTATCACAATAACATCAAGGGTTATCAAGATATCAAGAAGAAGTGTGGTTTTCGTAAAAAGTGCGGTACTGGGTACTGCACCAACGCTGTACTTACATACAAACATCTATCGAAATTCATGAAGACTTTGGGCGAGAGGTGAAATGGTGATTCCTAAGATCGCGGATAGCGCGCGACGCCGACATACATGACGCCGACTATTCGTGTAAACTTGTGGATATTGTGATAATGTATTGTTTACATGTAGTATTTTTTTTAGTTATATATGATCTACATTAAAAAAATTAAAATAAAAACATTTGAAATCTTTCGTTTTTTTTAAATGCTTTTGAAACAGTACATCATGTTGGTGGTACAATAATAATAGGCGAGTAGGTATATCATTTGTTTCTAGTGAATAAAGAACCTTTACATAAATACCTTACAAACTCATAAATAAATTCAGTATACACCCAAGTATAAACAACAAAAAGGTATTAGTTTAGTTTTGGTCATGCTTCGATTTTGGCCGGCTGCAGTTGTGTTTAGATGTTACAGCATCTAAACACAACTCCAGCCGGCCAAAATTCGTGTGCTGACATCCATATAATACAAGGAATTACAATATATATAAGCCCGCCGTACTGCCGTTCTGACCCGCGCCCGACAAACCCGCCTTGTGTGTGTGTTAAGCTTTACTGTGACATGGTTTGTTCGCGAGTTGAATCCAACTTATCTACGTAAAGAAGAGAACAAACAGACACCTGTGGCGTCCACCATCACCTTCTCCTAAGGACTTGGAAATAATGATGATTGCTCCTCACGACGTTGTCATTGAAGTTGTCATGGATCCTGGATTTGTGCTCGGTTGATGGCAATAGGCTCGCCTCCTATTACATGAGACTTAAACATAACTGACGAAATGTGGGTGTACTCCTTATATGGTACACCTCTGCCTAACACTTCGGGGAAAACAGGCGTGATGTTAAATGACTACGATAACGATGCATTGGTAAATAAAATTTCATATACAGTTCATATAACATTTAATTAAAATTGATAGATTTTAGATACTTTACATTATTTATGTAGGAAATGTGTCTGTGTGTGAATATGTGTCTATTCTATTGGCCCAATTACTGTAGGAAAAGAAGCAATACTGCGGAATTTCCTAATGCTTTCCTCGTGTTCATTTGGAGTAATAGGCATTTTTATAAATCTTCGGGACATCCGTGACGAGTTTTTACATTTGTTTTGCTGAAAACTAATTGAGACACACCATGTTAATCAGCTGTATCGTCTTGAATCTACGAATAAAACAATAATATTAGTAAATTATTTGGATTTTGTTTAATGTTAGGTTAGCATTGACCAAGGTTAGGTACTTACATACTTAATGGCGAGCCCAGTTGCGTAATGCGCAAACCACTTGCACTTCAGGACTCAATGGGCATCCTCGAGGGTCGTGGGATAAATCCTCACGTAAAACAACCACTAGTTTTTCTCCATAACGTTTTGTGAACCTACACTTATTCTAAAATCTTCGTCACTCAATTCAAAAGGATTCACACGACGACGATGTCTGTAAGATCGCCGAGACGTCCCAGCATATCCAAATCTTTAAAATCCATCAAGATAATCATATTAAATATCCATTTTTAACAATTTTTGTATAAATTGACACACAACAATAATCAACGCAAACGTCAAATAAATTAGTACCAAAGATAAACTAGGGGACTCGGCGGACCAACTTTAGTACCATAGATAGTTCAGGAACTATTGATAAACTTCATTTTGTAATAACGTTTTATTTAGTCATGGTACTAAAGCTAGTACTAATCCCAGTACCAAATTTAGACCGTGTTTTGGAATAAGACGGTAAAGGTTTTGGAAGTTTTTTTTTTTTTTAAACGCGATTGTGCTCTTTATTTAGATAAGGTTACGGAGTTACGGACCAATGTTCTATACACGTATTTTTCTTCCACCAAGGCGATCTTGTTCAAGTTTTCACTTCTGTCGGCACTCCCGGAGTGCCACGGTTTTTTTTAAATTTCCATGTTGTATTTGATGGTTTCAAAATACTCCTATGCACTAGTATTTGATAGTGTTATAATTTATTGTAGTATTATCATCCCCACATGGTATAATTATGATGATTATAGGACTTCGACGCCACTCTGCACTACGGGCGCGTGCGCATGAAGCCGGGCAAGCCGTGCACCTTCGCTACCTGCGAGTTCGAGGGCAAGAAGAAATACATCTTTGCTTTACCTGGTACGACATACATAACACACATTGGGGTAATAATGGTAGAGAAGCCCAAAGGGTTTTTGAGTAAGAATAAAAACCTACTCGAGCGGCCTATGGGTGAAACATACGCAGCAATCCTACAGAGCCCTGTACACCCAAGCGTTATTATACTAATAACGCTTTTAGGATGCTGTTGGGGCTGCCGTGGCGCTGCAGCGCGTCTGTTATGTTTGCTGAAGCGCGTACGGATACCTTTCAAGCCATCATGCGCAAGAAAGCAGACTCCTTGCTGCACCGTCTACGAAGCAGCAGCAACAGCATCCTAAATACTATTGCTGTCCGTTTCGACTGTCCTTTCCAAAATCTGTGGTTAATATCTATAACTAACGGATGCCTATGACTGCATAGGCATCCGTTAGTTATAGATATTAACAATACTAACATAATTTTTGGTACAATTCTGTTACTAACACACAAACATTTTATGATTTTATGTAACCTGTTATGGAGTATTTTCTCTGAAAAAAAGAAATAATAACCAAGATGGAAAGTTCATAGCTACGTAGATAAACAACTTGGTCATATAAAGATGAGAAGAGATTGTTGAGGCTGTCATATTTATTTGATGTTATAAATATTTTTCTTTCTATTGTCTAGTGGTCGCATGCGCGTCTACTGAGCATTCTGATGGGCCCTGGGGCCCCAAGGGTCGAGTAAAGTGTAATTAGAATTTCACATGGAATTTCAGCCCGGAGAGTCTGGTTTTGCGCCCGATTGATGGCTATACATGAATGGGACTAAACATAACTGGCGGAATGTGGGTGTGTTAAAAACCAGAGGTTATTTTTTTTTTGTTTTTTTTTTTTTTGAAGTGAAAACTTCTTTAGGCGCGTTGGGCATTTTTGAGATGGGACTAAATCATTGATTTCGCGACACCATGACGACACCTCATTTTTATAAACGCGATTGTGCTCTTTATTTATGTTACGTTACGGATCAATGTTCTATGCATGTATTTTTAAAGGTTTTATATACGCGATTATGCTAGATAAGGTTACGGACCAATGTTCCTTACGAGTATTTTTCTTCCACCAAGGCGATCTTGTTCAAATTTTCACTTCTGTCGGCACTCTCGGAGTGCCACCACTTTTTTTTATTACGGAATGGGCCTCAATCTTCTGTCTTTTTCGTGTGGTTGGTGACTAAACTGGTGTCGGAGTTTATAAAGCTACCCATGGGCTTCTGACTTGGCTTCACATGCTGTCGAGAAATTTCTCTCAGGCAGGTTTCCTTACGATGTTTTCCTTCACCGTTTTTGAAGCAAGTGATAATTATGCAATACGAACATGAATCCGAAAAGTCCCGAGGTTTTGAACTCGAGATCTATCTACGACTTAGCAGTTCGACGGACACACTACTAGGCACAGCCGGCCCGAGAATTCCTGGCGCCCTAGGCGAAAGGCTGGAACGGCGCCTTTTTAGGAAATTTGTGACATAATAAAACAAGGATCTTTCTTTTTCGTGTGGTTAGCAGAGTTTTAGAGCCACCCATGGGCCTTAGTCGAAAAATATATCTCAGGCATGCCGGTTTCTTCACGATGTTTTTTTCCTTCACCGTGTTTTAAGCAAGTGATAATTATATAATACGCACATGAATCCGAAAAGTCAGAGGAGCGTGCCTTGGGATTAAACTCGAGTTTTATTCAAGTCATAGGGACTTGAATGACAATTCAAAAGTGCCTGTAAATGGTTTAATTGAAATAAATGGTTTGAGTTTGAATAAAACAATAATGTAAACAGATTACCTAGGTGTGTAATTTTATATAAAAAATTAGAGTTCTTATTTTATACATAACTAGCTTTTGCCCGCGGCTTCGCCCGCGTGGATGTCGCAAAATATCCCACGGGAACATGCTACCGGAATTCAGAGTATCCTATGTTCTAAGCCAGATTATGGCCTATCCCTATGCCTTTCATCTAAATACGTTCAGCCGTTACGGTATTAAAAGGTAACAGGCAGATAATAAATCTGTACTCAAAATGCAAAATTTAAACCGTTAAAGGATAACTTCGTTGTCTGTCAAGACCCTTTTTCTCAGAAACGCCTGGAGGCATCAAGTTGAAATAGATATCAAAAACTTAGATCTACGGTCCTTTGGAGCTGTAAAGAAAATCAAACTTCTAAGTCAATGCAATTAAAAAATACGGCCATTAAATTATACCGCATATTTATATTGACAGTCGCAAATAAAACAAAGCCTATATGGTACTTCCCGTTGTCCTAGCAGCATGAAGTTTGGCGAGAAAACTTTCATTACCTATATATCACCTCCTTTAGGATTATTTTTGAGACAAAATGTAGCCATGTCCTACCCTAGGATGCTGTTTATCCCCTTGGCAAATTTGATCGAAATCGAATTCAAATTTGGAATTTGATTGTGGTTTAGTCGTGAAAAGTTAGACATTCTTGTACTCAAACCTCAGTTGGCTCGATATAGTTTTTGGAAAAGTTTTTGTGAAAATTGGCAATTTTTAAGAAATCTGTGAATGTAGATCAACATTTCAACATGTTTCAAAAAGTTAAGGACAGTCTCGTTAGGCCCTTTCGTTTCGGTACCGATTCTGTACCGTTTCGGTACTGCTTATGTTTCCTCACTGGTCGGTAAACCGAAACGATACCGCACGCGCGCATTGCTTTCATTTAGAATTCCAAATTCAAATTAAGTATATTGGTTGGCGAGCCCATGACCAAAATTTTTGCCTCATCGTTTTACGAACAAAATCGTATAAAATCGATAGATTTGGTTATTCAGAAATACAAAAATCCTAATTTTAGAAAATTTCAGCGTGACTTCTGACCTGACCGCATTATTAAATCTATGTCAAAAAAAAAAATATTTTCAACAGTTCGGTAATAACCAACTGTTTTATAGCAATTTGACTGATTTTCAGAATGTAGTTGAACGATAGATTTTAGATACCTAAAACACAATTTTCAGAAACCAGTAGCGTCACACGTATAGTCTGCGCAATCCACGAAAACGCGCCCCACTCCGCTCCGCGCCGTACTAGAGTTCAGCTTACAGTAAAATAATCGCGGAGTGGGGCGCGTCGTCGTGCACGGACTATACCAAGGAGACAATAATTTGAGAAAATTAAAAATGAGGCAAAAATAAAACCCTATAGCATCCCGTCAGAAAATCTTATTTATAAGTGAAGATTGGTCAGTTGATGCGAATGTTGGCAACGTCGCAAATAGCTGTCAAATATTTACCTGTTTTGATTAATTTGAATATGAAATATTAGTAGAACACACTAGTTAGGAGCGTTTTTTGGCTCCGTGAAGTCCAAACCATCATTTTAATGTGGCGGCAGTTATTTGGTAGCGGTTGTGTCGGCCGCTATGTGGAGGCCGTTATTTGGCGGCCGCTATGCGGCGGCTGGTATATGGCGGCCGTTATCTAGCGGCCGTTATGTGGCGGCCGATAAGGGGCGGCCGTTGTGTTGCGGCCGTTATGTGGCGGCCGTTACGTGGCGGCCGTTACGTGGCGGCCGTAAAGTGGCGGCCGCAATGTGGCGGTCGCAATGTGGCGGCCGCTTTGTTGCGGTCGTTACGTGGCGGCCGTTATTTGGCGGCCGTCATCTAGCGGCCGTAAATTGGCGGCCGCAATTTGACGGCCGTAATGTAGCGGTCGCAATGGTGTGGCGGCCGTTGTGTTGCGGCCGTTATGTGGCGGCCGTTACGTGGCGGCCGTAATGTGGCGGTCGCAATGTGGCGGCCGCTATGTGGCGGCCGTTATGTGGCGGCCGCCATGTGGCGGCTGTTATATGGCGGCCGTTATTTGGCGGCCGTCATCTAGCGGCCGTTATGTGGCGGCCGTAAAGTGGCGGCCGCAATGTGGCGGCCGTAATATGGCGGTCGCAATGTGGCGGCTGTTATATGGCGGCCGTTATTTGGTGGCCGTCATCTAGCGGCCGTAATGTGGCGTCCGTAAAGTGGCGGCCGTAATGTGGTGGCCGCTATATGGCGGCCGTTTTATTGCGGCCGTTACGTGGCGGCCGTTATTTGGTGGCCGTCATCTAGCGCCCGTTATGTGGCGGCCGCAATTTGGCGGCCGTAATGTGGCGGCCGTCATGTGGACATTATGTATGTTCGAAAAAATCTACACCTTTTTAGTAAGATAAGTGACAGGCATAATTTTAACACTAGAAATAGGAACAAATTAGATCAACCACGTTTTAGATTGTCTAAAGTTCACACTTCTTTTATGGGGTACTGTGTAAAATGTTATAATAAAATACCACTTGATATTCTTCAACTAAATGAGAAGAAATTTAAAACATGCATTAAACGCACACTATGTAGACAAGCATATTATAAGTTGGATGATTATATAGTAGATAAAAATGCTTGGCTTAATGCTGGTCCTGCTCCACAGCCACTTGGGCTCACTAGTTAAAATTTTAATATTTGGAAGAGTTGCTTTCCCTTTTTTAAATTCTGTTTTTGACATTACAAACTTAATGTTTATTTTTTATTTTACCAAGTAAATTGTTCAATGCTCCAATTAGATAATAATGATTTTCTTACTTTTTGGTAGTAAAATTCTATTAATTTCTTAAATACATTGCAAACTATAGTTTTGTATAATTTAGAAGCATTTTTAGATTTTTGTAAATGTGAGTACCATGGAGCCGTTTACTATGTTATTAAGATGTATGTTGACTTGAAAGAGCATGGCAGTTGAGAGAATGTCAAGCTCACTTAAATGTCTCGCTGATGGTGGCGAGTGTGTTGGATCATTCGGTTCCCTACAAAATGGTTGAGCTGGATGGTGCTGATCCACGCGTCATGTTCGTGAACGGGCGCCGTCAGTTGAGACTGGTCATCTCTTATCTGCCAGGGCTTATTTTTAATCATATATTTGTAACTGCTTTGATTATTTTTTGTACATTGTTCTCACATATAGAAGCAACAAGAATAATGTACCCAGAATTTTGTAATATCTATATTTAAAAGAGTGGCCTTGGAGTTTCTTGCCCGTTCTTCTCCATAGAGATCTACGTTTTGGAATGGGCAACTAGCTTCAACTTTCTGACTAACTGACCGATTCTTTGACAATTCAAAAGTGCCTGTAAATGGTTTAATTGAAATAAATGCTTTGAGTTTGAGTTTGAGTTTGAGTGGCGGCCGTAATGTGGCGGCCGTTTTGTTGCGGTCGTTATGTGGCGGCCGGCATGTGGCGGCTGTTATGTGGCGGCTGTTATATGGGGGCCGTTATTTGTAGGATGTTATCTAACGGCCGCTACGTGGCGACCATCATGTGGCGGCCGTTATGTAGCGGCCGCTATGTGGCGGCAGTTTTGTTGCGGCCGTTATGTGGCGGCTGTTAAATGGGGGCTGTTATTTGGCGGCCGTTATCTAGCGGGCGCTACGTGGTGACTGGTGACCATCATGTGGCAGCCGCTATGTGGCGGCCGTTCTGTTGCGGCCGTTATGTGGCGGCGGTTATGTTCTTCTGACTATTCTTTTCAAAATCTGTGAATGCAGATCAAAATTGTTTCAAAAAGTTAAGGACAGACTGAGGATTGACTGCTTAGATCCATAAAGGCATAATCTTTAAAAAAAATAAAACCGAACTATCTGCAATATTACCTAACTATGAACTACCTCCCTACTAACTTTCATCTTTATACGTCAAGCGGTTTTCGAGATTTCGTGATGAATGAGGAGTGAGTGAGTGAGTGACCTTTCGCTTTTATATATGTATTTAGATGGAGAGTGTATACACCTTCTTTTTTGCGGTATGAAAGAGCTTATGAAATAAATGTTAGCAGGTTAGGTAAGATTTATTTTTCTTGCCTTAATTTTGGCAAAAGTAGAAACGATCTCCTTTAAATTGTAGCGGCATCTACATCACCACATGTGAACTACGCATCTCACTAACGTCACGCAAAAATCCTGCATCGCGCAAGCAGGGTTTACCGCGCGACCAGTATACAACGTCCCGACATCAATCATCGGGTAGTTGCCCACCTGAAACACCCAACTGGTCGGAGGATCCTCCCTTGTCTATAGACGATGAGTGAACTTTACACCGTGTTCGGAAGTTTTATTCTGTATGTTTGGAAGATTTATTCTGCATCTCATGAACAACAAAACAACACATGCAAAACAACAACAACATGCTAAAGACATCCAAAAACATAGTTAATATTTTTTATCTGACTAAACCTTTCATCGATTGCATTTATTTCACTATCCAGCACGGCAAAATAAAAAAAATATTTTGAACTTGTCTTTCTCATCATGATTGTATGGGATCGTCTTCCGATTTATAACTAAACTGCCTTGTCTTTTTTCTTAAGCGGACTGGCTTCGAGTCTGATGCGAATGATAAAGGAATATTGGCTTCTTCTGAAATTTCTCTTGCTTCTACCAGCATTTTTTCGTAACCCTAATCAATTCTACAACTTTCGTGAAAGGTTTTTGTTTTTAGGAGAGCATTTTGTAAAAGCGGTACGATCAAATTCCTTTAATTAAAGAAGTTTGCTATAGTTTGACCGAGACTGCTGTACCGTGCCTTAAGAATGCGTGGTGAGACGGGACGAATGAGCGGCGGGACGCCGTGGGCGTTGACGAAGGAAGGGCCTGAACTGCCCCCCGACTCGTCAGGCACATACCTATGGCGCGGTACAGCGATCGCGGTCAAACTATAGTCAAATTAATTTTGAACAAAATATTATACCATACAACAAGAGAAGCAATTTTGCAATCGCGATTTTTTTAGCAATGGACTGGCCTCAACTCGCTTTTGATTTCTAGATGAACCGTACCGATGACTTCGTAAATGACCATGAGTGCATCATGCACGTCAGCTAATTGGTAACTTAGATAAGAATATTTTAGAAGAAAAATTTATAAAAAATTGGGAGTATTTTCAAATTGTAAATAAAAAATAAATGTACTGTATATTTTTTTTGAGAGTGAAAACTTCTTTATGCACGTTGGGCATTTTTACGCCCTAATACGAGCGCCCTAGGCCGTCGCCTAGTTCGCCTATATGAACGGGCCGGCCCTGCTACTAGGCTATAACTGCCTGTCAAGTAGGGCCTCGATTATGCCCGATAAATAATATCGCAAATTTTTACTGCAACCAGGTAACCCAGTCTCGGCCTACGTATGCGCCCTCCTCTTCGTGATCCGTGCGATGCGCGCGGCGTGCGGCGTGCGCGGCAGCTGGGCGCGCCTGCGCGTGCGCCTGGCACACGCCGTGCAACTCGACCCTAGGCCCGAGTATGCACGAGCGGCGCTAGAGCTGCACGCTGATAGGGACATGCCTTATGCTACCATGTTGGGGAGTCAGGTATTTGCTTTGTGCTTAAACAGATTTTTATGTTCTTTTGAGAATAATTGCCAAGTACCAGAAGGGTATAAGCCCAGAAACTTAGCTACGTAGCAAATGTCAATACTTGCAGCTATTGTCTATTCCAAAAGTATCTAATGAAAGTGTAAACAAACCCTGATCAGAAGTTTCAACTTTGTCTTACCACTTTTACCAAATTTTTTTTTTTTTTAATCATCGATAAAAATTCAGGTTATAAAACTACCCTCACTTGTCAAATAAGAATTTAGAAGGGTTTAAGAATTCAAATAATCAAATCGAAGCACTCAGTTTGTAAGTGGCGCTACAAATTGGCATCCACAGGTACTCGAAGAAACTCATATCTGTACATTGTAAGGACTATTCTTGCTTGCAGCGCTCGCCCGCTTTAGTATCGCTTACCTACGAAAAAAAAGGTCGTGTGCAAAGGATTTTGTTTTCAAATTGCTTAGATATGCGTTACCCCGATGGTACGTTTCCTGATCCATTTGTTTACATTTTCATCAGATACTTTTGGAATAGACCATAGATCAGAACAGCTGATGGAGAGGCCTATGTCTAGCAGTAGACTGCTGTAGACTGATTTTCAATAATTAAAAAATACATCTTACCGTTCCACTAATAAAGTCTATATTCGCTCAACAGTGCAGCAGTCGCCTGCTAAGTGCTTGCGGTGCCAAGGTGCTCCTGGAGCTGCCGGCTTCCACTCCGTCGCTGCAGAGACTGCCGGCCGGCGCCGTCGTGCCCGCGCTGGTTACTGGCAGACTTGACATCTACTCCTAGGACATTTCTGATAATAACGGGTGTAAAAATACCCTTAACGAAGCCGAGAATCACTTGTTTTTCCCGTTATTATGAGAACTTTTTTTGTACTGTACCATACCTGGGAACCTTCTGGTTACGGAGATATTCAAGGTCAAAGTTCCAACTTTTTTTGATGTTTTTTACTAAACCAAAGTTTTTAGTGTTATTTTAACTTAACTTTAAATACCCCCACTATCCCTGCAACGTTGCATGCACGCATAAGCACAATGTTTTGCGTGCGTTGCATTGTGCACTAAGTAAACGGCGTAATTTCACACCAAAAATAAAAGTTGTTTCCCAACAATTATTTTTGCACAAAGTTACTTAGTATGACGGCTTCGTGATGGGTCTTTTTACACCCTGTATGTGCCTTAGGCCTCTTTAGAGGCAAAACCTGTTGTCGAAGAGCGGGTAAAATACCTCCAATAATAGAAACTCAGAATATCTTGCACCAATGGCCAGCCATTACCTTTTCTTACTCAACTGTGGCGACGCCCAAAGGGAAGGTAGAGTATGCGCCACCACTGAAGTCCGGCGGAAAATTGTGGAAGTACATGTTTTTTAGTGCATTTTGATCCAATGGCATAGACACTAGCGCCGCGTCTATCGGACTTGAGTGGTGGCGCGGACTATAAAGTTTTTGGAAAATTCTGTAGTTGTTTGCTTCCAGTTGCTCATTTATCATGTTATTTGTCAAACAACGTATTTCTATTTTCTTAATGTCCCTCGGGAATCATCGCATTTCGAATACAAACGAATGCTAATTCCCATGTCCATCAATTATTAGATTTATCTTGTATAATAATTTGAATTCAGAACTAAGTACTTTATTGTTGTTTTGTTTTGATTTTCGTGTGAACTGTATAGAGCTGTAAAACTAATTTCCTATCTGTCGTGCCTGCAACTTTAGCAGCTTTTCTACTATTTTTTAAATAAATTACATTAAGTTAAAAGAGTATTAACAACACTATATATTTCCAAGTCGATTGAGAGCGTCCGGTGTGCATCAAGTAAAAAGGGCAACTGATAGAAATCCGATGACTGACGAAACACGAGGTTTGCCGAGGGACATTAAGAACATATTTGTACTGTAAACACATTAGGTATGGCCATGGATCAGGACTAATCTCATTTATTAGATTTAGGTCCCAGACTTTAAACGAGACATCTTTTCGCCAAGTGTGAAAAGATGTCTGTTTAAAGTTCTCAAAACATGCGAATATTTTTTTTAAACTCTAGATATATGTGAAGATTTTCAATACTATTTTTGAAGTGCGAAATATTAAGATTTGTAATGTAATAGTAGCAATCTGATTGGTTTTAGATGATTAGCAGCATTATAGTTTTCAATTACATGCAAACATTGGGTGCATATTGTTGAGTAAAAGGATATTCCGGAATGATTTCGTACTTCGTAGTAACTGTTGGTGCTGCTGTACTTGAAATATTGGTACATCTAAATATATATTTTTTTAATTAATATTTGTATCAGTTTTACCTCTGCATGATAGTTTTTGGTATAATATATATTATTTATTTATTAGCTCTCATGTAAATTACACATTTTTACAATACTCGTAGATTAACTATCGGTTTTTGTACATGAACCCTATCAGTGCCTGTCAACACAATGTTGCATTAATAAAAACGGACAAAAAAAGTCGGACTTGCACACTAAGGGTTCCGTACCCTCATAGATATAGGAAAGAAGGAGATATGCCCGGTAGTTGAAAATGTATCGAAACCCAATGTCTCCACTTTGTCCCCACTACCTCGCCACTAGTCGCCACAACTACACATGCAGATCAGAAAAACAAATAGATACGAGGCTGCGCTCACTCTTGCAATTCATACATCAGAACGTACTACATAATCAATTATAAACCTTATCCCATCAAACACAGCGTGCATTTACCATGCACCGTACAACTCACTCACACGAAAACATCATTTCTATCGTTGTGCTGTACAGAAACAATTTATTTTACATATACGCTAGTGATTGACTAAATCGGAAAGGTATCGATTCTTCCATTTAATATTATCGACGGTGAAGTATCAATATCTAATAACTAACATTTTGGCGGTTTTTACTTACTAATGTTTACTTCAAATGGTCAAAAACTATAGAAATTAAACGTTTTTTTCTCCTCCTGTAAAACCATGTTTTTGTACTTATTAGATACTGATACTTCACCGTCGTTATACTTTAAAAAATTTGGTGTCCTGAAAATAAAATAAATAAAAACGATAAGTCCAGAAAATATTATAATAAAAATAAATAATAAGCAAAAAAATCAAACAATTAAAAAATCCAGTTACGTTGGTTTAACCTGTCATAGTTTATTGTAACAGTAGATACTGTTGAACCCTGCTATGATGTTTACTCACTGACCTGTAAAGTGGAGGTATTTGTGCAGCACTTGACGCTTTGATATTACTGGAGTGGCATTTTTTGTCAAATAGTGTAAATAGCATGAATATGTTGACTTATTTTAAGCAAAAGTCACTGTAATTATCTGAACCATGCCGATTACTATAACGCATTCTAAGCTTTTGAAGACTTTAACGGAAGTAAAATACCAAAACCATAAAAAAGTAAGGAAATAGCACGAGTATAAGGCATAATAGACCAGCTATAATTCAAACCCAAAACACTCCACCTAAAATTTTATTAACTTACTTTACGACCGTTGGTTACGCATTTCTCTACCACGCTGTAAAATAATCAAAATAAGTAAAACACATTATTTCACATCGATCTTCCACCCGGGTAAAACAGTTGACAAATTGAAGAATAAAGTATAATAGCAATAAATTCATTCGCCAAACGACATTGTTGTCGATAGCCTACGTTAGTGGATCTGCACAACCACATCACTAGCTCGTCGCCAGACACAGCGGCCGTACTGCGCGATGCATCCGCAGTCCACAGTATCGTTTTGTGATTTTTACATTGCTTGATGAGTCACTGAGCGACATATTTAGGTAGTAGTTAACGAGCAATGTATGTAGTGCAAAAATAGTACAGTCGCTGTGATATTTGGAAACAAAAATAACGTAGTAAAAGCAAGAAATATTTTACGATTTGTTGTTTTTCATTATTTTAAAGACAAATATAGTAAAATACTTGTACTTACATATGGTAAGTGATTCCATGATTCACAAAGTTTTTGTTTTGACTTCGGTTTTTACATGAAACCACTGAACAACACGGCATTCTTATAAATTGTCCCGATCACGGCCGAAAGCACACTAGTTCGCGGAGACGGCCATTTTCGTATGCAATGAGCACTTTGATCATTACGCGCGGACACAGACACGCCCCCATGCCACTTCTCCTGTTTTTTATATTTCTATGCGTACCCTATTAAGATTGAGCAAAGAACGCCGAAAAAAAAACGCGTTTCTTGTATGGTAACCCCCTTTAATTACTTATTAACTTTATTTAATTTTTATTTGTTGTTACAGCGATAAATAGAAATACCCAATGTGTGACAATTTAAACTGTCTACCTATTAGGTAGTTATAGTTCATGAGATACAGCCCGCTGACAGACAGACTGACGGACGTACAGCAGAGGCTTAGTAATAGGGTTGTTTGGCACCCTTCGGGTACGGAACCCTAAATTTTTTATTATTTTATATCTAAACTAATATTATAAAGATTTGATTTTTTGTATGTTTGTAATGGATAAACTCAAAAACTACTGGACCGATTTTAAAATTCTTTCACCAGTAGAATGCTATATTATCATTGAGTAACATAGGCTTTAATTTATAGATATATCTAGCAGATATAAGCTAATGCTAAATAAAGATGCAAATAGTAGTTTGATATTCGACTTGGATCATTGCTGAAGGTTATAGTCACCGAATAAAAAACGAAAATATAAACAATATTAATTTATTTAGTCATCAAATGCGTAACATACAACTGCACACTGACCCACACACACTTCAGATCGCGAAGAATCCACTCTCAGTCTCGCTCCCGTATCTACTTTATTTATAGAACTTGAGCGCGTGTATACGTCCTATGTTAGCATAAATGTTATATGAAATGAACACATAAATACATGAAATTATATGTAGGTATAGTCCGCGCCAATCTTTTGAGCATGAGGCGTGGGCGACTCTGTCACGAATTCACGATCGCACAATGCAAGTGTTAGTGAATCGAGCGTTTTATATTATTTTATTTTATTTCTTATCTAACGATAATTTCAACTCGTCACGAAGTTCATAGCGACAAAAAAAGTTCGGTGCGGTCTGTATCCATTCATTCCATCATTTTAATACGACATTCGAACAAATTATGACAATGTATTATTTGTACAGGTGAATTCTCCACTTAGTGATGAATGACACATAAAGTAAATATAGGGAGCGAGATATTTATAAAAAAATAGGATATATTTCTCAATAAGTGTAATTTGCACTAAGTACTTATTTTACATATTTTGTTGAACAAGAGATTAAATTATCTTAGGAAGAAATATATCCCTTCTTAATTCGACTGTACCTAAAAATTTCCTTGGTCTGCAGAAATTTTCAGGTATAGTTGTAATTGCTTTCGGCACTATTACACGACGCGTTGGACTTCGAAGAACCGCTTGAGGTAGTAAACTTGTCCTAGAGTCATGACGAGGAGGACGGAAGCTTCGAAGATTGACCACATCACCACTCGAGAGTTCGTGCTTTCGTTGATGGCGCGATGGATGCGGTCGCGGACCTGAAGAAAAAAAGTATTATGAACACATCAATTTATCAAAAATTTCAGCCTATAGCAGTTCACTGCAGACTTCACGAATTGTACGCTATACAGCTCAATCCTAGCCAATCTCATTCAGCTGCTACCTGGTACGTGTCGAAGATCGTCGCTTCACTAAGTCTGAAGGCGTCCTAGCCTACACTTACTGATAGGCTCTAAAAAACATGTAACTTTTTGTAAAGCCTGGAATACACATGATTTGTAGTAGCACAATAGCATACTTCTTAATAGGCTTCTCAATAGGCTACTCAGTAGCGTAAAATTTGCGTGTTAATGTAAACAGCATATCATTATTTTACACACACAGAGAGCATGCTGTAAATGAGCATACTACCTACTAACAAATAAGTACTATTGAAGAAACGCACATCCATACACCGTAAGAACTATTTCTGCTTGCAACGCTCGGCCGCTATAGAAAGCAGCCATTAAACAGATGTTGTCATCGTGTTCACAGGATTTTGTTTTCAAATTACTTAGATATGGCGTTTCTTTGATAGTACAAGCTAGGCTAATTAACATGGCATCTGGCTCGGAACTAGACACTCCCCGGCTACCTGCGTGCCGACCCGCCGTCACCATGCGGGGTAGAGTTATAAACGTCATTTCAGGCAGGTGTCATGTTGTTTTTTAATAGCTTGTGTACATTTCGGCCTTTATATTGGGTTTGTTTATCATACCTGCATGTATTCCTGTTCATGTTTGACAGTTTTGAGTGTGGTAGCAAGCTCTTTGATCATGTCCTCCAATTTGTTGTGGTTCACCTCCTCGTCTTTGGTACCCGTCTGGCCCTGAGGTGCTGCGCCTATCTCCAGGTTAAACATCACAACCTGGAAGAAAAGACATTGATTAGTAATCATTCAGGTGGAAAACACTAGTAAAATATTATTGTGTAAGTTGTCTGGCTATCAAAATTTATGAAATAAAATTACTCATAGAAACCTTGTTCCAAACCTCCATAATATGTTTAATCAATTGTGTAATTGAAAAGTAAATATTGGAAAATGATCTGTAGTGTAAGCCACTATATATCTGATAAAATAGCTTCAAGTGGTAGTAAGTATTAATGTTTTTGATATAACTAAGCAGTTGTAGAATTGCTGCAAGTTAATGAACTGAGTGTGTATATAACATTTGCAAGATTAATTAAGTAGGATTTCATTTACATATTCACATAATCAACCTTTAAGCTTTATTGGTTTCCAAATATAATATTAGTATGTAATACGTGCCTTAGGTGTCATAGTGGACATCTTATTGCTGAAGCAGTAAGTGTACCGTCCTGACGTGGGAGCAGAGAATGTGTACATTCCTGATGACTCCCGCTCTCCCTTGTAGATCACGGCACCATCAGGACCCGTAATTGTTACGTCTATGTCTAGGAAGCCACCCTCTGCTATCTCAAATGTCAGACCTGAAAAATGGACAGTTAAATAAAGTTGATTTGTAGAATTGTTGACTGATTATTATTAGTAGACATTTTATCCTTATTATACTGGACTTTAAAGAATACCTATTGTTTGTACTAACATTCACATTACTGATTGCAACGTTATGAAATTGTTTTTAGTGTACAGTTATACCTAGTACAGTCACATGGTATCACCTCATTAGCATTCTAGGTAGAGTAGAGAATGTATGTGAGAACTGTAAATAAAGGTTATAAAATCAATCACAAGTAAAACATGATTATCAAGTTACTTGTATAGATAGGTCATTCTATTAAAGATAACTGTGCTATCAACACTTGACGTTTGTGCAACATACTTTTTATCACCGGCGTTAAACTATCTTTGTTATAAGAAAAATAAAACTCCCATAGACTAGTACGAAATGTGTCGAGCAAAGTTATTTGTAGAACACTCTCAATAAGCCGCACATTGTTTACTGGCTAGGTGTATTAATCTAAAAGATGCTTACCCATTTTAGTATCTGCTTCAACATTTTCGAAAAAGCACTCCTCAGCATGGGCATCGACTGTGATGGTATAACAGTTTGCTGTATTCAATAATGCTGCTGTTAATAAAATGGCGAAACTAAGTGATCTCCACGAACTTTTCATTTTGTTTAATTGATAGTAAATTTCATAAAATATGTTTTTCTATAATCAAAAGCGAATGTAGGCTTGTTTTCCCTACGTGAAAGCCACGTAATTTGACAACTCACAAGATGACAACTTGATATATATTTGACAGCTGTAATAATGCGTTCATAAAAAATAATTAATGGGTTAGTTTCAGCGCATTTTCGGTTCACTGATTTAAATTTTTCATTATTTTTTTAGAAATATAAAATACAGTTCTGTATTAATAGAAAAACAATCCTAAGTATTTTTACCGCCATAAAACTACTAAAAAAACCGATTATTAATCTAAAAAGTAACCGCTACTCGCCAACAGATGTCACTGAACAGTGCAATGTTGATTGTAACGAAGTATCATACATAATCAATAATGTACGGGCGGTGGTTTCATACCAACTGAAAATCATAATAATAACAGCCCGCATTCGGGTACCCGAATGACTTTGCTCTTTGGATTTGACATTTGGATACGTAGGGTATGGTAGGTACACGCCGATACAAAGGCGGTTGCAATACAGACACTCATAGTCTGTGCTGCATTTATCTTGCGAATGGCTTAAAGCAGTAAAAGTCCGTCCGATCCTAGCTGCAGCACAGCGGTTTATAGTGCAGCCGCATTTGTTTGTATAAGGCAGTGAAAAGGCGGATTCAACGTAGACAGACACCCAAAGTATTATTTCCGTTAGATTATAAACTGTCAAAAAATTGTAAACTGGGTGAAACGGGTTAGGTTAGAAGTTAGAACTGTAACCAACAGCGCGCGACCCGAACGAGCGAAGCGAGCGGTGCCGTGGCAGCAGCCGGCGAGCGCTACTTCCAAGTTGCTCGCAGCTAGGCAGGCTGTTTATTAGTATTTTGTGCTACGTCGCAAGCAAGTTTTATACCTGCAGTGTAAACAGAGCGAGTACTTACAAGCTGTAGTATAGCAGTCGTTTTTGTCTAAATAATATCTTTCTGAGCCAATCACATTGCAAACAGTTTTCAAATATCTGTAGTGTAATCGTGTTTGTAATACTTTATTCATACGGACGCGGCTGCGTTACAGAACAGCTACTGTCTGTTTTGTACCCGCTTTTGCATTTACGCGCCCCGGTCAATACGTTATTTAGGTACAGTACAGAATTCGACCTTTACACCCGTCACTGGTCACAGCTCAGTTTCTCATTTTCCAAAATCAAGTTTTTTGGAGGATACTTCAAAGTACAGTAGGACGCACGACAGTGGTAACACTTTGACCTAGCGTAAGTACGGAGTTATAATAGAATAACAGGCCAGGTTGTACTGTTTTTTTACCGCTGAGGTGTGGCCTACCATACTATAGACTATTGAATAAAGATCAAGAGGAATATCTGCTGTACTTGCAAAATAATCCACTCCGCTACGGAAGCCATTAGTTGATTCCAAAAAAAAAAACTTTTGTTCCAATATATTTATATACGAGGGCGACACTGAAAGTTTTTAGAACTGGCCACTTGTACACGATATAATAAAAAAACAGTTCAAATTTTGAAAATGGACCTCTTTGCCAATATTATTGTGTACTATTTATTCATTTGTCATTTTGTTTACGATTTGGCGGCAAATTGAAAATTGTCTGTATCACGTCAGCATGAATTTAACGCGAGAAAATTTTCGTACAATGATTTTTCATGACTTTCAATGTCATTAAGTCAACAAGTTTATGATAGACTTCGATTGGCCTTTCACGATGAAGTCCCGTCTCGTGCCGCTGTTTACAACTGGTTTAGTGAGTTTAAACGTGGTCGCACTAATCTCACCGATGATCTGCGTGAGGGACGGCCTTCTACGGCGACGACTGAAGATAACATCAGTGTTGTGCGGCGTATGATAGAGACTGACAAAAGAATGACTTATCAGCAGATTCGTACAAGCTTAGGCTTCGGTATGAGTCAAGTGCACAAAATCCTCCATGAACATTTAGCGGTCAGGAAGCTTTGTGCCCAGTGGATACCTCATGATTTCACAGAGGCCCAAAAACTCCGTCGTGTTGATTGGTGTCGTGAAATGGTTCAAAGATTTAACGGAGGTGACTCAAATGCTGTGTTCGACATACTTACTGGTGACGAAAGCTGGATTTGTTGTTATGATCCTGAAACTAAGAGACAGTCTGCTATCTAGGTGTTTCCTTCCGAGGAGTTGCCAACTAAAGTGAAGAGAGGTCGAAGCGTGGGAGAAAAGATGGTGGCCTCGTTCTTCGGAAGGACAGGTCATTACGCAACAATTGTTTTAGAGGATCGAAAAACAGTACTGCAGAGTGGTACACTAACAATTATTTGCCACTTGTCTTGGAAAAAGTTCGGGAGAAACGACCTCGCAGTAGGATCCTCTTTCACCACGACAACGCCTCGTCGCACACCGCCAAGCAAATAATCAACTACTTGGTGACGTCAGACGTGGAATTACTGGGTCACCCGCCCTATAGCTCCGACCTGGCACCTTGCGATTTTTATTTATTTTCGGAAATAAAAGAAAAACTTCGAGGAAAACGTTTTATGGCCGCCGAGGAAGCAGTGGCTGCGTTTCAAAATGCCGTCGAAGAGACCCCTAAGGACGAGTGGGTAAAGTGCTTTTCTCAGTGGTTCCATCGTATGCAGCGATGTATTGATGTAAATGGACACTATTTTGAAAAGATATAATAAAACTAATAACTTGCTAGTTTGTTCAGTTTTTGATTTTCTAAGAACTTTCAGTGTCACCCTCGTATGTTTATTTATTTATTTACTAGCTGTTCGTGCCCAGCGTCGCTCGGGTGTATTTTCAACTTTGTGTATGCTAATAGTTATATTACCTACTAGATCGTGCTCGTTTCATAGTTATATTCCTAGTAAGACAGTTATGAACCGCTTTCTATAACTATATGTATTACGGTATATCCCCAGGGATATAACATGTATCTCACGGTTGTAACCATCTTACTGCGACATTTACATGTTGAACCTAAAAAATAAGTAGGTTAATGGAAGGGGATATTTGCGTTTGGGCACAAGGAATAAGATGACCAGGATACGTAATAGCTTACTATACGAAAATAAACCGGCTTAAAAATATCAAAATTAGGTATAGTTAACGACAAGATACTTACTGGAATATTTATTTAAATGATGAAACCGTAAGTAAGTACCTACCTAATAAGTACAGATTTGATTCAGCCCCGGATTTAGGGGGAGGCAAACCGGAGCCCGTGCCCCGGGCGCCAACTTCAGGGGGCCACAAAGCAGCAAGTGCACCACCCAGCACACAGCAACTTTGCAATAAATGAGACGCGCAGCACATTTATGATCTTTCAATTTTTTTCATTTTTACAACATTTTTGGCGCCCCTGTTGGATTGGCGCATTATCGATCGATAAAAATTGATTAATATGTTGCTGACCAAAATTTTAATTCCGCGAGCTAACTGTGCGCATCCCTTATAAGATTAGCGGGGGGCGGCAGACGGCAGTTTTTGCCCCGCCTCAAATAAATTCTAAATTCGGGGCTGATTTGATTATCTGTAGGTATAGGTTAGAAGGAATTTATCAAAATAAGTAGGTTCATTTCCACCTTATGTTTAAGTCCCATCACGTAATACAAATAGGGACCAGGGGCATCATGCCTATTGCAAATTTCAGCTTAATTTATTGTTAAATCAAGATTCCAACACCCTAATGACGTAACACACTTTCAATCACAATCTGAATGATTTTGAAGGTTATTGCTGATCCATTGCTTCATATTATGTTCGACTGCTCAACAATGTAAATACGCAATGTATGTTGTTGAACTGTCAAAATGAAAGTCATTGCGGAAGTGAGTTACAAAAAAATTTGACACGTATTTTTTGCTTTAACATATTAATCAAAAATAACTTAGAAAATGCGCATTAAAGTTGGGGAGTGGGGGCTCGCTACGTCACAACGCAGTATTAAATCTAGCAAGGCGTGACGTCATGCCACATTTTAGCTCAATGTATCGCCGTAATCTTTTGATTACGTCAAAAAAGAAAAAATACGTGTTCAATGTTTTTTAATAATCTACAAGAAGGACAAAAAAATTTTTTTTTTGGACACGGGCCTATTACCCCGTTTGCTCTTGCAGTCTTGATTCGACAAAGGTAAGTCATAATTCGACAAGGTAAGTCATAATTCTCCTGCCCTTATCTCAATTTATTCGGGATCGGCGAAGCGTCTTTCCATTCTATACAAGGCCAGAACGCAGCCATAGGAAACTGCTCGCGTATAGATTGGAAATCACTTTTTTACTAAGGTCTTCCAATCTATACAAGAGTAGTACGCAAATACTCGCGTATACTTCGTAGTGACCAAATTAACTACCTCATTCCATAGTATACAGTGCCAGTACGCATACGGACTAATCGAGTTTAGATTGCGAGAAATTGTGAACAGGTAACCAACTTGTTTGCGAGGTAATGCACCTTGCGCTAATATTAAATAGCCTACCTGGCTGCGAGCATCTTGGAAGTAGCGCTCGCCGGCCGCTGCCGCGGCACCGCTCGCTTCGCTCGCTCGGCTCGCGCGCGGTTGGTCACAGTTCTAACCTAACCTAACCTAAGTCATTTCACCCAGTTCACACCTTTGTTCTGTTCTTTTTTTTATAGACTATATTTTTAAAACTCTTATCAGGCGTAAGTGATGTAGTATAGTTTGGAACCAGGTCGCGCTTGTCCACGTTACAAACTATACACCAGCAATACGCAAAATTCGTGTATACATTGTAATCACAGATTTAAAAACAGCATTACAATGTATACGCGAGCAACTGCTCCAACGCCGAACAAGGCCAGAACGCAGCCATAGGAAACTTCCTATGGCTGCGTTCTGGCCTTGTATAGATTGGAAATACGCATCGGCGAAACATGTCTATTTATTCCCTAATTCTCATGTCGTCATCTCGATTTTGCCCCCCTTTCCACCCAATCTTTCACACAGTCCAACCATCATTTCTTTGGTCTTCCCCTACTCATAGCCATCCACGTTCATATTCAAATCTTTCCTCACGTCATTTTCCTTACTCCTCTGCATTATTCAGACTTCCTCATTTCATAATCTATCCATTTGCATAGCACCAGTATATCCCTTTTTGCATTCTCATCTAAGCTTCATGTAATTGCCTTTTATTCATTCCTTTTGTGGCCCAACATTCTGAATCCACTAGGCATTAATTGACGCGCAACACGTGACGCTAAACATGTTCGGCAACGTTGACAACAGCGCGCGACGTTGCCAGCTGGCGCGCAATATGACGCGCGGCTTGTATGTTTCCGTGTAACATGCAGTTGAGCATCAAATCCATCAACCACACGGAGATCACTGAATACATTTTCTTTATTTCATAAGTAATTTCTAACCCACCAATGTAGCTTTTTTCTTTTTGATGCATTTTTCAATAAAATTATAACCACCGCCGCCGCTGAAATCAACACTAGTTCCTCTGACGACATGTTGTCGATCACTGATCATGCGTAGACAGACAACGTTGCAAAACATACGCTACGTTTCAACATGTTGAGCAACATGTCGCGCACCAAATGTTGCCTATTGGATACGAGGCTTTACAATCTAGGTCTAACCATTGTGTTATAAATCTTGATTCGACAAGGTAGGTATTTCTGCATTTCTCAATTGTTACCGAACCCTGGATACCATGGTCAGACTAAGAAGTCATACTTTCGAATTCGACCACGACTAAAATAGATGATCACACAAGTTTTCCCAGCTAGTACAAATACTTTACCATAGAGACTAGAATCAAGGTGAACGAGTAAAAAGTGATAATAAGCTGATATGGTAAGTGTTAAATGATTTTGTAACGTGATCAGCATTTTTAGGTACTTACAATACTTGAGGCGTAGGGCGTCGCCAGCCGATGGCCTAGGGGGGGTAAGTTGATATACATATGGAAGATGCGAAAACTATGATTTGTCAAAAAGTCAAAGCACATGAAGCTTTACACTTGTACTGCGAGTCTTATAACCTCTACGGCGCACAATGGAGCCAAAATCGACGCTGGTGGACATTTGACTTTTGCCAAACCTGTTGCAACTCGGTAGTCCCGATAGGAACTGAGAAAAATAATAATTTCCATATTCAATGTATGAATTGGAAACGTCGTTTTTCCCAAAACTAAGTATTCAGAACTGTAGAGCTGAAACATAACAGGTATTATGACTGGGCCTACCACCAGCACATAGATACGATTACGTCCCCGGACCCAGGAATAAGGCTCGTGCAGACCAGCGCGACACGTGACGCGACACAAAGGCACCGCTCGTCGCGCGACGAGCGGTGTCTTTGTGTCGCATCGCGAGTCGCGCTTGTTTGAAGGAGCCTTTAGATCCCGTTTAGGAGATATGGAACTTTAAAAAAACCGGCCAAGTGCGTGTCGGACCACGCACAATGAAGGGTTCCGTAGTTGGGATGAATTTATCCCAAATACAAACTTAACATTGTAGTTGAAAAACATGTTCTCCGATACGGAATGTTTAGGAAAATATGTTTTTGCAACTGCAAATATAAGTTGGTCGATTATTACTCGTTAACTTGTAGAGCCTACTTAGCTGTGATAGTTTTCCTTTTAATTACGTTATGTAAACTATTGCTTCGTTTTTTTTCACGTATCCAAAACCAACCATTTATCTGGCAGAGGGGGCCGGACACTTGACTCTAACAAAAATTAGCATTTTAAAGCTTAATGTTTCGCAAACAGATCCCTGAATCCAAAAATAGTTTTGACACACTCACAATGATTTTAAAGGACCTTTCCAACGATAACCCACACCATGGGATAGAAAAAAAAAATGTCCCCACTTTATGTGTAGGTGAGCTACGGTAAATTTTTTTTTAATTTTTTTTTTATTTTACCACTTTGTCGGCGTAATTAATATGTATACCCATGCCAAATTACAGCTTTCTAGTACTAAGAATCTCGGAGCTAGACCGCGGACGGACAGACGACGGACATGGCGAAACTGTAAGGGTTCCTTGTATACTACGGAACCCTAAAAACCAAATAAAAGTCGTCCAAGTAAACAAAATTAGCTTTATAGATAAGTATGTAGTTTCTTTACATTAAAATGCCTTGTATTTACTTAATTTTTGAATCTCTAGGGGGGGGGCACTTTGCGACACCCTTGGACGTAGGTAGGTTCCTATGTAATATTATAAAATTAATATAAATTAGGTGTGACAGTTTCGCTTAAGTAATTTGTAAAAAGAACTCAAAAACGACAGCTACAAGGATTTGAATTGAAATTATCAATGTCACACGTTTACCCTGATCCGTGAGGAAAATTATTTAAAAACTAATTTATATACGATAAAGCTGTACTATCTGAAATTCTGAACCTGTCGTGGCTGTCGTAATAAAACATTTTTCACATTAAAATCAGAGATGCGACGTTATTAAATGCAAAAAAAATAATTTACATAATCATAATCGCCCGTGATTGTATACAATTTTAGATTTGAATATGTAATGATACTCAGATGTGATTTTAAGTTATCACGTTAGACAATATACATAAAGTTATCAATGTTAATACTAGACTTGATAACAAAAAATATAAACTAGTTTTTCCTGATCTACCACTTGCCTAATCATATTTATTCAGAATTAGGTCATTAGTTGACTTGTATTATGCAGACGTCATTCGGGTAACCAGATCGATATACGCACTTGTAATGAGCTAGTTTGTCTAAATTGGTACATTAGCAAAAAAACAAAAATGGGCCGCGTACCTATTGCATAATTTACATAGGGTGTGTTGGCGTAAGTTCGGCACTGCGATAAGACCGTATGAATTCAATTCTGCGCTATTTTATTAGGCCCCGAGTCCCCGACCCTGCAGACAGGCGCGACATAAAGGCACCGCTCGTCGCGCGACGAGCGAGCGGTACCTACCTTGTGCCTTCACGCGGTCGTCGCGGGGCGGGGCCGTGAAGGATCCCAATAAGGTCGGGTTTGCCGGAAATTTGATTCGTACGGTCTTATCGCAGCGCCGATCTTGCCCCAACATACTATACGGTTTGTTTTACTATATAGTTTTCAGATTTGAATAAAAAACCATTCGATATTTTACAGTGCTTTATTATCGAGCAACTAGACATAATCCCAAAATATCACAATAATAATAGTAACCTACAAAACTTAAACACTTTTGAGTACTTAACTTACCTACTTAAAATTAGAAACTAGCCTACCTTAAAAAAAAAACCGGCCAAGTGCGTGTCGGACTACGCACAATGAAGGGTTCCGTAGTTGAGATGAATTTATTTATCCCAAGAACAAACTTAACATTGTAGTTGAAAAACATGTTCTCCCATACATTCCAACAGCAAATCGTCGCTTGGCATCCAATACCGCGAATGTGACATTTTTTTTTTTTTTTAAATAGCAGGGTCACTTATTTGAACGTGTAGAATGAAATAAAAACAAAACAGATTTTCGTAAAAAAAATTACATTCGCGGTATTAATATAATAATAACATAACATCACGCCTTGTTTCCCCGAAGGGTTGGGCAGAGGTGTCCCTGTAGCAGGTACACCCACATTTCGCCAGTTATGTTTTTAAGTCCCATGTAATAGGGGGCGAGCCTATTGCCATCAACCGGGCACAAATCCAGACTCCGAGCTGCTACTGAGAAATTTCAGATAGAAAAACCCAATAACACTTTGCCCGACCCGGGAATCGAACCCAGGACCTCATACTCAGCAGTAGCGCTTGCGACCACTAGACCAATAATACAACAATAACAATAATACCTTTAAACCAGCAATTCTTGTATATACCTATGTATATATAATCTAAATCTCGGAAACGGCTCCAAGAATTTTTATTAAATTTAGTATGCAGGGGGTTTCAGGAGCGATAAATCGATCTAGCTAGGTTTCATTTTTAGAAAACATCGTTCAAAAAAAAATTATCATCCAGATATTTTTCTTTATTCAAGTAACAAGGACTCATTGCGTTAGTAAACTTATGAACTATGTTAACTTATTTTACAAGGTCACTTAGAAAGTTTTGCAACTAATAGTTTTTGTCTATAGAATACTGGCTGGTTTTGATGTCAATTAAAACGATGACTATTTATTACAAAAAAACATATTCCAAATTCGAAATTCCCTCCACATTTTTTTACGAGCAAAATCAAAATACTCTGTCTTACTGAAAACTGGATTTATAACGAGAACATTTTCGCACGATGATTTTGTACGATTTCAAATGTCGACTAAAACCATAAGAATCGTTTGAAAGACTTCGAATGGTGTTCATAGAAAAAAACCCTTCTAAAGCGACTGTTTTTCGCTGGTTCAACGAATTTATATAGAAAGTGTGCATGAAATTCTACATAGGCATCTTCGGTTATGAAAGATAGTTTCACGCTGGTACCGTAAAATCTAACGCAGGGTCAGAAGGAAGTTCGGGTAGAATGGTGCCGAGACATGATAGCAAAATTGGTAGCAGGCTCGTCTCGGCGCGTTTAAGATATCATTACGGGTGATGAATCTTGGATTTTTCAATATGATCCAGAAATGAAGCGTTAGTCGACCGTGTGGCTGTTTCAAAATGAACCAACGCCTACCAAAGTGAAGCGAGCCAGAAGTGCAGGCAAAATGTTGATCGCAAGTTTTTTTTTTTTTTTTCTACCAGGTTATCTGGTGTCAGTACCCTGACGAGATCAAAAAAGCATCAATGCTGAATTTTATGTTACCAAATGTTTGCCAGAAGTTTTTACTACTGCAAGCAGCAAGCGACCGAACTCCGTGGGCTACTGCTTCACCACGACAACGCGCTGGCTCACTCGGCGCTCAAAACAAGGGACTTTCTGGACAGCACACCGGTCAAATTTATAGGTCATCCTCCTTACAGTCCCGATTTGGCTCCGTGCGACTTTTTCTTGTTCCCCAAAATAAAAAATCAACTCAAAGGAAAACAGTTTTCATCACCTGAAGATGCACTGGGTGCATTTGAGAAGGAAATTGGAGAGGTGTCTGATGCGGACTGGAAAATGTGTTATGAAAATTTGTTTAGACGTATAAAACGTATAAAACTGTGTGCCAATGGAGAGTTCATTCAAAAGATATAATAAAAAAAATTATAACCTGTAGTATATTTTTTTCTAGTATTACAAAACTTTCTGAGTACCCCGCGTAATCTAGTTTAAATTTATTTCACCCCATGGGAGATGGCACTGCAGTGATTGATGTACATGCAATCCAGACTGCTAGCGATATTGTTGGAGCTGGCCCGTACTCTGCGTACTAGGGATGCACACCTAATTCACAATACAATATGCTGAGCTGAGGCCCTTTTGGCATTATAATCATTGTTTTCTGTTTTTTAAAGTTATAAGGTGTATTTTTTCTGCAGTAATGCCAATAAACGCATTTTTCTTTCTTTCTTTATTCGCATCGTTACGTAAAAGCAATTAATATGTGCGTCCGCGAATATTCCCGATGCGCTACAAAAACGGGGCAGCCCCACCAATACCCTGAAAGCGTTGTTGTATTGGACACGAAGGGCGTTGTATGATCTTCGGGTATATCTAGCCCACAGGCTGCATGTGTAAAACGTTGTACAATAAGCTCGAAACAGAGTCATTTTGTCTTTTTAAGTGAGCAGCGTGCAAACCTGCGAGCCAGCATGTTTGCCCTTACCGACAACGCCCTTCGCTCCGGCTCAATATCGAGTCCGTCATTGAGGTCAGGGGTCAATATGTGACCAAGATATTTAAACGTAAATTCTCTTTGTAGTGGAGTTCCATTGAGTAATACAGGTGGTACATAACCCGGTCTGCCCCCAGCCTCAAAGACCATGATCGCCGACCTATTGGAGTTATACATCAAACCATGTGTTTTGGCATACTGCTCACATTTGGTGACCAATTACTTTCTGAGACCACAGATTGACGCGCTCAGAAGCACCATATCATCTGCATAGATAATATTATTTACACAAATACCATCTATAGCAACCCACTCTGGTGCTGCTGAGCTCGCCAATCCTGCCTCACCCCGCATTCCAACCTGTATGGCTTGGAAAAAGTTCCAGCCCATCGTGCACTATTGATCTGGTTACCATACCACTATTTAAAGATGTTTATAAGCTCCGTTATCGATGAACCTAGCATAAATCGGAATCCCACGCTGTGTATAGTAAGTATGTAATAGTATGCTTAAGGCACAACACTGCACTTTCTGTTGACAAACCACGCCGAAACCCGAATTGGTTGTCATGAACATTTACAGTTTTATTTATTTGTGTATTAAGCAGACAGTCAAACACTTTTGATATTTTGATATTATAGTAGCTAGAGAAATGGGTCTTTTGGATGCCGAGCGACGAAATGTAATTTTTTACGCACAATATTGAGAGATTTACCATGTTATTTTAAGACCATAGACTTCTTATAGGTTTTCCTGTAATCTATGAGTAAAGAGTCATACTATGTATTTTTTTCAAAATTTTTGGTCCAGTAGTTTCGGAGATAAGGGGGGGGGAATGGTCAATTTTCTTTGAATTTATTAAATATCTTTAAAAGTATTTATTTTAATATTATAAAAAAAATATATTTAAGATTCTCGCAACAAGCCCTTTCATTTGATATATCACACGGTACTGTTAGCAAAACTTTTTTTTTAATTTTCTTGTTTGCGCCTCAAAAGTGACACCTATATTCAAAATTAAATTATTTACGTTACACATTCGTGTTTGGGTCACAGAAATACATATGTGTACCAAATTTCAACTTAATCGGTCCATTAGATTCGGAGTAAATTGGCTGTGACAGACGGACAGACAGACAGACAGACAGACAGACAGACAGACAGACAGACAGACAGACACACGAGTGATCCTATAAGGGTTCCGTTTTTTCCTTTTGAGGTACGGAACCCTAATAAGGCGTGCTTTGTTCGGGTCGATGATTCGGCACGATTCAGTACAACCGATGTGCATCATGGCAATCCGAACAAGTGTGTAGCACCCCGACGTCTCCTACAACACAACACCGATACACTGGCTTTCAGAAATACTTATCGACCTTCGTAGGTTCTAGACGTTAAAAATTTAGTTGTTTTAGGTAAGTCTTAACTACTTTCCCTTTGTCCCCTTTCAAAGTTAACACGAAGGTTCTGCTGAACGATGTGTCAAATGTAGTAAAAATAATTTAACATCACTAAACCACATACAAGTCGTTGGTAATATATCTATTACATAACATATTTCATCAGCAAATCATTAGCCATTAATATCCCTTTTCTCATAACCTAGCCTAGGACCTAGATATTGCAAAATTAGACTTTCCTACACTTGTATACAAGATTCATAGTGCTATACTGTGCCATGTTAGTCGATATCGAGTTTCCTGAAAGCTCCTACTGTGCCATAAATATCGACGTCGTTGGTGGGCGCCGGGGCTTCGCAGCAGGCTTCGTTGAAAATGCGCAGGTAGGGGCTGACCTCATCGATGCGCCGGCGCCACTTCTTCGCGAGCACGTCGATAGTATCTTCTTCTCCACCCCATTCGCTGGGCAGCACTCGAGCAGGGATGTGCTCCAATAGTTGCTCCACT
Source organism: Agrochola litura (assembly GCA_949152395.1). Lineage (NCBI taxonomy): Eukaryota > Metazoa > Arthropoda > Insecta > Lepidoptera > Noctuidae > Agrochola > Agrochola litura. The sequence goes on from OX424511.1 coordinate 9,081,943, forward strand.
TTCGGATGAAGATAGTACTGTGGGAAATCGTGAAATTAGTTTAGTTTTCAGGGTTTCGTACCAAAATGGTAAAAAGGAACCCTTATGGTAAGACTCAGTCTGTCTGTCCGGTATCTTAAGAACTAAGTACTAATGCTATCAACTTGAAAATTGGAATAGTTTTAGATGACGTTTGCCCAACTAATTTGCAAATAAGAAAAAAGTTAAAATATATATATATTTTTATTTTGCTACAGGGACTGAACGGGGGTCTTTCGGGGGTAATTCGAAGTAGGGCTACTATGTGGGGTATCATATATGAAAGGGCGCTATTTGCCATTCCTTCTCAAACAGTTTTTTTTTAGCCCGCATAGTTTTCGACTTTTCACGAAAAATTTAAAGTTTGCATAGAGAAAAATCTGAAATTATTCTGTGATAGAAGTTTATGTAAAGATTACAGGAAAAACAAAACGGTGTCTCGAAATAGCACACTTTTTCAGAAATCATTAACAAAAATCATATTAGTTCCACTATCGGTCAAGAGATGGCGCTGATCTAAAACTGCAATATTCTACACCGCAGTGTTAAAATTCTCTGGCGAATATATAGACTTCGCCGATGAAAATTTAAAATGGTACGGAACCCTCAGTGCGTAAGCCCAACTCGCTATTGAGCGGTTTTTTTTAAATATCTTAGGGTCAATGGATGCTTCTACGTCATAAATAGTTAGGTAGGTAGTTTTGCGAGACTTGTAAACAATCCTTATTCATTCATTTCCTCAATCGTAAGCAAAGGCGGCAGTTTAGTAGTTTCCTTATGTCCGTAATGACGTCATGTTTGGAGTAGTAGTAACCGAAATCATGATTATTATATTATAAAGGTCATCATCATCATCATCATCATCATTTAAAAGGTATTCTAGGGCATAATTACAAAGTCTTGCACTATAAACTATTCTGACTTTGGGATCAGAGTGTTTGCCTTGATACCTTTCTTATACAAGAAATTGAATTTCCTCCATTTCCTAATCAATCAATCAGCCTAGCCTTTTCCCAACTATGTTGGGATCGGCTTCAAGTCTAACCGGATGCAGCTGAATACCATTATTTAATATGGAGCCATTGCTTATCTGACCTCCACAATCCAGTTAGTGGGTAACACGATTCCCTTGGTAAGACTGGTTGTCAGACTTTCGGGCGTCTGACGACTCGTAACGACTGTCAAAGATCCAAGAATGACAGCCTAATCAATAAGCTTAAATACATACCCGTCTCTTAATCTTCTCGTTGACGCAGTTGCGCATGAGTGCGAGGGAGGAGGCGAGGAACGGTGGGGAGCCCACTACGTGGATTCTCTTCAGCCTTTGAGGGTAGGCAGCCTGCGCCAGCTGGATGGACCGCCTTATCGCGTTGGCAGCTGCCGCCACGTGGGCCACGATTGAGCCACGGACGTTTGACACCTGGGTGTGATAAGCTTCTATTTAGCTAAATAAATACTTCATTTATTTTTACTCAGGGAAGCTATTAACGAAAATCAACTGTCTAGGAATTGAGGCAAATATCGGAGCAGTTCATTAATAATACCGCTGAGAAACGTGAATTATAATAACATAATGTAAAATGATTACCTATGCGAAATAGGAATCTGCATTTATTTGTAAAAGTTGAATGACTCCAAAATAATTTGAAGGTTATTGTAATAAAAATATCAAACTGATATTCCTAAGCTATTCAGAAACTTAGACTGTGACTTAGGAACATCAGTTAGATATTTTTAGACTGTCAAACTCAAACTCAAAGCATTTATTTCAATTAAACCACTTACAGGCATTTAAGCGTTTGGTCGCTATTTTGGTAGAGTGTATTAGGGTACTCGTAAATAAAACTAGACTGTACTGGAGAACGAAATCGGATAGACTAATTTTTATTCCTAAAACACCTTATTTTATACTATTCGTACATTGATACTCTTAGGCACTAGCATGTTACTTAACAATAAATAGACCAATAGCGACGCGACGTACGGAGCGCGGCGCGAGGGGCGCGGGGCGCTGCGTTGCACACGGCACTATACGCTGCGAAGGCATAAATAGAAGTCGCGCGCCGGGCTCGGTCCTTTTCGCCGTGAGCCGTCGTCGAGTGAAGATATCCATCTGCTTGTCCATCTGCGTGGTCTCGAAGCGTGAAGATACGGAGGGTGCTGGTGCTTCTGCTTGCTTTGCTTGCGCTTACAAACCGCTTCTTTCGAAGCGAACCGGCGAACGAGTGCGGCGTTGTGATAACGCTCGTGCCGCGTCGATTATCTTGTTTCTTTATTAGGTACTCGTCTTTATCAAGACGATTGCTTCTCTGTTTCTTGCGGAATGTCAAAAACGTGGTAATGGTTCAGTGGCATGTGGTAAATGGTTCGGTGGTATATGGTAGCTGGTTCGGTGGTATGTGGTTCGGTGGTATGTGGTAACTGGTTCTCTGGTGACTGTGTGACAGGTACTGTGTCACTACATCACTCCCCCCTAAGCGAAGCGTACTTTCGGTTTCACTGCGCGGCCGGATCGAGTGACGTATGCGTCGCGCGGTGGACTGGGGGTCGATGATCGCGGCTCGACCGTCAAGGTTGTGCTCTTAGTGGGCGGTTTTTGTTGTTGCGCACATGTTGTTGTAGTAGTGATAAACTCTTCTTCATTGAGTAGGTGCGCTGGCTTGAGTCTGTCTATTGAGACAACTGTAGTTCGAAGTGGCATCTGTATGGTGAAATGCTTGCTCTCACGATGAATCACCTTGAACGGGCCGTCGTAAGGCGGGGTCAATGGACTTCGCACGGTATCATTGCGCACGAAAACATGACTACACGTCGCTAGGTCCTTGTAAACAAACGTGCTCATTTTGTTGCCACGTGCCTTGCTGCTTGGTGTGAGTGATGCCATTGTTTCGGTCAGCTGGCGGACGAATTCGGCGTCTTCATTTTTCGGCTGTGTAGGCACGAAGAAATCTGACGGTGTTGAGAAGCACAGCGATCTAAAAGGATTTTATTATGTAATCTGGGTATTTACACCACCCTAGATATATATTATTAGTTTTTTGGTAGGGAAATAGCCTCACATACGAATATACCAGTAAGAAATAACTAAGATATAAAGAATGCCCTTATGTACCTAACAAAAATGTTCACACAGGCTAATCTGGGCATTAAATAGAGATTGTAAAATACACATATGCTTAGTTAGGCTATTTCCCATGTATGGACACCTTATACATAAGGAAAAGTTGTCGGGATGTACGATTTGAGGGAAGAACAAAGGCGTAACAAAGGACGTAATACATAAGCAGACCAACTGCGTAGTTCTTTCCCTCTTCATTCCCCTCACCTCCCCTGGTGCCCCTGAAAAGTGGCGTACCCCGCAATCCCCGGCCGCATACCGACCCCCTCACCTTGGGAAATTAGTTAAACATTGGAGGCTCATTGGGTCGGCGTATGCTAGCGACGGGGCGGGCGCACTAGGGAGGAATACTATATAAGGTGTCGCATATTTCTGATTTGTATAGTTTATAGTTTATAGTTTTTAAATAGTTTAGTCGTTTGAATCGTTCTCATCGTTTCATAGTTTACTGTTTAATTGTTTTGTGTTATGCTGTGATTATGTTTGCGTTATTATGTGTAAATTAGTTTAATATCACCTAATAATGTCGTTGAAATAGTTTAATAATCCAGTCTAATGGTCGGTTCTCTTGTCTTACGTGTTGTAATCAGTGTTTTTACGTGGTGAATATATGTGATACTCAGAAGAAAGTTGTGATAGTTTTAATCTGCAGCCACCAATATCCACCCTGCACCTGAATCCCCTATAATTTTGGTCCTTCGATAGCCGGATTCGCTGTGGATTAAAATGAGTATCAGAAGCACTGTTACAACTAGGAGCAAGTTACGTAAGTTAGAGGCCGACATGAATAAGCGTCAAGGTTTAGAGGCTGATTCTGGGGTGCCGTCTGAAATGGCACCTGGGTCGCCTTCAGTAGCGCCTACTACATCGTCAATGGTTCCTGCCCCTGTGATCCCACTGGCCGGGCCCGGTCGTGTGATAGACCATCGTGGAGTGGCCACGCCAGTGAGGTCGGAATTACGACAGAGGGTAAGTTCAAAGACAAGTCACGTATCGTCGAAAAGCGGCCAGAGAAGCGCCGACTACCTTCGACGAAGAGTTCAATACGAGGCTGAGAAGGAAATAGTGCGCCTGAAGGAAAACCTTATACAGAAGAAGCTGGATGTAGATCTAGCCGAGATAGACGCCGCCGCCGACGAAGATTCCTCAGATGAAGAAGGAACGACTCGGCGCATAGAAGACTGGATTACCGAAACGACGCCCGCCGCCGCTAGTCAGGTACCCGTGCCCATTATATCTACAGACTTACAATCTGGATTAGTGCCCGTGTCGTTCAATAATACCCGCGATATGCCAGTGTCAGTGCCGCAAAATAATACGCCCGCGCCCCGGCAAGAATACGTACCCGCGTCGGTGCATGTTACCGAGGCAATGTACCTCGCTACGCCCGTCGCGACGGCCGGTACACCGCGAGCGCCGCCGAGAGAAACGGCTGGAAGAAATGCGCCTGAATGGAAGAATACATACGCGAACGACACCGACAGAGGTAGGTCACGGGATAGGAAAATAGACCAACTAGCAGACGCTATCTCAAACATAGCGCGGCCGCGTCCGGTACCGAGGCAGGCATACGAGCTGCCATATTTCAACGGTGACCCAGCGGAGTGGCTGTCATACAAGAATATGTATCACGATACGACAGCCCTGTATGAGTTCAAGCCACATGAAAACCTAGCGCGTCTGAAAACGTCCCTACAAGGAAACGCGAAGCTAGCAGTGGAAGATTTACTCCGAACGTCAACCAGCCCGTCCGAAATAATTAAAGTGTTGGACGAAGAGTTTGGGCATCCAAATCTAGTGCTCGAGTGTGCCCTAAGAAAAGTGCGTGCGTTACCTAAAGTAACAGAAAGTGGTCGGGAGCTTAGAAAGTTCTCGACAACAGTGCGTAATTGTGTATCACTTCTAAAGAGTGTGAAGGCGAATGGATACCTGAATAACCCACAACTGGTAAGTGAACTTCTTGATAAACTTACACCTGTACAACGTGCTAAATATGGGGAATTTGCAATGGGCATGGCAACCAGTCAGGGTATAGATGTGCGAGTGTCACCTAGCTTAGAGTTGCTCGCAGAATTTTTGATGCATCTAGCCCGAGCCACGTCATATTATGTTCAGATGAACTTAGACACGCCCGCAACACCAAATAGCACATTTAAGCCACGAGGCAATGTTCAAGTCAATAATAGGCAACCTAGAATAATACAACGCCTACATACGACTTCAAATGAGGAAAAACAGGCCGAGGCAATCGACGACGATGTTTGTACAATGTGTGGAAATTTACATAAGATTATCAAGTGTGAAAAGTTCACAAAGTTAAAGTTGAATGAACGATGGGATTTTATTAAGAAACATAGGCTATGTTTCAAATGTTTAGTGAAGAATCATAACAAGAACTTTTGTCGTGCAAATAAGTGCTCAAAGTGTAATTACCCGCATCATACGTTATTACATGCCGACAAAAAGACAGAAACAGTAACTAACGTCAGTGATTATACCGGTAAAGCATTGTTGAAAATTGTGCCGGTATGTGTAACAATAGGCGGAATAGATAAACCCTGTTATGCCCTTCTCGATGACGGGGCCACTGTGTCACTAATAGACGACTCTTTAGCTACAGATGTCAAAGGTCAACATTTACCACTAGTGCTACGGAGTGCGCGGGGTCTAGAAATCACAGACTCTGCATCGCGCGTGATCGACGCAACAGTGCGCGGGCCTAGCGGGCAGACGTACGACATAAAGTGCCGCACGTTGAATAATTTGGATTTGCCCGCACAATCGGTGCCTGCCACACTGATAGCGGAGCACGCCCACCTTCGCCACTTGGGTTGCGAGGAGATGAGTGGTGCCCGGCCGCTTCTGTTGCTGGGGCAGGACAACTGGGAGTTGCTGACCAGCCGGGAGACTCGACGAGGGAAGTCAGGTAAGCCGGTTGCCTCTTTGACCAGTCTAGGGTGGGTGGTGCACGGACCCGTAGGGAATTGTCACACTAGTGACCAATGTGTAAATTGTGTTTCAGAATCTAATATTGACTTGCATAATTTAGTTAAAAAACAATTAGAGCTTGAGGCTATTGGAATCTCAGAGGTGCCTCGGACGCACCACGATATTGAAAGGGCAAATAAAATACTGGATTCCACTAGTCGGCAAACAGAAAGCGGCGCGTGGGAAGTGGGTTTGCTGTGGCGTCGGGACGACCCACAGTTACCAAATAATTATCAACATGCGCGCCACAGATTAACCGGAATCGAACGACGGTTAAATAAAGACTCAGTGTACGCTGCAGCCTATACCGCACAGATAGATAGGCTCATAGCAGAGGGGTACGCTAGCCAAGTTAAAGGCGGGGTCCCATATGACCCAGTTTGGTACCTACCTCATTTCGGGGTAAAAAACCCGAACAAACCCGGGAAACTAAGGTTAGTTTTTGACGCCGCAGCAGCCTACAATGGGACAACTTTAAATGACAATTTATTAACAGGGCCTGACCTTTTAAATTCACTTTTGGGTGTCCTCTTTAAATTCAGAGTAGGGCCTATTGCCTACACCGGGGATATCGCAGACATGTTCCTACGAATTAAAATAAGGGAACAAGACAGAGGAGGTCAGCTATTTCTGTGGAACGCAACCGGCAATAAAGAACCTAGTGTTTATGTCATGAATTCAATGATATTCGGTGCCGTGTCGTCTCCTACATCAGCCATTTATATTTTAAATAAGAACGCGGCTAAGTATAATAGTACATTTCCCGAGGCGGTAGCGGCCATACACACAAAACACTATATGGACGACTACCTTGACAGTGCGTGGTCTGTTGCGCAAGCCGGTCAGTTGATTGAGGAAGTGACTCGCATCCACGCCGAGGGCGGATTTAATATACGGGGGTGGGTCACTAACTCTCAAGAGCTGCGCAACCGACTACAATCTGACATGCCCGATAGAGTTTCGCTCGACAAAGGTGAAAGTGCCACAGAGCGTACGTTAGGAATGATATGGTCACCGGGTGCGGACCAATTAGCGTTTGACCTATCATTTAAAAGACTCCCTAAAAATATAATAGAGGGATCGGTAATCCCCACAAAAAGGGAATTCTTAAGTTTTATTATGTCTATTTTTGACCCATTGGGATTTTTGTATCCGTGTGTCATACAGTCCCGCATATTGATGAAGCGGGTATGGCACACGGGAATTCAATGGGATGAGAGGTTAAGAGACGGAGAGGCGAAAACGTGGTTCGAGTGGCTGCATAAGCTGCGCCACCTTACGGACTTGACAATCCCTCGTTGGTACGGCCTGAGGCCGGAGGGTGTCGAGCTCCACGTTTTCGGTGATGCGAGTGAGTCCGCTTACGCGGCTGTAGCTTATATAGCGGGGATAAATAGTTCCGGGAACAGAGACTTAGCCATGGTCATAGGCAAGGCCAGAGTAGCGCCACAGAAGTTGGTTTCCGTCCCGCGTCTAGAGCTGCAAGCCGCTGTGTTGGCCTGTAGATTGGCCAACACGGTAGAAGAGGAGTTAGGTGTACCTATAGCTCGCAAGTATCTGTGGACGGATAGTAAGACCGTCTTAAAATGGATAAACTCCGATGCCCTGGAGTTTCAAAGGTTCGTGTCCCACCGACTAGCGGAGATAGACCGCAGGTCGAAACAGGGCGACTGGCACTGGGTTCCCTCTGCGATGAACCCGGCTGACAAGGCCACCCGAATGGACTGGCCCAATAACGGTGACGAGTGGTTGTCGGGGCCCTCGTTCCTTCGTTGTCCACAGGAGCAGTGGCCAGCGAGCGTCGATACCGGCGCAGTGGCAGAAGAGCACCTGGAACGAGTACAACGGGTGCACGCAACGGGGACACCGGCAGAACCGCTGTTCAATTATGAGCGGCTGCCCACATGGACGCGCGCCACATATGTCGTGGCGCGCATATTAGTGTTCGCAGATCGGTGCCGCAAACGGCGCGTCTCATCCGCCGTGACCACAGCAGACCTTCGCGACGCGGAGACACGTCTGCTGCTCTTGATGCAGAGGGAGAGCTACGGAGCCGACATCACTGCGCTCCGAGAGGCGCACCCGCTGCCTAACGACAGCAAGCTCCGGAGTCTCGACCCCATGCTTTTCGAGGATGGGCTGGTACGAGTACGCGGCAGGCTGGGTGCCTGCAGCGAGCTCAGCTTCGGAGAGCGCCATCCCATAATCTTAGATGGGAGGCATGCGCTCACACGCCGCCTAGTGTATCAATATCACACGGCGGCTCTACACGCCAACCAAGAGGCAGTGGTCAACCGAATCAGAGAGAAGTACTGGGTGACCAACCTACGGTCTACTGTCAAGACCGTCACTGCAAGCTGCCAACGATGTCGCTTGGAGAAAGCCAAGCCTGTGTCACCAAAGATGGGTGACCTCCCGGTAGCAAGACTAGAAGTTACCCGGAGAGCCTTCGTCCACTGTGGGGTCGACTACTTTGGCCCCATGGAGGTCGCCATCGGTCGGCGCAGGGAGAAGAGGTGGGGCGTATTGTTCACGTGCCTCACCACCCGCGCCGTCCACCTGGAGCTGGCTGCGTCGCTGAGTGCTGACTCAGCCATTCTTGCCTTGAGGCGCCTCATTGCGCGCCGCGGGCGACCCTCGGATATGTATTCCGACCGAGGCACCAATTTCGTCGGCGCACACGCAGAGCTACGAGCAGCGCTACGCGATATGGACCACGACAAAGTGGAAGGTGAAGCAACAGGCCGAGGAATAGCCTGGCACTTCAACCCCCCGGCATCCCCACACATGGGAGGGTGCTGGGAGCGACTGGTGCGATCTGTCAAGAACGCACTCAAGGCGACGCTTCAAGAGCGCGCCCCTCGCGAGGAGGTACTCTACACCCTCCTTGCTGAGGCCGAGCTCATAATAAACAGTCGGCCTCTGACGTACGTGAGCAGCGACGTCGAACATCCGGTGGTGCTGACCCCCAACCATCTCTTGCTTGGCACAGCCGCGGGAGATGCTCCCTGTACGCGTGGGCATGCAGTCGACCTCGACTCCCGCCGCATGTGGCGACGGGTGAATGCGCTGGCCGACCTCTTTTGGAGGCGATGGCTGCGCGAGTATCTGCCGACGCTACAGCAACGTCACAAGTGGACCAACAATGTGCCTAATGTGAAAGTGGGTGACGTGGTAGTGATCATAGACAACAGTAAGCCACGAAACCAGTGGACCAAAGGGGTCATTAAAACCGTATATCCCGGGCCGGACTCTATAATAAGAGTGGTAGATGTAAGGACGAATCATGGGGTCCTGCGTCGACCTGTTGTAAAGATCGTTGTGCTTCCTACCGACGGAGTAGTAATCGGTTGAACCCTCTTACAGGGGGTGGGATTGTTGAGAAGCACAGCGATCTAAAAGGATTTTATTATGTAATCTGGGTATTTACACCACCCTAGATATATATTATTAGTTTTTTGGTAGGGAAATAGCCTCACATACGAATATACCAGTAAGAAATAACTAAGATATAAAGAATGCCCTTATGTACCTAACAAAAATGTTCACACAGGCTAATCTGGGCATTAAATAGAGATTGTAAAATACACATATGCTTAGTTAGGCTATTTCCCATGTATGGACACCTTATACATAAGGAAAAGTTGTCGGGATGTACGATTTGAGGGAAGAACAAAGGCGTAACAAAGGACGTAATACATAAGCAGACCAACTGCGTAGTTCTTTCCCTCTTCATTCCCCTCACCTCCCCTGGTGCCCCTGAAAAGTGGCGTACCCCGCAATCCCCGGCCGCATACCGACCCCCTCACCTTGGGAAATTAGTTAAACATTGGAGGCTCATTGGGTCGGCGTATGCTAGCGACGGGGCGGGCGCACTAGGGAGGAATACTATATAAGGTGTCGCATATTTCTGATTTGTATAGTTTATAGTTTATAGTTTTTAAATAGTTTAGTCGTTTGAATCGTTCTCATCGTTTCATAGTTTACTGTTTAATTGTTTTGTGTTATGCTGTGATTATGTTTGCGTTATTATGTGTAAATTAGTTTAATATCACCTAATAATGTCGTTGAAATAGTTTAATAATCCAGTCTAATGGTCGGTTCTCTTGTCTTACGTGTTGTAATCAGTGTTTTTACGTGGTGAATATATGTGATACTCAGAAGAAAGTTGTGATAGTTTTAATCTGCAGCCACCAATATCCACCCTGCACCTGAATCCCCTATAGACGGTATTCTTAGTGTCGATCCGTAGGTCATCAGGGCCGGGCTGACTTGTGTGTCTTCACGAAGCGCTGTACGTAGTCCAAGTAGCACGGTCGCTAATTCATTGCTCCAGTGTGTGCCGGCGCTTCTCGCCATGAGCGCGGCCTTCAACGTTCGATGCCAGCGTTCGACTTGACCATTTGCTTGTGGGTGGTATGCAGTAGTTCGAATCCTGGTGATGCCAAATTTCTTCATCAGTGCGTTGAATAACGACGATTCAAATTGTCTTCCTTGATCCGTTGTTACACGTAACGGACAGCCAAATCGCGTTATCCATCCGTCGTAAATCGCCTTAGCAACAGTGTCGGCGGTGACGTCACGAATAGGTATTGCTTCTGGCCATTTAGTACAGCGGTCGATCATCGTTACTAAATATCTGTAGTCACTAGATGGCGGCAGTGGTCCCACGATGTCAATGTGAATGTGTTCGAAACGCGATGATTTTTGAAACTCGCCGAGTGGACTGATGACGTGTCGATGTATTTTCCCGCACTGGCAACCGATGCATGATTTTGCCCACAACCCAACTTCTCTGTTCATACTGGGCCAAAAAAACTTTGTAGCCATTATTTTTCTTGTTGTTCGCACACCAGGGTGACTTAGTTCGTGTTGCGCTTTGAATGCTACTAAACGATAAGTTGATGGTAGGTATGGACGAACGTTGCCGGTTGATGTTTCACATATGATGGGTCGTTGACCTCCGGGCAATGTGATAGGCGCGAATTTTAGACTTGGGTTGGACATGCAGATCTTCAGTTCTTCATCATTTTCTTGGTCTTGCGCGAGTTGGTTGTAGTCGATCGTGGAGTGCGACAAGTTGATTTCTTCGATGCGTGATAAGGCGTCCGCTGCTTCGTTCTTATCACCGTGAATGTATTCGATCTTTGCACAGAACTGACTAATGAAGTGTAGCTGGCGTTCTCTTCGTGGTGTATCGCTGCTACTGGGCGTTCTTGTCAGCGCGTAAGTTAGCGGTTTGTGATCTGTGAATATTGTTAGGTCACTGCCCTCTATCAGTCGTCGTAAGTGTTGCACGGCGGTGTACATTGCTAGTAATTCGCGATCGTACACGCTGTAGCGTCGCTGAGTCTCACTCATAGTTTTTGAGAAGAATGCCAGAGGTTTCCAAATGCTGTCCGTTTTTTGTTGTAGAACGGCGCCGATGCTAGTATTCGATGCGTCGGTAAATAAACATAGCGGCGCGTTAGGTATCGGGTGAGTCAGTGTCGTTGCCTCGAGAATGCTTTGTCGGCATTTCTCAAAGGCTTGTTCTGCAACTTGAGACCATTGTATCGGAGTTTTATCGTTCTTCTTGCTGTTGTGTAGGTATTTGTTCAATTCATGTTGGTACTCGGCTTGATGAGGTAAACAACTACGGTAGAAGTTTATCATACCTAAAAATCTTCTAAGTTCTTGAACTGTTTGTGGTTTCGGATAGTTTACTATGGCTTGTATTCGTTCTCGAGTGGGGTTGATTCCTTTTGATGACACTTCGTATCCGAGGAACTCGATGTTTTCCTTGTCAAACTCACACTTGTCGATGTTTAGACTGACGCCGTAGGTATTTAGGCGTTCGAGTACTAATTCTAAGTGGCGGCGGTGTTCTTCCTTATTTCTCGAGTGTACGAGCAGATCGTCGACGAAACAGAATACGTTCTCATCTAATCCTCGTAGAACTTCGTGCATGAAACGTTGAAAAGTTTGACCGGAGTTTCTTAAGCCGAACGTCATGCAGGTGAATTCGAAAAGTCCGAATGGTGTTATTATTGCTGTTTTTTGAGCATCTTGTTTCGCGATAGGTATCCAGAAATATGCCATTTTCAAATCGAGTTTCGAGAATATTTTCTTGCCGTGGAGTTGGTATGTAAAATCTTGAATTCGTGGAATGGGGTATCGGTCGGGAACGGTGATGGCGTTGAGTCTTCTATAATCGCCACATACTCGAAGTGATCCGTCTTTCTTTTTCACGATATGAAGTGGACTCGCCCACGGACTGTTTGATGGCTTGCAAATTCCCATCTCAATCATTCGCTCGAATTCGAGTTTAGCTGCCTTATATTTGTCGGGCGGTAGAGGGCGCGGCCGTGAGTAGATCGGCGGCCCAGCTGTCTCGATGTGATGTGTGACGTCATGCTTGGCTGGAGTTTTTAATGTCATTGGTCGAAGTACATCTGGATATTTCTTCAGCAGGTCGTGATGAGTGTGGTCGCGGTTGATAATGTAGACCGATTCTTCTTTGCTGTTTATTTTGATGGCGTTTACACTGAGCTCGGTTACACGGTCGATGAGTTTTCTTTGGTGCAAGTCGACTAACAGTTTATGATGAACTAGAAAATCGGCACCCAGTAACGATGTCTTCACATTGGCGACGACGAAAGTCCACTTAAAACTTCTTCGCAAACCTAGGTTGAGCTCGAGTGTGCGCTCTCCGTAGGTACGAATCTCTGTTCCGTTTGCCGCGAAAAGTTTATAGCCTGCGTTCTCCGCCGGCCTTGAATACTTCTGGTTTCGAGCGGCTAATACTGATATGTCGGCTCCCGTGTCGACAAGGAATTTTTCTCTGTTGTTGGTGTCGATTACACATAGGCGGCGGCTTGTTTGGTTTACATCGACACCCGCCACTATCGATGTACGTTCTAGTTTTCCCGCTTTACGAAGGAACACGGCGATTCACATTTGCGTGCCCCGTTACCGAATCGGTAGTGATAACGGCACAGCCAGTCGGGATCGTCGGGCTTGCGGGCGTTATCAGTACGCTGTCTTGACTGTGTGCGTGAGCGGCTACGATGTGCAGAGTTTTGGCGGGAACGGCGGTACGACGAATATTGATGGTTGCGGAGTTCGGCGACTTCGAGTGACAATTTCTCTATTTGCTTCGTAAGCATGTTGATTTGTAGGGTTGTTATGGCGTTTAGCTGTACCTCATTGACTGCTGGACTTGTTGACGGAGAGTTTGCGGTGGAGACTGCGGCGACTGTAGCGGGTTCAAAATGCTCCATCATTTTGTCTGCCATCGCAGCTAGCACTTCGAGCGATGACTCGGTGTTGACAGAGAGCACGGCGCGAACTTGTGTGGGCAGCTGGTTGAGCCACATAACCTTCAACGCTTCATCCGATAGTAGCTTGCCACTGAGGTCTCTCATTTTACGCAGCAGCTGGCTTGGCTTGTTATCGCCGAGTTCGAGGCCGCTGAGTAGCTTCTGTAACTGCCGGTGGTCTGACTCTTGGTACGTGGAAATGAGTCTGTCCTTGAGCGCACTGTACTTGCCGGTGATCGGTGGATGTAATATGATGTCTCCAATTTGTTCTAGGTCACTGTTGCCTAGTAGCGGGACGACGAGGTTGAATTTCTGCTCATCACCTATCTTGCTGGCAGCAACGGCGGCTTCGAATTGCGCGAACCACAGGCGTGGATTTTGGCGCCAAAATGGTGGTAGACGTGCAGGCAGTGATACTGATGCCACGTCGCTCTTCACTGTTGAGATGCCCTGAGCATCGCTAAATCCGTCGGTATCGTTCGGCATGATGATGGTTCTTCTGAGATTCTAGTTGGATCTTGCAGGAGTTCGATGTTGCAGGAACTCAGGCTTCGGCTTCAGGATTCTTCACGGGGTCACCACTTTAAGCGTTTGGTCGCTATTTTGGTAGAGTGTATTAGGGTACTCGTAAATAAAACTAGACTGTACTGGAGAACGAAATCGGATAGACTAATTTTTATTCCTAAAACACCTTATTTTATACTATTCGTACATTGATACTCTTAGGCACTAGCATGTTACTTAACAATAAATAGACCAATAGCGACGCGACGTACGGAGCGCGGCGCGAGGGGCGCGGGGCGCTGCGTTGCACACGGCACTATACGCTGCGAAGGCATAAATAGAAGTCGCGCGCCGGGCTCGGTCCTTTTCGCCGTGAGCCGTCGTCGAGTGAAGATATCCATCTGCTTGTCCATCTGCGTGGTCTCGAAGCGTGAAGATACGGAGGGTGCTGGTGCTTCTGCTTGCTTTGCTTGCGCTTACAAACCGCTTCTTTCGAAGCGAACCGGCGAACGAGTGCGGCGTTGTGATAACGCTCGTGCCGCGTCGATTATCTTGTTTCTTTATTAGGTACTCGTCTTTATCAAGACGATTGCTTCTCTGTTTCTTGCGGAATGTCAAAAACGTGGTAATGGTTCAGTGGCATGTGGTAAATGGTTCGGTGGTATATGGTAGCTGGTTCGGTGGTATGTGGTTCGGTGGTATGTGGTAACTGGTTCTCTGGTGACTGTGTGACAGGTACTGTGTCACTACAGGCACTTTTGAATTGTCAAAGAATCGGTCAGTTAGTCAGAAAGTTGAAGCTATTCCAAAACGTAGATCTCTATGGAGAAGAACGGGCAAGAAACTCCAAGGCCACTCTTTTGAATATAGATATTACAAAATTCTGGGTACATTATTCTTGTTGCTTCTATATGTGAGAACAATGTAGGTACAAAAAATAATTAAAGCAAATGAAAATACATGATTAAAACTGTGACGGTTAGACGGTGTCAATTAGCATTCAATTCTCATGTTAGCACATCAATATGTGCAGAATGTAAACTAATCAACGAATACTTTTTCTAGATCTCTAAATCTTATTTTAGTGACAAAACATCTGTTTCTCATATTTCTTATTATCATGCTTAGAACCGTTAATGCTATTCAGACGTGCCGATGTCTGACCGTTATTTATCTGGCTAAGGCCTCAAAGCTTCAGGAAGAGTAGTCTACCTGTAGCTTTCGGCCTTAGTAACTGACCCTTTGTGGCGTCATTTAATCCTTATAAATTATGTTCTTTCTACAATTCCCTTTATAGCCACTGACCTCATAAATAAAAACATCTCCTCCGATCTGGTGTTCGTCATACATCCTGACGTCACTGGTGAGGAGTACGGCGCGAACCGCGTTAGCCACGTCTGCTGAACCCTCGGGGTATTCCGGACGTATCCTGAAGATGGTGATCCGGTAGCCTTCGTCTGTCAGCTTTGGGAGTACTACTATGTCCCTGTGAGCCAAGACAATCACATTAGTCAAATATTCTGGTCAGCTATGAAGCGACTGTTAGTTAAATCACATATTTTCGCGAAATAGAGGAAATTCTAGGAGACCTTTTGTCCCGTAGGAATTAGGAGTTCTTGCATTATATAATAGAGTAGCAAAAGTAACTCACATGAACTTGCACACGTCATTAAGTGGTGGACAGCTCAGCGAGCGGTGTTCATACAGGTCCCTGCAGCGAGCTCTAGCTAAGCAATAAGCTTCCAACTTGGAGCGTGCGCGGTCCAAGTCCATGCGACACCCACGCACGAACAGCTCCAGGACACGTGTGTCTGCAAAAAGAAAAGAAAAATGTTAAAAAGAAAAGAAGGAAGGGCATCCTAGCCAAAAAGATGAAGGCTGTGGTGAGAGGTAAAGTCTCTTAACGGTAATTCCCGTTCCATGCAGTAGCACTGAAACCCACACAATAAAGTTCAAGTTAATAAATTTCAATCAATGAAATTGAGCATTTGCTAAATGATTTTAAAATCTCGCTTGCCAACCAAGCCGCCGTAATGTAGGTGCTATAAAACCAAAACAAAATAAATATTTTGAGTTTTTTAATATTTTGGCATTTAGCAAACCTGTTAAAGAGGCTACTATTTTTCTTAATGTGTATGTATTGTTGCATTTTGGGTTTTTAAGGCTTTTGTAAAATACTGGTATTCATCTGCATCCGGCTGGAAGCCGACCCCAAAATAGTTGGGAAAAGGCTAGGCAGATGGATTGAATAAGGCTTTTAACACTGTCTATGCACATTATTATCGTATCTATATTAGAAAACTTTTTGGCATATAGTTTAATCAATCATAACTTTATACATTTTCTTCTCAAATTCAACTTGACGTCAGATCAGACTTGGTATTACATCGTTGCCTTACGTTTATCATGGTGTTCCCCAGGGTAGCGTTGTTGGGCCCATTCATTTATTTGCGACTTCATGCCATCCTAGGTTTACCTACAGCATGGTTTATAACTATCGCCATTGATTGACGGGAAAGGTTGTATCAAGAATACAAAAAACTTAAATATATGGCGATACTACTTGTTTCTTTCTATTTTATGGTACGAACATAACTTTTATTATAAGTTGAATGGTCATTAATGTAACAAGTGAGGACTACTAAGTAAGTAGTTTATGTTGTGTACATAAATGATGAGCACGTTTGTGGTTAGCGCTAATTGACAGGGCCCCTACCTGTATGAATTATAAAACGCGGCCACGATGTGATGACGAATGGGCTAAACGCTGCTGGAATTATTTATTTAACTCATTGATGGCGAATTTTAGAATAAATTAATGTAGGTACTATAATCACAACCAGACGGGCTATTATTAATTTCTTTGTCAAAAAAGCAATTTAGAATTTTAAATTTTTCAATCAATTTCACCACAAGTGACGACAATATATTGCATAATTGTGTCAATAACAGATCAGCAATTAATACTACTTCCGTAATTTTATTTTATTTTGATTTTAAGTCTGTTATAGTACTTATATATTATGTATTATAAATGATTATATACAAATTTCCGTAATAGGCCTTTTTTTTTTTTTTTTGGGTGGGAAATTATCAAATAACTTCTCCCGCTCTGGGTGGAGCGGGAGGGCGTGTCAGACTCTTACTGACTAAAACCCACCCGTGTTCCTTCCTATGCCATGTTGCCGGGGGCCACGATTTCCCCATCGGTTTTCTTCGAACCCCCGGCAGGCATTGGCCCTAGCGGACCCCGTCAATTCTGCTGACATCTCTTTGAGGCGCGCGTGGAACACAACGCGCCGTCGACCCGGGCTTGGTCCTTATCGGACGGCGAGCTACCCATTACTCACCGTCCGCAAGCCCGCGCCTACGGTGGCCGGAAATCTTCCTGCGATTCCCGACGCCCAGGGCGTCTCCTGCTGCGGCGGTTAGGGGCGCGAGGGCGCGAAATTTGCCTCTCCCTCACGCGCTCCGTCTCCTCCCTCGCGAGCATTACTGCTTCGCAGAAAGAGGTGACGGCCTCCCATTTCCTCTCGCTCCGTAGCATGGCCCGAATCAGGGCCGGACGCGAGAGATCACCGCCGCCGATCGCATCCACGAGGACCCGGCGATGCCCTGCCCAAGCCGGGCAGACCTCCACCGTGTGCTCCACCGTGTCCTCCGGGCGATCCACACAGTGACGACACCCGGGCGTTTCCTCCCGCTTTATCCTGAACAGGTACCTCCCGAAACTGCCGTGTCCGGTGAGTACCTGCGTCAGGCGGAAGGTGAGGACGCCGTGGCGCCTCTCTAGCCACTCCTCAAAGAGGGGTCTTATCGCCGCAATTGTGGCGTGCCCAGCGCTGGGTTGCGACAATCGCACTCTCCATTCCGCCATGAGATCCCGCCGGAGCTCTGTCCGCTGTGCCGCGACTTCTTGCGGCATCGGAGTTAAGCCCCGGCGCTTCGCCTCCTCGCGCCACTCCCAAATGTGCGCGAGGACCTTTGCCTCCAGATCCCATGGCGGTACTCCGGCAAGGAGGCTCGCCGCCTCGCAGGAGACCGTGCGGTATCCTCGGGCCAGCCGGATGGCCATGACCCTTTGGGACGCGTTCAGCCGGCGGCCTGGCTGCCGCCTCAATGAAGGCGCCCACACCGGCGCCCCGTAAAGGGCCATGGACCGCACGATCCCCACGTAGAGCCTCCGGCAGGAGGCGTTTGGACCTCCCAGATTGGGCAGGAGCCGCTTCAAGGCAGCCCCGGCCCGGTCCAGTCTGGGAGCCAATCCGTAATAGGCCTGAGAGTCTTGTATATTATTAAAAATATTGAACACAGATTTTTTCTTTTTTGACTTAATCAAAATATTACGGCGTACATTGAGTTAAAATGTGGCATGACGTCACGCCTTGCTAGATTTATTATTGTGTTGTGTCGTAGCGAGCCCCCACTCCCCAACTTTAGTGCGTGTTTTCTAAGTTATTTTTGATTATATGATAAAGCAAAAAATACGTGTCTAATATTTTTATTATCTGAAAGACGGAATAATTAGAATTACTTTTTTTTACCTAGGCAACTACCCTATTGTAGCAATATTAATAATGTGTGTAGCTGCATATTGAGAAAATAGCCTTAGGAAGGTACCTACAAAGCGACTAGGAACCTAGGTATAGGTACTATTGTTTCCAACCTCGTTGCATAAACGTTTGACTATTCACCCTGAAGCCCGTCACAGACGTAGCTATAATATTATCGGATAATTTTATTTCTGATTTTATCCCTAAAAGAAACTCCAATTATAACCGGCTCCATAGCGCGCTGAGCTACCTTGAATTTATGGACCAGACCGATTGACAGTGTCCTAACAATTAGACACAACCACAATTAACAAATCGATCACTTAATTAACGCTGATTGACCGTAATCTTGTTGGAAAATTTCCTATATACCTATACCTTTTTTTTTTGCGTAGTTTTTGGTGATGAAGTACTAGAAATATATATTTATTATAGCTCCGTCTGCGGTCGCTCGAAGATTACTATGGAAAATATATCGTAATATAGGCCTAGCTATGATTTATATTAATATATATCATAGCTACGTCTGTGACGGGCTTGATTCAAAAATGGCGGCTCGGAACATGAGGCGCCTCGCTGCGCAGTTACGAATTCATGGGTCAGTGGGGGTGAGGGTGGGGTACTGCGCAGCGAGTAGCGCACTTCCGAGCCGCCATTAAGTTTGAATTTAACTGTACCTAGTTTCTAAAATCTGTCTATCGTGATCTGGCGACGATTAAAAATCCCGTCTATGTCAAAAACAATGAACACGCAATTCAAAACAGAATAATTATGTCAGCTCTTCCAATTTTTCTCACATCACCCATGGCACTTTACAGACAGACATGACATTTAAAGTTGTCAAAAAAATTAAGACACGTGCAACCGGAAAAAAATAAATAAACGATATTGATCAGGGTAAATGAAATCCTTGTCGTATCATTTGAAATCCCAAGGTTGTATGCTAATCGTTGCTTTATCGACACAAACTATGGCGAACCAGTTCGGTACCCCCACTATGTCTATTTACCTCACTCCTTTTCCTTCATCCACAATGGGTCTCCAGTTTGACTAGTTCAACACCGGTTTTATTTGTTGTATATCTTCTGGAAAATCTTTTTCCGGTAGTTTAAAAGCTGACCCTGTGTCATGCAACAAACGTCATAATTTTGTTGCTTAATTATATTTACGTAATCTCATTAATTTTATGGTTTACGAGTAAATTATACTTGTCCTTCAGCTCGTTGATGGCATCTTTATAACAACAACAACAATAAATAATAATATTGTTGTTGTAATTTAAAATTCACTCCTAGTCACGAGTTAGTTTAACCCCTTAGATACCTACTGCTATATGTATATTTATTATAACACTCATCATTCTTCAATTATTTTCCTAAATAGGTACCTAGTTTGCAATCGTTACGAATATTTAAAATTACTTGTGCATTCTACAACACTACAGAGTTTACTCCTAGGCACGTAGGTGCCATTATTTAGGCTGCACTTAATTTAAACAGAAATAATAGGTATCGGTCCGTCACCTCGGTCACCTACAGGCAAAATTCCAAGCAAGTTACTTGTACGCTGATCTCCTTTCTAATTTCCCGCAGGGTTTGTCGACCTAGATTTTTTGTAATGATACTCTGAAGCCCTATTTGAAAAAGAGTATTCGCCTCATCAAAATCTTTGCACACACTTCGAGCTTAAGGTCCTGTGTTGAGTTAAAATGACTGGTAAGGTGTCTAAACACCACGGGCTTTGCCACCGGGCTCATTTTAAACATAAGTTGTCCGACTTGCAACGTTCTTAAAAGCCACCGCCCACGCCAAGGTGCCAGGCTAACCCTCCCGGCATCCGGCTTACCTTAAAAGTCATTTTAACTCAACACAGGACATTATTATCCATCTGCCGGGGTTGCGGAAAAGTCAGAAAGGGATACCGTGGCCCCTGGCAACATGGCAACTGAAGGAATACGGGTGGGTTTTAGTCAGTAAGAGTCTGACACGCCCTCCCGCTCCGCCCAGAGCGGAAAAAGTTATTTGATAATATCCCAACCAAAAAAAAAGTACATTATTTTCAATAGCCACTCCTGCGCCACACAACAAGACCGTAATGAGATAGTCTATGTAAGCACTGTCACATCATATTATAGGCTACTTCCATATAATTACACGAGTATTAGTGATAATAGTTTTGCAATTATACTTTATAGCTAACTTGGTCAAGGAGCGTCGCCTGCGCACGTAGTTTTGCGCAGATCAACGTGCGCATGGCGTATTGTAATGCACCCGACGTTTGGGCACTGTGAGGAAACACTCCTGAGAAGAAGTACTATTGTCTAAAACAATGGCGGGGGTAAATAATGGCATTTCACTTCTTTCCTCTTGGTTGCGGTGTGTGACTTGGTTCAGTAATGGGACGGATTGTGTCAATTCGGTCACTATTGCGTAGGTCGTAGTGACAGCTAAGGATTTATTACTTGCCATTACGTATTATAGGAGCGTTATCGTGCCGATGACGATGCTAAAATTACGGTTGCGATTTAACGTGGCAACCCTCTCCATAATTCTGTACTGTAGCAGTGGACGGGCGATTTTACTTGAGCCCAATCCAAATCTAGGAACAGATCAAGATTAGGGTTTCCAAGTTTTTTATATCAAACTAGCTTTTGCCCGCGGCTTCGCCAGCATGGATGTCGAAAAATATCCTATAGGAACGTACTACCGGGATTACATACC
Source organism: Agrochola litura (assembly GCA_949152395.1). Lineage (NCBI taxonomy): Eukaryota > Metazoa > Arthropoda > Insecta > Lepidoptera > Noctuidae > Agrochola > Agrochola litura. The sequence goes on from OX424511.1 coordinate 9,103,145, forward strand.
TAATAGCCAAGGAAAGGTCATTGACTAATACCGCTGCGCCCGCGTTGCCGTCAACCATAATTATGTAGTTACGTGTAATTTTGAATCTGAGATATCTTTTAAACTATTCATTTAAATCATATGATGTCAAGACATATTTTAATCTAAATTAAATGCCTAATTTAAATAACATATTTTATTGGATAAGGATTAATATAATACCGGTCAATATAGCTTCGTAAATAATAATATTTTTTTTATAAAATTCGAAATAATGGTTACTGTGTGTCATCCTTAGAAGATATACATTATTATTATATAGTAGGGTTGGCAACCCTAATCAAGATCCCTTCTTGACTTACCTACTTATTTATTTATGTTTTGCAGTCATCATTTGCATTTCTTTATTTAATCTTTAATGAACCAGATTTGCGGTCAGTAACTGCAAATTGGTATGCGCCTGATTCCGTCCGCGTTGCGTATTTCGCACCGGTAGGTAGGCCAGAAATTTTCGTGCAATTGCAACATAAAACCACTATTGTAGTTCTGCAATTTCACTTTCTGTGGCTAGATTCCACTATTAAACGCCTACGCTGCATTCTTGCACCATAGATAGATGGAACGTTCTTCATTACTTAATTGTGAATGAGTCCAGCTATGTCTATGGTCCAGCTCCCAATTTTGCCATCACAATTAAAAAAGTGATTAAATTGTTCGTCTGTTGGATGCGGGGGATAGGCTATTTTACCTAATTAAACATCAAGCTTGGTCCTAAGGGTGTTTTTGAGAAAATTGTATCAATAATTCACTGTGCTGAGGATCCTATAAAATTGGGATTTTTTAAGTAGGTAGCAATGTTTTTGAAATGAATTGAAATATGAAATAAGTACAGTCCGTGCAATCCACGAAGACGCGCCCCACTCCACTCCGCGCCGTACTAGAGCTCAGCTTACAGTACAGTCATCGCGGAGTGGGGCGCGTCTTCGTGGATTGCACGGACTATAAGTAGGTATGATTGACCAGCACCCAAATTGCGTAACACACAATCAATCAAAATCTGAATCATTTTGAAGGATATTGCTAATCCATTGCTTCATATGTTCTAAAAATTTGTCTGTTCAACAACGTAAATAACGCAATGAATGTAGTTGAACTGTCAAAATGAAATAAATAGTGATTCATCGTGTGTTACGCATTTAGGGGGCAGGTTACCCTGTAATTAATTAACGTACCTATAAATAGCACTACTTCGCAATTAGGTACCTAATCTCGCTGGCCAACAGCAGAGATCCGCAAAATGTTATCCATCCTGTCAGCAAGCCTATCTTAGATTTGTACTGTGATAGAGATTAATTTTACGAAAATTACTTAAGTACTAGATACTAATTAGTAATTACGGATGTGTGTTCCGCCATTGGTATAAGTTATCCGGCTGTACAAAAGATTGTAAAAAGAAAAATCCTTGCTATAACATCACGCCTTGATTCCCCAAAGGGTTAGGCAGAGGTGTATCTATAAGTACAACCACATTTCGCCAGTTATGTTTAAGTCCCATGTAATAGGGGGCGAGCCTATTGCCATCAACCGGGCACAAATACAGACTCCGTGCTGCTACTGAGAAATTCTAGATGGAAAACCCAATTTCACATTGCCCGACCTGAAAATCGAACCCAGGACCTCATGCTAAGCAGTAGCGCTCGCGACCACTACACCAATGAGGCAGTCAAAAATACTTACGAGTACTTACATCTAGTAAATAAACAAAGATCTATTAGATCGCACATGTGGGACAGTTTTTAAAGCAAGACTGTAACTGCAACATATGGAATAAAAAATCCTATACGTATAATAAATAAATAAAAATAAAACAAGCAATATTTGTATATTTTTATTTGTACTCACATTCTGGAAATCGGCTCTAACGATTTCAATGAAAGTTGGGTCATTTAAAAAAAAAATGTACAGTTACAAAAATGAAACAAAAACGAACACCGTTACAAAAATGGAAAACGTAACAAAAAGGAAATTTAGGGCTATTTCACAGAAGATAATTTAAAACAACGAAATCGCATTTTAATAATTTTTTCATAATATATAATCGGCGTGTTGAATTACAGTCATTAATCAGTCTCAAAATTGCGTATTTGTTCATTGTACAGTACCGACCAAAAGTCCATAAGCAATCTCACAAAGCAATAGACTGACGCTTCGGTTTGACTTACGACCTTCTTCTATAAGTTGTTACAATACTATAGACACGCACATTACACACACACACACTCACTTTGTCTGCAACCAATGACTAGTTCGATAATCATCATTCGTTTTTAGTTTCATTCGTCTTGTTCACATAAATATTAAAGTTTAGCAGGTAGACCACAAAAAACTAAGTAGGTAAATTATTTCGATTTCTGTGGGGTAGATGCAGTTTGTTACGAGTATTCAATTAATAGAACTCTGTTGGTTCGTGGATAATATTGGTGACGAGTATTTAGCGCAGTGTTGTGGTTATTATTATCAAAAAACAGGCATAAAATATATTGAAGAGATCAGATCAGATCAGAGAATATTATTGCGCTGCGTAAAATTGAAGTGAATATCTAATGAAACCGGACTAAGTGTGAGTGTTATCATTTATATATTTCATATTTTACTAAACATAAATCTTAATCAAGGGTATTGTTGATAGAACAGAGGTATTGTTGAGAGAGAAGATGCCTTTAAAGTTTTAAATTCATTGTGAGGTTTAATTCGATTAGTGAATAATAAATAATTAGGTATTATGTGTAATGAAAACAATGTTTTTCTTTGTTCTAGAGAAATACTGTGAGGGTTAAGAGATATGAGGAAGGGGCTTATTATCGAGTAGCAGCGACGTCAAATGGTGAATGAATATGAAACAAATGGTTTCATACCAACGAGATATTTTGCTGAATTATTAAAAACACGTCATTATGAACCGTTCGCCGTGCACTCTGAAGGCTTGCATCACTGAAGACCAGCTAGAAAACCGTTTTTGACCTTAAAATATTGACCGTACCAACTTAATAAACAACAGATTCGTTATTGCATGAATTTATGGTAACGAATTTTTTAAGCACGTTTCAATAGGGTGTTTGTCGTATTTCTTGCAGATATACCGAAATTGTTTAATATTATTTTAGTAATAGTATTATTTTAGGATTAAAATTTGAGGTTTAGTTTCAATCTTCTTTTCGTAAAGAAAATGAATACTTAAGCTATAACCTATTACCAACCAATATTTACTAAAGCCAAATAAAGTTTAAAATAATTAATATGAACAAACTGCCTTTAACCTTAAAATGAACAATTTTATCAGTAGATTTTTTTACATTTTAAGTAGTCTTATATTCTTATTTATTGCTTAATTACTTCGACCATGATCAAAGCTTTATATTTATGGTGAAAAAATCCATTTAAAATTTAAAACATTTCAAAATTTAAATGTGTCAAAACAATACAAATTGCTTCTAAGTTTCTAGACATCTATTTCACATATTATTCAGGTGAAGTAATGATAAATAATTGTAGCAGTTTGTTAACTATACTTAAGTAAAATAAATATAACGAATAAATATTATTTATTTTAACGTATCACGCATTTTTTATTCTAAACCCTTTATTGCAATAACAACATTAATAAATAGGCAGGAATATTTAAAAATATTATTATTGCAAACAAAAACAATAATATTTGCAAAAACCGCGCTGTGATTTACGAGATTAGAACCTTAGCCATCTTGAATCTAAGACCAACGCTTAACGCCTTCTGCTATCTGCACTTATAATTTACTTTCGAATTTTAGCAATGCGATACACTGGCCAAGGTCACGCGTATGATGCGTGCTAACAAAAGTGATGGAAATATAAGTGCGGCGCCCGCGAACCGTGACGATACGACAGTGTGTAGTGCAAAACTGCGTTCTCTGTGGTGTGTGTACGGCACTCACACCACAGACGTCTGACTGTTTACACATACAAATGTACAGACCGCGTGTTCACAGCAATACGACTCTTAGCGTGCTTATGCACTTTTGAGCGCTTACTGTACATACATATTTTATAAGTTTAATTTTTAAATATAGTACACCTTAATTTTTTTTTAATTGTATGTAATTAGCTTTACTTCATTTTTGTTATATTCATTTTTGTTACTATACAAAAAAACGTAACAAAATGAAAACAACCATTCGAGTTGAATTACATCCTAAAACATTTGAAGATTAGAAAAAATCTTATTGGATTTATCCAGCTTGTTTTTCGAAGTTGGTAAAAAATATTCTTTAAATTTACGCGATAATAATAAAAGAGAGCCTTGCCGTTGTTTTTTACAGCTGAATAACCAAAATGAAAGTTTTATTGTTGAAAAAAGACTGCACAGAAACAAACACACTTTTCTTGTCGGTGACACCCGATATTAAAATGGCGGCGAGACGTTTTGTTGTCATCTGATTAGATGGTTTTAAATGGAGACTGCCAGTTGGAAACTAGTGTAAATATTTACTAATATTGGTGTTACAATAAAGAATAACAAAAAAGAAACGAAATGGAGACATATTAAAAGCATATTATTATTATCAGCATTAGGTTATTTATTTTAATTTTATATCCTCAACATCGTAATTAGAGTCACAAAGATATCGCGCAATGAGAGCATGTAAATATGTGAGTAGTTTCTTCTTTATTAAACTTTTTACATCGTTCTCGTGCTTAGGGACACGGGGTTGATGTATGGAAATATTATGACACTAAAGAAGTTAACAAGTTTTTTTTTTTTCTTAATTATAGGTTATTTTGTACTGAAATGTTGAAACCCATCTAGAAAAAATGTTGTTCAAGGATAACAATACTAATTTGATCGCTTCAATGTGTTATTTCTGATCAATATTCAGGTGGACGTTTTAAAACAACAAAATGTACAATTTTTTTTAAAATGACCCAGTTGCAATAGGGGTTTACGGGGGCGATAAATCGATCGAGCTAGGTCTCATATCTGGGAAAATTTATTTTCAACCGAGCAGAGCTCGATCGCCCAAAATTTAGAACAAGATAATGGATAATGACATTAGAATAATGACATCGCATCTTTACTTCAATAACGTGATAAGTCCGACAATAATATTGTCGAATTTTTCACGTTATTGAAGTACCTAAAGAGGCGACATATATGGCAGCATGTAATTAGTAAGTACCTACTATCATGGCAGCATGTAATTAGTAAGTACCTACTATCATGGCAGCATGGAATAAGTATATAGTACTATACATGGATTAGTATGAACTATCCTATACTATTAAATGAGCATTATCTAGTTTCACCAGAACAGAGCTCGGTCACCCAGGTACCTAGGTATTAAAAATAAAACAATAAAAAGTTTATATTTATCATCCAAAACATTATGTGGAAATCACGTTACCGCTATATTAATAATAATTTAACTGTAACATAATGTTAATTTTATAAACCGGATTCGGGCCCTCCACCTGTACCTTAATAATGGGTATAAGATACGGAATTACCATTATCATAACAAACCTAAAAGTTGTTTTATTATGGTCATGTTTACGCTTCTAAACACCTGAGTTGTTTGTCCGCATGGCGATACAATAATAAATACGTAAGTACTTAAGGCGACCATAATCGACTTTTAATGATTATATAACTACTCAAGATCACGCCTAAACGAGTAGATTTGGAAAATTAGAGATTTTCGATTTTGTGTAAATTTCAGAATCGACTTTCGTTGCTGACCGTACCTCAGGCCATGTTTCAGGACAGTGACCTTGAATGGTTAGCTTGCGTGTTCTGTACTGAGCTCACGCAAAGCGTCGTTCGTTCAGCCAGTAATAGGATTCGCCCATCAAGGAGCGCAGACCCAAATTAGACGCATTATTAATTTATTACACGTAAAACAAAAGGTATTTTATATAAAACACGTATACTAAACAATCAATAATTTAATTATCTTTAAAATGGTGAGTTTTCAGAAAAATACGCTTGATGGATTTTGCGTTATTCTCAGTTTTTTTATCCGCGTTAGACATAACTTTACAAATTAATTTCACTATGTAATATAAACATAATCAAAAATATGCCTATATTAAAATATTAAGAAAATGCTCTAATTTAACATATATTTTTTCCAAATCACTAACACTACTCGTTTAGACGTCATCTTCAGAATAAAATAATTAAAAGTCAGTTATCGTCCCCTTAATAAGTTATATATTATGTTTATAACATTACTGTAACGGACGCCGAGTGTTTCGCTATAATATGTAAGAATAAGTTCAAAGTCAGTAAAAGTGTTAGTAAATCGAGACCCTATCTGTGCACCATAGCGCAAGTAGCGGCGAAACATAGATGAGCCTTTGATACATTTGTATAAGTTTTCATAATTTCTAGTCAGAATTTAGTGTTTTATAATGTCCTAATTGAATTTAGTCATTAGTCTCCTTATGAGAATCTGATAAGATAGAATAACTATGCAAATTGTGTAACTTTAAAACGTAAAGAAAATATCCAGTATAATTACGTAATTTGAAAACGAGGTTTTTTGTTTGCAAAGATATTAACGAAATGTTTGTTCCGGGTAAGGGGAGTGGATATAAAAACGCTTGCCACGTTTGAATTATATAAATCGACCCACGGGTTTGGAAGATATAAGCAATAATGTATCAAGGATAATTTTAAACATAGTTATAAGTATAAATAAGCTAATAAATGGTTATTTTATAGTAGGAACGTCACAAATTGTTTAAAATAGGGCTACATTATTTTAGTTATAAGAAAATGATTGTAAGAGGGGCTCGGAGCACGGTCCCAACAAGAACGGACAAGTCTGAACTTGTCCGCTATACACGCGCAAAGGCAAGCTACGCCGCGCTCTGATTGGCCGACTACGGCGAACGCTCTCCGCGCCTCCCACTCCGCCCGCACTAAGCGGCAATTGTATAAAAATGGGCCGGCTTGCCGCGAGAATTCACTGATCACTCGACCGTCAAGCAGCAAGCCGCCCTAGGAAATAAATCAAGAAAGAAACAACTCAAAATAAATGGGAAGAAGTCTACAGAATCTTTTATTTCTACAAAACAGACAAGTCTCATTACAACAAAAATACAGTCCACTACAGTCTGGTCCATCGAGCGGCGGATATCAAGATCCGAAGACACCTGAAAATCACGAAGATTCCCGAAGAAAAGTGCCAAGGACTTAGAAAATGGTGATCACAAGAAGCCAAGGAGACTCAGCAGAGATGGAAGAACAGCGACGCATCCAGTTGCAGCAAGAGGCGCGACGAAGGGAAGCCGAGCTGATCGAACGAGAACGACTGAGAAGACTTTCCCTGGAGCCACCAGCATCACCATTCTCCAAGCCAGCAGACACCAGTACAGCGGGACCTTCTGGAATTCAAGCAACAGCAGCGGAGCTCAAGAAGAGACTAGGATCACCGTCCAGATCAATCAGGTCAACAACAAGTGTTACTACGCGGCTACGGGTAGCGGAATTGGAGGCAGCAGAGAAACTGGCTACAATAAGAAGAAGGGAATTGGAACTAGAAGCGGACCTAGTGAAGAAGCGGCTAGCCGTCGAAGTATCAGTCATCAACGATGAAGAAAGCATACATGAAGAGGAACCGACTCCACCTCGTGAGGAACCACATCAGAAGGTGGACGAATGGCTGAGGACAAACCCCCTCAGCACACGGGGGGAGGAGGCACGAGATCAAGAAGGAACTCGCGAAGAACCGAAGCAGCTGCGATTCGAGGTTCAACGAGCAAGATCGCCGACTCCAACGAGGAATAGGAACAGCATCGAGCACCTGGCGGCCACACTAGAGAAGATGGCCAGACCCAGGCCTCGACACACGGATCTACCTACTTTCTCCGGAGCGGCCAACGAGTGGTTACCGTTCAAGGCAGCAGTACGGGACACAACGAACATGTACCAGATTTCGGCAGCAGAGAACATCCAACGGTTGAGGAGCTGCCTCAAGGGAGATGCAAGAGACTCCGTGGCCGCCCTCCTGCATACGGCCACCGATCCAGACATCATTATGAAGACCCTCGAGCAGTGCTTCGGAAGACCGGAAGTGATCATCGACAAGGCGCTGGAGGACCTAAAGAAACTACCGAAACCTGGAACATCGGCAGCTGAACTGAACAACTTCGCGATCAAGCTGCAGAACATCATCTGCGTATTGAAGACAATTGACCGAAGAGGATACTTATTCAATCCCCTGATGACAAGGGAAGTGTTGGACAAGCTGAGCCCGCACCTACGATCAAGATGGTGCGACTACGCCTACGACCACGAGGGAACGACGGATCCGGAGATTGTCGTCATGTCCCGCTTCTTGATGCGTGAAGCGGACAGGGCGCTTCGGTACACCTACGCTCCAGCCACAGCTACAGCCAGTCAGAAAAAGGAGACCCGGCCAGCTGTGACACTGAAGAAAAAGGTAAGTGTGTTCAACACGACCGGGGGAACAGAAGAAGAAAAGGATAAGTGTCCCAAATGTGAACAAGCTCACATACTCACGCAATGTCCTAAGTACAAGGCGCTCGCCATAGAAGATCGATGGAAGTTCTTGAAAGAAAAAAGAATATGTTTCCGGTGCGCCCTGAAGCAACATAGGCGCATGAATTGCAAAGCAAAGGCGTGCGGCGTGGATCAATGCAGTCGTCCGCACCATGCAACTCTCCATCAAGAAAGGAAGGAGGACCCGAAGCCAGCTGAGCTGCCCAAAGAAGAGACTGTCATGTCGGTGGCACCACGACCAGCTGCTGGAACAAGGACGGTCCTACTCAAGATGTGCCCTATCGTCGTATCCGGACCACGGGGGGAGGCGAAGACATACGCCCTCCTGGATGAAGGAGCCACCATCACCCTCGTCGATAAGGATCTGGCGGAGAGCATCGGAGCAGAGGGACCATCACAGCCGCTTCACCTGAACGGGGTCAACATGTCGCAGCAGGAGATGGAGAGCCAGCTGGTGAACGTCCATGTAAGAGGACTGAAGAACGAGGACGGCTACAGGATCCGAGCGAGGACCATGAAGAACCTTCGCCTGCATCAACAATCTATCCCGGACACTCTGCTGGACTACGAGCACCTACGGGACCTGACGCCAGAAGAGGTGTGCTATGAGAAGGCGCGCCCAGGACTCCTAGTGGGAACGGACCATTGGGAGTGCATTGTCTCCCGCGAGCTCCGAGTCGGTGAACCAGAGCAACCAGCCGCTTCGAGGACACAGTTAGGATGGGTGGTGCACGGAACCGCGCCACGTAACGTCATATGTCAACAAGGAAACGTGCTGCATGTATACGAGCCCGACCGGACGACGGAGACCAACAATCAAGAGCTTCATGACTTAGTGGATTGCCATTTCAAGATCGACGCGCTCGGCATACAGGGGAAGCCGAGGATCAAGGACGCGGATCTACGGGCCATCGACATAGTAAAGAAAACGATCAGGAAGATCGACACCGGGTACGAGGTCGGACTGCCGTGGCGGCGGGACGACGTCACCATGCCTTCCAGCTACGGGCAAGCACTTCGCCGGTTGAAGAAGATCGAACAACGGATGGACGCTGATGCAGAGTTCGCAGCAGAATACTCCAAACAAGTCAACAATCTGGTTGACAAAGGATACGCAGAGCTGTGCAACGGATCTGAAGAAAGAAGCCCCATCTGCTGGTACCTGCCACACTTTGCCGTGCAGAACCCGAACAAGCCCGGCAAGCATCGACTGGTTTTCGACGCAGCGGCAAAGAGCAACGGCGTATGCTTGAACGACGAGCTACTGGAAGGACCCGACCTGCTGCTGTCACTGCCGGGAATCCTCTTCCGGTTTCGAGAGAAGGCGGTAGCGATCACTGCGGACGTGCAAGAAATGTTCCTGAGGATCAAAATACGGCCGGAAGATCAACCAGCGCAGCAGTTCCTATGGAGAGGCAACGAGAGGGAAGAGCCTCCAAAGAAGTACAAGATGACCAGCATGATCTTCGGCGCCGCAAGCTCCCCGTACATGGCTCACTACGTCCGCAACCATAACGCAGACGTATATGGGCAGGAGTGTCCACGCGCGCTGGAAGCCATCAAGAATAGCCACTACATGGACGACTTGGTGGCCAGTTATGGAACCAGTGAAGAAGCCTGGAAAGCAGTGGAAGAAACAAGAGCGGTACACGCAAACGCCGGGTTCACGCTGCGAGGATGGAGCTCCAGCGACTCAACGGTGCTACGCGACGTGCCAGCAGAACTTCAAGCCACCTCTCCCACACAACTGGGGGGAGAACAGCCGGAGAGCAAGATACTGGGGCTGTATTGGAGCTCGGAAAAGGACGAACTAGGGTTCAATACGTCAATGAACCGAGTTCCGTCTGAAGTGCGTGCGAGAACCCGTGCGCCAACCAAACGTGAGGCTCTCAGTGCAGTGATGTCGATATACGACCCACTGGGGTTACTAAGCCACTACACTATACGCTCTAAGATAATTTTACAGAGCTTGTGGCGGCTGCAGATTTCATGGGATGAACAAGTACCTGACGAAGAGAACGAGCTGTTTGCCTCCTGGCTCGCCCGCCTAGGCGAGCTCACTCAACTCCGACTGCCGAGGTGTTACATGAAGAAACAGTACGAGCGCATCGACCTACACGTCCTGTGTGACGCCAGCGAACAAGCCTACGCAACCGTGGCTTACTGGAGGATCCAGAACCAGGATGGAAGTGTCAACGTCGTGCTGGTAGCCGCCAAGGCCAAGGTGGCACCTCGTCGAGTCCAGACAATACCACGCCTGGAGCTGCAAGCGGCGGTCATCGGAGCAAGACTGGCGGACACCATAAGGAAGGAGCATCGCCTCGACATCGGCCGGACGACCTACTGGACCGACTCAACGACGGTCGTGCACTGGATTCACCATGACATGCGACGCTACACTCCGTTCGTCGCGCACCGACTGGGAGAGATCGCCGAGCTGACCAAGAAGGAAGACTGGCGTTGGCTGCCCACAGCCAGCAACGTAGCCGACAACGCCACCCGGCTTGTCGATACACCGATCAGCGAAAATGATCGATGGTTCCAGGGGCCCGATTTCCTGTTCCTGCCAGAAGAACAGTGGCCTGCAGCGGCGACGAGCGAGCCAGAGGACGAGGAGGTCCTTCACATCACCGAAGAGAAACAAGACAGCTGGCTGCCCGATCCAGCCCGCTTCTCCAAGTACGAGAAATTGGTGAGAACCGTTGCCCGAGTAATTGCCTTCACCGATATTTGCAGAAAGAAAGCGACAGCATTAGAACACCGCCACATCCAGCGAGCCGAAGCCGAGTTAATGAGACAAGCTCAAGAAGACAGCTTCGGGGACGAACTGAAGAGAATCCGGTCTGCTCGTCCACTGATGAAGACGAGTCGACTGTATCGACTGGATCCGGTACTAGAAGATGGTGTCCTGAGGGTGCGAGGCCGGATCGAGGCCTCTGCCGCACCCACAGAAACGAAGCGGCCAATCATATTGGACGGCCGCCATCAGCTGACCAAGCTCCTTGTCTTGCGGGAGCACTGTGCGGCGGGCCACGCCAACAGAGAGCGCGTGACAAATGACCTGCGGCAGCGGTACTGGGTCATCCACTTGCGACCCACGGTACGCGCCGTAGAGAAGAACTGCACCTACTGCCGAAGACGCCGAGCAACACCACAGCCACCAGCTACGGGGGACCTGCCACACGCCCGCCTTGACCCGTTCCACCGCCCGTTCACTAACTGCGGTGTGGACTACTTCGGGCCGATGACGGTCAAGATAGGACGCCGCCGAGAGAAGAGATGGGGCGCACTCTTCACGTGCCTCACCTCCCGCGCCGTGCACATCGAGCTCGTCGCATCACTCTCCACCGACTCAGCAATCATGGCGCTGAGACGAATGGCCGCTCGCAGAGGCTGGCCAAGAGTAATGTACTCCGACAACGCGACCAACTTCCGCGGGGCTGATCAAGAGCTTCGCAACGCCTACACTGAGTGGATGCCTGCCCTGCAAGATGAGGGGCTACTGCATCGAATGGAGTGGCGCTTCATACCTCCTGGCGCGCCCAATCAAGGCGGCGCGTGGGAGCGAATGGTACGCTCCGTGAAGACAGCTCTCAGCGTCACACTGCGAGAGAAGGCGCCACCAGAAGAAGTCCTGAGAACTCTACTCACTGAAGCCGAGTTCTCCATCAACGCAAGACCGCTGACTCATGTCAGCGTGAACCCCAGCGATCCCGAGGCTCTGACTCCCAACCACTTCCTGTTGGGGTCATCAGACGGGCTGCCAACGACGGGACCCTGCGACGAAGCGGACAGAAGAACCTGGCGAGCTAGTCAAGCGCTCGCTGACCACTTCTGGCGACGCTGGCTGCGCGAGTACCTCCCCACATTGGTACCTCGCGGCGAGCCGCAGAACGACGCGCGCCCACTACAAGCCGGCGACGTGGTCCTCGTGGTTGACAACACGCTGCCCCGGAACACCTGGCCCATGGGAGTCGTCGAGCACACACATCGCGGACCGGACGGCGGCATCAGGGTCGTCGAGGTACGCACCAGAACCGGCACCTTCCGACGCCCAGTGAGCAAACTCGTCGTCGTAATGAAGAGTGAGGAGGCTACGCGAGCTGCGCCGGGGGGAGGAATGTAACGGACGCCGAGTGTTTCGCTATAATATGTAAGAATAAGTTCAAAGTCAGTAAAAGTGTTAGTAAATCGAGACCCTATCTGTGCACCATAGCGCAAGTAGCGGCGAAACATAGATGAGCCTTTGATACATTTGTATAAGTTTTCATAATTTCTAGTCAGAATTTAGTGTTTTATAATGTCCTAATTGAATTTAGTCATTAGTCTCCTTATGAGAATCTGATAAGATAGAATAACTATGCAAATTGTGTAACTTTAAAACGTAAAGAAAATATCCAGTATAATTACGTAATTTGAAAACGAGGTTTTTTGTTTGCAAAGATATTAACGAAATGTTTGTTCCGGGTAAGGGGAGTGGATATAAAAACGCTTGCCACGTTTGAATTATATAAATCGACCCACGGGTTTGGAAGATATAAGCAATAATGTATCAAGGATAATTTTAAACATAGTTATAAGTATAAATAAGCTAATAAATGGTTATTTTATAGTAGGAACGTCACAAATTGTTTAAAATAGGGCTACATTATTTTAGTTATAAGAAAATGATTGTAAGAGGGGCTCGGAGCACGGTCCCAACAAGAACGGACAAGTCTGAACTTGTCCGCTATACACGCGCAAAGGCAAGCTACGCCGCGCTCTGATTGGCCGACTACGGCGAACGCTCTCCGCGCCTCCCACTCCGCCCGCACTAAGCGGCAATTGTATAAAAATGGGCCGGCTTGCCGCGAGAATTCACTGATCACTCGACCGTCAAGCAGCAAGCCGCCCTAGGAAATAAATCAAGAAAGAAACAACTCAAAATAAATGGGAAGAAGTCTACAGAATCTTTTATTTCTACAAAACAGACAAGTCTCATTACAACAAAAATACAGTCCACTACAATTACCTATGTATATTTTTATGCATTTACATTAGCTAAGTACACTGCATTAGTAACTTCGTTCCGTCTGTCTTGTATTGATTGATATCTATGCTAATATTAACAAGTAGGTACTTACTTCATAAACGTAAAATATTACTTTTAACTTAACATTATTTTTCTTACATTTAATTTTATAATTTAACTTTGTATTTATTTTTCGTGTTTATTATCTATGCTCTAACTAAGGGGTACCTACGTAAACAAAAAAAGTAGGTATGCAAAAACGTTTTATTCTCGAAAATTCTAATTTATTTGCGCTAAAGTTAACATCGCAGACGGTCAACGGCATTAGGTAAAACCACGTAATAAAACACTGTAAAACAAAGTAAAATTGTGTTTTCAGGGAGTCTTGTCGCTATACGTAGTTTTTTAAATTAGTAACCGTGAACAAAAAAAAATGTTTGGATTTTAAAACCAACGCATGTACAGACGCCAGCACATCAAGCTACCCGAAACTGTAAAATTTTCCCAATCAACTTTGAACCTTAAACTTCAGTTATAAAGTTGAAAATCTATTAAATAAATTTGATAGATTGTAGTAGCTTGATGTGCTGGCGTCTGTACGCAACGCACCTACTAATAAATCTTGTTAAAATATACATCAGATTATATTTTCACGGTTTATAATGCTGTATTCGCTAAGAAAAACCTACATTTAAAATGAGCCCTCCGCGAGGGCTCCCGGCATCGCCATATGCGACTAGGTGAACCCTCCAGGAGGGCTCCCGGCACTGAATGTGTTGACCTTTTTTTTAACTTTACTTATATTTATAATTTAACTTTGTAAAATATTTTTCTTGTTTATCACGTACCTACCTATTTATGTATACGTTTACGTAAACACGAAAAGTACGAAAAAACGACAGCAAAACCGTTTTATTCTCAAAAATACTATCGAATCTGTTGTTTTTAACTGTGTATACTCTTGTTACATAGCTATTACTTAATATCATTATTAATTTAAATTTTTATAATTTTTTTTTTTTTTTTATTATTTTCTCATTCAACGTAAGAATCTACCTACTTACGTACTTTATACTGTTTAATAGGTACATAAACTCACGGCTTCTTCCCATGGGGGTAGGCAGAAACTACAGAACGCCTCCTGCTACGATCTTTACACCATTAAATAAGTAAATGCAGTCAAATGCTCACAGTTGAATCAATGAGGTCATAATGAATGATTAAGTAGACCTTATTGTTATTTTAATTAAATAGATATTTTCTTAGTGATGATTCACTAACTAATTGACATAAGTACTATTACCCTAATTGTAATAATTATTGGTTCGCTTACTCAGTCTTATTTTATATTTTTTTAAATGACCACACTGACATTTTCATTTATTTTTTTGTAATTCCAATGATCTGCATATTTCTATTTTTTAAATTTGGAATTGTAAACATTTGCAAGCCCATGTGACGGTAAAATATGGAGAACTTTATTATAAAAACACCTATGTACTATACCCATTTTTGCAAAGAAATAAATGATTTGATTTGATTCAATCCATCCCTCTTAGAGCTGTAGAATTTCAAAAAACCCTGAAACACGTGTTCTGTTTTTAGTAGATCTGGATTATTAGGTGTAACTAACTATTTCGCCTGTCCTCAAATTAAAAACCGGCCAAGTGCTTGTCGGACCACGCATAATGAAGGGTTCCGTAGTTGGGATGAAATGGATGAATTTATCCCAAGAACAAACTTTTAACATTGTAGTCGAAAAACATTTTCTCCCATACCTATACATTCCAACTGCAAATGTAAGTTTGTACGCACAATATTGGGAGATTTACCATGTCATTTTAAGACCTTAGACTTCTTATAGGTTTTCCTGTAATCCGTATACATATAACTGTTTTCTGTTTTTCAAAATTTTTGGCTCAGTAGTTTCGGAGAAATGGTCTATTTTCATCTATTTTTAACCGACTTCCAAAAGGAGGAGGTTCTCAATTCGTCTGTATGTTTTTTTTTTTTTTTTTTTTTTTTTTGTTTGTTTGTTACTCGATTACTCCGCCAATTATGAATCGATTTTGATGATTCTTTTTTTGTTTGGTAGATCATACTTCAGAGGTGGTCCCATATAAATTTTATTAACTTTGCTTGGGTAGTTTTTGAGTTAGCTTCAATTATACGTATTTTTTCCCACTTAGTATGTAGATGATATGATAACTTCTTGTCACTGTTATTTACATAGCAGGTAGTGGTATTCGAATTTGTGTGGGGTAGGTACTACAACTAAAAAGTGAAAAATAAAAACTTTTTACAAAAAAACAACCGACTTCATAAAAAACACTACAAAGTGAAAAATAACTTAAATTTCGGAAGTCGGTGACAAAGAACGAAAATTCAAAACCAAAGACACCGACTTCCGAAATTTAAGTTATTTTTCACTTTGTAGTGTTTTTTATGAAGTCGGTTGTTTTTTTTTGTAAAAAGTTTTTCTTAAGTAACTTTAGAACTTTTTATTTTAAAATTATAGAAAGCTAGCTTCTGCCCGCGACTTCGTTCGCGTAGAAGTCGATAAAATATAGACCATGTTACTAGCTGATAATGTAGCTTTCTATAGGTGAAAGAATAAAAAAAATTGGTCAAGTAGTTTTTGAGTTTACCTATCCATTATAAATAAACAAACAATCGTACATACAAACACAAAAAATCTAATCTTTTCCCGCACAGTGAAGCCCATTTGATTTACATGTCACACGGTACTTTCTTATTTGTCTTCCATATCAAAATTCATTTATTTACAACAGACATGCAGGTATACAGACAGATACACGAGTGGTCCTATAAATAAGGGTTCCGTTTTTTGACAGTTCAACAACATTAATTTCGTTATTTACGTTGTTGAACAGATTTTTTTTCCAAGTTATGAACCAATGGATTAGCAATCTGTTTCAAATCGAAACAGATTGTGTTGTATTACGCAATTAGGGTACTGGATTAGCCCACTAACCAATGAAGCTCTGCAATGTCCTCTTGTAGCAACAGCACAACACAATAATTCTACAGTTCCGTTCAGTTATGTTTCCGTACCTGTAGATACCTACTTAAATAATTAGTACCTAGTTTGGAGAGGACAGTGCCCTCACCAGACGGACAGCGGACACGCCTTTCCCGCGAAATAATGACGCCCTTGTCGCAAGACTTAATTTACCTATTGCTCGGATGTATTTATGTCTGGCCATTATGTACCTAGGGCTTAGGTACTCTAGAACTGCCTAGGAAGTAGTCCACTTAGAGCACCCGTCTGAATAGCCCCTGTGACTCAAGTACGTAAGTTTAAGTAATTAATAAACATTCTAGTAATTTTTATCGATATCTTTCATTTAATAACGTCCTGTAAAACAAATACATCCCAGCAGTAGGCTGCTGAGTCGGGTGTTCAAAGTGGACTACTTCCTGCCTAGGTCTTAGGCACTTCTAGAGTCCTTCTAATTAAGGTCTAGCTAGGTAGTTCGTTTTTCTTTTCACTTCATTAATGAGTCGTCTGATTAGATAAGGCACATAATTTTCTTTTTAGGGTTCCGTATGTTCGAATGAAAAAACGGAAACCATATAGGATCACTCGTGTGTTTGTCTGCTTGGATGGCTAGCTGTCTGTCACAGCCAATTTGCTCCGAATTTAATGGACCGATTAAGTTAAAATTCTGACAGACGTGTTACTTAAGTAAATGAATTTTGAATATGGGGGTTACTTTTGGGAGACAAATAAGAAAATAAAAACTTTTTACAATAAAAGAACAACCGACTTCCAAAAAACACTACAAAGTGAAAAATAACTTTAATTTCGGAAGTCGGTGTCTTTCTTTGGTTTTGAATTTTCGTTTTTTGTCACCGACTTCCGAAATTAAAGTTATTTTTCACTTTGTAGTGTTTTTTGGAAGTCGGTTGTTCTTTTTTTGTAAAAAGTTTTTATTTTTCACTTTTTAGTTGTGGTACCTACCCCACACAAATTCGAAAACCACTACCTGCTATGTAAATAACAGTGACAGGAACTTAACATATCATCCACATACTAAGTGGGAAAAAGTACGTATTATTGAAGCTAACTCAAAAACTATCAAAGCAAAGTTAATAAAATTTATATGGGACCACCTCGAGAGCATACCCTTTCAAACAAAAAAAGAATTTTCAAAATCGGTCCACAATTGACAGAGAAATCGGTGGACATAAATAAAAAAAAAAAAAAAAAACTCCTTTTTGGAAGTCGGTTAAAAATAAAGTTTTGCTCACTGTATCGTGTGATATATCAAATGAAAGGGGCTTACTGGGAGGGTCTCAAGTACCTACCTATATTTTCTTAATAATTTTAGTACCCATAAACAGTTTTAAAGTTATTTAAGAAAATAGATGAAAAATGACCATTCACCCACTTATTTCAGAAATTACCGAGCCTAAAATTTCGAAAAAAATATATAAAATTGTAATATACTAATAGATTACAGGAAACCAATATGAGGTCTATGGTCTTAAAATAACATGCAAAATTTCCTAACATTGTGTGTTTAAACTTACATAAAATTTGCAGTTGGAATGTACGGGAGAACATTTTTTTCAACCATGATCCTAAGTTTGTTCTTGGGATAAATTCATCCCAACCACGCTCAATGAAGGGTTCCGTCCCTTCATTGAGCGTGGTTCGATATGCACTTGTTTTTATGAAATCCTGTTGGTTTGCTAAAATTAGGTACTTAATACCTTACCTACACACTAGGCCCGTCTTATTTTTGGATTGAAGATAAAATAATGTTTTGATTTGTGTCCGGTTGATGGCCAAGGTTCGCGTATTACGTGTACACACGGCTACATATAAAGCTATACATTTCCAGTATAAGCTGACCTCGTACGGAAATCCTATACAATGCGAAATCATAGGAAGACAGTACAAAGACAATATAAAACAAAATCGTCGATGTCGTTCTTTGTATTGTCTTTCTATGGTAAAGTAGCTCTTGTTTAATTTTCATTTTGACAAAAAATAAGTTACTTAGTTCATTTTAAATCACTTTAAATTAATTCTTCTTTAAGTGACAAATTCACCATACTAATAAATATATATAAGTTCTTTTATGTAATATGTTATTAGTTAATAAGTCGTTGGAGTACCTATAGAAAAATAAATAAAAATCAGTATAAACTGGAAATGTATAGCTTGATGTGTAGCCGTGTGTACACGCAATACGGGGCTAGTCTTTGCCTTTCAACCTATAGGTACACCTCTGCCCAGTCCTTCGGGAATACAGTCGCGATTTTATGTTATAAATACTTATAAAATAATGTTAAAGGTTAAAAAATCATAAAAGCTTGCTCTATCACAACTCAAATCACACACAAATGATTATTATACAACCTATTAATTTATAGATGCTTATTTAAAAAATTACATCGCTATTTTTTATGTCTGTAGACTAGACCGGCTATAATTTTCAAGTTTCCAAGTCTAAAATATACCAATTAAGGCATATCACATGCTCGAACCACATTCTTAAGGTCAAAAGACCATATCGTACGTTGTTGAATTACACATCAATCCAGTATATCCAGATTCCTAATGAATACTAAAATATTTCAAGTTATTTGTAAGTCTTTTTAATTGCCTTTCAAGCTTAGATACTTACCTAAGTACTCATAACTTTTTGGCGGCAATAAACTTAAACGACAGTTCATAGCACTAATCATAATTATTTATTTTCAATTTGGTTTTTTTTTTTTAATATATAACCATACCTTCACACACACGACTGACCACGTGGATTTCGGAAATACACACTTGGCAGACGATTTAAAAAAAAATCCTTCTGTAGATATTCAAATTTCGAAATCGGATCAGTTATTTAGCTGTGAAAACCTCATGACACTTTCTCGACTTGACATTTCCCGATATACCTAAGTAGAAACCTATGAATGTATTCGATTACCTATTAGGTATATTTTTTTGTTTTTTAGCTCCGTAATCGCCGACAGCATAATATTAAAAACCGGCCAAGTGCGTGTCGGATCAGACCACGCACAATAAAAGGTTCCGTAGGATGAATTTATTCCAAGAACCAACTGAACTTTTTCTCCTATTTTGACCTACTTCGATATACGTCGCGGTCAACTCTCCAACTGCAAATGTATGTTTGTAATCGCAAAGCCGAGGCACACAAGAGGTGAGTCCATCAATGCCTGGTTGCGGCCAAGGCTTGAATAGTACTTTTCTCAAATTATAGTGCGCGGAAATTCAAACTTAGTAAATTAATTATAAATTCTAGAATCAATGATGAACAACGATAGTAATTTTTCACGCGTATTTTTTTCTGCGTTTTGTTTTTCATTTTATTTCATCTTTACTTCTCTATTTGCAAGTCAAATCGAAATTTAAATAAATCTTTGATAAGTTTACCTCCTTGGTTATCTTATTATGTTGAAGTAAAAAGTTCGTTCCATTTTTAAATAACACGATAGATACGAGTTTTATTCGGCCGCTAAACACGACAGATATGGTTTTTAACCGACTTCCAAAAGGAGGAGGTTCTCAATTCGTCTGTTTTTTTTTTTTTTTGTATGTTTGTTACGCGATTACTCCGCCAATTATGAATAGATTTTGATGATTCTTTTCTTGTTTGATAGATCATACTTCAGAGGTGGTCCCATATAAATTTTATAAACTTTGCTTGGGTAGTTTTTGAGTTAGCTTCAATTATACGTATTTTTTCCCCACTTAGTATGATTCCTGTCACTGTTATTTACATAGCAGGTAGTGGTATTCGAATTTGTGTGGGGTAGGTACCACAACTAAAAAGTGAAAAATAAAAACTTTTTACAAAAAAAAAAAAACAACCGACTTCCAAAAAAACACTACAAAGTCAAAAATAACTTAATTTCGGAAGTCGGTGGCAAAAAATGAAAATTCAAAACCAAAGACACCGACTTCCGAAATTAAGTTATTTTTGACTTTGTAGTGTTTTTTTGGAAGTCGGTTGTTTTTTTTTTTTTTGTAAAAAGTTTTTCATAAAAACATTGCCGGCCAGGCGCTCGCATGTATTCGACATAATTATAGCATTTTAGATTTATATCTCGAAGAAGGTTGTCAAAATAATGCTCTAATTTCCAAGTATGTTCGAGAAAATCATTGTTTTATAAGTGATAAAACTACAAATTAACGATTTTCGGATATTTTCCTTTATTGTGCTGTGAGGCCTTGCTTTTTGCCAAATTTCATGATTCTAGGTCTTTTTTTTTTTTTTTTGGGTGGGAAATTATCAAATAACTTCTCCCGCTCTGGGTGGAGCGGGAGGGCGTGTCAGACTCTTACTGACTAAAACCCACCCGTGTTCCTTCCTATGCCATGTTGCCGGGGGCCACGATTTCCCTATCGGTTTTCTTCGAACCCCCGGATGATTCTAGGTCTACGAGAAGTAGGTACCCTAAGATTTGATTTATTTGCCAGTATTAAAATATGTCTCATAAATGGCCGTATTTTTATTGTGATGACTTCTTAGAAGCTTGATTTTTTTGAGCTCGAAGTGATCGTAGACCTACGTTTTGTATACCTATTAATTTCAACTTGATACCTCCACGCGTTCCTGAGAAAAAGGGTCTTGACAGACTGACAAATTGATAACGAAGTGATGATCCTCTAAGGGTTCTGTTTTTTCCTTTTGAGTTACGGAACCCTAAAAACTAGCTGACCTGCCAGACTTCTGTCCATAATAAACCGTGAGTTTTGGTCTTGAGTTCTTACATAAATATTTATTATGTATACAATATATAATTTTCCAATTTACCGGGCAATATTTCCAATTTTGCTTTCCTTAAACCCTTAATTAATACGAACATAAAAAAATATCGAAATCAGTCCAGCCGTTCTCAAGTGATGCGAATTAATAAACAGTTTTTTTTTTTTAAAGTAGATTGGTAATACCTACTAACTGTTTATTATATGTTCCTATAGATAATGTATGACCAAACTTCTGCAACGAATTTTAAACACGTATTCATAACGACGTTTTTTCCAGCGTGCGAAAACTTGCACGAATTTTGCACTTACCCACGTTTTCAGGCGCCGGCAGATAGGGCGATGCCGCGAGCATACTTCGGAGATCCCGCACCCCTCGCTCGATGTCCCCGGGACCCTCGCCCAGCTCCTGCGAGATCAGATCCGCCTGCTTCAGCGACGGGCCTTGCAGAACCGCCATCACACTTCACTGATACACGTGTGTATACTTTATAATACAAGTTCTGTACTTTCGCTGACTCGATGCTCTAATTCCAACCGCTAAGATTGCGCACTCCAGCTGAGTAAGGACAAAACTGAGGCCGCATAGCGCTCACCACCTTTTTATAAACTACGCGACGACGATTAGAAAACGTAAGGACGAGAGATGCTCATCGGCTGGTGATACGTCATCAGGTACCTACCAGCCGTATCACGTAGAAATATAACATCACATCAATTAATTAACATCATTCTTCAAAATATTTGATACCTTATCGCTAAAATAAAACTGTCTACTTTACTTTATTAAATACTTTTTTTTTTGTAACAAAGTTCTTCAAGCGTGAATTAGCGGCAAATCAAGCTTTATGGTTTTGTACTGAATCTTAAAACTCTTTTGTTTCTAACGATCAATACGTGATATTTTATGCAGTATTTGTTTAAATTGGCTTGAATTTGTGTCAATGTAAAGTCAAGAGCATCGAAATGTGATGTGTAAGCAAAAACCGCACGTGAGCCGCATTTACGACGGTGTTACATTGCAGAAGTGTTTAACTACTTATAAAACCAACAAAAAAAAAATACTTTGATAAATATTTGCATACAAGCTAACTAGCCCAAGACTCATTCGCGAAGGCCTTGGCGTGGTCGTGTGCCTGATACGTAGAAGTTTTCTGATTTGACGTTTTGTGCTTACAATACTTTTGGATGATAGAGCCCTCGTCGCTTTGCTAGTACAGATACAGTAATCGATTCGAGTTGTAAACCAACAAATACATAGCTGAAAATAAATGTTCAAGTATGAAACTAAAGAAAAGATTTAAGGCTCCGTGCACGAAAAAAACCCTTTTTCGTCAATAACTAAGTATAAAAGTACAGTTTTCGTGGTGCTAAACCATTCATTTCAGTCACAGCATCACTTTTGCGCTCTCAAAAATATGGTTTATTTCGCCTTTGATTTACTTAATGAAGATATTAGTATAATCACAAAATAAAATTTTGATTTTTCAAGGATAGCTGAAGACAAAAGTGTGATTTTTAAATTTCGTGATATGGTTTGCTAATTAATAGGAAAAAAAATGGTTATTTCAACATATTTTTCTGCTATATTTTGTATGGAAGTTGAAAAAAGTGGTTTCCCTATGTATAAGCAGACCATACTATGATGTTGATGAAATTTATTCATTTTTAAAATCAAAAGTAGTTTCTTCTAACAAAACGATCAACGTAAATTTTTGGAAAACTTGTTGCGATTTTTTGTGATTTTCCACGAATCTTTAATTTATTTGAAAAATCCCTTTCCGCTATGTACACAGGGCTACACATCAAGCTATACATTTCCAGTTTATGCTGATCTCGCATTGTATAGGATTTCCGTACAATGCGAGGTCAGCTTTATAATAAAATTCCAGACGCCATAAAAGAATTAAATTTTACACAATTTAAGAACAAAATGAAATTGTTCTGAATTGATAAATGTTATTATACCATTGACGAATATTTGAATGATGAATTAATTTAGAATTACAATTATTAAATTTGACATTAAGTTATTTTGACATTTTAATTATTTAGATTTTTTAGATTTTTTATTTTTTCTTTGACATTTTAATAATTCCTCATTTAAGTCTGACATAATTGGAGTATTGAATAATATATAATTGTTTCAATTTATTTTCTAGTTTTAATACCATAATTATGCATGTGTTTCAAATATTTTTAAATAGAAATTTTAATTTGTATCCTCAGTTAGTTTTGCACACCATATTTGTACGCCTCCTGGCATAACATAGCGCTCTGTTCACCAAACATAAGATCTGTATTTCTTTATACCTATGTTAACAAATAAATAAATAAATAAAATCTTATACTGGAATTGTATAGCTTGATGTGTAGCCGTGTGTACAAGACAAAGAATTTGACTATTCAAATCACAAATAATTTTGTTTAAATTCTGTTTCCCTTTCTCACAACTAATCAACTAAATTGATCAAAATCAGTCGATTTCGTGCACGGCCTCTTAATCGAAGCGGCTATAGAGCAACAGGTCATGATTTCGATCCCACCCGGTAAAATGGTTTTACTGAAATACTGCAAAGCGTTTTAGTAAAACCATTTTATAGTTTAAAAAAATGGAATCCTCGAGATCTGACTATAGAAGCATTTCATTTAATTTATTTATTCATTCACAATTAACATTGTGTTGAACATTACATATTAAATAAAATTATCACATGCAGAAACAATACATTTAAAAGCCTAATTAAAATTGAAGTGAAATGTTAGTTCAAGAGTCAAATTAATTTAAAATTTATTTCAACAAATATCATACAATTTCAAAATAATAGCAGACATTATGTAAAATTCCAATGTCAAAAAAATTATTGAGAGTATAACTTCATCGAGTTTCTAGTGATGAGCCTATTGACTTATTTGACTTACATAAACACTATTGTTTATGTAAGTCAAATACTAGATTGTTATACGAGGGGCTGAAATAACCCATTGTAACGAGGTAGTTTTACTCCCGAGCTTTAGCGAGGGAGTAAATAGAAACCGAGTTAAGTATAATGGGTTTTGGCGCCGTGTGTTACACTCTACTTTTCACTAAGATTGCGAGAAAATAAAATAATCCAATACAATATTAAATTGTTTATTTATTTAAATGTACAATTTGTACAATTCTGGATATTTAACGAGATGTTTTTTCCGGGAACTTAATTTCAGTCCTCTGTGAAGATGTTCTCACTAGATAATGACATTTTCACTGTTGTAAATTATATTACGGTCACCAATTCAGTTCGTAATTAGAAAAAATTCTAAAGATTTCGCGCCAATACCTTTTTTATTTCTTCTGTATCCACAACGCAATGTACGCATTCTACCGAAGAGATAGCCGCATTTAGTACCATTTTCAAAAATAAAATGTTCTTCTTTTTTTTGTGAACCAGTTATAAGTCGAGTCCATAATCTTGATTATTCTACATAAGAATAAAGCCTTTTTCGTTTTTCAAGGCACGTTGGAACAGACAAAATAAAAAAAATAAAACTTTTTCCCCTAGAGCAAGACATGCTATTTTTTCCCCGCTCTGGTACTCTACAATGACGGCCTTTTTGAGCAAGAGGAGTGAAAAGATAATTATATAGCTTGTTCACTGCTATTATTAAAGGTGACTATTTTTATCATTTGACATTATATTCTGATACCGAGAATAAATATTTTTCCAACAAGAAGGCTTTTAATTGATTCTGACGGGCTATCACCAAATGACGCACTGTAATGAGTTAATGACGGCAGTCATTGTTAACTGGTAAATAAGTACTTTTACAATAACATTAGGTACCAGAAAACGTGACTGTTTGCAGTGATGCAATGTTACAAATTTAAAACAAATCCCATCGATAAGTACCTATTGTGTCGCAATTGTACGCATAGTAGGGTCTCGATCAATTCCGGATGGGTAACTCTCACCTCACACTTTTAATCTGTATTATGTTTTAACCGACTTCCAAAAGGAGGAGGTTCTCAATTCAACTGTATGTTTTTTTTTTCTTTTTTTTGTATGTTACGCGATTACTCCGCCAATTATGAATTGATTTTGATGATTCTTTTTTTGTTTGGTAGATCATACATCAGAGGTGGTCCCATATAAATTTTATTAACTTTCCTTGGGTAGTTTTTGAGTTAGCTTCAATAATACGTATTTTTTCCCACTTAGTATGTAGATGATATGACTATAACTTCCTGTCACTGTTATTTACATAGCAGGTAGTGGTATTCGAATTTGTGTGGGGTAGGTACCACAACACTACAAAGTGAAAACTAACTTTAATTTCGGAAGTCGGTGACAAAGAACGAAAATTCAAAACCAAAGACACCGACTTCCGAAATTAAAGTTATTTTTCACTTTGTAGTGTTTTTTTATGAAGTTTTGTAAGAATTTTGTACTTGCAACGATGGTGTTTCCTGAGAATTGATGATTGAATCATCGATTTTAGACAGAAGCTTCGAATTGATTAAACACGCTGTGCCATAGTACAGACGCCAGCACATCAAGCTACCCCAAAACTGTCAAATTTTCCCAATCAACTTTGAACCTTACACTTCAGCGATAAAGTTGAAAATTTATTAAATAAATTTGACAGATTGTAGTAGCCTGATGTGCTGGCGTCTGTACGTATAGCAAAATTCAAATTCATTTATTTTAAAAAGACAACTTATTGGTCCACAGTAGGTGTTAGTAGGTACACGTAATAAAAATTTAAAAACTATTTACTTATCTCATCATCTGTTACGACGCCTCATTGAGGTGAATAACAATTAAAATTCTATTGTGTCTCGTTATTGACAGTTGAAAGGATTTGAAAATACTATAAAATCAACAATAAATTAAACGTGTGATAATATATTGGTACTGTAAAATGCATGCAAAGGGTAACATGACAAATGTGTCGAATGTAGAGCGTTGAAAATTTTCGTCGGTTATACAAAATCAACTGTTCCATACATTTTGACCGCGCAGGTATTGCACTTTTCTATGAAACAGCAGATTTTTTAAGTGAAAACTTCTTTGGCGCGTTGGGCATTTTTGATATGGGACTAAACCATTGATTTCGCGACACTGTAATGGAATTTACCGACACCGTGGAGTAAAAGACATCAACGCGTTGATTACCGCGGTGCCGATTTTTTTTCAAGTTTTTACTTCTGTCGCCACTCCCGGAGTGCCCCTGTTTTTTTTTTTAATAACCGACTAAAATTTAATAAGTGCCCTTGTAGGCCTTTTTGAATTGAATTGTCATCATCACAACTTTCTTGAAGATTGCAAGAATGTTCAATAGATAATGAAAAAGGAATTTTAAATGAAGTAGGTAGGTAGGTTGACTGTAGGCATCTGCCTGGCAGTTAGAATAGGCAGAAGAGAATTAATGGTTTACCGTGAAACCGGTACCCTAATTGCGTAACTTATTATCGTAAACGATTTTTAACTAATTTGTTTCATTTTGACAGTTTAACAACATTCATTGTGTTATTTACGTTGTTGAGCAGATTTTTTTTCCAACTTATGAAGCAATGGATTAGCAATCTGTTTCAAATCGAAACAGATTTTGATTGATCGTGCATTACGCAATTAGGGTACGGGTTATTCATATAGAATTTCTCAGTAGCATCCCGGAGTCTCGATTTGTGCCCGGTTGATGACAATAGGCTCGCTCCCTATTACGTGGGACTTGAACATAACTGGCGAATTGTGGGTGTTGATCAGGGATGTTAAGGAGCTCCGTAACTGTAACCGAAACTATCGGATATCCGAAATGAAAATCTATCCGTGACCGAATCCGTTATAAATGTTTCGGATAATTTCGGATTGGGGCGGTCTAAATGCGACACATTATGACAGGTTTTTCTGCCCGGCCGAGCCGATACAATAGCCGCGCGCGTCACTTGCATGTTTGTTTATTATTGCTATTATTTAGTCATTATTAGTCAGTCATTGCAAGATAATATTATAACATTACAATTTCTTAAAAATCTAATAATCCGTAACTGAAACTATCCGAAACTAACGGATAATCCGAAATAATCTCAAACTCGAAACCGGTATAATATCATTTCTATATCCGTATCCGTATCCAGATCAGAAATTTCATATCCATAACATCCCTGGTGTAGGTAGATACTGTTCTATAAGTTCACCTCTGCTTAACCCTTCGGGGATACAGGCGTGATGTTGTGTTGTTATTGTAAACCGAAGATCGTTGATTTATTTAAGTATTCATCTATCTTTGTGATACATATTTGCACACAGCTACCACAGAGCAGCCCCGGATCTAGATTTTTTTTGAGGCGGGGCAAATACTGCCGTCTGCCGCTCCCACCAATCTTTTAAGGCTCGTGCAGACCAGCGCGATAACGCGGGCGCGACAGGCAGCGCGACCCTTGTCGCGCCCGCTATATCGCGCTGGTCTGCACGAGCTTTTATGGGGATGCGCTAAGTTAGCCCCCACGAAATTAAAATATTCTCAAAATGAAAATTTTGGCAGTCACATATTAATCAAATTGTATCGATCGATAATGCACCAAATCAACAGGGGCGCCAAAACTGTTGTAAAAAAGAAAAAAAATAGAAAGATTATAAATGTGCTGCGCGTCTCATTTATTGCTGTGTGCTGCACTTGTCTGCTACGCTTGAATTTGTCGCCCTCTGAAGTTGGCGCCCGGGGCACGGGCCCCGGCTTGCCCCCCCCCTAGATCCGGGGCTGACAGAGTTCAAATTAGAGAAGAAAAAAATCATCCAATTGGGGATTTGGTACCTATCCCACTTCCACTTGTATATTATAAACAGAAGCTGTTGGTGTATCTTTAATAACAAATACATTTCGAGTAAAAATCATATTCTACTCTACTACTCATGAAAACAGACAATGACAGCAGTTAACATGAGTTTGACGGTCTGTTAGCAAATTGTGTTGTTACTTATGTATACGTAGGGACGACAGTGCGAGTCTCAAAAAATGTTTTGAATAATTATATGCAAATAATAGGGAATAGAGAGAGCAGAAAAAAGTAAGGTTTTAGATTGAAGCGAACAATAGCCTAGGCGCCTAACACATACCTACATAGTTTACTTCACGAGCATTGATTACCAAACTGCTCTACGATGCTAATTATTACTAATCTATTTTTAACCGACTTCCAAAAGGAGGAGGTTCTCAATTCGTCTGTATGTTTTTTTTTATGTTTTTTTTTTTTTTTGTAAGTATGTTTGTTACGCGATTACTCCGCCAATTATGAATAGATTTTGATGATTCTTTTTTTGTTTGGTAGATCATACTTCAGAGGTGGTCCCATATAAATTTTATTAACTTTGCTTGGGTAGTTTTTGAGTTAGCTTCAATTATACGTATTTTTTCCCACTTAGTATGTGGATGATATGACTATAACTTCCTGTCACTGTTATTTACATAGCAGGTAGTGGTATTCCAATTTGTGTGGGGTAGGTACCAAAACTAAAAATTCAAAAATAAAAACTTTTTACAAAAAAAAATAACCGACTTCAAAAAAAAAACACTACAAAGTGAAAAATAACTTTAATTTCGGAAGTCGGTGACAAAGAACGAAAATTCAAAACCAAAGACACCGACTTCCGAAATTAAAGTTATTTTTCACTTTATAGTGTTTTTTTTTGAAGTCGGTTATTTTTTTTTTTGTAAAAAGTTTTTTGTTACAATTTATGTATTTTGAACAATTTTTTATTTTTACTCGACTACGGCATAGCCAAAGGAGGGTTATGTTTTTTTTATGCACTAATTTTCAGTTACTGTTCAACCGCCATCTACTGACGAATAGCAGAAATACGAACAAATAAAAAAGTAAAAAACGTCAATAGTTTTGGTGAAGCCATCGAGAATATCAGGAAATAAAATAATATTTTAAATAAGTTATTCGATAATAGATGGCGCTTTTATGAGCTTTGGGCATCTTCAAATAATGGCAGCACCAAAAAGTAATGTCATTTTCAATGACGTAGAACGAAGGTCGGCAAATTCAATTTTCAAATAATAACGACGAAATTACTGGGCTCAATGCATTGTTGATATTGATTGATTCATTCATTTGAGGAATTAAATAAATAAATAAAATATGCCTGTACATAAGTGAACTTTGGTTTATGTGATAGTTTAATCTAAAATGGAGCCATCAAAGGAGGCAATCGCGGTTCGCATCACGCGGTTGAATCGTCTGATATTGGGGAAAGTGACAGGTGGGACTGCAAGGTTCAGCAGAAAGACAGTCGACCGCGAAGCCCTGCTGGATGCTCTCACAGTTCTCTACGATGAATGTAACGATGACCCAGTTAAGAAGAGCGATGACTTGGTCAAAGCTTTCTTGGACAAGTGTAAGTTTTTTTTGTCTTATCCTTACCCCCCAGATACTGAGTAAATGCTTAGAACTTATGAAGTAAACCAGTATGATTTACAAGTATGCGACTTCCCTAGCTTTTAAGATACGCATAACAAAGTCTGATTGGTAATGAATGTGGTTTTAGGAAACAGCTGTTTCTGAGATTGTACTTACAAGACATACAAAAAAACATAGACATAATACAGCAGCTGACTTATGTAGTAGTGGTATAACTATGGCTGACAATAAGTTAACTTATAATATAACTCAAATCTGTGTGGCTCCTACCTCAAACTGCCATCTCAGACACTAATCTGCATGGTCCTCACCTGATCTGACCAAGACAATGTCTGGACTTAGAGACTGTGACCTCTGAGTTTGATTTGAAGTTTCTTCTCTGAGGAGTCTGATAAGAAACACCAACCTCATTTTTGATGTATAAAGGTACAAGCCTACTTACAGAAATATCAATATGTTTATTTTGTTTCATTTGTAGATCGCAGCACACTGGCAGAGCTGCGTCGGACTAGAGTATGCATCTCTGACTTTGAGATGCTGCAAACAATTGGCAGGGGACATTTTGGTGAAGTTCATGTATGTTCACTTTTTATTTTGTTTCTTTTATGATGTGTTGGGATGTCACAGTTTGGAAAGAAAGAAAACTGATTTTTTTTAAACAAAAACAACTCATGATTTATCAATGTAGAAATAAAGAGAAATGCATTTTTTTTTACCTATGCATCCTCATTTTCCTCATATTGCATATTTCTGATTGAGTATTGTCATGGCAGGAATACAAAGGAATACATGAATATGTAGAAACTGTAAGGTCTTAAGGTCATTTACTTGCATTTATGTTTATTTTACATAATTTTTGACAATCTTAGATGGTGCGAGAGAAGCAAACAGGTGATGTGTATGCATTGAAGACATTGCGCAAGGAGCAAGCACGCAAGCGCGCCGACGACGAGCGAGACGTGCTTGCCACAGCCACTGGACCATGGCTACCAAAGCTTCAGTATGCTTTCCAAGTAAGAGTCATATATCATTTTTAATTTTTATTTCCTGGCTGCTATCTATATTTCGACTGTAGCAGTTAACAATTTCAGATCTACATTTTTGCTATTTTTTAATTGCAAATGCCCGCAAAGACTTTTAATGCAATTAAATAAAAATCGCAAAAATGTAGATCCGACAATGTTAATTGCTACGGTCGATTTAAAGAATCAAATTTAAAACAATTATTATGGGAACAATTATTTAAGTAAACATAACATCATACATAAAGAATTCATATTATAAAAGTACCAGGAGCAGCAGTAACACAGGGATTCTCTCCTCTGTACCCAGTTATCTTTACTAAAACAAATAATTTCACTATGACTGGAAATACTTCAAAACAGCTTTTGTGCAAAAACAAAAAACGATTTTGCTGCACGATGCACACTTTCCTACTTATTAAAGAAATAATAAATAAAAATTATTGCCAAAAAGATGGGACAGGGGGTTTTACATTGGCTCCAAACTATAATAGGCAAGCCTGTATCTTGGGTACCAATAATACATTACATTTACTAGGAACACTTTCCTATTTCTTACTTTACTAGGACAGCAACAACCTCTACCTAGTAATGGAGCTATGTTGCGGTGGCGACTTGTCGGGTCTCCTCGCTCGGCGCGCGCACCCGCTGCCCGAGAGAGACGCCGCCTTCTACGTGGCAGAAGTGGCGCACGCGCTCAAAGCTCTGCACGGCATGGGATACGTGCACAGGGATGTTAAGCCGCATAATATACTGTTGGATAGGTGAGTCGATGTTATTTATGTCGTAAAGAGAGAGCGTAGAATTTTGTAAGATGTATCCCTTTACAATTTTTTTTATTTGTCTTATCACAAACGATTTACAAAATGAAAAACACAATTTTAAGTGCACTATTTTGCAACAGATTGATATACAATGTGGAGACAACAATACGACAATAAATGAAAACACTGGCAATACTAATACATAAGAGTATTTTGGACCCACCAAATAAATCCTAGCATCGAAATGAAAAAAGTGGCTTTTTCAAACAAACTAAATAGTAGTGATGTGCCAACTATGGAAAACCTATAGTTGGCACATCACTTTTTACTAATCTTTGACTAGCTACGGGTTTTACCAATCTTTGACTAGCTATAGTAACTAAACTATTGGATATATTTTATTGAATTTTCGTATGTGGACTAAGAACGTCATTAGATATACGTAATTTAATTTATTGTCGTTATGTCATCTCCAGGCAAATTTTACAATATAGTAACAATAATACACAACTAGATTGCTAATTACAAGCCTCCACAGAAAGAGAAACATTCATACTTGTAGCCAAAAGTATAAATAAATGGAAGACTTTTGGACTATCTTCAGGAATTTCTGATAAGCCTATGTAAAGTTGGGAAAAACAGTGGCACTCCGGGAGTGCTGACAGAAGTGAAAACTTGAACAAGATCGCCTTGGTGGAAGAAAAATACTTGTATCGAACATTGGTCCATGACCTTATCTAAATAAAGAGCACAATCGCGTTTACAAAAAATAAATACTTCCAAAACCTTTAAAGTAAAAATACTTGCATAGAACATTGATCCGTAACGTCATATGAATAAAGACCACAATCGCGTTTACAAAAATGAGGTGTCGGTAACGGTGTCGCGAGTTCAATTGTTTTTTCCCATCGCAAAAATGCCCAACGCGCCTATAGAAGTTTTCACTTCAAAAACAATATTGTCTTTCACATAGATGCGGCCACGTGAAGCTGGGCGACTTCGGCTCCTCAGCTCGACTGTCCGAGGGCGGCTGCGCGGGCGTGGCGGCGGCGACGGCGGACTACATGGCGCCCGAGCTGCTGGCGGCTGCCGACTGCGCCGCGCACACTGTGTGTCAACAGTACTGCGGCAGAATCGTTACCACTGCCATTGTGCGTCGGCTCACATGCATGTGCTTATACTTACATTACGGAATTGATTTTGCATGTTGAGCTATAGAGATTGAAGCTCGACCTAGGCCTGCTTGCACCACTAATAACTAAATATATTTAGTGCTAAAGAAATTTAAAACATTTTTTTCTTTTTTTTTTATGTTGACAAAGAAATAATGATATTTTGAATGTATTGAGAGCTAATTTGTTTAGTGGTTTTTGGTGCTAGCTGGCCTTAGATTTCAGGATAGTTTTGAAGTTAAAAACTTACGATTACATTTTTTTTATTGTAATTTTTAAAAGGTAAAATTAAAAAAATACAACATGCAGAATCTCTGGTATTAGACTGTACTTAAAATAGTTTTTAAGGCTGTATTTAGTGCTATACGGACGATCCGTACGGACGACTGTCGTCCGGAGCTATCGTATAGAAATTAACTATTGCGTTTAGTAATGGACCGCAGACCGTCCGTCCATTCGTACGAGGACTGTCCGTGGAGCGCGTCTGTGCTCCGTACGTCCGTATCAGGATGCGCTAATCGACGCGTTTAGTGCTGTGCGGTCGCAAAACCAAACGGATACATTTGTGCGCGACTATACACGTGTATAGTCCGTGGAGCACTAAATCGTTAACCGCACGGACGATCCGTGCTAACTGTCCGTATAACACTAAATAAAGCCGTAGAAGGTAGTGGCAGATACTTGGATTGTAATGTTTATAACTTAGCATGTGTGTTGGATAGTAATAACAAGCAAATTATTAATAAAAGACAAATAGATAGCATGGTAGAAATAACTGAGTATGCTCAAAAATGACAAAATACATTTTTGTCTGTAACTATTAACTTCACTTGATTTTAGATAAACAATATTGTAATAAGTTACAGATCAATTTTTAATTATAATGGCAGTTGATTCTTATTTTATATAGCACAAAATAAAGCCGTAATTATAATGCATAAAATAAAATTATAAACAAAAAATACAAACATTTATGAAATATGTTACATCTAACATCTAAAATAAAATTATATAGCACGAAATAAAGCCATAATTATAATGCATAAAATAAAATAAAGCCATAATTATAATGCACAAAACAAAGCCATAATTATAATGGCTGTTGATTCTTATTTTTATAGCACAAAATAAAGCCATAGGAGGTAGTGGCAGATAGCGAGGATTGTAATATTTATAACTACGCATGACAGTGTTGGATAGTAATAACAAGCAAATTATTAGTAAAAGACAAATAGATAGCATGGTAGAAATAACTGAGTATGCTCAAAAATGACAAAATACATTTTTGTCTGTAACTATCAACTTCACTTGATTTTAGATAAACAATGGTAATAAGTCACTAACACAAGTATTTAGAGATTTTTTTCATTATAATGGCAGTTGATTAAAGTAGCGTAGTCTGCATCTTCCAAAAGATTTAACACGAATATAAGGGACGCTATATTAATATTATATTTCATTACATGTGTCCAGTCGTCCTGTGACTACTGGTCGCTCGGTGTCATCGCGTTCGAACTGGTGACGCTGCGCCGACCGTTCTCTTCCGGAGAAGAAGACTCAATTGCTCAAATACTTAGTAATATACAAAGGTAAGAACGGAATAAAGTATCGTGTTGTATGTTGAGCGTAGATTTCCGCGAGACATTACGAAGATTTTACTGTGTATGATTGTGACATTTAATCAGTTTCGTTGATTTAATCAGAAGTTATCCTTTTTAGGGTTCCATAGTCAACAAGGAACCCTTATAGTTTCGCTATGTCCGTCTGTCTGTCTGTCTGTCCGCGGTCTAGCTCCAAGACTGTTAGTACTAGAAAGTTGTAATTTGACAAAGCGGTAAAATAAAATTATGTAAATTTTTTTTTAGGGTACCTCCCCTACACGTAGTGTGAGGATATTTTTTTTCTGTCCCTTAATGTGGAGTATCGTTGGAAAGGTCTTTCAATAACATTGTGAGTGTGTTAAAACTATTTTTAACCGACTTCCAAAAGGAGGAGGTTCTCAATTCGTCTGTATGTTTTTTTTTTTTTTTTTTTTTTTTGTATGTTTGTTACGCGATTACTCCGCCAATTATGAATAGATTTTGATGATTCTTTTTTTGTTTGGTAGATCAGACTTCAGAGGTGGTCCCATATAAATTTTATTAACTTTACTTGGGTAGTTTTTGAGTTAGCTTCAATTATACGTATTTTTTCCCACTTAGTATGTAGATGATATGATAACTTCTTGTCACTGTTATTTACATAGCAGGTAGTGGTATTCGAATTTGTGTGGGGTAGGTACCACAACTAAAAATTGAAAAATAAAAACTTTTTACAAAAAAAAAAACAACCGACTTCAAAAAAAAAACACTACAAAGTGAAAAATAACTTTAATTTCGGAAGTCGGTGACAAAGAACGAAAATTCAAAACCAAAGACACCGACTTCCGAAATTAAAGTTATTTTTCACTTTGTAGTGTTTTTTTTTTGAAGTCGGTTGTTTTTTTTTTGTAAAAAGTTTTTATTTTTCAATTTTTGAATTCAGAGATCCGTTTGCGAAATATTAAGCTTTAAAGTGCAAATTTTTGTTAGAGTCAAGTGTCCCTCCCCTCTGTCAGCAAAATGGTTGGTTTTAGATATGTGAAAAAATTCACGGCAGTAGCTTATATAACGTATTTAAAAGGAAAACTATCACAGCTGAGTAGGCTTTACAAGTTAACGAGTAATAATCGACTAACTTAGATGTGCGGTTGCAAAAACATGTACTCCCATTAAAAAAATAATAATTCAAGTATAAAGTAAAATTATGATTTACATTACTTACAATCGAGGAAAATTTAATTCTAACTGTAATGTAGACTAGCTTGATCTAGGTTTATGAAAACCTGTGTTTCAGGCCATCAATTTACATCAAACATTTAAAAAGAAGACATACATATATTAGATACATAATATATTAGAAGCTAAATTAAAAAGAAGACATAATATTTTCAATGACTTAAACAGTAACTATTTGGGTATATTATTTTAAAACTAGATTATGTAAGATATATTATGTTTACATACATTCCGTATGAAAGATTTTTTTTTCAACGTCAAAGTTAGGTTTGTTCTTGGGATAAATTCATCCCAACTACGGAACCCTACATTGTGTGTGCGTGGTCCAACATGCACTTGGCCGGTTTTACTTTTACATATTTATTATTTTGTGTCGTAGTTGATCACTTCAAATACATAGGTCATATTTTTTCTTAACTTTGGCTCACATGTTCGGGTCGGATGGCAAAATCGAATATATGCATGATATATATATCGTCACTGGAAAGGCAAAATTACTTAGGCGCCATACTATTTGTATGGCGGTTAAGTAATTTTGCTTTTCCAGTGACGATATGATATACATAATTATGTTCGGGAAAAAGACACTCGGTTTAGCTCGAATTGTGCCAAGCCGACCCGAACATAAACGAAGGTAGATGCCGACTGAAATTTCCCAATCGGCACGAGCCAAAAAAAAAGCCGAATATGAGTAGTAATTTTTTCGGGTCGCGTTTTTCGTTCAACAAATACTGCCGAATCGAATGTGCGTGTAGCACCTCTAATTCACTTTGTAAATTTGTTTGTCTCGTTTAGCTACGAACGCGAGTCATCACCGCAACTCCCATGGGCGGACCCCGGGTCGGGCCCGTCGCGCGAGTGGCGCCTCCTGGTGAGCGGGCTGCTGCGCGTGCTGCCCAGCAAGCGCTACTCCTACCTCGACACGCTGCAGCACGCCGCGCTCGCGCACGTGCCCGCGCACAACATACGAGACCAGGTACAGATCACCAAAGAAAAGTAAAAGAAAGAAAGGTCAGGTGCGTAGTGCTTGCAACCGGCGTGCATGTACGAAACGCAGCAAAAGGAGTATGTAATGATCGTTGGTAGCGTTCTGTAGTTTCTGTATACTCCTATAGTAAGAAGGCGTGAGTTTATAAAATACAATAGACGTAGATATATTTAGTAACCTATTCTATTCATTTTATTCTATTTGCGCGAGTTTGTCTAATATTAATCTTTAAAAGTGTTTAACGGACCTCTGAGTTTGCTTCGGCACCTCGTACGCCTTCCAAAGGTCCGGGACCCGAGGTCCCGAGATAGGTCTAAAGACATTTAAATAATAAAACCAGCCCATTATTGTCCCATTGCAGGACGAAGGCCTCTTCTCATACACAAAATGCACGAGCATTGATCAACACGCTTGCTCAAGGCGGGTTGTCGTTCTCAGACTTATATTAAATATTAGCTTTTGGGCGCGACTTCGTTCGCGTCAAATTTTGGCCCCCGACCATATCCTAACCTAGGTCATGGATTACCCATCAAAATCCGTTCAACCGTTTTAGCGTGAAATTGTAACAAAAAAACTCACTGTCGCAGTTATAATATTACTAGCTGACCCGGCAAACGTTGTTTTGCCATATAAATGTTTGGGGTGGACCACCCTTATCACTTAGCGGTATGAAAAATAGATTACGACCGATTCTCAAACCTACCAAATATACATGTAAAATTTCATAAAAATCGATCAACCCATTTCGGAGGAGTATGGCAACTAACATTGCGACACGAGAATTTTATATATATAGGTTTAAAACAACAGCCAGAAACAACAACAACACGAAACACGTGACACGTGTCAACAGCTAGAAATCTAACTTACTAACTTTAGTTAGGAAGTTAGATTTCTAACGGTTTTTCTCAAACAAGAACGATTGACCAATCAATGCGTATTCAGTAGTAACGCACACGTTTCCCCGGCAGGCCCCCCCCTGGGTGCCGTGCGTGCGCGGCGCGGAGGACGCGTCGTACTTCAGCGTGCCCGCGCGCGCCCCGCAGCCGCCCAGCGCCACACCCTTCAGGACCCGCCCGCCCTTCGCCGGACAACTGCCCTTTGTTGGTTAGTACTCTACTTCTTATCTAGTATCAGCACGGACTAAACAAGCATAGTTCATGCCGTAAACATTATGCGTATATAATCGTCAAAAAATTTATGGTTAAGCAGAGGCTAAACGTTACTAAGGGGATGCTCTAAGGTAGCCAAATTCGTTTAGTTTTTTGCAATTTGCAGGTCAGGTCAGGGTCCTACTTATTTGCTCCCATAGTGAAAAGTGAAGAGCAACATGTTCTAATGGAATATAACTTTTTTGTTTGGCCGGCAATGTATGTATACATTTAGCCCAAAAATGTATGGACGGTGAATGTTCTCCTTTGTATGAAAAATTACCTACAAGAAATGAAAAAATAAAACAATAATTCATCGATATTTATTCCTATGTGATGAAACAGCCCTAACTTCTATTTTTGTGGAAAACAATTTGTTCAAAATATTTTAGATATTTCCCGTTTGGTATGCCGATGCAATACTCGATTGTCAATCAATTTGCCATTACGACAACGTGAACTCCAAGTCTCCAATATAACTTTTATTAAAAGGTTTAGCAGAAATGCACACTTTCACCTGAACACTGTAGCGGTTACACCGCCACATACGAACTACACATCATAGACATGACGTCACACAAATCCTGCATCGCGCAGTTACGAGTTTACCGAGCGATGAACATACATACAAGATTTCAACTTAAACCGATGGGCAGTTGCCCGCCAGACACAACACCCGTCTGGTCGGAGGACCCTCCCTTTTCTATGGTGGATGAGTGAACTTTACACCCTGTTCCTCATACCACTAAATTAATAACACTCCAATAATGTTGTTTATATCATAAAATTGACAAATACGCTCATATTATTGCTTGTTTTGGTGCCATTCGTGCATACACGACATTGTTTTTGCCCGGATCTACAACAACTAGGTGTAACTCAAATGAGTTAGTATTAGTTTAACCACAGTTGTTTACCGCAGGCTACTCATTTGTCGCGCCAGAAGAAAACGATGATCATAGCGGTGGGTTCAACGCGTCACATGACTGTACTGCCATTGATTTGGCTACATTTAAGTGAGTTTTTACACATTTTATTTGTATTATTGTTTACTGAACTCGAACGGAGCTCTTTGTCAAGGTGCTGCCAAGTCGCGAGCCGATCGAGTAGGTATCAGTTTATTTTGCACTCGACTTATTATCACCTAAACTTTCGTTTGATAATTTTGTTATCCAAGAAACTTATAGAAACATTAACACAAATCAAACGTAATTTCAATACAATATTATGTAATGAATCTATGTAGCCATGATTATTTGTAATGTTAGTCTTCAATCAACATATTGACATTCAGATCTCCTTATAATCAAAATATAATTAAGTTTACTATATTTCCACTCCCTAAATATTTAAAACCGGGTAAACCAGGTCAGCAGAGAAGATAGCGGCGATGCGCAGCCGTGAGATCACGTCACTACAGACTAAATTAGCGGAGGCCGAAGCTCTGGCCGGCGTTACCGTGGAGCGTGTGAGGAACGAGGCCGACGCCGAGGCCGAGAGGCAGCGCGTGCGACTGCAGGCCGAGATCACCGCGCTCAGTCTGCAGAACAAGTGAGCAGGATAAATACATCATTATTATTTTTATTATTTGTGTTTTGAATGTTGTTATTGAACTCATCGTAAAACGGCTTTCGAAACTCGTATTTCTGAAGTAGATATTAAGTTAGCCAGCTGCTTGGTCATTTAAAACTGTTAAAGTTTGCATCATTTGCTAATTGTGTTGCTGCAATAATTTCGTGTATTACATTTATTAAGTGCACATATTTTAAAATGTTAAATTGGTTTAATAATTTAAATCAACGAAAATGTTAGACAAGTGTACACCGTCAGCGCGACTGGCATCTTGGTGGCCAGTATTCTAAAAACATTCTTGCGTTGTATACCTGTAACTGCCATTGTTTGGTCGTATGTATTAGTAGACATGACGGTTTGGTTGAAGCATCGACTGAATGGTTGACTTCTGCGCTACTTCTACCGGGTTCGATCTCCTTACGAAACAAATGTTTATATGCGGTGCAGTTTTATTCGGGGTAATCGTGCATTTGGGGTTGATTTTAGTCTGTTCAACACTAGTAAAAAATATTAAGTTATTGGGAAATGTTAAAAGAGACTAATATAAATGTTTCTTACCAGACGTCTCGAACGCCAAGTAGAAGTAGAACGCGAAGAGCGCATGGCTCTTCAACGAACAAACCAGGAGTTATCCGCCGGTATAGCGGACCGCAACAATGCCGAGGTGCGCAGTGCGCGCGCAGCCGCTGCAGCGCTGCAGACCGAGAGGGACGCGCTGAGAGAAGACATGAGGCGGCTGGAGACCAAGATAGAACATCTGCAGGCTGATTGTAAGAGGGCACTCGCTGATGCCGAGACAGCGAGGTCGCAGCAACAGCACTACAAGGTTGGTTCTCCTAGTTGACGAATTTTCGACATGTAAACCAAAAAGGTAAACACTTCGGTAATCTTCGTGTTTCCGAATTAGCACGAACACCCCGCCACCGAGTTACCCCCACAGAGACAAAATTCGTGGATTTTCTTGCTGGCTCTTCTCCACAGAAAACGACCAATTGGAAGCGTGCACCTAGTTTCTGCACTCGAAACTCAAAGCATTTATTTCAAATAACCAATTACAGGCACTTTTGAATTATCAAGGGGTCGGTCAGTCAGAAAGATGAAGCTAGTTGCCCATTCCAAAGTGTAGTAGGTACTAGGTACCTATGGAGAAGAATGGGCAAAAAACGGACGTTTCATAAGTGCCCTTGTAGGTTTATGTGAAATAAAATATTTACATTTTGAAAGCTTTTAAGTTTTGTACTGCCGCGCTTTGTAGTAGTGTAGCTATCGTTGCGCGTTTGTATGAAGTTTTCTCTGTCGGGTTACCTACTCCGGTCGCAGATGATCATCTATCCCACAAAAGTATGAAAAAGTTTTTTGTAATTGCATAGAGTTGTTAATCTATAATTTTGTAATCATGGTAATACAAAATGGGCAAGCACTCCCACGGTTGTAACGGCTCTATAATAGATCTTATCATCGTGCGTTCGTACTTCCTAAGATAGACGATGATTCCCGAAGTACAGACGCCAGCATATCAGGCTACTACAATCTGTCAAATTTATTTAATAGTTTTTCAACTTTATCGCTGAAGCATAAGGTTCAAAGTTGATTGGGAAAATTTGACAGTTTCGGGTAGCTTGATGTGCTGGCGTCTGTACATGCTTTTCTTGGGATATCTGTAATTAAAATTAAGGTTTTATCACTAGTAATGGAATGATAACTGGTAATATGATAGTATGCAATTTAATTCTAGCTTTGTTTCCTGCACACAGTGTGCTGTTTAATCTAGCAAATATGGACTGCCTCGGTAAAGTAGTGGCTGCAAGCGCGTAGAGATGCGATTACTGGGTATAGTGTTGGATCATACGGTTCCCTACAAAATAGTTGAGCTGGATGGTGCTGATCCACGCGTCATGTTCGTGAACGGGCGCCGTCAGTTGAGACTGGTCATCTCTTATCTGCCAAGGCTTATTTTTAATCTTATATTTTCAATAGCTTTTGATTATTTTTTGTACATTGTTCTCACATATAGAAGCAACAAGAATAATGTACCCAGGATTTTGTAATATTTATATTTAAAAGAATGTCCTTGGAGTTTCTTGCCCATTCTTCTCCATAGAGATCTACGTTTTGGAATAGGCAACTAGCTTCAACTTTCTGACTAACTGGCCGACTCTTTGACAATTCAAAAGTGCGTGTAAATGGTTAAATTGAAATAAATGCTTTGATTTAGTTTATTGGGTTTTCTCAGTACGAAATTCTTAGTAAAAATTAGGTTTGTGAATAATTGATAAAATTTTCCTTTACCTTCTTTGTTTACCGTTTTGGCGTACAGATGTGATGTTGTGTACTCGTAGACCGCGTCCTGACCAAAAGCGATCGTCGCTTTCAAATGGCACTTTTTGTTCGAGAAATTGGAAGGCGCGCCCCCTCAGTTGGAGTGATCACGTGTTCCGATTTAACGAAAAAAGTGACATAAACAAAAAGTGACATTCGTTTTGGTTAGCACGCGCAGTAAAGCAAAAGTTTTGAGCAATTTTCTTTAGTATTTTGTGCAAAATTCTGAGGTGTTAATTATACGGCAGGATATAATAGAGCATGTGTACGAGTTGCGACACAGGAGGATCACTGAGATCAACGTGCGCCCCGTTGTGAGTGAGCGGTCTTTTTTCATGTAGTGTAGTGTACTATGTACCGTCCTATGTGGTAGTAGTAGTGAAGGAATATATTGTAGAGAAGTAAGTTAATACAGGTAATATTTTGTAGTTGAGTCCGGGTCAGCGCAAGCCATCGCTTGGAACAACAGTGCATCGCGCTGGGAGATTCGCGATTTTATTTCTTCGTGTTA
The DNA here is from genome assembly GCA_949152395.1 of Agrochola litura. Lineage (NCBI taxonomy): Eukaryota > Metazoa > Arthropoda > Insecta > Lepidoptera > Noctuidae > Agrochola > Agrochola litura. Next base: position 9,145,179 of record OX424511.1, read on the forward strand.
ATTTCAGCGGTATGCAAAAATATTTCGCCGCCAATTCTATGGTCTGCGCTCACCCTTTGTCTGAATCTCCTGTAGTATTAGTATTATTTCATTACTTACTGTGTTTTTTTAAATATCTTTAAGTATTTAGTTTTAAAGTAGAACTCATTGTAAAATCGTTCACATTGTAAAAGTTTCATAAGCACAGACAAAAAGGCACACAACACAACATTAACACAAGTAAAAAACAAAAGTGATACAAATAAAAAGTGTAAAATAATCATTTAACAGGAAAGTGTGCCTCGTGGCTGCGCCAAATAAGCCCAGTTCAGTAAAAACACATTTAAACAAATAAGTTCTGTATTCTCAGGACACGATAGCCAAAGAGCGTGCGATTCGTCGCCAAACCCTCAGTGGTGGCGACGCCGAAAGCCGAGAGGCGGCCACACGCATCGCCGCGGCCGACGCCAATGCGGCTAAAGAGTTGCGCGCCAGGCAAGCCTTGGAGAAGAAAGTGGCCAAGCTGGAGGACGAGATTAGAAGTTTGAGGGCCGAGGTCGAAGAGGCTACCGGGAGCTTAGCCTCTACACAGGTACGTTTATAATAGGTAATTGTGTACTCGTAGTACCGACTTGATTGGCGCTGGGGCAGAAACGCCTCATCCGAATGATTTTAACGTGGAATTTTCACGTGGCAAACAAAATAGCGTAGCAATACCTGACTTATCACAGTTTTCCTTAGTCTACAGATGGACCCCTCCCAATCTAGACAACTTGTTTTTTTTTACAAATGATTTGGTGAAAGCATCTGTAAACCAATGTCTATTGATATCACACAGGAACGTTTGGGAGAGAAGCAGCGCATGGCTAGCACGTCATCAGAACAAATGAAAGAGCTACAAGTACAACTAGCGCAAGAACGTGTGCGAGCATCCACGTTACTTGCACAAGTACAGGTAAATACATAAATAATTGAATAAATTTTTCTCCGACCTAATTTTATTCCTCAAGATCAGGGACCAAAAACCTTTAACAAATTACGGTACAGGTATCGAATAATTTTGGTTACTTCTACAACTAAGGTCCGTTATCTGGGTAACCAAGAACTTCTTCTTGGTTACCTAGATAACGGACCTTAGTACCTTAGTAACGGTAACCTATATGAGGTAACATGTATCTTCATACATGTTACCTCATTTAGGTTACCGTTTTAATACCGGTTACACACAGGCGATGCTCGCCCTTTTACTAATGCCGACGGCCCGTGTAAGAAACAGACAATTTGTATTTCGGTAACCGGTATTAATACAGGTTGTACTCAATTTAAGGTACCCTTCAAAAATACCTGTAAAAACATAAATGTTGTAACAGAAAAAATACCCATATTGATCACACCGGTTTCGGTCCCTGCTCAAGACAAAGTATATTTTGTTAAATTAACAAAATATACTTTACATTTATGTATTTTTTCTTGTCTATTTTTGAAGTGAAAACTTCTTTAGGCGCGTTGTGCATTTTTGAGATGGGACTAAACCATTGATTTCGCGACACTGTTACGCAATTTACCGACACCGTGGAGTAAAAGACATCAACGCGTTGATTAAAGCGGTGCCGATTTTTTTTCAAGTTTTCGCTTCTGTCGGCACTCCCGGAGTACCACTGTTTTTTTTTTCTTAATTTAATAATTTTGTCGTCACAACATAATTGAAACGGTGCTTTAGGTTACCCTACTAAATATAATTTATTTAATCGTGTTATCTGACATGACATTTGACCTTTCAATAACCGGTGGATACTTTGTTGCGCTTTTATTAATACGATATTGACTAGGAAAGGACAGTAGTATCAAAGCCGAGGCTAGCGACTGAGGCTTTGTTTTTTTTTTCACTTTGTTGATATCAAGATTTAATTTGCGTTATATAAGGTGTTAAAAAATTAACTTTAAGAATTTCGTGTACTTACTCAGTATCAAAAAACAAATGTATATTAAAAAAAAAAAAAAAAATCGGGCGTTTTTACTTTTTCACATAAAAATAACCATTTAGTAAAATATTTTTATGCGCGCTGTACGCAGGGCTGCGCTTACGGCTCGGCGCTGTAGCACCGCGCGGCTCGCTTCCCCTACCCGCAGCTCCCACCAACCCTTCCCGCCCACTTTAGTCGTCCGATATCTGTCGCGCGGTAAGGGTGTGCTGTCGTATGTCTTCTCGCGACATCCGCGCGCTCGCGCAGTTTCGTATAAACAATGCCGTTTACTTATTCTAATCGGGAGTATTTAGATATGATAGTGTGTTATGTCATGACCGGTGAGAGTTTAGCCGCAGCACGTAACCGATACCTTGAACTTTATGGTGACCAACGACGAGTGCCTGCTGTTCAAACCATCCTGGGGGCCTACCAGCGCTTATTAGACTATGGCCAGTTTCGTCCTCGTCAAGCAGATGCTGGTAGGCCACGGCTCGCCGGTGACATTGAAGATCGAGTGTTGGACTATTTTAACGATAATCCACACGCGAGCACACGTGACGCAGGGCGGGACTTAGGAATAAGTCACGTTACTGCCTGGAATGTGCTGCACGAAGAAGGCCAACATCCGTACCACTTTTTAAGAGTACAGGAACTAATACCCACAGATTACGAACCACGGCTTAGATTCTGTAGGTGGTTGGTGGAAGAACCTGGTCGCAAAATTTTATGGACGGACGAGTCCACTTTTAGTAGAGTGGGCTTATTCAATATCCACAATGCTCATTGGTGGTCATATGAAAACCCGCGAGCTGTGGTCCCTGACCATTTTCAGCACCGGTTCTCAGTGAACGTGTGGGCTGGAATCATAGGGCAGACGGTACTTGGACCCGTCTTCTTAGAACGCCTTAACGGCGAAACATATCTACGGTTGCTCGATTCTGTGCAAGAGATGCTGGAAGATGTTTCTGTTGCCGAAATAAGGGACCACTTCTTCCAGCAAGATGGAGCGCCTGCACACTATCACCGAGAAGCCCGTGCTTACCTGGATGCTACTTATCCTAACCACTGGATAGGCCGTGGTGGTCCTATTGCATGGCCGCCTCGATCGCCCGATCTTACGCCTCTTGATTTTTATCTTTGGGGTCGTGTAAAAGACTTAGTGTATGGACACAGTGGCAACAATATTCGAAACGTGGACGAATTAAAGACCCGCATAATTAGTGCATTCGATGTAATTAAAAGTGACAGAGACACATTAGACGCAGTGCAATCCAATGTAATACGCCGTGCTCACTTGTGCATTGGACAAAGTGGTGGACATTTTCAGCACCTTTTGTAAATAAGGTAAAATTAAGACTTATTTTAAATAGTTTTTAAATGATTGTAAATAAGTTGATTCAAATTTTTTAAACATACCAACTTATCGAGCTTACGTAATTCATTAATATGGCCAATAAAGCTACTTGTAAGAAATTCGATAAATTGCCAGTCCAAAGTCTGAAAAATGTGATGGGAAAATTAGAATCAGCTGTTTACGAATTTGCGCTGTCGCAGGGGTGAACGAACTCGAGAGCGCGGCGCCACGCCAGCGGCGGCCTACACGGTGTACAGTGCGCATATTCAATAAATTTGTGTGTAGTGAAAATATTCCATATCTTTGAAACGGATTGTTATTAAGAAAAAAAATGTTCGTGATTATTTTTTATTTATTATTCCAAACAACTCCTCAACTTTCTTAAAGTTAATTTTTTAACACCTTATATAATAATGACGAAAATAATAAAATAAAAGACGCATTAATTTTGATTTATTCGGCAATACATCTTTGATACAGCAATTGGAGCGTGGTGTGGAAGAGTCGGTACGTCGTGAGGCGGCGCTTGAGGAACAGTGTTCGCGCACGGAGGCGAGGCTGAACGAACGACTCAACGACGCTGAACAACGTGCGGCTAATGCGCTGCACGAGGATGCTCGACATCGGGAGAAGGTGACAATCTTTTAATTTATTAGCGCAAGCGTAAGCATAAGAGCTTTCATGATACAGTGACCGCACATCACATGAAGGCACCGTCAATATCAAATTATCATCACTGATGTGCAGTTGACTGTACATTTTCCTCACTCTGAGACCCTTAGTCTACTTCATAAATCCTAACTAATATTGTAAATGCGAAAGTGAGTTTGTTTGTAACGCTTTCACGCAAAAACGGCTAAACAGACTTGGGTGGAATTTGGCAAATGTGTAGACCATGACCTGAATTAGGACATAGGATACTTTTTATCCCGATATTCCCACGGGATCGAGACTTGCGCGGATAAAACCGCGGGGCGCAGCTAGTTATAAGTGCTGTCAGTATTTTCAGACAAAGAAGGAAGAGACTAACCTTTGTTTAAAACATAACATGTATACATATTCGCCGCATAGATTATTTATTTAATATAAGCTAACTTCACAGCTGACAGTACGTATAACATTATTATTATTCTAAATATTACGCCAAATACGAAGTATGTACAGGCGCCAGCACTTCAAGCTACTACAATCTGTCAAATTTATTTAATAGATTTTCAACTTTATAGCTGAAGTATAAGGTTCAAAGTTGATTGGGAAAATTTGACGGTTACGGGTAGCTTGATGTGCTGGCGTCTGTACACAGAAAAATAAGAAATACAGAGAGTGACATAATTATTTATAATGTGTGCGTGCGTGTATCTGTGCGGTGTAGGTGTTGTAAATGTGCGTATGTCTATGTACTATCGAAGAAATGCATATCTGTACACTGTAAAGACTATTCTCGCTTGCAGCGCTCGGCCGCTATAGTATCGCTTACCTACGAAAAAAAGGGTCGTGTGCACGGGATTTTGTTTTCAAAATGCTAATATATGCGTTACCCCGATGGTACGTGTGCCCGAACTGGCACTATTGAGTTAGCTGAGTATCAGGCGTTTGATGAAGGATTTGGATAATCTGTTTTTAAAATCTGTTTAGGACCGTTTTTTTTTGAAATATCGAATCCATTAAGTTATTGTATTATTTGACGCAGGTGAACACACTAGAACAACTAGTACGACAACTCGAAAGGGAAGTAAGCGCTTTAGAGAAGCGTTCATGCGTCGCTTGCGCGGCCGCCGCGTCCACGTCCGCTCAGCCCGAGAGCGAACGCTCCGCTCCCGAACCAATGAGCGCTCGGAGCGAAGCGCGCAAGGATACTCAGAGCGATACCGAGAGCGTTGGAGACATGCAAGCGCAAGCGCAGATATCCTTGCTGAAGGAACAGTTAGAACGAGCTGAGCTTCAACTGCAGGTATGTGATAACTATACGGAAAATATTCTCAACAACAGAAGACTTATTTCTATTTGCAAAACTTTTTACTATTGTGTTTTGTTTCCTAGGCTCGTGCTGAAGAAATGGCAACTCTACGCCAAGAAGCTAGGGCTGCTAATTTAGCGAGGTGGCGGAAGGTAATTTCTTGTCCTGGTTTTATTGTCTGTCACCATAATGTGGGTATATAGCCTACCCTTCTGATTCCCATTCAATCCTTGGTGATAAACAGGCGGAGTTAACTAGACGTCTAAGGCCCACTTGCGCGTTATCAGTTAACTCGTAACTCAGGGTTAATCTAATAATTCTCTTTGAATTAACCCTGAGTTAGCTGTTAACTTCGAGTTGTTTAGCTAACCCATGAACGCGCAAGTGGGCCTAAAACTGCAATTTTATTCGGAAGATATCGTGTTACTAATCTCATATAACCACCAGGAACGTGAATACAACGAACTCTCAGTCGAATCAAAATCGACGGCGCGCGATCTAAAACGCGCGGAAGATCGTCTAGCACACGCCATTGAAGCGCGCAAGACGGCCGAACAGAAGGCCGGCGAGCTCTCGACTGAGATCGGCAAACTTCGACCGGAACACGAACTGGCCACGAAGGAAGCCGAACGACTTCGGACGCAACTGGAAAAGCTCACGAAGACGCACGAAGTTGTGCAGGCTGAAGTTGACAGGTATGTTAGAAATAAATGAAAACATAATCAGCCTATAATGTTTCCACTGCTCATTCTTGCATTTCTCTGTAATGCCTACGTTACACGGTGCGAGCTAGCGTGCGAGCTGGTAAGGAGAGTACTGCAGTGCAGCAACTTGCACCGTGTGATCGCATCATGCGAGTTACTGTCATGTGCGAGTTACTCAAATTCAAAAGTCAAAATGTATTCAAACTAGGCTAACAATCGGCACTTTTCGAACGTCAAAATTACATAAGACAGTGTAAAACGCCCACCCTTTTATAAGCCACTTCCTAGTGCCTTACAACATTTTTTGTTTTTACTCACCACGCTCCTTCCCCCACCACGCCACTCGCATGCGACTCGGACGTCAACTCGCACGTGTTTAACGAAAATACAGTTGCTCGTACGTTCAGGCGCACTCCGGATGCAGCCTCTGCTATGGCGTGCGAGTACAGAGGTGCAGTAGCTGTCTACTGTCACGCCAGCAGCTCGCACTCGTGTGACCGGGTGAGGCAAGTCGAGCTACTGTCATGCCAGTACAAAGTGGCAGTAGCTGTCTACTGTCAACGCTAGTAGCTCGCACCAATAAAATCAACATCAAGCTATATTACGCTGTGCTTATTTATCTAATTCGCACCTCATAAACTTCCATGAGGCGCGAATTAGAACATTTTAATTGTGTTAAGATATTCTGCGCTTTGTGATGGTCTGTGATGGTTGTTGTGGGTTATTTACTTTAATTTAAAAAAAACTGGAAATATGATGTTTATTTTTTTAAGAATTATTCAAACATTTCAAATGTTTCCATACATTATTTTCAGTAAACATGCAAAAGTAATAATTTAAACTTATTACTTTTGTATTCTCATTCCTCTGTCATCGAATCGATTAAAGTCGTAATTTTACGTCAAACAAATTACTATATTTAACAACACACGTTTACGTCGAGGACATCACTAAATTGCTGGGGTGACGTCATCGTAGGCATAAAAAAGATGACACGCTCGATTTTCATACTATTTATTGAACATGCGGTATCTAGCCTACTCTAAATCTGTGGTTACCATAGACATAAACAATGAACTGAGCGTTAGCCTCACAAAAGTGACCACTTCCTAGAAAGAGACAAAGCGACTGTGCGGCCAATACCTGTCTCTTTTCTGCAAGCCTGTAAAAGAAAATTCAATGATGTGAAATTCTATGTCAATGGTGGTTACCATGGTAATGCTTTGTTTCGCGATACTGCACGGTCTTCTGCCTATCTCGCTCGCACATATCATATCTTGTCACATTGAAGCGGGAACTGCGGACTCGCACAGCACGCCTCGCGTAGCATTGCTTAATGTTGATTAGTCACCCTAACTAATACGACACTCTGGCACCGTGCAGGTTTGAGGATGTCACATACAAGTTTTCAGATTTCCGGTTTTAGGACATACTTGTTTTGTTACGACGTTTTATTTCAACTTTTGTGGAACAGTGTTGATGAAACAAATAGCAAAATACTCCACAAAACACATTTTTGTAAAGCATCTAAATAATATGCGTATGATTGACCACGAACTCAAAACCTCGTGCTTACCCTGTTACCTTTACCCGCTAAGCTATACAGGGTGTATAAAGACCACACACACACCCAAACCCACATACCACACACCACCTTTTTTTTTGACATACCTACCTAATTATGACATTGTTTCAATTTATTTAAGTTTATTCCTATTCCGTCTTATTACAAAAAACTGCTTAGGTACTGGTTTAAACCAAGACTTAAAGGTCTAGGATTGTTACGGTAATAAAGCTAGTACCAGACTCAAAAAGTGTTCTTATTACAAAACGAAGACTTTTCGAGGATCAGTTAGTACCAAAGAAGGTTCATGGTTTAAATAATATCCACAGATAAGAACCAAAAATGGCATTCTTTCATTCACTCACGCAGGTTTTGTTTGAAGCAACGTTCTGTTTCTCTAAATATTGATAATACTAGTATTTCTGCGAACAGTAGACCTCGCGAGCACAAACTTTTTTACAACAATTAATTTACCACTAAAGTTATTTACAACGGGATATTTGCTATGTTTTTTGTTTAAAACAAGATGTTTTGTTTAATATACCTATCCAACTATATTTTATTATTATTAACATTGAAATAAGTTCTCCTTGGTAGGTACATATTTCGTACAACGGAATACATGGCTGATTAATTGCCAATGTCAATGATTAGATGTCACGTTAAATTAAAGTCATAATTTTATTGTTTGTTTACTTTGGCTATCTACACAAAATAAGTAATTATACAAAAACAGAATGACTAAAATAACATCAAGGGTTATCAAGATATCAAGAAGAAGTGTGGTTTTCGTAAAAAGTGCGGTACTGGGTACTGCACCAACGCTTCTGTACTTACATACAAACATCTATCGAAATTTATGAAGACTTTGGGCGAGAGGTGAAATGGTGATTCCTAAGATCGCGGATAGCGCGCGATACATGACGCCGACTATTCGTGTAAACTTGTGGATATTGTGATAATGTATTGTTTACATGTAGTATTTTTTTTAGATTAAGACCTACATTAAAAAAAATAAAATTAAAACATTTGAAATCTTTCGTTTTTTTTAAATGCTTTTGAAACAGTACATCATGTTGGTGGTACAATAATAATAGGCGAGTAAGTAGGTATATCATTTGTTTCTAGTGATAAAAGAACCTTTACATAAATACCTTACAGACTCATAAATAAATTCAGTATACACCCAAGTATAAACAACAAAAAGGTATTAGTTTAGTTTTGGTCATGCTTCGATTTTGGCCGGCTGGAGTTGTGTTTAGATGTTACAGCATCTAAACACAACTCCAGCTGGCCAAAATTCGTGTGCTGACATCCATATAATACAAGGAATTACAATATATACAAGTCCACCGTACTGCCGTTCTAACCCGCGCCCGACAAACCCGCCTGGTGTGTGTGTTAAGCTATACTGTGACATGGTTTGTTCGCGAGTTGAATCCAACTTATCTACATACAGAAGAGAACAAACAGACACCTGTGGCGTCCACCGTCACCTTCTCCTAAGGACTTGGAAATAATGATGATTGCTCCTCACGACATTGTCATTGAAGTTGTCATGGATCCTGGATTTGTGCTCGGTTGATGGCAATAGGCTCGCCTCCTATTACATGAGACTTAAACATAACTGACGAAATGTGTGTGTACTCCTTATATGGTACACCTCGGCCTAACCCTTCGGGGAAAACAGGCGTGATGTTAAATGACTACGATAGCGATGCATTGGTAAATAAAATTTCAAATACAGTTTATTATAACATTTAATTAAAATTGATCGATTTTAGATACTTTACATTATTTATGTAGGAAATGTGTCTGTGTGGGAATATGTGTCTATTTTACTGGCCCAATTACTGTAGGAAAATAAACAATACTGCGGAATTTCCTAATGCTTTCCTCCTGTTCATTTGGAGTAATAGGCATTTTTATAAATCTTCGGGACATCCGTGACAAGTTTTTACATGTTTTGCTGAAAACTAGTTGAGACACACCATGTTAATCAGCTGTATCGTCTTGAATCTACGAATAAAACAATAATATTAGTAAATTATTTGGATTTTGTCTAATGTTAGGTTAGCATTGACCAAGGTTAGGTACTTACATACATAATGGCGAGCCCAGTTGCGTAATGCGCAAACCACTTGCACTTCAGGACTCAATGGGCATCCTCGAGGGTCGTGGGATAAATCCTCACGTAAAACAACCACTAGTTTTTCTCCAAAACGTTTTGTGAACCTACACTTATTCTAAAATCTTCGTCACTCAATCCAAAAGGATTCACACGACGACGATGTCTGTAAGATCGCCGAGACGTCCCAGCATATCCAAATCTTTAAAATCCATCAAGATAATCATATTAAATATCCATTTTTAACAATTTTTGTATAAATTGACACACAACAATAATCAACGCAAACGTCAAATAAATTAGTACCAAAGATAAACTAGGGGACTCGGCGGACCAACTTTAGTACCATAGATAGTTCAGGAACTATTGATAAACTTCATTTTGTAATAACGTTTTGTTTAGTCATGGTACTAAAGCTAGTACTAATCCCAGTACCAAATTTAGACCGTGTTTTGGAATAAGACGGATTGTGTTTATTGAAATTCCTATTGTGTTTATTGTATTACAGATAATTATGTAAATCTGTAAACTCATGTTATAATAATGTTGCATGCCTAATATAAGGTAGATTGTACAAGGATCACCCATATTTTAACTGTTACATCTTATTTACTGTACCTGCAATCTATGCAAATAAATTTTTACTTTACTTTACTTTCACACCGCACACATTTTGTACGTCAAAGTAAATAATATTGAGCAAACATTATTGCTGGGAAACTACTTTTATTTTTATTATGAAAAATATTGGGCTAGATATTGGGCTTTTGGTTTGCATGCACCCTAAAGTTCAATGTCATGCGTGCGCATTTTTTTACCAACAGTACAGTAGTTGTGGGGTGTTTAAGGTTAATTTAAAACTTGTTTACGTGAAAAAAGTTAGAACTTGAAGAGAAGGGTACAGTGCCAAAAATGATCGCAATGACGAGGAGTACAAGTGACTGTCTAATTCGTTAAGCGTTTTTGTACCCCCGTCATTGTTTACAGCATTATTATTTTTTACTTAACACAATGGCCGTTTCATTCAGCTTGCATCACGTAAACTCACTTTTCATAATCGTAAGTTTTCATTGAAAACACTAGTCATCTCTCCGCGCGATAAGACACTCCGATAAATGTCTTGAGAATTCGAGATGACTTATCTTTTTAACCCAGTTTGTTAGTAATCCCGGTAGAATGCGTGTAACTGTGGTTATTTTTAACAAAAAAATGTGTCAAGTTTAAAATGAATAGATCAAGATAAAGTTGAAGTGTTTTTTTATAAAAATAATAGTGATGAAGTAATGTCGCTTGTGCAACGAACCGAAACGTGTGTATTTTATTTATAAGTTTTATTTATATTTATCTGTTATAACTTTTCTCTACATTCTTTGTTTCTTTTGGTAAACTGTAACTCGACGCAACCATAAGAATCAAAATCTTGTCTAATTTTTAAATATTCTGTGGAATGTGGTTACTAGAATAGAATTCTTTCAATTCTAGTAACGTATACTAGAATTGAAAGAATTCTATAGTCAAGTTATGCGACAAGCAACAGGAGTATGCATTTATAATAACATAACATCACGCCTTGTTTCCCCGAAGGGTTGGGCAGAGGTGTCCCTGTAGCAGGTACACCCACATTTCGCCAGTTATGTTTAAGTCCCATGTATGTATTTATAATCGAAATAAATTATAAATTATCCATGTAACTTTACGAGGGTCAATCAAAAAGTTCTTAGAAGTGCATATATATAAAACCTTTGCAGTGTCACTCGTTTTTCTGAGTTCGTTCGTACGTAATAAATTGTTTTGTGCAACGAGTTGCGCAAAAACCCATAATTATGGATAAAAGTGAGCTACGTCCGGTTATAAAATATCTCAGTTTGAAAAAAATGTATACGAAGAATTTTTTTTCGGACATTCAGCAGACATTAGGGGATGATGCTGTACCCTATTCTACGGTTGCGTACTGGGTAGCTTAATTTAAAAGAGGTAGATCAAGCTGTAAAGATAACCCGCGTTCTGGGTGGCCTTCAACCTCCGTTACGGAAGAAAATGTCAAAAAGGTTGAGAATCTGGTTTTGGAAGACAGAAGAATAACTATAAAACATATAGCTGAGATCCTAAAGATATCATTTGGTAGCATTCAATCCATTTTAATTAATTCACTGGGGTTCAAAAAAGTGTCGGCAAGATGGGTGCCACGAATGTTAACCGACGAAAACAAAAACAACGTTTGGAAATTTCTAAGCGTAATCTCGAAATGTTCCAGCGTGATTCGGATAATTTTTGCCGTCGCCTTGTCACCATGGATGAAACGTGGGTCCACCATTTCGATCCTGAAACTAAGAGACAAAGCATGTCTTGGAAACGACCAACCTCTCCATCCATTAAGAAATTTCGATTTGCTCCTACCGCTGGCAAAGTTATGGCCTCAGTGCTCTGGGATAGTGAAGGAATCCTTTTTATTGATTACATGCCAAAAGGCCAGACGATTACTGGACCCTATTATGCAAATTTAATCCCAAAAGTGCATGAAGCGATTAAAGAAAAACTTCGTGGAAAACTGTCGTTGGGCGTGTTGTTTCTTCATGATAACGCTCCTGCTCATCGATCGGAAGTTGCGCTCAACGCAATCCGCTGTGCTGGCTTCAATCTCCTCCTTGACCACCCACCATATTCTCCGGACTAAGCCTCAAGTGATTTTCACTTATTCCCAAAATTAAAAGAGGAAATTCGAGGAACAAAATTTCACGATAATGACGCGGTTATGGCTGCCGTAGAGGAGTTTTTCGAGAGTCAAGAAAAACATTTTTTTTTTCACAAGGAATAAGAAAGTTAGAAACGCGTTATTCTAAATGCATTGCATTGGAGGGAAATTATGTAGAAAAATAAAATATTTTTGTTTAAATCTTTGCATTTTTTTATATTGATTCCAAGAATTTTTTGATTCACCCTCGTATGTTAAGGATGTGTAGTAGTAACATAGTCACATGTCCTTGTTTAGCCCAGTTGTAATTGTATCTACGTTCTAATGGGAATGTGGGCATCAGTGTGTGACGGCATATAAACATTGTACGCAGTAAAATATTCACTGAATTTTGAACAGACTATAAATTCATGAAAAAATCGGACTAATCTGTATTAAAAACCTCCTCTTTTTGTTTGTCGGTTAAAAAAGGTTTCTTCGCGTATTTGACGACTAATGAATGACTAGTCAGTGTGTGTACAACCATTTTAATCATGCTGACCTTCCCTGGGCTAAAACTGCCTTGCAAACGGTTATAATATGGGTCCTGATACCGTGATTTATTTGTGCGCAGTTTATTTCTTTAACAGTCTACATTTATTATACTGTTGTATCTTCTCGTTAAGCTTTTTGTGGACTAGACAGATAGTGGTACTGGTTGACAGGCCTAGATTGTCTTTTCATGCTTAAGGGCCTATACTACCTCAAATGGCTTTGCATGATCCTCCGTTATATCGGAAATACTGCAGCATTAATTTTGAAATAAATATATGTTAAAGTTAAGGATTAATGTTAAGTACTATGTTAGACGAAAACACGATTCCATAAAACTTTCTCGATAGAAAAAAAATCCTAAGTCACCTCCAAACCAAACAATAAGCAGGTATTAAAAAAATACATAAATATTTTTTAAATTACCATTATTTTCGCCGTAAAAAGCAATTACCTAAATTATTGGCGCCTCGGAGCCGCTAGCACCCCACTCCGTCTCGCTCTCACTCAGTCCGCGTGCAGTATGGTGCGAGCGAGATAAAAAGTGAATTTGCGCTGAGGTAGTATAGGCTCTTAAGGCGAAAGCGTCAGAGTAGCCCGCGTAATTCAAATTTTCTTACGGTTTTTGCAATTTTCTTGTCAGTATCAGGTTGTATGTTGATCTAAATATGATTCGCGGCCGTATCAAATATATATTTTTAGAATAGGGATGATGACTAAAAATACATTTTTTGTCCGTCTTGTAGATTAATAAAAAATATTGGACACATATTTTTTCTTTTTTTACGTTATCTAAAGATTACGGCGATACATTGCGTTAAAATGTGCCATGACGTCACGAGTATGTAGATTTTATACTTACTTGTGACGTAGCGACCCCCACTCCCCAACTTAATGCGTTTTATCCAAGTCATTTTTTATTAATATGATGAAGCAAAAAATACGTATCTAATATTTTTTCATTATATGACTGACGGACTAAATAGAATTTCTTTTTTTGACCCAGGCATCATCCCTATTACACACATCAAAAAAGTCTAAAATTTAAACGATTTTTACTGTTGGAATATATTTATAATTCTTTTGTAAATAATAACTAAGAATTTTTTGATGCGTTAGTGACTAAAGCAAATCCTTCATTCAATTGTTCATTTAATCACAATAATTAACAATATGTGTACCGTAACACTAGTCTATACTTCTATACTAATATTATAAAGCGGAAAGATTTGTATTTTTGTATGTAACGAATAAACTTAAAAACTACTGGACTGATTTGCAAAATTCTTTCAGCAATGGATAGCTACATTATCAGCGAGTAACTTAGGCTATATTTTATCCCCGTACTCCCACGGGAACGGGAACTACGCGGGTGAAATCGCGTGACGTCCTCTAGTATAAAATAAAGTTAAAACGAAATTTAAACTTATCCCGTCTTATTACAAAAAAACTGCTTATGTACTGGTTTAAACCAAGACTAAAAGGTCTAGGGTTGTTACGGTAATAAAGCTAGTACCAGGCTTAAAATGTGCTTCGATTACAAAACGAAGACTTTTCGAGGATCAGTTCGTATCAAAGAAGGTTCATGGTTTAAATAATAAATAATATCCACAGATAGATAGAACCAAAAATGGCATTCTTTCATTCATTCACGAAGGCTTTATTTGAAGCAACGTTCTGTTTCTCTAAATATTGATAATGCTAGTATTTCTGCGAACAGTAGACCTCGCGAGCACAAACTTTTTTACAACAATTAATATACCACTAAAGTTATTTACAACGGGATATGGTTCATGTTTTACAAAATTATATAACGACATTTTTTTATTATTATTTGGTAATTCAATACAAAGTGTGACCGCCTCTGTTGTTTAAAACTTGTCGGCAACGATTTTTTATTGAATTTATAAGATTGTTTATCTGATCCTGCGGCAATCGCTCCCAATGGAATTTTAACAAGTCTTTCAGTTTGTTAGGTTGTCGACACTCCGTCAAGGTTCTCTAGAACACGTCTCTGGAGCATGTCCCATGCGTACTCGATGAGGTCTGGCGATTGTGCAGGCCACGGCAATACCCGGATGTTTTCCATTGCCAAGTACGGTCCTCGGAGCTGAGTACGAACGCGCATTGTCAGCGTGAAATCTGAGCCAAGACAAATGGCTGGCATTGTTCAACGTAACTGTCAGCGTTCATATTACCATCTACAAAAACGAGCTCAGTTCGTCCGTTCTTCATAATACCCACCCATACCATCACTGTGGAGCCACTGTAAGGGCACTTCCTGGACGCATTTCAGCCGTTCAGCATTTCCGGGACGACGATACACTCTTACCCTTCTCGTATCAAGCCTAAATCCAAATCGGGACATATCGCAAAATATTTTTTTGTCCCATTGCTCCTGGGTCCATGTCAAGTGTTCCCTACACCATTCTTTTCGACGGGCGCGATTCCCATGGCGTATAGGTGGGCACCTAGTTGGGCGTTGTGCTCGTAGGCTGTATTCATGCCGCAGATTATTTCTCACGGTTTGGTGGCTAACAACAACACCGCCTGAGAATTGTAGCTTTAAACCTATCTCCCGGGCGGTTAACATCGGCTGACGTCTTGCAGTAAGTTGTATGGATCGGTCTTGTCGAGCAGTCCTGCTTGCACGTCCTGGATGCTGCTCAGCAGGATCCCCAGTATTAACGTAACGCTGCCAAGGACGACAAATCATGCTCCTATTGACACCAAAATGTCGAGATACCCGGGACTGATTTCTTCCCGCTTGTAGCATTCCTACAGCTCTGCATTTCATCAGTACCTAGTCAAATGGCGTCGCTCCATGATATTAAAAATGTCTGACCACAAAAGATTTTCAAAATGATAAAAGTGAGATAAATACCAAATTTATCAAGCAACGAAAACATATGAAATCGGGAAAAAATAATTAGCTTTTAATTTAATGAAAACAAAACAAAATCGAAAAGTTCATATTTTTTTAATCAGCTAGTATATGTTTCCGAGAACAAAAAGATTGTATACCAATCTACTTTGTTAAGAAAAATATTATGTATTAAAAAACATGCAGTTTCTGTAAATGATGCTTGTTGCTTAAACTTTTTGATGTGTGTATATTCATAAAAATCATCAATACAACTCTCTAAGTTTAAATAATCCTATTGAATGACTATTTTATGAAATCATGACATTTTAGTTGTATTGCTGATTCTAATTATTATAATTCTGTAAAGCCATATTTGTTACGCACGCGAATCATATTTTAATCAAGATACAACCTAACAACACTGACCTGCAAATTGCAAAAAACGTAAGATAATTTGAATTTCGTTGGCAATCTTAGAGCATACCCCTTAATAACAATGTAATTTATAAATATTGTAAAAGACAATTATTTCTAAAAGAGTAGCCGTTGAGTTTCTTGTCGGCTCGTCACCATAGGAAGCGACTAATTGGCACCATGCACCTAGCTTCTGACGTTTCATAAGTGCCCATGTAGGTTTATGTGAAATAAAATACAGTGAAAACCATTTATAACGACTTCGCTTAAAACGACTTACCGGTTATCACCACGAAATTTTGAGGTCCCAACATTTTTGTTTACTTAATATAGTTTTTGGTTATAACGACTATCGGCTATAACAACCGTTATCCGAAGGTCCCTTCGAAGTCGTTATAAACGGTTTTCACTGTATTTGGATATTTTTGGTTCTGATGTATGTTTATGACAGGTTCAATTTACCTACCAATGTAACTACAAACTCTGGTATTTCCTGCAGGTCTCGCAACGACATCCGAAAGCTAAAGAGTGAGCTACTGTACAGTGAGAAGAGAAGACTACACGCGGAGGAACAGGAGGAGCTGTCCTCCCGCGAGAGGGCGCAGCTGCGCGACGAGTTGCAGGAGGTCAGGAGGCACAACACTGAGCTAGTTCAGGTAAATATTATCATTACTTTACCTCTGACAGCAATCCTAACAGCAACCTTATCTTAACGAGAATAAAGATCATTGTGCAACCTTTTGTGTATGAAACCTTTGTCCTACACTATAATTGAATTCAGAATCTCAGATCATTATCAAGTTTTGGAATCACATACTTAATGTCTTACATGTTAAAGTTCAAATTCCTTTAAAACCGATTTTTTTAACACCTTTATTACAAACGGTCAATCAAAAATCAACTTAGACTACATAATACTAAAGAAGATAGTTAATTAGGTGTTTTCAATACGTGTAAATTATCTAAGATTGGATATTCAAGTATGAGTGAAAGAGTGTCTTCTGTTTCATGGGTAGGAGTCCATCTATAAAGACGAATCTCCCATTCATGCTTCGAAGGATCTATAGTTACTCACAACTCATAGGGCAACCGAGCTGCAATGTCTATTTACTAGGCTTTGTACTTATCTATTACTAAGTTTTCCCGCGGCTTCGCCCGCGTGCAAGTATCTCACGGGAACGTACTACCGGGATTACATACCTAATAGCCGAGGAAAAGGTCATTGACTCTTAGCGCTGCGCCCGTCGCCGCAATTTGAACCTGTGATATCTTTTAAAGTATTCATTGTCATGTGATGTCATATTTTTATCTAAATTAAATGCCCAATTTAAATAACATAATTTTATTGGATAAGGATTAATACAATACCGGTCAAAATAGCCTCGGAAATAACAATTAAATTTTTATCAAATTCTGAAAGATAAAAGTGGTTACTGTGGTTAATGGGGTCTCAACTCGAACAAATTATAATTAGTTTTGAAAAAAAACATAGATGGCAGCATAGGTAACAATTATGAAAATAACAATCACTAAAAAGCGATAAACGGCTGATTTTGGCAAAAGTAAGATTAGTAAAAACCAAAACTTCCTTGTTTAATGCTGATTTATCTATATAAACTCATAAATCATGTATTTATTTTCAACAAAAATGATAAATGAAACCTTTTACTTCAATTCGAACTCATAGAATGATAAAATTAATCATTTTGTTCAGAGCTCTTTGCAATAGATGGCGTTTTAGTCAAATTGTCATCACATAATCTGTCGTTATTATTTTACGTTTAGTGGTAAATCAAACAATTTTTGAAGTGTAAACATCTTTAGGCGCGTTGGGCACTTTTGAGATGGGAAAAACAATTGAACTCGCGACATCTCATTTTTGTAACCGCGATTGTGCTCTTTATTTATATTACGTTACGGATCAATGTTCTATGCAAGTATTTTTCTTCCACCAAGATCTTGTTCAAGTTTTCGCTTCTGTCGGCACTCCCGGAGTGCCACTGTTTTTTTTTATAATCTATTACTTACGTAGAAATATAATATCTGAAAGAAATCTATTAACATGTTTTTGGTAAGTACCTACCTACTTATGTTTTTTTCATTTTTCTGATACCTTTGTAAAACTTTCTATAAAAAATCGGTCAAGTGCGAGTCGGACTCGCGCACGAAGGGTTCCGTACCATTATCTATAAAAACGGCAAAAAAAAATCAAGTTTGTTGTATGGGAGCCCCCTTAAATATTTATTATATTCTGTTTTTTAGTATTTGTTGTTATAGCAGCTGCTTTAGATTGTAAAAACTATCTTTGCTTTGTATAAATTCATTCTCTTTTTATTGTATAATTGCATATCACGTGTGTGAGCACTGTGAACATGTACATTCCATAAAGCTACCAAATACTGGGTACGTCTTTCATTGACTTGAATATGCCTTGGCGGCTGAGAGTATGTCATGCTCACTCAAATGTCTCGCTAATGGTGGCGTGTGTGTTGGATCATTAAGTTCCCTTCAAAATGGTTGAGCTAAATGGTGCTGATCCATGCGTCATGTTCGTGAACGGGCGCCGTTAGTAGGGACTGGTCATCTCTTAGCTGCCACGGTTTATTTTAATTTTTGAATTGTTTTTATATTTTTATTACGGATGCTTTTAACGTGCACGTCTTTCTACATTGTTCTCACATGTATAATTTCAACATGAATGATGTAACCAATATTTTGATTTAAAAGAGTATCCATGGAGTTTCTTGCCCGTTCTTCTCCATAGATACAGACGCCAGCACATCAAGCTACTACAATCTGTCAAATTTATTTAATAGATTTTCAACTTTATCGCCGACGTATAAGGTTCAAAGTTGATTGGGAAAATTTGACAGTTTCGGGTAGCTTGATGTGCTGGCGTCTGTACCTAGTACGCTTAAGAATGGGCAACTAGCTTCATCTTTCTGACTGACCGACCCCTTGACAATTCAAAAGTACCTGTAATTGGTTTATTTGAAATAAATGCTTTGAGTTTATAATAGCGGCAACAGAAATACATCATCTGTGAAAATTTCAACTGTCTTACTATCACGGTTCATGAGACACAGCCTGGTGACAGACGGACAGACAGACGGACAGCGGAGTCTTAGTAATAGAGTCCCGTTTTACCCTTTAGGTACAGAACCTTTAAAGGATTGCACGAAACGTTTTAAAAGTAGATAGAAGTAGGTAGCTATTCTGCAAAATAAATTCTCTAAATTTAAAAATATTTTTGACACATCTAAATTGAATTTGACAATCGCGACTCCACACGTGATACCTAACCACGTGAATCTTTTTAGAGCCGGAGGCGCGCAAGGGGGCGGGGCCTCGATGTGTTTTATATGGAATTTTTCACTTTTTGTTTGGAAAATAAAAAAAAATATTACCTTCATGTAGAGTGTTAGGGGTTTAAGGATTTTATAAAGGGAGTCGAAATTTTCATTATTTTTGCGATTGGACACACCGTTTTCGAGATAAAAGCAAAAGATTCAGTACTGTTTTTGCATCTGAAGTCGAGGTGTTGGTGTGAATTTCAAGTTCATGACAACCAATATTATTCCATACGTTTTTAGTCGCGATGAAAAATAGTCATATTTAGTTCGAAAATTTAAATTTTAGATGAAAAACGTCAGATTCAGAATAGCAAAATTGCCATTTTCACTAAATTAATATCTCAGTACCATCGCCAGTCTTTTTTCGCCAACTCGAGAGATTTTTTTTGTTGTATTGTTATTACACTTGTCCTTGAACGCACCGTGCGATGTAGAGAATCTTAAGTATCTAAGTCAACTCCTAGCTGGCGTTGTAAAACTACAGTGTTTGGTAATTTGTGAGTCGCTGATGCTGCCATCTGTTACTAAAATGGAGGAAAAAAAAATAGCCAGTTCAATAGCCAGACTTAGGGAGGTGTCATTTCTTTGTATGGGATTGGGTATCTGTACTAGTATCATATTATCTGTGCTGTGGGTCATCCTTACAAGATAGACATTATGCTATCGCGAACTTTTTAGTTGAACTTTGTATTTAAATAATAAATTTTATTTATCTCTTACTGTTTAAGCAGCGCACGCCAGCAAAGCTTTAAGTCTGCATGATTTTTCTGACATCTTCAAATATAATCGTCATATTTCAGCCAATTTACAAAAAACTTTAATGAATTATACACCAAAACCTTCCTCATGAATCACTCCGTCCATTGGTGAAAACTGTCGAGCAGTGGTAACGACCGCGACTTATGAGTTAGTCGTAGGTGCGAACCCTGACAGATCACACGATATATACTAGTAGTTCTGCGAACATTAGACTTCGCGAGCACAAATTGGATGAAATTTGGCACACAGATAGTTTATAACCTGGATTAACACATAGGATACTTTTTATCCCGATATTCTCACGGGATTGAGACTTACGCGGGTGAAACTGCGGGGCGCAGCTAGTGCGTTACTATGTGTAAACTATTTCATCACCACTGCTCTCAAATCGATGAACAAATTAGAGGATTATATCCTAGATAAGAATGCTTGGAAGCATGCTGGTCTAGCTCCATAAGACAATTTAGAGTCTAGAAAAAATCGAACTGGTTGCTAATTTAATTGTGTAATTAAATATTATAATTTTTTTTTTCATTCTGTGATTACTTGAACTCACACACTAATTAGTATCACTTGTAATTTTTTTAGGAATATCGTATAGGTACCTACTTTTACAATGCTTGCTAATATGTGAACACCATGTATCCATTGCATAATTATTTTTTTCTGTCATTGCTTCATTTTTAATTATTTTTACCTATTGTGGTATAGTAATCTTATTCCAGGTGCATCGTCTTCACATATAATTATATAATGAATGTATACAAAATATTGTAAAAAATTTTAAAAGAGTAACGGTGGAGTTTCTTGCCCATTCTTCTCCATACGAAAACTACCTTTTGGAAGGGGCGACTAGAATCAATTCTATTTTTTATTTTTGACGTTCAAAAGTGCCTTTTTGTGCCTCATTGAAATAAATTATTTGACTTTGAACGAATACGTCGTGAGGAAATCGGCATGTCCCACGTGACCTACCCTAGCCGCTAGCCAGAGCTTGCTAAGGATTTCGAAATTTCGAGTTAATAATAATAACGAAACTACCGCAAGCGCCACCGCCGTATCTCTACGTTGACGTCGTGGTGGGGCTTGCGCGCTCCGAATTCTAGGTCTGTGCCGGTAGAGTTTACTTTGCCGGAACAGGTCTAGGATGAAGAGCCAGACCAAGAGAGATACAGAAACCCGCAGGGCAGCATGTGGCGAGCTGTTGGGCAGTAGCGACCCCACGGACCCTATCTCTCGGGAGAAGTCTTGTTCCTCACCTCTGGCTTGCCTTTATTGGCCGGCTGGAGTGAACACTGACGAAGAACGGAGCCATTCATTCTTGCCTTAGTTGGCCGGCTTGAGTGGAGATTCGCAAGAGCAAACGAGCAAACGTGCTCGGAGGAAGGAAGTATTCCAGTAAGATGCTGGTAGGGATCTTGACCGTACTTCCGGGATTGTCCTGATAGCCGTGGAATACCTCTCCACTCCTCTTAAGCAATAACGAAAAAGCAGCAATAACGAAACTAAGTATTATTTTATTATTTACTAGTCGAGTACAACTATTTTTGAATATACATTAAAATATCAAATACATACCAGTTAATGCTAATGTTTTTATCTCCGGAGATACAAAATAATTTGATTGACATAATGGCGGAAATGGTCTCTCAAAGCACTGCAAACAAAATCAGCAATGCTGATGTTCCATAATTTGGTATTTTGGAGGATGGCACACACGATAAAAATAATCGAGAAAACATTCCAATTGGACTTAGATAAGTTGTAGGTGGGCAAGTGAAAGTCTATTTTAACGATAAAAACATGCACTGATTTGGATGCTGGAACATTTACAGACTTGACCTTATCAGTGCTTAAAGATTATGGCTTAGATACTTCTAAAGTTTTAAGTCAGTGTTATGATGGAGTATCTGTTATGAGAGGGAAAAAAGGGGGATTGCAAGCATGTACTCCAAAAGCGCCTGAACAGAGTTAATTACCTTACGTGCATTGTTGCAATCCACGATTGCACCTAGTGCTTGTGAAAGCTATAAAAGAAATATCAGCATTTAAGCAATATTTCGATCAATACTCTATGTTATACATTTCTTTAAAAATTAAGTCTTCAAAGTTTTACGATAGACAAGTACTGTGCCGTCTTTTAGAACAACGTTGGAGCGGTCATTTTGGACGTTACTCGCATAGGTTCCAATAATTATGAGAAAATTATCCAGGAGAGCAGTGGTGGCCCAGTGGTAACGGCCGCGGCTTACGAGATGTAGGTCGTAGGTTCGAACCCAGACAGGCGCTTTACTTTGTGTAAATTATTTCATCACCACTGCTCTCAAAACGGTGAAGGAAAACATCGTGAGGAAACCGGCATGTCCTAGAAATTCGAAGACATGTGACATCTACCAACCCGCACTGGGTCTCCTCATAGAGAGGAGGCCTGTGTCTCAGCAGTGGGAACATTATAGGCTGATGATGATCCAAACCCTAGAAAATTATCAGAGAAATAGATGATGACTATGTTGTAGAAAGTACTGGTTTGCTCAATATTATTCGATCTAAAGATTTTCGATTTTGCGTGATGTTCATGATAAAAGTATTAGAAACTATTCAGCCTGCTGATAAATTACTTCAGTTGCACGAAGCGGGTTTGAGAGACTCTATATGGTTGTCATAAGCTCGGTAGTGGATTCGCTTACCTCATACAGAAATGATAACGTTTACCGAGAAATTGATGCCAAAATCAACACCGATAACAACGCCTCTGAAGATGACATTCCCAGTAAAAAGACAAACACTGCTTGCGGGATATCTAATATTTATGATAAAACTGGTGTTAGATCAAAACAAAGAACATTTCAACTCCTAATTGCAGTTTCTAGTGCCAAAGAAGAAAACATTGATTTAGGGAAAGTAAATTATTTGCAAACATTGGGTATAAAACTTCCATCATCGGAAGAGATTACAGTGGTTAACAGATTTATGCAAACCCAGAAGAGAGAGAACTGCTACTGAGAAATTATAGTTTGAATAACCCAATAACACTTTGGCCGATCTGGAAATCGAACCCAGGACGTCACGCTCACGACCGGGTGGCACCATTGTGTGGATCGCCCGGAGGACACGGTGGAGGTCTGCCCGGCGCATCGCTGTGCTCCTCATGGAGGCGATCGGCGGCGGTGATCTCTCGCGTCCGGCCCTGGTTCAAGCCTTGGTACGGAGCGTAGGGCATGGGAGCCCGTCACCTCCTTCTGCGAAGCAGTAATGCTCGCGAAGTAGGAGGCGGAATGCGTGAAGGAGAGGCAAATTTCGCGCCCTCACGCCCCTAACCGCCGCAGGAGACGCCCTGGGCGTCGGGAATCGCAGACCGATTTCCGGCCACCGTAGGCGCGGGCTTGCGGACGGTGAGCAATGGGTAGCTCGCCGTCCGGTAAGGACCAAGCCCGGGTCGACGGCGCGTTGTGTTCCATGCGCCCCTCAAAGAGATGTCAGCAGAACTGACGGGGTCCGCTAGGGCCGATGCCTGCCGGGTTTGCGAAGAAGTCCGAAAGGGATATCGTGGCCCCCAGCAACATGGCAACTGAAGAAACACTAGTGGGTTTTAGTCGGTAAAAGTCTGACACGCCCTCCCGCTCTGCCCAGCGGGAGAAGTTATTTGATAATTTCCCATCCAAAAAAAAAAGAAGTTACGTCACGCTCAGCAATAGCGCTTGTGACTACTAGACCGACGAAAGAGTCAATATATTATAATAGTGGATAATTTCAGCTTTCAGTCTACCCTGATTTTTTCCGAGCCTGTCCTGATTACACAGTCTGGCTACGGCTCTGGTCAATGTAGGTTTATGTGAAGCTAGCAACTAGAAGGCCCCAAACCTAAAGTACTACACTCGGCGTCACAAAAATCGCACCTCTTTAAGAATTCCCTTCAAAGTCATTTTAACCCTATTAATCAATGGTAGACATATGACTATAAGGTATCATTGGAATGGCAATTTATTTAAATTTCAGAATAAATCAATAGATTTGGTTTTTTGTTTACCAGGGAATAAAAAAAGCAAGCTAATGCAAATGATTAAAAAGTTAAATTTAATTTTATCATCATAAATTGCAACAATGTCCATAAAAACAACTTAAAACTTAGTGTTACCCCCCCTAGCCCTGATGACTGCTTCCATGCGTTCTCTCATGGACCTAATTAATGTGACAACAGTCTCTTGAGGAATGTTGTCCCATTCTGCAACGACGGCATCTTGGAGGTCTTGGTGAGTGGTAGGGGCAGGATCATGTGCCCGTACTCGTCGTTTCAGTTCATCCCAAAGGTGCTCAATAGGGTTCAGGTCTGGACTACGCGCCGGCCAGCGCATAACAGGGATCCCAACTTCTTGCAGGTAGTCACTTAGAATTAATGCGGTGTGACAGCGGGCGTTATCGTGCATTAACGTGAACCCACTGCCAACAAAACCCGCATAAGGGACAACCTGCTCCTCTAAGATCTCTGTTATGTACCGAAGAGCAGTCAGCGACCCTTGCCCGCGAGCACTTCCAGTCCGAGAAACACACACAAGGTTCGTTTTGCCGTCGATTGACATGCCCCAGAACATGCACGAGCCACTCCCGTATTCCACTGTCTCTTGAATACAGGCTTGTGCGAATCGTTCCCCTTGCCTCCTGGTACACTCTTCTACGCCTGTCGTTGCAGAAAAGACACACCCTCATCTCATCCGAGAAGAGCACAGCTCTCCATTGGTCTATTGTCCAATCCACATGGTCACGGGCAAATTGCAACCAGTCTCTCCTATGCTGTGCAGTCAATTTTGGCCCTGTAGCAGCCCTGTGAGCTGCAATTTTTCTTCTCCCGCATTCTTCTTCTAATCGTGGAGACGCTTACAGAAGTTCTGCGAGCTGATCGCAGTCGTTGTTGCAGCTCAACAGCATTGGAGAACCGATTACGTAAAGACGTCGAAACAATGAAGCAATCGTCTCTTTCGGATGTGCACCGTTGTCTTCCAGATCCACGTCTTCGGATGTAGCCACTAGTCTCTTGGAAGCGTTGGAACACTCGTCGAACGGAAAAACGACTTAAGTTCAGTTGCCGAGCAACATCACATTGCCGCATCCCTGATTGCAGTAGTGCAATGACTTGAGCGGCTTCATCTGCAGTGGTATCCATTTTCTGGGGTATTTTTTTGCTGTAGCTATTCACGTGTGTTCACTTCAAAGGTTGGATAGCGAATGACCCACATTTAACCCGGGTCGCCCTTTTTATACCCTTGTAGGGAGGTGCAATTAGTGGCCGTTATAATGCATATTTTGACAACATTTTTTTTAACGTTACGTGCTAATGAGATCTGTTGTGTTTAGGAATTCTGACTAATGTTAATTTAAAGGTCGTTAAACATACTTTCAATTGATACTAATATTAATTAGGTTTAATGTATTCGTTGATGGCGGGACATGCTTGAAACTTATTTTCGGAGAAGTGCGATTTTTGTGACGCCGAGTGTATTTAATTATATCGCAAACACGGTTAAAATATGTTTATAAGAAGCAGTGAGGCCCCGTACGTATGCAAAATATGAATGAAAGGTGCTAAAATTTTCTACATTCTCAAACTTTCAGCATAAGTCGACAAAGGGTCTCAAATTTATAAACCTTACCAACACAAGACGGTAGGCAAAAATTTTGCATTCTAATTTTTTCTGACTCTCAAACTTTTCTGCATAAGTCGACAAAGCAACTCCTATTTCCGTAAGAATGTTTAATAGAAACCTAACCCAAAATTCTGAGACGAGGTGCAAAATATATCGAGCTCGCCTTACGCGCTCCCGCATCCTACATTCTTGCTTTTCGTAAATAGCATACTGAGGAGATGCAAATGCATCTCCCTGAAAAAAACATGTCTTTTCAAGGTGGCCCATGGTGTAGGTAGATTATAATTACGTACGTCATACTTGTTTATTTTGTTGTCATTATTATTATTTTTCTAAATGTTCTATAAATACCTATATAAACTGAAAAGACGAGTCCCTCGTAGGAAAGTTAGACTTAGTCCGCCACTGATTGGAGCCATGTCCTGACTGGACCCCGACTATGTGACCCTTTTTTTTGTGTGGGATATTATCAAATAACTTCTCCCGCTCTGGGTGGAGCGGGAGAGCCTGTCAGACTCTTACTGACTAAAACCCACCCATATTCCTTCAGATGCCATGTTGCCAGGGCCACGATCTCCTCAAAGGCTGGATCCGCCCTTGAGTTAATAGTTGCAGATAGTGTCATCAGCATGCAGTCCCGAACAATGACATTTATACTCTTTGTCATGTAATCAACATTTGGGCATTCATTTATCTCGAAGGTTTTGTTTTAGATTTACAATCGTTTGTCAAAACGTGCTTGTTGTGTTTGTCTGCATGCCGCTGAGCCCATCGTGTAAACATCATTGTTTAGGCTACCGATGATCTGTGCGCGAGTCATATTCTCCGCAGTTTCGATTCCGCGGTGACTACGTGCGCCCTTTTCGTATTCATCTGTGTGCTACATATTGCAGTATTGTGTTTGGTGTTCCAATTCAGTGTCGTGTGTTTCTATCGTGTATCATAAATCAGTCAAAGAAGAATATAGTGTTTTTATAAGGAGTATTCTATCTATTTATCCGTTATAAAATTAAATTAATAATCTTCTTTCTTACATAATAACCTCACGCCTGTATTCTCATAAGGGTCGGGCAGAGGCGAATGGTAACACCCACATCATCTTTCTAAAAACGCAGAAAACAATCTAATGTTACAGTGCTTTTTAAACCGTACATCAAAACCGTAAAAAAGTCAATTAGAAAGTTTGCGTAAGTCTTAACTATGGCGTCGTACAAGATCCCATCGATTCCACCATGCGTAGCCAGAGTACCCGGCGGTGTGGAGGTACAGCTTCGGTACAAGCGCAAGAGCATCGAGAAGCCGCCGGTGCGGCCCAAGCCGGCCTACCTGCGCCAGTTGTTCTGCACGGGCGGCGCGTGCGCGGGCGCGCGGCGGCGCGACTCGAGCTGGGCGCGCCGCGTGCGCCTGGCGCTGGCCGCCGACCTGCTGCAGGGTCGCTGCCGCGCCGCCGACACTGCCATCGCGGCTATTAACAAGCATTTTGTTACGGTACTACGATTGAGCAGTGTCCTGTTAACTTGAATAGGATGAATAATATTTTCTTCTTTCGTATGGATACGAATGATATGCATAGCTCAATGCTGTGTTAAGATGTTAGGCAGTCAGCAAGTTGGTAGGTGTCAATAGTCCGAGGCTTCTAGATGCAGGGAGAGAACTATTTACGGCTGAGCACATGGATATGTGCTAGTAGTAGGGATAACAATAACATTTTTTATTTGTTTAACAGAACAACAAAGCCCTGCAGGAGGCTTGCGGTATGCTGGAGGAGCAACTAACGGACCTAGAGAACTTGGCTGACATTCACGAACTGAAGAACAAAGATCTTGTGGTATGTGTTGTTCTAATTGTTTTAATAAGTAAAAGTTATCTGTAAACATTAGATTATGTTTTTTTTTCCCCAAGCCGATAATGCTATTCTAATGTTATTGTAAATTGATGCCGATTGTTGTATTCATGTATAAGCTTTATTGACAAATCCCCTTTTGTAGTCGCAAATGTAAGAGTATAGCATCTTAAGGCCAATATTTACATACACCGTGATGAGTAATTTCCGTGTGATCATTGTAAGTACTTAAATTGATGTATAGTACCTGGCAGTTAATAAGACGCATCGAATCAATCAATAATTTATTTGCAATGAATGTAGGTCACATAAAATACAGGTGGAGTAGATAGGAGTGAGTACATTCTGCCTGGAAATAGGCACGCAAAAATTATAAACATTCTTATGAAGCTATTTAAAAATAAATTACAAATTAAAATGTCACAGTTAGAATTTATTATTACAATTATACATACATTAATTAATATTGAAAATGTCAAATTAAAATGTTATTAGTTATTATAGAATAAAATTAAATGTATATTAGGTCCATATGTTCAAGATAATATTTATTATACACATTGCTGATAAATAAGTTTTGTCCATTAAAAACACTTTTTGTCAATAGCGCTGTATTACAGGACTCGATTTGTAAAAAAAAATTGTATTGGTCGTTTTCTAGTTTCTGACATCGTGGGAAATAGGTTTTTATTGGTCTTTACAAACATGGCCATTTCCAGAATATACAAAGACGGAAATGTAAGCACTTTTAGGGACTTAAACTTTGGTTCACAACTGTCTGTAGTCTTCAAACCACACATCGCTCTAATGCAGCGTTTTTGCGCCAGAAAATAATACCAAATCTTAGAACTAATGCAACCAGACCATGATAAGCTACCAATATTTTTTGAATGTCAACTTTTTTGGACAACTTTGAAAGGACATATCATGTATTCATCCTTTTGCAAATTTCCTCTGCTTGTGGTTGGCAATTCGTTTGTCTATCAATGTAAATCCCCAAAAAATGTTCTACTTTAACTTGGTAAATTTTTTGCTTGTTGTAGTCTACAGATACTTTTTTTTAAATTGTACGTTGATGGAAGTGCATTATATTAGTTTTTTGTAAGTTTATCACTAAGTTGTTTTTGTCAAGCCAATGTACGACATCTTCCAGGGTCTTGTTTATGTCATGTTCATAGCTATCCGGATGTTTACATTTTACTAACGCGGTGCTGTCATCGGCAAATAATACCATTGGGTTATCAACATGACGTGGCAAATCGTTAATATAAATTAAGAAAAGAGGTGGGCCAAGTACGCTGCCCTGTGGTACACTATATTTTATTGTTCGTCCTTTGGATCGGTATTTTCTTTCAGTCTTCGTCTTAGGGCAAATTCTAGTTATTTCCGTGTACTGTTTACGATCGTTAAGGTATGATTTAATAAGTTTTAGTACATTTCCTCTTATTCCATAAACGCTTAATTTGTTTAGTAGAATGTCGTGATCGACGCAATCAAAAGCTTTCGTTATTTCTGTAAAGATTGCGCAAATAGGTACTTTGCTATCTACGTTTTTTTATGATAACATTGAATATCAACTCGAAAATAGCTGTTTAGTGCTTTTATTTTTTGTAAAACCTTTTTGTTCAATACACAAAATGTCATATTTAGATAAGAAATTGATAAGTAATTCATAGATTAGTTTCTCTACTACTTTGGACAATACCGGAATTAAGGCTTCTGGTCTGTAATTAGCAATTTCATCCCTTTTATTTTTATTGTAAAGTGGTTTAACTATAACAGTTTTTAAGCTATTAGGGAACACACCAGAATTAATGCTGAGATTAATAATAAGGCTAAGAGGTACGGCTATACTATTCGTCACAAATTTAACGACTTTCGTTGCTATGCCGTCATACCCAACGATATTTTTGTTTTTTAAAGATTTTATTGTTCTAATTACATCTTGGGGTAAAACTGGTGCCATAAACATTGAATTTAAGTTTTTGGGAATATTACTAGTTTTTCGAAGTTGAAGTATAATTGTATAGGTAGAGCATCGTCGTCTCTGTCACTTTTATAAGATAGTCTCCTAAAGCTCGATGTGTCAGACTTACTCGGTGTTAGAATCGTAAGACTCGTTATACACACACGTTTTTATGCCGTGAAAAACTACGGTTTATTCGCCGTGTGTAGGCACGGTCGTCAGTCTTATATGGATCACTATGGAAGTTTATTGACGACAAGGCAGCACTATGGCATGGCGCCGTCGCTATATACCATAGAACCGGTGGTTTGCCTTGTCATAATATACAAGCACACGATTATTCTGTGGTGCGGCTAGCGCGAAGTACCGTTAAGAAACCGTGCCGTGTACGACAGGCTTTTCTCTGGCGAAATATTTTGTACAGAGTCTAAAGCATGTACTGTGATATGTGACAGACGCAACTAAAAGCCGTGCGCTTCGAGCTGGAGACGTGCCGCGCGAAGCTGGGTGAGGCAGAGGCATCGGCGTGCGAACGAGGCGCGGCGGCCTCGCGAGCCGCGCAGCAGCACGACGAGGTGCGCGACCAGGCGCGCACTGCGCACGAGGAGCTACAGCTGCTCAGGGTAAGAACATGTGCCAGTGGAGAGTGACACTTCATATTTCCATATAGTAATATTGCGTTTATTTATTGTTATTGTATTTAGCGGTGAACTTTTACAGCCTTCTTTAAAACATTTTATAATTTCAGGAACGACTCGAAGCTCGCGAGACCAGGGTAGCCGAGCTCGAAGCTCGCACCGCCTCCTTAGAGGGCGAACGCGCGTCCAGCGATGCGGCGCTAACCAGTGCTGCGAGGCGAGTGCGCGAGTTGCAGGAGGAGTGTGCTACCTTGCGCACTAGAGCGCATCAACACCATGCGCATGCGCTGCAGTTACAGGCTAGCTTGGCCGATGTGCAGGTAAATATATAATATATATATATAGAATTGATTTCATTGTTGTGATTGAGAATAGGTAGCTTCGAGATGTTTGCTCCAAATTAAGTGTATTTATATAAAATTGTCTTGCGGACTAACTGAGTAGATGAACGTTTCGTGTAAATGGTTAATTCAAAGCAGTTTTTGATGCAATTCCTTTTGTACACGACGTTCAACTGAGAGAGTGATTGATGCGAAAAGTCGTGATGTTGCCCTTTTTTTATTACCAAAAATTATAATTTGTTTTGTAACAAGATGAGTAGGGTATTTCATGGATATCGCTAAATAATAGAGTAGTTATGTTATGGTTATTTTTTTATTAACTTTTCTCATATTGTAAATGTATTATGTGTGACGTTGTGTGTGATCTGCAGGAGGAGCTGTCCGCGGCCCGCGAGGCGGCGGAGGCGGCGTCGGCGT
Organism: Agrochola litura; assembly: GCA_949152395.1. Lineage (NCBI taxonomy): Eukaryota > Metazoa > Arthropoda > Insecta > Lepidoptera > Noctuidae > Agrochola > Agrochola litura. The sequence goes on from OX424511.1 coordinate 9,176,291, forward strand.
GGTGGCGCACGCGCGAGACCAAGGCCGACGCCACGCTGCGCCAGCAGGCCAAGCTCATCGACTTCCTGCAGGTACGGACTACAAGCGGCTACTTTACTATCATCAATATTATTTTTAATTTATTTTAATTTTTTGAATCGTTCTTTTTTTATCTTTTTATCATGGACGCTTCTCACGTGCACGTCTTTCTACATTGTTCTCACATGTATAATTTCTACATGAATAATGTAACCAATATTTTGTAACAATTTTTTATTTAAAAGAGTGTCCGTGGAGTTTCTTTCCCGTTCTTCTCCATAGGTACCTACTACGCTTTGGAATGGGCAACTAGCTTCATACCTATTTCTGACTGACCGATTCCTTGACAATTCAAAAGTGCCTGTAAATTGTTTAATTGAAATAAATGCTTTGAGTTTGAGTTTGAATAGTGACACAACGACACATATCACTCGAGTCATTACAGAAACGAGTTGAAAATGGTGGCGCTAATAATGCCCTCTCACCCACACGTCTGAGTGAGTGAAAGGGCATGATAGTCTTCTTTGTTGGCCGCCATTTTCAATTCGTTCCTTCAATGACGCGAGTTTTACAGTACATCATCTGCCATCATCATCTTTTCCCAACTATGTCGGGGTCGGCTTCCAGTCTAAACGGATGCAGCTGAATACCAGTATCTTACATGAGAGTGACTGCCTATCTGACCTCCACAACCTAGTTACTAGGTAACACGATACGGGTTTTACATTACCCGGTCGTTAATATGGCACACCGAGTTTTAGAAAAAGTCTGAGTTTGAAAAGTGTCATCTCTGTCACACGTATGTTGTTAGCCTGAGGACAGCACATCAATTGAATCATACATGCAGGCGAGAGGATATACCGGTAAAGCAAGAGAGTCAGCTAGTTATAATGGTCATCTAATTTGTTACCCATGTATTTATTTTACTTTTGTTGTAGGCTAAAGTAGAGGAAGCTGGTCGCAAGAAATGCTCGCTAAGTAACAAGTTGTTCGGCCGGTCAGGACGACGGACCGCTACCTCGCCACCGCTCAGGAGAGCCAACAGGTAACATTTACTTTTATAAATTTACAGGCTGTGGCGGAAATAGTGGTCCAACGTTAGAGTCAATTCAAACCGCGACGCGACTGCACGCACTGTTTAAGATTGCGATACAATGGTGCCGATTCCCTTGTTCACAAACTAAACTAAATTTAAGTTCAGTGCATCTTTTTCTTTCTATTTCATTAAGAAAAGGACAAGATAAATTTCAGTTTAGTCCTGTCAAATTAATCAGCGCTTGACGTAATTTTAGTAGGCAAGTTTTTAATCACGTCTAAACTTGTATGGAGTAGTGACAGGCGCTGATTAATTTGACAGGACTAAACTAAAATTTATCTTCTGTCCTTTTCATAATGAAATAGAAAGAAAAAGATGCACTGAACTTAAATTTAGTTTAGTTTGTGAACAAGGGAATCGACACCATTATCGAACTTATTTTCTACATGAAAGGGTTTCATTTGAGTGCGAGCGTGACCGCGTGTTGAAGTACGCTGAGATGCGCCGTGCTGCGCAGCGTGTATACTTTATTGTGTAGTAAATAAATTCGATATTGTGTCGCTATGTTAAAAAAAACCGGCTAAGTGCATATCGGACCACGCACAAAGAAGGGTTCCGTAGTTGGGATGAATTTATCCCAAAAACAAACTTAACTTTGTAATTGAAAAACATGTTCTTCCATACGGAATGTATGGGAGAACATATTTTTGCAACTGCAAATATAAGTTGGTCGATTATTACTCGTTAACTTGTTGGTCTACTTAGCTGTGATAGTTTTCCTTTTAATTTCGTTATATAAACTACTGCTGTGATTTTTTCACACATCCAAAACCAACCATTTAGCTGGCAGGGGGACACTCGACTCTAACAAAAATTTGCACTTTAAAGCTTAATATTTCGCAAATAGATCCCTGAATCCAAAAATGGTTATGGCATACTCACAATGTTTTTGAAAGACCTTTCCAATGATACACCACACGAAGGGATAGAAAAAAAAAACACGACTTTACCACTTTGTCGGTGTAATTAATTATGTATACTCATGCCAAATTACAGCTTTCTAGTACTAAGAGTCTCGGAGCTAGACCGCGGATAGATAGACAGGCAGGCAGCCAGACAGACGGACATGATGAAACTATAAGGGTTCCTTGTTTACTACGGAATCCTAAAAATGCGCGTAGCATCACGTCTTGGTGTGAAATGGAAAAATTAAGAGGTCGAAACACCGTATATTCAGCTATTACGCAACACAATTTGAACCATTTTTACCCCTATATTCGCACCCCCAAGTCATATAATTTTCTAGAGATTCAATTTTAAAAAATAATAATTTTTTTTCTTAAGTACCTTCAAGATTACATTTACATAATTATTTGCTTACAGCCAAATTAGTAAAATAAGCTGTAATTTTTCAAAAAAAGAGTTTTTGTTTTATTCTGAGACTATAAGTAAAATATGGTTCAAATTGAGTAGTGCTCATCATACAGTACCACTAGTACTAGTGTCTTTGCATATCGCTATGGTTGAAGACAAGATGCGCAACCAACGAGTTAAAAAAAAAATTGGTGCCACAGAAATAAAAAAAACAGTGGCACTCCCAGAGTGTCGACAGAAGTGAAAACTTGAACAAGATCGCCTTGGTGGAAGAAAAATACTTTTATAGAACATTAGAATAGGTCTTTATTTGCTTATAATGTAGGTACATAAAAATAAGTTGTTAAATCATAATCATCCGTAACCATTCGACCCATCCGTCATCATTGATCCGTAACCTTATCTAAATAAAGAGCACTATCGCGTTTACAAAAAAAAATTACTTCCGAAACCTGCCAAGTAAAAATACTTGCATAGAATATTGATCCGTAACGTAATATAAATAAAGAGCACAATCGCGTTTAAAAAAATGAGGTGTCATCATGGTGTTGTGAAATCAATGGTTTAGTCCCATCTCAAAAATGCCCAACGTGCCTAAAGAAGTTTTCACTTAAAAAAAAAAAACATGTTACCGTAGCGAATATGTTCTAGGAACGTTCTCGCCGGATGCGAAGGGTGCTTTAAAATGTTAAGCATACAGTGCCTAGTTTAGTAATTTAATGAATTATGTTTTTACCAGAGAATTACGTGAAGAAGTAGAGAGACTACGCGCCAAACTGGCAGCCTGCAATGGGAGTGAAACGAGGTAAATTTATGATGCGATATTGCTTGCGCTTCTGAACGGGCCATACGCTTATTGTATGCGGAGTTGTCAGCAATATTTTATGTATGGAAAAGTGAAACCATAATAGCCTGTCAATGTTTTCGATAGTGGAGTGATCGTCCGGCAATACATTTTTTTTTAAATCGTTTATCAAAGAAGTAGTAAAAATTGGTACTTAATACACAAATCTCCTGGCAAACTGCAGTACAGTTTGTTGAAAATTTTGGTGGAAATATAGTCGATGGGACCGAAAGGTTCTGGAGTGGTGCCCGCGTACCGGAAGACGTAGCGTTGGAAGGCCTCCCACAAGATGGACCGATGACCTGGTGAAGGCTGCAGGAATCCGCTGGATTTGAAAAGCACAGAATCTGTCGAAGTGGCGGTGCTTGGGGGAGGCCTATGTCCAGCAATGGTCTTTCGGCTGAAATGATGATGATGTACATCCACCCTTAACAAACGTCACGTAAGGCCGCTATACTGTTAAGGGTGTGATAATACATGAAAATATATGATAAGTTAAAGGAAGTTGCTAAGACCTACAACCCTAACAGTCCCTACGACTCTAAGCCCTATAAGCCCTATAGCCCTAACCTATCATATACCTAGTGTGATAGATAAATATATAAATATGGTATGGTAGACAGGATTTCCAGGTTCGGGACTGTCAGTCCCGCAGACTCACGAGACTGATCAGAGATGGCTAAAGGTGTCTTGGCCACAGTGAGGGGTAATGAGACAAGAATATAAAATTCAAATCTGATTTATTTACAATATTTTACAGCTTATATACTACAATTACTTAACACACACTATTACATAAATTCTTAGTGTTCTATGCGTGTGAGATGCAACCAAATCAATATTTTAACTGGGCCGAGTGCTGAGTCAATGTCCAAAGGTAACATTGAACAATGATGATAGTGAAAGTAAATGGCCCGTTTAGAAGCGGCTTTTAAAGCCCTTATTCTATGACCATTTACATATTTTTAAACACTTAATAGAAACTCATTTTCCAGTTATCCTTCTACACCCAAGCGTGAGAAACCGAAGCCCATAGTTAACGGGTAAATATATAATTTGTATAAAATTACTGGCTGCGTATCAATATTGGCAAAAACTTATGGTTTCATAATGTTTTAGGAAGAAAAGTATCGACTCGCCCGATGGATCTCAAGACAAGGGTCTGCTCATTGTTTGGTAAGATTTTCGTTATAATTGTCTTTTGGTATTCATATTATTTTCTCCTCATATCGTGAGGAAATATTTGAGTATGAATATGGATGAGTTTAAGGGCGTCGCGTGTAAGTTCAAACCAGTTTGTGTTTGCGGTGAGTGGGACGTCGAGCGTGCACTAAGGCTACGGGGCGAATGCTCTTTCGCCGTTTGCACGCAACGCTGGACGCTTTTCACTCAGGCCGTACACTCAAGAGTACTTACACTGGAAGGCGAAAACTTCACTCGGTACAATGACGTATGTCTCTCCCACAGGTCTGACGGCAGTCGCGAACGCATGCGTGCTCGGTGCGTCGACGACTGCTTGGTACTAGCCAGTGGGAACAGAGAGTTGCGCGGCCGACTCTTATCCGTAGACGCCAAGAACTTGCCGCACAATGAAGCCAACAGAGCTTTTGTTGTAAGTATTTCGTAACCTGAATAATTGCATTATAGTTTGACCAATACCGCTGTACCTCGCCTTAGGAATACGCGGCGAGGCGGGGGGCAGTGTTGCCCAATGAGCGGCGGGCGACACGCCGTGCGCCGAGAGCGAACACGAATTAGCGGCCAGCACTGCTCCCCCGTCTCGCCGCGCGCCTTCCTAAGGCGCGGTACAGCGGTATTGGTCAAACTATAATTTATTATCCTTTGCTTATAAATAACGAGATATGTACGAGTAAATACAAGAGTAGTATGGTGACGTATTGTCTTTCGAGTTCATGCTTGGTTCCTTGGTGTAGTTTTATATTCTGACGATTTTTTGCGTGGTATTTACAATTCGTGTCATTAAAATTGAGACTTGACCGCGCCTCCCGCCACTCTTTTGGCCGCCCCGATGACCTCATACCGCTAAAGAGAGCTTTATATCGTCTACAGCGCAAGTCAAACGACGTAGTGCGTCAAGTCTCAACTTGAATGGCACGACTTGTACATATTTCCATTTGTGCAAGTGTCTGAGGACGGAAATCATATCTTACTTCCGTCGAAATATACCACTCCTGGTTACGCTCAGTGAATGAATGGCTATTATTGTCTATTTTCTCCATCGGATTGAAAACCTATGCTTTGTTTTTATAGGTAAAGCTAGACAACACTGACCGCGGCTCGACAGTGGCAGTGGTATGCGGTAACATTTCGGAGCGAGCGCAGTGGGTGTCACGCCTGCGTCTGGCCGAGCTCGCCTTGCCCGGCTACTCGCCCACGCTACTGGCGTCAGTGGCTAGCGAACCCGCCACCGCGCTCTACGTGGCGCCCAACGCCGTTGCTATCGGTATGTCATACACTCACTTGCTGCTACTGGCCTCGCTCGGCTATTTGCCCGTGCTACTGGTGGCAGAGTACACATTAAAAAAAACCGGCCAAGTGCGTGTCGGACTACGCACAATAAAGGGTTCCGTAGTTGAGATTAATTTATTTGTCCCAATAACAAACTTCACATTGTAGTTGAAAAACATGTTGTCCCATACATTCCAACTGCAAATGTAAGATTGTATGCACAATATTGAGAGATTTACCATGTTATTTTAAGACCATAGCATTCTTCTAGGTTTTCCTGTAATCTATGAGTAAAGAGCCATACTATGTATTTTTTTCAAAATTTTAGTTCCAGTAATTTCGGAGACAAGGAGGGGTAAATTTTCATCAAATTTCTTAAATATCTTTAAAAGTGTTTATTTTAAAATTATATATAAAATATGTTTAAGATCCTCGCAACAAGCCCTTTCATTTGATATGTCACACGGTACTGTTAGCAAAACTTTTTTTTAAATTTTCTTATTTGCCCCCCAAAAATGACCCCTATATTCAAAATTCATTTATTTACGTTACACGTTCGTGTTTGGGTCACAGAAATACATATTACGTGTACCAAATTTCAACTTAATCGGACTATTAAATTCGGAGCAAATTGGCTGTGACAGACACACGAGTGATCCTATAAGGGCATTTTTTTTTTGAGGTACGGAACCCTAAAAACGAGCAAGCCTTACAGTAGTTGCATATAATGTGTAACATCTGATATCTCACCTTGATAATAAGCAACATTAAATAATATTCTGAAAAAAATGATTCAGGTATTATTTGAAACGATTATTCGTAACAAACAATTATTTTTAATTATAATTTTATTTTATTAACACAAAGAGTAATGTAATTTTTTTTTTTTAATTCATTTTAGGGGAGAGCGGAGACAATTTACTTGGGTGAAAATAACAAAACTTGTTTTTAGTGTTAGTTTTATTGTAAATCAAATTTTTATAGGTTTTTATTAGTAAAAATCAATAGGAAATATTATACAGATTACGAGATAGTTACAGTTATTAGTTTTATATGGGGTTCTTAGTAAAATAGCGAGAAATCGGGGTTTGAACGTAAGTGATCCGAAAAGGGATGGAGCCTCGTCAAGGCCAACTCTAGCACCGCGCGTGTCATTGATCAAATCAAATAGTGTGTGGTTCTCCGACTTCCTGTTACACATTTCCGTTTCTTTCATGAAATCACTCCCATAGATTTCCTACTTCACAGAGTGCAGGAAAGCGAGAGGAAAGATTTTCAGGAAATCGAGCGGAAAGATGTTATACTTAAAAAAAATTGACTTTTAAATAGACTAGATTACTCTATTGAATGATGGTCGTGACGTGCAGGGTGTGCGGACGGGCTGCACTCGCTGCGCGGGCCGGTGCGGCTGCAGCGGGAGGGCGGCGCGGGGGTGGCGGGCGGCGCGGGCGGGGCGGGCGGGGCGGGCGGGGCGGGCGGCGTGGCGCGCGCGGCGGGCGCGGGCGGGCGCGCGCTGCTGGTGTGGCGGGGCGCGCTGGCGCACGCGGGGCTGCTGGCGCTGGGCTCGGCGCTGCGCCGCGCCGCCGCGCTGCAGCCCGCGCTCGACGTGGCGCACGTGGACCTGCCGGACAACACGCCGCCGCACATTATGAAGGTGAGCGTTCCTTCGTGTTTTTCTTTACCTATAGTGCTTACAAGGAACTTTTGTTGATAAACATTTGTGAAATTGTCACGGAAATTGCATTGACAAAACAAAATGGCGGCGTTAGTTCTGATTTTGGATACGCGCCAAAAGAACCTTGTAGCGTTGCACTCTCTGATGTAGGAAAATATCTCGACCATCGAGAAACGAGGATGTACAACTTAACAAAAAACAGTAAGAACAAAATGAGGGCGCCACTACCGCACTTAGGTCACTTCGAATGGGAAATGAATAAAAGAATTTAATTAAATTGTTAAAAACACTACTTGTGGAACTGAAAACCTACTAGCACTTGTCAACAAAGTAGTGCCATCATTATAGATCTGCATTTCTTAAGGGGGAAACGTCAGGGTAGCCTGCGAAATTTAAAATTTATTACGTTTTTTTGCAATTTGCAGGTCAGTATCATGTTGTATGTTGATTTCACGGCCGTAACAAATATGGCTTTACTCAATTATAATCATTACAATCAACAATAATGATTAAGAAGAAGAAAAACGTGTCAAATGTCATAATGAAATCATAACATTTGACACCTTTGCTAACTTATAGAATTGTATTGCTGATTGTAATGATTATAATTGAGTAAAGCCATATTTGTTACGGCCGCGAATCATATTTAGATCAACATACAACATGATACTGATCTGCAAATTGCAATAAACGTCTTTTCGTCTTTCGCCTTAAGTAAAATATTTAATTCCAATTGTCACCATGTCAAACTCTTTTATGTCGACCTGTACATATAAAACTTGTAAGCTGCTGGAATTGCCCAATGATTTCCGGCTACGAGTCTCGTATGGACATACCCACCTCTTTATAGAGGTCATTGGGTACATTCCTTTAAACAGTTCATATTAGAGCAAATTTTCCCGTGGGTTTCAGAATGGGTTGTTTTAGACATATCGAACTATTCTCGTTATATGAACACCACTATTTGTAATTTGCAGACTGTCGCGGGTGACGGTGTGGAAGGTCCATGCGTCGCGGTCGCATGCGGTCGTCGCGTGTTCCTGCTGCGGTACGAAGCATCCACGTCTGAGTTCAAGATCGCGCGCTCGCTCACCGTGGACCGACCGGCCAACTCCCTCCTACTCACAACCAATGTCCTGTTCATCGCCGGAGAAAAACCCCTCAAAGTGAACCTACCCTCCGGTGCCCTAGAAGCGTTCGGTATGGACGAGCCCACTATTGCCGCCGCTGCTAAAAAGCACTCCCCACCTAAAGCCTTCCTACTGATAAAGGAAAATCCTACAGAAATTCTCCTCTGTTACGCCGAGTGCGGAGTGTTCGTCGACGAAAACGGAAAACGAACGCGCAACGATGACCCCAAATGGAGCTCAGCCGTGTACAGCTGGGAGTTTGTCAACCCCTTCTTATATGTGATCGGAGACGACAAAATAACCATCGTGTATTTGAACGACGATGCGTATAGAATGCCGCCTTGTACCTGTGACACTACCTCGCTAGAGTCGACTGCTTCAGACTGTTACTTGCCCGAAATATTCACATTGAAGATTAACGAGCCCGTGCTGCTGGGCACGGCGCCCAAAGGAATAGTCGTGCGCTCCAAACATGAAAGCGAATATAACGTCTCAATCATAGAGGGGCTCCTGGCTTTCCGTAGTATTGGGGCGTCAGTCGAGTCCTTAGCCACGATATCAGACTCGAAGGGATCCTCCACTGACTTAGCGCAGTCCATGGCAGATTTAACACCACAGGACGTGTCGCAAGAAAGTGTTGAAGTGACGACAGGTTTCCTGGCAGACATCAGGAAGCGAGCGCGTCAACTACGTAACAAACACCGCAAAGAGCAGACGCCCGATGACGTCATCAAAGAAATATTGACAACGGAGGTCGGTATGAAACGTATGACGAACGGTAGGAAGTCTCCCGCGACTATTTCCGAATTTGATTCCGACTCGGAGTCGGACGACAGCGAGGACAAGCCGGTCTCGCCGAGGGGCCCGGCGGACTTGTGCGCGGAAATGTTCACGAGGCAAGTACGCTTCCAGTGATATTTATATTGCCAGCCAAACTCCAGAGAGTAGTTAGTCTGATTATACACTCGTATACCAAGTATAAGGGGTGTAAAAGACTCATCTCCAAACCGAGAGTTATATAATTTTTCCTGTCATTGTATGATTTTTTTGTACAGTTCTGTGACTGGGAATGGACTTGTTATGGAGACAGGTCATAATTAATAAAAAAATAACTTTTTTTTAATGTATAATTATACCGGAGGTATTTTGTAATTGTACATATCAAACATTTTCTTGCTCTGTTGAATGGCAAGTCACGCATGGGACGCATGCCTCTGGCTAAGACATTTAACACATAAAAAATACATTCGTGGCGCATGCTTTGCACTGTTTATAAAATGTCACCTTTACATTCTACGCTGCAGTTGACAGTGGTTATTCACACCCAAAATTGAAGTTATTTCCCAGAGATTTCGTTTTGGTGATGTGTTCTTTTGCACCCTGAGCTTGTATGATACAGGAAAACATCTGTATGTACCTGAGAGATGAATATTTAGTGCAGGAGTGAAGTCAACCCAAGTAGATATATTGTTAGTATTTTAATAGTATTTTTAATTTTAGGCTTTAATAAGTTTGATAGGTAATATTTAATTATTTATACCATGCCTTGGCAGCCTAATTTTACTTTTGAACTATAATCGTATTAGCACATATATACTATAAATGTACATTCTATTTATTACATAATTTAACTTTATTTTCTATGGTAAGGAACACATAATGTGGTTTTAAAGTCAACATTAAGAGTCTGAAATACCTCAAATTGCTTAGCATGATCCTCCGTTATATCGTTAATACTGCAGCATTAATTTTGAAATAAATATATGTTAAAGTTGAGGATTAATGGTAAGTACTATGTTCGACGAAAACACGGTTCCATAAAATTTTCACGATAGAAATAAAAAAAAATACTAAGTTACCTGCAAACCGAACAATAAACCGCTAGTATTAAAAAAGACTTCAAATTAGATCATGAAATTTAGCATAATTACTGAACTAAATATAAAGCATTATTTTTTATTACCATTATTTACATCGTAAAAAGAAATTTGCTAAACTAGCGGCGCCTTGGAGCTGCTAGCACCCCACTCAGGGGTTTATTTATAAACGTTGCTTAAAGTTAAGTAACATTCAAACGTCAAAAATGTAAAGGTTAAACAGTCGCCAATTATTACTTAACTCCGCTAAAGGACCGCGGACGCACCGGTGCGTTCAAGTACCCACGCGGCTTACAACTCTATTTGTATTCGCTGTAATGGCTATTATTGTCTGTGAATTTTTGTGTTTATGGTCGGATAAATATTCTCGTCAAATAAATCGACTAAAAGCAAAAATATTAATAGGCAACATTTTAAAAAAATGTTGAAAATCACGTTCCCGCGCGGTAAAATGTCAGTCAAACGTCACTCCCGTTCGCTGTAATAATTCGTTTTTTAATGGTTTTTGTGTGTAAATCGTCGGAAAGTGGTGATATTTTCATTTTGAAGTAAATATTACATCGTTTTAGATATAAATAACATCATGTTATACCTATTTTGACCCAAACAAAAAGTGTAAACAAACATTTGAATGAAAACGTGACCGTGCTGTGATTTTGTGGTATCTTGGTGTGTGATCGTCGATATTTTATGTGTAAGTCCCATTTTTTATACAAAATATTAGATTTCTAATAATTTTAGCATGTTTTTTCACCTAAATACGGCAAAAAAATATTTTTTTGAAACGGAGAAAATTACGTAAGCACTAGAAATTCTAGATATTAAAAATTCTAGATTTTTAGCATTTTTTATTTTCAATGTTTGTCTCTAAAAACGCTTTTGTTAGATAACATAACTATCCATAATGTACCCTGCAAAATTTCGTGTGAATTGGTACGCTAGTTTTATCAGAAATCGTTATTACAAAGAACAAAAGAAATAATAACAAAAGCGGGTAATAAAGATAAGTGAACGTTGTTTACAAAGACTGCAACCATTTGAAACGTATTCCTAATCTATTCGAGTAGCAAAAAACATAAACAATACTACTTGAGACGTTATAATGAAACCCGAGTAATTGTTTATTTAAGTGCGGTCGTAAATCTGTCACGGCGCGGACCGCCCGCGGGCCTTGAGCGGTTAAGCAACGTTTATAAATAAACCGCTTAGTCTCGCTCTCACAGTCTGTGAGCAGTATAGTGCGATTGAGATAAAAAAGTGAATTTGAACTGAGGTACTCTAGGCTCTTGATTAGATAATAAATATGTTTTGGTTTGATTATTATAATAATTACTAGTGCATTGTCTACTTATTTTACTGTGATTTTATAACTGACTTGATTTTTGTTTAGATTAGTTTTAAATGTAAGTGAACTTTGTTTATGTAACTTGACATGTTAAAATATATATTTTTGTAAAGTATCATAGTTTATTTTAAACCCAAAACTACAGTACTGGCAAGATAGAAACCCCTATTTTATTACAGCAAATAGTCATCCATTAATTAATTTATAGACAAAACATCTTAGGTGGTGTCACAATTAAATTATTTTTGACCGAAAACGGTTTGGTATTGAGATAACATAACGCCTGAGGTCCCGAAGGTTTAAGCAGAGATGTACCAATAGTACACTCACATTCCGCCAGTTATGTATGTCCGTGACTACCACCGTACCACCAACGCAAATCTATTCCATACTTAGTTTATTGCAGGGTACTAATTTTCTATGTAGGTTTGAGGAAAGCGAGAAGCTTCTCAAACTTGGAATCAACATTCAAAGTTGTGGTCCTGCTGAACGAGCGCGCGAAAGTTATCATCGTTGATTTCTCGGTAAATACAAATGTTCTAGTTCTGTTTTTTACGAAATTAATCGCATATAAGGGTACCTAAAATAAAACATATTTCACATAAACCTACAAGGGCACTTATGAAACGTTAGAAGCTAGGTGCACGGTTCCAATTGGTCGCTTCCTATGGAGAAGAGCCGGCAAGAAACTCCACGGTTACTCTTTTCAAAATAAATGGTTTCTACAATGTTTTCAAATTACAGTGATAATAGGTATTGAGAGGACAGTGTAGGCTTATCAACAAGTACCAGGTACTTAATAAAATAGAAAATGGTCCACAAGTCTACAGCCTACAACGTTCTCACATTCGCAAAATCTAAAAGAAAAGAATCTAAATAAAAGATAAACAAAATAATAAAAATAAGGATCTATTTAAACCAAATGACATGATTGCCACTACAGCTGTAACAAATCTAATTTGATTAAAAAAATAGAAAATTGTAGGTATATAATGTCAAATAATGAAAAGATTATGTCAATGAAGTATGTAAAAAAAGTAAAATATAATAATCATCGTAATTTGGTAGCAGTTAATAGACATTTACATTGTTATGCCGTTAATGAGGGACCAGGAAAGCCACTTGTGCATAAGGAATTATTGCCAAACTTCCTTGTCTTCAACGTAGTCTTTAATCTTATAAAATGCTTTTTTGATAAGGACACGTTTGATGTGGGTTTTAAACTTTCCATCGCTACCTACTAATTATTTGTATACTTAGAATAGCTGCAGCATGCCCCCTTTTTCGGCGTTCATGGTGGTCCTGCTGAAGGGAGCGTGACTACCACCAGACCACTTTCAAAGTCGAATTTCTCGAAAACTGCTAAGGTACCAATTTTGTTGTTTGAGCACTAATTAGTACCAATTGAGTACTAATTATTTATCAAATTTGGAAGCGATTGGCGTTGGTGGTCCGGCGGTAGTCACAGACATCAGTTATGTTTGGCCATGTAATGTAACAAGGGACGTTCCTATTGCCATCAACCGGCTATAAATCCAGACTCCGGGCTGCTACTGAGGAATTCCAGATGGAAAAAACACAATAACATCACCCGACCCGGGAACCGAACCCAGGACTTCATGCTCAGCAGGAGCGCTTGCGGCCACTAGACTCGCGAAGCTGCGGTATTGAGATATTTGCGAAAAATGCTAAAGAATCCATAAATAAATCATGTGTGAAGAAAAGATATCAGCTTTTGGAAGGGGAAACTTGAATCAACTTTTGAACGTATACTTACACATATACGTGTATTTTTTGACGTTCAAAAGTGCCATGATTACGTAAATAAGTAGGTAGTGAAAAAAAATTTTACGTTATTTGTGTATTAAAAAAATACAAAAGACGTAGATATATTTAGTAACCTATTCCGCATAAAAACCCTGTAAGAAATCGACACGTAAATTCACCTCTCAACGAGGCATCCTCAGGATGCAGTCGGCGTGGCAACACGCCTTGTTCGGGTTCGTGACAAGTCAATCGTCATCCTGAGGATGCCTCGTTGAGAGGTGAAACACGTGTCGATTTCTTACAGGGTTTTTTATGACTTTTTATGAATAGCTAAGCGGAATCGGTTACTAAATGTATCTACGTCTATTTTATTTTATAATGGACTAGCTTCTGCCCGCGACTTCGTCCGCGTGGAATAGTTACTTTGGGCGTATTTATTTGGATAAAGATTAATATCATGTTTATAAGGATGGAGCCTTCAATGAGACATTTGAACAATCAACACTTGAAATAAACAGTTTGAGGCAGGAAATGAATGATTTAAAGGAACAGCTTTCAAATGCAGTATCTTTGCTTGCGAAGTATGAGGTAAAATTGGAGAGTCACGCGTCCCTTATCGATTTCCTGAAAGAAAAACTCGATTTACTCACCAACGATAGATCGAACTCTCCTAGCGTCTCTACACTCGCTACGAAGCCGTCCACACCGACTGATAGCACTCTTGTTCCAATCCAAGTTACAAAAAACAAAGTTAAGTCTAAGCAACGGAAACAGAAGAAAAGTAAGCAACAAAAACCGCAACCGACTACCCAGCTATCCCTGTGTTCTAAACCTGAACCTGAGATCATTGATCTTAGCCAGTCTAACAGGCTTGACCAATCAACCTCGGCTACAGCGACCAATGTGGATGCTATCGATGAATCCCTCAAGGTGCCTGTTTCCCAATGGGCGACTGAAACTCGGAAACATCGACAAATGACTGCAATTAGTGGTATTGCTGGACCTACCGTAACTTCACTCAAGGCAGTTGAACCACGCAAATATTTACATCTGTGGAACATGGAATCGGGTGCTGATGAGATACGTAACTACCTGCAGCAGCTGTGTCCAGCAAGTACAGGTGCATGTTCGGATGAAATGTTAACGTCAAAGGGAGACTATAAATCTTATTTGGAGTACCTGCCAGTTGCTAGCTATGAAATGTTTCACTCTGCTGATGTCTGGCCGGTCAACGCAAAGATTAGGCCCTGGGTGTATAATAAAAGATCAGACGGTTTACATAAGCAGAATGAAAAACAAACCCAGCCCAGCCCACCCGCCAACAATCAGCCCTTTCGTAGCACATAAACTTTCGAACTTACATTGTTTTTACCAAAACGTGAGAGGTATAAAAACCAAACTATGTATGTGGCGAAACAATTTACTGTTGATGGAACATAATCTCGTTGCGATTACAGAAACATTTCTTGATGAGTCGGTTGAAGACGCGGAACTATCACCAGGAGACTGGAATATTCTACGACGTGACCGAGGCACGCCATGTGGGGGTGTTCTACTCGCCGCGCGGTCGCCTTTAGTGTTGCGACGGCGCCGCGAAATTGAAACGGACTGTGGTGAAGATCTGTGGGCAAGTTTTACGTGGTGTGGTCGTACTATTTACGTGTGTGCAGTATACATTAAACCATTAAACCAAGTGCTAAAGACGCAGACTATATGCGTTGGGTTTGTAAAATCGAAAGTTTTGTATCTAACTTTAATTTTAGGAGATTTATATTTGAACAGTGCTTCTTTATCAATTGTTAACTATTATTCTTACTTTTTATCTTTTTGTTGCCTGAATGAGAAGAATGTGGTGAGTAATTCGAATGGAGGTATGCTAGATGTGGTGTTGGTCCAAGAGAGCGCTGACGCGATTGATACTTCTGTCGCTGTCACGGATGGTATAGTTAAACCTGACAATTATCACCCGCCATTAGATATTGATATTAAAATTAAATCTACACATATTTCTGATGTCATTGAACCAAGTAATATTGATACCAGCAAAGACTGGAATTTAAAAAAATGTAACCGAGATAAGCTTTTAGATTTACTTTCGAAAAATTCATCGGAGAAGGTTGTACAGACTGACGATGTATGTTTAGCTGCAGAATACTTTTATGAGTAAATTTATTCCATCTTTGATGCTTGTGTACCAAAGAAACGTCGATGTAAAACTACAAGTAGGCGTTATCCAGTGTGGTTCACCAAAGACATAATTCAGGACACTAGACTTAAGCTCCAGTGGCATACTGCTTGGAAGCGCACTAAATGTACAGTAGCCCATAAAAACTTTTCAGATTTGAGAGCTAGCCTTAAAACACGGGTTGCACTTGCATACATCGTATACCAAAAGGATCGAAAATAATTTAAGAGCTGATCCGCGTAATTTCTGGCAACATATTGCCAGCTTACGCTCAAAAGGTGGTTTTGAGCCGAGTGTTACCTCCCACTAAGCATGAAACTTACAGAAACTTTCTACAATGTTGATAGACCCCCCATAAGAACGTTTAAAAAGAAAGATCATAAAAACATTACGGCTATTTTCATGTAACATATATGTTTTAACTTACCAAAATGTTAAAACAGATGTCGCAACAACATTACGTGTAAAAGTTGTTTTTTATACTTTGAAGAAACAAACTTTTAAAAACTTACTGTAAGTAATATTAATGATATTCCTACAATGTCATTATTATAACATTGCAGGTGAAACACTGTAGCAACCTAATTTTTACAACATACTTTTTATAACATTGCATCTACTTAGCAAACTGAACTTATGAAAACTTTCGATATTAACATTCCCGCAATGTCATTTATGCAACATATTTTTTTTAACCTATACACAATGTCACCATTACAACGTTGTTGTAACTTCCTTATACAACATTGCCGTTATTTTGCAAATGAAAATGATTGTAACTTACAATTAATAACATTCCTGCAATGTAATTTTTGTAACATATTTTTATTAAACTATATACAATATCACCAATAAAACGTTGTTGTAAGTTCCATAAACAACATTACCGTTATTTTGCAAATGAAACCTAATGTAACTTACAATTATTAACGTTCCTGGAATGTCATTTTTGCAACATATTTTTATTAAACTGGAAACAAGTCGCCTTTACAAAGTTGTTGCAACTTCCATAAACAACATTGCTGTTACTTTGCAAATGTAAATTATTGTAACTAACAATTATTATAATAGGACAATTTACCTGTTAAAATTGTGAAATCAACACAACGTTACATGTTCAATGTTGTCTTAACTCCAATGAACAACATTACGGGTACTTTTCATAGTATAATTATTGAAACTTAGGTAAGTAGGTACTACTAATAAGATCTTGCTGAAATTTACATATTGCAATATTAAAAAAAAAAAAAAACGTGTGGCACTCGGGGACTGCCGTGGTAAAGCTATTGCATAGCATTTGTAACCTCCATACTTCCTATTTGTCAACGCTACACTTGGGATGATGACGTGATGATGATGACATAAAACAAAAATTACGTCATTACATGGTAGGCGGAGTGGGGGTGTTAGGTTTTATTTTCGTTACGTTACGGAATTTCTTGGATTTTTTGAACTTACAGAGTTGTAATTCTGATTCTAATGATTATAATTCTGTAAAGCCATATTTGTTAAGGCCACGAATCATATTTAGATCAACATACAACCTGTTACTGACCTGCAAATTGCAAAAAAACTTAAGAAAATTTGAATTTCGCGGGCTATCTTAGCGCATCCCCCTTAATTACTTATCTAAATACTACTCGTATAACGTATATTATGGTCGGTAAATTATTTATTTACATTGCGAAAACCTAAAAGTCTTGATTGAATATTACTCGATTACCAAATGAAATAATTAATCAAATGTTTCTTCAAGTTCAACGCGTCTGGTCTCGCTTTACTTATTAAAAAGAAAAAAAACCGGCCAATTGCATGTCGGACCACGCACAATGTAGGGTTCCGTAGTTGGGATGAATTTATCCCAAGAACAAACTTAACTTTGTAGTTGAAAAAAAAAATCTTTCATACGGAATGTATGGGAGAACATGTTTTTACAACCGCAAATCTAAGTTGGTCGATTATTACTCGTTAACTTGTAAAGCCTACTCAGCTGTGATAGTTTTCCTTTTAAATTCGTTATATAAGCTACTGCCGTGAATTTTTTCACACATGTAAAACCAACCATTTAGCTGGCAGGGGGGGGGGACACACTTGACTCCAACAAAATTTTGCACTTTAAAGCTTAATATTTCGCAAACGGATCTCTGAATTCAAAAATAGTTTTAACACACTCACAATGTTTTTAAAAGACCTTTTCAACGATACCCCACACCAAGGGATAGACAAAAAAAACAAACATCCCCACTTTACGTGTAAGGTAGGTACCCTAAAAAAAAATATTTTTCATAATTTTATTTTACCACTTTGTCGGCATGATTAATATGTATATCCATGCCAAATTACAAATTTCTAGTACTAACGGTCTTGGAGCTAGACCGCGGACAGACAGACAGACAGACAGACAGACGGACATGACGAAACTATAAGGGTTCCTTGTTTACTACGGAACCCTAAAAAATAAGCCTTATTACAATCATATAGGACGTAAGTACCTAACAATGAACTTGGGTCGCTTCGTTTCAAATTCATCAGTGTTGCCATCTTAGAGCCTGTTCCATGAAATTAGGGGAAAAGCTGTCTCACGTAACTCACGTTAAAATAGAGAAAAAAAATTTTTTTTTTCGATAATATTACATAACAGTTACACAGA
Organism: Agrochola litura; assembly: GCA_949152395.1. Classification (NCBI taxonomy): domain Eukaryota; kingdom Metazoa; phylum Arthropoda; class Insecta; order Lepidoptera; family Noctuidae; genus Agrochola; species Agrochola litura. The sequence goes on from OX424511.1 coordinate 9,194,661, forward strand.
ATACTGAATTAGAAACGATATTTTGTATTACAAGTATAGACTTAATTAAACGAAAATTTTATGTAGATAATTGCAAATTAATGACTTACTCGTAGTAAACGCGCCGAGAATAATTATGAATTGTGACGTCATGGTATAAGCCCGTTAGAGCGTTTTCGGTGTGCGTACAGATTTCAAATGCATATAAAATCAGAAAATAAATCATAAGAAAGTTTGAACGCATGGGATGGGCGCCGGCAGCAGGGTGCAAGGGGGTGCGCTTGCACCCCCCTAACGGAATAGAAAATACATAGAAAATCAATGCATCCGAGCCCGAAAGCAAACATTTTCGAGGTCACTTCGCTCGCTCTTAATCTTCTAACTACTTATTTCTGAACGTGTGAAAATAAAAACTTAATTTATCCGAAAATATCCTAATATATTCGAGCGTGCTCAGACATCTTATGTCCTTTGCGTTCATAAGGTTTTCTTTACAAATAGGCATAATTAGCCGTATTTCTGTAATAAAGGACAAAATAAAACCTATCGAATTCGAGATAGGTGCTAAGATTTTCAAGCTAGCTGCGCTCGCTTTTGAATCCTACATTTTTCGATTGATGGGCTTAGATTGATCAAGTTACTTCTTGATTCTAATATAATATCCGAGGTGGAGTCAGTGGAGTGCAAAAAATTTCAAGCTGTTTTCATGGCATTGAAGGTGCACCTCCCTGGAATAAATCCTGCTGGCGCCCATGTTTGAATGCTACAGTTACTGTTGATATTACTCTGGATTATACTTTTGACTGTCGTAATAAAATAAACTGGTGCATGTTCCCTATCTGTCGAATTTGTAATTTTGCCAGTTTTTGTTAAATAGATTTATATCTTAGAGAGTATAAGTTATTTTGACAGAATCTATCAAATGAGTAAAACGGACAGTTTTGTTGACAGAGGTGGTTTTGACACAAAAATATGTCTCTTGATTTCAATACGAGTTACCATGATAGTTTGTTTTGACAGAATCGGTCACATTTGTAATTTTGACAGTTTTTTTGTAAAGTTGCTTTCGGAATGGCAGATTTATTTCTTAAGATAGCATGTCATGGTTTGTTTCGACAGAATCTGTCAAATTAGAAAATTTACAGTTTTGTTGACAAAGGTGGTTTCGACAAAAACTATCTCTTGATGATAAATACGAGATATCACATAAATGATAGTTTGTATTTACATTAGCATCTGTTACAAAAAACCACGACATGCTATCTTGTATCGCCTAAGAAATAAATGTGCCTGTCCAAATGCAACTATATAAAAAAACCCTTATTTAGGAAAAATCTCAGAATGCAATGTAATAGTGATCTCACAAATGTCTACTCACTATGATACTATCGGTAGGAACCTGTAATTGGCTTTTTGTATTTTACAAGATAAATAAATAAAACTGTCAAAATTACAAATTTGATAGATTCTATCGTCCTCTCTTCAGATCTTGTTCTGTCTAAGAAATAAATTTGCCTGTCAAAAGCGACTATCAAATAGCTGTAAATTTTACTAATTTGACAAATTCTGTCAAATCAAACCATGCCATGCCATTTTGTATATAGATACAGAACAAGAAATAAATCTGCTTGTCCAAAAGCAACTTTATCAAAAAAATTACTTATTTACAAATTTGACAGATTCTGTCAAAACAAAATATCGTGATATCTTGTACTTACCAGCAAGTGACACATTATTTTTACACGAAACCTGTCTGTGTCTCTGATAACAAAACTGTCAAAAACTTAAGAGCAGTTCCGGAGATCACCCATTCCCATTACATACAAAGGTACAAACTTTACCTTTTTTTATTATTAGTAAATACTAAATAGTCATACTAGCTGGGCAGACTGAACCTACATTTGGACAAAAACTTTTCAGGTAAATACATTTTTCATGATGATTTCTTAGTTTGATAAGACTTGTGAATTTATTTGTGACAGTTAAAATATTATAAATTGTGTTTTATTTTTCTTATAAAAAGAAAAAACATGTCTTTTATTCCAAAATCGTGCTATTTTAGATATACGAATCACGTGCTTTAAATGGGATAGTTTAGTATATTGGTCAAATAATATACTTTTATAGTCAAAATCCATCGTTTTTCGCGTGATTGCTCTGGCAACACTGCTACGCGTTCAAGTCCAGCCGACTCCAGCAGTGTTGCCAACCAGTACGATAATTATGGGGGCGTATGATAATTTGGCCTATGGTACGATGCACGATAATGAATGTCTAACGTACGATAATTTTGTGATTTGCTGAAAAAAATTCAATGTTCCAGTATCAAAACGTATTTATCAAATACGAAAAAAAATTCAATATCAATTGTCAAGTACCTATGTCAATATCAACAAGTAAGTATCTCTCCCTCTCTTTCCCTCTTTAGTTTTTTATTTTATTTTACAGTGAAAACACTAAAAACTATGAATAAACATGTTTGTTTGTTTAGTATTAGGTAATTAATTAAGCACAGTGGTTTTAATATTGTGACACTGTAGCACATTAAACTATTTATATTGCTGTGCCCTAGCAGGGTTCATGTATGAAACCTATTTAAACTTGTAACAAATTACATGAATGCAATAAATGATGATTATGATTATGTTTAAGGTTTGTGCTGCTAGCACCACTACTAGTGAAACTTGGCATTATATCGTTGGCGCAGGTGGAGAACTTAGTAAGTAACAAAAAAATTCTTGTTTGGAGAAAATCGCGATTTATATACGCGGCATGATTTGGGTGTTACGAAAATAGTGAAAAGTCAATTTGTCCAAAATCGCAGTTATTTAGTTCTCCATCTACGCCGACGATATTTCCCCTTTGATTCTTGTGTAAAATTATTCATCTTTTGATAGCAACGATAATTTTGTCTAAAATACGATAATTTTGACTTGGGAACTCGATAATTTGAACTTTTGGAGTTGGCAACACTGGACTCCAGCCAGTCCGGAGTCCCAGTCCGTCATTAATGGCCATTATTTTCAAAGAGTATTTTATTTACTTTGCGGTGAATGCGGTGGCGGTGGTGTACTTATCTTTGCGTGCCTCGCACAGATTAATAATGCTCGTGCTCGTGCGTCGATCCACGTGTTGTGCCTCTGTCTCACAGAACACTACTAATTACTCCTAGCGGAGCTCTGGCTACATACTCATTCCGGTTCAAGGCAAGGAGAAACAAAAATGGACCACTACAGCCATGACAAGGTAAGTGTAACTCTATAAGAAAATCATCATGTGTAATTTTTAGGTAGGTACCTAGTTTAGACATGGGTAATACGGTTCCGCAGAGTACTTAAATCTTTGACAAACCGCTCGAACAAGACGCCACGCCATTACCTACCAAGGTGCATGGTGCATATTGTCGTGGGGGTGGCGACCCATTTCTGACATATTTTAGTTGAATACTGTTGTAGTTCTGTAGAATTATGCATGCATCAAGTATCGGATTGCATGTTACGCTATTATTCATCGGTAGATAGGGTCATTTTAGTATATTATAATCTTGTAATATTAAGGTAGGTAGGTGGGTAATTTATTGCAATGGCTGATTATGGCTGACTGTCGCACCCTGGCATCTTGCCTATAAGTATTAGCTTTTGTCAGCGACTTCGTCCGCGTGGGAGGTTTGAGTACGTGGGAGTCGATTATATCGTAGGTACCTCCATACAAACTTCCACTCCTCATTTCACACCGTTCGTTAGGATGATTACGCCGTAAGTAATGGTGTTGATGACGTATGATTTTCGCATTTATAATGTCAGTATGGATTTGTTGAAATATTTCCTTAAAAACTGATTCATTCAGGCATAAGCCTTTGTTTGAGCTGCCATTTCTCCATATATTAATATGAGTATATGTAAGAGGAGGAAGAGGGCATAATAGCATTTTTACAATATATTTCTATTTTATTATTTTAAATGATTTATGTTTAGACAATGTTTGAACCACAATTGCTTGGGGCCTGTTAAAGGCACCTAAACGACAGGATTAGTATAGTCAATTGTCATTGGATTTATAGCAAAATGTTATTGCAGAGAGAGACAGCAGACGAGGGCAACCAAAGAAGACGTTTAGAACCCTGACAATCAGGTTTGTGGTCTAGCATTAGATATGCTAATTTTTACTGATTGTCATTGTTAATTAGCTATTAATACCACAAACCCGATTAGCTGCCACGGACACCTTCAGGATGGGTAAGAAAATGTTATTTTTACATGTAGACACATAACTTGAATAGAGATAAAAATAGTATTTCCATCGCTTTAAGCTTTTAAGTAGGTATAGTTAGTAGTCATGACACATTGTAATTTGAATAATAAGTATTAATTTTCCATCATACCTGACCTACCTACTGTTCCAGCTTGACACTCCGCCCACCGCCGTCTTTTCCTACTCTGTAATAACATGGTCAGTAAACGATGATGAATATGTATCTGCTGCTCCAAGAAATTGGATAATTGAAGAAAAAACATATGCATGTAGCCAAAAAATAAGAAAATTGAAAGGAAGGCAATCAATTTAAGTATGAAACCAGAAGAAGACTGGAATGAACTAAAAAATATCACTATAGTGGGACATTATGGTAACTATTAATGATTTTGTCTTCTGTCATTGACTAGTCTATTGCTCAAAGGTTAACTGGTGGAAGAGATCCCTTATAGGGACAAGTTCGCCTTTGTAATTTTTTCACCTGTCCTGATTGTATTTTTAAAATGATATTAAGTACAATAAAGAGTATACAATACATAGATACTATGGCACTTGATATATTTATTTATTATTTTCAGCAACACTTGCTGAAGCAAATGAAGTAGAAAAAAGAAAAACCAAAGCAACTAGCGAGTCTGACACAGCTGCATTAGAGGAAATTAAAAAAAGACGAAGAATTAAAAATAAAAAATACTACCGTGATGACTATTTCCCCACCGCCAACTTTTAAACAGACCACAGAATGTGCATCTCGAGATTTGGCTATTGATGACAGCTCATCTCTCAGCCCAGTGAGAACGCATGCAGACGCATCTACTGATTTAGTTTCTGAGGAGAATAATAAAGACAAACCAGGTAACTATGTACTTGAAGAGGATATTTTTAAATTTTGACTAAAACTTTTTCCAATTTAAAATTAGGTAATTTAGTGTAAAGCTAATTATGTATATACAGATATCTTTTACGGTTGCAGAGTCGATGTATATATTTGTAAATTTGTGTGAATATTTTATATTTGATGTTGACTACAATAATTTTCTATTTAATAAGAATACAATCATTTCGTATGCAGGTGCGGCAGTTTCAGACGTTGCTAATGAGTATATTGTGGATTTAGATGGCACATTGACACCTGAAGATATTCGGAGAGCACAGATCATATATCGAGATGATCATGTGTCATCACCAACAGGAATTTGTAGTGAAACATCATCTGTCGCTGCGCATAGTACTGATTCACTTACACAACAGTTAAGTAAGTTACGCAATTTACAATCTTTCGTCTGAAGGGCTAGGTTTTGCACGCGTACTTTATCCGTGTTGAATACGTATTTACTGTTCGCTCGAAATTCATTAAATTTTCCTGATATGAAAAATATCCTATGTCAATATCTAGTCTGTCCAATTTTACTTATCTGCCATTCTTCACTTTCTTTTGCTAAAACAGCTGTTTTCTTGCAAATAAAGCAATCTTAGATAAAAAGTTGGCAAAGGTGTGTCGAAGATATAATTTTTATGTTTGAAATTTCTTTACCAAATAAGACAAGTAAGATTGGACTGGGTATAAACATCTAAAATTGTCATACATTTTGGAAGAGGATGGCCTCTTCCAAAATGTATGACAATTGGTTTATTAGGCACTGAGAGGTGAAAGCGGTACTTATTTAAACAAGAGTTTTGAGAAAAATAAGCTATAGAAATGACATGTCCAGTTTCTGCCCTCTGGTCGTGGTCTGAAACGATAATGTTCATGATCCAAGGTTTTACAGTAAGATTTAAAAATTTAGATTTAAATTATTATGGATTTATAAATTCAGTAGAGGTTGCGCAACATAATTCTCAAAAAAACAGTACTCAAATATAACTTCCGCCTCGCCATTTTTAACGGGAAGTACTAAAAATGTTTTTGACGTTCCATTTTATCCCGTTGGTATGGAAAACTACCAATTTAGGTTGATGAATTAAGTGGACTGTATTTAAAGGTTGGCGGTAATAGGTGATGAACGGGCGATCAATTGTTAGGAATTCAAGGAGAGCACGCCTTACCTTATCTTCCCTCGCTACACGCGTTCAGCTTGAAGATGGCGGCGACGGGATCCTGCTTTGTTAGCTCGGCACTGTCTTGTCATTGGAGTCCCACATGCACCAAATCACTCAACGGCACCCGCGGGCGGTTATTGTAAATAGTTCAATCACAGATTTATTGAAAGCGGTTGGAGCGGATTAAGCGAGCAGAGCGGCGTGCGCGGCTTGACCGTCGGAAGCGGAATCTGTCACGCCTCGGTAAAAGCGTGCTTTATTAGGAGGGAGAAAGGGATATATGATCGCCTGTTGTAATTAATTACTAATCCCACAAGAGATGGCGTTACCATTTCCCCCCGGCTTTAAAGGGTTGCCTTTAGAAGGAACCAAAATAAAATAAGCCATGTTAGGTATACTACCGCATAACCTATCCATAAGCTAAGACAGCGTTATGATATTAAATAATCTAAATTAACTTTAGCGGAACACTTATAACGAAAGCTATTAACTAAATACCTAAACTAAGAGAGAGATCCAACTTCAGGCTAGATCTCACTGAGTCGGTAGCGGACAGAGACGCACAACAGGGCGCATATAGCTACCCTTTGCGGTTTTAACAGTAACAACGCGGGTTGTACCGTCTTTAGATGTGTGCAATTTCTCTATGAGGGCTAAAGGCCATGAAAGCGGCGGAGAATTATCATTCATGACAATGACTAACGTACCCTCCTGTATAGGGGATGCAGGACTATTCCACTTGGATCTAGTCTGAAGCTGGTGAAGGTATTCAGAACGCCAGCGCCGCCAGAACGACTGCACGAGCTTATCAAGCAGAGTATGTCTCTGAAGCAAACTAGAAGAGTCTGCTTCAGGAGCGGGAAGTGACGACAATGGCGCTGTGTTCAAGAAATGCGCAGGGGTTAACGCAGATGATTCTGCAGGGTCACTACTCAGTGCTGTGAGCGGACGCGAGTTAACCAGTGCCTCGACTTGAGCGAGCACAGTTAAAAGCTCTTCGTAGGAGAGAATCTGTTGACCTATGACCTTGAAGAGATGCGTTTTTATTACCTTGACCATGCTTTCCCAACATCCACCAAAATGTGGAGAAGCGGGCGGAATAAACTTCCAATCTATATGATCCATGGAAAGTTCTTCCTGAAGACGGGTACGATATTCTCTGTTGAGAAACTTATAGAGATCGCGTAAATAAGAATTTGCACCTACGAAACAAGTGCCGTTGTCCGTGTACAAACATTGTATAGGGCCGCGTCGCGAAAGAAATCGTTTTAGGGCTGCCAGAAATGACACTGTGCTTAGATCCGTCGCAACTTCAATATGTGTAGCGCGCGTCGTCAAGCATGTAAAAATGCATAGCCAAGCTTTACGGCTTTTAACGCCTCGACCACGCACTGGCGTGTACTGCAGCGGTCCTGCGTAATCACAACCGGTATGTGTGAACGCTTTATCTACCTGCTTGACGCGATGGCTAGGAAGGTCAGCCATGAGAGGAAAGACCGGGCGAGGACGGAATTTAAAACAGACGTTACATTTATATATTCTGTGGCGAATTATTCGCCGTGCAGCTAAAATCCAATATTTATGCCTGAGTAAGGACATAAGCAACTCTGGACCGGCATGGAGATGCTTCCTGTGATAGAAATCAACAAGAAGGTCAATGACATGGTCGTGACGCGGTAAGATGCAAGGATGCTTATAGTTGTAAGGTTCGTCCGAATTAGACAGACGACCGCCAACGCGTATGATGCCATGCTCATCGAGAAACGGCTTGAGCTTAAGAAGCGCGGGAGAACAAGGTACATTATTTATTAAATTTTTAATGTCGTTACCAAAATAAATAGCCTGGACAACTCGCAACAATCTATACTCTGCAAATTCAAGGTCAGAGCTTGAAACAGAAGCCCCAATAGAAAGTTGCCTAAGAAACCTACAGACATAAACGATGGCGCGTAGTAACTTAGACCACGACGACATGCGAAGCGCGAGTGCATAGATCGGAGATTCCACGACCTCGACGACCACGGGATGAGAAACAGACTTTCGTTCGGGTATATCCTCGGCTTCTGCACTGTGGTCACAAGATTGTATGGTCCACTCTGACGGATCATGGGAAATCCAAGAAGGCCCACGATACCACAAAGGATGTTGCAGAAGTTTAAATGGAGTAACCCCACGTGAAAGGCAATCAGCAGGATTCTCAATACCCGCGACGTGATGGAAACAAGTAGCGGGAACCAGCTCTATTATTTTAGTAACGCGATTGGCGACAAAAGTCTGCCAGCGGTGCGGTGAGGAATAAATCCATGCGAGCGCTACTTTGGAGTCAGAAAATGCGTATATTTTATTGATGGGGTAGTGGGGCAAAACTGTGTCTTTAACCTTGCAGAGCAACTGAGACACCAGAAGGGCCGCGCACAACTCCAGTCTCGCAACCGAAATGGTTTTGACAGGCGAGACCTTGGACTTGGCACAAACTAACTGCACCGAGTAGTTAGAACCAATGCGGACTTGCAAATATACGACTCCGCCGTAAGCGCGTTCACTGGCATCAGCAAATCCTATTAGATTGACAACACATCCGTCGACCAACCCAAGATGACGTGGTATAACAATTTGATTGAGCGCGGAAAGCTCAATACAAAATTGTTTCCAAGCGGCGACAATATGGTCGGGAGGTGCGTCATCCCACTCACACTTTGATAGCCAAAGCTCTTTGATCAAGAGCTTGGCGTACAAAATTGTGGGAGCCACAAAACCCAGTATGTCCCATAGTCGAGCCACTGCGGAAAGCATGGTGCGCTTGGTGCACTTATCATCAGGAGGTGCGACGTCAAATCGAAAACTATCACAGGATTTATCCCAGCGTAAACCGAGAACCTTATGCGGTACAGACCTCTCAAACTCAATGTCTGGAGAAGCCTTATGAGAATCAGGTATGTGTGCGAGAACCTCTTTACAGTTGCTTGTCCATTTGACAAGATCAAACTGGCCTCGCTTGAAGAGCTGAATAAGCTCTTCACAAAGCGAAATTGCTTGCGGAGCGGATGTGACACTACATGCGATATCATCCATATATAAAGCGGAGGTGGCGACAGCTGCTGCAGCGGGAAAGTTGTCGCCTTCATCAGCGATCAACTTGCGGACTACACGTAACGCGTGATATGGACTGGACTTGAGTCCAAAACAAACACGATTAAATTGATATACGGATAAAGGTTCACTGTTGTCAAAACGATAGAAAATCCTTTGAAATCTACGGTCAGATTCGCAAATGCCGATATTTAGAAACATTTGGCGGCAATCAGCTGACAGGGCGACTTGGAAAAGACGAAACTTTATTAGGATGTTAAATAAGTCACCCTGTAGATTAGGGCCGGCATGCAAAATGTCGTTAATCGACTGACCCGATGTAGTCTTGCAACTAGCATCTAAAACCACACGAAGTTTAGTGGAGGTCTTATCTTCGCGAATTACGCCGTGATGCGGAATATAATACGAGGGAAGGGAATTATCCTCATTGTTGACAACCGGACTTAAAAAACCCTTATTCATATAGTCACGCATGACGTCATTATAGGCGCCGCGTAACTTGAGCGATGTATTAAGTTTGCGTTCTAAACAATAGAAGCGTCTAAGTGCGGCAGCGTATGAGTCACCTAGCGAATACGGGTCACCATAAAAAGGTAACGCTACAACATATCTGCCACTGTCATCGCGAACAGTGGTAGCGCGGAAGTGTTCTTCACACTCGAGTTCCTTACGGCTCTGCGAGGGCGGTGCGGAAATCTCTTCAAGCTCCCAAAATCGCTTAAGAAGAGAATCAATATTATTTTCTTGAAGAACAGCACAACAAGACATAGTATAATTAGAAGTATGTGACGTAGGCACGGTACCCATAATCACATATCCCAATATCGTCTCAATAGCGGGAGGTATATTATGTTGTTTACTGCGTACCACATTATTTAAAAATATATGTGGTAATATGGAGGCCCCTAACAGGGCGTCGATGTCTCCCGGCTGCGCAAAGTCAGAATCTGCCAGCGGTAACATCTCGAGATGTTTGAGTTGGGATACGTCCACTTGCGCGTTTGGCAACGTGTCCGTAATACGTTCTACGATAAGTGAAAAAATGTCAAAACTAATGTCCATATTAAAACGGGAATATATTTTAATATCTACGGAACCCTTGCAAGATTTTTCCGACCCACCGATCCCTTTAATTATTAATTTCGTATTCTTAAAGTTATTCCACAGTCCGAGGCGTTTGAAGCAATCAGAAGTAATAAAATTACTTTGTGACGCACTATCGAGTAAACAACGTATTGTATGTGGTCTGTTATTGACATCGTAAACAATAACTTGTGCTGTTGCCAACAAAACCGTTGTTGACGCCACACATTGCTGCTTAATATCGCGCTGAACAAGACAAGTGTCTGAGCGCCGACGACCGTGCGCATACGCAATGGACGTCGTACACAGCGATACCTCTGACTGGGAGGCGAGCGGAGCAGCTGTATTCGGAACCGCTCGCGGTGACGTAACAGACTGGTCAGGTTTACGTGACTCATCCGATACCGGCGATTTTTTTTCAAAATGCAGCAATGTATGGTGGTTCTGTTTACATGATCGACATTTAGAATTACTAGAACAATTACTTGTTTTATGTTTTAAGCTTAAACAATTTACGCAAGCTTTGTTCTCTTTTACACATTTAAAACGCGCAGTCGGGTCTAAATTATTAAAAGCGGGACATTTAAAATAGTGGTCGTGCTCAATATTATTGCACAGACACTTATTAGAATTATTATTGTTAGACTCCGAACATGCTACGTAAGATTGCGGGTTAGGGACGGGATTACTCTTGTTATTTCGCGATTTATTCGACCTCTGTTTAACATTGTTATCATTTGACGAGTTAAATGCACTAGGCTGCGTATTATGATATATTCGGCACTGATCTTTGATGAAGGAAATAAAGCTATCTAGTGTAGGTATTTTATTATTACGTTCCGTCATCTCGAAGGCACGAACCGTTTCTGGGTCGAACTTTTTTAAAGCAAGTTGTAATAGTATAAAGTCGGAAAGATCCTTTAATTTTAAGTTTTTAAGGGCGCTAACGGCGGTAATAAAGTTATCTATGAACAGCTGGAAATTCGAAACAGAGGCGGGGCCAGACAATTTAAGATTCAAAGCCTGATCAAAGTAGGTAGACGCTAGGACACGAGTATCTTGATACCTATCAAGGAGTGACTGGAATATGACTTGATAATTCTCAGCACTGGGAGTTACACCTGCAAATACAGATTGCGCTTTCGGTGACAGTTTACCTATTAAATAGTACAACCTGTCTGCATCTGTCAGAGAGCCATTATCGTGCACTGTTGACTTAAAGCTAGCATAGAACAATGGCCAGTTCCGTATATCGCCATCAAACGACATAAGTTCAATTGGGGGTAGACGGGGCAATCGGCCTGACGGCGGAGCTTGCGCGGTTGTGTTACATCTACCCTCTAGCCGCGATTGTATGCGTTTGATGATGCAATAAAGATCCTCGAAAGAAGTGTACGCCTGGTAATTCGGCTTCGTCTCGGGATTAAAAGAGAGTAACTTTGCGTTATAAGTGTCTAACAAATGATGAAAGTCTGTTCGAATATTATCTACTGTCATACAATAACTAAGAAACGATTCTGTTTTAGTTTCGGAAGTATGGGCAGTTTTTGAGCGCTCATAAATGTCTTGAATACGCTCAAATAAAACATTGCGTTTAGCTTCCAAAATTGACAGTTCTCTTTCTTTCGACATGTTTATGTTGGTATAAGTATATACAACCTATCCAAACTATGATTATCTAAAGTTCCTATTAAGTATATATTTCTTAGATGAAATAAGATAACTAAATGTAAGGTAGGTGTAGTTATGCGGCGGTATTACCTAGCTTGGCGAGAACTTTAATAAAATTGGCGGTATTACTAAAAGATGCTTGAAATATGGAATTTACAAGACAACTATGATAGTTTTTATTATAATAATTACATATGTAGTAGGTAGCTACTTTGAGTATATTACCTACTAGGTGCGGGAATGACCACGTAATGGGTATTGCTAGGTTTTTAACCACTTACGTAGGCACTTCTAGAAGATACCTACGAGTTATATGGCAGAATATGGATTATAAATCCTTCTCTTGCGGGGTAAGCGATGAATCCGGCTCGCTAGGACCAAATTATGGTATGGAAAACTACCAATTTAGGTTGATGAATTAAGTGGACTGTATTTAAAGGTTGGCGGTAATAGGTGATGAACGGGCGATCAATTGTTAGGAATTCAAGGAGAGCACGCCTTACCTTATCTTCCCTCGCTACACGCGTTCAGCTTGAAGATGGCGGCGACGGGATCCTGCTTTGTTAGCTCGGCACTGTCTTGTCATTGGAGTCCCACATGCACCAAATCACTCAACGGCACCCGCGGGCGGTTATTGTAAATAGTTCAATCACAGATTTATTGAAAGCGGTTGGAGCGGATTAAGCGAGCAGAGCGGCGTGCGCGCAGCGTTGTCACACAGCTACGCGGCTTGACCGTCGGAAGCGGAATCTGTCACGCCTCGGTAAAAGCGTGCTTTATTAGGAGGGAGAAAGGGATATATGATCGCCTGTTGTAATTAATTACTAATCCCACAAGAGATGGCGTTACCACCCGTAATTACCTTTAAGTGTGTGAACAATAACTATAAGCCGCTTATTTTAGATCTAAGGTATTTATGTAATTATTGTAATGTAATCGCGTATAAAATACGACAATGTAACTAACATGTTTTTGTGTACACATACTACACATCAAAAGTGTTTTTTTTTTTTAAATTACCCACTTCTTAAAATGAAGGTAAGTATTTATTATTTCTTTGACATGACATTGACATATTATTTTGAATTGACCAGTTTCTGCTCGCTTTGCAGTTCCAAGTTGCGTCTTACTGTGCGATTATTTTCTGATATTGATATTTTCTTATAACGACCATTGCTATTCTACACGGACTGATATCATCTAGACACGATTGATATCATATAGACGATTACTATTGCTGCTCATAAAGGATTATGTTTTGCTACTTGATTTGGATATTATGATGAGGTGCATTAATTGTGGCATCGCTGTGCAGTGGATTCGCAGATATATCGTGTCAAGGCTGGCGTTACCCTTGCAAGTGAGACTCGCTCGATAGTTAGCAAATCAGGTACGCCTCTATACTACGGCAGTCGCGTAAACCATGCAGTAAAAATAATATTTTGAGCTGTTGTGTTATAAATTGAAAAATACAATGATATTTGCTATTGTTCCAGCTCCTATTAGATGGATACGCTTGTTACGATTGTTTTAATTGATTAAATACCGAAGCTGCTGACAGTGGGAGATTACTAGACCATACAATGGTCTGCCGTGGATATGGTGTGTCAGTCGGACTCGGAAATCCAAGACACCGACGTTTTTATACTGTTGCAGTGGACGGCCCCTTAGTACCCCTTATTTCCAATGATAATAATTATCAGGTGAATATTTTTTTTCCCCAACTACGTTTTTATTATATGTAGGTAAAGTCTTTGGAAGAAAATGGCTAAATGAATGGGACAGATCTCTCAAATCTGGAACAACGAACGATAGAAACGACGATCATAAAAGATTAAAGGAGTGTTTGTCATGTAAAACTCAACATAAACATATAACATCACGCCAGCGATTTCCGAAGGATTTGGGCGAGGTCAACTCATCCCACATTTTGCCAGTTATGTCATGTCATTTTTAATAAAATGTATTTTAATAATATTTTCAGGATATGGCAACAATTATTCATGCCTGTTGGGTTCGAGTGAATCGACGCCTGATTCATGACGCATCAAAGGACTTGCAACAGGATGTTGTTCCATCCGTGGAACATAGATCATCAACACCGTCGCCACCACTTTCTTTACAAACAACACGCTCTATTATTTGCTGAACATTTGGACTATCCTGAACAAGTGGGTGGAATTTATATAGGAAGGCTCCTGCTATTCTTAAATCAAGCATGAGATTACGAGAAGCAACATTAAAATATCTTAGGCGAAACATTTTAAAATCTCTTTTGAAGCGACCATTTATTATTTCAACTATCCATCTGCATAACGTAACCTTTTGACTTTGATTGACCTGTGAGTAAGTTAATTGCTGTTGCCTCACATATAAAGGACTCTGGTTTAAATACTTTGTCATTGAAACCTTCTAGTAATGGAATCGCATCCCGGGATCCTCTATCTAGTATACAAATATCGTTTGGCCTAAGTTACGAAACGGACTATCTCCAGTTACGAAACGGACTATCTCCAATTTCGAATAAACTTTTTATTATGTCAGCATCGCTTTGTGTAGCATCATATGGCCCTAAAACATCAATTATTTATGTCCATCGCAGGAACAAATCACGAAAGGTTTGATAAGATTATCGTACCTACTTATGCAAACTGTAGTTAGAACTCTGCTGTAAAAAAATATGTATCAATGTAGAAATAAGCCCAGCGCTCTGGGGTAATGAGTGCGACATTCTGTCGCATCATCTATTTTTTTATTTAAGTGTCTCTGTATACCTACAATAAAAGAATTTATTTGGCAATAAATACATAGTTTTATTTATTTTAATCCCAATTCAATACCAACAAGTAGGTAAATACAAATAATATTATGGGTATTGAGGATAGACACCAAAATACGGAATTGAAGAAGATTAAAATATCATTTTATGTGTATTTATGTATTCAATATACATAAGAATTTGGGATTTAATAAAACAATAGTAAAGCACTTGTTTAATAGGTGCTTTACACTTTTCTTACACAACTAAAAATATCCAAAAACAACTGCAGAATCTGATCTCAGATCAACAAAATATTAAATACACCAATTAGTACATGTGCTCACTCACAGATGGCGTTATAATAAAGAAAAATCCCTAACGTATAAACCTGATTTTGACCAGTTTTCGCAAGTTTTTGAATCCTGAAACTTATTAATTGATAAACTATAAAATACGACAATTATAATAATATAACAATCAGTACTGAACATTGGTTTTGACTACCTAGGCAAACGTCCATTGCCCCACCAGACATGTCCTTTTAAATTCCTCATATCTCGTCTTTTTATTATTGCAATATTATATTTGAACGAAATAAATACACACTAACTTAAGAATATGTTTGATTTACAAATTGTTTTGGTATTACGTTAGTATGAACTACGCATGCTACGCCGGCCCCTTAAGCGAGCGCTAATCAGTTAATGGTCGCTCGCGCTTAGCGACGTTTGCCTTTGATATAATAATAATATTTCACCACCGCCGCGTAAGTACATTTGTTGCTTAAAATGTTACAGGTCAAGTTATGACTGAGCTGAAAAGTCTCAAATCTATCGCTGTCTTCACTATGCATCGAGTGGAGAACATTGAAGATACCCTTAAGAGAATTCGAGTACCTTCGCAATGTGAGACCAGTCCCTCACGACTACTTCCTGATTTGCCACTGAATTACACGGAATTACGCCACCTTAAAAGCTTAGAGGAGAAGATGGTGGATGAACAATTCGAAAAGCAATTGGTAATATTTATTTTATTTGATTATAGTCGCTCGTAAGAGGCTCAAAAAGTGTACTATATACATACTGATCAGGGAGACCTCTATACCGGTGTGTCCTTCAGTGGCCATACTTTCGAGTGTAAAAAAATAAGTTTTTTTTTTTTCTTGTTAGGAATTTTTTATTCAACTCATAGGTTTAACCGAGTCCTCGCCAGCTTGCTGCTTGCGGGCGGCCGGGCTTTGCCTCCCGCACGCCGCGTACGCCCCGTTATCGTCATACCCGTGCACCCGCGCGCAAGCAGGCGAGGACTCAGTTAAGCGGTCGGTCGACTTAAAGCTAAATATTTTTAAAGTACCAAATATATAATACTTTTCATGCAGTAAACCGATGGGTACAAATCCTGCCTCTTTTAGTATCTCCTGCTAGAAGTAGCTACTTCGATAATTCAAGTAAAAGTGTTCTGATTTTTTTTATCTTATTTCAGTTTAATATGCTGAGGCATACGGGCGGGAGTAGAGAGCGCGACTGCGTGAATCGTTGCCTTGAGAAGATTTTCATCAATTACTTGCCACAATTTTGCTCATGGACCGGCAAGAAAAAAAACTTCAAGGTGTCATCGCTCAAACTTATGACGACACCACACGCACAAGTGA
The DNA here is from genome assembly GCA_949152395.1 of Agrochola litura. Lineage (NCBI taxonomy): Eukaryota > Metazoa > Arthropoda > Insecta > Lepidoptera > Noctuidae > Agrochola > Agrochola litura. The sequence goes on from OX424511.1 coordinate 9,211,187, forward strand.
GAGACTTGTTTGGTTTCTGTTTTTATTTCCGCTGTTCCACATAGTTTATTTAATAAATGAGGCCTTTATCAAATTAACTGGTTTTTATGTTCTGTCTTCTACATCTAATTAACTTGAAGTTTTGTTTTTATTCGTCGTAAACATTTTCTCATATTTCTTTTGTTTTAAATAGATGCGGAGCCATGACGTTGCATATAAAATATGCGTTCTAATAAAGCCTGTCACAGATTTAGCTACAATATATATTAATATACCAAAATATTTATTTATAGCAAGGCTTCTTACGATATACTTAGCGTGCTAAGTTTACATCAGAGTCCACACACTCGGGTATAATATCTAGGTACTTATACCAAAACATATTATAGATGAGTGTGTGGACTCCACGGATTTGCTCCGTGGTGGACTCTGTCAACTAGTACGCAAAATATATCGTAAGATGCCTTGCTATAAGTATACATTTTGGTATATTAATATACTGGATGACTTTTTAAGTCTCGAAAAAAAAAATGGGTATAATAGGTGAACGGAGTAGAAGCAAATGGCATACCTACTTAATTTTTTAAAATTTATTTTTTCAAAATTTCTCTTTGTCTAATATGAGACGGTATTCGAGACAATCGAGACGAAAAAAAGTCTTCCGGTATATTATAGCTAAGTTTGTGACAGGCTTAAACTTCCTTTCAGTTTTGTAAACTTACATGCAACAAGTTGCAGAATAGTACTTATAGAAAACCTCTATTACTATTCTGGAACTTGGTGCATTGCATGTAAGTTTACAAAACTGAAAGGAAGTTTATTAGGCAACTTAAACGCAGATTTTATTTGCAATGTCATGACAACAACAAAAATTCAAGTTACATGAACCCTACATGCTCAAGTTACCTGTATATTACAAATGTAACGTTGCCATGACCATCTAAATGGAAGTTACGTGCAAGTTACATGTGCATTATTAACGCGACGTAAAATGTGCAAGTTACCTATATATTACAAATGTAACGTTGCGATGACCATCTGAATGGAAGTTACGTGCAAGTTACATGTGCATTATTAACACGACATTAAATGTGCAAGTTACCTGTATATTACAAATGTAACGTTGCCATGACAATCTAAATGGAAGTTACGTGCAAGTAACATGTGCATTATTAACACGACATTGCATTTGTAGGTTGCCGGTAAGTTTCAATTAAAATGGCGTTGTAACGTTTGTACTTAAACTTTCAGATAACTTCCGAATGTGACGTTACTGTAACTTATATTTATGAAATTTCTGAAAAATTACAAATGAATAGTTGCTGTAATGTATATAAATTAACTTGCAGAAATTTACAATAAAACCTTTCTAGTATGTTACCACTGTTAAGTCCACGTAACGTTGCAAATTATAGATGTTGAAAGTTTTATCTGATCCATATGAGCAACATTGCATCCAATGTTTCTGGCGTTGCCGTTAGGGCTATTTCATCTACGTTCGTGTAACCTTGCTACAAGATTGCACCTTTGCATTTGTAACTTACACCCACCCAATTTATAGTTTCAGCAATGTTTATGCAACATATTCGTGCTCAGTGGGCTATAACGGTGAAAAATTTACAGGTGTTCGTGCGGCTGACGCCTTCGCTGATTTCTTTTTTAGCATTTATCTTCCCGATGTTCCGCGACTTGATGTTGAAAAGGTCTCCCTTTGTGATACTAATGTTAGCAGTAATTATGTAAATATATTTAAATTCACCCCTCAGGATATCATATCAGGAATAGGTAAACTCAAACTTAGTAGTTCGGTAGGGCCTGACAACATTCCTCCAGAAATTTTGAAAACTTGTAAAAAACACCTTTGCTTACCTTTATTTCACATATTTAATCTATCTTTAAAAACCGGAATATACCCACCACAATGGAAGATTTCAAGGGTCACTCCAATTCCCAAGAGTTTGAATAACACATTATTAGAAGAATTCCGTCCCATTGCCATTTTGTTATCACCGGCTAAAGTTTTTGAAAACATACTACATAATTATATTTATTATCAGTTTGAAAAGTATTTATGTAACGAACAACATGGTTTCAGAGCAAAAAGATCAGTAAATACTAACCTTCTTACCCTAGTCTTAATATATATAAATCTCGTGTCACAATGTTTGTCCTCAATGGACTCCTAAACCACTTAACCGATTATAATAAAATTTGCACACCATGTGCAGTTCGATCCAACTTGAGAGATAGGATAGGTAGGGTAGGTAGGGTAGGTAGGGTAGGTAGGGTTGGTAGGGTAGGTAGGGTAGGTAGTTAAGAAAAGTACTAAGTGCTACCCGTGTGAAACCGGGGCGGGCAGCTAGTAGACTATATATCTAAACGATTGGACCGTGGAGGCCAGGTCGATGTCTTGTACGTTGACTTCCAGAAACCGTTTGATAGGGTCAATAATGATATCCTGCTGACTAAACTATGTGCCATCGGATTTCCGCCAGGTCTGTTACGGCTCCTCGCTGACTACCTTCGCGATCGTCAGCAATTTGTCAGACTTGGCCTTTATGAATCCAAGCCCTATCATACGCGTTCCGGAGTCAGTCAAGGATCAATTCTGGGACCGCTTCTTTTCTTGATAATTAATGATCAACGACCTTCCTTCATTTATTCCTCACGCCAGAAGTCTATTGTATGCAGATGATTTGAAACTCTTTTCCGAAATTCACTCTGAAGCCGATTGTCTGGCGCTGCAGCGTGATATTGAGGCGATATTGGAGTGGAGTATTAAGAACAAAATGGAATTTAATTCTTCCAAATGCTTCGTCATGAGTTTTACTCGAGCCCGAAACCCTATCACCTTTACTTATAAAATTAATGGCAGCGCTATTACTAGAACAACTGGAATGAAGGATCTGGGTGTCACGTTTGATAACAAGCTTACGTTTCATGATCACATGGCATTGGTAGCAAAGGATTCATTTAGACGATTAGGTTTCATACTGCGTAATGCTAAAGATTTTAGCAACATCGGCGCTATTAAATCTATTTTTAATGTACTTGTTCGTAGTAAACTAGAGTCCCGTGCATGCGTCTGGAACCCGCACGAAAAGAAATACACTTTACTCTTAGAAAAAGTACAAAAAGCTAATCTAAAGTACCTTTATAAACGTTTGAATGGTTATTATCCGTTTATGTACCCTCCGAATTTTCTTTTAGGCTGCTTAGGGTACAATTCTCTAGAGGTTAGAAGAAATATGACCAAATCATTAATATGTGTAAGATCCTTCACGGAAAAACCGATGCTCCTGAACTGCATTATGAACTGTCCCATCTTTTTGCTCCGATAAACTATAACCGTGGAAGGAGGCATAGATTGTTCGCCGTGCCTCGGAGTCGAACCGTCGCTCGAGCCCAGTCTCCCGTCCCTCGCACACTCTCTGCGCTCAACGCTCTCTTGGACGCTAAGCCTGACTGTGATGTGTTCGCGGATGAATGGAAGAAGATCTTGTCAGTATGTCTGGAGTATTGTAAGATGAGCGTATGACTGTCGAGTAGTTGTATACTTTTGTTTACTGTACCTTAATAATCTTTTGTCTTTAACTAATGTAATTGGCCTTGGCCGTTTTATGTTAAATAAATAAAAACACCTTCGCAAATAATGCATTATTTTACAACAAATTTGGTTAGCATAAAAAAGGTTATAGTGAGCCAACCTTAAAAGATGCTGTCGCGAACTTTTAAAGGGGAACAATTCTGTCATACATGATTTTTGCGAAACTTTAACCGTTTACGCAGCGCACGCAGCGGAAGCTCTCAAAAGGAAAAAAAAAAACACGATTTTGAAACATTCTTCATTGGTGCTCCGCTCCTATTGGTCTTAGCGTGATGATATATAGCCTTCCTTATTCTGAACCCCCCTACATCGAAATTTTTCGTCGGTTATTAAAAAAAAATCTGCTGTTCCATACATTTTGACCGCGTAGGTATTGCACTTTTCTATGAAACAGCAATTTTTTAAAAATTACCGACGAAAAATTTCAACGCAGGGGGATTCAGAATCATGTACTAAATCCATGGTAACAGTTTTCGCGTCGAGGTCCTTGCCACCCTGTATAAATAATATTATAATTTCGCTTTTCATGTCCGACTGTCTGACACCGTTTTTCTTCTAAACTAATAAGAGGCGCGCTGCACTGCAGCCACCTGGTGAACGAGGGCGGACAGTGGTGCCGATTCCCTTGTTCACAAACTAAATTTAAGTTCAGTGCATCTTTTTCTTTTTGTTTCATTAAGAAAAGGACAGAAGATAAATTTTAGTTTAGTCCTGTCAAATTAATCAGCGCCTGTCACTACCTGACAGCGCCTGTCCTTTTACGGCGCTCATGGTGGTCCTGCTGAAGGGAGCGTGACTACGGCCGGACCACCTTCAAAATCGAGTTTCTCGAAAACTACTAAGGTACCAATTTTGTCGTTCGAGCACTAATTAGTACCAATTGGGTACAAATTATTTACTAAATATGGAAGCGATTGGTGTTGGTGGTCCTGCGGTAGTCACGGACATGTTTTTATGATCCCGAATGAGGACCGAAGGAGACAACATGTTTTTTTTGTGTGTGTATAGACAATAAACGCTGCATGTGGAATTTTTTAAATAAAAGTAGGGTTACAATTGTTGGAATTTTTTATTTACAATCTTATTACATTTACATAATATGAAGTGGAATTTGGAAAGTTCATGCGAGCACACATCAATGCCTTATTATTCAGTTTATTTTCGTCACAATCACTACTCGCACAACACTTGCTAGACAGTATCTAATCGTAAACAGTAGTCATTTAAACCCCATATTATTTGGTTACGAATTGTCTTCGAAATTATTAACAAGATGATGTACTTCAAAAGTGTACTACACAAATCTGACGTATTAGCGGAGATCTCTTTACACAAATAATGTACAACACAAATAATTATACAGCTCGCTATATCAGACATTCTATGCCTAGTGAATCATATAGTTAGACTCAGTCAAAATATCATAATATAATACAAGAATCTGTTGCTGCGGCTAATTTAATAATTACATCATATGTTCACTGGGTCTCACATTAAATACAATAAACAAACACTTCAGAGTCACACCGACATATATTACATACATAAAAATGACAAAAATCGTTATAAGTTGAGGCAGTTTTCAAAACCACGAGAGGTCCTACAGACTTGCGCAGCGGTTGTTACAATATACGGTAACGATGGAGCCACGCTCCACCAGTGAGTCGAAATGAATTTGTTATATTAGTCCTTACTTTAATATTATGGAAGATATGAAACTGAACCCTGAACACACATCATATCGATATTATCCTGTAGATCTACATCGAGAGGTAGGTAAGGACAGAATCGAATATATTCTATTATCTTACCTGGCCTAAATCACAACACTAAAGGTTAATTCCAATCGTTGCCGTCGCGCCTTTCATTTACAAAGTACGGGTTAATTGATTGTATAGCCTAATAATATATTTATCAGTTCATTGTTGATGTTTTATTGCGATATTCTATTATTGCAATAACGAAAAGATTCCAAAACGTTTTCAACTAGCCTGCCGTACACCGGTCAATTTATCGTCAAATAATGAACATGAACACATTGTTAAAGATACTTCAGATCGCGTTTGTAAGGAACTAAATTCATTATACTTCTACTTTTGAGAACAAACTGACGGATGTAGGCTTACTTCAGACTATCAGACTTATCCTCGTGACTCGTGAAGTCGTGTCCGATGCGGCAAGTTGTAAGCTGAGCAACGGAGGTATGTACACTCAACCAAAGAAATAGGCATACGGACATACATAAATTCATGTTTCTCAAGTGTGATGTAAAAGACTACTCAGCACACTCACAACATTGTTTAAAAGTTGTAGAAATTTAGCTGCCTGTATACTTATCTCTTTGTTTGCCTGTACTATCCCCACATAATTATGCACGTCACAATGACTTCTCGCGTTCAGTTGAGGAAGCCGCGACACTGCGGTGCGCCACACAGACAGGGGATCTTCTCGTCCTCTAGCGGGAACTTGTAGTCGTACGTAATCTCTTCGTCGACGCCTATTGGTTGCTTTGAGTATATCACGATCTTCTTCTGAGACTCTATTGTTATGATTTTTGCGTAGCAGTTCGGCTAGAAGGCAGAGAGACGCTGTTAGTTACTATCAGAACTATAGGTACAGTATTTCTATTTTCTTAATGTCCTTAGACAAACTTCGTATTTCGTCAGTCGTCGGATTTCTATCAGTTACCCTTTGCACTTGGTGCAGACCGGACGCTCTCAATCGACTTGGAAGTATATAGAGTTGTTAATACTCTTTTTACTTAATGTAATTTATTAAAAAAATGGGAGGAAAGCTGCTAAAGTCGCAGGCACGACAGATAGGAAAATAGTTTTACAGCTCTATATAGTTCACACGGAAATCAAAACAAAACAACAATAAAGTACTTAGTTCTGAATTCAAATTATTATACACGATAAATCTAATAATTGATGGACATGGAAATTAGCATTCGTTTGTATTCGGAAATGCGATGATTCCCGAGGGACATTAAGAAAATAGAAATACTGTAAACATTTATTCATCTTAACATAATCCAGCCTAAATTATCCCACTGCAAGGACTCGGGCGTCCTCTCTGTGAGAATGACCGCGCCGTAATGGACCGCACGAGCTCATTGCTGGTTGGTGGATGTGACCTATCTTTCATTGTTTTAGGACATGCCTGTTTTCTCGCGATGTTTATTTACCGTTATAAGAACAGTTGATTAAATAAATTGCACACCTACTTGGGTGTAAATCCATGACCTACAACTCGTAAGTTGGGGCCGTTACCACTTATCGTTGCCTACTAGAATCTAGCCACGCTAACTTTACAATGGAATAAATGGGCAACCCCAAAAAGTTTTATATATGGTATACTTTTACATCAGTCAGTTATATCAGTTTCGGGGTTGTAAGTAAATCTAATGATTTTGATATTTTGCATAATAGATTATGTGTAATAGACTATGTCGTACCTATGCTCTACCTCAATACGATGACTAAACTGTATGAAATCCACACTGCATGGTGCTAAAGTGACTATTCTTTACCAGGAATAAATCAGAATTTAAATAAAATGATGATGATGTGTGATCTAATATGCTTTAATAACATCTATGTATACCATGTTTTACGCAAATAAATTATCTTATCTTACCTATCAAAAAGACAAAGTATGAATTTTTTTTCTTAGCACAGGATGGTGTTGCCGTCTATAGATTTTCAAATTATTATTTTTATTAAGGCAGACTTAGTGTGGCCAGACTCTATTACCCTGAATTCTCCTAAAAAGTGTCAGCTTGCAAAGTTTTTCAGTCACTATCAAAAATCTTATGGACATCACAACTTTACGTCTTCATCAAGAGCTTACGTCTTGCTTTAGGAGATACTTACATTGCAACTGTGGTTGATGAACCTCGCCAGGTTCCCGCACTTGGTAGCGTCGATGATAGTGTCGAGGTCTATCCGGAACAGATAGGAGCTGCCGATGCCCGTGGCCTCGTAGTGCGCCTCCCGCACGTCGGCCACTATAGGTCGGACCATCTGACCCACGTACTCTATCACCATCTCGTCCGCGGCTATCGGCTCCTGGGGACACGAATTTGGTTAGTCTTGATGATAAACGATGTTTAGTTTCGGTAAATTAGATGGAAAAATCACTGTTACACGTCCAAAGAAATAAAAAAAAGCAGTGGTACTCCGGGAGTGCCGACAGAAATGAAAACTTGAACAAGATCGCCTTGGTGGAAGAAAAATACTTGTATAGAACATTGGTCCGTAACTTTTTCTAAATAAAGAGCAAAATCGCGTTTACAAAAAAAAAAAACTTCCAAAACCTTTAAAGTAGAAATACTTGCATAGAACATTGATCCGTAACGTAGTATATAAACGGCACATTCGCGTTTACAAAAAATTCTAGATGAATATAACTGTAGGTAATTAGCGCTGTGCGACCTGAATTGCACTTTACTATGTCGTGGCAAGAGTCGCTTTTTATTTAAATGATTTTGCGGAGTTAATCTGTATTAATATGCGCTTTCGGTCAGTTTAAACTTGTGCTGTAAAGACGAAAGAAACGATCCAGTTTGTAAAGGTTTAATATTCCGATACCCGCTGTGCGGAAAAAGAAAGTATTTGTAAATTGTTTAATCTTTTCGCTCTACGAATGTACAGGTACACTGACTTCAATAAATAAGTTTCAGGTCTTAATTCGCGACATGTCTATGATAAGCTCTTCCACCATAGATCAGATCCGGTAACATGGACAAAAATAATAAAATTGACGGTAACTTACTTGTGCGAACAGACCCCAGTCGTGGATGCCTGACTTGGCGAACTTCAGCTGCTTCTTCCTGAACTTGAGCTGGTTGAATTTCAACAAATCGGAGTCGGTGTCTGTTCCTGTTGATGCACAAGAGAATAATGATAAGAAGTATAAATTTTTATATGTCACAATGGAGAAGCCCATAATTTAGATAGGACAAGTCAGCCTATGCTAACTCCCTGGACAAAAACTCTTCTCCACTTTTCAAATTCCAGCTCTATAATTTTCCAGTTATCTTGCATATTTTTTTATTTGATTGTTGGTTATAACTGGAAACACTGATCCTATTAAAAAAGAAAACAGCGGCACTCCGGGAGTGCCGAAAGAAGTGAAAACTTGAGCTATTTTATTGAGCAGGAAATACTTTTAATGAGGTGTCGGTAACGGTGTCGCGAGTTCAATTATTTATTCTCATCTCAAAAATGCCTAACGCGCCTAAAGAAGTTTTCACTTCAAATATATGTAAGGAAATGATTACCTACTTACATGTAACTATCATTTCTTCAATTTGAATTTACCCGCGCTTGTTCAAGCGCGAGTGAGAATGATTAGATTGTATGAAGGTAGGAATGAATGACTAACTGATGTGAACTGACACTACAGTGTTCTGCATGTCATTGTGATTTCGAGGTTAAGAAAAATTATAAAATACCTGAAGGATTTAAAGGAGACGATATTCGTGAAATTAAAGGTTTTGAATGTTGTTTCTTTATTTACAGGTAAAGTTATATTTTGTAAAGCAGTAAGTACCTACTTACTTTTATAAAACAATCTTTTGTAAAACAATAAAATACTTTATTTACAGAAACGCAATCGAGTTTATTTACGGATATCTTATATATATTTCTTTGGTAGAAAGCTACACTATTCCAGAGTGATTTCGATAGTTTTATGCCAGAAATAGAATTTCCATACGAGTGAAACCGCGGGCGCAGCTAGTATGATAAAAAATCTTAGAAGTACTTACCAAAGGCAGTAAGCAGTCTCCTCTGGTTGGACCTGGCTTCCCTGGACAGGCCCTGCATCTTGGACGCCTTCTTATCGTCGATATGATCGTGTAGCGCGGTCGCCGAGCTACGGCCGTGGTGGTATTTGTATTTCGCCTTCAGACGCGCGTCCATCTTGTAGTAGCCTTCTGTACGCGCAGAACCGCTTGAATGACCCTGATAGGATACATGGAGGATTAGGTATGCTGATAAAAAGTGCGGGTAGAAGATTGGCTGTTATAAATCAATTCTCCTATAAAAAAAAGCTGTCGGCGCAGTCAAGCTGACTATAACTGATTTCTATTAGCAATACAGGGTGGCAGGGACATCAACCGCGTAAATATTGCACTTTTCTATGAAACATCGCGAATCGCGAAAAATTTCAACGCAGGGGGGTTCAGAATCATGTACTGAATCCATGGTAACAGTTTTCTCGTCGATGTCACCTGTATACACGCGTCAACGTATGAGTATAGTCAACCGCACGTCCATGTTAATAATTTGACCATTGCAGCCGTAACCTTGGTCGTAGAAGTAACCAATATTCTTCGATACCTGTACCGTAATTAATAAAGGTTTTCGGTCCTTGATTGCAGCGCTTTTACTTCGTGGCAGGCTTTTTTAGATCAAATGTAACTATTGACGTGCGTTGGACCGTACTAATATGAGTGTATCGCGAGTCGTAAAAAAATCTAACCAAGAACGTTTCCGACGATCTCAGTCGAAAGACAGAACAATGTTCAAATTAATTAGTAACTTGCAGCCTAAGAATTTACTAAACTCGGGCGATCTGTACCTTCAAAAATAAACAACTCACCTGTAAATCCTCATAAATATTATTATGTCTTTTAGACTTCTTCTTTGGCGGCGAGTAACAAACATCTGTGGGCGGGTGATCAACCCAATGCGTATCATTGAGCCAGTAGCCATGCGCATCTTCGGCCAACAGAGCCTCATACGCCCTCCGTAGATACTCCACGTCTTCTCGATCGATGCCTCTCGTTAGGAATTCATACATAACTTGCATCTCTGCCATGAGGTCGCGCGCTTTGAACGTGACTTTAGGATACGTAGCTTTGTCGTAGTCTGTCTCGCGCGGTTCGTACAGCCTGCGGAAAATGTTGAGGTGTTAGTTCTGCTTTTGAATAGCGTTATGCGATTGTGTATATCCAGCCATAAATATTAAGCACACAACCGCACATCAGTTTTAAAACTACAAAAAAATGCGTTTTTTTTAAATACCTACTTAAAATTATAAAATTCAGTTCGCGCTACAACTTAATTTTTTACGACTTTTTCAAGTGTCGTCGTTCTAAAATCAACTTAATTAAAGTTGATATTTATTTAAGTGGAAAGAACATCACTTCGATACAATCGATATGAACATGTGAACGTGATCTTAGAGCGTCGTATCTGTAACTCATACTTGTGTGATAGTTTCTTTCTAGAACTGTGTTGATTTTACTTTACACAAGTCCGTTCCACGCTCAGACTTAAGAGTCTAAAAGTGGGCGGTACTTATGTAGAATACATTCAACACTATTCTAAGTTTAAAAATAACTATAAAGTAAAAAAAAATGTTGCATTATAAAATAGCTTATTAGTCTTTTATGCTAGATTGTAATTAATTATTAAGGATCTGTATCCTAATTGCGTAATGCACGATCAATCACAATTTGTTTCGATTTGAAACAGATTGCTAATACATTGCTACATAGGTTGGAAAAAAAAAATCTGCTCAACAACGTAAATAACGCAATGAATGTTGTTGAACTATCAAAATGAAACAAATTTGTCATAATCGTTTACGAAAATAAGTTACGCAATTAGGGTACTGGTTCTTTTTAATTAAGGATTTAAAAAAAAATCTGTCTAAAGCTCGATTATACATTTCAACGCCAGGATATTGTACATACTTGTTCTGTATCTCGGCCAGTTTCTTAGGCTCGTGTTTCCTCTTGTAGGGTCGCTTGGCGTCCTTCTTGCTGACCTCTCTCGGCACCTCTTTCTCTTCTTTTTCTCTCTCATCTTTGTCTCTTCCTGGCTCCTCCATTGGCGGCGACACCGCGCTCTCTGGTTCCGCCATCCACGTGTAACCTGTTAATATTGAGAGTTTATGTAGTGGATATTATCGGAAAGCGCCACTACACCATCGTAGCAGTGAGCTACGCCGACTAAACCATCGTAGCAGTGAGCTACGCCGTAGCGTTAAGTGAGCGTTGGTGGCGTAGATTTTGGACTACGAGAGTAGGTTGGGGGGTCGTCAAACATTTGAACATTAGGAAAGACGTGTTCTTGAGTGGTACCCACGAAGGCGAAAATGCAACGTGGACGCCCTCAGGCTACTTGGAGCGACGATCTTCGCGGTATGCATAAGCATAATGAGCCTATAATGTTCCCACTGCTGGGACACAGGCCACCTCTCTTCGAGAGGGATTGGGTGGTAATCTACCACGCGGGCCCAGTGTGGGTTGGTAGATGTCACATGTCTTCGAACTTTTGGTTCTAGGACATGCCGGTTTCCTCAAGATGTTTTTTCACCATTTTGAGAGCAGTATTGATGAAATGAAATACACAAAGTAAAGTGACAGTAAACTGTCTGGGTTCGAACTCACGACCTACAACTCGTAAACAAACTCGTATAAGCTAATGATGAGTAGGCATAGATAATTTTAGAAACTAATATTATTTGGAATCATCGATACGATGAAGAAGAAGAAGACTGTTTCCTTGTTTAAAACACCCCCTTTAACTTCTCCAAAATTCTGTCTCCTACATGCAGTATTATAGAAAATGATATTTCATACCGTGATCATGCTGCAGATGGTTGGAGGGCCTCCTTTCGGGAGTGTCGTCGGGCGGCGGGCGGCAGTACGAGTGGTCGAGGGCCACTTGCGACGCTTGCGACGCCTGCGACGCTTGAGATTGAGGCGATGACGTCTCTGATAGCGCGCTGCTTGCCTGGGGAACGAGATATATTTTGTTACAGAACAAACAGAAAGATATCACAGAAAAAATTGAAACGGAAGACGAAAGTGTAGGTGGACATCCAGATGTCAAATGTCAACATTGGAAAGATCCCGAGTTAATCAAAATATTATAAAATCTAGCGTCACCAAAAAACAAACGAAAAATTTGATTTTGATTGATATACATTTCCCGAGCACACTAACAAATAGACGATTTTATACACACAAATTTCCGACAAATAGACAGTATCCAAATAGGTTGTTTTTGTCAGTGATATTTTTTTATTTTATTTCTTGCTTTTAGGTGCAAAGCGATCAACCACAATGAATTTCATAACGGTCGATAAAAATTGCAATTGGAAAACACACATAGAGAAAATTCTTGCAAAAATAGATCGTTTTATAAATGTCTTGAGAAGAATTGGACAAACAGTAAACTGTGATACTGCAATGATGGCTTACCGTGGTTATGTATCATCCGTACTTACGACATTGTAATATGGGGTAACTCAGTAGATTTTGACAGAGTTTTTAAAGCTCAAAAAAAAATGTATCCGAGCAATTTGTGGAGCTCACTTTTTAGACAGCTGTAAGCCACTATTCAAAAAACTTAAAATTCTACCTCTACCATGTTTATATATTTTTGAAATATGTATTTTTGTTAAAAGAAACTACAATTTATTTGAAACAAGCACTGACAGGCCAAAAAGCCGAACACGGCATAAAGATAGACTTCGGCTACCTCCAATAAAACAAAAAAATATTTAAGAAAAATGTATACTGCATGTCGATTATTATTACAATCTTTTACCAAATAGTTTTCAAGACTTACCGCTGACAATGTTTAAAAAATACTTTTCGAACTACTTCTATTTAAAAGATATTATACCATAATATTATCAAAATGGTGGATGTAAATATTTCAGACTATCAGCATATATACTATTATTAAACAGCAATTTTTTGTTTCTTAATTTCTTAACTTTTTTGTTTATGTTGTAACCAGTTTTATTTACTTTAGTTTATTTTAGTTTAATTACATTTATTCAATTGCAAGGCAACAAGATATTGTTATCAATGCTATGTACGCCGTAATTGTCATGTACATTAGTCCTTTAGTTATAAGATTATTTTAGCATAAATTTAATGTATGTGATGTGGCTGTGCTTTTTAAAATAAATAAATGAAGGACTATTTAGAGACAAATCAATAGAATCTGTAATTTGTAAGTTAGATTAATTGACATCGCTGATTGTGAATACATTTGCACGCCATGCTATGGCAGGATATGCTGAAACAAATTTACTGTAACACCTTATGTACCATATTCTAGCGAATAAATATTTTTGATTTGATTTGATTTAAAAAAAAAAATGTTATACTACATATACACATCAGGACCCGATCCGCTATCGCTTATCCGTTTGCGTTAACATGGGATTTTGCACATAATACGCCAACATCACACAATATACTCACATCTTTAACCCCATTAACACTGACCGCGGTCTCGGTAGTACTGTGATCGCTGAAGGACACGACCCGCTGTCGCTTGTCGGGGTCCGCTTGCTCTCGCTTGCGTCGCGCTTGCAGCGGCTGCGAATCTTCGCTGATCTCTCCATCTTCCAGCGAAGTGTCGCGTTTGCTCTTGTCTCTGTCCGGGGACTTTGTGTGGTTCTTGATTGGTGATAGAGGTTCTTCTGGTTGGGGGTCGGGTTTGCTGCTCAAGAAGAAAAAGTTGAATATAATAACTTAAAATCACGCCTCCATTCCCCGGAAAGAGTAAACAGAGGTATTTGTTTATAACATCCATATTTCGCCAGGTAAGATCTTATTTATTTATATATACTTTATTGTACACCACAAAAATACACAACAAAAAATAAATACTTAAGACCCATGTAATAGAAGGCGAGTCTATTGATATCAATCAAGCCCACGGTCTGACTTTGTCTCAGACCCTGGGCTGATAAAGAGAAATTCTAAGTGGAAACATCCAATAACACTGCTTGATCTGGCGATTGAATCAAGAACCTAATGTTCAGCGCTTGTGACCACTTCACGAACGAGACAGTTCATAATATAAATTTCTTTTAAAATACAAATGGAAAGAAAACATACATGCAAAAAATCTCGAAGGTTATCGAGAAAATTATTTACTCGAAAAGTCAATTTTCAATCAACTTTATATGCCTACCCAAATGTCCTTTCTTTGATATTGTGTTTGAATCGTTGAGCTCCTTAAATTCTGAGTTGAGCTGCACGATAACTGACAAATGCGTGCACTGACTGGACAGGCCCTCTCCATCTGTGTGGTGTTTTCCTCAAAAGACCACTTCAGACACCAATCTACATGGTCTTCGCATGATCTGACCAAGATAATGTCTTTTTTTTTTTGGTGGGAAATTATCAAATAACTTCTCCCGCTCTGGGCGGAGCGGGAGGTCAGACTCTAACTGACTAAAACCCACCCGTGTTCCTTCGGTTGCCCTGTTGCCGGGGGCCATGATTTCCCTATCGGTTTTCTTCGAACCCCCGGCAGGCATTGGCCCTAGCGAAACCCGTCAAATTATGTCTGGACTTTAACAAGAGACTGTGACCTCTGAGTTTATTTCGGCCTTTCTTCTCAGAGTAGTGAGATAGGAAACGCCGACCTCATCTAGTTTTAAAAATATGATTGACGTGTAAAAGTGTTTGTACAAACCTACTTACAGAAATAAAATCATTTATCATTTATGAACAGTGTTGTTTTGTACCTGTCATCGGGAGGTTTTTCAGGCAGCGGGTGCGTATCCGTCTCCGTCTTCTGTCTCTGTTCCTCGAGAAATTCTCGCTCGATTTGCTCCATATATTCTGTGTTGCGTCTTCTTCTCTCCTGTGAATCAATTTGTTAAGCTATTTTCGATATTTATTATTTGTGGAGTCGGCAAAAAAGATCAACCACTTTAAGGTTGCAATTCGTTAGCACGTCTTTAAACAATACTAACTAATTGCTAAAATAATTTGCCAATAAATTACTAAAATGCTCTTTATTGTAGTTTGCTACAAAACTGATAGTAACTTACTTTCTCGGCCAACTAAACCACTGTCTCAGAAGACATTTTAGATCGTAAAGATCAATAGCTATGGCCTCTTTTGTTCAAAACTTAGGGACAATATGGCAAAGTAATATGTTCTTACCTGGTATTCTCTTTCCTCTTCTGAGTCGGAATATACTCGGTCGAGTAGCAGATCGCGCGGCGGGCTGGCGGCCGCGGGAGCTTCGCCTCCCGAGCCTTCGCCCTCCCACGGTTCCATTTGAGGGATTGGGGTTTTTTCTGCGATTGTATTAATGTGTGAGAAATATCTTCTGATTTTAATTAACCAAATGAATGATGCGAAGGACGGAACCAAAACATCACACTGTGCAATCAAAACCGAAAAAAGTTCTAGTGATCAACTGACACTGAGTAGCAATTAACCTTCTAAGTAGCTCAATAACGCTTTCGTTGCGAAACTGGTGGACGGTAGTAAGATTTTCAAGTTCACACAATTCAACAGGCCTGTGTCCAACATATTTTTTTTGTCCGTCTTGTAGATTATTAAAAAATATTGAACACGAATTTTTTTTATTTTGACGTAGTCAAAAGATTACGGCGATACATTAAGTTAAAATGTGGCATGACGTCACGCCTTGCTAGATTTAATACTGCATTGTAACGAAGCGAGCCCCCACGCCCTAACTTTTATGCCTGTTTTCTAAGTTTAAAATTTCTTTTTTTTTACCTAGACAACTACCGTATTGTAATAGGGTAGTTGCCTAGGTAAAAAAACAGAAATACTATTTAGTCCGTCTTTCAGATGATAAAAAAATATTAAACACGTATTTTTTGCTTTATCATATTAATCAAAAATAACTTAGAAAACACGCATTAAAGTTGGGGAGTGGGGGCTTGCTACGTCACAACGCACTATTAAATCTAGCAAGGCGTGACGTCATGCCACATTTTAACTCAATGTATCGTCGTAATCTTTTGATTACGTCAAAAAAGAAAAAATACGTGTTCAATATTTTTTTATTATCTGAAAGACGGACTAAAAATAAAAAAATTGGACACAGGCCTATTCATCAAGTTTCTGCTTACGTTACACGTTTTCACAACAGTACAGTATGCATACAAAATCTCGAGAAATTTTGGACAAAATATTGCAACAAAATCCGCGACTCTCTGAGATATTCCACAATTTTTGTTTTGAGAGATTCGACAAAATCCTAGGATATTTACTACCCACATTACGTTGCCACAAAGTATCGTTATCTCACCTCTTCTGCTCTGTTCCTCCTCGCTATCGGATGACGAGTACACTCTGCGGAGCCGCTCTTTGTTGGACACCACTTTGAGCTGCAAACAAAGTACACTCTCACATGAAATACTACTGCATGCAATACTGAAGTGAATGGCTACTAACTGAAGGAAATATCTGTGGACCTGCCGAAAAATCTCACCGTGAAAACTTAGCCCACGTTCGCACGAAGATACAGTATTTCTATTTTCTTAATGTCCCTCGGAAATCATCGCATTTTCGAATACAAACGAATGCTAATTTCCATGTCCAATTATTAGATTTATCTTGAATAATAATTTTAATTCAAAACTTTATTGTTGTTTTGTTTTGATTTTTGTGTAAAACTATTTTCCTATCTGTCTTGCCTGCGACTTTAGCAGTTTTCCTACCATTTTTAAAATAAATTACATTAATTTAAAAGAGTATTAACAACTCTATATACTTCCAAGTCGATTGAGAGCGTCCGGTCTGCACTAAGTGCAAAGGGCAACTGATAGAAATCCGACGACTGACGAAACACGAGGTTTGCCGAGGGACATTAAGGACATAGTTGTACAATAATAAAAGTATAGGGGCGGGGCTTTTTCGCAAACTGGATTTTCAACGCTGTGCTTAGCATCGAGAGTTGAAAATCCAACAGTGTGTTTTTTCGACGCGCTGGGATGCACTCTGTTGAATTCGCTCGGCTTAATACTGAGAGTTGAAAATCCAGTGCGCGATAAAATCCCGCCACGATACGTCCGTGCGAACGTGGGCATACAGTGCGTTCATCATAACTTGACTCGTGACGCGATTGGCAGCACTGAATTTTTCAGTCAGGTTCGTGAACGGGCGCCGTTAGCAGGGACTGGGTATCTTTTATATCGGAATCGTTTTTATCTTTTTATTAGGGACTCTTTTAACGTTCTGCATCGTTTTCACATGTATAATTTGACCATGAACGATGTAACCAATATTTTGTAACCATATTTTGATTTAAAAGACTGTCCGTGGAGTTTCTTGCCCGTTTTTCTCCATAGGTACCTTACTACGCTTTGGAATGGGCATCTAGCTTCATCTTTCTGACTGACCGACCCGTTGACAATTCAAAAGTGCCTGTAATTCATCATCATCTTTCAGCCGAAAGACGTCGACTGCTGGACATGGGCCTTCCCCAAGCACCGCCACTTCGACCGATTCTGTGCTTCCCGCATCCAGCGGATTCCTGCGGCCTTCACAAGGTCATCGGTCCATCTTGTGGGAGGCCTTCCAACGCTAGGTCTTCCGGTACGCGGTCGCCACTCCAGAATCTTTCAACCCCATCGGCTATATGTTCTGCGAGCAATGTGCCCTGCCCATTGTCACTTAAGTTTGGCAATTCTTCGGACTATGGTAGTTGGTTTATTTAAAATAAATGCTTAGAGTTTAAGTTGAATTTGTAATTGGTAGTATGTGTTCTGTCAGTCGCCATTTTGAATTCTAATAGTATTGAAACAAAGACTGCAAAATTCAGTGCTACCAATCGCATCACAGGTCAAGTTATAATGAACGCACTGTAGGTGAAGTGAGCTATCATCCCTAGCATCAGGTGGAATGCCATTCCGCTTGCTCACTTCACCTAACATTCAAGGTCAGATTTTAAATAGATCGGCTGGTAATTGGCAGTGTCAGCCAATCAGCACGCAAATACGCAAAACCGGGTATAAAGTGAAAAGCAGGGCAGGAGAGACGCGGAGGAGTAACATTTATCTTGATATACTTATAGTCCGCGCTATCCACGAAGACGCACCCCACTCCGCTCCGCGCCATACTAGAGTTCAGCTTACAATACAGAATCGCGGAGTGGGGCGCGTCGTCGTGGATTGCACGGACTATACACACTCGAATACTTTTACTCATTTATTCGTCGTTATTGTCATTTTGTTAAAGACACACCATAAAAGTTTCATTTACTATTTTAGTGTATGGTCATGCAAAATCGAGTTTACCTCTGACACGTTTAAAACAACACCCCGCATTCATAGAAAAAAACAAACAGTAGAATGAGATAGTTAATTGATTCAGGCGTGACCTTGCAGAAATCCATTATAAAACAACAGATGTAGATATATTTAGTAACCTATTCCACTTAACTATTCCTAAAGAGTCATAAAAAAACTGTAAGAAATCGACACGTGTTTCACTTCTCAACAAGGCATCCTCAGGATGACGATTGACTTGTCGCGAACCCGAACACGGTGGTTCGGAGATTTTTTACGACTCATTATGAACAGTCTATTGTTTTTCGAGCAAAATCGCGGCGAAAGTGACGTCAACAACTTAGGGTGTAGCGTCTTATTATGGAATTTATGTAGACACATCTTGCAAGCACAATGTCTAACAACAAAATGAGGGACGGAAGACGAACTCAGTCCCTTGATTATAACTTGTTAGTATTGAGCAAGTTTCTTTCGTACCTCAAGTTTGTTCTACAACTAGGACTCATTTTTGCTTTGTCTTTTCTGTCAATGCGAGGCTTCAAGGAGTTCTAGGACAACACACAACATCTGTACTACTAGCAGGTCTTTTGCATCCGAAGTCCACAAATATTTTCACCAGATACCTAAAGGTCACTGAACAACTCTCTACAACTCGCAACACAACTGTCTACGGTCATCTAAGATACAGTACGCAACCGAAAATATGGCACAACGGGTTTTGGAAAAAGTTCGGCTTTGTAGAGCGTTGTCTCTGTCACTCTTGCCTGTGTGACAGTCTCTTTCTAATGCTCGATGTGTCATATCAAGCCATCGCCAGCACCCTAATTGCGTAACACAGTTTTGAAGGATATTGCTATCCTTCAAAACTCTCCATCATCCATTGCTTCATAGGTTTGAAAAACTCGTCTGGTCAACAACGTAAATAGCGCAATGAATTGAACTGTCAAAATGAATTGTCATATTATGTGTGCTACGCAATTACCTCGCTGGGTACGGTACATGTAAGGGCTATTTATTATGTCTGTTACCATTTTTCTCCAAAGCGGCTTATCGTTCTCAGCCGTTTCGTTAGGCTGCAATGCAATGTTAATTATTTAAAAAGTCCAGGGTTATTTAGTAAATGTGAGGTTGAGGTCCTATACGAGTTACATTAGCGGTATAAAGTCAAGTTTCTAAGGAGATCTGTGATCTGGCAAACGAAAGTAGACTGAAAAAGCGCGGTATATTAAAAAAATATCAGCAACCCTAAAATTAGTATGACATACCTGGAATAACCTATTTTGATACTTTAGATTTATTTGTTTAAAATCATGCTACCTATTATGATTCAAATTAAAGAGACATTTCTTGACATTTCGAAAAATCAGTTTATTTCGTCTGAATACAAATACATCTTAAGGTATTATGCAGTAATTCGAATAAAAAATAACAACAATATTCTATAATAATTTTGGTTAATATTCACTACCACAATCAAAATCTGAATCTAAAAACTTAACACTTCCATTCATTAGAGTCACTGTTTTATCATTTTTGATTTAATACATGCTGTATCAAGATCACAAGTCACCAACAACACTCCACCTTGTTTTGGCAAATTGAGGTTGACATTAGTATAGCATTGCCCTATAAAAAGTTTGCAAATAATTCGAGTGTCTACTATCGTTTGCCAGACTCTAAGAAGTAATTTTTGAGACGGCTTGCGTAAAAAACAGTTGTCAATAGACACGCGTATTTTCCTAAGATACAACTTTTGCGCGTATCCTACGCCCACTTCAACTTGTTCCGTTTTTAAACGCGTTTAGAACGTTTCATAGTTTTAACCAATTAAAATTGTACCCGTTTGAAAGCTTATAGCACCAATTTATTGAGCTCTAAATATTGCACTGTCTTCTTAACAAACCTCGACCCAACTTTCTGTCGATATCAGCGACTCGTATAAAACTACAGCCTCGTAAATAAAAGCAGTAAGTAAATACCTCTGCCTCGTCGAGATCCGTGTCATCGTCGGTGTCAGAGTATATCCGCGGCGCCGGACCCTTGCGCTCTGAGCCGGTAGACGAAGACGATCGACTTGATGAGGATGATGAAGATCTGGACCAGGAAAGGTATAGTTGTAGGTTCATGTTATATTCTTGGTCCTTCGAGGCGGATATGAATGCAATCCATTTTAGCTGAAGATTCATTGAAGCTACAAAACGTTTTAAAAAATATTTGTACAGTTCTCGTATCAATTTTACGGACTTGCGTTTGGTAAAGCATGCATCACCGTCGTTCTAATAACAGGTTCCATTCCACATGCAGAGTTCATTTCTCATCGTGATGATCGAGTAATCAAGTGGCATATTTTAATACCACAAACCAGGGACCGAAAACCTTTATAAATTACGGTATTTGGGTAACCAAGAAGAAGAAACATGTTACCTCTATTTAGGTTATCGTTTTTATAATGGTTACCTAAAAAATATCTTTTTTACGATAAAGAAACAGAATATCGCAATGCCGACATTTACACATTAGAAAATAGGGCCATGATTGGTCGGCGTACATCGGTGCGCGGGTAGACTCGACTCTTTAACACACACACAGGCGGTGTAAGATAGCGGTAATTTTTATTTCAGTAACCAGTATTAATACTAAATGTATTCAATTTAAGAATTAAGGTAACCTTTAAAAATACCTGTAAAAAATGTTGTAACCGAAAAAATTGCCGTATTGATCATACCGGATTCGGTCCCTGCTACAAATTGGCTAACAGAACAGCAAATAGTTGAAAACTATTCAGCCAGCTTAATTACTCTCTATAACCCTAAAAAGAGGTGGAATTCTTCATGCTGACAAGCACGTTGAAACCAGTTGCGCAACACTATATACAAGAATCCACTTTTATTCAGTCCTAGTCCTTTACAAGATTGTGACGCTGAACAGAGGTAGGATTTATTTATTATTTATTTATTTAACACTTAAGCACATACAAGTACAGAGGCGGACTTAATGCCATGCCATGGATTCTATGCTAATCTGAAAAATTAAATGAATCAATCTGACCTGGATGAACTGCTGGACGGCCGCCGACGACTGCGCGACAGGTACGAGCCAGTCGTCCTGTTCCGCGGACTCGTCGGCAACTCCTTCTCCTCGTCTGAGTTCTGCACCATTTCCTCCTGCAAAAGTAACATAATGGTGTGTGTGTAACATTATGCTTTTCTAAACAAACACCCGCGTGGTACTGGCGTAACACATTTACAATTGAAATCAGGGTTGTAACGGATGAAGATGCGGATGAGGTTATCCAGATAATCGGGTTTGAGGATGCGGATGAGGATACGGATATTGGAAAATTCCTTATTGGGGATGCGGATGAGGGTGCGGATGCAATGTCGTATGAAAAATAGCCCTTGCTTTTGATATCTGACAACACAATCATGCCACCACTGCCACGTGCGGCCGATCGTCTCTCATAGGACAGGGACACTGCGAATTCAGGCAATAGGAACGCGTCACTCACACTCCGGTACGCACATTTGGCTCGGAGCGAGTTTAACAAAATTCATTATTTGAGCGAACAACGTGGGGTCACATCCCCGTAGAAATTATGAGGATGCGGAGCTTTTGAAATCAAAAGTCGAGGAAGCGGATGTTTTGCGGATATCAAAATTTATGCGGATGCTCCGATGCGGATACGGATATCCGTTACATCCCTGATTAAAATGTCTTTCATTTTGATAATTCATTGCATGATTGTTGTCGAGCAGACGAATTTTTCAAACACATGAAGCAAGTTCCGTCAAAATTCGTCGGATTTTGATTGTAAATGTATTACGCAATTAGGGTACCGGTTTTTGAAAGACACATTTGCTAACAGATTGTCAAACTCATGTTAACTGCTCCGATTGGCCGACTGAATTAACTACTGTCAAGCAACTCAATGGGTTTGATTGTGACACGATGTTGATTAGCTCTTCAGGAACATGGGTAATATACATACAGTATTTCTATTTTCGCCCCCTATTGGGACTTAAACATAACTATGGCGAAATGTGGGTGTACCTGCTACAGGGACACCTCTGCCCAACCCTTCGGGGAAAGAAGGCGTGATGTTATGTTATGTTATGTGTATTTCTATTTTCTTGATGTCCCTCGGGAATCATCGTATTTCCGAATACAAATGAATGCTAATTTCCATGTCCATTAATTATTAGATTTATCGTGTACTTATAATAATTTGAATTCAGAACCAAGTATTTTATTGTTTTGTTTTGATTTCCGTATGAACTATATAGAGCTGTAAAACTATTTTTCTATCTGTCGTGCCTGCGACTTTAGCAGCTTTCTTCCCATTTTTTAAATTAATTACATAAGGTTAAAAGAGTATTAAGAACTCTATATACTTCCAAGTCGATTCAGAGCGTACGGTCTGCAGCAAGTGCAAAGGGTAACTGATAGAAATCTGACGACTGACTAAACACGAAGTTTGCCGAAAATAGAAATACTGTACTGTGACTGTGTAGCTTTAAATGAGTGATGAGACGCACTGTCCCTTTGATGTTAATTTGTACGAGTTATTTACCCACTTAAAAGCTTTAAACAAAAGGTGATCGATTATCGATTTTTCCATAACCAATTTTAAAAACAATTTTTAAAAGTGTCACATACATTTAGTAAACATTAACCCTTTCGAGAAACATCGTACGGTAATTCGTAACAATAGGTCATCATTGGAAAACATACCTGATCACTAAGCCTCTTGCAGGAGTCGTCATCCATAAACACAGGTGATGGTATCTTCCGCTTCCGCCGGAAGCTGGGCATTTTGGGTATTGTGGCCCTCAGTCCAAGCCCGATACCGGAACTATAGCCGCCTAACTCAAGTCCAATCTCGCGAGACTCCATAATGCACTTTATTGAGTCCACCGCCTCTTCCTTCTTAATTGAAATTTCCTAAAAGTTTATTAGAATGTATCAGTACCAAAGAAATTTGAATTTTAAACGTGTTGAAATAAATTCGCAAATAAATAGTCTTGAGTGACCAATTGTAATAAAAAGATGTTTTTTTTTGTTTCAATGGAATTAGAACTTTGTCATAGATGTCTTGGAGTTTGTGGTTGCGGAACTTGATAATGGTCTAAGATTTTGAACTCAAGTTTAATCAACGAGAGCAGTAAAGAGGATGGCCGGATGCGCTTAAGTTGACTAATTTTGGACTTTATTTTAACATTCACAAGGTTGACATTTGTTACTGTTGCGAATAGACAGATGGGCGTATATTTTTTTTTAACAAAACTTTTACTTACAGGCGTGTTCTGTACTTGTGACGGCTGGCTAGCATCGTCCTTCGGTTTGGGTTGTCTGATCTTCCGACTCTGCTCGTCCCACCACACCTCGAAGCTCTTGAACGCAGTACTCTCTATCATCTTCTTGTTGAAGTCTTTCTTTAGAATCAGCTTCAGTTCTGCTGTTACTCGTTCTATCACGCTGTTTATTGTGGGGTAGTAGGGATTGTCTAGCTCCTGTGGATTGAAAATGTGGAGTTGAAAAAGGAGCTTTATTGAAGAGGTTTTTAAGTTCACTTTAGATATTTGAAATGTGCAATAGCAATATGAAGAAGGTATTATAGCTTAGGTTTCCTAAGAAAGCGGTACGTCGTCATTTTCACCGGCGGTGTTGTGAAATTATTTATTTACTAGCTTTTGCCCGCGTGGATGGCGGAAAATATCCCACGGGAACATACTACCGGGATTACATACCTAATAGCCGAGAAAAAGGTCATTGACGCCTACCACTGCACCCGCCGCCATCAACCATATTATTTTGTTACGCGTAATTTTGAATCTGTGATATCTTAAATCTTAAAAGTATTCATTTAAATGATATGATGTCAAGGCATACTTTAATGTAAATTAAATGCCCAATTTAAATAACATATTTTATTGGATAAGGATTAATATAATACCGGTCAAAATAGCTCCGGAAATAACAATATTATCAAATTCTGAAAGATAAAAGTGGTTACTATGAGACATCTTTAGAAGATAGACATATGCTATCGCGGACGTTTCTGTTGAACTTTTTAAGAAGTACAATTCTGTAGAACATTAAACTTATGTACCTTTAACGGTTTACGCGGCGCCGTACGGCATCACGCTCGCCAGCTCCGCGCCGCCGTAGTGTACGTGTGGTGTTACAGGGTGTATATAGTGAGTGTAGTACCTGTGCGGGCTGCGCGGGCTCGGCGGTGTAGGGCGCGTAGTGCGGCAGCATGGTGGGCGGCGCCGCGAACGTGCCGCCGTACGGCATCACGCTCGCCAGCTCCGCGCCGCCGTAGTGTACGTGTGGTGTTACAGGGTGTATATAGTGAGTGTAGTACCTGTGCGGGCTGCGCGGGCTCGGCGGTGTAGGGCGCGTAGTGCGGCAGCATGGTGGGCGGCGCCGCGAACGTGCCGCCGTACGGCATCACGCTCGCCAGCTCCGCGCCGCCGTAGTGTACGCTTGTTACAGGGTGTATATAGTGAGTGTAGTACCTGTGCGGGCTGCGCGGGCTCGGCGGTGTAGGGCGCGTAGTGCGGCAGCATGGTGGGCGGCGCCGCGAACGTGCCGCCGTACGGCATCACGCTCGCCAGCTCCGCGCCGCCGTAGTGTACGTGTGGTGTTACAGGGTGTATATAGTGAGTGTAGTACCTGTGCGGGCTGCGCGGGCTCGGCGGTGTAGGGCGCGTAGTGCGGCAGCATGGTGGGCGGCGCCGCGAACGTGCCGCCGTACGGCATCACGCTCGCCAGCTCCGCGCCGCCGTAGTGTACGTGTGGTGTTACAGGGTGTATATAGTGAGTGTAGTACCTGTGCGGGCTGCGCGGGCTCGGCGGTGTAGGGCGCGTAGTGCGGCAGCATGGTGGGCGGCGCCGCGAACGTGCCGCCGTACGGCATCACGCTCGCCAGCTCCGCGCCGCCGTAGTGTACGTGTGGTGTTACAGGGTGTATATAGTGAGTGTAGTACCTGTGCGGGCTGCGCGGGCTCGGCGGTGTAGGGCGCGTAGTGCGGCAGCATGGTGGGCGGCGCCGCGAACGTGCCGCCGTACGGCATCACGCTCGCCAGCTCCGCGCCGCCGTAGTGTACGTGTGGTGTTACAGGGTGTATATAGTGAGTGTAGTACCTGTGCGGGCTGCGCGGGCTCGGCGGTGTAGGGCGCGTAGTGCGGCAGCATGGTGGGCGGCGCCGCGAACGTGCCGCCGTACGGCATCACGCTCGCCAGCTCCGCGCCGCCGTAGTGTACGTGTGGTGTTACAGGGTGTATATAGTGAGTGTAGTACCTGTGCGGGCTGCGCGGGCTCGGCGGTGTAGGGCGCGTAGTGCGGCAGCATGGTGGGCGGCGCCGCGAACGTGCCGCCGTACGGCATCACGCTCGCCAGCTCCGCGCCGCCGTAGTGTACGTGTGGTGTTACAGGGTGTATATAGTGAGTGTAGTACCTGTGCGGGCTGCGCGGGCTCGGCGGTGTAGGGCGCGTAGTGCGGCAGCATGGTGGGCGGCGCCGCGAACGTGCCGCCGTACGGCATCACGCTCGCCAGCTCCGCGCCGCCGTAGTGTACGTGTGGTGTTACAGGGTGTATATAGTGAGTGTAGTACCTGTGCGGGCTGCGCGGGCTCGGCGGTGTAGGGCGCGTAGTGCGGCAGCATGGTGGGCGGCGCCGCGAACGTGCCGCCGTACGGCATCACGCTCGCCAGCTCCGCGCCGCCGTACCCCGGTGGAGGGTATGCTGTGAACACAGCACGTTACACACAAGGTACATAAAAGGCTGTGCATTTGTAAAGTTGGCAACGTCGCAAATAGCTGTCAAATCTATTTTGATTAATTAGTCAATATTACTGTATGGAAAAGGGCCTCAGTATAATGTCAGATGGCAATATTAGATAGTACCACCTGAAGCTTGAAATAAGCTGATTATCAGGTTGCTACAAAAAATATTTCCACCGGTACAATATTTTCTTTTGAAAAACACAGTATATTTACCTGTGGGCGGCCACATAGGTTGATAGTAGTGCGGATGTGGCGGAGGGGCGGTGGCGGGCGAGTAGTAGTACGCGTCCGCTGGGACTTGTTCCTCGATCTTGGCTTCCGTTGACGACAGCGATGATAGAGACATCTGCAATTATTATTAAGACATTAAAGACTGGTTCAAAACGATCAGAAGGCCAATTTTCGTAATTAAAACGTTCAAAACGTAGTCACAATCTTATCCCAGCGACTCAATAAACTCAATTTTAGACAGACTAAGTGCCAATTTCACTAAACGCGATCAGCACATCTAAACTGCGTTTAAGACCTGTCAGTGTCATCACTGTTGCGGAATATTGACACTGACAGTTCTTGAAAGCAGTTTAGATGTGCTGATCGCGTTCAGTTTCGTTGGTGAAATTCGCCCTAAGACTGAAAAAAGATTGCGAACGTTTATAAAAATACGGAAATCGCCCCTCTGATGGTTGGTTCTAAAGTATGATGTGGACAAGCACGTTTTATAGCAAAGTAATTTTTTGAGAGATAAAATTATTATTAAAGTGCAGCAAGTGGACTTGCTTACATTATTTGCGAAGTTCAAATTAGTTGCACAAGTTAACTTGTAATGTCCGTTTTCACTAACTCTAGGCGACATCTAAATAAAAACATACTGTTGGATTTTTAACGCTCGGCTTAGCGCCGAAAGTTGAAAATTCAACAGCGTGCTTCATGAAAATGAAAACGGGCATTAGTGTTGCGGGTCGTGTATTCAAATATTTACATTCAATTGATGGTTATTTTACCTGATCATCATCCAAGTTGTCCTGCCCCCGGTTCTGTTCCTCGGGCGACCGTCTCGGTTCCTCGCCGGTCAGCAGTTCATCCTCTGACGAGGATATGTCCGAGCCGATCTTGTCTATTGGAGGGAATTTCTTGCGAGGCGCCGCCGGCGGAGGCAGCTGGGATTCCTATGAGTCAAAAATATAGGTTAAGTTACACTCTTTGGAATTTTAAGATTATGCTAAAGATTATGATAATTAGATCTTTATAAAAATTAAGCTCAACAGAAAATACGGTAAAGGCAATTCAAAAGTGGTTAAAAATCTGCGATAAAGAGTTGTTTCTGACTTTTTCACACCCACGCCGAGTTAACGCAACATAATTTCGTTACATTCACATCAAAGTGGCAATATCGCAGCATTTGCGTCACCGCCTACGCCTGACATACACTCAGTGCGAAGACCCGCCCCTACTTCGCATGGTTTTTAAGACTATAAACACACGATTATATGGCTGGTTTCACAGCTGTTCGGGAGACCCGTGCGGGCCGCCTCGGAACGGAGACACACGTGAGGCGCTAGAATATTGTTTCACAGCGACGCGGATTGGTCCGTAGGCGACCCGCTCCGGGTAGAGCCCGTACAACGCTAGCAACCGTATCGTACTTACTCCGTCGCTTCAGAGCACTGCGAGCGCTACCCGTACGGGTCTCCCGGAAAGCTGTGAAACCAGCCTATGAATTCGAACCATGGTGAAAACCGGTACAAAATCCGTGGCAAAGTTTAGAAGAACAATGCGGGCAAATAGAACAACACGAAAAACGACTTTTATTTTTAATGTTTAGATATTAATGATCATCTTACTTTTTCTATAGTATTCTGAAGGCATTCGAGGTAGTTCTCCCGCGCTAAGAAAGGCGACGGCGTGCTGGACAGGGGCTCGGGGTCCACGTCCTTGTTCGAACACATGGATATTATACTCTCACGGTCTTCACTGATCGTACCTGTGGAGAAAAATGAGATTACATTATTTGGATGATTTTGGCTAAGTAATAGCATCTGCACGGATCGATCGAACAGGTTAAGTTACGCTTGCCTCGGTTGGTCGTGGATGGGTGACCATCTATACATATCAAGACCCCTCCTTGCCTCGGAAAGGATGTTAAGCTTTTGGTCCCGGCTGTCATTCGTGGGTCGTCAGAAGCCCGAAAGTCTGACAACCAGCCTTACCAAGAGTTATCGTTTAACCCAGTAACTGGGTTGTGGAGGTCACAGATATGCAGTCACTCCATGTAAAATACTGGTATCCAGCTGCATCCGGTAAGATTGGAAGCCAACCTCACCATAGTTGAGAAAAGGCTGGGCAGATTAGATGCTTTTGTGATAAAGGAATGAAAAAAAAAAAACAATGTTATATGAGTGTAACGCAGTTCGATTTTACTTCGAAAAAGCTTTATAATGGAAGCGTAACAGTGCTAAAAATGTATAGACCACTGTGATAAAATTGCACCTACCCTGCGCTATCATGTAAGCGTACATTTTTTTTTTTTGTTTATTAAATTATCAAATGACTTCTCCCGCTCTGGGCGGAGCGGGAGGGCGTGTCAGACTCTTACTGGCTAAAACCCACCCGTGTTCCTTCAGTTGCCTGTATGTTGCCAGGGGCCACGGTATCTGCCAGGGGCACGGTATAAGTGTACCCTGTGCTAATATTGCGAAAACAGATACCTACAAGAATATAGTGCCTCAATTGGATCTGCACTACGCCAACTTCTGCTTCAATATTTGTTTATTTAATTATATAGAGGCTTTGTAACTAATTAGACGTACAGCATTAACCCACAATCTGAGAAAGATCTGATAAGTTACCATCATCATCGGAGGGCGGGTTGTGCGTGTCGATGTCTGGTATGTTGGGCGGAAGTCTGTCCTCGTCCTCTTCTTCCGAAGAGATGCCGAGGGAGAGGAAGGGCGGCGCCATTCCCCCACCTGTGCTCGCGCCCTTCAGCAACATCGCTATTCTGTGCGACATACATGCTTTGTTACAATCAGTTATAGCACATTATACCAGATTCATTTTTTAAAGTTTCATCTTGCTAAAAACTGTTTTAGTACTTAATAATTTGTTCAAATGTGTTCCTTGCTAATGGTACTGTGCCAAATAAACGTTCTTTCCTTCTTTCTAATATATTTTATTTGGGTACATGTAACGGTAGGAGAGAAACCGCAGGTACAGCTTGTCCACTTTGACATGACGCGCCCCACTATAGATTGTGCAATCCACGAAGACGCGCCCCACTCCGCGATTACTGTACTGTAAGCTAAGTACGGCGCGGAGCGGAGTGGGGCACGTCTTCGTAGATTGCACTATCTATACCGCATTTTAGGCTTGCAGAAAATATCGAAATATCGATATTTTTTGTTCGATATATCGATATTTTTAAGCGTTATTTATTATTTCGATATAAGGATCGAAAATGTATCAAATTCGATATATTTCCAATAGCAACATCGTTTTCTGGACTGACTAAAACCGCTGGGAAACAGAGCCGTACTTTTTTATTATCTGAGGCGTGACTTTGCTTGCTTTGCTCGAAAAAAAAAAGAAAATATCAACAAGTGAGTGGGCATAAATAAATAAATAAGCTAACATAGTAAAAACAAACACAATAGAAGTTCTTAAAGAAAGATGTTTTTAAGGTAGGGATGCAAGAAGCGCCAAAAAGTATCGATGTTTTTTTTTTCGATATATCGAATTCGATATTGTTTTTTTTTTAAATATCGATACTTTTTGGAACTTCTTGCATCCCTACCGCATTTTACGTACACGGCGTCGCGGTGTGTACGTAACATGCGGTAGTGGGGCGCATTGTACTATAGTATAGGCCAATATTCGTGAAACGTAGAAGCGAGATGACACGAGACGTAGTTTGAAGTTTTTAGAAATCGGATACTAAATTGAATATTACCGTCTTACTCGCTCGTTTTATGACCGCAACTTCCACAATATTTAGCGATAAGTTCTTTCTTTAATTCTAAAATAAGAGTTTTTGAATTTTAGAATGACGGACTGCTGAGCATGAGGTTCTGGTTTCGATTCCGGGGTCGGGAAAAATGTTATTGGTTTTTTCCATCTGGAATTTCTCAGTTGTAGCCCGAAGTCTCGATTTGTGCTCGGTTGATGGGAATAGACTCGCCCCCTATTACATGGGACTTAAACATGACTGGCGAAATGTGAGTGTACTATAGGTACACCTCTGCCTAACCCTTTGGGGAAATAAAGCTTTATATTATATTTTATGTTTAGAATGACGGTGCAAATTAAATGACACCTGTGTAATAATTGACCATTTATGAGGTTTATTATCTTCTCAGCCCACACTAAGTTAAAACCCACATACCTTTGTTAGTGCGTACCTGGTATCTAGATCGACATTCTTCGGTTCTTCAGCGGGTGGAGGTGGTTTGGGCTCGGGTTCCTTACTGTCGGTGATGTCTTCCGGCGGCCGAGGTTCCACTACCTCAACAGGTTTAGGCTCCAACGGCACTTCCTACGGTTTTCCAAGACTATTCATATAATTGTGTAAGAAGGTGTGGTACATTCTTTTTGGAAGATTTACGGTTTATTTTTAATAAAAATTATATCCATTACCATTAATTAAAAAGATTTTTTTATTATTCTGTAACAAGTCTAAATAAAAGTAAAGGCTAATGATATGTATTAGGCAGTATATAGAAATAAATATACCCATGCAATTTAAAGCTAATGAAATTGCAACATGCAGGTGAAATTATGAATTTGCAAAATGCGGTAATCATGCAAGCATGCAAAGTGAAAGGTGCGTTTACACATACTTATCTCTATACTTTATACTATTGCATTACGTGCACTTACAGTACAACTATGTTCTCAATGTCCCTCGGCAAATCTCGTGTTTCGTCAGTCGTCGGATTTCTATCAGTTGCCCTTTGTACTTGGTGCAGACCGGACGCTCTCAATCGACTTGCAAGTATATAGAGTTGTTAATACTCTTTTAACTTAATGTTATTTATTTTAAAAATGGTAGGAAAGCTGCTAAAGTCGCAGGCACGATAGATAGGAAAATAGTTTTACAGCTCTATATAGTTCACACGGAAATCAAAACAACAATAAAGTACTTAGTTCTGAATTCAAATGATTATACACGATAAATCTAATAATTGATGGGCATATAAATTAGCATTCGTTTGTATTCGGAAATGCGATGATTCCCGAGGGACATTAAGAAAATAGAAATACAGTACAACTATAGCTTGTCCACTGAAGTCAGACGCCCCAC
Source organism: Agrochola litura (assembly GCA_949152395.1). NCBI lineage: Eukaryota > Metazoa > Arthropoda > Insecta > Lepidoptera > Noctuidae > Agrochola > Agrochola litura. The sequence goes on from OX424511.1 coordinate 9,242,906, forward strand.
TACCGCATTACCGTGACGTAGAATGCAGTAGTGGGGCGCGTCATTGCAGAGTGGAAAAGCTTTACTTATTATTACATTTTGTGCACATAACACAGTGCATCAACATAACTACAGATAAATAAAGCCCCATTTACACGAAGTAAGTTCCTTGCCTATGACATACAATAAAAATGAAGCAACAAATCTTCTTCTTCCTCTCGTGTGGTTAGTGACGTTAGTACAGGGTACAGGTTAGTACCCTAATTGCGTAACTTATTTTCGTAAACGATTATGACTAATTTGTTTCATTGTGACAGTTCAACAAAATTCATTGCGTTATTCACGTTGTTGAGCAGATTTTTTTTCCAACTTATGTAGCAATGGATTAGCAATCTGTTTCAAATTGAAATAAATTTTGATTGATCGTGTAGTAATTGCGTAATTAGGGTACTGGTGTCAGAGTTTTAAAGCCGCTCATGGGTCTCTGACTTGGCTTCACATGCCGTCGAGAAATATCTCTCAGGCATTTTTCAGGCCGGTTTCCCCACGGTGTTTTCCTTCACTGTTTATAGCAATACGCACATGAATCCGAAAAGTTTTAGGTGCGTGCCTTGGCTTCGAACTCGAGACCTATGATTTGGCAGCCTGACGGTCACACTACTAGGCTATCACTGCCAGCAACAAATGACGGTGTAACTTTTATTGTTGCTTCAACGTATGGTATGCCACTAGCAAATAAATCGCATCGTGTCAATCAGGCTTCAGACTTCGAAGACCAATAAAATTAATCAACAAGAATGCAAGAAAATCTTGCATTAAATTTTTCCATAATTTTTTCAACCAATACCACCAATTTTGCATACATTTTTATCTATCTAATACTATCAGTCAGAAAAGTCAATAGAGTACAAGTGCTTTAGCGATTCAAGCACAGAGCACGTAATCACCTCGCCGGCAGCGATTAGCCTTTACGAATAATATTCGTGTTCGAATTTGGCGCAACTGAATGCAAGTTAGCTGTCACAGGGCATTGTTGGAATTGTCACGGGCCGTCAGTTTCAATGAGTAAACGGTGAACGGGTAACTGACACACTTGGTTTGTACGAAAAGTGTTGACAGTACAGTCTCTAGCATCAGCCGGCTAGGCGTCTCCGTGCTCTGTGAGTTGAAGTAACAGTTTTTAACCAATCAGAACAAGCTTAAATATGTCTACAGTGACACCTACGCCCACTACAGTGTGAGCATAGATTATTAGTACACGGATACTCGACTTGATGCAATCGTTTCGCACGCACACCTACACAAGGCGGGAAAAAAAAAGTTTTGCAATGTGCCAAAATATTCAAACTCCATGTGAAAATGAAAAATATACATTTCTATTTTTTTGTCTACTTTAGGGTCGAATTTAATTTACTGGCTTTATAAAATTAAATACTAATAAAATAATATTGGTAACATGTCAATTTAAATTTCTAAATTGCACATCAAGTAGAGCTGGCTGAAAAATAGAGTGCCAGATAATCCTACTAATGTTTTATATCAAACCATAGAGATCCATGTGTTATAACAACGATGCATTTGCATATGTGCACGTGACAAATGGAGACAGCCAGACATCCGTGTACTACATACTCTGTGGTCTAAGCATGTAAACTGCTACAAGGATCTTTTGGCGCCTGAATGACATTGACAGGTTGTTGGTAAGTATTTGTGAGATTGCATTGACAAAACAAGATGGCGGCGCTATTTCGGCCACGCGCCAAAAGAACGTTGTAGCGTTGTATGCAAGTGAGGCATCCGACCTTTTCCTTCTCCCTCTCTCTGCGCTCCTTGTCCCGATGGTCGGGCGAGTGTTGATCCTTGTGCGCGGGAGTGGCGGGCGCCGCCCACGACGGTGTCGCGGACGAACGACGCTCCTTTACATTCGGTCAAGTTCCACTTTACTTGTATACGACACACTAACATAGACGAAAGGCTAGCGCATATTACAGCCGCATCGGGTCGCAGCGCATCGCATTGCAAAATAAAAAAAGCCCGGTAAAGCCCGCCAGTAGTTTGCGATGGTCCATACAAAATGTATGAAAGTGATATAGGAGGGAGGATGTTTACAATGCGTTGCCCCGCGGCTCACCCAAATGTACGCTGGCCTTTATAGAACATTGAAAAACATAGATAAGTACAATACAGCACAAAGCGGCTCTGTTCTCACTAGTCGAGTAATGTAATTTCGTTGCTACGCCTGAGAACGGATGTTCCACTGATTCAATTATTTTTTTCACATAATGTGCACTCGAAATCATGGCTTCTGCTTCGGCCATTAATTTTGAATTCACTTCCAATACCCAAAAATAGCAGAAAATATTTAAATGATGCGATAATACAATGTAATAATGATATTTTATAATTAATCATGAAACGCTACTTGAGATGAACAAGCGATTATGAATGTGGGTATGTTCAAATGAAAAAAGATGAGACAATGAAAATCGCGCTCAAAACCCTGGAGCTGTTAGTATTCATATAAACACGGTTATGAGGACATCAAACGACGAACAATTTATTTTATGTACAAGTTTTACACAATCGCAATGCTTTTTGTAATCCATGTAGGTTGTAATTGATAGTCAAAATTAGATATTTATGTTCATAGCAATTAAAATATTTTTTATATTCAGATAATATTTTACCGCTACTGCTGAGCATGAGGTCCTGGGTTCGATTCCCGGGTCGGGCAAAGTGATATTGGGTTTTTCCATCTGGAATTTCTCAGTAGTAACCCGGAGTCTGGATTTGTGCCCGGTTGATGGCAATAGGCTCGCCCCCTATTACATGGGACTTAAACATAACTGGCGAAATGTGGGTGTACTATGGGTACACCTCTGCCTAACCCTTCGGGGATTACAGGCGTGATGTTATGTATGTGTATGTATATAATATTTTACCTTTTTTTATTTTGTTTTACCTCTGATTTTGAATCAGAGTGATCTTCATTACATTAATTTGCTTTTAAATTATAAGTGTTGTGTTTTGTGGTTAGTAGGTATGGTTGGTAACTCACGTGGGAGTGGTGGTGGGAGGTGTGGTGTGGGTGCCTCCAGTCCCCCCACCACATGCTGCTGCCGCCCGGCGCCGCGCCCGCCGTGTAGCTGTACCCATAGCTGTGAAAACAACATACTGTTACTACAGTCCTATTTTACTTCTGATTTTGCATCAGAGTGATCTTTATTCTCATAGCTATAAGGTTGCTGTCAGAGGTAAAATAACTGTGAAAAGACTGTATCGACTTTATACAAAAAGTATTTCTCTCTCGTGTTGGCCAGCCAGCTGAGACTGGCCAAGAAGTGACTAAAGTATCATGACATCACTGATGTAGGCTCTTTAGTGCTCTAATCATTAAATCTTCTTAAACGCACGAATGCCAAGTAGGATGTATGTAGCTAGACTAACAACAGGCAACACAAAACTAGGTAAACTTTTTTTAAACTTGTTTTAAACTCAACTTTACGTTTTCTATTTTCTTATCAAATAAAAAAAAAAATGTTTTTATTTATGCTTCAGTTTACAAAAAAGTATTTCGTGTTTGGAGCCTCCTTTTAAGCAAACAATGCCTGTGTTAGGAGACTCTGATATTAGGTATTTAAACACTGTCTATAATTATTGTAATTGGTTTTAAACCGTTTTAATTAAAGTAAATAAATGATTGGCTGAAATAACAACACCCAATTAAATCATTGATTAGTTTGATTTGAAAACGTTGATTAATTTTTTAGAATCCAGTTGCTGTTTATGTCAGTCTGAGTTTCTTACCTCTGCTGGTAATAAGGATCATAAGGTATAGCCGCAGGGGGCGGGTGCGCCGTGTGTGGCGTGTAGGGGACCTCGGTCACGTGGCTGGTGCCGGCGTACGGCGTCTCGCCTGCCTCGCTAGTGCCTCGCGCGTACCGCTCGCGGTACCTCTCTCTGTAAATCATCCTTGAATATAAGACTTGGGTAAAAAAAAAACAACAAAAAATATGCAATTAACGCAACTAAACTCCGAAGCGCGTACAAAAATTGGCCATCATCGGTTTTCTCATTCATTTATATTTAATGCAAGAAAAATCATGGTGCAAATACAAACTGCCGACTGAAATAGAAATAAATAAATAAAAATACAAACTACATCACCAAAACACCAAACTAACAAACCTTTATAAATAGCTCAAAAACAATAAAAATGAAAAACGAATCAAAGGAATTTCACTCCGTGTAATAGAACAATACTATAGAACACTCTTACTCAAAACAAAAAAAATATTTTCGTATACCTTCGCCGACATTTCCGCTTGCATCGTTTGCTTGTGAAATAGTAAGAAACATTAATAATAGGACATGACAAGACAAATGATAGTTATTGTTATAACATAATTTAATCTACTTCCAGGCTAGGAACACCTTTCCAGCACGCATGACCACCATAGAAACGGGTTTCGTCGACGGAAGAATAGACAAACAAAATGACAGATTCACAATCTGTCATTTAGTCTATCATTCCGTCTTCAGAAGTCACGTATGTCACTGTGTCACAGGTGCATTATTAATAGTAATATTTGGATGACCAATGTTTATTTTTTTGAACGTTTTCCAAAAATGAAACCTAGCTAGATCGATTTATCGCCCCCGAAACCCCCTGCATACTAAATTTCATGAAAATCGTTGCGAGTCGTTTCCGAGATTCAGATTATATATTTGTATACATATATACAAGAATTGCTCGTTTAAAGGTATTAGGTAAAGAATTGATAAAACTCTTAATCATCATCTGCCTAGCTAGCCTTTTCCCAACTCTGTTGTGGTCGGCTTCCATTCTAACCGGAAGCAGCTGAATATCAGTATTTTACATGGAGCGACTGTCTATCTGACCTCCACAACCCAGTAACTGGGTAATACAATACCCCTTTGGTAAGACTGGTTGTCAGACTTTCGGGCTTAACGGCTTAACGAGCTTTCCGATGCACATAGGGGTCTTGGTATGTAAAGATGGTCACCCATCCACGGACCAACCGCGTCAAGCGTAGCTTAACCTGATCGATGGCCTCGTGGCCGTGCGGCTCTTATTACTTAACAACAAGCCCCACAATTGATACAACTCTTAAATACTTCTAAAAGTATTGAGTTCATACATACAATTTAGTTAGTATTATAACATGTATTTTTTTTTTGCCATTATTTTCTCACTGCTGGGCAAAGGCCTCCTAATTCTCTTTCTACCTCCCTCTGTCCAGAGCTTCCAAGGACCAATCTTTCTTAAAGGAGTCCAGCTCATCCCGCCATCTCCTGGGCCTGCCGCGATGACGTCTGCCATTAAGCGGGACCCAAAGGGTCGTAAGTTTGGCCCAATGATCGTCTGACATGCGGCAGATGTGTCCAGCCCAGTTCCATTTAAGCATGGCAGCTTTCCGAGTGACATCAGTTATTTTAGTGATAGAAGGATTGTTGTATTCTTAACCCAGTCCACAAGTTTAATACCAAGAATACTCCGTTCCATAGCTCTCTGGCAAACCCTGAGCGTGGACCTCTGCTGAATTGTCAAAGACCATGTTTGAGAACCATACGTGAGGATGGAAAGAATACACACGTCGATGAGTTTTCTCTTGAAGGATAGAGGGAGAACGCCCTTCATTAGATCTTTCATGGCCCAATAGCTCTTCCAGACATTTTCAGTGCGTATTGCAACTTCTTTGTTTTGTCTTGCCTGGAAAGAGACTAGATAGAGATACTGATCGACATATTCAACCTCCCCACCCGCCACGGTGATCCAGCGATGCGCGCTATTCGTCATCAACTTGGTCTTTGACATATTCATTTGAAGCGCGACCTCTAGCATCTGAGTCAGCTCAGAGACTGAAGACGAAAAAAAGTACAATATCGTCGGCAAAACGGAGATTTGACAATCTCCTATGTCCAACCATAATGCTCCTTTCTGCCCAGCCTGCTGCCAGCTTTCTAAATAGTAAACATGTATTGTAACTAAATTACCAGTACAGTAATAAATCAGTTAATCACGTAACAACACTTTTTCAGATACCTATAATAGCATTGTTTTCGGAATGCCGCTGAACGGGAAAGGAGATACCTTAACTATAAACATAAAATCCGTAATTACCGTTCTCCCCCCCTCTCCCGGTCTCTATCTTTGTCCCTGTCTCTCTCGCTGCGGCTGCGGTGCCGGTGTCGGTACTCTCGCTCTTCGTCCGACCACCGAGTGTTGCTGTCACTGTGCTGTGTTACTGCATGTTCTACTGGCTCCTTGTAGCGAGGGTACGGCTCCTTGAAATTGTAACAGGAGTTAAAATTGAATATACTGAATGGTGAAAGAAACATTAACTGGAAACCTCCACTTAGCCGGAAACCGATTACCGATTGACACCTTATAGATTGTGCAATCCACGAAGATGCGCCCCACTCCGCGATTACTGTACTGTAAGCTGTACTTTAGTACGGAGCGGAGCGGAGTGGGGCGCGTCTTCGTGGATTACACTATCTATAGACGGAAGGAATTTGTCATTTTACTTTTATTGAACGACCGCGAGCCGCTGGTGGAAGCTCACCAGCGGCTTTGAACGCGTGATCTTACTATATATATTATTTTATCCTACTAATATTATAAATGCGAAAGTTTGTGAGGATGGATGAATGTTTGTTACTCTTTCACGCAAAAACTACAGAACGGATTTGGATGAAATTTGGCACACAGATAGTTTATAACCTGGATTAACACATAGAATACTTTTTATTCACGGGCCACGGGATCGAGACTTATACGGGTGAAATCACGGGGCGCTGCTAGTATCTTTATAAATTATAGCCTATGTTATGATAATATAGCATTATACTAGTGAAAGAATTTTTAGAATCGGTCCAGTCGTTTTTGAGTTTATTCATTACAAACAAACATACAAAAAATCAAATCTTATCTATTAATAATATTAGTTTAGAAAAACTATAAATCCTAGTATGAACTGACAAAGACTGAGTAAACATATTATTGAAAGAATAATATGTTTATCATTAAAGAAACAACAAATAGTGCTATTGCTGAATATCGATTAGATAGATTGCAAAATATTATAATACAAAAAAAACTTTAAAAAAATAGAAGCAAATTATAGAAAGTGCCCTTACTTTTGCCTTAATCTAATACTTTGAGTATTACTCAAATCATCATCTACAGAGTCTTTTCCCAAATATGTTGGGGTTGGCTTCCAGTCTAACCGGATGCAGCTGAAGACCAGTATTTTACATGGAGCAACTGCTTATCTGACCTCCACAACCCAGTTACTGGGTATTACTCAAATATGTATGTTTGATAGATTGAGTGCATAGCTTTTTAGTTTTAGTTATTTTATAATAGTTATATTTTCAGAAAATACATTTATCAAATTACTAAGCAGGGCCGCTTTCTGGGGACAGAGAGCGGCAAGATCACCAGGCTTAGTCGAGTACCTTGGTTGACTAGCAAAAAGGCTAACTCTAGTTTTTAGTTACTTATTTTAAAAAAATATAGATTTTATTCTGGTAAGGCTGAGGACATCCAAAACGAAACTGAGGATATGGGCGTTAGTTAGGCTATTGCAACTTTTAGTAATAATAATAAAACTTTTGTTAACATTATTTTCTGTCCTCTAGTAAATAAGAATACACAACAAAAATTACTTACTTTTTCAGTAATTTTAGTTTCCTCTAATCTCTTGCTAAGTGTAGGATCTACCTTCGGGGGCCTAACTTCCTCAACTATAACTGGAGGTGGTTTAGTGATGATCGGAGGAACCACCGGTTGGGGCTTCTTCTCAACAGTCTTATTTTCGAACATTTCCTGACATTTCTTGCCAAAAGCATCATGGAAGACTTCAAGCACCTGCAAGTAAACAATAAAGTAAGATAAACACTTTGTTACTACAGATTTAAGAACTGCATTCTAAGAATTATTGTTCTTGAGTAGTAAGTGAAATTAAAAAAAAAACTTTATTCACATACCTGGCCCATAACTGATTTTCCATTATATTTTTCTACACATAGTTTTGAATATTTTACATCTTGAAACACTACTCGTGCAAATCCCAAGTGCCTGTTTGTGATTGGATGGTAGAATATTGTCAATTCCTCAGATGGACCAACTTTATTCATCATGTCTGCCAAAAATGCTTTATCAATGTTGTCATTTAAGTTTCCTATAGTAATTTCCAGCTGTGGAGGTATTCCTACATAATTTTTATCAATTTTGAACCTGAAAATAACATTGAATGATCACACATTTTGAAATTCCCGCTTCACATTACATGTCAAACCAAATGTAATGTTGGTACTACTGTAACTAAAGCTATAATAAAAACAAAGAAGAATTTAACCAAAATTACATTATTTTACTACATACTTCTTATTATATCAAGTGTTGATCACTCTACAGACTCAATTTTATATACTGAAAGATTAACCCATGTACAAATTGTAGGTAAACAACATTTGATAACCACCGCAATACCAATTAGCTTTCTGGTTATAAATTACAATATAGTGAATTTTGTATATTAAAAACCAATTTCTACATAATAATGAATTGCAATACAATGATATAAACAGATTTCATAATTTCTTCATGCATGTAATGTTGATTGCAAGACATTTTGGGTAGGTATGTCAAGTATGCTTGTAAATACAACAAATCTGTGTTTGGGTACCTAGGGACAGGCAGGTCAGCTGGTTCTAGTCTATTCCACATTCTTGAGAGCTGAGAACGAGGGTCTCTGCACTGTACAGGTGGATAAGTGGTATCTCCAGGAACAGTGCCATCATATCTATACACTTTTGCTCCTCCCTTCACCAGGAATGGATCCATGAGCATTTTGAAGTTTTTAGGCGCTTTGTGAAGCACCACATTGTGAGCTGGAGTTTTATGCTCCATTCCTCCATTCATTCTGCAAGACAAAACAGAAAAATGTTTTATAAAACATAACCTCTTCTTTTACAATAAATCAACAACTCATCGCAAAGACCAACAATAGGTGCTAGTCGAAGATACCAGCGACTGGAAAAAATTGGAAAAACATGAAAAAGTACTTCTTTTCCATTAGAACGAACCTGAAATGTTTATAAAACAATATGTTAGGAAATCGTATAGTTTCCAATTTTTTGCCGAAAACTGGCAGTATGATGCAATATCATTTTAAACCTTATTTAAACTCAAATTCCTATATTACAATGACCATAGCTGCAATAAGAATTTCACTAGTTTAACACCACAATAACGAATTATAAAATAATTTTCTACAGCAAGCTCTCTCCATGGTGACGACCAGTTCGGAGCTGACGAGTGGATAAAAACATACTCACATTCTATCCTTTTACATGAGATACAATCAACACATTTAATAACTTGAAGTATAATGAAATGATAACTGACTGTATTTTTATTTATATTTCAATAAACATTAAAATAAAATATTCAGTTGACTATTGGCTCAATGTTTATTCATAAAGTACGAGTTTTTATTGCTACTATTTCTACGCATTGTTACGTCAAAAACTTCATACTTCATGGACAGAAATTGGTACCGTTACGTTGCCAACTTGCTTAATGTCATTGTCATTATTTTTTTTACAGTTCGAAATTGCCATTTCATAAAACAAATCTGATTTTTAAAGATAATTACGTAGTAAATGTTAAAGATTATTTGCTATCACTTCGATTTGTGTAATCATTTTTACCAATTTGTTTTCAAACTTTTATTATTTTTTAGTATAACATGCGTACGGCGTCATCAATGGATAAACTAGTATTTAGTAGTAGTTACTAGTTATTTAATTACTGGCAACATTGTAACTTGCTATCGGTCGTTGCATCATCGATTTAGGTAATTTTTCGCAAAAAAAATACTTTTCTCGCTTGAAAATAAGTGATCTACTGTTAGAACTTTCATATCGTCATCTATTGAAACTTGTGATAAACAGTGAATTTCGTTTTCAGGCAAAATGTCCGAGAAAAATATTATTCCTGTGGTCAAGGCTGAGGAGGAGGCAGTCGAGGAGGAAGAACTCGTTGACCCTCAGACTCAACTAAGGGTACGTTTATCCTCATTCACTACTCACATTATTATATAAGATATGCTTGACAGTGTGCTAATTTTCAATGATCATACCACAACATAACCTCCTTTTGCTGAAGAACCCTTCCAGTCCTTTGAAGAATTTTCAATTCCTAGCTAAAGAGTCGCCAAATATCTGATGGCGTTTTTGCCGTAGCTTTTGACTAAGTTTAAAAACTAGGCCACCCCTAAGACGATCACTGACCATAAACAGTTATTGACAGTGGTATGCAAACAACCACATTGAACCGCTATACCATACGCAAAATACGCGCTTTGTCGTGGAGTTGCGGCACTACTAGCACGTATTACTTATTACCTACCGTTATACAGTGGACATAAGTGCTGCTGCTGTCTGAGATCCAGGGACGAATTGCCAGGCCTGGCTGTTATTGGCTAAGGCGATTGGCACACTGCACCGCATCACGCAGCGTAGCGCGTGAATGCGTGTTTTAACGTTGCTTGTAAGTATCTCCATTTGTATAGAAAACACGCACAGTCCAACACACAGAAAATGCATCCACGCGCGTTCATTTCTGTACGTTGACACGCAACATGCAGCGTGATGCGGTGCAGTGTGATAATCGCCTTATATTAATTGTTCTAGCAGTTAAAGTTTAAGGCTCAAGCGTATACAGATACTTGGATTTAGAGACTCACCCTCTTTTCTACTTAACACCATCATTACTATCTTCAGCAACCTGCTTTATTCTTCTAAGAGATTAAATAACATTTTCTTTTTAAGCTTATAAATCATGGGAGGACTAGGTAATAGGTAAAACGAGCTGGTATCTGCAACTCCACATCAAAGTATTTTGCGTACGGGTGGGAAATCGCTTATTCAATCCAGCCCAGCTCCTACAAGAAGTCCAGTGACGCCTTGGTGTCACTAACAATCTCATGTAGGGTACCTGGTTTACCAAAGTACTTTGCCTGTATGTGGCAACCACCGGGCAGTTTAGGGAGGACTATCATACCAATTATTTAGGTCTTGTGTTGTGCTCTAAAATTTATTGTAAACCTGATGTATACTCGAGCACTGTTTACATATAGTCGAGCATTATTAGAAATCCCACCAACCCAACGCAACAGTTTGATACATAAATTATCAAGACATGTTAATATCAATGTGGGTAAATTAAATCCATACTAAAACACAGGATACCAGCCGTCCATCTGTTATTCTGCACCTGAGTCTGGATACATTTACTTTGGTAATAAGGACAAAATAAATAGATGAAGTTTCAAGCTTGTATTAGTGTGTTAAATAATTAAGTTGTCAATATTCGTTTTCCTAATAAGTTTGCATTGAAAAGTATCAATGTAATTTTTTGGATATAACCTTACCCTCTTATAAGGTATAGCAACTGTTTGATGCCATAAAATCATCAATATTTACATGCAGAATATAAATAATTGTTTTCTTTTCTAGACACAATGCTTAAATGCTCAGAACAAGCTTATAAAAAATCTAAAGGTTTCATTTATTAATTTTTGTAATCTTGATTTCACTAAAGTTGATGTTGTTAATATTCTCATTTTAGTTAGCTATTGTAGCTGTGATCATAGCACTAGCACCTATGTATCCATTGTGAACAAGTTTTATTTGTCCTAAGAGTATCTCATTATTTGTTAAAAATAATGTAGTTGTATAAATTCATGATCTATTTGAAACATAAGTACTAATATGGCATAATGTATTTTCAGGAGTCATGTGCACAAAAGCCTGATGCCCAAAACCTTTGGGGCAAGTACCAAGAGTGCAATGACCGTGTCAACTCCCGCACCCAAACTGCTGAGACCTGCGAGCAGGAACTTGTCGACTACCTGCATGTCCTCGATCATTGCGTAACCAAGGACCTTTTCAAAAGGCTAAAGTAACTTAATTTTAATTTCCTACCCTGATCTACCATACAAATTACACAATCTTATGTTACATAATACTTGTTTTCATAGAACTTGCTGGTACAAAGGGTAGATGTAGTTTTAGAAAATTATTTATGTCCCACATGTAAAGATCGAAGAGTTGAAGTTTATTGTTTATTTGTAAATAAATAATCGCCGTTAATATTCGTGTTTTATTTAGTAATTGCAATATTGTAGTGGTATGAGGAACAGGGTGTAAAGTTCACTCATCCACCATAGAAAAGGGAGGATCCTCCGACCAGACGGGTGTTGTGTCTGGCGGGCAACTGCCCAACGGTTTGAAGTTGAAATCTTGTATCCATGTCGATCGCTCGGTAAACTCTAATTGCGCGATGCAGAATTTGTGTGACGTCATGTCTATGATGCGTAGTTTGTATGCGGCGGTGTAACCGCTACAATATAAACCTTAAAAATATCCAGTTAACAATAAAAAGCATTTTGCATATAATATTTTTTATTACTGCAAATATAAAATTTGGAAAAGAAATAATAATTTCGTAAAAATAAAAATAAATCTCAAAAACAATTTCGATCTGGAACATCACAAGTAAAATGGCACTCAATAAAAAAAAAACATTAACATAACATCACGCTTGTAATCCCCGAAGAGCTAGGCAGAGGTGTACCTATAGTACACCTACATTTGGCCAGTTATGTTGAAGTCCCATGTAATAGGGGGCGAACCTATTGCCATCAACCGGGCACAAATTTATACTCCGAGCTGCTACTGAGAAATTCCTGATGGAAAAACCCAACAACACTGCCCGACCTAGAAGTCGAAGCCAGGACCTCATACTCAGCAGTAGCGCTAGCGACTACTAGACCAACGAGGCAGTAAAAAAAAGTTTAATAACATTTTATACAGAGTGTATTTCCATAAACTCATGCACAGTAATCGGAATGTCAAAACAAATGCCAAATATATCATAAAAATAAATGTTACCTTTACAAAATGTAAACATTGTACAATAATTAATAATATAAGTGTCTTATCCTAAGCAATAAAAGAATACATTTCACTTTCTATAAAATCCCTACAACTAAAGTAATGAAAATTGACTTTAAAAGTACGAAATGCATTGTTGTTTTGATAAAAGAATTTGTTTATAATGATCACACAGAAGTACCAAAAAATACAAATTCCTGTATGAGCGCATTGGCGAGCTTTCACCATAGTGGACATCCCATATAATATGGTTGGTGCGATCGTTTTAAACCTACGGTTTCTTAGAAGAGCTGTGGCAGCAGCCAAATAGCGTCTGCAATTTACCGACAAATGACGTCACTAAAACGTATTTATGAAAGTAAGTTGGTGTGTTTTCCTAGAGAGCATTTTTGGCACCGTAAAGTCAAACCCCGGTGCCATATTTTTCATGACAGTGCTCTTCAAGAAACCGTTGCTTTAGGCCTTTTACACACGGCAATGATCAGTACGATATTTTACTGTATAATTTTGAGATCACATGGCAGTTTCAAACAGTCAGATGTTGACGTGTTATCTCAACTTTTTCCGTAAAACATCCCACAGGACAGCACCGTGTGAACAACCGCTCCAAAGCTATCCTAACCTAATACATACTTTTTTACATCGATTTACATCAATGCTTTTTTACATAAGAATGTGTCAGTGAGATATTTAATGTGTGAACATTATAAAATTTTAACAATAATATTTAACAATACAATATAACCATATATTTATATATTAAAGCTAGAATTGTTGGAAATAAAAGCACAGAAAACTTTGGCATAATTTAGTGAAACAAAACTGAATATACCAAGATGTGTCGTAATAAAAGTGGAGGCACAATTTTAAGCAAATTTTTAGTGTTTCTTATTTTAATATCTAATGGACGCGCTCTTGGCTTGTATAGATTACATTCTAGGCATTAAATAGTAGAGTATACTTCGCATCGAATCGTTAACTGTGACCTTAGAAGCTTAACTAAATCACATTGTATCTCATAACAATGTTGTACCTAGTAGAATAATATATTGCTATCTAAACATTAAGCCCTCATACCCTCGGGCGATTTTTTATCGTCCATTGTATTTTCAACGCACTGTTTAGCGCAGAGAGTTCAAAATCCAACTATGTTTTTCGACGCGTTGGGATGCTCTTTGTTGGATTCTCAATGCTCGGCTCAACACCAAGAGTTGAAAATATAGCGCGCGATAAAAAATCGTCTCGTTAAAAAATTGCACGTGCGTACCTGTGCTAACAGACGAAGACTCACTTCAAGTCTGTGCCTTAAGTTAAAATATCATATACTGAGAAATGAAGTAACTAGGCATTATGTATACATACTAAGATTTACAATTACGGGAAATGAATAAGAAATGGGTAGGGATGATCTAGCCTCATTAGCAACAAAATAAAGAGTTATTGCTTGTTCTAGTCACTGGGATGTGATGTATTATTTATGCAATACAAAACTATAAAATCTCACGATTAGTCGGTCGACTAACTGAGCTTGAGAATCGCGTACAACCGCGGATTGCGTGTGCGAGTCACTTTTCAGAGTCTAACACACGTCTAACAGCACACCCGACGGGGCGTGTGTTCATTGGCTACATTTGATTACGTGATGAGAAGTGGCCAATGAACACGCGTTGTTTGTAATCGCGTCGGGTATCTGTGCACTGCGTCCGTAGGGGAGGAATACGAATCAGTTCAGTGCACAAACGCGTTTCCAATTCTTCGGTCCCTCGCTCGAGTGGCGTCCTCCGTGCGTACCGCACACGACACAGTGCGCACTGCGTCACTAACTCGCGCCCACCTGCAGGACGTTGAAGCAGATCTCACACACGCGCTGCGGCTTGTTCATGCCGAACTTGAGGATCGGCACGTCTTGACTTGAGCATTTGTTGCACAGCATGCGGCCGCAGTGGCGACTGGGGAAAATATTATTTATTTAAAGTCTATATACGAAAACGGAAAATGTTTATAGCCAAACATAATCTCATCAAAACATACAGTAGTGGAACAAAAACACTAAGGAATAAAAAAAAACCTTTTCCGAATGGCACATGTCAATCACGGTCACGGTGCTCACAAAAATCCGTGAAGTGCTTAACCTTTTCATTCTCCAAATCTACATTCGGGCTTTGGAGAAACATTGAGGACTGAAGACCAAACGGTAGCGGTTGGTAAAGATCAAGAGTAAAGTAAAAAATATATCTAGCTTCATCTTTCTGACTGAGTGTTGCCAACTCCAAAAGTTCAAATTATCGAGATCCCACGTCAAAATTGTCGTTTTGCGGGCAAAATTATACATAATATTTGCGGAAAAAATTAAAAAAGGACAAAAATACCTAATACGATAATTCAATGAATAATTTTATATTAGAGTCAAAGGGGAAGTTTATGCCAAGTTTCACTACTAATGGTGCTAGCAGCACAAACCGTAAACATGTTTTGTCATAGTTTTTAGTTAATATTTTTTTGTTTTTACTGTAAATTAAAATTAAAAACTAGAGAGGGAAAGGGAGAGAGATACTTCCCTGTTGATGTTGACATATTTAACAATTGACATTGATATTTTTTTGTTTTTTTTCTGCATTTATTTTTTGCTGACAGAAAATCGCAAAAATATCGTACATTTGACATTAATTATCGTATATCGTACCATTGGCCAAATTATCGTACTCCCCCATAATTATCGTACGGGCTGGCAACACTGTAACTGACCGATTAAGCCATAATATATCCAAAAAATCCAAATATCCAAAAAAAGAAAAAAACTTTGACAATTCAAAAGAGCCTGTAAATTGTTTAATCTTTATATTAATACGTGAAGCAAAAACTTTGTACCCCTTTTACGAAAATTAAGCCGGTCGGTGGAGTATGATATTTGTCACAGATAAAGTTTATAAAGAGAAGGAGTGCAGAAAGCTAATATTTTGATGTAATATGCATTAGAAATAAATTAAATAAATAAAAAATACACACACTACCATGCATTTGACACACACTGGTTAAAAATGGCTACCTTGGAATAATGACATGACAGCATGGAATTAGTATGTACAGTCTGACTATTTTCTTAATGTCCCTCGGGAATCATTATGTAATGTATGGTAACCTTCTTACTCTCTACGATCTGCTTTGTCAATGGTCTGTCATATATAGCCGTCCAATATTAAACCGGATTACAAGCAAAATTATATCGTTTTACTCATATATTTCAGTGGCGACGAGGATAAAAATTAGAAGCGTGGCAAATAAAAATTATTTCCAAAATGTCAATCGGAAAACTAACCGAGTTTAATGTAAGATCGGGAAATTGGACAATGTACGTGGAACGCATGGAAATGTTCTTCAAGGTCAACAGTATTAAGGAGGAATTTTGGTTACCCACATTGATTGCGGCGATGGGTGACGAAGCTTATGAACTTAAGCAACTTAACAAGTCCGGGCAAACCGAGTGCAAAAACTTATGAGGAGGTGGTGAAGGTCATGACGGATCACTTGCAACCAAAGCCGTCTTTCATGGCAGAGAGGTACCGTTTCCGACAAAGAAGACAAAATGCGGGTGAATCGATTTTGCAATATATTTCAGAACTGAAGAAAATGTCAAAATTTTGCGAATTTATGTCCGTATTGGAAGAGAATTTACGTGATCAGTTAGTCAAGTACCTAGTACAGCGGCTAATCACACGATCAGCGTTTTAAGTGACGTGTTTGCACGTTTTGGGTTACCGAGACAAATAGTCTCTGATAACGGGCCGCCGTTTACAAGTCATGAGTTTTCTCAATTTCTCTGTACAAACGGGATCGAACATATATTTTCAGCGCCATATCACCCTGCCTCAAACGGGGCAGCTGAGAACGCAGTACATACCGTTAAAAGAGCTATCAAAAAAGCAATTAGAGAGAACGCAAACATAAATTTATTTTTAAATAATTTCCTTTTATATTATAGGAACACAGAACACTGTACTACAGGTGAAACACCAGCGTCGCTCATGTTTGGCCGCAGGTTGCGTACAAAATTTGACGCCCTAATACCAAGTAGGGACAGTAGAGTTAGGGATGCTCAAGAGCGTCAACAAAAATACAGCGCAAGGGGATCGCGCCAACTGCGCCCGGGGGATGAGGTCTGGCTGCGTCAATATCGTGGACAGGATAAATGGGTATCTGGAAAGGTTACCGAAAAGATGGGGACCACTGATTATAAGGTAGTTGATGCTTTAGGTAGAGAATCCCACAAACATGTAGATCAGCTGAAACAACGGATACGGAGTTCACTAATCTGTCCTTCTCCCTTTAGACCGATCAGTGAGAGTTCCGAGACGGTTGAGATAACTCAGGAACAGGGTGCGCCCAGTCCGGGCGGTCCGCGGAGCGAAGGCTCGGCCGCAACGACCGCACATCAGGATGATGATGAAGGAGAGCCTTTTGAAGACTGCGTAGAAGGGCCGGTTCAGAGCACAACACAGCCTTATTCGCCTTCTCCTGAGCCGCCTCATTCTCGTCCCGTTCGTCAATGTCGAATTAATAAGCCAGTTAGGTATAATTTATTTTGAAGGATATTGAGGTTATTTTGCTTTGAGTTATATAGTTTTAAAAGTCTGAAAGCCTTTTATGGAATGTGGATCGAGTGGGTTCTAGATTAAGGGTGAAGGTGTAATGTATGGTAACCTTCTTACTCTCTACGATCTGCTTTGTCAATGGTCTGTCATATATAGCCGTCCAATATTAAACCGGATTACAAGCAAAATTATATCGTTTTACTCATATATTTCACATTACATTTCCGAATACAAACGAATGCTAATTTCCATGTCCATCAATTATTAGATTTATCGTGTATGTCGACGCAAGGCTAACGTAATCTTCAAAAACATTATCTTTAAGTTCAAATTTAGGTTTAAATTAGTTTAGATTTAATTATTGTAGTCAGTTTGCTACTTTTAATATAAAAAGCCGTGTTATGATTTGCGAGTACTTTAACAAAAAAAACCACAACCAAAGGTTTATTTAAACTTAGGTTTAAAAACAAATTATTTATGGCTAAATTCATTTCTGGATTAATAAGCGATAAGCGTTACTTTTAAAATAATTTCTGTTTAATTATTGTTTAATAAATAGTTGATTGAACTACTGTGTGTCAAGCGAAAAATATAGTGCGCGTTTGAAATATTCAAATAAATGTTTTAAATGATAGAGAAATAATTATAATGTTAAAATCGAGTGCTAAAAATAGTAAAACTAATTAACAAATCATAGTTTGTTTTTTCAATCAATGTTATCTGCAATTTGTAAAAATAAAGATGTGTAATGACTTCGCAACGACGACGCCATTTTTTTGTATTGAAATGACGAGCCGTTGCGAAGCCACATTAAGAAGGAGAATTTTGTGAAGACAAGTGGTGTTCTGCCTAGAATATCCTGTGAGTACGATTTCAATTTTTAGATTTTAAGACTGTTTTAATTGTGTTTGGCTAATAATAAGAATAAAACGTGAGTAGGTAAACTGTGTGTATTCATTTTTGGCAATGAGTGAGCCTAGCGGTGGATGGTGACGTCAGCTCTGCTGACGTCACGATTTCTAAAAATCCGAATGGTCCCGGTTCTCCGTTATGTATAATAATTTGAATTCAGAACCAAGTACTTTATTGTTTTTTGTTTTGATTTCCGTGTGAACGATATAGAGCTGTAAAACTATTTTTGTGCCTGCGACTTTAACAGCTTTCCTCCCATTTCCTCCATTCTCCCAGCGGTGGATGGTGACGTCAGCTCTGCTGACGTCACGATTTCTAAAAATCCGAATGGTCCCGGTTCTCCGTTATGTATAACAATTTGAATTCAGAACCAAGTACTTTATTGTTTTTTGTTTTGATTTCCGTGTGAACGATATAGAGCTGTAAAACTATTTTTGTGCCTGCGAGTTTAACAGCTTTCCGCCCATTTTTTAAATAAATTACATTAAGTAAAAAGAGTATTAACAACTCTATATACTTCCAAGTCGATTGAGAGCGTCCGGTCTGCACCAAGTGCAAAGGACAACTGATAGAAATCCGACGACTGACGAAACACGAAGTTTGCCGAGGGACACTAAGAAAATGGCTATACTGTACTATCAAGGCAGCATGGAATTAGTTTGAACTATCCTATCAAATTTAAATGATGATAGTCGAATTTCGACCACTGGGCGACCACTAGTTAAAATTATCTGTGATTCACACTAAGGGTTTGGTCGGGCCGGTACGGACCGATTGCGTACGCGGACACCTCCAGACAGATAGGTACAGACGCCAGCACTTCAAGCTTCTACAATCTGTCAAATTTATTTAATAGATTTTTAACTTTATAGCTGCAGTATAAGGTCCAAAGTTGATTGGGAAAATTTGACAGTTTTGGGTAGCTTGATGTGCTGGCGTCTGTGCGTACTTAGAATCTTTCAGTGTCCGATGTCCGCGGCTCGTCTGCAATCTGTCCGTTCCGGTGTCATTGATCCTTGACTGAAATTAGTGTATAGTTGATAGTTTTAAGCTTAATTTTGCTAGATTTTGTGTACCCTCTACCTGTAAACAAGCGCTTCTCGCCATCAAACTGCAAAGTTTGGCGAGTAACACTGTAGAAGCAATAAATAATGTACCTATGTTTGAGAATAATAATAAAAAAATAAAAAAAATACATTGGGTTGAGTTTGAACTAGTTACCTAGCTGTTATAAACAAATGCATCAGTAGTTACCAGTGGTGTTTCCTCATGGTGAGCGTGAACTTGGTGCCGCACTCCTGGCACAGGTCGGACTCCGCCCAAGGCGCCTCCGCCGGCAGGACGTCTAGCAGACGATGCAGTAATTGTTTCGTTGCAACCTACAGAACAACATCTCAGTGTCATTTCATTTCGGAAAGATGATTTAGAAACTATTGTTGGTATACTATTGTTTGTTAATATAAGAAAAAATACAGTAGAGAAAGGAGTAGGTAAAAGGCTTAGATGAAAAAGGTGTTATTTATTAAAACATACAGAGAGTATTCTTTACAAATGAATAATTGTTGATACAAATGAGTTTCACATAAAAAAATTACAGACTTAATTGCGTGTGTCAGCTAGGGATGTAAAACGGTAAAATTACCCTGGTATAATACGGTAAAAATGTTATTTTACGTAATTTACTGTATTTTACGGTAAAATATAGTAATTTTCGGTAAAAAACGTATTAAACGTACTCATACAATCATAACCACTAAAACACTACAAATACGGAGGCGAGTATATTGTGTGTATCATGTGTATGTCACTATTCACTATTAACGGATAAATTGATTTGAATGAAATTTGCCAGAGATATAAGTAGTATTGGAACTTAAAAAAATACACGAGCCCATCGTGCGACTCATGCGTACTAAAAATCCCTAAAACTTAATTCTCAAGTCAAGAATTCAAGATATGAATCACACCATGTCATGAATTTATAATAATATCATCTATTAAAATTTTTAACTTCATAAGTCGGCGGTAATTTTAACGTAATTTTTATAAATGACCGTAAAATACCCGTATTTTTTTATCAGCGTTTTCCATAAAATTACGTAATTTTGCAACCCTAGTGTCAGCGTCCAAGACCGACTTAATGGCGTGTGCTAACTTCGAAAACGAACAGAATTAGTGAAATTATATGGCAGATAAAAAAAAGCAAATTATTCAGAGGTGGTTAAAGTGGTCCTGACTGGGCTTGTGTGATTCACTCTGTCCGTTAGTCAGATTAATAAAAATTGGACACTTCGCAAAATCATTTAAATAAAAAGCGACTCTTGCTACGACACAATAAATTGCAATTCAGGTCGCACAGCGGTAATTATATGCAGTTACATTCACCAGACTGCCTCGTTGGTCTAGTGGTCGCAAGCGCTACTGCTGAGCATGAGGTCCTGGGTTCGATTCCCGGGTCGGGCAAAGTGTTATTGGGTTTTTCTATCTGAAATTTCTCAGTAGCAGCTCGGAGTCTGGATTTGTGCCCGGTTGATGGCAATAGGCTCGCCCCCTATTACATGGGACTTAAACATAACTGGCGAAATGTGGGTGTACCTGCTACAGGGACACCGCTGCCCAACCCTTCGGGGAAACAAGGCGTGATGTTATGTTATGTTTATGTTACATTCACCTAGAAGTTGCCTCTCTTTCTATCGCGTAACTCGTAGATCCTCTGACTACGTTACACTCACTGAATTGGCCCGACAAGTCGAGCCCGCCGCGTACTTGTAGCTTCAAACCTAAACTGCGGAGTGTCCTATCTGTATTTATCTGTGTCGCGGGCAAAATTCTATACGATTTCCATACGATTCCAAATTGTCCATCGTCTGTTCAGCGCCTAAGATTCTTGATAGTTATATTCTTGATGGTTATATTCTTAATAGTTACTTACTTGATAGTTAAATATAGATATTCCGTCTTTATTCTCTTGGGCGAGACACGCGCCGGCCTTCACCAGTACCCGGCACATCGCGCCCTGACCGTTCATGTAAGCTAGTAGGAGCGGAGTGTTACCCTAAAACATTAACAAATACTTATAAAAAATCGACATCAAAACGAATCTCATTGAGATTACGATGAGTTAAAATCAAATAATTCTTGATGACACAGATGCCATTAAGTTCAGTATTCTCATGGTAAACAAAAGTTGCAAAATATACTTTTGTATGCTGGCAACACTGCCTACAGTTTGTGTGTAGAGTCTGGCCACGCTAACTCTGCAATGGAATAAATGGGCAACCCCAAAATTTTATGGTATTTTTTTACATCAGTCAGTTGAGCTGTCAGATTGCTTATGCTGTAAGTTGTTTTCACAAAATAAAGTCGAAAAATGGTTAAATCTATTAAAAGTAGAGTGCGGGAGTTATTATAAATATAATATGATATGTAAATTCCAAGATGTGAAGGAATAGCATGATGTCATCCTTAGCCAAAAACGACAATGTTTACAAGATATCGAAAAGTTACAAGTCAACTTTTCGATATCTTGTAAACATTGTCGTTGTAATAGTAGATGTAATGATTTTGCTATTTTGTCTTTTGATTTTTGCATAATAGATTATGTGTAAAAGATTATGTCGTACCTATGCTCTACCTCCATACGATGACAAAACTGTATCAAGTCCACACTGCATCGTGCTAAAGTGACTATTCTTTACCAGGAAAGAATCAGAATATAAACAAAATACCATATCAAAAACAAAAAGACAAACAAGTATCAAATTTCTTTTTTCGTAGTGCAGACGGTGTTGCCGTCTATAGATTTTGAAATTCCACCATTTTTTTTTTACTTATGCAGAGTTAGCGTGGCCAGACTACAATATTTTCAGCGATGCAAAATCAAGTTTTACCACTTTTGTTTATCATGAATACAGGGCTTACAAATAACGTACCTGTAAGTCAGTCCTATTGATTGGATAGTCAGGCATAAACTCTAGGAATACTTCGCAGATCGTCGCCGCGTTGTCCTTTTTGCACCAACACAGCTCGTGCAGTGGATTTCTACCTGATGAAATAATAGTAGATTGTTATATGAGGGGCTAAAATAACCTATTCTATCGAAATCGTAAATAGAAACCGAGATTATAATGGGTTTTAGCGCCGTGTGTTACACTCTACTCTTTCACTACGATTGCGAGAAAATAAAATAATCCAATACAATATTAAATAGTTTATTTTA
This sequence comes from Agrochola litura, assembly GCA_949152395.1. Classification (NCBI taxonomy): domain Eukaryota; kingdom Metazoa; phylum Arthropoda; class Insecta; order Lepidoptera; family Noctuidae; genus Agrochola; species Agrochola litura. The sequence goes on from OX424511.1 coordinate 9,265,598, forward strand.
TTTAAAAAAAATACAATTCGTTCAATATTAAATAGTTTATTTTATTTAAAAAAAATACAATTCGTTCAATCTGAATCTTTAATAATAATAATAAATAAAAACATTTATTTGACACTAAAAATACAAGTTACAAACGAGTAGGTCGAAACTTATTATCCCGGTATGCGGTAGAAAAGAGTGTCCGTGGAGTTTCTTGCCCGTTCTTCTCCATAGGTACCTACTACGCTTTGGAATGGGCAACTAGCTTCATACCTATTTCTGACTGACCGATTCCTTGACAATTCAAAAGTGCCTGTAAATGGTTTAATTGAAATAAATGCTTTGAGTTTGAGTTTGAGTTTGAAAAAGCTAGTTTTACATAAGAATAAAGACTTTTTCATTTTTGTAGGCTCGTTGGTTACAGACAAAAATTTCTTTTTCCCCTATAGCAAGATATGCATTTCTTTCCCCGCTCTGGTACGCAACAATGACGGACTTTTTGAGCAAGACGAGAGAAAAATAATTTTGTATCATCTCTAGCAATTCTATAAGTCTCAAGCAGTCTAAAAATAATATTTTGGTCGTTGGGAATGAGATTGGTGACGAAATATGGTAAGAAAGGATCATTATTAGTCAAAAAAACATAACATACATAACAGCACCTTCATTCAACAATCAATCTGCCTAGCCTTTTCCTTATGTTGGGGTCGGCTTCCAGTCTAACCGGATGCAGCTGAATACCAGTATTTTACATGGAGCGACCGCCTATCGCCTCCACAACCTAGTAACTGGGTAATACTTTCGGACTTGTTGTCAGACTTTCGGGCTTCTAACGACCCGTAACGACTGTCAAAGATCCACAAATGACAGCCGGGACCAACGGCTTAAAGTGCTTTCCGAGGCACGGAGGAGTCTCGGTATGTATAGATGGGCACCCATCCACGAACCAACCCCGACAAGCGTAGCTTAACCTGATGGAACGACCCGTGCGGCTGTTATTACTTAGCCACGAGCTCTTCTCATACCTTCATTCAACGGTACCGTAAATTACACGAATACGTTAGTCAATCATAAATTCATAAGTATGGCACATCGAGTTTTAAACAAAGTTCGGGTCTGTCACTCATAAGTAGGTACAGTCTGACTATTTTCTTAATGTCCCTCGAGAATCATCGCATTTCCGAATACAAACGAATGCAAATTTCCATGTCCATCAATTATTAGATTTATCGTGTATAATAATTAAAATTCAGAACTAAGTAGAAGCCATTGTTGTTTTGTTTTGATTTCCATGTGAATTATATAGAGCTTTAAAACTATTTTCGTACCTGCGACTTTAGCAGCTTTCCTCCCATTTTTTTAATAAATTACATTAAATGAAAAGAGTATTAACAACTCTATATACTTCCAAGTCGATTAAGAGTGTCCGGTCTGCACCAAGTGCAAAGGGCAACTGATAGAAATCCGACAACTGACGAAACACGAAGTTTGCCGAGAGACATTAAGAAAATAGTTATACTGTACCTGTGTGACAGTCTTCATCTAAAGATGTATATGTCATAATTATTAACGTCCGGGTACTGTAGGTTACCAGTTATTAATATTGTAGGACAACGGCATGCAAGCTACATGCATACAGTTAAACCAGAAAAGGTAATATTCGTGTTTCCAAATTAGCACGAACATCGCGCCACAGAATTACCCCCCCACAGAGGTAGCTTCTAAGTTCTGTACTACCACGATTTGTAGTAATGCATCTATCATAGTGCGTTTGTATGAAGTTTTCTCCCTGTCGGATTACATATTCCGATCGCAAATCGTCAAGTTTGAAATGATCTTTTGGAATTGCATAGAGCTGTAAATCTATAATTTGAACTTCCATAGTTGTAACAGGTTCAAATTATTGCGCGTTCATATTTCCGAAGACAGACGATGATTCCCGAAGCGCACATTTTTCTTGGAATATCTGTACTTTTGTCCCAGAAGTACAGAAGCGAGTGCTTGTCAGTCAGAAGTAGTTACCTTTAAGGTTGGTAGCGGCGGCATCGATGTCAGTGTCAGCGAGCAGGGCGCGCGCGGCGGGCGCGTGTCCCTCGCGCGCCGCCACGTGCAGCGCGTTGTCTTTAGTCTGTCAGTAGTTACCTTTAAGGTTGGTAGCGGCGGCATCGATGTCAGTGTCAGCGAGCAGGGCGCGCGCGGCGGGCGCGTGTCCCTCGCGCGCCGCCACGTGCAGCGCGTTGTCTTTAGTCTGTCAGTAGTTACCTTTAAGGTTGGTAGCGGCGGCATCGATGTCAGTGTCAGCGAGCAGGGCGCGCGCGGCGGGCGCGTGTCCCTCGCGCGCCGCCACGTGCAGCGCGTTGTCTTTAGTCTGTCAGTAGTTACCTTTAAGGTTGGTAGCGGCGGCATCGATGTCAGTGTCAGCGAGCAGGGCGCGCGCGGCGGGCGCGTGTCCCTCGCGCGCCGCCACGTGCAGCGCGTTGTCTTTAGTCTGTCAGTAGTTACCTTTAAGGTTGGTAGCGGCGGCATCGATGTCAGTGTCAGCGAGCAGGGCGCGCGCGGCGGGCGCGTGTCCCTCGCGCGCCGCCACGTGCAGCGCGTTGTCTTTAGTCTGTCAGTAGTTACCTTTAAGGTTGGTAGCGGCGGCATCGATGTCAGTGTCAGCGAGCAGGGCGCGCGCGGCGGGCGCGTGTCCCTCGCGCGCCGCCACGTGCAGCGCGTTGTCTTTAGTCTGTCAGTAGTTACCTTTAAGGTTGGTAGCGGCGGCATCGATGTCAGTGTCAGCGAGCAGGGCGCGCGCGGCGGGCGCGTGTCCCTCGCGCGCCGCCACGTGCAGCGCGTTGTCTTTAGTCTGTCAGTAGTTACCTTTAAGGTTGGTAGCGGCGGCATCGATGTCAGTGTCAGCGAGCAGGGCGCGCGCGGCGGGCGCGTGTCCCTCGCGCGCCGCCACGTGCAGCGCGTTGTCTTTAGTCTGTCAGTAGTTACCTTTAAGGTTGGTAGCGGCGGCATCGATGTCAGTGTCAGCGAGCAGGGCGCGCGCGGCGGGCGCGTGTCCCTCGCGCGCCGCCACGTGCAGCGCGTTGTCTTTAGTCTGTCAGTAGTTACCTTTAAGGTTGGTAGCGGCGGCATCGATGTCAGTGTCAGCGAGCAGGGCGCGCGCGGCGGGCGCGTGTCCCTCGCGCGCCGCCACGTGCAGCGCGTTGTCGCCGGCGGCGTCCACCGCGCCGTACTCCGCGCCGCCCGACACCAGCGCCGACACGATGGACTCGTGGCCTGCGCCCGCTGCCACGTGCAGGGCTGTGCGTCTGTACACGACAAACTAATATTAATACCGCGCAACTAAATGAAAAAACTCCAGAAAAATCCGTCTTACAATACATGTACACTCGCGGAATGAAAAGGATCAGCAATTTTTTATTTCTAGAGGTCAGTTGACTGACGACCTTATATCCTACCAACCTACCTATAAGGTACCATCGCGGAGTCATAACTAACCACTTTAAGGACTATTCTTGCTTGCAGCGCTCGACCGCTACAGAACCGGGGAGGTAACAGATGTGGTCATCGTGTGCACGGGATTTTGTTTTCAAAGTGGTTAATTTTATATTTCCGCAATAGCAGATACGACGCTATTGGCACATCTTTCACGCGCGAGTTGACGTCTATCATGCCTCAGAGTTTCAGAGACAAGTCATTTGACTTGCGATCTTATGTCCTACAAAATAAGGTACATACTTGTGTGCATCACGGTCGTTGGGCCTGGCCCCGGCCAGCAGTAAACTCCTCAGCAACACTTCATGTCCTGCCGCAGCCGCCAGGTGTAGAGGTGGAGCTAGTGACGCGTCTTGTACGCGCGAGTTGACGTCCACCTCGACGGATAGTAAGAACATGACGCTTTCAACGTCGCAGGTTTGGATCGCCACGTGGAGGAAGTTGCGGCCTTTTTTGTCAACCTGTTAATGATACATAGAAATTAGAATTTCTTTATTACTATTGCTTTGTAGAACAGAGATTGAAGCTCAACGAAGTCTCTTAAACGTCTAACGTCTCGAAACTTAGAGCAAAAACGGACTTCCCAACTTGGAAGTCCCGGTTCGTGTTTCCAAAAAGTGACCGTGCAAAACGATTCATTCACTTCACTTCGCGTATTTGTCAGAATATTCGCGTCACTTATGTAATACAAAATCTACCTTATTCTTATTGTTATAAAGTTCATTTTGTATTTACGATGTAACGCCAGCATGAAATATTTTCGAAACTAAGGGCTGTTTCACAATGCCGGAATAGGTACACACGGCTACACATCAAGCTATACATTTCCAGTTTATGCTGATCTCGCTCGTATAGGATTTCCGTTTAATGTGAGGTCAGCTTATACTGGAAATATATAGCTTGATGTGTAGCCGCGTGTACGTACTATCTGAATTGTTTTTTTGAAAACATGTGAAAGTGAAATAATTTGCCTGTCCAACCTTATTCGGAAATGTTGAAGCTATTAATAAACATGATAATGATAATGGATTTCTCCTTAGGTCTTATCAAAAGCAGGAGGATTTAATGATAACTTATAATTAATTAATTATAAAACTGACCTGTTCAGCAGCCGACGGATTCTTCTCCAGTATAGCCTGCGCTGCCTTGTTATTCCTAGCAGTAAGTGCAGCCGCGAAGGGCGACACACCTCTATTATCTCTGGCCGACAGTTCGATGCCCGGTTGAGACAGTAGCAGCGAGATAATACCCGCGTGTTGGTTCTCTATCGCTATGTGCAGAGGAGTCTTGCCTTCTGCGTCTTTCGAGTTTATGTTGGCACCGTGTTCTAGGAGCGTCTGTTGAAAAAGGAGGTATAGTCAGACAGTCAGTGTCCACTTTTATTGAGTCTGATACAACACTGGCTTATTGCATTTTGCCGGGAAAAGATTTCGGACGTCTCAATCACACTTTGTCATAAAAAAAATTGGTGGCACTCCGGGAGTGCCGACAGAAGTGAAAACTTGAAAAAGATTGCCTTGGTGGAAGAAAAATACTTGTATACAACATTGGTCAGTAACCTTATCTAAATAAAGAGCACAATCGCGTTAACAAAAAAAAAACCATTAAAGTAAAAATACTTGCATAGAACATTGATCCGTAACGTAATATTAATAAAGAGAAAATCGCGTTTACAAAAATGAGGCGTCGGTAACGGTGTCGCGAGTTCAATTGTTTTTTCCCATCTCAAAAATGCCTAACGCGCCTAAAGAAGATTTCACTTTAAAAAAAACTTATATCAATATAAGACTCAGCCCACTATCGACCTCCTGTCTCCGGAGGGGAGTGATGTGCATCTACTTCTCTACGTGCGAACTACGACCACAGTGACGTCACGCGAAATCCAGCATCGCGCAAGCAGAGTTTACCGCGCGATAAGCATATGTATAACTTCCCGATATCAATCGTTGGGCAGTTGCCCGCCAGACATAACACCCGTCTGGTCGGAGGATCCTCCCTTTTCTATAGAGGTGAGTGGACATTACAACCTGATTTTCATACCTCTATAAGACCTACTTATTTTTCTTTACGCGTATAACTAAAGTAAAGCGAGTTTACATTTGTCGCCGACGTTATCCAAGTAGTATAGGGTGCTGATAACGAAAAAAGGTTAATAAAAAAAACTAATTGGCGGTCAACTGAAAATCCGTTTCCGTTATTGGTGACATTTCATGGTTATTAAAACGATGTTATAAAATGAGGTCAAAATTAAAATTCAAGATGGCGGATGGCAGCCCGATGCAACGCTATTCACAACCATTCGATACGCTTCCGTGTCGAATCAAACATCAATCAATGTTATCGGAATGAGTGCTTTAAATGCTGTTCATAAATCCGAAACCCAAAAATGTTGACATTTAAATCATAGACGATCGCTATTCTTCCGACAGCTATTTGCTGTCCCAAGTGCAAGACAAATCAGGTAATCGAAAATGTGTCATCTTCAAAGATTGTGAATAGCTATACAGATCAGGAACATTCGGTACTCCATATATAAGAGTACAGTACAAATATGTTCTTAATGTCCCTCGGCAAACCTCGTGTTTCGTCAGTCGTCGGATTTCTATCAGTTGCCCTTTGCTCTTGGTGCAGACCGGACGCTCTCAATCGACTTGGAAGTATATAGAGTTGTTAATACTCTTATAACTTAATGTAATTTATTTAAAAAATGGGAGGAAAGACGCAGGCACTACAGATAGGAAAATAGTTTTACAGCTCTATATAGTTCACACGGAAATCATAACAAAACAATAAAGTACTTAGTTCCGAATTCAAATTTTTATACACGATAAATCTAATAATTGTTGGACATGGAAATTAGCATTCGTTTGTATTCGGAAATCCGATGACACCCGAGGGACATTAAGAAAATAGAAATACAATACAGTACCTGTATGACGTCAGTGAGCCCCCAGGTGCAACACAGATGTAGCGGCGAGTGCTTCTCGTTGGCCACGTCGGCGCCCTCGCCGCCCGCGCCCAGGCGCCGCGGGGACTCCACGTCGCAGCCCGAGCGGATCAGGAACATGGCCAGGGATTCCTTGTTCTCGTCTATTGCTCTGGTGGGTTTTTTTTTTGTATAATTATCAGTGATCGGAGTAGGTAGATTGATTTTACGTACTCGCATCATGAATAGTCATAAAACTCATAACATGGATAAGCTTTTTTTCCGGGATTTATTTTTGGTACTTACGGGATTGAATCAAATATTGTAAAAGTAAGGATTTTTAAACTACTACATTAGAAATTTATAGAATGCGATAAATAAACATTTAAAATATATAATACATTATTATATTTTTTTTATAGTATACCTATCCTTTTCTTGGAGTCCGATCACCTATTCACCGTGAAATTTGAATCACAGTTTTGCTAGAACAAACGTTGTTCAGACCATGGTCTACTACCATTCTACAGCATGCAATTAAAAAAAAATACATAATTGATTTTTGAAAAACACAAAAAAGACAAAGTTTAAAATGTCAAGATTATCGTTACTCCCTACAACACAGACACCACGCACGGGACACAACATTGTCTACAGGGAAATGTACCTCCATAAACGAAATTTAGTAAGCAGTAGATAATCTTGACATTTTAAACTTTGTCTTTTTTGTGTTTTTTCAAAAACGAAGTATGTTTTTTTTTTTATTTGATGCTGTAGAATGGTAGTAGACCATGGTCTGAACAACGTTTGTTCTAGCAAAACTGTGATTCAAATTTCACGGTGTATACTATTAAAAAGACAGCAAAAGGGTTAAACATTTCTTATTCATATTGATGTATTCTTTATTCTACACATTACAACATTTGAAATTCCTTAAAAAAATCTTAATAATTTCAAAATCCCGGAACCCCGGAATCCCGGAAGCATATCCATACTAGCTAATATATACGTGCCAGTTCATAGACCCCAAATCACTCTACCTACTCCGATCTATGATAATTAATTACAAAATAAAGAGTCGTTTATAACTATATTGATGACAATTTCATGCAATAAGGGTCGCCTGTAGAATCTTGTCACGTCACTGTACATTGTAAGTCTTAGTCTGCAGTTTGGGGTCGACGTAGCACGACGTAGGTAATTTTGCCGCCGAAAAAATACGAACGTTAAAGGTTGTAACAGAAGGTCAATAGTAGTTAATATTAGAAAAAGCGCGAGTGCTACTATTTAGCACTAGCAAATCAAACGAGATTTTTAAAATATAAATTTCTTACTTGTGTAATAAAGTTTGTAAGCATCCATCAGGTCCTGTGCCCCAACAATCTGCGTCCGCGCCGTTTCGGACCAAGATCTGAAATATATCAAAATAACAGTCAACACAACACGTAAGACAACAGTAATCATTTTTTCAGGAAATGGATGTCACTGTAGTTGCCATGTTGCCGGGGTCCACGATTTCTTTTTCGGCCTTATTCGCAACCCCGGCAACTTTAGATGTCACCTGCCATGTAAAGAGTGCATATTGTGGGGGACGGAGATGTCATTAGTTTTGAGGATAGTTTATGGACAGACTTGACCGCGACGGGATATACAAGATTGACGGTAGTCCAAAACGATCTCGCAAACTACAAGAACATAATTGCAATATTCCTAAAATGCTCGTATTTGTGTATTATTGCTTGGAATGGTGAGGTATTCTGATTTGAATGATGAGTGATTATCCTATAATATTAAATGAGCAATATTTGTATATTTTGTATATTATTATTTATTTAATACTTCAAGCACAAAAATGTACACAGGCGGACTTAATGCCATATATATATTTGTAATCACGTTCTCCAAAACGGCTGTAACGATTTCGATGAAGGTTATATTATAGGGGTTTACGGGTGCGAAAAACCGATCTAGCTAGGTCTCATTATCTGGGAAAATTAGTTTTCTCTATTTTCACACCCTCGGGAATGTGATACATACAACGTTGGTATACCTGGATGGTATGTTTATCTATTTTCACCCGAGCAGATTACATTGCATTATCCTACTAATTCTCTAAAAAAGCCTCTTTATAACTCTTCTGTCTTCATTATAAAAGGAGTTTAGTGATGATGTTTGTCATTTTGTACTTTGACGCTATCCAAATCCCAATGAAGTATCTCAGTACATACGCTAGCGACTTCCTCCTGCGCGGAGTCGAGCGCGGCCCAGAGCGGCGGCACCCCGTTGGCGTCCAGACGGCTCATGTCCACGCCGCGCACGCACAGCGCCTCCACCACCAGGCCCAGGCGGCAGTGGATGGCCAGCTGCAGCGGAGTCTCGCCTGCTTCCGTCCTGGTTGAGACAACACACGGTTATAACACAATTTAACTCTTACTGTGGTTCATCGCTCATCATTTGACAGGAACCTGTGAAATGTGATGTGCTGACATGCACTCTGTTGATTTCTCAACCCGAGCGTTGAGAATTCAACAGAGTGCATGCCAGGGCGTCGAAAAAACACACTTGGATTTTCAACTCTCGGCGCTAAACAGAGCGTTGAAAATCCGGTGTGCGAAAAAATCCCGCCGCGATGTTGGCTTAGGCACATAAGCTCCACCCACTTATCCCCTCATCCCTCCGCACGATTTCTATATTAAAACGCTCCAGTTGAACCACTGTAACTTTGTAAGTAGTTACACCGTGGTTATAAGTCGACTTTTACAATAATACCAGTGTAATAGCTTACAATCGGTCAACGCCAACTTTCTCGCTGAGAAATCTTACGGACAGTGGGACAAGGGGCAAGTGGACACTGCTATGTCCCGAACTGCCATATTAAGTTCACGACAAACCTATAAGGGCTTTTAAATTGAAATTATGAATAGTATTCTCAACAGGGGTTGGTTTGTAACATTAAATATATATAGCGGAATGCATGAAAAATTAAATTTTTCGACATGTCAGATGTCATTTTCATGGTATTTGGGCATGCTGATACCGAAAATATTTTATTTACTGGCATCATAAAATTAAGCGTGATATATGACGTTTTCCTAGCTAACTGTACCATTAAATTAAGAACAATCTCATAAGAGCATTTTCCTATGGCTACAACGGCTAAGGTACCTATCCTTACCGTCCCGTCTCAAAAATCCACCCAATAAATCTAAAGTGAGCACTAATGAAGAATTTTTGAAAATTCATCCCCTAAGCGGTTAAATAAGGGATGAAATTTTGTATAGCTGTTCTTGCTGGCTTGTCTTAAAGAAAACTATTAAGAATTATGTATGTACTCACAGTGCGTTCATATCAGCTCCGTGGTCGAGCAGGTATATGGCTGTCCTCGAGTCCTCTTCCACTATAGCCTGATGTAATAACGTGAAGCCCTTGCCATTTCGTATGTTAGGGTCCGCACCACCTTCGATCAGCGGTGCCACTAGGTTCTTGTGACCTGTGATGATGTTCATAAGTGGATACAGTATTTCTATTTTCTTAATGTCCCTCGGGAATCATCGCATTTCCGAATACAAACGAATGTTAATTTCCATATCCATCAATTTTTAGATTTATCGTGTATAATAATTTGAATTCAGAACTAAGTACTTTATTGTTGTTTTGTTTTGATTGCCGTGTGAAGTATATATAGCTGTAAAACTATTTTCCTATCTGTCGTGCCTGCGACTTTAGCAGCTTTCCAGCCATTTTTAAAATAAATTACATTACGTTAAAAGAGTATTAACAACTCTATATACTTCCAAGTCGATTGAGAGCGTCCGGTCTGCATCAAGTGTAAAGGGTGATAAAAACCGACGACTGACGAAACACGAAGTTTGCCGAGGGACATTAAGAAAATAAAAATATTGTACATTGATATTGGTGGTAGGAAAATGATTTGTTATATATAATATAGCAGTCATTACTGGAGCTTACTGTTTGATTCACGTTCCGCATAACCTTACATGACCCGTAGTAATAAATATATGACAATAATATGTTACAGGCGAAAGTTCAGCTAAAAACACAGCTTTGCTGTCACGCAGTCGGGTAATAAGATTATGTTTTTGAAAGTTTTGGTGAAAATTACTCCGATATTTTACAAAATTTTTCATAATAATAGCTTACTGGTGTAAATGTGAAATTTTCAAATGTGTTGACGACCGATTGGATTGCGCAAAAAATATGATAAATTACCTTCACTCAACACCAGCACAAAAAAGAAGATTTTTACTAAAAGACGAAAAATGGAAAGCGTCTTGTGTTTTTTTTTATGTTTAGAAAATTTTGTAACATCAGTATATTATGTACTCATTTTTTTAGTATAAATCAAATATAATGTTGATATCTACTAAACGAGCACAACATGCATCAAAATGATTAAACGAGCAATTTAGGTAATGATTATGGCTAAGCCGCACAAAGACATACCTTCAGTGAGCGCTTGACTGACGGGCGTATCTCCGTCTGAGTTCTTCAAGTTAAGGTTGGGCGTGAGACTGCGGTCTGAAGCCGCCGTGTCGTCTTTGTCTATGAGCTTCTTGTGTTCTATGATGGCCAGCACTGCGCCTTCATGGTTGTTGAGGACTGCCAAGTGCAGGGGCGTTTGTCTGTAGACATGATTATGCATTAAATAATAAGACAAGTGCACAATGTTTACTTTCTTTTGACGTTTGACCAAATTTCATCATACAAGAAGAAAAATATGTTTAGGTGGGTCAGTTTACATACTAATGGCGGAATAAGATCAATAAGCTATAATTTCAACGGCATCTCGTCAATCAACAAAATTATAAATATATACCCACTTAATAAGACACACTGTAAAAATAAAATACAGGACTACCTACTAAAACTTTCTTATGATGAAACAGAAGCGATTTTGAACATTCTCAAAAAGACAAGCTACTACTTTACTCACTCATATTTAACAATCATCTCATTCACATCACACAAGCATACACATGAACGCACACATAAACGCACACACCCCCACACACTCACACCCACACACATACACTCTCACATGACACGTACTTTTTATTTGATTTTTTCATATTTCCACATAAATTTTTATGGCAATCTAATTATGTTTACAACTACATGGCTACTAAATATTCACAATTTATGTAAAGGGATCAAATGTAATCCGAGATACAGGGTTACCACCTAGTTCGGATGCAGATAGTCCTAAACTTTGTATATTACAAACTTTAAGCCATTATTTACTGTATATTGTCAAATATTAAATTTTTGTAATACGTGTTCTTATTTTGGTGAATAAATAAAAAATTAAAAAAAATTTTAGCTACTCCAATAGCTAAGTTTTTACGTGGAATTAGCGCAATAGAATTTATTCTCACCTATAAACAGTATCCTCCTGTTCTCCATAAGCAGTCTGCAAGTTAGGCCTGGCTCCATGTTCTAGCAAGGCTGCAGTCAGTCGCGCGAGTCCGTTAGCACAGGCCGCGTGCAACGCACTCATGCCTGCCTCGTTGGTGTGGTTCAGCTCGCCGTTCAGGTGGGAGACCAGGAACACCGCTGATTCCTTGCAAATTTAACCAAGGTTAAGTATAATGTGACCAAGAAATCAGTATGTTATAGGAAAGTGAAGGAATGTGGAGAGGCAGACCAAAGAAAGATTAGATTAAAAAGACGGACTAAGGGCAAAAGGACGCCGTGATCCCAATGATAAGGAGATATAAGGTCAAGAAAAGTGTTAAGTATAAATGTACAGTCGTCACCTCAGTATTTATTTACTTCTTAGCTATATTATCTTTCACACCGAGGTGACGGCTGATAGATACATATGGTTTTTAAATTAATTGTGATTAGGGCTGGAAGATGATATCACCAGAGAGGTTAAATTAATCATATATTAAGGCTACACTTATTTACACAGCAAATGCCGTCTTACCTCAAACCATCCTTGCGCCAAAATATGCAGTAAACTGTCCCCCGCTCCCGAATACAACGGATTCGCTTGGCATCCTTTCTCTAACAGCTTAGCAGCGAATCCTCTTTCGACAACATTCTCAGTTTTGCCCTCCACTGGGTCTTCGGTAAAGGCGTTTTTATTCGTCACCGGTGTATCGAAGGGGTTGGATCCGTTCATGACTAAAGTCTCGCTGGATGATATCGATGCTCGTCTGTCGTCGACTAACGCGTAGTACAGGGGCGGGTGTTCGTCTGTCAGGGTTCGTAGGTTCGTGTCTAACGTTGGCTGTTTGAGGAGAAGGTCGAATATCCTTTGGTTTCTTGCTATTACTGCTTGATGGAGAGGTGTGCTACAAGGAAGACATTAATTTTTATATTAAGATATATAGTTAATTGAATCAGGCGTGACCTTTCGTAAATCCATTATAAAATACAATAGACGTGGATATATTTAGTAACCTGTTCCGCTTAATCGAGCGTTGAACGCAGAGACGCGCTCTGCGTTCAGCGCTCGGTGTGGCAACACGCCGTGTTCGGGTTCGCGACAAGTCAATCGTCATCCTGAGGATGCCTTGTTGAGAGATGAAACACTTGTCGATTTCTTTCAGGAGTTTTTTATGGCTCTTTGGAAATAGCTAAGCGGAACAGGTTACTAAATATATCTACGTCTATTGTATTTTATTAAGATACTAGCTGTGCCCCGCGGTTTCACCCGCATAAGTCTCGATCCAGTGGGAATATCGGGATAAAAAGTACCCTATGTGTTAAACCAGGTTATAAACTATCTGTGTGCCAAATTTAATCGAAATTGGTCCAGCCGTTTGAGCGTGAAGAAGAGACAAACTTACACACACACTCACAAACTTTCGCCATTATAATATTAGTAATATAATATAATAAAATACAATTCATCATCATCATCAGCCTATAAATGTTCCCACTGCTGGGACACAGGCCTCCTCTCTGTGAGAGGGAGTGGGCCGTCATCCACCACGCGGGCCCAGCGCGGGTTGGTAGATGTCACATGTCTTCGAATTTTCGGTTCTAGGACATGCCGGTTTATGTTTTCCTTCACCGTTTTGAGAGCAGTGGTGATGAAATAATTTACACAAAGTAAAGCGCCTGTCTGGGTTCGAACCTACGACCTACAACTCGTAAGTCGCGGCCATTACCACTGGGCCAACACTGCTCTGTTACCACTGGGCCACCACTGCTCTAAATACAATTATTAAGATACATTGTATTTCAGCATTCCATATAATAGCTATAAGAGTTAATATTCTTTTAATTTTGCTTTTGTTTAAATTTTAATTAAATATTTAGCTCAATAATTAATATTACAAAATCAGAAGTGTTCATATCGACTTTTGTCGGTGACTGATTCTTGAGAGCGAAGGGCTTAATAATAGAAAAGATTTGCTGTCATTTGGGTTTGACTGATTCGGATTGAAGGGCCATAAAATAAAGCTAAATAAGGACGAGCATTACTTAAGGTCCGCGACACGTTCGTTTAATAAGCGCGTAATTGGCATACGCATGTTGCATGCGGAAGAAATTTATTGGCCTCTACTATAAAACTAAATGCACGTGCCTAAAATACTTCTGGACAGACTCAAATACTGAAGCAAAATATGCTGCAAAACTTTGTAAAACGTTTTGCAAGAGTAAGCCGACGTTCGCACGGACGTAATAAAATCGCGGCGATTTTTTTTTTTTCGTGCACTTGATTTTCAACGCTCTGCTTAGCGCCGAGAGTTGAAAATCAAATAATGTGTTTTTTCGACGCGCTGCCGCGCTGGGACGAGAGTGCGTCCCAGCGCGTTGGATTCTCAACGCATCGAGAGTTGAAAATCCAGTGCGCGTTAAAATCCCGTCGCGATTTTAATACGTCCGTGCGAACGTCGGCTAACTATGGAGTTTCTAGCCCATACGAAACTACCTTATCTAAGGGGCGACTAGAATCAATTTTATTTTCGTGTAAATTTTGACGTTCAAAAGCGCCTTTAATGGCCTACCTACTTGAAATACTACTTGGTGAAACGATACAAGAAAAAGTGTGTGTGAGTCAGCTCCGACGCATGACTGGAGTTTACTCCTTAATACGATTGTCTTTGAATATGCAATAGGTAGGCAAAGAGGGTAAATAAAGGCATATGAAAAAAAAAACTAAATTTTACTCCTCATAAAATTTCCATACCTTATATGAAAATCGATTCTTAAGGAGTAAACTCCAAACAGTGGCACTCCGGGAGTGCCAACAGAAGTGAAAACTTGAAAAAAATCGGCACCGCGGTAATAAAGGCGTTGACGTCTTTTACTCCATGCACCGCGGTAGTCAACGCGTTGATATCTTTTACTGCACGGTGTCGGTAAATTCCGTTACAGTGTCGGAAAATCAATGGTTTAGTCCCATCTCAATAGTACCCAACACGCCTAAAGAAGTTTTCACTTCAAAAAAAAAATCTGGAAAGCAAAGTCACAATACTTACAATCCCTTTCTGTTCTGTCGGTTAATATCAGCATTCTTTTGGACCATGACGTCTGCGATCTCTGCCATCTGTTCCATGGTCTCTTCGTCACAGGAACTTGGCGTGAGCGACGCTATCAGATGCAGCGCCGTGTCACCCTCCTCTCTAAACAGAATAGTATTACGTCATAATGGATGATATCGTCTTATTGAATAATATCAACAATCAGGTTGTTTAAATGCAATGAGTGTAATGTAGCTGTCATAAACTTGGATGCAATTCAAATCGGGTCAACATATATTATGACAAGATAGCTAGAAATACATAGTTTTATTATTATCTCTTTGTGCGGTTTATTAATGTTAGTTTTACTTAATGGTGATCGGCAAGCTAGAAAAACTTTGAACCGTAACATGCATCAAGCCAGCTCCTTTGCCAGCTTCTTTGGGGTACTTAATCAGTAGGCTGCCAAGTTAATGTACAAAAAGATGCTATTTTAAAGACTTAAATGTGCAGTGCACCCGGGTACTTTACTTCCATAGAATGATATAACCAGGTTAAGGAAAATACTACAACAGTTATGAGTGAGAGAGACGAGGCTCTACATAGCCTATTTTTTAAACTCTTTGTGCCATAACGGCTGGCTACTGTAGGTATTGTTAACTATTATTAACTCCCAACGCAAAAACAGGGGTGATTTTGTAGCGATAGTTCTTAGACATGTTTCATCAAAATTGGTCTAGCCGTTAGAAGATTATGAGCTCTTTTCTAGTTGATGAATGGATGTGAGTATCTCCCACAGGTCTGATTGATTTGAAATTTGGTATTCTGTTACTTCAATGATATTAGAAGAACATAGTAACCTTGAACTGATGCTGCAGCATCACCTGGAATTTGCAGGATACCCAACTCCCTCACCAACTTACAGCACAGGTATCGTGTTTGGGTTCATTGGAATGGTCTCAATGAATAGGTTATAGATAGATGGTGAACAGGGTCTGGTCATGGAGTAGGAAAGAGAAATGAGGAAATGTTTGTGTCGGGGGTTTTTTAAATTTTAACTGTTAATATTGTACTTGTCTATCAAGCAATGACTTACTTCGTGGTTAAATTGGGATCAGCCCCATTATCGACGAGAAACTTGGCAGAGAAGGCGTCCCTGGAATCAACGGCGCGATGCAGCAGGGTCCTGCCGCGCGGGCCCCTCGCGTCTGCGTCTGCGCAGTGTTGCAGCAACGTCGTGGCTATCGAGGAGCTTCGCCCCCGGAGCGCTAGCTCTAAGGGCAGCTCGCCGCGCGTCGACATTGCATTTACTATGTCTGTTAACTGTAACAAAGAAATTAAATGGATTTAGTTATATTGCTGAAGTCGTTACTACGGAACTTCTCAAGTAGGTAACAAGCCGTGTGTCTGATGGGATTTCCCATTGGCAACTTCTCAGGAGCCTTCTGGGATGAGTTTCCAAGATAAGGTAAGATAAGATAGGTCTTTATTTGCTTTAAACATGGTATAAGGTTGTAACAGTCTGGTTTTGTTCAAGAAGCGATGATACAAACTTCCATCCCCTATCTAACCGTCTTAGGCTATTTATTTATGGAACATTAGGCAAAATTGCCAAACCCAGCGGTTTAGAAGCATGTCACTGAGAGACAACATATAGCTTAAACCGCTGGGTTTAGGCTATAATGTTGTCTCTTAGTTGAATGAATTTAAGATTTTTATTAAATAGAAAATGAAATATTCAGCA
The DNA here is from genome assembly GCA_949152395.1 of Agrochola litura. Lineage (NCBI taxonomy): Eukaryota > Metazoa > Arthropoda > Insecta > Lepidoptera > Noctuidae > Agrochola > Agrochola litura. The sequence continues at coordinate 9,282,177 of OX424511.1, forward strand.
TTTTCCAACTATCAAATTATTATATCTTAGTTTAAAAATGTTTTTGTCCTATTCCCTAATTGTGTAATACACAACACAATCGGTTTCGATTTGAAACAGATTGCTAATCCATTGCTTCATAAGTTGGAAAAAAAACTGCTCAACAACGTAAATAACACAATAAAAGTTATTGAACTGTCAAAATGAAAAAAAAAAGTCATAATTGGTTACGAAAATAAGTTAAAGTAGTAAAATTAGGGTACTGGTTACTTTTAATTCTAATAGTAAAGTTACATTTTATTGACTGCGTTAGTCATTCCTAGTTATATAAAAGTGCAGTTGTAGTAATATTCCATGAAGACGCAATGATTAAACTGAACACATTACAATACCACAACAAAATAATTGCTGGTATTAACCTAAACCTCACCCAAGTGCTGGCATGATATTGTGAAAGGCGATATATTTGCCAAAAGAAGACAGTTGCCATATAATCCTGGCAAAAGGCTGGATAACGTAAGTAATGTAGAAAATTATAACGACACATCAGTGACCAAATTTTTTTATGTCCTTTCTCTTGCTTTCCTGCAATAAATGTCGAAATCTAAAAAAAAAAATTAATCAAATCTCTGGGAGTGATTTCGTGAAAAGGGACGGAAGTATGTCACAGGAAGCCGGGGAAGCGCGCGCTATTTGATTTGACCAATGAGCGCACGCGGTGCCAGAGTTGGCCATCAGAAACGACCTTGACGAGCTCCTTTAATGTTGTTTATTACCAAGGAGATGTCAGATGTTACACATTATATGCGACTATTGTAAGGCTCGCTAATTTTTTAACAAACTTTAAAAAAGGAAGAGGTTCTCAGTTCGTCGGATTTTTTTTTTGTGTTTTGCCCGATTACTCGACGACGGCTGGACCGATTTGAAAAGACACCGACTTCCGAAATTAAAGTTATTTTTCACTTTGTAGTTTGGAAGACTATATCATTGCAGATGTTTAACTATGACCATATCATTGCAGATGTTTATCAGCAGCCTAGTGCATTTTAGGACCGGTCTGAAAATACATACTTGTCTCGAAATTGCAATTGGATTCATAATGTCTATCTTCCCAATAGTTTAATTAGCTAATAGACGTTTACCGAAGCAAAGCTGGATACATTTCCCCCTTTCTAACTCGTCAATTCTTAAACATCGATCACAATATCGATCTATAAACAAGAATGGTTAAGTAACAATGTAAGGAAAACAATCACGTAGCGGAAGCATCTAAACAAATTGTCATCATTCATTACTGATTTGTAAGCTGCGGTCGGGCTACTAAGACAGCGGCAGAGAATAAGCAAAGACGTGTAGTGAATAATCTTTTTTATTTTTTCGTGTGGTTAGTGACTAACCTATACGGTACAGGTTAGTCACAGGGCCGGCCCGTTCATATAGGCGAACTAGGCCATGGCCTGGGCGCTCGTATTAGGGGGGCGGCAATCGGCGGCATCGAAATTAAAAAATAATACTGTACATTAATTTTTATTTACCTACAACTTGAAAATACTCCCAATCTTTTACCAAAATGCGCTCATGGACATTTACGAAACCATCGGTACGGAAATCAAAAGCGAGTTTAGTTGATAGCCTAAACTCGTTCCATTGCTAAAAAAAATCGCGATTTCAAATTTATTGCTTCTCTTGTTGTATGTTTATAATGTTTTGTTCAAAATTGATTTGACTATTATAGTTTGACCGCGATCGTTGAGATATTTCTCGACGGCATGTGAGCCAAATCAGAGGCCCATGGGCGGTATAAAACTCTGACACCAGGTTAGTAACCACACGAAAAAGAAAGAACATAGTTTTATTTTGTCACGAATTTTCTTAAAAGGGCGCCGTTCCAGCCTTTCGCCTAGGGCGCCAAAAATTCTCGGGCCGGGGCGCTGCCTGTACCCTAATTGCGTAACTTATTTTCGTAAACAATTTTGCCTAATTTGTTTAATTTTGACAGTTCAACAACATTCTTTGCGTTATTTACGTTGTTGAGCAGATTTTGTTTTCCAACTTATGAAGCAATGGATTAGCAATCAGTTTCAAATCGAAACAAATTGTGATTAATCGTGTATTAATGCAATTAGGGTACAGATCCAATATAAACTTAGAAAGTACATATGAATTGAAACAGTCAAATTTTATCTTGACCGGAACTGAGTCCGGAGGCAACTTAACCACTAGCCCATCACGACAGTCACGACACTTACACCTACAGTACACCCCGATTCAAAGTTAATGGCGGCTCGGAACATAAGGCGAGTGGTTGCGCAGTAACGAATTCATGTGTCAGCGGGGGTGAGGGGTGGGGTACTGCGCAGCGAGTAGCGCACTTCCGAGCCGCCATTAAGTTTGAATCGAACTGTACCCGGGCGTAATGACATATCGAACTTTAGAAGGTGACTGTCACACAGATATGAATGATAGAGATAACAGAGACGATTCCTACAAAGCCGATTTATTTTTAACTCGATGCTATTTTATTTACTGACTTCCAAAAGGAGGAGGTTCTCAATTCAACTGTGTGTGTTTTTTTTTTTGTATGTTTGTTCATTCATTTACTCCGCCAATTATGAATTGATTATGATTCTTTTTTGTTTGGTAGGTCATACTTCCTAGTACTTAGGTGGTCCCATATAATTTTTTATAACTTTGCTTGGGTAGTTTTTGAGTAAGCTTCAATTGTACGTATTTTTTCCCACTTAGTATTATTTTTTATTATTATTTATTTATTTGGCACCTCAACGACTTGCTCACTTAAACATACGAGTACACATACAAAAATCACATATAGTTACATAGGTGTTGTGAACTCGTCACTTACAGAAGTGCACAGCACTAGCAGAGAATTTAATGATTACAGGAAGTTTTATTTATCGTTAGTTGAATTATTTACCAAATAAAAATTATGGATATTAATTATGAATAATGTTTACAACTACGATGAAATGTTTAACTAAATAAAAAAAAGACCTATGAAGAAGGAAATGGAAGTGGATACAATTTTATTAATAGGCGGCTTGTGTCGCACAGAGGTTTTGAGACTCCGGGCTGGTTAAAAGTCTCGTACGGAATTGACGAAAAGGGTTAGAAAAGATGTCGATGCTATTGGTTCGTGTAGCGATTTTATTATAATTTCTCATTAGACGATTCACGGGTGCGGTGCTACCAAGGTTAGTACGACTTGCAGTTGTGGCAAAGGTAATGTTCTCGCGAGCAGATCGAATAGTTTTCTGTCGAGGTACTTAATTCCGCCAAAAGATCGGGAACATTTAGTAAACCGTTAGCAATTTTGTAAAGAAGGATTTGGTCTGTTACGTCTCTTCGGTGTTCAAGAGAGCATATTTTAAAATAACTGAGCCTTTCACCATAAGAAGAATCACGTGGACAGCTAGAGTTTCTAAAACGAAGGTATCTGGTGAAGTTTCTTTGGATACGTTCAATCCTGTTTACGTGAACACGGTAAGTAGGGCTCCAAACTGGAGATGCATAGTCCAGTAGACTTCTCACAAGAGTATTGAAGAGCACCTTTAGGGTAGAGATGGACTGGAAATCCCGACATATTCTTTTTACAAATCCAGACATTTTTGCAGCTTTGGCAGTGATATTATCAATGTGGTTGACAAATGTGAGTTTAGAGTCGAGCTGGACTCCTAGGTCACGAATCGTGTCTACCTTTTGTAGTGCTACCCCATTTATTGAGTAAGACGTAGTATGTGGATGATATGTTAAGTTCCTGTTACTGTTATTTACATAGCAGGGCAATTTGTGTGGGGTAAATACCACAAATAAAAAGTGAAAAATAAAAATAAAAATAAAAAAAACATTATAATCCGGTTGTTTTTTTTTTTGTAAAATGTTTTTTATGTACCTATTTACGGCCGGGTGGGTACTGTACCTACGCTTTCTTCATTTTTTCTATTATTCCGAAACTTTTATGTGACTTTAACCGATCGATAAGAGGTTGAACATCAACAGTGATTCAATTTGATCTGTCATCTGTAATTAATAAGGTAAAACATTGTTTTAAAGTATCTTCCTGTTACAGTAGGTAACACTAATTCTGAGAAATGAGTCATTCTAATGTTATTTTACTCTCATTAGCATATTATTGTTTGTTTACTGTTGCAAGTCAAGGGTTTAAACATCTTAACAAATAATTAATAATATATATTTTTAAATAATAACATTTAAATAATTATTTATTTATTTAAATAATTAATAATATATATTATGTACTTCTAGAAAACGTTACATCATTGCGGTTCTGGAGTGGCGACCGTGTACCGGAAGACGTAGCGTTGAAAGGCCTCCCACAAGATGGACCGATGACCTTGTGAAAGCCGCAGGAATCCGCTGGATGCGGAAAGCACAGAATCGGTCGAAGTGGCGGTGCTTGGGGGAGGCCTATGTCCAGCAGTGGAAATCTTTCGGCTGAAATGATGATGATGATGATGAATGCGGTTTCGACCCCTGAATTAGGACATCCTGTATGACAAGGGTCGAGGTTTCTCCAGTCAATATTAAGTACCTGGTGGGTGACCAAGCTCTGCTCTGGTGAAAATAGAGAATGCTCATTTAATAGTATAGGAAAGTACATACTAATCCATGTATAGTAATTACTAATTCCATGTTGCCATGATCATTATTCATTATCTTGTATTAAACTTTGGGCGACCGAGCTCTGCTTGGGTGAAAATACGAAGAAAACTAATTTTCCCAGATATGAGACCTAGTTAGATCGATTTTTCGCCTCCTAACCTAAATTGCAACTTTCATCGAAATCGTTAGAGCCGATTTCGAGAACTTGAGTACCTACAAATCTATATACTTACAAATATTGCTCGTTTAATAGTATAGGATGATGTAGTTTGGTTTCGTTCGACATTTAAATAGCAGGCCTAATAGCCACTATAATGACTGTAATATCACATGCAAATCAGAAAAGTAATTGACCGATACAGCTGAACACCTGCGTACTAAATCCTTCGTCCGCTCACTGCATGGCCTTAACCTTCCAACAAATAAGAACCTGAACCAACCTTCACAAGCCGAGGAACTGAATTAAAATCCAGCGAGTGTGCGTTGCCAGTGATGCGTGGCACATATTCACGCGTTAATATTACTTGATGAATTACAATACACTTTCACGGTTACATAATCCTGTGCCAATTTGTAACTTAGTAGAACATTCGATTCTGTAATGAATGTGGTGTACTGAAAACTTAATGATTGTGAATATAAACAAAATTTATTATGGGCTGCAGACGCCGTAGAGTCCACGTGAAGAGTTCGATTTGGTGACTCTATCTATGCCTTTAAACAGATTTCCAAGTCCTTTTGGCTCCGCAAAGTTTCTTAGGTTTTTACCATAAGCTATCATTCAAGTCCCGTACAGCAAATACTAGATTTAATTGCATTATTAAAAGTAAAAGCCGGTAATACAGGAGTTTTATCACAGCAATATAATATTGAAAAGTTGCAATGCATGGAAATGGTGTAGGAAATATTCTGATAAAGTATATTTTCTACGTATTGCTTTTCGCGTTTTATGAGTTCTTTATAAAGAGCGCGTCGAGTACTCTTTCAACCTAATAGGAGCATAATAGGAGGAGATATTTAATTTTGATGGCGTAGGAATTTTTACGTAACTATTAGGCATTGTCCATGTAGCACCGAATTTGTTTACAAATGTCGCGATGAATAACATCACACACGAAAATAGCTCCATTATGTTTTATGAATGAATAAAACGTATTAGTTGCTGATTTTCTCACGCTAGTAAAGTGGCTATTTTGTTAATGTGTAATCTACCAAGATCTTGAAAATAATGAGGATTAACCATGCTCGAAGAAATTTCATCAAAGCAATTCCGTATATCTAACAGACATTCAATTAAGTTAATAAAAATATGACATACTTTTACCTTATTACTAGCTTTATTCATGCCTTTGCCAAGGTGGATCATTCATATATAAACGAGAATCGAATTCTTCAACATATGTGGTCCTTTGCTTATGCTTGTTTATTTTCTGCTGTACTGGAATCTAGCTAAATTCATTATTTGAATGGATAATGACTCTTGTCATAAATGTTATATTTGGAATACCGCAAGGCTTTATTTTAGGGCCATTGTTTTTTTTAATGTTTATAAGTCAAGTGAATCAGATTAAATCCGCCTATTGAAGTCAACTGAAAGACATAGATAGACCTGCCCTAAATTTCTCCACACAACACCTAGGTCCCGCCTTCCACATCTAGTTTGAACATATGAATTTATTATTTCAGTAATAGTCATTTGCATACTCATCATTTCTTTAAAGGCTTGCTACCTGGTCAATTACTCTTTTAGTTGATGTTGTATGTTAATGGAAGAAACGGATCGCCAAAAAGTGTAATTAAATTCAAGACGCGTCTACACCAGGCAGCGAACGCGGGATTATATCTTTACGATCGACGACGTCATCGGAAATACCTCAACCTTTGCAGTACACGTACCTTTAAAACAATTATTTATTCATACTCATGTACAATAACTCAGAAAGTATTACGAGATATACATAATATAGACTGGCCTCCCTTTTACGACAAGTACGGTTTATGAAAAGTGAAATGGCAACCCATGAAAAGACGTTTTTACAACTTCATATCTATAAAACGAGAGTTTCTGCCTGCCTGCGATAAAACTAACGGATTTCAGGAACCTACCTTTACCATAAATTACAACAAAAATACTTTTTTTGCAAAAATCTTCGCCAGACAGTTCAAATGAAGTGACAAGAACTCTGAGGTAGTAATAATTCAGATTAAGTATAGGGACTTGAATAAAATTATCTGGAATGTAATCAGCATGACGTAAGATGGAATGCAGTGAAATAGGGACCAACTGTATGAAGAATTTCCAATTATAGTAGTTCTATGAAATCATTGTATAGGTAGATAATACGTAGATACAATGTAGAGCAAGCAGATGTCTTTGGATCGTGTGCGGAATTCCTAACAATCAGAGGGTCTTTAATTAAAAACTGTTCGATATTCTCATTAATCGATCGAGAGATAAAATTGGATTATGGGCATCGCTTACTTTAAGTTCGCTTTCTAATGATGACGAAAGAAGACCGAAAGGGAATGTTAGGGCCGTCGAAGGTGTTGTCCTGAGAATTCTTGTCTCCTTTGGGGTATTGGCGTGATGTTGAGTAAGGCAATGACCGACTGGCGCCCAAGGACTGGAAGACGAGGTGTCGGTCGTTCGGCAGCGAGATGGGCGGACGACATTGTTGCCATCGCAGGTAGAACCTGGAAGAGGCTGGCTCAGGAGCGTGGGGATTGGCAAAAGAAAAGAGAGGCCTATGCCCAGCAGTGGGCTGTGCACCATGATGACATAGTGACGTAGAGCAGTGTCAGGGACGATTCAATTGGTCGATTGTCGATGTCGGCCGGATGATAGCGCTTGGAGTAATGATCTAATGACGTGTCGTGTCAGCGCGCACGTTGCTCCGTTAGCGTAACTGCGTTTGATTCGTTTAGATTTATCTCACTTTATGTTTGTGTTCGGGATGATAAGCTTCGTTGATTGACTGTCTTTAATTATTTTGTCACGTTACTGGACTCGAATGTCCTCAACATATGAATTGTTCAAAAATCACGTTTTTATTCGCGATACAGACTTGCAAACACGCTTGGTCAATTATCACACGGAACGGAACGAGCTATAAACACACAATATTGGTATGTATTACTTTTTTCATGACTATGTATAAATGAGATTGCCAGATCTAAAGTTATTTAAGATGAGCATTTTTGTGGTACCTAACGGTTATTATGCTGCTACATAAAAGGAATATTTGGTGATTGTTCCATTTAAACAATGAACTGCATAACTCGCTCTAGTTCATTGTTAATACAATTCTTGCCAAGTGTTTTAAAATAACTAAGTCAAAAAAAGAAACTTGTTATCATAGGGTCATTCAGTATGCAATGTCTGTTTTACAACAATACGGGAACCACGTTTCGAGATACTTTCCGTTGCTCTTGCTCAACTCCAGCGCCGGCGCAGGCGCGACCGCGCGACAATCGCAGATCTGATTAGGTGTGCGTCTGCGCAGTCAGCGCCCTACGTTACGTTCTATGTCACAAGTCCTTGTGCGAGAAATGTCTACACTATTGTCTTGGCATCAGTGTTGCCAACCCGTACGATAATTATGGGGGCGTACGATAATTTGGCCTATGGTACGATGTACGATAATGAATGTCTAATGTACGATAATTTTGCGATTTGCTGAAAAAACAAGTTCCATTAACAAAATGTATTTATCAGACAAAATTAAATGCAGAAAAGAAACAAAAAAATGTCAATATCAATTATGTCAACATCAACAAGTATCTCTCTCTCTTTCGCTCTCTAGTTTTTATTTTTATTTTACAGTGAAAACACAAAAATATCAACTAAAAACGATGACAAAACATGTTTACGGTTTGTGCTCCTAGCGCCATTAGTGGTGAAACTTGGCATAATTATATACTTCCCCTTTGACTCTATACTCCATTTGAAATAAGAATAGACTTATAAACAAACCTTTTTAACAGTCCATTCAACCGATTTTGACTTCTATTGTATTGGTGGCATGACAAATGGCAGCTACAGTAAACAGTTGGTATTGTAACCATTTTTTTGCTTTTAATGCCATCCTTATGCCTACATTATAGAAGTCAAATCTGGTTGAAAGAACTGTAAAAAGGTTTGTTTAAATATCTAATTTTATTTAAAATGGAGTATTCATTGTTTTTTGCTGGCCGACTTACGTTTTTTTTTTTATTTGGATTTTTCTTTTGTACAGACGCCAGCACATCAAGCTACTACAATCTGTCAAATTTATTTAATAGATTTTCAACTTTATTACTGAAAGTTAAAGTTGAAATTTGATTGGGAAATTTTGACAGTTTCGGGTAGCTTGATGTGCTGGCGTCTGTACGATAATTTTGCCCAAAAAACGATAATTTCAACGTGGGATCTCGATAATTTGAACTTTTGGAGTTGGCAACACTGCTTGGCATTGGCCGGCCAGTCAGCCGCCGACTCTGCACGGAGGCACACGTGCAGATATTTAATCAACCTCGCAACATAAACGAACACACGTGTTTAATTACGAAGTCGAAGCTGTGAAAACTAGTGTGATATATATTTTTTTTTTGAGAAAGACTGCCCTAAGTGTTGAATTTACGTAAATGTGTACATATTGAACAGTAAGTAATGTGTGTTCGTATGCAAATTAAAATATTTTTCGAATTTTGCACTGCTTCCGAAGTCCCAAGCCGGTCTGTCAAGTTGTAAACTCGTAAACAAAATCTAATTTTAGGTCTTTAAAGCTGTGGTGTTCATTAGTTCGACGTAATATGAAGTGGTTTGTTAGATCGTAAACATTAGGTAGGTACTATGTTTACAAATAGAGCCCCTGCAATTTGTAACAGTTTATTATGAATCAAATTGATTGAAACTGGATTGCCATATACAATCTCACGCCCAAGTAGGTATTCAGAATCCAACAAATATCAGTAGCTCCGCAAATTCCGGGAACAAACCTGAGAGAAATGAAGCTCTACGTCACTACGGCATTTAGACAGTCAATGATATCATTAAATAATTAAAGTCAATGCCAACAGGTATTGCAAAACTTAGCACTTGAAAACGTAAATAATGGTCATGCATAGATTATGCAAGGAAGGTCAAGGATTGGCTGATATAAATCTTACGAGACAAGTTACAGAGTGTTATGCAGAAGACGATAGTTCATTCATCGACCAAAACCTTGGAGAGGCATTCATACCAATAACCAAAGATTACAACTACTCAAGTATACTAAGCTATAAGGCCATTACATTACAAATAATCATCACTTATTAAATTGTTTGTGTGTATATCTACGTATTATGGATATGGACATACGTCGTAAGGCTATTAATTAGTGGTCACTTTCCCTGACATTAGATAGTTTATATTGTTTTGTTCGATTACATGAAACGCAGTAATTCCACTACACACTATATTGGTATAAAATTAAAGGAGATAACAAAAAAATATATACGAATGTGGTCAAATGGGTGGTTTGCCGATATGTTTCCCGCTTGTTGTTATTATCATGTTGTCTTTGCCAAAAGTTTCTTTGTGATTTATTTTCAAGTCAATCTGGTTGGTACTTAAGGCAACTTAAGTAAGGACAAGTTTATGTTACAAACAACGATGATCAATCCGGTCTCCCTCATATAAAGAACTAGCTGTTGCCCGCAACATCGTCTGCGATCCAGGATAAAAAGTAGCCCATTGTCCATCTCCAGGCCATGATCTACCATGTGCCAAATTTCATCCGAATCCGTTCAGCCGTTTTAGCGTGAAAGCGTAACAAACAAATAAACAAACAAACTCACTTTCGCATTTATAATATTATAGTTAGGATATAAATATAGTTACCAGGGGGTCTACCACCAGCTCAAAAGCAGTATTATTTTAATATTACTTCAGTGGGAGAAAGAGATGGAGCTATTCGTCCTGTGGAGCTTCATTTCTTTCCCACACTGAAGTAATATTAAAATAATACTGCTTTATGAGCTGGTGGTGGGCCCCCAGGTGATAATTCATTATTGTATAACTTCTTGAATACAGTGCCAAACCCAATATTGCCTCACCTTAATCTTGGAGAATCTTGCCCATTATGTTTATTTAATAAAAAGCTCTCACGTTGTTGCCATTAACACGAATTCGTTTGGGCGTGTTTTCGTCATCTAGAACGGCTAATTACAATAAACGCTTATGTAACATTTGCTAAATAGTTTTGTACATAACATAGTAACCAATGCTGTTCAATAGTCCTTGACACTGTCGCAGAGCAGTAATCAGAATAATCAAAATAGTCAATCAAAGAAATTCCTGGGTTAGTGTTATGCAAATGCAGATTTCCAGTTTGTATTCACCTTTTTTATTTTAACGACCGAATCGATAGCTGCGATTTTTATTGCGTTATCAAATATTATGATTCTATTAGCATGGCTTTGTGTTATATTTCTTGGCCTTCATAATAATGAAGGTCAGCTTCCAATCTAAGCTAAAGTGCATTGTAATTAGTTCAGCTTTCGATTGATGTTTGAATGACAAAGCATTCTGTTACGGAAATGTTCCAATCGGTCTGGATCGTTTCCTGGGGAAATAGACGGACGGGAAGTAAACCAGGAGTTTATATTTAATTAAATGTTTAAATCATTTGATCACCAGGATATTTAAACCTTGAGATCGGGTTTATTCATGATAAAATAGCTTCCAACATCTTCAAAACCGACAACGTGCTAATTGGTAGCGTTGATAACATTTCAAATGTGCGAGATAGAATTGTACTTGAGAAGCACAATGCTGTATCCATACAAAAAAACACCGAGAACGGAATCTATACTAATATTATAATTGCGAAAGTAACTCTGTTGCCATCTGTCTGCTACCTTTTTACGCCTAGATTTGAATGAAATTTGGCACACGGATAGACCATGACCAAGGCTATTTTTTTATCCCGGCAGTACGATCCCGTGGGATAATTCCCGGCCACCACGCGGGCAAAGCCGCGGGTAAAAGCCAGTCGATTTATAAATTCTGGAGTACCTATCTATTACGCGAGTTACACGTGCATATTTATAATAGAATAGGTACTTGCGACAACAGTCATACATTTTAACCCTAATTGTGTGTTACAAAGTGTTATTGTAAGGTCAGCCACTCAGCGGTGGAAATGAATTGTTTAGCTATTATCCAATCAAATTCCCTGAACTTGAAGATAATTGTCGGGAAGTACAGTATGCTGGTAGTATAATTTTAGTTAATGTTAGGAGGTAACCGTGTAATACAAGTTTTATTTACTGTGCTTGACATGGGATTTTACAAACAAATTTTGGACCATTACTTCGTGGCCTGAATTTATATGTGTGTGTGTATGTTTTTCGTGGCCAAGGGATAGACCGATCAAGATCCACTTGGCCAACATTTATTAAGTAGAGATGTCCTGATGCTGCAGTTAATTAAATTTTTCCTTCTCACCATAATGTGTTGGTCATAATTATATGTGTACACACGGCTATACAATGTGCGATGAGTTTATACTGGAAATGTATAGCTTGATGTGTAGTCGTGTGTACTAGGTAAGCAGTACAATAGTGTCTATAGATACATTAGCTGGAGCAATGTAAATGGAAGTAATGACAAAAATAATGACAATACTTGTATCAGATCCGTTAATAACATACTTAATTGTGTGTAAAGTCAGATAATGTGCTAGATATCTCTATAATCTCGGTTGACATCTTAACAGAGCTTGTATTAACTTCGCTTGAGTGATTGAGTTTTCTTTAATTACAATAGGCTTGTTTTTTATCGAAACAGAACTAAGGGCATTCACATCCGCAAAAACATGTAGATAGCTTATAATTCGCATTAATTTATGTGAATGAACCCCAAAATGCAAAAAAAATATATATTTTTGTCCACTTATCCTTATACCTTTGGGTTAAAAAAGGATAAAATGCCTTATGGCATTAGTGCCACCAGTGGATTTAGGCACACCTTAGTACACACACATCCTATACTATTAAACGAGCAACATTTGTATATATCGTCGACCGTAGGTTCAATTGAGGTAAGGGACAAAATACGATTTTTTAGGAGAGGCCGACAAAGATTTTTTTCGGACTAAATCGCCCATAACTTTTTTTCTTATTAACCTTTTTCGGGTCTGTTTATCTTACGTTAGAATTTTTTCATATTCACCATTCGATAGAGCGAAAAATTCTGAACAAAACTGTATACTCAACTCATTTTGGGTATTTTGTCCCTTACCTCAATTGAACCTACGGTCGACGATATATGGTTTTGTTTATTATATATATTTGTACTCACATTCTCGAAATCGGCTCTAACGATTTCGATGAAAGTTGCAATATAGGGGTATACGGGGGCGAAAAATCGATTTAGGTCTAGGTCCTCATATCTGGGAAAATTTGTTTTCTCCGTATTTTCACCCGAGTAGAGTTTGGTCGCCCAAAGTTTAGAACAAGTTATTGAATGGCATGGCAGCATGGAATAAGAAGGTATGGATGACATGGATAAGTATGTACTTTCCTATACTATTATATGAGCATTCTCTATTTTCACCAGAACAGAGCTCGGTCGCCCAGGTACTTTATATTGACTGGAGAAACCTCGACCCTTGTCATACAAGATGCCTTATTTCAGGGGTCGAAACCACATTGATGTAACGTTTTCTAGAAGTACATATTACATTTATACAAATACTAGAAAAAATATATATTATTCATTATTTGTTAAGATGTTTAAACCCTTGACTTGCAACAGTAAATAAACAATAATATAAATAAAATGTCATTCCTTTGCAAAAAAAAACTAGTTTGCGTTGCTCTGCTTCATGGCAATGAAATTATAACCGATTCACAATGATTTTGGCACAATAGAGTAGAATACATTGCTAAATCTGACCTTATGTTGAAATATTTTTTTGACGACCAGTTGGATTTGAAAAATTCTTTTTTGCATTGGATAGCCCAATTCTTGACGAAGGTTATAGGCTCGCGGACGAAGTCGTGGGCAGAAGTTAGTGTTATAATAAAACTTTGAGTTACCACATAAGTGCACACTGTTGAATGCAAGAAACGATTGAGTATTGAGTAACCACGCCTGAGCCTGATTAATAAAGTTTCAGCAAACTATGTAGGATGCGTTGTGCAAATATTTATAAAACATTTAAAATCAATATTCAAGGAATTATTCACGCTACGTAATAATTTACGCAAATTATGTATAGTGACAGTATACATGTTCTTGAATCCAGTTAACTTGTTTAAATTGTTTTTGTTCAACGTTTCGATTCGCTATTTTATTACAAAACAATGACGTGTCTACCTACCTGCAAAGACTCTAGCTGTTATTGTTAGGTAATTATGATTTCGAAAAGTTGACTGTATTAATAATTAAGCATCAAATAATTAATTAATTTTAAGGTAAGATTACCTATTTAAAGTTCAATTTGAAAGCAGTGATTTTTATGTCTTTTAAGCCCATGCACCACAAATCACTAAATAAAATCATTCTGTCTCAATCAACTTTAAAAAATTGAATGAAATAGCACGACGTTTTAGATTCGTGATTCGTGGCACAAGTGGGCCTTAGAATCATAATATTTATATTCGAATTTGCACCAATATTTTGAATGTCCTTAATCTGCTACAGACAAAATAAATAAAAAGTGATGTAACGGTCACACCGGTGCCGCGGTGCAATGTCGAAAGATACGCGATCCAAAACCGGAATATCAAGATACTTGTGAATAAAAAAACAATAAAAATTGAGCAAAATAATTCGTTGCTAAACAGATCGTAATTATTTTACTCGTTATTACAATTAAAAAATCCTAAAGAAGTTTAAAAAAAAACCTTTTTTTTAACCGCTTTGTTCGTAATTATTTTTTTAATTAAGAATTTTAAACTACCTTGCTTTACTTCGATGATACAATGATTTCTTTTATTTTGGTTAGCATCGTGATCTTGAAATTCTTTTGTTATGAAATATCTCTTACTTAAATATGGTTCTGTGCATCACAGGTATGAGACCAAAATTTAATGAGAACGGGTCGGAAATACCAGTGTCACTTTGAGGTTTATACTCCAGTAATTGGTAGGCACACGGCACCGCTCAACAGCCTGACAGTGTTGCTCACCTTGTGAAACGAAAAGTGCTTGCCAACAATTTAATAAAATCGAAAATGTTGAGTTACATTACAAATTTGAAAATACGACTAATGTTTAATTGTATCTAGCGTAAGCTTAAGAAATAGATTACGCAGTTGTTATATTATAATAAGGAAACAATGTTTTTTTTTTTTTTTTTGCACTTACTAAAAGGCACACAAAATATTCCGCAAATAAAATAAAATTGTATTCCGTGGTATGTCTAAATTATTATTATAATTTACTAGCTTCTGCCTGCAACTTCGCCCGCGTGGTGGTCGGAAATTATCCCACGGGAACGTACACACGGCTACACATCAAGCTATACATTTCCAGTTTATGCTGATCTCGCACTGTATAGGATTTTCGTACAATGCGAGGTCAGCTTATACTTGATATATCGCCCTAGATGAAGACTCCGGTAACTCAAAAAACCTCATTTTTCAGAAATTACGAAAAACTGTTTTTAGTATATTTAGGAAAGATATCAAAAATCTATTGAGACATTCATAGAGGTAACGTTGAATTAGCTTGTTTGTATTTTGTCTGTTAAAACCCTGGAAAATATCGAGATTTTTTAGTTACTCTAGTTTTGCAGCTGTAAGCAAATTAAGTAAAGCTGCGTTTAGCGCTATCTTTTAACAGCAGTTGAAGGTATTGTAACGCGAGTTATATCTATGTGTAGGTATTCGAGTCAGGAATTCGAAACCGCCACTAACTTGAAATGCGTACTTTTTGAATTACCGGAGTCTTCATCTAGGGGTGCGATATATAGCTTGATGTGTAGCCGTGTGTACTACCGGGATAAAAAGTATCCTATGTCCTAACCAGGGACTTGAAACGTTACTCAAAATAACGTTACGAGAAGTTTTAGTAACGATAATTTGTACCGTTCCACCAGGATCGCAACAAAATTAATTCCTTGGCTTTAACGATACTAACAAACGGAACGAAATCTTAAACTGTTTAAAAACATTATTAAAAATATATCGTTATTAATATATCGGTATAACGAAATAATAACGTTTTTCATTCCAATACGCAACATAGCCAAAAAAAATTGTGAAGATGACACTATCACATGAATATAAAAGTAGGTAGGTAACCATAACTATTCATTCACAACACTGTCTGTAAAAAATGTGCACTTTCTTACGAACTTATGTTTGAATACGGCGGTGGCTTACCACCGGCCGTCGTAACGGGGGTGGCCGGTGGTGGTGGTGGTGCTGGGCGACGACGGAGCGGTGGTCAGCGGGAAAAGTTCTTAAGAATAACGTTAAACATATGCATCTGTAACGTTATTACAAGCGGATATAAGCATAATGTTACTGATACCTATAACGTTACTTAAAATTTTGTTCTACAAAAATGATATTCTGTAACTTTTTTTTTTGTAACGTTATTAATATTTTTAGGTTTTAGTATCGTTACAAAATTTGAAGCGTTATTAGATAACATTTTGTGTAACGAAACGAAATTAATTTCGTTTTCAAGTCCCTGGTCCTAACCCAGGTCATGGTCTATCCATGTGCCAAATTTAATAAAAATCCGTTCAGCTGTTTTAGCTTGAAAGCGTAACAAACAAACAAACTCGCTTTAGCATTTATAATATTAGTTAGGATTATAAGTATTATATATCTAAATGAATAAATTAATATTCTAGTATTCCTAGCACTAAATCACTAAACACAAATTAGAATATGAAAGCACGTATATAGTTTTATATACATACCGCTGCTGTGCCTAAACACTTGGAAGAACTCAAAATATTAAATCATAAATTGAAATAACTACGATTAGACTTTTGAATGTTATTTCAATTCATGGTTGATTGAAGTTCAGTCGTCCATATCTATATTTAATCCATTTCTACAGTGTGTATCAGAAATGTGTGGTTATATAATAAATATATTATATATATCTACTAGCTGCCCGCCCCGGTTTCACACGGGTAGCACTTAGTACTTATCTACGGCGCACCTACCTACGCTACCTAACCTACCTACCCTACCTACCCTACCTACCCTACCTACCCTACCTACCCTACCTATCCTACCTACCCTACCTATAAATTAAGATGTAAGCTATCCTATCTTTCAAGTTGGATCAAACTGCACACGGTGTGCAAATTTGATTAAAATCGGTTAAGTAGTTTAGAAGTCCATCGCGGACAAACAACGTGACACGTAATTTATATATATTATGAAGAAGAAGATTATATATCTGTTGAGTCACAGAAAGACCTAGGTGTTATTATGTCCAACGACCTAAAGTGGGAAGCGCACATATCCAGTATTGTAAAAAGAGCAAATTCGAAACTTTACATCATCCGCCAGACATTCAAGTGCCTGACGCCTAAAACATTTGTCAGGTTGTACAAAGCCTACATAAGACCTCTCTTGGAATATGCCATTGCCAATGTCATCTGGGTCCCATATTTCAAAAAAGACATTGTTCTACTTGATAATGTACAAAGAAGGGCAACCAAGATGATTCGCATCATGTGTAATCTGCCTTACGAACAGCGCCTTAAAGACCTTGGCCTTATCACACCGGAACAGCGTAGACAAAGGGGTAGGCTCATTGAGACGTACAAAATACTAACAGAACACTATGAAGTGCCCAGCCTTCAAGACCTTTACACTCTGAATGCCAACAAATATTTGCGTGGGCATTCCCTAAAGTTATGGGAAAATTCATCTAAGAAAAAGCCTTTGAAGCAATTCTTATCTATCCGAGACCAACATCGTAAGCGCGAAAAAATTATCAGCACTCTAATTGCGTAATACACGATCAATCACAATCTGAATAGTTTTGAAACAGATTTTGCTAATCCATTGCTTCGTAAGTTGAAAAAAAAATCTGCTCAACAACGTAAATAACGCAATGAATGTTGTTGAACTGTCAAAATGAAACAGATTAGTCTTAATCGTTTAAAAAAATGTGTTACGTAATTAGATAGCAGGTATCCCATACAAAACTTTATTAATTCGTACTCGACCTAAATGTTTGGGACAGCTGATTACTTTGAAGTCTAGGTTAAGCCTGCTCCTGCGCGTGTTTTTTCGAAACATTACACAAAATCATCGCAACAAAGAGGCGTGGCCATACACATTTGTGTATGCAAACAAGGTGTTTTGTTTGAAAACAAATGTTTGTGTGTAATGTTTCGTAAAAAACACGCGCAGGAAACCCGGCTTTAGGTAGGCGCCGTCGTGAAGAATACTTGTCTGCAAATAGGTACACGCAACCATTGCAACTCGAATCAATTGTAACAGAAAAGCAGTTCGACAATTGTGAAATCCTGCAATGGTGAGACAAACTGTTCAGATAATTCTATTTCATGGTTGAACACTGGACCAGTGCCCATACGCAACAGTGAGCCGAATGTTGAAACTCTTTCGGCTTTTGTACCGCTTTTCTTTGCTATGGCCGAACTCGTTTAAATTGGGTACTAGTTATGTAAGTTCAAGTATTATTATGGTGTGTTCTACTCTAAGCACAACATTTTTAATTAAATATCTTAGATTATGCAACGTATTAATTACGTAAATACAACATGCTCTACCGGTTGATATACACAAAATTATCGGAAATAATGTCGATAATATGTACATTTCAAATGATGTATTTGCATAAGAAATTCTGAGTAACAGTACCTTGAGAATATTAAAAGTAGGTAAAATAATATTCCCTATAAACAGGAAACCCATTCAACTACTTACGATTAGAGCAGTGTTCGTACCTAGTGAGGATATCTATATTGTGGTAAAAAATAATACCAGTACGTAATACGGTAGTTACCTAGGTAAAAAAAAGAAATTCTATTTAGTCCGTCTTTCAGACAATACAAAAATATTAGACACGTATTTTTTGCTTTATCATATTAATAAAAAATAACTTAGAAAACACGTATTAAAGTTGGAGAGTGGGGGCTCGCTACGTCACAACGCCATATTAAATCTAGCAAGGCGTGACGTCATGCCACATATTAACTCAATGTATCGCCGTAATCTTTAGATTACGTCAAAAAAGAAAATACGTGTTCAATATTTTTTAATAATCTCTAAGACGGACAAAAAAAAATTGGATACAGGCTTATTGTCTCACTGCGGGGGAAATGTCTCTTAAAATAACGAAATACAGCCACTTTACAATATAAAGTACAATCATTGGTCGAAAGCCAACCCCAGACCGGGGGAAAGGGCCTTTAACAAGCGTGTCAGGACCTTGAAAACAACACAAGTGCGCCAATTCTCCGCTATGTAACGAACGTGTTGCCGGGCGTAATAAGAATCAAACGATATTGAACCTAATGATAGTAAGTAGTTCAGTCTCAGTCAGAACTGTCCGCTAGAGTTTTTAAATCTTGTTGGAGATCTAGATTGGTATGGAGAACGTGCCCAGTTGATCTTAATTAATAATAACTTGTACCTCATAAAACACTAATTTATTGAGAGTATATTATCGAATTCTAATTCAATTAATTTATTACTTACAGGTTTTTGAATGGCAGCAACGATAGCGTCGAGAAGAAGCACAGACAACAGAGACTTATGACAGTGCGATTTGAATAAAAATCGCGAAACAGTATCTTCGCTGCAAAAGGAACGAGTATGGAGTATTGCATGCTAGCCGTGGTGTACACAATCCTGTCCTTGATAACAACAGGTTCGTAGCATCGATTTTTATGTATACAAGATGTATCAGAGTTCGCTATAAAATATTACGCAAGCAAAATCTGCTGACAGCATATAATTAATGCTCTAATTTTATACTAACCTCAAAAAAAGCCTCACGTAGACATGACACACGATTGCGTATTTGGGTCTATTGAATCAATAAATCAACTTCAACCAGCGCTTTATCAGGCTCAGTTGTTATTGTCTTACAATCTACTCCCAAAACGTGCTAATTTCTTGTCTTGTTCTTCAGGGTACGTCTGAAGGACAAGATAAGAAATCAACATGTTTGATTGTTTTGATTTACTTTTTTACGAGAGAAACAAGTCTTGACGAACTCTTTTTTTGACCAATCCGGCAGCACTACAAAGTTTCTGACAAAGAAGGCTCTGAAAGTTAACCATGCTATGCTATGCTTTACCGGACTTGGGACCGATTTTCCATTCATCAGATTAGCTTCATGAATACTAACGGTGAGAGATGTATGAAACGAAAAAACGTACGACCCCAAATAAATTGGAATAGAGTCAGGAAGATAATGATGATATTAATACACAATGTCGCCCATCGGCATGTGCTCACCCGCATTTTTCTGAATGTTCATGAAAAATTATCGAAAAATAACTTTAAAAAGGGGGTCTATCTTGATTTCTTTTTTTTATTTTTTTCAATTTTTTTTTCAATATCCTGCTCTGTGTTTATGAACTTACACTTTTTTTTTTTTTTTTTTGGCTGTGAAATTATCAACTAACTTCTCCCGCTCTGGGTGGAGCGGGAGGGCGTGTCAGACTCTTACTGACTAAAACCCACCCGTGTTCCTTCAGTTGCCCTGTTGCCGGGGGCCACGATGTCCCTATCGGTTTTCTTCAAACCCCCGGCAGGCATTGGCCCTAGCGGACCCCGTCAATTCTGCTGACATCTCTTTGAGGCATGAACTTACACTTGTGTTTAAAAAAAAAAACAGTTTTGTTCGGAAAAATATGTTTTCACCTCCGTTTTTTTGCATACTTAGTTGAATTTTTTTAGTAAAAATATTACTTATTGCGATAAAATAACTCATAAGCTTTTATCTATACTAATAATATTATAAAGAGGAAAGATTTGTATTTTGTATGTAACGAATAAACTTAACTACTGAACCGATTTGAAAAATTCTTTCAGCAATGGATAGCTACATTATCAGCGAGTAACTTAGGCTATATTTTATCCCCGTAAACCCACGGGCACGTGAACTTCGCGGGTGAATCCACGTGACGTCCGCTAGTAAATAATAAACAGAATCCAAATCGAGCCAATAATATCGGATATGGCAGACTCTACTCAAAACACAAAAAAATTAATAACATGAAAAATATTAAAGATAGACCCCCTTTTAAAGTTATTTTTCGATAATTTTTCATGAATATTCAGAAAAATTCGGGCGGGCACATGCCGATGGGCGACATTGTATATATTTGAGAGATTATCTATATGAAAGCAATCTAAATACAGAATTGCTTGGTATGATCTGCATACTTATATGCCGATAGCTGCCTGTTGGATATCCTCAAAGTGCAGTCAAAAAGTGTTAAGGAGGTCGGAATACTCGGGAAATGTAAAAGCTATTCGTGCGGATATCAGTGTTATAATTTGTTCGTCAGTGATTATGTACTGTACTATTGTGGAAGTAATAATTTTTACCTGTACGCTCGAGTGAATCTTTTTATACTGAGGTTTGTGAATTTTAGACTATAGTACAACTTATATTTTTTTGAATATCTTGTGTTATTTAATTTGCGATGATGAGACCCAAATTAACGTTTAATTTTTATTGGCCTTTATTATGTGAGAGTTGCGTTGTACGCTACAATTGTAGAGTATAACATAACCGAGTAGGCAACGATGCTGAATGCGGAGGTCGTCGAAACATTCGCAATCCTTGAATGACGTGACGGAGCACTTTTTTGAGTCTTGCAGTGTGGGAGAGTTCTTAACCATACGACCTATTCTAGTCTGCGGGCATTGCTTTTGTGTTGCAAATATTGAAGTACATCCTCAACAGGTTCAGAATAGGTGATAAATGAATATTGAAAAACCGGCCAAGTGCGTGTCGGACCACGCACAATGAAGGATTCCGTGGTTGGAATGAATTTATCCCAAATACAAACTTAACATTGTAGTTGAAAAACATGTACTCCCATACATTCCAACTGCAAATGTAAGTTTAAACGCACAATATTGAGAGATTTACCATATTATTTTAAGATCATAGACTTCTTATAGGTTTTCCTGTAATCTATGGGTAAAGAACCATTCTCTGTATATTTTTCAAAATTTTAGGATCAGTTGTTTCGGAGATTAGGGGGGAATGGTCAATTTTCATCTATTTTCTTAAATATCTTTAAATGCATTTATTTAAAAAAAAAAAGTTTGACATCCTCGCAACAAGCTCTTTCATTTGATACGTCACACGGCCATCAGCATCATCATCTGCCTAGCCTTTTCCCAACTATGTTAGGGTCGGCTTCCAGTCTAACCGGATGCAGCTGAATACCAGTATTTTACATGGAGCGACTGCCTATCTGACCTCCATAACCTAGTTACTAGGTAACAAGATACCCCTTGGTTTGACTAGTTATTATCAGACTTTTGGGCTTCTGACTACCCGTAACGACTGTCAAAGATCTACAAATGACAGCCAGGACCAACGGCTTAACGTGCTTTCCGAGGTAAAGATAGCAAAACTTTTTTTTTAATTTTCTTATTTGCCCCCCACAAGTGACCAAAATTCTTTTATTTACGTTACACGTCCGTGTTTGGGTCACAGAAATTCAACTTAATCGGTCCATTAGATTCGGAGCAAATTGGCTGTGACAGACGGACAGACACACCGAGTGATCCTATAAGGGTTTCGTTTTTTCCTTTTGAGGTACGGAACCCCAAAAAGGACTTTACTGGCAAATGGAACTGCACTTTAATTTTAACTGATACGTAGAGATAAATGCAAAAGACTGCACATTATTGATCCTGACCTAACGCATGTGTAAATTACAGTACGGAGCCATTGTTCAATTGAATTTGGAAACAATAAGTAGGTTTACATACAGACTTGGATTTTCTGTTTTGGAATTTTATAACGTTTGCAGTTTGGTAAATAAAGTATAATACAAACAGTTCACCATTCTCAAAAGACAACACCTAGCTATAATTATCTATTCGCCAGTCATGACTCAGTGACAGAACTAGTACGATTTACATTTAACCGAAGTATTACTACGAGACATGAATCAATAATTTATTACAATTTATAATATTACAATGTATAAATGCGATGACTAGAATCCATTGATAGTGTTCAAGATCAATTTTGTTAACCAAAGCAATGATTTGAACATACAATGAAAGGAAACGGTCGATACATTTGCAAGTAACTCTTTGTGCAATGTGATTACTTCTGATATAATTTTCTTTAGTATTAATTTGTTCTTCAAGTATAGTTGTTGTTAATTTTCTAGAATTCTTTTTCATTTTTAGAATTTGATATGCATTTTTTATTTTTATTTGATATGCATTATTAATAATTGGTTTGTCGCACTACACCACTAAACAAATCGTAAAGTATAAGCGAAAACAAGGCAACCGGAGCTAACACAGCCACCAGCCTGTAACCGGGCGTGGGGTCGCGGAAGTTATAGCACAGAGCATGGAACCGCCGCCCTCGCTCCACGCACTTCGAGCCAGGTTCACCTTTTTTGTAAATCGCTTCATTCATATCACACTGAGAGCTACCGTCTTCACCAAACATGTACTTAGTCACCAAACGAGCGACGAGAGCTATAGTACTGTTAATGCTTCCTTTCGAATTCTCTCGTATCAATTTTCTCTTAAAAATCTTACCAAGAATGTCTATATCCGAAAATCTTAAGGAGAAATTAACGAAGTCATTTGTAAATTCAGTTTCGGTAGTGTTAAACTTATTCGTTGGAGTTAAAAAAATACCAAGCTTTTCCAAGAATCTTTCAGAAGTGATGTTGTCCTTGAAGTTGTCCATAACTCCCGCATGAGCAATGAAACCACAGTAGAATTTGGTGTCAATGTAGAATGGCGCACCAGGAGCAAAGTTACATACAACTCGTGTATCTCCGTCTGCTTTTTTCCCATATGCACAACCTATTTTGGTGGTTTGCGCCCACAATAACTGGGCAGTATAATACGTGGCAGGCGTTATATGACCACACTCAACATCTATCGTAGTAAGTGCTTTTCCAGCTTTCCAAAACCACACGTGAATACAGCCAATAATAGCATCTACATAGCATTCATATTGTGGTATGCTGAAAAATTAAAAGTTAAATCAATTTCATCGAAATAATAATGTTAATCAAAATCGGTATCGAAAAGTACCTAAAATAAAAGCATACCATCTTGAAGCCCTCTCAGTTTTGAAAGAATTTATGCAACAATGTTTCGCGTATTTGGTGCACTCAAGTTGCGTCACATAGTTTCCATCAAGGGCAGAACAAGCTGCAGGACCTGGCAGGCACTGGTGAAGCCATGCCACGGCCATACTTTCCAAGTCAAAGTCATATATTAGTTGATTCATATCTGCAGCTTTAGGTAAATGGTTATATATAATTGTTTCTCCATTGGCGATGCGGTTTCGCATTGAATTTACAGTATTCACTAATCCTATCTGCTCAACCATGGTTGGAGTAGAAACTGTGTAACCATTTTTGCATAACTTAGAATTAGTCTTATCCGAGAAGAGACACATGGTGTGATCGCCGTAACAAGGACCTACAGCGCACCACTTGTTCATAGTTTGAGACGCAGGAATATAAAGAGGCCTGGAGGGCTTACTTTGCTCTTCTTTTGTTTCTACAACGTTCTTTAATTTATATGGATACATAAGAAAAACCTGCGAACTGTGTAATGTTTTTGCTACTTCACCGTATAGTATAGGTAAGTCCCAACATGGACGATTTTCTTGGACATACCAAATGTCGTTGTGTAAGGCATTATCGGGGACAAAATAGTTATCATTATCAATATGAGCACTTGAAGCCGGCATTACATTATAAAAGTCGATTGGTAACTTCTGAGACTCATTTCCATCTGTGGTTGCATTTTTAAGGATCATCACGTTTTTGTTTGAATCGAGATTATTTTGTGTTGTTGTGTTGTTTTCGGTAGTTTTATTATGATCACGAAGCATTGGGTATGATGTCCCTGCCACATCATCATGGTAGGCATAATCTTTAATAATATCTTCAAAAGACTTTAGTTTTGATATGTAATCAATGCTTTGTCGCAAATGAGCATTTGTATCGTAACCGATTTCTGCTTGCCTAGAATAAGTGTCAAAATCGTTTTGTTCTATAGGTGCCTTATTTTTAGAAGTTTTTTTCATCATTTGGTCTTCGATTTCAGAAAGTTCATCATAGCTTTCATAATTTAATTTGTCATTAATCTCAGTAGCAGTTTCTGAAGAATGGTTCGCATTTATTCGTCTAGCTGTTTGCAGTTCATTTTCAAGTGCTTTTGCCTCTTTTTTATTTGCAAGTTCGGATTCCTGTTTGCCGAAGTAGTAGTCCACACTAACACTATAACAATCCACTATCATCCAAATAAATAAGAGCCATGTTAATCTCATTATGCCAATCGTTTCGTTACCTTCATGAAATCATGTCACATAAAAAATTAAACCCACTAGATTTTAGAAATTGTTATACTGGCTGGACTTTAAAACGTTAGACTCTAAAGCAGGGATTCCCAAAGTGGTCGATATCGACCCCTTGGGGTCGATATCGGTTTCCTAGGGGCCGACATAAACGAAGTCAGAATGAAAAAGAACACTCTGTAGCAGCTGTTTTAAGTTAGCAGACCATTAAGAATAAGGGGGTTGATCTTAAAAGTAGGTAATTTGGTAATTTGGGGGTCTGAGGTAACAGTTCATTTTGGAAAAGGGGTCACTTGTCCAAAATAGTTTGGGGATCCCTGCTCTAAAGCATCAGATCAGATATTGTAATAAATCTATTTGAATGGCCCATTAGTCGTTATTTTATATAGATATGCCTATAGAGAGAGTAACAATAAAATGTTATAGAATTTTCTTTTGAATTAAGATCTAGGGAGTCAATGTTCAACAGAATTACCGACGGTATAAAAATTGTATCATATTTTCTTATAATTATTTTAATGTACTTACCTAACTGTTAATGTTTCAGCGGTTACAGCATGTTTTGTCTTAAATAAATAGCGAGCTACTTTAATAACACGCAAGCGCCGTCATAAAGCGCACATAATAATATGGGTTTGATCGTGTGGTGTTACATGAAATATGTATTAAATATAAATATTATAATACAAATCGCGAGTTCGTTGTCCTAAGACTGACTAGTGGATATTTTAGTATTAACAGCTAGTCCATTTAATTATGACATGATTTGTTAAACTAACAACTGCGTTAAACATTAAGCCTTAGGTAATATTCAGGCTTTGAAAAGCAATCATTAGACACTTAATTGACGGCCAATCCAGGCAAGGCTCGATTCTTAGAACGAGTATTCACCGGCGGCGCATGCGTAATGTGAACCTGCGTGGGAGTTGACATAACAAAACTCTGTGACTCACTCAAAATACAAATAAAATTGTAAAATGTACGCTGTTCAAATAAAAAACAACATTTGTATATTTTGATCTTAGTTTCCAGTTATGATGACGCATACAAAGTAACTTTATAAAAATGTTAATGATGACGTTCCTTACTTTGGCGAATTTTAACTAGCTATGATTTCAGACGTATTTTCCAAATCGAGGCATGTGTGGAAGTCAACGACCCGAACGGATCAGTCAGTATGGAGATCGTGACTAGCATGTTCCGTTTAATAAATGTATGTGCTACCATTATTTACCTACATGTAGCTATTTTGAATACCTAAGTTAAAGCAAAAGTATGTTCATCTCATATTATAGGGATAATGATTTTTTTTTGTCCAATTTGTAGATTATAAAAAAATATTGGACAAGTATTTTTCTTTTTTTACGTTATCAAAATATTAAGGTGATACATTGAGTTCAAATGTGCCATGACGTCACGAGTATGTAGATTTTATACTTACTTTTGCCGTAGCGGCCCCCACACGGCACTATAATGTTATTTATCTAAGTAATTTTTTATTAATATGATGCAAAAATACGTGTGTAATATTTTTTTCACTCCTCTTGCTCAAAAAGGCCGTCATTGTAGCGTACCAGAGCGGGGAAAAAATAGCATATCTTGCTCTAGGAGAAAAAGTAACTTTGTCTGTAATCAACGAGCCTACAAAAACGAAAAAGTCTTTATTCTTATGTAAAACTAGCTTTTTACTACCACATACCGGGATAAAAAGTTTCCTTAAAAATTCAGATTGAACAAATTGTATATTCTTTAATAAAATAAACAATTTAATATTCTATTGGATTATTTTATTTTCTCGCAATCGTAGTAAAAAGTAGAGTGTAACACGGCGCTAAAACCCATTCTAACTAGGTTTCTATTTCCTCCCTCGCTAAAGCTCGGGAGTAAAACTACCTCGATAGTATGGGTTATTTTAGCCCCTCGTATAACAATCTACTATTTATTTGTCTGACGGACTAAATAGAATTTCTTTTTTTTTACCCAGGCATCATCCCTATTATTGATATGATGACTTAATTTGACTTAAAACCGAAACATTTTTTTTTTCAAATTTACTTATATAAATACCTTAGATAGGAAAGTCTTCCTTTTTAACCGACTTCCAAAAGGAGGAGGTTCTCAATTCGTCTATATGTTGTTTTTTTTTTTTTTGTATGTATGTTACGCGATTACTCCGCCAATTATGAATTGATTTTGATGATTCTTTTTTTGTTTGGTAGATCATACTTCAGAGGTGGTCCCATAAAATTTTTATTAACTTTGCTTGGGTAGTTTTTGAGTTAGCTTCAATAATACGTATTTTTTCCCACTTAGTATGTGGATGATATGATAACTTCCTGACACTGTTATTTACATAGCAGGTAGTGGTATTCGAATTTGTGTGGGGTAGGTACCACAACACTAAAAAGTGAAAAATAAAAACTTTTTACAAAAAAAAAAACAACCGACTTCAAAAAAAAAAACACTACAAAGTGAAAAATAACTTTAATTTCGGAAGTCGGTGGCAAAAAACGAAAATTCAAAACCAAAGACACCGACTTCCGAAATTAAGTTATTTTTGACTTTGTAGTGTTTTTTTGGGAAGTCGGTTGTTTTTTTTTTGTAAAAAGTTTTTATTATTATTAGTTTCCTCTGCATGCATGAATAATTACAAAAATGAGTTCGCATAAGGAGAGAAAATGTAGTGGTAGAATTTTATTCTATATCAGGCTCGTGTGATAATAAAGTGCATAGCGGCTAAGTTGCAGTGACGCGGGAAACACATGAAGATGAGTCACCATCTCTCCGAGCCACCCGCGCTGACGCAACATATTTGCCGAATGCACTGCATTAAGTGCATTCCTAAGCAGACGAGACACTGCCAATAGTGCCAATACAGTCTTGTGCCTATTTAGCAAATCACTACAATACCAATCATTGTTTTGAAAACATTTGCTTAGGCATCCGTTTAAATTAGAGAGTATGTACTTGCAATATTTACGTTTAATTAATGACCAGGGAACACAAAGGATTGGAAGTTTGCAAACTATTTAGCGCTAAGGATACCTAAACTAACACGTACTATAGAAACGTGAGATTTGATCAATAAATGCATAAGTTAATTAACCTTGCAAACAATCAACGTTGTCATACCTATTTATCAGTGTATTATAAAAAAACCTTACCATTTTGAGCTTGATCATAATAATCATTCTCCGTGTTACCAGTGACATTTACGAGTTTACATCAAACATTTATTCATTAGCTTTATGTTATGACTCAGTCACACAATATTGGCTTTTAATCTCTTTTCAATTAAAGTTAAAGTCAACCATACATACTGAACACTGAACAGCCCTAAACATTATAAAATAGGTTAGTAAACCAGAGATAACGCAAGTTCTACTACCTAATCATGTATCCAGAATGAAGCATCAAGGTGAATTGTACGATAAAATCACAACGATTCCCATCCCACGTATTAAAAGCAATTCTTCGCAATGTCAGTCAAGTGACAAATCGATATAAACTGCAGTAGGCGTGGGCCTTGAAGAAAAGAAAATTAGATGCTGCAATGCACCGTCACTATGAGAACAATTATCATGATCTACAGTCAAATCTTTAGGAAACACGGTCTTAGCTGTTAAGGAAATGCATTACGAAAACAAGGTAATAGGTATAAGACTTAAAGAGTAATTTTCCATGTAAATGCTAAAATTAGCATAAGACGTATGCGTGTATGTCCTATGTGTATGTACTTGTCTGAGTGTAGCTCTTGCAAGGACAGGAAATACTTGGTGTTGAACACGCGATGTGTACTATGGCTCAATCACAGTGCAACTTAATACAGACAGGAATGGCTGCAATGCAGGAAGGAGCATTGCAGAAGTTAGAAAATATCTAGGATGCTGATCAAAAATGCTCAAAAGACGATCGTGAATAGTAAAGTAAAATAAAAATGTATCACTCATATAGTACTTATTGCAACTAACTGGGGATACCTCAATTTATGTATATACATTTTTTGAGATGAAATTAATATTTTTTGTATAATCTTGAAATAGCAGATTAACCTTGTTCTTCTTATTATTTCCAGGAGTATCATCGCTACAGTGTTACCAGTGCCTCATCAACCCGCCGCCGGGTCAGTACTACAACACCACCAAGCGGCTCTGCGTGCACTTCGACCACTCCGATAAGTTCATAGTGGAGTGCCCCTACTCCACCATGTGCATGAAGCAGGAGTTCCATCTTGATATACAGAATGGAGGTATGTGCTTATATGAGATAATTTGTGACTACTTCTTAATCATTTGCAGGGCAGGTTAATGTTATGAATTGTGTTCCACGCGCGCCTCAAAGAGATGTCAGCAGAATTGACGGGATCCGCTAGGGCCAATGCCTGCCGGGGCTGCGAATATGGGCCGAAAGGGATATCGTGGCCCCCGGCAACAGGGCAACCGAAGGAACACGGAACATGGGTGGGTTTTAGTCAGTAAGAGTCTCACGCCCTCCCGCTCCACCCAGAGCGGGAGAAGTTATTTGATAATTTCCCGAACAAAAAAAAAAAAAAAGTTAATGTTATGAAACAGTTGGTTGGTACATAGCACAAAATCGTATGACACTTCGCATCGCGATTCAATTTTGGCTGTGCTGGTAATGATATGAATATGTGACGGATTGTGTTGAATATCCCATACATAATGGTGATAATAAACAAGTCGTCATTGTGTGGTCGTCAAATATTTAAATTAAGCCCGTAAAACTCAGTCTTATTTACAACGCCATTAGCGACCGAATGCTAACACATAGTGAAGGGCTTAATATTGACGATAACAATATGATATGCGGTCAAGGTGCTGAAGTGTGACTGTGCTGTGATAGACGGTTCAAGGTGAAGGCGTTTTGGACAAGAGACAATTTACTGGCAAAAATGGCACCGTCACTGTACAAAACCAACTACGGATGTGTCAAGGAATATTCTCATGAGTGACCCATCGTTTACTACATGATTTAGACATAGCACTGAAATGATATATATGCAAAAAATATTTATGGGTGGGAAATTATCAAATAACTTCTCCCGCTCTGGGCAGTGCGGGAGGGCGTGTCAGACTCTTACTGACTAAAACCCACCCGTGTTTCTTCAGCTGCCTGTATTGCCAGTGGCCACGGTAACCCTTTCGGACAAAACCGCAACCCCGGCAGATGGGTAATATGACCTTAAATTAACATTAAGTGTAATTAGTTGTTATCTGTAAAGATATGAGCTGTTTCCAAAAAAAAACAGTGGCACTCCTGAACAATTTTATTGTGCAGGAAGAAAAATACTTGCATAGAACATTGGTCCGTAACCTTATCTAAATAAAGAGCACAACCGCGTTTACAAAAAAAAAAAACCAAAACCTTTAAAGTAAAAATACTTACATTGAACTTTGATTCGTAACGAAATATAAATAAAGAGCACAATCGCGTTTACAAAAATGAGGTGTCGCGAGTTCAATCGTTTTTTCCCGTCTCAAAAATGCCCAACGCGCCTAAATAAGTTTTCATAAAAAATATTTGCTTTAGGTACATTTAAAGGCAGTTCTGGTGAGGCAATCTATGTAATGTTTCACTTTAAGAGTTTCACTTTCAATGTTATTGTATATGAAGTAATTATCGCAAATCATAACATGAAGGCGTAAAACGCTACAGACCATAACACCAAATGTGTCACGTGTTTTAATAACTTCTTTTTAAGCATTTGACTTGCAATCAGCGTAGATTTTAATGCACAAGAAAGTACGAATGTTTATAAATCGCAAAGTTGCATAAACTAGCAATACTATAGTAACCTGCTTAGTATGTAATTACGACTACACAATGGGCACATCATTACATGTGCAGTCTGTGCCAAATGCAGCCAACTGCAATCGAAAGCAATATTGAACATCTGCAACAGAATCATCACTTGCCTTGGTAAATTTCTAAGCGATAAACTATCGTTATAATTAATGTTCTTGTTCACATTTTCAGTAAGAATAAATGGCGTACTCCGAGACTGTGCACCGCAGAAGCACGAGTACCAGGACTACAAAAACGGGAGGTGGTCGCCGAAGATGGAAATATTGGAACCTTACACAGAGGGCTGCATCAACGTCGACGATAAGGGAGAGAGGAGTACACCTACTAGGTAATCATTTAAAACATACTTTGATGCGGAATCCGCTGGATGCCGGAAGCACAGAATCGGTCGAAATGGCGGTGCTTGGGGGAGGCCTATGTCTAGCAGTGGAGAGTCTTTCGGCTGAAATGATACTTTCATGCTACAAAAAATTCTTAGATGCCCAGAAGGTACAATGCAGCTCCGATTTCTGAAAGTCAAATCTGGCATCTGGTGTCAAGTCTCATCTAAGTTGTTCAACCGAAATAAGCACACTTATTGAAATATGGTGTTAGACAACAGATACAATTTGGGAGGCTCTTTTGACGATAAACATCGCGATGGTGACGAAAAAAACTTGATACGACAACGAAAAGGAAAATACAGAGAGCGACAATGAGCAGACTGTTTACAGTTGTCGAATACCTGAAGCACGTAAACGTGTACTAAACCAGCAGCAATAACTTGTTCGATTTACTGCGTAGTGTTATAATGACACGCCATCGATATCACGACCCACTTCCTGCAATTTACTATTTCAACTTTATATTGCTAACATTATTTCATTAAATTACCTTAGTAATTAACACCCGGCAGATAAATAAATAGGATAATGTTTTCGTATTGGACCATGTTAGATAAATATTCGGAATTAACGTTTTTCCTTAATATTTCATTATCATAGTCTAAAGTTATTAAATGTTTCGCTATAATGGGGTCGGCGTGTTTAGTTTTCCTCCCATTAACTTACCTACCTATAACTAAGTCTGCACTTCTTTCTATATATAGTTGGTATTTTTTTATAAGATAGAATATTTAGAACGTTCCAACTACACTCAGAGTGAGCACGAGATAATAAGGGGGCGTACCTAGCAGACGCCCCTCGTTCACACTTCCTCTCATATAAATATTTGTCTACATATCAAAATTTTACCTATTTACTTCCAATGTATTTATTCAATTTCAGATATTGTTACTGCCGCAACAGCCTTTGCAACGCCTCACCGAGCACAAGCCACGAAGGCTACACGGACATCATGGGCGTCATAGTCGTTTTCAACCTCATGAAATACATCAACAGTCTTAGGTAGTCGTCATAGGAGCGCGTAGGAATTAATTATGTTACGTTAAGTTGCCTCGCAACACAGAGTAGTAAGCAAAGATGTGTTATGAGTGGGCGAAAAGCCGTAGAGCGAAGGACATTTCAAGTGAGAGAATCGTTAACCCGAAACATGCCAATGCTAAAGGCTACATACATGGTGATATCAATCTGAACGATGAGACTGTTTTATTTAAACGATTTACTTCAAGCAGTTTCTACTCTTTTTTTTTTTTGATGAATGGGAATGGGATTGGCAAAAGAAAAGGCCTGGGTAAAGTCGCAAAGCAGTGGGTAAAGTTGGGTTGTGGAAGATGATGATGTTACTTCTTGATCTACACATATCTTGGGGCCGAAACAGACGGTCAGACGGATTCGATGATAGAACTGTGTGAGTAAGCCTTAACAGGTGCTTCTTCACTGATTCTACAGAAGACATCTTATTCAAAAATCATCCGTGTGAGCAATGAGCATTCCATATACTTACTACTCCGTGCCAAGAGACAGTGCAACTGCTCGCAACGTTTTGTGATATAAATAAAAGGGTATAGTGACTTTTTAATTTAAGACATTAAAATAATCTTTATATATCTGTATTTAATTAATAAATGAATTTTGTTACTGTACAGAAGTTATTTATCGATCAAATATGAATTTGGGGAATTGTAAAATATATAAGAATATTATGCGTGGACCATGCTGTTATGTTAATTATAATTGGATATTTGATATTCGTAAAGTCATATTAATGTTAAGAAATATTGACGACATCTTTTGACTTATTCAGGCACCTGTTGTTGGGAACACGTACAAACAAATTCGCCTTGTTTTTGTATTATATTAGAACGTTTCGACATACGTTACATTTTATATTACGTGTACCCACCATTATTTACCAAAACGTTTTTTGTATCTTTCATAAACGTATTTTCTTAATTTTTCCTCAATTTGAAGCGAGATACTGAAAGGTGTGGTCAGTAGAAATATGTAAATTAAGAATATAAAATTTAGTTTATTTATTTGTTTGACCTTCCTGTTCATTCATTCGATTCAAATGTTAATCACGTCATCGAATAATAATTAATAAAATAAAATAAAACATTTATAAATGGTACTAGGTAGGATTTAATAAAGAAACATTAGGCACTATAAAAATACACCTTTTGTGCAATATTATGTATGATACTAAATTAATGCAATTAATTTGAATTTGTCACCCATATTTCCAGGTTTTGCTAATTATAAGGTAATATAAATGTTTAATTTAAAGAATTTATTAAATAAATATGTTTTCCTTACTCAAATGATATGTAGGTACTCTACAATATCTTACAGGAAATTAAAGTTCATGGGTACAGTTCTAGACATGGCACAATCATTTTTAGGGTTCCGTAGTAAACAAGGAACCCTTATACATAGTTTCGTCAAGTCCGTCTGTCTGTCTGTCTGTCCGCGGTCTAACTCCGAGACCCTTAGTACTAGAAAGCTGTAATTTGGCATAGGTGTACATATTAATTACGCCGACAAAGTGGTAAAACAAAAATATGAAAAACTTTTTTTTTTAGTGTGCCTCTCCTACACGTAAAGTGGTGAAAAGGTCCTTCAAAAACATTGTGAGTTTGTGAAAACCATTTTTGGATTCATGGATCCGTTTGCGAAATATTAAGCTTTAAAGTGCTAATTTTTGTTAGAGTCAAGTGTGTGTCCCCCCCCTGTCAGCTAAATGGCTGGTTTTGAATTTGTGAAAAAAAATCACAGCAGTAGTTTATATAATGAAATTAAAAGGAAAACTATCACAGCTAAGTAGGCTCTACAAGTTAACGAGTAATAATTGACCAACTTAACTTCGCAGTTGCAAAAACATGTTTTACCATACATTCCGTATGGGAGAACATATTTTTCAACTACAAAGTTAAGTTTGTGTTTGGGATAAATTCATCCCAACTACGGAACCCTTCATTGTGCCTGGTCCGACACGCACTTGGCCGGTTTTAGTTGTAAATACTTTAATTAATTAGGTTAATCGCTTTATACCCGCAAATTGTACAGTCACGTGCAAAAATACGTATTAATTACTTGGCATATTTATCATAAAGTATCGATTCGTATAAGGCCCTTTGTAGACACGTTTTCCTGCCGTGAAAAACTAGGGTGACAGACACAGCGCCGCGCGCCGTCGCCATAGCGCATATTATACAAGCTCACACGATTTTTCTACGACGGCCTTAGTATATTATGTTTGAAATTATATGTTAAGTACTGTATATGCATAAAACCGCATAATTTCAAACATAACTTCAGGAGAAAATCATTGTGTTGAGTTTAATCAACTTTTCGATGACTGTTCCAACAATTTCAATATTTTGTGCCATCTGATTATTGAGGTCGTAAAGCTGTTGATCGACCAAAGATCAATCAAGATATTCTTTAGCATGTTTAATGGCAACAATTTTGCTAGTTGAGTTTGTTTATGGTTTTCTCTCCAGTTGTGTACTACCGAGAAGCGAATGCTGTGATTATTTATATATTGTAAAAGTCACTACTTCAATAAGAATGAATGTACTGAAAACGGTTTCCTACTTGCGCCTGTCGCATTAAAGTTTTGTAATTTATGTCCGACTTGCGAATTTTCATGTATTAAATACAGAAATGCTAATGGCTTATGTGTTTTCTCTTATTTATTAATATGAATATTATACATAACTTGCTCACAAAATAAGTCTTGCCGCGGAAGTCCCCAAATAAATTGGTATAGAGGCAGGAGAATGATAACGATGTATTGACTAATCACATGTAAAAATAAAAATCATTTTTGTCATAATTTGAAGGAAACTGCAAAAAAACCCAAAGCGTATGATGATTTAATGAACCACGGATGCAATGTAGTGAGTGAATCACCGAAAAAATCAAGATAAGTATAATAATAGATACAAAATATGATGTGTGAATAATTATGGCATTATGCACAAAAATAGCCTGCGATAAAAGTGTAAAAACCGCGATGACGCCTCAAATGGAATGCAATGAGTTATTTACACTGGTCACTCATCTATGCATCTCTTTCTCAGGTCACTAAACACACAGTCGTATTGGAAATTTACAAGCCATCCATGGATTGGGATTTTCCTGATCCATG
The DNA here is from genome assembly GCA_949152395.1 of Agrochola litura. Classification (NCBI taxonomy): domain Eukaryota; kingdom Metazoa; phylum Arthropoda; class Insecta; order Lepidoptera; family Noctuidae; genus Agrochola; species Agrochola litura. The sequence continues at coordinate 9,317,670 of OX424511.1, forward strand.
CTGGTCATCACCCATAGATAGCATGGATCAGGAAAGTACAGTCATATATTCGGAAAGTACTGCGATATTATAAGATTTTCCAGATCGTGGATGCTTTTGTCCATAAATAGAAAACTTCTGTCTATTAGGTATACGTCAGCGGCTATAGAATCTTACCAGAAATAGAAAAGCAGAGCTTGTCGGTGATATGATTAGCAGCATTCAATAGGCATTCTAAAGCTCTATTTTTAGCCCGTAATGCTATGGAAGGTCAAGTACGAGTTGCACTGAACAGTTCCAAAGCTTAAGTTACCTACTTACTAGAAGAATCAGGATTAAACTTTATAGACGAAAACTCTAGGAACTGGTGAATGGTGGGCGGTTTTTTTGCATTCAAAGTCCTGATTCTCCACCTAATTTCAAAAAGTAAAAATTTTGGTGGATACTCAACAACATTTCCCACGACCTTAAAATTAATTCTAGACTGGACAGGCGAGACAAATAGTGACTGAGCACGGCACGAGACACACCCACGTCTCGATCATACAATCGAAGAGTAAATGTCGCCTGTTGTGCTATCATCGACCTAAATGTGAACAATATTCGTGATAACCTCGAAAACTACTCCAATACTGACACATGATAATGTCATAGCTCTATGGTAATGCTTATTGTGTTTTAACATTCAATTGATAACGACAACGTAGTTTTATTTTGAATTAGGAACAGGATAACCCCCAATGAACGTGGAAAGAGATACAAATGATAGTCCCCTATCTTTTTGAACACATTTTCCAGTAGCCAATAGTTGCCAAGTGCTGACCTAAAAAACGATAAAAGCGCAAGTGATACATTGACATTAGTCCATATAAAAATTGCTAACACATGTTATTTTTATCGCTAATAACAAAGGATGTTGCGAGGCGACCATATCAATAGTAAAATGTTTCGCAACGGGACTTAAAGCGAATAGGGTAAGTTGCAAACTCCATATTTTCAGATACGTAGTTTATGCGCCTGATATAAAACTCAATGTCAAAACAACAGATACTGTAGATATAGAGATTAAACTTCTTATCGACGCCGATGTGCAAAGAATACGTATGTCCAGAATAGAGATTAACCAGTCAGCAGGTCTAAACAAAGCATTTAAAACTTTTCGCTATACAGAAAGCAGGTTCAACATCCGTTTAGTAAAGAATAATAAACAAGGTGAGTAGTGTTCTTAGTACACAGTTGTGTTTTAGCCAAAGTATACTATATCGTTTTTGATTTTTTTTCGTAAAAAGAGTTAAATAAAACTTGTTTTTACTAGTCTGTAAAATATTAAAACAAAGTGAAGACCACACAATACAATTTCATAGATAGTGTTTTACTGTTAAATAGGTCAAGTTGGAGATAAATCTCTCATCGACATAATTATACACTGACGACAATGTCACAATTAGCAAAAATAATGGTGCCACAAATACTGAAAATTCAAACTCATTGTTTGATATTATTGTTGCTGTTTGTTCATTAGTTGACTATCCTAGTAATTTAATTAAAGTCTACTCCGACTATTATTGAATTAGCATACTGTTTTAATTAATTAACGTCGTTGTTAAAGATCGTAACGGCAAAATAATGGTATTTGATCGATTCTACATGTCTCCACAATTTTTTTGACTCATCAAATAGGAGACGGTCGTGAACTGAATAAAATTTTGCAAATTATATTACTGGAGTTCTAAAAAAAAAACTAAACGCCGGAATCCGGGGATAAAGCGACAAACAAAATGAACACAGAGCGGGACCGCCAAATGTTGGTCAGTGTCGCGCCGGCGCCAGAATCGATCGCATGAATCAGCGTTATTACCGCAAACATAAGAGTGTTATTTGTTAGTTTTTGGACATGTCCCGTTTTGCCACTGGGCTTCCTTCCTGTGAATCATGGAGTTGAGTACGGAGGTGCCAATTTCAGTTCAGTGTGAAGCCCTGCCGGCCACATGCGCCGCAATCGCAACATTGTAAATACATAACACGTAAATGTAATTAAAAAAATAACAGTTCGTAGTTTTAGTGTAGTAGTCGTAATTTTAAGTGGTGTTTTATTAATAAACATGGATTTAGCGGCTTCTTTATTGACTTTTACAATGTTTTGGAAATGTAAGTGAAAGTGTTTTGATAATATTTTCTTCAATTTTATTGCGAATTATAACGATTGTAGAGCACTACTAGACACATAGGTAATTGTCAATTATTATTTGTGTAATATTGTTTAACATTTTAATTTTACATTATTTACTCTTGATTACTCACATTCTTCCTTGTTCTTTCCTTATCTATGTCAATTTTAAGGGTATTAATCTCTAACATACAATTTATAAATGTCAATATGAAGCTGTGCCTTGGAAAATATTATAAGTCAACGAAATCGTCTTCGGTATCTTCTTCAATAATCAATAAAACAAATATTTGAGAACTAAATACTTGAATGACTTGCGCTACTCAGAACGTACTATACATCAACATGGAAAAAACCTTGAAAAATAAATAAAACGTCACAGTAGTACGTACTTGAGCACTTATAAAAAAAACATTTTGACATTTGACATTGTATTCGTGACATATAATGTGAAAAAAACAATAGGTAATAAAATGCGAGGTGGCCATGTATGGACATATATCAGTAAATTAATATCATGTGGGCATCGAACCTCATTATTAATTTCCATATGGATCAGTTTGTTACCTCGTGGTAAGTAGGCGTAATGAAGGCTCTTTCAAATTTAACTATTCAAAGGTTCTATTGGGATATAAAAGGTTGATCGGTGAGTCTGTCTAGCTAAGAATAGGAAATGTAAGTCTAGGATGTCCTCTTCAAGTCCCCGGATCCCGGATGCCAATTGTTATTTGCGATGCAATTTATACCTGTGGGTTGACTACGAAGAACATGATTATGCATTTGTTGAAGTTACTCTTTAGAAAGAACTCACTGGCAGTAAAAGTTACTAATATTAAAGCATTCTGATTTTTAATGTAACATCTGATGGTGCCCTAAATTGTGGGTCTTAAATAAATGGACGTGGGGTATGGAAGCGAATTACATCCAACTGCAGATAAACCAAGGTTCTGACGCACGAGAGATGGTGCGATAAAATTCTCATTCAACTTGACCGTTAATGGCGAGGGCGACTGGGGTGTTCTCATATTGGATGGATAGATTCAGAATTGGAGCAATGCCTTGGAAGGCATTCTTGTTGGATGAAGCTTGATAATAATTAGTAATATAGCTGTGAAGCGGATAAGAGACTAAAAATAAGAATTAAAATATCTAGAACAAGACGAAAATGTTAATGCTATTCCAAATATTGAAACTAAACAAGGAAAATGAGATAGTCGCGAGGCTCGAATGCAAACAAATCTGCATGTAATTTTATTCACAAAGTTACGAGACAAGAACATAAAAGGTCATTTATAAATTAAATGAAGCTACATTGTTAGTGAATAGGAACAGTAGGTCAAGTGCAAACCACATTCACTATGAACATATTCGACAACGTAATCCTTTAACACGAGATCACGACCATCTTTTAATGTAAATTGTATTATCGCGTTTACGACTGCGAAATTAAACACACTGACATTTGCCAATCCTGTTGTTTCTTAACAAGCTGAATCAACAAGATAGCTTAACTTCAATTACTGATAACATAATACAGACAGACTAATAAAAATATTTCTTCAAATTGCTCTTTAATTGTTTAAGACGATGTTGGTTAATCAAACGTGGCGGTCTCTCAAAGATTTGCACATATTCCAGCTTTGTTCTAAAGCTTTGTATGTTAGATGTTACGTATAAATAGTCCAGATATTTATGTCACCACTTCCTAGTATACGAAGACATTACATTTAATATAGAACACTTTACTCGGTTGAAGCGGTGATTGTCCTGTGGTCTTAGAAATGGGACAGAAATACGAAATAAGCCAGATGAAATTTCTAAAGACCGTCTGAGACAAAACACATAAGATTAGGAAAAAACTGGACAAAACCAGTGAATCTAATAAAGGTCAGCAAAGAGTCACCTTTACCTTGAATGAATACAATGAAAAGTTACGAACAGGCGTTGATCTAGCTACTAGCTCAAGTAGTGTTGAAACCACAATAGGTTCTTAATGTAAATATTATTATCAAAGCAAGCAAGAAGGAAAATCTTATTATAGAAGAATAGAATTTCCATTGTTTTAACAAAATATACTGTGACGCCATCTTCGAAGCATTCACATGCCTATAACGTTGTTTGCGATTAATTAAAGTAAGCCGCAAAGAATTTTAGGTACAATGGACTACATATTTGGTATATCCTGTCATTTTACAGCTTGAAACATGGTTTGATTACGTCAAAGACAGAATCAGAACTATAGAAAAATTCATATTAATTTCCCAGGAAATATTTTACGAACCACAGTTTTATGATCCCACGAAAATGTATGGAAACCACAATTACGAGGTTCGATTCAGCGCAGTTAATTAAAGTTGTTAATTTCTAACGGCGCATTGGTGCAGTTTGTTCGGAATGCAATTTATCTAATTACAAAAAGTCGGTGGAATTTTATTAAGAAGTTCAATGTTTGTCGAGCACAGAGTAATTTTGGTTTTATATATGACAATCATCGGACAGAGGATTAAAAAAATCTGCAGCACGTTGGTTTATCAATCTTTGAAGAGATATCGATATGGGCTAGGTACTGTATCACTGAATTTAACGACATACAGATATAGATACTTTATAAATATCTAGCGTAGTAATAGTAAGCCAGCTGATCGCAATTGAAATTGTTTAATTCCAAAGATACGTTAAAATTTTATAAGGTTTTCTGGAAGAATGTTAGTAGCAGCGTATAGTTGAAATAAAGGCATAACTAGGAACTTTGAAATGGAAGATCAAATGTTGGTACCAGATTAACCCCCAATTTCTAAATGTCAATTTCATTTCATGTGTTGGCGAACATGTCAGATTCAAATTCATGTTCATATTTTATTGTTATTTGGATTTCCTGTTCAGAGACTTGATCAGCCAATCATAAACCGGCCAGATAATCAAACAAAACGCTTTTATTTTCAGTATCATGGAGCCTACAGTGCTACACGTGCTGTTCGGATCCGGAAATACAGAAAAGCAGGGAATCATGCCCGTGCACGAATTATTTTGACTACAGCAGCAAGTACTTGGTGCAGTGCGAGAAGTCCACTATGTGCTTCAAGAGAATAACTACGCGTGAGTTCGGTGACGGATGTAAGTATACTATCTAAAGAGCATCGTTCATAACGGCTGTCAGTAAAGACCTTTGGAGAGCCTCCGCATTGGTAGTCAATGCTTCTGACCAACTAGGACTTGATAAATGATGATGAAATGTAAAAACACGTCGAAATAAATAAAAATATTTTAAAACTAGACGAGGTCGGTGTTTCTAACCGACTGTTCCGAGGAGAGACTCCGAAACAAACTCGAGAAGAGTCAGAAGTCTCTTTTAAAGTCCAGACATTATCTTGGTTAGATCATGTGAGGACCATGCAAACAAACGAGTGTCTGAGATGGTCACCAAGAAGTTTAAAAGCTGGCCTTTTTAATGACTTAGAGCAACAGTGTCAACTCTGCGAATTATGGCGATAATTAACCTGGTTGATTAAAGCACGTAGAGATAATGTTCAAAGCGAGTTATGGAATATAATCTTAAAAGGTTTTAAACTTCACAAGTCATGAACGATAGTGAAAGTGCGTCAGATTTAGATTTAGGTAGAAAATATTTTCAAGCCCACAGCAACGAGTTTTAACTAATATTTCATTTATAAATCGTTACCCACACACGCAAGCTCGTCAAAACAATAAATATTTCAAGACAAGTAGCTACAATACGACAGCCATAAGACGACGGAGTTTGTTTTATAAAACTGCTACTATTTTAAGTTCTGAATCATATATCGACATTTATAAATTAACCACAGTTAATACTACTATTGATCAGAACGAGATATCTAACTATCAAAAATACATGCAATATGTGTATGACAAAGTTATATCAGACGAAGAAGAAAAGATTGTCCAAATAAATAATAAGGTTGCTGAAGTAAAAGAAACTCACAAACCATTAATTTTCAATGAACCTGTAGAATTATTGGAGTGTAAACCCACAATGCCTATTTTTGATGATCATACTTCAAAGACAGAATGCCTTAAGAGGGTTTATCCTAAAAGTTGGCAACGTCGTAAATAGCTGTCAAATATTTACCTGTTTTGATTAATTCAAAATTCAAAAGTCATTTATTCAAACTAGGCTGAGAATCAGCACTTTTCGAACGTCAAAATTACATAAGAAGTCCCCCAAAAACGCCCACCCTTCACCACTTCCTAGTGCCATTAGCTGGGAAGAAGAAGTGGCGCAACAAACTCCCCAGCAGCACAGCTGTCTGTTCAAGTTAGAGAATGATTCTATACAATAGTATACAAAATAACCTACATTATGCAACACAAAACATAATTCAAATGATAAATTATAGGCCATATGTCAGCTAGCACACGCCAATATACCAACCAAAAACATCGAGGACTATACTCAAGCATTATTTAAAATTTTATTTAATTTGGCAATATTCCTGTATGGAATTAAGAAATATGGCTAACTAGGGAACTAAAATATTGATTATGAAATGCAGTAATTAATATCGTAACAGTGAAATATTTGACATCTATTTGCGACGTTGTCGACTTTCAGAATAAACGCTCATAATCACATACCAGTCATGCTGTTGAAAGCTTGGAATCTGATGTCTGAGTCAAACATACTTAGATATAATTATTATATCAAATAAATATTTTATTAAAACTAGCTTTACAGGCTTTAGAAACTGGGTTGTGAAGGTCAGATAGACAGTCGCTCTTTGTAAAATACTTGTTATTCAGCTACATCCGGTTAGACTGGAAGCCGACCCCAACATAGTCGGGAAAAGGATAGGCAGATTGATTGAACACTAGCTTTACATGCACCATGATAAGTGATTTCAGTCTAAATCGTGAGTTTTGCGTATGGAAAGCTGACGACGTGTCAAGCGCTTATGATATTAAGATAAAATGATACGGTAATGCCCGCAAAATGTTAATTCGCTAAGGTATAAGGTTATTAATAGAGCTATACACCAGCTGCCCGTGAGGCTAAGTGGCAATGACCCGTGACCGACAACTCCTGTTAGCCGAGCGATACGCGCTTAAACAAAAAACTCATTTATCATTTACAGAAGATTTACTGCCTTGTATTAGTTCGTCATTGTTTTTATACACGCTCCGACGCTACCACAAATTGAATTAGTTTTTTATTGAAGTGAAAACTTCTTTAGGCGCGTTGGGCATTTTTGAGATGGGAAAAACAATTGAACTCGCGACACCGTTACCGACACCTCATTTTTGTAAACGCGATTGTGCTCTTTATTTATATTACGTTACGGATTAATGTTCTATGCAAGTATTTTTACTTTAAAGGTTTTGGTGCTACTGATTTTTTTGTTTACCTTGTATATTAAGAGCATTGGTGCCCCGGTGATAACGGCCCGACCTACGAGTTGAAGGTCGTGAGTTCAAACCCAGGCAGGCACTTTACTTTGTTAAATTTATTTAATCACCACTGCTCTCAAAATGGTGAAGGAAAACATCGTGAGGAATCCGGCAAGTCCAAGAAATCAAAAATTCGAAGACATGTAACATCTACCAATCCGCACTGGGCCCTCGTGGCCTGTGTCCCAGCAGTGGGAACATTAGAATCTGATTATTTTTATGCTTGTATATTCTAAGAGGAGGGTTTATAAACAGAGAAGAAAGTCACCAATTTGTAACATTTTATTACGGAATAATAAAAAAGCAGTAACTTAGAGTCGTTACTCAAACAGTCAATACACTGTTTATAGGAATCAATAAACATGTGCTTAAAGGAAATGGGGGACAATAAAAAGAATGTGTCGGTAAGGTACCGTTAAGGCGGCTTCCTTACGAAACGCTCCTTTAAAGGAATATGTGTCATGTGACCTGTTGGTGGCGCAACTTTAAGTGGCACAGTAAAATGTCACTTAACATCAAAACGGACATATCAAGACTGGTTGCCTCACCATAAAATGCCTGAAGAAAGTGCTCTTTGAATTATGTGTCTATCTGAGCTCTGGCTATGAGACCTTGATTATTGCACTGCACAGCAAAATGCTGCATCTTGTATACTTGCAGATGATTTTTTTTTTTAAGTGAGAACTTCTTTAGGTGCGTTGGGTATTTTTGAGATGGGACTAAACCACTGATTTCGCGTCACTGTGACGGAATTTACCAACACCGTGGATTAAGACATCAACGCGTTGATTACCGCGGCGCCGATTTTTTTCAAGTTTTCACTTCTGTCGGCACTCCCGGAGTGCCACTGTTTTTTTTTCTGTTTTGATCAGCAATCAGTCAACTATGAACAAATGTGGAGTAATTTCTTCATTAAGAATTCTCTTTATTTGCATTTCATTGGTTGCTTCTCAAGTCTAGTCTTATTTGCAGATGATAAAACATTACATAACAACATAACATCACGCCTTCTTTCCCCGAAGGGTTGGGCAGAGGTGTCCCTGTAGCAGGTACACCCACATTTCGCCAGTTATGTTTAAGTCCCATGTAATAGGGGGCGAGCCTATTGCCATCAATCGGGCACAAATCCAGACTCCGAGCTGCTACTGAGAAATTTCTGATAGAAAAACCCAATACCACTTTGCCCGACCCGGGAATCGAATCCAAGACCTCATGCTCAGCAGTAGCGCTTGCTACCACTAGACCAACGAGGCAGTTCAAAACATTATTTATTGCATATTCCTACTAATAGAGAAGAATGGAAAAGAAGACAGTCATGTTGTGCCGACCCCATTTAAATTGGGATCCATGTGCAAGAAATGGTTATGATGAACGATGATTCCTAAAAGAAACTTCTAAAGAGAGAAAACATAATTAGTCGTCGGATGAGAAATATACTTTTTACCCGACTGCGGCGAAGCCAAAAAGGAGGGTTATGTGTTTGACCTGTATGTATGTATGTGTGTCCGTCTCTATGTTCCCTCGTAAGTACTAAACGCCTTAATCGATTTTGATGAATGATATGTAGTTAGATTTGTCTTAATTGCGCGAGTGTTAGTTACTAGGTATATTAAAATTTAAAAATAAAAAGTTTCACCATATTTCAGGTTATTGTCCCCGCCTGCGATACCAAAATTCAATTGATATATAATGCTTGTTTTTCTTTTTTCAGTTATGTATTTTTGCAGTCGGTTTTCTTTTTTGTTTTTTTTAATAACTTTTTCAAATAATTAGATGATACAAATGATATGTTTCGGAATTATGGTTAAGTTTAATCAAAAATTTACGATAGTGGGGTATTATAAATGATGGTTCAAGGTTAATCCAATCAGCACCAAAATATCTAACGAAAAACCGCATTTACCCCTTAAAACATACATAAAATGTATGTAAAATGAGATCCCATTTTGAACGACAGTACTCGTAATAAGGACAACGAGTACAATAAGGAAAGCTATTAACTGCAATATGACAAACCAGCAAAAATGTTACAGGGAATAAATAATGATAATACTTGTCATCGAAATTCCCCTGTATCATTTTGTAACATTATAGTGCGAATCGCAAACAAAATTGTGAATCGACATGTGAGTCACGAATTATCAGTTCCTCTCGTAACCCGGCGATGCTAATGAGGTCTGCACGCATGGCAGGCGCACGCGCACCGGCAGGATTAAACGTGCAGATTGCCCCACAAGTGTAATGCTACAATATTAAAGGAACTCTTTCATTAACTCAATTTAACAAAAAATAATTTAAAATATAGGTACAGACGCCAGCACATCAAGCTACCCGAAACTGTCAAATTTTCCCAATCAACTTTGAACCTTACTACTCAGCTATAAAGTTGAAAATCTATTAAATAAATTTAACAGATTGTAGTAGCTTGAAGTGCTGGCGTCTGTATTTCAGGCTTCTAGCTTTATCTACACGAAGTTACAGGGGGTTGAAAATGTCCTGAATAGCTTCGAGAAAAGATGGTACGGCTGTGCTTTGTGTTTGTTTTGCTCGACTTGGCGACGTCACCGTCCTGCCCCCCGATTAATTGCTAGCAAATTCGCAGAAATTTCAAAAATATTGTAAATGCTCTGGGTAACCCTTCAACAGGCGGCTCGAGTTCTAATTACATGTGTTTCGGGACACACAATGCAATGATTGGTGTCTCATTACTTTCACAATCGTGTTGGGAATAGTTAGTTGCGTGTAATTACATAATTTGTTTTAAGTATTTAAGAAGCATTGTCAGTCTGTCACCTCTGATGTAATTTATGTAACATTTCAAATCACAATGTAAATACAATACGTCTGTACATAATATTATGTTTCAAGCTAAAACTTATTGCATTTATTTTTAATTAAAAACGTGTGCGGTCGGGGGATCCCCGTGAGGAACGAAGTTCCTTCTCACGTATTATTTAAAACATAAAACAATATTTTTGCAGCCGCCATCTTGGATTTACATTTTGACCACATTCACAGTTTCTCTCTCTCTCTCCCTCCGGCATGCAGAGTACTCGGGCCGATGTGTACAATATTATCGCACGACACTGTAATCACTTTACTCTTTTCTTTTGTTTTTTGCTGGCGTTCTCTCTCTCTCTCTTTCTTCTCTTTGAATTAGAAGAAGACAGTCGCAAGTATTAACACTTTTTAGCGTGACGATTTCTGAAAGTCTACAAGCCGCGTTAAAGAACTTCGTTCCAAAAATAATGTAGACTGATGAAATTAGTGCAGCATATTTTTGCATATTTTTTTAAATAATTTGACCTCGACCTTGTGATCCGGCCTTACTTTGTTTCCTTTTTTTATTTTCTTTTTAACTCGTGGTTGCTGCGTTTAAAGGTAAAGAGCGTGACGAACCACACATTACTAATCAATCATGATTCATAAGGATGTATATTGCATTGATCATAAACCACAATTTTTAATTAATTCCAATGATTAGCTTCATAATTTCCGGATATTTCTGAGTATTTAGGTGAAATTCGAGGAAACAGGTCGATATTAATAAAAATATAGTTACTACTAATAACATTTTTGTAAAGAATTCTTCCTCATCCCCAAATTACCTCCTCAATTTAATTAGAAGCTCCCTAGGTACCTTTCAGAAATAAAAAAATATTTCCTTCCTGTACTGGATTAAATACCTTTAACCCGATTTTTATAATTGTGCGGTTGTCAATGTCAAAATATTAAAGTGTAATGTAGTTTGAATAATAAAAATACGCCGTGACATTTTAGTCGTCTTACAAAAGCAGCCCACTTCATGTATCCTATGACTACTAAATATTCATCAAAAAAAAAAACACAGTGGCACTCTGGGAGTGCAGACAGAAAAGAAATCTTGAAAAAAAAATCGGCACCGCAGTAATCAACGCGTTGATGTCTTTTACTCCACGGTGTCGGTAAATTCCGTTACAGTGTCGCGAAATCAATGGTTTAGTCCCATCTCAAAAATGCCCAACGCGCCCAAAAAAGTTTTCACTTCAAAAATATTATATTTTGTAACAATTTTTTTTTATTGCTCCTAAAGGTATTTTTTGTCGGGTACATTGAGTGGCCCTTTGTAAGATGACTAAAATGTCACGGTGTATATCATTTTTTTTTTCATCCCACTGCACAGTGGGCTGCTTTTGTAACAAGGCAAAAATGTCACGGTGTAAAATAAGACAGAATTGTGGAGACGACATGAATTGTGTAGACCGTATTAAGAGGCATCGGGGCACTGAGGAGTTAAACGTCCGGGTGAATTCAATACTTACAACCTACAATTTTGACAGCTCCAAGAACACAGTTATAAAAATCGAGTTATAATTAAAAACATTTTGTTGCAGTAACATCGCTCAGCATAACACGTGGTTGCGCGTCCCAAACAACGAATGGAGAACAAAGGAAGAGCAACGGCAAATACCATGCGGTCACTGACATATACGAGGTGTATGACGAATCTTGTTCGGAAGACCCGAGCTATGACACGCGGTCCACGAAGACGACTCATTGCTACTGCAGAGGGGATCGGTGCAATGGCGCCCAGAAAATACTCAGAAATGTTTTAGCAGTGGCCTCTATAGCAGTATTTCTGTGTGTTTTAAATTAGAGGAAAAAATCCAACTAAATGGCACTGACTGGCTAGTCATAAAGCGGCTCGTTCACTTGTTCGAGAACTTCCCGTAAGGAGAGTCCCTTACGAAGCTTAACTAGTGCATGCCTAGGGCAGTCTGTTTCTACTAGATCACTCAGGCTAGGATTTTCCACATAAAAACTCGAGTCTATCGACTATATCGTGAACGAGGTGCTGAACAGTCTAGTCATAGGCTGTTATTAATACTACCTTAGTATGTTATGTAGAATTTATTTTATGTTTTTATTTGAACTTAACCTTGATAAAAGGTCAGGTGAAGGCAAATTCAAGTATCACGTCACAGAGTAAGTTATAAATGGAGTGCGTAAATTAAACAAACCGATTTATTGTGGTTTGGGTGGTATAAACCTTTCTTGTTGTTGCTGGTGAGACCAGAAGACCCATTTTTGAGAAAAGACTTGTACGAGGATGCGTTCACAAATATAAATTAAATTTAGAACACAATTAGTATTTAAGTAAGGTATTCTTATTTTAAAATTGCTTGTTCACCGCTATAAAATAACGGTGTTTTTATTATCTATGATATTTAATTAAGGCTATTTGTAAGATCCCTAACCCCCTGGCCACAGCCAAGAGCGGCGCGCATTGCGGCGCGGCGTGAGGCGCGGCAAGCGGTGAGCGGCGAAAACAAATGGTAGACAACCTATGAAGTATGCCACAGCTACCGGCGACGCGTACTGCGGTGCGACCTGCGGCGCGTGGAGAGTCGCGCGGCACGCGGCGGCGGCGGGCTGCGCGGTGTGCGATTGAAACAAATGTACTAGCGAGTATCGAGGCGGCCACAGCTCAGAGCGGCGCGCGCGGCGGCATCGGTGGACGCATTCAGGCATCGCGCGACCGAAACAAATCATTTTGTTTTTGTCGCGCGTTGAGCTCATAAAAATAATGAATATGGATCAACTTATTAGTGAAATACTAAGTAGTTCAGCAATATGGATGTCAAAACATCCACATCATAAATATAGGCATATTATAAAAAAAATTGTGGGACGAAATAAAACAACAATTTCCTGGTAGTAGTGGTAAGTATGATATCTTGCGTTAAGAACGCACTTGTTTCAAGGCAATACCGTGCCACTTTTGATAGGGGCATTTTAATAGTTTAGCCGTTCTCTAAATACGTCCACCGTTGACGCCGCCGCGGTCGCAACTAGTCTAGCTGTGGCATACCACCGCAAATCGCGCCGCCCGACGCGCCTCTCGCCGCACCGCGCCCCGCACCGCCAGAAGCTGTGGCCAGGCCCTAAATACCTCCATACGGGTCTCGACTGCCAATAATGTTAAGTTACTAATAGTTACATAGTTGAACAAAGTTTGAACAGTCCCAAAGAGCTTCAACAGTGGTGCTTTATTATATTACGCATTATTGCTAGTCAATGTTATAAAAAGTGTAGTTTCTTATCTTATTTGTAAACAAATATATAATATGTCTACGGTAATTTCAATTTCGAGAGAACAAATGTGTTTAAATATGATTATTTCGAAGCAGTTTTTTTAATGAAAACTTCTTTAGGCGTGTTGAGAAATTTTTGATAGAGGTAAATCTTATGGGTTCGCGTCACCGACATGTTAATGTTAACAGTATATCTATAGCTATAGAGGTGACTGTTATTCGTCGTTTTAAGTTTTCACTTCTGCCGGCTGTCTATTATTGAAGTGAAAACTTCTTTAGGCGCGTTGGGAATTTTTGAGATGTGAAAAAACAGTTGAACTCACGACACCGTTACCGACACCTCATTTTTGTAACGATTGTGCTCTTTACTTATATTACGTTTCGGATCAATGTTCTATGCAAGTATTTTTACTTTAAAGGTTTTGGAAGTATTTTTTTTAATTGTTCAAGTTTTCACTTCTGTCGGCACTCCCGGAGTGTCACTGTTTTTATTATTAAATTCACACCGTTTGTGTTTCTCACAAAGTTGTTCGTACCTAACTTAAAATATGTAATTGATGCGAAACCTCGAGACTTTCATTCTATGTTTGTTTAGCAAATAAGACATGATTGTAAGAAAAAATACACTGTAAAGATTGAAAATCTGTGATTTTCTTCACAAATTCTAGGTAATAGGTAGGTATAGTCATTATGTTTTATTTTAATATTACTTTTGTATACGTACTTAGTGTTCGCCTGATTTTAACTAATAAGGGCTAAGTTTATTTTGTATTTTATATTATAATTTAGATCCTGTTTTGTAATTTTTCTACGTGATACTCATTCTTATGTAATGTAATAATTTGATCAAATAAAATCATTCCTACACTGTTTCTGTTTTTACCGAACGTAACCGTATTTCATAAGTATTTTCCATTAGAGCCTGTTTGACCACTCCGGGGTAAGGTTTGAATAGCTTAATTCGCCCTAATCTGCAAATAGCTTCAGGTTTTACATATTATCTTGTCTCTAGCTGCTTTTAAGCTTTGATTCCTGTAATCTAATAATTATGTAGAAGTCGAATGACTCAGTTGAATGAGTGTTGAAAGTAGTTCAGCTGCTAATAAGCAACGTCGCTGTATATACTTGCCCCGTGCCCGTATAATTATAAGGCACGCCTTTTACTCTCTCTAAGTTTTAGGCCTCGGTCTCGAAGTCAGCGAGCAGCGGGGCGACGGCAGCGGCGGCGGTGGCACGAGTGCGGCGCGTTCAAATGCATAGATTTATACGGAACTGGCCTCGAAGACAACGGCGCGGGGAGCAAGCGGTTTCATATTATGCGTTGCCGCGCGGCCGCCGCCACCGCCCCGCTGCTCGCTGACTTTGAGACCGAGGCCTTAAAGGCAGGGTTGTGCTTTGCAATTTGATTCCATTTTTAACAGTTCAGACACGGGTCGCTGCAGTTTAGATGAGGCATAATTTTTCCAGCAGTTTGTTTTTCTATCTTCATTTTTTTTTTTACTACAGGTGTATGTATCGTCATTAGATATCGATGCCCATCATATCTGCGAAGTTATGCTAGCTAATTTAAATTGACCCTGTTTATATCAAGGATTTACATCTCTGTGAGTCAAATGAAGAATAACTCGATACTTCTCGACTCAAAGGAGTATTAATTGGACGTTTGAAGAATGCGCAAGCGCCATGTAAATGAGGCATTATGTGCATCGGATTCCAACGAGGTCGTGTAAGTATGTAAGTATATGTGTTATGAAACTGAAGGCGATGATGAATCGCTTATACAATATGGCTTTATGTTAAGTTCAGTTTAATTAAGTTAAAGTACCCAGGCGTAGATAAGATGACCTTTTTCTAAAACTTGATAATATGCCATTGTTAGCAACCAAAGTAGAGGAGCTCGTGGCTAAGTAATAACAGCCGCACGAGTCAATCCGACAGGTTAAGCTACGCTTGCCGGGGTTGGTCCGTGGATGGGTGACCATCTTAACATACCGAGACTCCTCCGTGCCTTGGAAAGCACGTTAAGCCGTTGATCCCGGCTGTCATTCGTGGATCTTTTGGTCGTTACGGGTCGTCAGAAGTCCGCGAGAACCAGTCTTACCAAGGGGTATCGTATTACCTAGTTACTGGGTTTTGGAGGTCAGATAGGCAGTCGCTCCATGTAAAATACTGGTATTCATCTGCATCCGGCTAGACTGGAAGCCGACCCCAACATAGTTGGGAAAAGGCTAGGCATAAAAGTAGAATACACAAAATTATGTAATCTAAGGTTTACAAAGGCTTTACATCAGCTCTCTAATAAATTGTTATGAGCATGTATCAGAAAGGTGTGGTATATCTAAGGGAGTTAGATGGTCTGTCGCTGCACTCCGTATTCAAAGAAACACTCTCGCCTTTAAAATAGTTGTTTACTCCCTAGGCAAACAATCTACTATTTTGCACGTAAAACTTATCCGAATTTAGTCCTAGTTGATAACCTGTGCTGTAGGTCGTTCATGGTAACTTTAGTATCAGTGCAATTAAATGATTAGTCGCCTGCAAGACTACTGTAACAATTTGACATTCACAGCACCTTAAGTCGTAGTCCGTAAGGATGGCTTTCAAAGTAAAAATGTTACCCCGATCATCATTAAAAGTGCGCCAGCGTCGTCTATAGGGTAAAAGCATGCGCATACTCACGTTAGCGTTGTTCTCGACCAGGCACAGGAACACGACGTCCTCTCGCAGAAGTCGTACGGCGCCGTGCAGCGGCTGTGACGTCTTGCTCTTCAACATCCGGTATAGTAGCGCAGATGACATGTGCGCGAAGTCCTCGCCTGAGGATAGGAATTTCATTATTTTTTTTGGATTTGAGGACCGCGTGTGAATCATTCGAGGCAGTGATGGCCCAAAGAGGAAGTGGTGGCCCAGTGGTAAGCCCCGACTTAACAGGCACTTTACTTTGTATATTTTATTTCATCACCACTGCTCTCAAAACGGTGAAGGAAAACATCGTGAGGAAACCGGCATGTTCTAGAACCAAAAATTCGAAGACATGTGTCATCTACCAACCCGCACTGGGCCCGCGTGGTGGATTACGGCACACTCCTTCTCATAGAGAGGAAACCTGTGTCCCAGTAGTGGGAACATTATAGTCTAATTATGAGTGAATTATTACACTTTAGTCCTTATGACTATGGCCACAGAAGTGATGTCTCATAATGTGCGTTCTATTGATTTTTCTCCATAGAACTGGTATGTATTAGATTAGATAATTACAAAAATATATTTTACTAGAAGTATTTCAAGGTGCCATTTCTTTAAAGAAAAAAAGTGCACCCACAATAGTAGATTGTTATACGAGGGGCTAAAATAACCCATTGTAACGAGGTAGTTTTACTCCCGAGCTTTAGCGAGGGAGTAAATAGAAACCGAGTTATAATGGGTTTTAGCGCCGTGTGTTACACTCTACTTTTCACTACGATTGCGAGAAAATAAAATAATCCAATACAATAATTACCTATATAATTTACCTTTATAAAATTCAAATCTGTAAATGCGATCATCGCCATTTTGATGACAGTCGAGGTCGAGGCTAAAAACATAAAAATTGGGGATTTCGAACATCCAAACTCCACCACAGGGGCAGTGAATACTACATCATTTAATTATTTGACGAGTTCATCCATTGTTCAAGTTAAATAAGTAGTGGTAATTAAGTTTTTGATATCCAAAGTCTAAGTTTCGCGCCAATCGTGTGAGTTTACATTTTAACTTTTCACAAATATCACACATACACATGTAGATACGATTTAAAATGTGCCAAATATTATTAAAAATATTATACACAACTAGAAAATGCCCAGATCTTAACGTAATAAATAAATAAATAAAGTTTATTCAAAAAATAATGTAGTACAGTAAAAACATTTTTCGTAATTCTATGTAATAGTTCACAAGTGTTACATGCCTGAACTAGGACATCCTGTGTTTCAGGCGAGAAAAGGTAAAACATTATATCTACGATCACAGGTCCAATAACACGTAATATTCATTACCACTACTCAATTTGTGTTAAAAATCGCCGACCATTTTATTTTTTATTGTAATTATGTGCGAAAACGATTATGCCAAACGATTTTTTTTTCAATTTTGATCGACTCGATTAATTAATATGTCGAATATCAGAAATCGAAAAATTAAATAAAATTGTTTTAAGCATTAAATTAGAGATTTTTTTTTAAAGATTTCGCGCCAATGCCTTTTTTATTTCTTCTGTAGCCGCAACGCAATGCTCGCATTCTACCGAAGAGATAGCCGCATTTAGTTCCATTTTCAAAAATAAAATGTTCTTCTTTTTTTTGTAAACAAGTAATAAGTCGAGTCCATACTCATGATTATTCTACAAAAGAATGATGACTTTTTCATTTTTCAAGGCTCGTTGGAAAAGACAAAAATTAAAAAAAAAATACTTTTTCCCCTAGAGCAAGAAATGCAACTTTTTCCCCGCTCTGGTACGCTACAATGACGGACTTTTTGAGCAAGAGGAGTGAAAATTTATTTTCTATACAATGAGTGTCATTTATCAGTCATTTAAATAGTACTAAACTATAGAAATAGTAAAGGCTGTACAATTAATACTTTTTGCAACTGAGTCAGAGCCATCTGGTCCGATGTAAAATTTTTGGAAAAATCACTTTCTAACTAAATCGTATGTAGTTTTTTTTCTCTTTCTTTCTGTCTAGGCGGTATATTTGTATCTGAAAGAAAGAAAAGAAAGATTTTTTTTTTCCCCTAGAGCAAGAAATGCAATTTTTTCCCCGCTCTGGTACGCTACAATGACGGACTTATTGAGCAAGAGTGTAAAAAAAATTATGGTCGTGAGATAAACAAAAAAAGAAAAGATTGGTGGAGTATGTACAGATCAATAAAAAAAAATGTGAGGTATTGTTTTAACACCTTACTCTTTGGCTCAGAAACTATTAGCCTATCAAGTCATTTATCAACAACAGTCCTTATAGTTCGGGACGTAATTGAGAGATTTCACCGAAAAAGAGAAAGAAGTATTACCTATTGTCACTGGATGAAAAAGAGACAAAACATTAACATACAAGCGCCGCCGCCTTCCTGTGCCACTGCTGTCACCGCACCGTGCCGACATTGTTTTCGTAATTTGGCTAGTTAAAGGACGTATCTTTGCTGAATCGCATGTTGCTATAGAGTATGGATAGCAGTAATTAATTAGGATTATGAATTCGATTTTTTTATTTCTTATGTAGACGTTCATACAAAGTTATCGTGCGGGGGAAAGGGATACACAAGTGAAACGCTGGCTAGCTAGCAACGCACGCGCATCCCGTATTCGTGACTTAAGAGTTGGACTCGCCGATACAGTAGATTTCCTCCCTCTAGTCCAAAAACACTGAATACAAATTGACATCCTTAGTAGGTATTCATAAACATGGTATACTCTAGATTCTAGAACTACAACATCTTACGCTAAAAGTAGCAGTCTGCGCTCAGCGCTCGGTGTGGCAACACGCCGTGTTCGGGTTCGCAACAAGTCCATCGTCATCCTGAGGATGCCTCGTTGAGAGGTGAAACACGTGTCGATTTCTTTCAGGAGTTTTTTATGGCTCTTTAGAAATAGCTAAGCGGATCAGGTTACTAAATATATCCACGTCTATTGTATTCTAGAAGTACTTTTTAAAACAAATAACGGGGCGTTTACGTGTAACGATATCTTTTGTGTAACAATTATTGATTCATCGTGTTGTGTGACCTGGGTATCGAGTTCAGTCCCTGCTTTGTGACCAACATCCTCGGAATTAGAATGTCTCTCTGTTCTTACAACATCTACTTCGTTCGTACCAGCTTGTTGTGCATCATCATGGGCCTGTTGTGGGTCCTTCTCAGACTCGTCCTTTCTCGACGTCGAAGATGTACTTCGTGCGCACAATTCTGCTCTCCTCCCTCTGGCCGAGCTACCCGGCCAAGGATCTGGTAAGTGAAGTTCCGGCTGGAGTATGTGCGTTTCTGGAGCAGCTGGTGACGGGGGTGGCGGTGGTGATGATGGAGGCGATGACGATGGCGAGTGCTGCAGTGACGGTTGCGGTGCAGGAGGACAAGATGACCCAGGTAAGTTCACTTCCGAATTTTGTACATTATCCTCATAATTGTTACTTAATCCATCAGCTGATTTATGTGCCTTTTGTAACTTTCTGAACTTAATAGTTCAGAAAGTACAATAGACAGTAATCTGTATTTAACTAAAATATTTGGATGACCGAGCTTGGCCCGGTTTCTTTTTTAGAACGACGTTTTCTAAAAATGTAACCTAGCTAGATCGATTTATCGCCCCCGAAAACCCCTGCATACTAAATTTCATGAAAATCTTTAGAGCCGTTTCCGAGATTCAGATTATATAATATATGATTATTTAATATGCATATATATATATATGTCGGATCCGGTCATTAGTATGGACACGAAACGAATCGCAAGCGCGCCACTGCACTGGCGACATTACGTGATCTACCCACACCAAGCGTGCTTCTACAAAGTCGTGATGTTTTAAGGCCCCGGAGAGGAGGCATTCAGCTTCTGGTCGCATCGGAGTTAAGACGTCGCGGAACTGTTCCCGATTCGTGGTGCTCAGTTATTGTGTTAGTTGTAATTTGTGATCATTGTGTTAATTGGTGATTTTAATAAACGCCGTCGCACCCAGTGTGTGTATAATTTAGCTAGTGTGATTCATTTGATAGTAAATTATAATGTGATCTGAACTGCAAACTGTTTTTCTATTGCGCACTAACCAACACTACCCACACTACGCCCACAGTAGTTAAAATATCGCTGATAATAACTAAAGTCACATACCCGTCTCCGACATATTCAAGAATTGCTCGTTTAAAGGGATTAGATTAGATTTTTTCCAAATCATTATCACTACTCGATTAGACGTGATCTTCAGTATATCATTAAGAGACGACTCATAATGATTTTCGCAGGGAATGGCCCTACAGATTTGGTCCCATAGTGAAAAGTGAAGAAAATAACATGTTCTAACGGAATTAATTTTTTTTTTTGTTTGGCCGGCACTTTCACATTTAGCCCAAAAATGTATGGATAGTGAATGTTTTTCTTTTTAGTCGGTTATTTTTTTTTAAATCAGCTTTTCCATAGATTTTGACCACGGAGGTATTGCAGTTTTCTATGAAACAGCAGATTTTTTGTTATTTAATAATAGATATTTGGATCTGTTATTTTTGTGTAACAGTGATAACAAATATCGTTTAATCTGTTACAGCATCTCTAGCCGATAAAGTAGATACCACCCTAGCACACATTGACACATAAATAACGATTATGAATTAGATTGTTCGATTTCTAAAGCCCGCTCCACATTCTCTGCAAAACTACACGAGACTCGCCGAATACTAGAGTGTAGAAGGAATATTCGTCTATATTCTTGTTGTTATCTCTTCTTGTTAAGCCCGCTCCACATTCTCGGCGGGACGTCTCGACGAGAACATTTGCCGAGAAGAACAAGAAGAGAGAACAATAATAATATAGACGAATATGCTCTGTCCACACTCGTATTCGGCAAATCTCGTGTAGTTTTGCAGAGAATGTGGAGCAGGCTTTCTTCTCGGCAAATGTTCTCGTCGAGATGTCCGGCCGAGAATGTGAAGCGGGCTTTACCTAGACGTTCATACAAAGTTATCGCGTCGTGTATAATGAGAAACGTCAAATCGGGCCTCATAAATTATCGCGAGATTAGGTGGTACCTCCACCGACTATGCAAATGGGCTTATCACTTCCCGAGAATTGTTTACACTTTCCTTTATTTGGTTTTTGAGGGAAAAATCTGCTAAATTACGGAAACCCCTGTTATGCTAACTAAGAAATAATATTTCTGTATGGCTAAAATTATTTCACTAAATACCTTTTGCATAATGTAGGTTAGGTATACCATACTACTTGTTGCATTACATTACTAATTAAACTTGTAATTTACACAACATTGTAAAGTTACATTATTACATCAGATAAAATATGATTATTTTGAGCCCGTGATGTTCCACTGCATGACAAAGGTCTCCCTACTCTTATTCCACTTCTTTCTATTTAAGACCAGGCACTCCAAAGACAAACTCCGCCCCCATGCACCCTACCACTCCACTATGTGCTAAACGCTAACACATCAGTAATAAAGTTGAATATCGCGTGCGCTCTTTGGTCGTGTTCGAGCACGGAACTAAATGTCGGATGTCTCAATTCTTATTTCGTTTATAATTGAAGTAATAATTGATCCAGAGAAAAAATATCTTATATCTGGATAATGTGAATAATTATTTTAGACATAAAAGCCGAGTAATATTGTTTTTGTTTCAAATAATCTTTAAAAAGACATGATTTTCGAATAAAAAATTAATCGAGCGAAAAGGATCCAATTACGTAACTGTCTTACATATGGAAAGAAAAAGATCCAATAAATCATATACTAAAGTTCCATTTTCATTGTATGTCACGCATAAAATGAAACTTCATTCGCATTTTTCAGAATATTAATGCAAATTAACATACAATTTAGGGAGCCTCCTCTTTAAGCTGCTTAGGACCAGGGGGCCTACCACCAGCTCATAAAGCAGTATTATTTTAATATTACTTCAGTGTGAAAAGAGATGAAGCTCTACAGGACGTATAGCTCCATCTCTTTCTCCCACTGAAGTAATATTAAAATAATACTGCTTTTGAGCTGGTGGTAGGCCCCCAGTTCTTGTTGAAGGACTTTAGCACAACCCGCCCGCAGTAATGATTTGTATTTGATAAAATATCGTACCAGTCAGGTCATCCCAATGTGCAGATATAAGTCCTGAGCAATGTTCCTTGAGAGCTGATGCTCCAATCTCATCAGCTGCCGAGTAGAACTTTACGCAGGACCTGAAAACAAAACGGAAATAATGTTTTTAACACAGACAAAAAGGCACACAACACAAAACAGTAAAATAATAAGGAGACAAAAAGAGTAAAATAATAATTTAACAGGAAAGTGTGCCTCGCCAGTCGCGGCTTCGCTAAATAGGCCCAGTAAAAATGCCAGACAACTAGTGCCTGATGCTGGTTGTCAACTGGACCTGAAGTGTAAGGTAACGAATGTAAATCAGTTTTAAACTGCAATGTGCATGTGTGATTTCACCAATGGACGGAGTGATTCATGCGGAAGGTTTTAGTGTATAATTCATTACGGTTTTGTGTAAATTGGCTGAAATTTTACGATTATTGTTGAAGACGTCGGAAAAAATCATGCCGACTGGAAACTTTATTGGCGTGCGCCGCGGAAATCGTAAAAGTTACATAAAATGTATGTTCTACAGTATTGTTCATCTTAAGACGTTCAACAAAAAAGTTCGCGATGGCATGTCTTTCTTCTAAGGATGACCCACAATAACCATTTTTATCTTTCAGAAATTGATAAAAATTTAATTGTTATTTCCGAAGCTATTTTGGCCGGTATTATATTAATCCTTATCCAATAAACTATGTTACTTAAATTGAGCATTTAATTTAGATTAAAATATGCCTTGAAATCATTTCATTTAAATGAATGGTAAAAGATATCACAGTTTCATAATTACGCGTAGCAAAATAATTATGGTTGACGGCAACGCGGGCGCAGCGATAGAAGTCAATGACCTTTTCCTCGGCTATTAGGTATGTAATCCCGGTATTGGTAGTACGTTCCCTTAGGATATTTTGCGACATCCACGCGGGCGAAGCCCCAGACAAAAGCTAGTATTAAATAAAATTGCAAAACAACAAAACAAAAACACACTGACAAATAAATGAGACGGACGCAGGATATAATAATGGCGCATGATTAATGTAAGAGCAGTTGGAGATTGGCAATTGTTAAAGGTTTCTTTTGTTAGGAAATTGTCTTCAGTAGCCTGGATTTTGGAGCTGAACTCAACAAACAACAATCAGTTGACCCCTTTTGCATGGGACTGAGTACTAGCAGCAGAAAAATTAGGGTATAGTTTGATTGGTTTTGCATGGAGTATAGGATTTCATGTAACTGACTGGTTACAAAAACATGTGATAATTTATATGGAACATAATGAAAAAAAAACCGCCCAAGAGCGTGTCGGACCACGCACAATGAAGGGTTCCGTTCCGTATTTGGGATGATTTATCCCAAGGACAAACTTAACATTGTAATTTTCTCCCAGACATTCCAACTGCAAATGTAAGTTTGTACGCTCAATATTTAGTGATTCACCATGTTATTTTAAGGTTCTTCTTATAGGTTTTCCTGTAATCTATAAGTATAGAACAATTTCCTGTATTTTTTTTTTTTTTTCAAATTTTATGCTCCGTTGTATCGGAGATGGTAAATTTTCATCTATTTTCTTAAATATCTTTAAAAGTATTTAAAAAAATGAAATCCTCACAACAAGTCCTTTCATTTGATATGTCACACAGTACAGTTTGCAAAACTTTTTTTTATAATAAAAAAAAAAACTTTTTGGAAAATGACCCCCAAATTCAAGTCATTTATTTTAGTTACATATCCGTGTTTGGGTCACAGAAATTGAAATGTGTACCAAATTTCAACTTAATCAGTCAATTAGATTCAGAGCAAATTGGCTGTGACAGACAGACAGGCACACAAGTGATCCTTTAAGGGTTGTTTTTCCTTTTGAGGTACAGAACCCTAAAAAAAACAGACAACAAATTGGATAAAACTAAGATAGTGAGTTCCTCTGGGTTTAGATTGTGTACAGTACAAAGAATTTTTAATATTTACATAAAATATGTTATTGATAAAATCCCCATAGGCCTTATCTGAATTCTTGCATTCATAAATACAATCTGTATTAAATTAATTACATGTTATTCCATACCTTACTCCAACTGATGCTATGAGAGCTTGCTCACACTTTCCAACTAATCCATAAAGTTTGAAGCTGGCGGCAGATTTCATCAGCTGTAGAGCAAAGTTGTCTCCTCGGGACAAGTCTACCACATCTGTGTACAACCATTTTAGGAGGGCAGCACCAATATCGTCTGGTAAGGTAGACCAGTCTGAAATTTAATTGCGATATAACATTCATGAGTATGGCATATTCAGAAACTACTCAAATAAAACAATAGATTCTAAATAAATTTATCTAGATAAGGGCATGAAATTACTACACTACACACCTAATCATCATTATAAATAAATTAAACCTCACCTAATTCCTCAAGATTCTTGAGAGCTTCCTCGTTCCAGTCATCGGAGCGTGCATTCAGAACGAACTTGTGCCCAGGCATGGACTTGCTCTGTAGCTTGATGGTGATGTCAGAGTACGTCTCCCTGCCGTACAGAGTGGCCACCGTCATGAGCAGGCGCGCCACAAAACTCGTCTCGCTTAGGTCGCCGGCCGACGCAGCCGCCAGTGTGTACTTGCGCTCCACCTCCGCGCAGTGGCTCTGCAACTTCCCATACTCTTCCTTCAGCAGCGACAGGTGCTGCTGAAGCTTCGTCACCTCGCTGGAAGCTGCACAAACCGACATAGTTACAAGACTGCCACCGACAACACCGCCCACTATTACAAACAAGTTTTGCACGCAAAAAACATTCAATTTGCAGCGACTACTCACCCATGACGAGGTTTTTTACGTGTGATGCAGGATCTAAAAGAAAAGCCTTGAATTCACTTGTCTGAATAAAAAAATATTTATTCGTAAATTATGACTAAAGAAATGACAATTTATCTATTGTCAGCAAATTGTCGGCCATCAGTCAATAAACATAACGTTTCTTTTTAGGTGACCGCGTTTTACTATTTTCCGCAACGCAAAATTACGTAGGAAGCATTCGTATTTGATTGATTTTTAAATCTCTTAGAAAACTTTGAAAACATTTTAATAACTGGGTTATAAGATTTTTGCCAGGATAACATAATGTTTAAAAAAATATTGCAGGACTATAACAAACAATCTTTTTGCGTCTAAAGAAATACTCGTGACATTTTGACAGATTCTGAAATGGTCCGGTACGCAACTTCTGCAAAGCATGCAAATGAAATAGCTAAATACAAACTAATCTTGACAGACAGGGACAGAAGTTCAAAGTTATCAATGAGTTCATAATATTTACAAAGAAAGTGGTAACGGGTTGGCTAACTTGACGCAAAATAATATGGTAGTTTCGGTCACTCATAATAGGTGTCACTACGTATGCAAAATCTATTTTCAAGATAACCTTCAAGTGATTTTGTCAATTATTGATAACAAGAATTACTTTTTATCAACCTTTTATTTAGTAGTTTAGAATCGTGTTTAAGCGTGTTTTTTTCTCAATATGAATTCTCTAAATAGAGTGTTAAGTTTAAGTTCAGCTATACCGAAGAATTCGAGGTACTTTTCGTATTGTTGTTTTGTACAGTGTCCGGTTTTAAATTTGGAACTTTCGCATAAATGCAAGTTATTTTTGTAGGTTGATTTCAACAAGTGCACGATTATCGAACGCCGACGATGGATGGTTTTCGAAGTTGCTGGTGCGGAGGATAGAGCCCACGAAGGAGTCCCACAGTCGGATGCTTAGCGACAAGGAGATAATTTATGCACTCCACACACATAACATAAGGCCGGACTCCACGGAGAAATACTTGCAAAATTAGTATGTGTTTGCATAAATATTCTTACATAAGTACATAATCTAGATGCTTACACACTAGTGTATGGCCTAGCAGTGTGCAGACTGGCTATTATGCAACATTCTGTAAATAGAACACTGCATATTACCTACAGTAACAAATCATTAGAATTCCTACATAGTAAATGTTATCAGCATTAAACCTTGACCCTTTACATCAGTCGTATAATTGAGTATTAGTGATGTTTCTATCATAATACTGGCCCAGGCTTAATTAAACCTTATTTCCTAACTTTTAGCTAACTTTAATATGTGGCAGCTATGAAAAGATTACTAAAGTTTTAGAAAACGAGCTTTTACAGATTATAAATGTTGTAAAAGTTGAATGATCAACACATTATTATCATAAAAAAAACATTGCATTCAATCAATCTTTGTACTTGTTATGATTATTAAAACTAGGCAACTTGTATGACACAAAGGTAACATTTAATTAACTTTTAGCAAAACATCAGTGGAGTTTGTGCACTCTCAAAAAGCGGAGCTTGGCTGTGAGCTGGTAGGGTCATGGACTGTGTCTGTGGGGGACATGGACCAGGCCCTGCACCTGTGGAGATATGTTGGAGGCTTCGAGAAGATTGACAAAGCAAAGATCATGTTCAAAGAGAATGCTGTAAGATATGATAATGATTGCTAATTGTGTACAATTTGTGATAGGATGTTATCAGTGTTTTTACAATAGGAAACTTAATTGTCACATCAGGGCATTCATCCGGGGGTTTTAAGATTTTATGATTCAAAGACGGTACAGCCACTTGATCTTAACCTGACAGTACAGTACCTAAAATATAAAAGGCAGAAAGATTACCTATGGTTATTAACTGGGTTCAAATCTAGAACTTTGGAATTCAAGCACAAGTTATTCAAAACTTTTGTTGTTTATTACAAGTTTTGTGAGCCATGTTTAGGGTTTAACTCTCCAACAATATCCAAACTTGGAGCAATTTTAGGTCCCACTACTACAATTTGCCTAACAGAGGCCATTTTCCATATGAGCTCAACGGTCATTAATGAGACACAATAGAATTTTAATTGTTATCAATCTCCAGGAGAGCTCTTGACAGCCAAGGGATAAATAAAATAGTAATTTAAAAAATCTGACTAAATATTTTTAAATGATAGTCGGAAGAGGTCGGAAGTTATCCTATGGGAAGGTACAGACGCCAGCACATCAGGCTACTACAATTTGTCAAATTTATTTAATAGATTTTCAACTTTATATCTGAAGCGTAAGGTTCAAAGTTGATTGGGAAAATTTGACAGTTTCGGGTAGCTTGATGTGCTGGCGTCTGTACTACCGGGACACAAAGTATTGTATGTCCTAACCCAGGTCATGGTCTATCTAATGCCGGGGGTTCGAAGAAAACCGATAGGGAAATCGTGGCCCCCGGCAACATGGCATAGGAAGGAACACGGGTGGGTTTTAGTCAGTAAGAGTCTGACACGCCCCCAAGTTATTTGATAATTTCCCAAAAAAAAGGTCATGGTCTATCTGTGCGACAAATTTCATCAAAATCCGTTCAACCATCAATGCGTGAAAGGTAACAGACAGACAGTGTTACTTTTGCATTAATAATATTAGTACAGATAATATAGCATGTTCTTTTTCTCGTGCAGGACTACCGGGCGCTCGAAGTGGAGCGCGGTAACTTCGTGAGGTCGCGACACTTACAGTACTTGCTGGCATTCAGCTTCTGGCCCAACGGAGAGCCCCGCTCGTCCAGCAACATTTATGAGATTCGTTCCTACAGGTTTGTCTAATATGTATATGTCGCAGTAAGATGGTTGAAGACGTGATAGTTATATCCCTAGGGATATAGCTATATTCCGTAATATAGTTAAATGAAAACGGTTCATAACTGTTGGGTTGCTTTAATTTTGTTACTGCGACTAACTTCAACGTAGCACTCGCCGGTCTCTGCCCCGGCACCGCTCGCTTCGCTCGGTCGGCTCTCGCGTAGCTGGTCACAGTTCTAACCTAACCTATTTGGTCGGAGTGCCCAAATAGTTCAAAGTCAAATCAATTATTTCAAATAGGCCCATGTATGGCACTTTTGAACGTCAAAATTTACAAAATAATAGAATTGATTCTAACCGCCCCTTCCAAAAGGTAGTTTTCGTATGGAGAAGAATGGGCAAGAAACTCCACCATTACTCTTTTAAAATGTTTTACAATAGTTTGTATAGGTACATACATTAGTTAAATTTCCTTTATTTCATTATTTACATAAAAATTATATTTTTAGATATCAGAATAAAATTATATAAGAACATTTAAAAATATAAAAAATAGTATCCCCACCGGTATCGGGAACAGGGTCCAAGCTACCGGCGGTCAGGACTCCAGAGAAAGGAACCTCCTAACAATGCGAGCAGAGTCCAGTAGTACCGCTTTCTGAATCAAGCCCTTAATCCATCGTATCCATATCAACCGAAGATGGTGTTATTTGCAGATGACACATCATTGATCTTTAAAATAGACCGACGGTCACAAAATCTTGACGACGTGAATAACTCTATTCTTCAGGTCCAAGATTGGTTTACGGTAAATAATTTGGTACTTAATGAGAAAAAAACCAAATGCATTAGATTTAAATTACCGAATGTTAGAAGTAGCGAATGTGACATCATATTGAATGGAGAAAAACTGGAATTTATTCATCAAACAGTTTTCCTGGGAATCACGCTAGACGAGAAATTACAATGGGGACCTCATATAACATCTCTTGCAGGGGGGCTTTTTTTTTTTTTTTTTTTTTTTAAGCTCGGCCGCTTATGCTGTTAGAAAGATAAGACAGTTAACAGATGTAGAAACCGCGCGTTTGGTCTATTTTAGCTACTTTCACAGTATTATGTCATATGGCATTTTACTGTGGGGTCGGGCTGCTGACATTGAATCCATCTTTATTTTACAAAAGAGGGCTGTCAGAGCCATTTATAATCTATGTCGTCGCGAATCTCTCAGGGAACTATTTAAAAAGATTAATATTATGACGGTATGCCAATTCATCTATGAAAATATTATGTATGTAAGGAAAAATCTGCATCTTTTTAAGAAAATAAGTGATAGACATAATTTTAATACTATTCGTCTTCGCAGGAACTCTCGGATATTGTGTCTGCTATTTAACATCCTTCACAACCCTAAAACGCCATCCTATCTGCGGGAACGCTTTTCCTACGCCCGTCCCTCTGATGCACCTTGCAGGTCGCATCTTAGAAATCTCCTTAAATCCCCTCCCCACTCAACCGACTTCTACTCCTACTCCTTCAGTGTGCACGCGGTTCGGTTGTGGAATTCACTTCCGCCTGACATTAGGGACTGCCAAACTGTTGCGGTTTTTAAAAGAATAGTGAAAGAACACTATCTTTCCATTTCGTCATAGTTGCATAATTATGTATTTATTATTTTATAAAGTAGTTTTATCTATTTTAGTGATATGTATTTAAGAAGTATGTATATTCTCATGTTGTATGTTTATATTTAAATTAGTGTATAGTTAAGTTTTTTATTTTATGTATTCTGTTTTTTCTTCTACTCTTACACACGTTGTCTACATCTCTTTAACTACTTTCCTATCGCAGGTATGCTGGAAGAGATTTCTATAGAAATAAGCATCACCTTTGTACGTATTTTTCTGTTCCTTTCTTCTTATCTGTTTATATGTGTGTACATAAATTGTTAAATAAATAAATAAATAAAATAGATCAACCATTTTTCAGATTATCCAAAGTACAAACATCTTTTATGGGGTACTGTGTTAAATGTTACAACAAAATACCTTGTGATATATTACAATTAACTGAAAGAAAATTTAAAACGCATATTAAAAGTACTCTTTGTAAACAAGCATATTACAAATTAGAGGATTATATCCTAGATAAGAATGCTTGGAAGCATGCTGGTCTAGCTCCATAGGACAATTTTGAGTCTAGACAAAATCAAACTGGTTGCTAATTTAATTTTGTAATTAAATATTACAACATTTTTTTTTTTTTTATTTACATTCTGTGATTACTTGAACTCACACACTGACGAATTAGTATCACTTGTATTTTTTTTAGGAATATCGTATAGGTTTTACAATGCTTGTAAATATGTGAACACCATGTATCCATTACATAATTATTTTTTCTATCATTGCTTCATTTTTATTTTTACCTATTGTGGTATAGTAATCTTATTCCAGGTGCATCGTTTTCACATATAATTATATAATTAATGTATACAAAATATTGTAAAACATTTTAAAAGAGTAACGGTGGAGTTTCTTGCCCATTCTTCTCCATACGAAAACTACCCTTTGGAAGGGGCGACTAGAATCAATTCTATTTTCTGTTTTTGACGTTCAAAAGTGCCTTTTTGTGCCTAATTGAAATAAATTATTTGACTTTGACCAGCTGCCCAACGAGAGCCTCCAAGTTAGTATTACTAGATTGTGCTCGTATCATAGTTATATTCCTAGTAGGACAGTTATGAACCGCGTTCATGTAACTTATTACGGTATATAGCTATATCCCTAGGGATATAACTATATCACGGCTTCAACCATCTTACTGCGACATATATTTACGTTAAAAGATCTTTATACCAGTAATCGTCGATGTGTTATGTAGTAGAATTATATCCCCTTCATAAAAAATAACTCGTGGAGTGAATGGATTAACCTCATTTACTAGGCATACTTAAAAAAAAAGTATATATACATATTAAAAAAAAAAAAAACACAAATGAAGGAGTATTCAATTACGTTAGATTAATATCTATTATTATTACTTGGAACTTTTCAATGTTGTATGTAGTACGTAAGTGCAATTTAATGTTGTAATTTTAAGAGTGTGAGCCTGGAGATCTGTCATACAGGTCCCGAACCCAGTATAGACTCCAGCTCTCACAAAGGTTTGAATCTGCCTGTAACATATATATCCTGTACCAGTACCTTTTTGAGAGAAATAAATTACTACTATTACTATTAAATATCACTTATCTGCCATCAACCTCAATAACTTACGCTCGGCAACCTTGCGAATACTTACTAATGATGTGGCTATTTATAAATACTTATATTTTCATTAGTCTGAAGCCTGGCACGATGATCGAGTGGGGCAATAACTGGGCTCGCGGTCTCACATATCGCCGCGCTCAAAACGAAGCCTTCGCCGGATACTTCTCACAGATCGGGCGACTCTACAACGTACATCACATTTGGTGTAAGTATTCAGCATATAAAAGCAATAACCCGATTACTAAAGAACTCGAATTATGGAAAACAAAAGTTGCGCAACATTGTTGCAGCACCATGATGTGTTGCTGGCAACAGCAAAACTGGATAAAGATGTGCAATAAATATTTCCAGCAACTCAAAATCATGTTGCTGCTACTATGTTGCGAATTGTTTGCCATAAATACAGAGCTGATGTGCCACACAAATATCTTTTGAACCTGCAACCCATCGATGGAAGCCACTCGCCAACCTGATTTTCGTATTTTCTACTTTCCTCAGGCTATAAAGATCTGCAAGCTCGTCGTGAGACTCGTGAGAGCACATGGCGCAACCCTGGCTGGGACGAATGCGTGGCTTACACCGTTCCTCTCATCCGCGAGATGCATTGCCGCATCCTCGAACCCACATCGTTCTCTCCCACGCAGTAGACCAGTTTAGCAAATTGCTTCCGACGACCGCATTTATATCCTCTAGGAACTGCCTTTATCGATTACCGAAAATTTATTTTTATATAGGAATCAATGGGGTACCTATCCAATCGTAACTAAGCCCCAGTTTTAATCGCTAGATTTTCCTAAAAATCTAATTTAATGTAAATGATGTTTCAAACATTTTAAATGGACTTTAAATGGAATGGCATTAACTGTATTGCGGCATTGTGCTACAATATCCTGTATACCTTTTAAGTTTCCAACTAGGAAACGGTATACTAAAAGCTACGTAGAAAATATTTTAGCAAAAAATTATATCAATTCGATTTTTTTGGTTCTCAGTCAGTTCTCTCAATTATGAGCAATTCTGCAAATGTTTTATGTATTCGGCAACTCTTAATATTTTGCTCTCGTTACT
This sequence comes from Agrochola litura, assembly GCA_949152395.1. Taxonomy (NCBI): domain Eukaryota; kingdom Metazoa; phylum Arthropoda; class Insecta; order Lepidoptera; family Noctuidae; genus Agrochola; species Agrochola litura. The sequence goes on from OX424511.1 coordinate 9,350,076, forward strand.
AACAAGAGGTCATCATCGAGACACCGACCTACCGCCACCTCTTACAGTGAGTGTGGGAAAGAGATTGAGCTAGACGTCCTGTATAGCTTCATCTCTTTCTCTCAATGAAGTAACATTAAAATAATACTGCTATAAAGAGGTGCTGGTTGACCCCCAGGTTATTAATTATGATAAGCACAATATTTTCCGTCGTCTTCACAGCATTATTTTATAAGCCGTGTGGTTATTCTATTTTACAGTAATTGTACAGCGCAATGTGGAGACACGGCTTTAGTTCTGTAGTATAGAAATTAGTTTTTTTTTTTTTCTTATTTTTGATAGCATTTATGAAAAACGAAACCGTAATATTAATGTAAGATCAATCTTAGGCATAATTCAAGATTATCATGAAAATAATGTACTTTGTATCGTTGTTGTATATCCTTGTTTTTTTGTTTCACATTTTATGTTAATTCAGAAATAGATTTTTTAAACAGTTTGACTTCACTTTCATTCGTGTTCTGAGACCATGACAAGATGGGGAAACCATTGTAGTAAATAATACAAGAGAGTGATTTTCTTTCCATTTAATTTATTTCGGTTTGATTTTTCATGAACCAGATTATATTACAGTATTATTAGTGATAATAGTTAGAATCTAGAAATTCATTGTTAAATATTATGTAACAAAAAATAAAAGAAAACAACGGTGCACCGAGCGAGCCGCAAACAATCGCAAACTATAATCAATAACCGGCGGCCGCGCGCGCGCACCTTGTCACATCGGTCACAATATTGCTAACTACCTATCTGTGATAAGACTATACAATGGTAAAATATAAAAATTGTATAGTTACAATTTACAAAATACGTGACCGCTAACTACGAGTTTGGTACTTCTATCTCATAATAATTATTCTGTAGATCGTGACCGTTGAAAGGTGACAGATAACTGATAACATCTAACTCTAGAACAGCTAAGTGGTGGGAGGTTGGAATAGGAAAAAGTCGCGCCTACGCACTATACCCGAGCCTTCCGGCCTGATGCAGAGTGTGGAAAAGTCTCGCGTCGTACGAAACTCTACGCCAGCGTTCAGGCAGAGGACTATGACAGCGAGCAAAATACTACGCGCCTAACTTTAAGTACCGACCATCTATTGCACCCAAGCGAAGTTACAGCTTATAGTTCAATTCCATAGTGCTTCGGTTCCCGAATGGCTACTGACTTCGGCGGAGATCGACAGTGGACGAAACGTGGCGGAATAGTACCGGCATTATTTTGTCACAAAAAAGTGTCATTCAGATAGCCAATTGATAACACATCCTAGGATAAGCGCTTGTCTGTTGTTTTACTACTGTATTTTAGTATCAAGATAACTTACATTTTAACAAACAATATTATCTATTATATCATAATTACCTATGTTGAGTATTTTGGGAGTGTTTGCCAAATGTGCGTTTAACACATTGTTTATAAGTGAGTTATGTACAGTTGAGTACTTCCAACGGTTAGGTCCACTCCGCGCGCTCGCAGTCTACTATTATGTACAGACAGGGTGACAAGTCCAGTTAGGCTGTGTCTAGAGATTATTGTCATATATTTGGTCAGTTCAGGAGGGGGTAATGTGGAGTCTACGAAAAGTAATACCTATTCACAATGCCATTTACCATTATCTTGCATTATCTAGGAAATCGAAGCAAATTTTATAATTATATGATTTGGGTAAATAGCGTTGTGTAAAGATATTTACGTAAAACAACTAACTTTTGTCAAACACTTTGTATATAATTTTATACCTAAATCACGTAGGCTTCGATACTTTAAATCCGTCAAGAAACTTCCAACAAACTCAAATAATACGATCACATCATGTGATGTTTTAGGAAAAGAATATTAATAAAAATAATAAAAAATACTTTAAAAATAGTATTAACTAAATTTGGGTGTTTATGACTATAATCCATTTTAAATTAAATAATACATTTGCTATACATATTTGACTGGTAAGCTTAGTACACAATACGATAGGGTATTAGGACACTAAATAAAGAAAATAGCACATAGTCGGGCCCCGCACGGGGTCCGCCGCGTCGCACTTCCAATGTACACAAAACCGCACTCGCACCTTACAAAAGTAACAAATTATTTATAATATTTAAATTATTGTTCTTTATATACATAACGCCGAGCCCGGCGCGCCCCCTCGCCCGTAAGGCAAATCGTGTGCTCGCTAATACATATTCACAATAATACATAAACTTTATATATTTACACAACGTACCCGGCAGTGATACAGCGCGATACGCACCACCTGCACATTGCTATTATGATTTAGTAAAGCGTGTTACAATCCTTTTAATAAAATCTAAAAATCTTCTAAAATAAGCATAATAATAAACATTTTCGTTACAAAACCCTTTTAATTAAACATTTAATAAACTCAATACTAGGCCAATAAACAAATACCGTCAGTCCGCTCTTCAAAGAATTCAACTTACATTAAATATATGCAAAAATGGTTCCTAAAGTAAAAACTAATGATATGAATATTAGAATTTTGTCTATCTAATGTTGTAAATAATAACATCCTCTGTGAACAGTGAGGTGGGGCGGGGTGCGCGCGGCTCGGTGCCTCGTCTCTGACTACTTCATCTAATTAATGCGTTTTGTCAAACTTGCTAAGCGTACACTTTGAGGATCAACATTCCTTGGTTTCTCTGCAAAGTTTACCTTATCATTTGACGTGGTCGCGGTAATCCGTATTGACATTTTTCAATCTTGTTTCATTAGAGCATCAAGATGAAAAATCAGCTAGAACCACTGTGGAAACTTACCATAAACTATATATTTATACAAGATTGGATCAGGAATACTAGATTTAAAAATTTAATCATGCCCTCTACTGGACACTGTTCCGTTGTAGTACGTGTGCTGCGGTTTAACGATGGACGGTCTAATAATATTCTAGAGACGATGATAAAATTTCTTATGTCTAAGAGATCGAATATTCAGACGCGAATAAATTAAGTTTTACATTTTAAGTGTTCATTTCAATATTCTTGTGACAACAATGTTAGGTGTAGTGCGGACACTTCGAGCACGTATTTTATCGAATTACAACTAATTTGTTTCGTTAAAGTTATCTAGCGCCGTGACGGCTGGCAAGCCAACGGAACAGTGTCGTACCGTGAGTAATCTCTAATAGAAAAGAAGCTTCTCATTCTCACATCGATGCATCATTTAAATAACCTCAGACATATGCAGACAGACTTGCGTATAACCACTTTGTTACCGTTACATCTTCACTCTTATTATGTAACAACATGTTTCCGATATTTTGATACAACATTTAGGCAGAGTTTTAGGCACATTTTTCGATTGTTGGCTGAAACATCTGATTCATAAAATTATTTTTATTTCTAAAAGTAAACATGCATTATAAAATACAATAAATAATCATTCACTTTAACTCAGTGGTCCGTCTAACTAAAATATATAACTGAAAGCTACATAATATTATGTATGTACAAATGTAGATGTATTCAGTTGCGATTATTTGCCAAAACACCAGAAACATGGTGATCCATTAACAACTGGGTCGGGAATAATGTTTGTGTCTCATTACAACAGACAATAATAACCCTATTTCAATACAAATAATGGCTATTATTGCGTGCTGCAACTTTCCAGTTTATTCCTCGACTCGACTGTGGCTAAGAGATAATTATTTAATTATGGAGTGTAATAAACTTAATAGTGTAATAAAATAGGAAATGCCCTCCCGAACCATTTGACAAACGGTCGTACTTTTTCACTTTGGAAGACGTAACAAAAAAATATAAAAAATTAGGCTAATATTATCAGTGTCCAACAGTATATTAAATAATCTCATGTTGTCAATAACATGAATTTACATACCGCGGGAGGGCAGACAGTCTCAGTATTAAGAATGGGACGTGGAGTTCTAATGCTGGTGCCAAAACATTGTACCGTGCCCAATACTCGAAATAATACTTCTGCGGACCACAATATACTCACACGATTCAATCAATCAACACATATAATTTTCGTAACAAGTCTAATGAGGTAGCCCGTGAACATTGCTAACGATAATAACAACAATCAATCGTATGTAACCGCTCCGAATACTAGAGAGCGCAATGAGTGTATGACACTTCAAAAAAATTCGCGATGAAAAATTTACAATACTTACACCCCGGTCCACAAAATTTTGTGAGCGTCATAGCGCTCTATAGTTGGCGTCGTCGACAACGATTACTGCGCCGTCAATATTCGTTCTTCCGCCTTATCACAGTGGCGTTCGAGTCATGAATATGGACGGCGAGGGGATCGCGGGCCCGTCACAGAGTTTCCATCACGAATACGAGCAAGCAATGATCTACTGAAGCGTACACTCGCGTGTACAAGCGCGTAGGGTTGGGTTTGGCATCAGCATTAGGCGGCGCTCGCGCGTTACAGCGAGCCGGCCGCGAAGCTGGCCGACGAGTTGCTGTGCGCCAGCGACAACATGGAGCCCGACAGCGACTGCTCCTCCTCGCCGTAGCCCTCCCGGCTGCCCTCCGCGATCGCCATCGCGCTGCACACAACAGAATAAAAACTTGTTAGCTATTATCGCTTAAGCATACAGGGTTAAACTTCACGGACGTCATGTACCTAATAACAAGTAAATAAATATTTTTTTAAACACAACTGCCCTGCCATAAACAAGTTGTATTAGTTAATCTGTATATACAAAGTGAAAGGGTTTACTCGCTGACTAAACAGATAAATAAAAAATTTATTGCTATCAGGGGACCATTGTCATTGTGTGGAACACTTTTTAATCTACGAGGTCCCCAGACTAAAACAGGATTAATTTATAGAGATAATTTCAAGTAACCAAGCCCGACACGAATTGCAATAAAATCTATTTTTGCTATTAGATACCGATATTCGATAACCATAAAATTTGTGAAATTACCCTAGTTTTAATTATAAAACCATTTCTTTTTTCTTGTAAAGTGTATGTATATTCTAAGCGAGGTGTTTGACACCCTCGGAAGTATGATGAAATCGACAGACTTGTCAGTAGCAGCAACCATATTGTAACGACAATAAAGTATTTGACAGTGATGTATATATTATAGGTAAAATAACTGTGTGTCTCGTGCTGACCTGAAGCCAAGGCGCGCGCTCTCCATGTCGAAGTGCTCGAGCTCGCGCTCGTGTCTCTCGTGCAGCAGTCGCGTGCGCTCCGCGCGCTCGGCGACGAACTGCGCACCCTCCGACTCCATCTAAAATACAAACAAACGTTACATTATATTATACCTGCGACTTCTGCTTCGCTCGGTTTTTACGGCTTTATAAAACATCGAGATTTCTTTATTAAATGTTTTTTTATTACAGCGAGACATTAAGACTCCAATCACTACACCGGGAAGCGAAGCCTAACTGGTTTAAAAAAAACTTGAACAAGATCGCCTTGGTGGAAGAAAAATACTTGTACAGAACATTGGTCCGTAATCTTATCTAAATAAAGAGCACAATCGCGTTTACAAAAATGAGGTATCGGTAACGGTGTCGTGAGTTCAATTGCTTTTTTCCATCTCAAAAATGCCCAACGAGCCTAAAGAAGTTTCCACTTCAAAAATAGTTTATTCAACATGAAGTAGGAGTGTCGTGCGTCACGTAAAGCGTACCTTCTGCTCGAGCAGTGCCCTCCTGACGGCGACGCGCTCCTCCAGCTCGCGCCTCTCCCGGTTGCGCTGCGCCTCGGCCTGCATCTTGCTCTTGCTCTGGTAAGCCGTCAGCATGTCCAGTTCATGCTCCAACTGCATCTTCAGTTGCTGGCACTCCATCTGTATAGCAATCATTTTTTTATTGACTTTGTGTTTACATTAAAAAATTTAATTTTATTTGACATCCTTGCCATTTATTTAATTAAACATAAAATGGCCAAATGCCAATTACATAGCAATAGCGATTGGATTTTCAACTCTCGGCGCTAAGCAGAGCGTTGAAAATCAAGTGCACGAAAAATCGCTGCGATTTTATTACGTCCGTGCGTACGTCGGCTGACAGGCACGAAAACCGACTTCAATTTATAATATGCATACAGATGATTTTATTAGTAGTGGAACACTTACCATCTGACTCTCGTCTAGCCTGACGGTTTGCTTCTGTAACATCTCAGTGATGCTCTGGTCGTACTGCTCGCCCAGCAGCACCAACTTGCGACGCTTCTCGTCCTTCAGCGTCTTTATCACTTCCTTCTGATGCTCCTGTAACATAAGTTATGGAATCAGGCGGTATTGCGGAATCCCAAGTCAGAGAAACGTTATGAAAAAAAAAGCAGTGGCACTGTGGGAGTGCCGACAGAAGTGAAAACTTGAACAAGATAGCCTTGGTGAAAAAAAAATACTTGTATAGAACAATGGTCCGTAAACTTATCTAAATAAAGAACACAATCGCGTTTAATACTTCCAAAACCTTTAAAGTAAACATACTTGCATAGAGCATTGATCCGTAACATAATATAAATAAAGAGCACAATCGCGTTTACAAAAATGAGGTGTCGGTAACGGTGTCGCGAGTTCAATTGTTTTTTCCATCTCAAAAATGCCCAACGCGCCTAAAGAAGTTTTCACTACAAAAAAAATATTGTTTGAATTCCGTAATAACTAGATCCAGGCTTGAATGCAGAATGCAGCACCGCTCTCCCGTCTGCAAAAATATGCACATGCAGAAGACGCGGTATATACTATAAGTACATAATATGGGTATAGTATACCACCCAGTAACAAAGACAATCATTAATAAAAATCAGTAGATCCTTGTATACTTGAGAAAATGCTAGGTCAATACAGGAAGGCATTTGTTAAAGGGTGAAACAGTGATAATCCAACAGATGAGTTCAGGGTACAAAATTCCCTCCTATTTGAACATTATCAAGCATTTTAAACAATATTGTGTTACTATTTATAGGTTCACTGCATACACAGTAATCGAAATAATTATGATTAGCAGTTCCTGGTACTGACTAGTCAATTAGAAAGAATAACACAACTCAACACTTACTCGTGGAGAATCAAAGCTTACCTTAGCGGTCATCTGCAGTATTTGCGCTTTAAGCGCCTTGTACTGACGCGTCTGTATTTTGCACGTCTCTCGAAATTGCTTGCGTATTTGCATCTCCTTTTGCTGTAAACATATACGTACTGTTATTAGTATTTACGCCAAAAATAACTAGTCCTGTTTCAGGGTTACTTACTATATCAAATGTTAAGACTGACTGACTGACTTTACTTATCGGTTTGTTTGTCTGTATTTTAGCGTCAAGCCTGCCTAAGACAGCTATTAGGGCACTTTTGTATTCGTCCACACTAAATAGCATGTATTACGTAGAAAAAAAGATGACACATATCCTGTGAAGGGGCACCAAACTCACACTTTGTTTAGGATGAGTCAATGATACCTGGTTTGGCCAGATTGGATCTGCCAATCAGGTCATGTCCAGAAGGAACTTAATCTGGAGGTAGTGTAAAGAAGGGCGGTTATTATTATGTACCTTGAGACTCTTGGGCTGCTGCTTGAGCTGCAGCGCATGTTTCTTGCGCAGCTCATGTTCAGCTCGCTGCATGTACTCGCGCTGGTTGGCCAGCTCTGTGCCGTGCTGGTTCGACAACTGCTCCTCTCTGCGATACAACAACACATTGTTACTCTCCATTCCACAATCTTAAGGATAAGCACTCAACTTCAATCAATCCGCTTAGCTTTTCCCATCTACATTGGGGTTGGCTTCCAGTCTAACCGGATGCAGCTGAATACCAGTATTTTACATGGAGTGACTGCCTATCTGACCTCCACAACCCAGTAACTGGGTAATACGATACCCCTTGGTAAGACTGGTTGTCAGACTTTCGGGTTTCTGACGACCCATAACGACTGTTAAAGATCCACGAATGACAGCTGCCGGGACCAACAGTTTAACATACTTTCCGAGGCACAGAGGAGTCTCGATATGTAAAGATGGTCACCTATCCACGGAACAACCCCAGCAAACGTAGCTTATCCTGGTGGATCAACCTGTGCGAATAAGCACTCAACTTGTCAGTTAGTAAATCTCCCCTATGAAACAGCTCATTAGAGACGCAAGCCGTACCATACCAGGTGCTACATCGAACAAAGCTCATAGCAATATGTAGCTTAAATACATTGTCAGAAGTGGATATACCACCAACTTACAGGAATGCCCCAGAAAGCCGACATAACAAATCAGATTTTCGACTGTCCCATGACCTTAGCAACGTCACAGCTTTCCAATTTAGCCATTATGGTGACTTTGAAAGCACTGTACTTCAATGTGCTTTTTTGTTGCTATTAGATGCCGATACCCATGGCGTCTATGAAATTTTGCCAATTAATTAAGAATAATATTTTATAATTAAGTTTATACAGGGTAAACTTGTAGTGTCGTGTGTACGTACCTAAGCGCATGCACGCCCTTCTGTTGTCTGTACTCGAGCTCCTGCGTCTTCTCGTGATGACGTAACAACATGGCGTGCGCTTGTTCCAGCTGGTTCTGTCGCTTGTTCAGCTCCTGCAAACGACGTACACACGAATTGTGAACTTTGTAGTCAAGTATGTAGGTGTGATTTTGTTACTGTGTCAATTTAGTGGATTCTTCTAAAAACCTATTTAATTTTAAAATAGTGAACCCTACAGATCTGATCAGTCCTGTCCAAATTTCAATAATTCATAAAAAATCCCAGTGCTTTCAGTTTTTCCCGAGCAAGTTTTCTAATTAATCCCTATTTGATTAAATTAGATTTTTGTAATTTTTGTTTGGTGTAGATTTATATGATGCGTATATGTGTATATTATTATAACAAAACAGTAAAAAAATGTAACTGTTTCTTTCCGAAGATCAACCTGCCGTGATCTATATCAGGAGTCGGGTCCTAAAACCCACTTTTTATGCAAGCGGGATCACGAAACTCCTTGGTAGTGCAGACGTGATGTATAGGTATAAATGTTATGTTAAGTAGCGTGTGTACCTCCCGCAGTAGCTCCTGCTCCTTGTGGTGCAGCGCCAGCATGCGACGCCGACGGAAGCGCCGCAGCTCCAGCTCGAGGTACTCGCGCTGCGACCGCACCAGCCGCATCTCTTCCGCGGCCTCCGCTTGCTTTAGGTTGTCCTTCTGAGATCTGTAATATACGTGTGACGTCACATTATAATAATACATTTTGTATCAGAAATAAAAGTTTCCAAAAAACTATTCTCCAAGTAACTGCTGTGACTGCCTCGTTGGTCTAGTGGTCGCAAGCACTACTGCTGAGCATGAGATCGAGGTTCGATTCCCGGGTCGGGCAAAGTGTTATTGGGTTTTTCTATCTGAAATTTCTCAGTAGCAGCTCAGAGTCCGGATTTGTGCCCGGTTGATGGCAATAAGCTCGCCCCCTATTACATGGGACTTAACATAACTGACGAAATGTGGGTGTACCTATCTGCTACAGAGACACTTCTGCCCAATCCTTCGGGGAAAAAAGGCGTGATGTTATGTATTTTCCAAGTAAAATGAACATTACAGAAAATTTTATAATGTACAGTGAAGGTTTGATATGATAATAGATGCCATCGGCGACTATTTCGGAGTAGACAATAACCAACGGCCAGATTGCATCTGCTAGTTTCTAAGTATTTCTTCTTTTCTAGAATCATTACATTCATTACACACTAAACAGACTATGCTGATTGACTGGGCCTATGCCCAGGATAAAAATATGCCCACTAATGCCCAGTCAGCAAATAGCGGGGCTAAGTCAGCTGATTCCTTCTACTACTGCTGACTAATGTGCGGCAGTGTATTGCATGTTGTACAGCTGGCTTTGCAATCGAGTAAAAACAATGATAACTCGATACGTTTGTGTAAAAATTACGTCTTACGGAGTGACGCTCCCATGTGGAAAACGGTAAGGAAACCAATCAATCTACACATAACATTATTGTCTGTATTCCCCGAAGAGTTAGGCAGAGGTGTGTATAGTACACCCACATTTCGACTGTTGTTTGAGTCGCATGTAATAGGGGGCGAGCCTATTGCCATCAACCGAGTACAAATCCAAGACTCCGGGCTGCTACTGAGAAATTCCTGTTGGAAAATCTCAATAACACTTTGCCTGACGCGGGAATCGAACCCCGATCCTCATGGACAGCAGTAGCGCTTGCGACCATAAGACCAACGAGGCAGTTAGGAAAATCTTAAATTCATTCATTCACTGACAGATAATGCACAGGCTAAAGCCGTACGTCTAGAAACAAGAAATTTTGCAATCTTATAAAACAAAAGTGAGTACTAAGGCGCTATCTTCAGGGGCGAGAGAATCGCGAAATGATCGCCGTGTGGAGATTGGTTCATAGAGTTTCTATTGGGAGCTGGGCCACAGTTTAAGTATTGCAGTTGTCATCATTGAACATTTTTGTCTTCGTATGTATTTGTTTTTGTTTCCAATAAACGATTTATTATTGAATTTGGTGGCACAGCGAGATTATCGCCGCGATTCCCTCGCCCGTGGAGATGAGGTAATAGGAAGGATTTTTAATCATTCAGTAGGGATTGAAAGCTTGTATGGAAGATCGCCATTTTTGAAGCTAGCAATGTGGAAGTTGTTATTAGGGGTTAAATAGGCGACGAAAGTTTGTAATTTTTTATAGTTAGGAACGTGGTAAATCGCCCTTTACGCTTCTGTTTATAAGTAAAAGTTGGTTGTGTCATTGTTTTTTGGTAACTCATCCCCTGAGAGCCGATGCACACGATGCGTTGTGGCAGCGGCGCGGCGCCGGAACAGTGTCGCGGCGTCTTACATACAAATATCCAGAATATGCCACACGGCGCGGACTTGCAACCCGCGAGGCGAGGCGGGGGAGGATGTACGCGTCGCGACGCTGGAGCGGCGCCGCTATGGCGTAGAAACGTCAAACCCGTGCTCACGACTTATAATTCAAGAAATACGTACTGCAGCGTAGCATCCCGCTGTCTCTTGGGCGTGGCGTCGTCCATGCTGAGCTCTTTTTTCCACCGCTCCTTGTTGGCCTTGTACTCGCGCTTGCGCTGCGTCTCGAACGCCTTGCGGTCCTGCTCCTGTCTCGCAGTGATGTCTTTGATTAACTTCTTCTCTGCTGCCGCGTTCTGTTTCTGCTTGCGTTCTAATTCTTGTGCGTGTTTTGTCTGGAATGACAAGGAAATGTTGTTAGAGGCGATTTTTTTTATAAGACACGTGATTTTTGAATATACATGTGCAGTGAAAACCTTTGAAGAAAAAAATTCTCTGAAAAATTTCCATCATTGACGTTCTCGGAGGTTCTCTTATCATCAATATAGGGCATTAGAAGCATCTTAGAACTGTGGACGTTTGTTCAAAGTACAACAAACAAATAAAAAGAAAAACGATTAATTAATTTTATAACGTCGACGTGCAGTGAACACACTGCACGTCAACGATATATTAGAAACTCAATAAAATCGCTGAATAGGATGCTTTTTAAAATTGTATTACTATATTTGGGTTACAATGTGCAGTGCAACTATTACTATTACCCTGACCTGCCTTGCACTGAAATTGCCTTGCAACCTGCAAACGGTTGCATAAAGATTTTGTTTGTTTGAACAAAATTTGGCTGGATAATGTCGAAGGTACTGTAACCTGGCACCCGTAAGCTAGCATGTGACGGTACCTGCAGTCGCTCCAACTCCCGGGACAGCAGCTGCAGCAGCGCCTCGTACTCGCGGTCGAGCTGCGCCTTGTGCGCGTCCACGTCGGCCTTGCAGCGCTCCTCCAGCTTCAGCAGCGCCGCCTGGTGCTCACGTCTCATGCGCTTGTACCCTGACATCTGCTCGTGCATCTCCTGAAACCAATCAACACCTGCTTATCTGCTCTTTTATAGAAAAAATTCAAGAAAGAAAAAACACAACAAAAAAAAGTTGGGGGAAAATATGCGTCACATCAACGTAAAACGGGCATCACTCAGCATAATGCTGTGACACTATGCGAGACAGAGCCACAGCGCTGGTTTTCAAGCGTTGACGAGGCGGGATCCGGCAAACAGATAGAAGTATCAGATTAGCAGATTGGAGATCAAACAAACAGGTGTCCCAAACTGATGGTTAGCACACAGGACATCTGCGATTCTAGAGGCAATAATGTGCGTCGCAACCAAACACAAAACTAAAATGTAATTTCTGCCAAATTTTACTAGAAAGCGGGTAAAAAAACTAAAATATAAAATGAGAATACCCATTTAATGGGGAAACAACGGTTCACATCGACGACTCAATTATTACTGAAGCATATCAATACCTATTATACAGAAGTCACAACAACAACAAATTAAAATTATGAATATATTGTGAGGAAACCTGAACTTATAGTAAATATTTATCTGAAATCACCAACCCGTCTTCAGCGCGCGTGGTGATCAATGCTCGTGCCTTCTCTGTATGAGAAGAGGCGTTTTGCCCAGCAGTGGGACAATAATAGGCAGTATTTTTCTATCATTCGAATAGTTAACTACCTGGTTGTGTTCCTTCTGCTGCTTGGTGACGATGCTGGTGGTTCGTATCGTGGCGAAGTTGTTCGCGCCGTGTTCTGACACTAAAGACATCGCCGCCGACACGTTGTTGCTTATACCTGCGACGCACACATTACATATGTATTTAAATGCATTTAGAATGCGAACAGCATTTACTGACAAAATAGTGTTTGACCGAAATTCGTTTTCGGGCAATTTTCGACCGAAACATCCATTTACGTATTCGGCCGAAAAAAAAACAAATTTTTCGGTCGTATTCCACAAAATTGGAGTTTTTTTAATAATCACGCGTTTTTTCATTAGTTCCGTCCCAATCCCACTTGTAGAAAGTTTACAATGGTTCAACGCTGCTCGATTAATATTAAGAGTAAGCATCGTTGCTGCTATAGTCTTGAATAAACAGAGTAGTTTCAAAGGTTTGTAGTGATATAGTGTGATAGTAAGTGCCAACTGCCCGCGTTCGAAAATAGAATTGACCTAGCTTTTTTTTCATACATCGTTTACACAATGAGAGTTTCTCGATTCGATTACGCAATTATCGAAATTAACTCGTGTAATCAGTTCGTACGATACTCGCATCTCGAAAGGCGAGAATCAAAATTGTCAGCGTTCGTAAACCAAAATTTCGTGTTATCAAACCACAGTTCGAGAAAATCGCATTAGAGTTTACGTAAAAAATCGAATTCGAGTGTGCGAGACATGAGTGTTACAAATCGTGTGGAAATTTCAGCCTACAAGTCTCTCAACGAGTCGAGACCTCGTATAAACAATGCTTAAGTTTGTTTGGGAGCATAATATTAAACGTTTGACATGTGTGTGTGTAGTACTCACTGCGGTTGGTCTGTCGGCGCTGCGTGTTGCGGTTGTCGTCGCCGTCCTGCCACGCTGCGGGCGCGTTCACATACTCGCGGTAGTCACCCGCCTGCCGCTCGCGCTCGCGGTCCCGCTCCCTCTCGCGAGCTTCACGTATTGCCTCTCTATTCGCGTAGTCGTCCCCATAGTCGTCACCCAGAGAGTCCCTATTCGCGTAGTCTCGCAGCGCATCTCTGTTGACGTAGTCGTCGTGAGCGCCCGGCAGAGGGCTCTCGCTCTCTCTGCGTACGAAACAGCAACATGAGAAAAGCCAGCTCTTGTGAACTCTGAAAGGCAAGTGCGGCTCTATCTAGTGCGGGACGTGCATACTTTAAGCGCTACGGGTGCGTGCTTATAACTACATAACATTTACATGATGACATAATTACCATGCATTTTGTTCACGGTATTAAATTACTGTGATAACTCTACCATGCGTATTCACAATTAGAAGCTTACTACTAAACACAGAACATTTAAACTTTACAACAACTTTCCCCAGTCTTTATAATCGTTGCTTAAAGTTAAGTAATGATTAACAGATGGAACACAAAAATTAATGTTTTACCATACATTTTATGTTAAATCTTCTCTCAACTTTAAAGCAACGTTTATAAATAAATCCCCTAATCTACAATAAAAACATAAGCAACTGAATTCTACTTGTGCATTCCAATTTTCCATATTTGTAACAGACAAATTGGAACAGATTCATGAATATGTCGATAGACGCAGGCACACATACTGAATGCATGTTAACAATTACCGTTCGTAGAAATGAACACAGAACACATTTTATCTACATCCATGCTATAAAATCTCTATAAAAGTTTCTGAAACAGCTTATTGCCAACATTAAACCAACCATAACCAACCACAGTAACCATAGTAACCATAATATCATCCAAATGAGTGTCATAATGTTGTACTAAATTTCATTATGCAACTCGAATTAAAAAAAAATAGTTATAGGTTATTCGAATTCACGACGTATCCCGCCATTTTTGTTCGATTATAGTATTGCAAAATTTTATTGCTTTGTTGTTTACAAAAATGAGTGATACAAGCTTTGATAACACACCACTAGATATTTCTAATGCAGCAAAGGACATTTCTATTCAATTCAAGTCAAAATATTTTATTTCACATAAACCTACATGGGCACTTATGAAACGTCAGAAGCTAGGTTCCCATTGATCGTTTCCTATGGATAAGAGCCGGCAAGAAACTAGACGGTTACTCTTTTAAAAATGATTGGCTTTTACAATACTTTCAAATAACAGTGTTACTAGGTATGGGAGGACAATGTGGATCTTTCAATAAGTACCAGATACTTAACCTAACAAACCAATTATTACCAGAAAAGTCGAGAAAACAATGTTGTACAACACCCTATGGTTTCAGAACCTTTTATAGAGGATTCATATCATAGGTGTAGATAAAGTCTTGTATACAACTGTTCATAATTAGGTATTAAAACACTCATGTGATACTATTGTATAATAAGCGGTATTAAAACCCACATTCGTTTTTTTTTATTTTTTTTGTTAGCCTATATTGTTTCCCACTACTGCTGGGGAAAGGCCTTCCCTATTTCCTTCCAAACCTCTCTGCTTTGTGCGATTTCAGGCCATGATGGTCCCGCAAACATAACTAGATCATCACACCACCTTCGCCGCGGTCTACCTCGACGGCGTTGTCCTCCTTCAGGCGTCCAGTGGGTGACGATCTTTGCCCATCTCTCCGGGTGCATTCGTGCGACGTGGCCGGCCCACTCCCACTTCAGCCTGGCTGTTTTTTCTCCAACATCCGCTACTTGAGTTATGGAGCGCAGGATGGTGTTTCTAACGTGGTCCGTTCGTTTCGGTCCATTCGTGTTTTAATACCCCTTATTATGCAACAGTTGCATAAATAACTAATATCAACCCTAACCCAATTAGGAACAATTTATAACATACAAATATTCAAATAACAAGTGCTTTTACAAGTACTTTCCACTCTAAACTTTTTTGCACTAATATTGCTACCTGGTATAAAGTACTGTACCTGCATATTACAGTACGACACAACTTAGATGTAGCATAGATTTGAAAACTTGCAGTCTTTAATTTAAATTTTACGAATGTATTTGGTTATATTCTTTACTATAGTTTGAGTATAGATCATTTTCACCTAAAGCAGTAATAAATATTGGTAAGTTTGAAGGCGCACTCAGTACGGATGGTGATTACGAATTTTGCCGATGCTACATCTAAGTTGTGTCGTACTGTACGTAATTATGTACAGTACGCGGTATAGCACATAGAGGAAGGAGACACAGGAATGAGTGACATAAACGACGCTTTTCTATCTAATCGAAGTTTGTTTATTAGGCACCTGTCCTAACATCGCCACGATTAGCGGAAACGAAGTAACTAGAAATGAGTCGAGGAGCGAGTAGTTCGGATAGTTTTGTCGCGCTAGGGCTCTGTCTCGCATAAGATCGCGGCATTGTGCTGAGCGATGGTCGTTTTGCGTGGATGTGACGCATAGTTTCCCCCAGCTGTTTGTGCTCTTTCTTTGCGTCATGTTTACAACAAATAAACGTATTTTCTTTCTTCCTTATTGTCCAGTCACTTGCTAGTATGCGTAATTACTAAGCCAGTCTCTCAGCGAGTTTTTGAGGTGACAACTTCTTTAGGTGCGTTGGGCATTTTTGAAATGGGGCAAAACAATTGAACTCGCGACACTGTTACCGACACCAGCTTTTGACCATTAGAAAGACATCAACGCGCGACACATTTTCTTTGGGATTAATGATATTCCAAACATTGAGACATGACAACGACATGATTGACATTTCCCTTTTTTTTACCGACTTCAAAAAAGAAAAGTATCTCTTGCACAGTAAAATTGTTCAAGTTTTCACTTCTGTCGGCACTCCCGGAGTGCCAGTTTTTTTTTCTTCGATAGCTCTTATTGCTGCAACAAACTAGTGGAGTTCCCGCTGGCAGTGAGAATAGTCAGCGATCAACTATTAATATATGCATCTCTTTTACTGACACGGGACCGACATCTATTGCACGTGTCTTGAGCCACAGATTAATACAAATGTTTCACTACTCATTTTAGGTATGAAGCTAGTACGCGGCGGGCTCGACTTGATGTAAAGTAGTCAGAAGATCTAAGAGTTACGCGATAGAAAGAGAGGCAACTTCTAGGTGAATATAACGTAGGTAATTAGCGCTGTGCGACCTGAATTGCACTTTATTGTATCGTAGCAAGAGTCGCTTTTTATTTAAATGATTTTGCGGAGTGAACCATCTACGAGAAAATAGTCGATAGCTAGTCGCTTCCTTGGCGGCAGTCGGACAGGTGCCTAACTAGGTATTTACGGCCTGGTACGTATTGTTTGTCTTGTCATATACAGACATGTGCAGGTGGTAGGTGCGTACCTGGCGGAGTGCGCGGAGTGCTGGTGGTTGAGGTGCGTGTACTGCGGCTGTTGTTGATGCTGGTGGTGGTTCGCGTTCACCTGCTGCGGAACAACACATAACGTCAATATACTTGTAGTAAACCTCTTCCGACTGCCTCTTTAGTCTAATGGTTACTAGTCTTCTTCTTTTCGTTTCGACGGTACCATCGAAGAAACCTATAACTAAGCAATTTGAAAACAAAATCCCGTGCACACGACCCTTTTTTTTCGTAGGTAACCGTTACTATAGTGGCCGAGCGCTGCAAGCAGAAATAGTCCTTACGGTGTATAGGTATGGGTTTCTTCGATGGTACATCTAACATAGATGTACCGTCGAAACGAAAAGAAGTTATAGTTAGTTACTTATAGTTAAATCAATGGCACGTTAAATTTAATCGGAGAGGCAACCGGATAGCGAGTGGTAATCTGGGTCTTGAAGTGATACCGAACCCCATCGGAGAGGCAACCGGATAGCGAGTGG
Organism: Agrochola litura; assembly: GCA_949152395.1. Taxonomy (NCBI): domain Eukaryota; kingdom Metazoa; phylum Arthropoda; class Insecta; order Lepidoptera; family Noctuidae; genus Agrochola; species Agrochola litura. The sequence goes on from OX424511.1 coordinate 9,367,432, forward strand.
TAATCTGGGTCTTGAAGTGATACCGAACCCCCTGTACCGTCCGAATGGACCCCAAATGGACGGGGGCGGAGATATGGGGGATTAGAGATGAGAATATTGATTGAAATTGTTTATTGGTTAATGGTTAATGGTTAAATAAAAATATCGATATTTTTATTGGTTGAAAATATTAGTTAATATTTTTATTCAAGTATCTGCAACATGTTGAAAAGTTGAATATTCTATTAACTAATGCATGTTGAAATTGTTAAGTTAAACTTCCCTTCATACTTTAACAGGCTTAGGACTGACTAGCATTTATCTCGATTAGATAATCGAATATTTTTAACAAGTGCTAGGCGTATTTAAAAGTTCATTGATTGTCTAATAGACAATCAATGAACATCATCATTATTTCGTCTCGGCATTTTGTAAAACAAAAAAAACAACAACAACGCAACGACGCGACTTTGTTATTTGAGTAAAATATCAAAACTAACTAATAAAATAAACTTATATCAAAAATCAACCATTAACCGACCGAAATATTGGTTAAAAATATCAACAACTTTCTTTAGAATAAAATATCCCCAACAGTAAATGTGTTTTAACATAACAAAGATAGAACATACAATTGAATGCACGTAACGGAATAAATATTTCTACGACACTGACGACACTGCGTTGCCGCTCCGAAGGTCAACCCGAGCGAGCGAGAGACAGCGCGTTGTTCGAGCGAGACAGAGAAATATTCGTTCTTGCCAATTTTGCGCCGAAGAAGTTGATATGATATTTTTATTCGTTAATGTTAATTTTATTTATTGAATATCATGGTTAATTTTAAATATTAGTTAAATTTAATGGTTGATGGTTATATTCATCATCTCTATGGGGGATAGGGGCAAAACACTTTTTTTTGACTTGACATTCAAAATTTAAGCTCTAATAAATGCATGTAATTTGTGTGTATCAATACAATCCGGTTGCCATCCCACAACATCGTTATAATTGAAATAATGTATACAATTCTCGAAACTCCTTACCGATGATTTATCACCGAAAATGAGGGTGAATTTTATCAAAAACCACATTGATACAGCTTAAATTTGAAATGCCATGTCAAAAATAAATGTTTTGCCCCCATCCCCCTAATCGCCGCCCCCGTCCATTTGGGGTCCATTCGGACGGTACGAGGGGGTTCGGTATCATTTCAAGACACAGATTACCATTCGCCATCTGGTTGCCTCTTCGATTAAATTTTACGTTCCATTGCCTTGAATATTATACTGTTTGGGTTCTGTAACTGGCCACGTTTTTCGCGGCGTCAGAGACGTTGTTCAGATCGTCAAGGGTGCAGGCGAGGGGACATTTGGGACACTCCAGCAGATGGGACAGTCTGTTTAGGAGCGCCGCACTCACACTGGTGTTGGATGAATCGATAATTCCCCATTTCGCTAGATTATGTTTACAGCGGCCAACTTGACCTCGCAATTTCAGATTCAGTGCTTTCCAAATAGGCCATTGCAGTTCACAATTGGGAGGCAAGTGTTCTTGGGGCTTTACGAAGGCCACATAATGCCTTTGAAAATTACTAATAAGGCCTTTATAATGGACATCAATCTGCCGAGTTTATGCATAATTTAGCAAGTTTGTAAAATCATCAGTTATTAGGGCACTTACCGGGTGCGGTCGGCGGCGCAGACTGCCGGACGACGAGCTCTGGCTGGACGCGCCGGCCGCGCTGTGCTCCGACGTCGCGGAGTTCGACTTGGAACTGTCGCCGCCTGAACGCTCTTCCGCCGTCTCTTCACTGTCACCTGCACACATCATTTGTATGTATCACCATGCATGCTTCAAACATTTGAAGACATAATATGCAAGACAGAAAGACAAAATGGATATTTGTTCAAATTGTACACATTTACTCAAAAACCTTTGCCGCACATCGCTTGGTACCTATTTCAATCTACCTAGCCTTTTCCCAACTATGTTTAGGTCGGCTTCCAGTCTAACCGGATGCAGCTGAATATCGTATTTTTACATGGAGCGACTGCCAATCTGACCTCTACAACCCAGTAACTGGGTAGAACGATACCCCTAGGTAAGACTGGTTGTCAGACTTTCGGGCTTCTGATGACCCGTAACGACTGTCAAAGATCCACGAATGATAGCCGGGACCAACGGCTTAACGTGCTTTCCGAGGCACGGAGGAGTCTCGGTATGTAAAGATGGTTACCCGGCAAGCGTAGCTTAACCTGATGGATAAAACCATGCGGCTGTTATTACTTAGCCAAGAGCTCCTCTCCGGGAACGCTTGGTAGCTATTTGCGATTTAGAAAGTATGTTTGGATTAGACACCAAAATCACGGTGAACCTAATCCAGAATCGACGATTCTCATCTTTGACAGGTGATACGACCCTAAGACTGGCCTTGGATACGTTTAGGTCTAGACATGTATACTAGTCATGGATTCAATAGCCTAATAATTGGTATTTTTTTCTTACTTTTATAGGTATAACATTTGAATTTCTATTAACAAAATTTAATGTTGTTATTATTTCCAGTAATATCTCCAACACCGCAGGCCTTCAGAAATAACATCCAATAACATGTTATTGAAAAACCAATACTGCGCATTTGAAACAATCCGCAAACATTAATGACAAGCATCAATCTTTTGTGAACGATAAAAAGGTCAAATAATAAAAGTGGGTCAAGTGTTTCTAAATATAAGAGATAACATATCAGTGCATACCTATAGCGCTTTCGTTATCAGCGTCGACCATTAGTATCTTTTTCATCTTCCTGTAGTTGAGGTTGTCGAGGTCTCGTACGGCGGCCTTGGTTCTCTGTATGAGGTCCACGAGCACGTTCGGCGACCTCGGCCGCGTGATGAACGGGTGTGACAGCAGCTTGGTCGACGACGGACGATCCTGAGGATTCTTCTGTAGGCAAGCTTCCACGAAGTAGCGGAATGTGTCCGTCCATTCTGGCGCCTGTAATACGTACTTTTTTGGTATATAAATATTTTGATTAGAAATCATAAAAAAACAACACAAATGACATGAAAATTAAAAAGAAACAACTGATAAGCGTGAAAACACATAGAAATGAATGAGCAAAAGGCTTACTACCGAATAGTCAAATTCAACTCAAGTTTAAGTCGCCGTAATCTCTTGCTGCCACTCTATGAAGTACAGTAGCGCCAAAAAGACTTATCAAGACGTTTAAAGTCAAGTATCATTTGAGAAGTAAGGGGTATAGTGATACATAGGTGATAGTTACCTGTAAGGTGGGGGAGTCGTTCTGCGCGATGTGATAGAGTGCAGACATAGCATTCATGTTGAAGTACGGCGGCTTACGCTCCGCAAGCTCGATACACGTTATACCTAGCGACCACACGTCCACCTGGAAATATGACACAAGCATTTAACCAACAAGTTTTCTACAGCAGCTAGATACCTCGATTTTGTCTGATGACCACTTTGGCTCGCTTGCACCACAAATCATTCAATACTTTTAGGGACTTATCAAACTGGATGCGTTGTGCGTCCTACGGTTTGGTCAAATTGAACATAACATAAATGTTCGAGTTGACAGTGTGCAAGTCCCTTAGCGCTAACGTTAAGAGAAGAAGCGGAGACGAGCAGACCTACAAGAATCGACCAGTCACAATGGTTGAAATCCTCATCGCGTCTCTCGTCTCGTCTGTGATTGGACGATTTCTGCACATCTCCGCTTTAGTGGAAGCGTACCCAAAACGCCGTAAATCTGTGGTGCAAGCCGACCTTTGTCAGTGATACTATAAATAGTGACCTCTTATGAAATGTTATTTATATAGAAAGAAAAGAAAGAAAATTCGTTTATTTGCGGTAAACATGACGCAAAAAAAGATTAAAAAAGAAAAAAAAAAAAAAAAAAAAAAAAAAAAAAAAAAACAGAATTAATTTGCATAGTCACTACAATATGAGTAATATTACAACAGCTATAAATTAATTGGTAATCATAACTTCAATTGCCTGCAATTAGCATCGCAAGCATACTCTGTGAGCTGGTACATCATTTAAAAAATCGGTTCTTCGTCTTGTTTCCTTGGTTCCGTTATTTTGAGTCGCATCTCCTCACTTTTCTTTCTTGGGTTGTCGGTACTGGCAATTTGGCTTGCCTAAACGTGTTGAAATTTTCAGTTGCATCCCGAAGTCTCAACTTGTGCTCGGTTAGTGCCAGTGTAGGGTCGCTCTTAAACATAACATTCTAAATGTGGATATAGTATTCCTCCATGGAATACCAGGGGATTATTTTTATCCGAAAATCTTCCGATTCCCAGGTCGGGCAAAGTCGGGTTTTTCCATTAAGAATTCTCAGTAGCAGCACAGAGTCTGGATTTGTGCCCGGTTGATGGCAATGGACTCGCCCCCTATTACATGGGGCTTTAAACATAACTGGCGAAATGCGGGTGTACTAATGGTACACCTCTACCTAACCCTTCAGGGAATTCAGGCATGATGTTAGTGTAATAACTTCAGACTAACCTTCCCATCATACTGTCCTTCATCCATAGCGAGTATGACCTCGGGCGCCATCCAGTACGGCGTCCCCACAAAACTGTTGGCCGGACACTTGATGCTGGCGCTGCCGAAGTCCGCCAGCTTTACGGTACCGTTCTCCGTCAGCAGTATGTTGCCGGCCTTGATGTCGCGGTGGATGCGACCCAGACTGTGCAGGTATGACAGACCGCATACCACGCCTTCGCAGATCGCAGCGATTTCTTCCTCGCGTAAGGGCCGTTTGTGTACCTGAGTGTGGAAATATCGCATCTTAGTTGAGAATCATTGTACTGACTACTTTGGGGATAGTAAAGTTGTAGTGTAAAAGAATATCAAAATTTTTACGGTATATCAGTGACCCAGAACAAACATTTGTAACGCCTAAAGATAGTTCCAAGTTTAGTTGTCTCTACGTAGGAAATTCGTGACGCACCTAAGGATTTAAAAGTTTAAAAATCCTCGTTCCTGGGACTAACCCCGACTCCGTTTACGGGTAATTTTTATGTATTAAGAGAGCAGTGGTGGCCCAGTGGTAACGGCCGCGACTTACGAGTTGTACGTCGTAGGTTCGAACCCAGAGAGGCGCTTAACTTTGTGTAAATTATTTCATCACCACTGCTCTCAAAACGGTGAAGGAAAACATCGTGAGGAAACCGGCATGTCCTAGAACCGAAAATTCGAAGACATGTGATATCTACTACCAACCCGCACTGGGCCCGCGTGGTGGATTACGGCCCACTCCCTCTCACAGAGAGGAGGCCTGTGTCCCAGCAGTGGAAACATTATAGGAACATATGATGATGATGTGTTTGTCTCAGAAACTACATACATTCAACCTTAGTCGGTGACATTCAATTCTTTTCAGAAGTTGTTCTGCGACAATTGCATTAATAATTATCTATGTATGTATCAATGAATTGAGATTTATTGCAATGACTTATTACATAATAACCTCGTTATATGCTCACGAATAATTATATACTTACGACAATTACTATCAACTACAAACATTGACCAGCAAAACGAAAGTAATGAGAGTCAAGTAATGCACGATCCACGGTCTCGGAAGTCAGATTGTATTATGTAACACAAAAACAGGAAATAATTATGACATTATTTATGATATTTTATTAAATTAGCATGTAGAACGCGTCGGCATGCGGCGTGCATTCATAAAACGACTAGTAAACGCACCCGACAGCACTTGACATTTTGTGGAATCCAATTATACATAATAAGCAGGTTTTCTACCTTGTACCTTTGTTATTTGTTTGTTAATTATAATTGTGTAGTACCAGCTATGTGTAGTGATGAAATTAAAAGGACAATCTGAGGAAAGCGGTAGATTTCTAAAGGTATACAACGAAGAAATACCTAAGGACAATTAAGTACATCATGGCTAAGCCTCGAAACGTGATGATTTAATTATGATTTGGTTTCATATTTAATCTCGATCTTCTTCTTTTCGTGTGGTTAGTGACTTAACCTGGTGTCAGAGTTTTAAAGCCGCCCATGGGCCTCTGACTTGGGTTCACATGCCGTCGAGAAATATTTCTCAGGCATGCCGGTTTCCTCACGATGTTTTCCCTCACCGTTTTTGAAGCAAGTGATAATTATACAATACGCACATGAATCCGAAAAGTTAGAGCGTGCATCTCAATACTTGCAGGGAAGTATATGTAGATAAATACGGGGGAAAATGTAAAAAACTGAAGTCTTGTAGAGAACAGAAGGACTGTAAAGTTCGGGATAAGGTAGAAAAAGTAAGATTAAATAACATTTTTAAATGAAACGAATATCTTAACTTTCTTAGAATGATTAATCATAGTATCATATCCATACGTCATATCACAATATCAAAAAAATCATCTAAATATGCAAATTATGTACTTAAACGATAGTCGTAAGTATAGATAAATATTAGGTGACTCAAAACACGGATTATCCGTGCATATTACCTAAGTTGATTTGAATTCCTTCTGGGAAATCATAGATAACAAACAGCGCATACAACAAGAGCATTAGAATAAAAAAAATCGGATGTAACTTGTTCACATATATTTAGTCATCGGGATTCCAAGAACATTGAGAGTACAACGTTTGAAAAAAATATTTGCAACAAACATACCACAGATGTTTTTTATAGGAACCCCAACGAAATCGGCTCACGATTCATGAAAATTTATCTGTGACCTAGAAAAAGTAGGTTGTATTGTATGCTGTAGTATAAGTTTTGTGTGTGACGCTTCGTGAGGTCACAATGACGAAGCAGATCGAGCACAACTTAGTCTTGCATCATTAATTCGCATGTAAACATTTCATTAATGAAATATTATTAAGACAAGTGTCCCGCCTCACTGACTCATCTAAATTCATACTGATTTGTATAAGAACTAAGAAGTGGTTTATAGTATGGGTTTTGGGTTCTCGAGGCTTGTCTATACCACATAATAATAATATTATAAAGAGGTAAAATTGTTGAGTTTGTATGTATGTAAGGGGTAATCTTCGGAACTACTGATTCGATTCCGAAAATTCTTTCGCTAACGTGAAGTTACAGTATTGCCGAGTGTCATAGGACATATTTTATGTTAAAACAAGAAATTTCACACGGACGAAATCGCGGGCATAAGCTAATATTTTATGTAATGAAGGTCAAAGAAAGAGGTGATGGAAAGAGATTCAATACATTTTTAAACTATGCCGGGGTCAAGGACAAGTAAAAAATAAAAGTACGTACTCTTATCACTATATTGCAATATTTTTCCTTATTGGCAGTTTAATAAGTGAAATATTGGAAATGGAATTCCCAAGTGCTATTATTATTCCTAGTAATTCTACGATAAAAATATTCCTGGATTTCAGATTGGCGGCGAATGTGGTCGACCAATACTAAGATGACTTCAATATTTCATTTACGTGTTTTATTAACTTTTTTTTTATCTCTCGTATCAACTTTTATGAACATTCAGGGATATTTTAATGAGATTTACATTACTTGCCGATTTTGTATTTTTTTGTATTGTCGAACTTTAAGGTCGTTACCTAAGCCGTTCTAGCTGCGCTGCAGCAAGCCGTGACACCAAAAGATTCCACTAAGGTAATCGTAAAACCTGTATCTATTTTTTATTATATTATTGGCAGAGTGACTCCTTTATTTATATACACTGGGTATTCGTCCTTCTATATATTTTACATGAAATTATAGCTGAAATCGATTTTAGTATGATTGTGAAGCCAAGTCAGAGGCACGCTTAGCATGACCACAATAGAAACGGGTTTTGTCGACGGAAGAATAGACAAAATGACATAAACAATCACAATCTGTCTTTTTGTCTATTTTTCGTCGACAAAACCCGTAGAGAATCCGTTTCTATGGTTGTCATGTTACACGGGCAGGTTAGTCACTAACCACACGAAAAGAAGAAGACGGATCAACTACTTTCGGACGGACTTGGAGTAGACCCCAGGTTCTTAAGAAAAAATTTAACAGTTGTCGGGATAATTAGAAAATTCTGGAAAACTGAAAGTGCATTTTCTGTGGGAATTTTGCATGTATAAATGAAATTTGAACAGGACAACGTCTGTCAGGTCAGCTAGTTAATACTAATAAAAAATAGTGGCACTCCGGGAGTGCCGACAAAAGTGAAAATTTGAACAATTTGATTGTGCTGGAAATACTTTTAATGAGGTGTTGGTAACGTTAACAGTGTCGCGAGTTCAATTGTTTTTTCCCATCTCAAAAATGCCCAATGCGCCTAAAAAAGTTTTCACTTCAATAACTAGAGCTTAACCAACCCTAAACTGAAAGAATGGAAGTTCTATGTCATTATCATAGTATTATGCACAATACCTTCATTCAATTCTAAAGTCACATGGTATCTAATGCGTACACAATTTGAATATGTAACCATCATTTTCCTGTTACAATTTTATTGGAATGATAATTGTGATGAATGACTGAACTAATGAATGTAAGTACTTCTTCCAGGTTCTTAGAGTACCAATTGCCTGCATATTAATACATTTGCTTGCCTAAGGAAGAGCCGGCCAATAGGTAACTAAGGCGTAACACAGAACTGGGAAGGAGTGCGGGATAGCGTGTTCCCTATGGCTGCAATATTTATATTGACAGTAGAAATACCGCAACCCTATCGCCACTGAATTGTGTGCGTATATCGCGGCCTTATATTATTTACTCTAGGCTTTAGAAGTATGTACACTACCGAAAGATCGAATTCAGAACGAGAGGTAGATCTTTTAGAGTACATGTTAAAAAAAATCCTGTTAATTCTATAATAAGAATCAACATTTGCATTCAAAAAAATACACACTACCTCTATGATGTCTGATGCAGAACCAACACAATACTCCATGACCAGCCATGCTGTATGCTCTCGTTTGTAGCATCCCTTATATTCTATGGTGTTTGGATGTTCCAACTGTTTCAGGAATCTAAAAACAGAAAATTATTTGTCAGTACTGCTTTATTGGTGATGTGGTTGCGCAACTGCTGAGCAGGGGGCCTGGGTTTGACTTGCAGGTCAAGTAATGAGTTATTGAGTTTTTTGATTGGCAGCCCTACATGGGACTTGAATTGTGGACGTCCCTGCTTGAAATACAGGAGTGATGCTATATTGTTTTGGGTTCTGTTACTTCCAGGTTCTTTACTATTAAATTTTTCTAATAGGATTGTCATAGGAGTAGGCAAGCAATAGCGTTTATGTTAAAATCTTGTTTAATGACTTGGTAGGTACCTAAATAAACAAAGATTCACATTGTATCCCTATCTATTAATTTGAGGAACATAGCAGTGTGAACATTTTTACAACTTTCAATAGTGTGGTAAAATAAAATGTAAAAATCTATAATTAGAATAGAATACAGCAACATCTACATTAAATGTTCTCTAAATAAATTATTTACCTCATTTTTTAACAGTAGCCTACTTAAAACTGTATATTTTACATTTATTTATATAATTATATAATCACTTACAACTATTTTTACAGGCAAAACCCAATGCAAAAACATGATTGAATTGAATGAATGTTGAAGAATTCATACATTGAACATATTTAATGTAAGTTACACAAATCAAGAATGTCACCTACTTTCCTTGACTTCAGTGATTTGACTCTTATCATATTTTGTACCAGATTGTAATAAGCTGATATGGCTTACTGTCAAAAGCCAACAGATGTTATTATGAAATAAATAAATTCATAGCCACTACTATTATTTAGAAAGACAGAAGTTCCTTTGAACATTTTGTTAGCAAGGGTCTGATGATAAAATATTAATGAATCCATTCTATTGATAAAACAAAGACCTTAACTGAACTAAAGCCTATGTGAAGCAGCAGAACCAATTAGTACTAGCGAAAACTATGTTCACACCTAACAGGTTACTTACTTAATTTCTTTCAAGATATCCTGCCATTTCTCTTCACTTTGTTTCCCAACATATGACATTTTCTTAATCGCCACAATCTCTTTAGAGAGATTGCAGCGAGCATAGTAGACCGCTCCGAAGGACCCATGACCGATCTCACGAAGGTCCTCAAAGATCTTCTCCGGATCATGTCTGCTGAACAACTCAGCAATGTCTGGGTCTTTCAGACTGCCAGGTCGTGGCATTTTTATCTGAAACATATTTGTATCATTAGATACTTTTGTTGAGATTTAGAACAATAATATTAAAAAAAAAAATTGCAGTACGGAAGGTATATTTGATGAGAAGCCATTCAATTTCTTTCAGGCTATAGAAATGCTATAATAACTAAGTGGTTTTGTTTACATCGTGAACTACAAGCAATTCTTACCCCAGACATGACTGCTTTTAGTTGTTTTACAAGGAATATATTTTAGATTTTTTTGCCATTTAAGATATAACAGTTTTAGAAATTTCATTATGACTGAAAGCCGAGTATATATTTTTATATATTTAAATAGATGTTATTGTTATGAATGAGAAGGAAGATCTATTCAAATACTCTGTAAAGGAATGCTTTGAGACACAAAAACGTCTTAACATTACTCACTTGTATTTGACAATGTAATATTCTTACAAGTAAATGACATAACCTATAAATCTATTGATCCAAATTTTCCTCCAAATCTCAAGTTTGGTCAACACAAGGTTCCAATAAACTGCATGATAAAAAAATAGTTCTTGTAACACTCAGAAGTTATGTCTAAAGTCACTAAACATGAGTAATTCAAAATCTGAGTAACAATGTTGTTTTCCTTATCTGAAAGTCTTCTTTATAATTATTTATATAAGCTGTATTACCATTAACTAAGACGACCCACTGACCATTTAATCAATACAATAACAACAGTTACATCTGACGAAATAATTCAATAATTAGGGTGTTATTACTTTAGCCCTTGTTATAACAGGGATATTATTTTGAGCATAAATTATTTTGTTCATACAATCATTCAAGGGTGTGATTTGTAGTGTAAATATTTAGGTTTATGTGATCCAAAGCTAAATTAGCTTTTTCAACATTATTCTTCTTTAACAGTAGTGTTACTCAACAATAAACAAGACATTCTTTGGAAAGTAGAAATAGATTGGTGAAAACTTATATCATAGTGCAGATGTCAGGGATCACATTATTATGAACTGAAGTAGCTCTGGGGAAACTTCAAACAGATGATATCTCTGGGAGAATATAGTAATGTATTCACATGAACCATGCTCTAGTGGCCCATCAAGTGGGTAATCGTCGCATTTAGTGCTCAAATGACATGGAAAAAATCAATGTCAAAGTAATGTATTGTCTAGTGTATAATTGATGAAAACACAAGGCATTGAACCTACTGCTTGCGCCAGCTGGAAGCCGGCAGCGTCCGTCAGTTATTGAGAGCACTCCCGTCGGGTCGGGCCATCCTCCGCGCCACCCGCTATCTGCAACAGTCGGAAACGCCACCGATAACGCTCGCCACGCCGAAATACACCACTCCGCACTCACCACTACGTTCAAAACCCACAGAAATAATACACACTTTACTGCCTACTGTACACTTCGTCAGCTAACAATTTGTCAGTTCAATATACCACTATTAATTTAATTAATGCGAGCTCTAGATAAACGGCGCCGCAACCCACCTCGATGCAACCACCGACTCTGGGCATTCGTCAATGCACTTGATCACATACTGGCACCTCTTCAGGTGTGTTTCACATTCACTGTTATCGATAATTATCAAACGCACCCCCTTTACAAGGGTGAGAGTTGAAAATATTGCGAAATACTTGGCACTTACATACAAAATTTCGCTTCAAAATGGCGTTAGGGTATCGTGCGCAATGATAGTTTTTTGTTTCATAAGGCACACCATTTACGGTTTCTCATCACTTTCAAAACTCACTTTGTAATCATTAGGTCACTTTTTATATATCTTAGGCTTCTATTGAAGGAGCTTCGTCAAAATTTTAATGAAAATTATTTACAACTTTCCCGTATTGAGACATACATAGACACATACAGATAAATATATTACCTATATAATAGCGATTTCTGAATCGAGTTATCTCAAAAATATCGATTCACTTTAGCATAGTCGATACTTTTTTTGATAATAACTTAGTCAGTAATCTGTAAAATTACTTGGTAGGTATATTATTAAATAATATAAAAGAAGTTAATTTTAAACACTTATTAATAACAAAATAATCGTCTGACTGACAAAATGTGAAGTAATAAAACCACTACCAAATTTTATGTTCTGGCAACATACAATAATATGTCTTTATTTCGGATATTCTCTGTAGAGGGGCGAAAGTCTATGGGCGAAACGCAGAAATATTTATTTCTGTCATTATTCGAAAAAATAGAGATTTCAACATAGAGCAAACGTAACGCACAGAAAGGGATACTCCCACGATCGTAGACAGAGAATGCTATGTCTACGCCCACGATACTTCGTATCATAGCTAGAGTATGAACCTCATACTCTTTGTATGAACTATGAGATGTCAGCGTAGCGAGTTAAGAGACGACGATCAGCGATAGTCTTTGATATTACGCGCAGTACGTAGTATCTCTATGTAGTCTGTGATTCCGCGCTGAGGTCGATTCATGCAACATATTTTATAACAGCGTTCCATTAAATTACTTGTATGACTGTCGTTGACCAACTCACAGAGCATGTAACTTTAGACCAACTGTGCGTTTGCACTGGCTGGCGAAACATTCACAACAAAACATGTTGAATGTTGAAATCTCTATTTTCTGTCAATGTTTCATACATGTGTTGACAGCTGAGGTTTGACAGGAACTAGAGATTTCAACATGTTTTGTTGTGAATGTTTCGTCAGTGCAAACGCACAGTTACAAACAACTGGATCAAAATAAATGTTTCCATACATGAAAATCATGAAAGAAATTGAAAAAATAAATTATTAGAATTCTGTCTCGTTTGCTCTTACTATTGGATTTAACAAGCGTGTCCTTTCTTATTGTTATTGTTATTTAGTGTCTTCCACACAGTCTGTTCTGAGGTCTTCCATCACTGTGTCAAATTGAGTAGGTATGAGAGACTTTTAGCTGGAGGCCGCACTACAATGTTTGTCTGTGTGTGAACGTCAGATTTTGAAATCGCCAGCGAGTCGCTGTAATAGCATAACGTCCCTGTAGGCGCTTGCTGAGCCTTCAAGAAACTTCAAGAAGCGTGCCCGTCGTCTTATAGGTCGACATAAAAGGGTCTGACGTGGTGACATTTGGAACTAAATATTTTACACATGCAATGCAAACTTGTGATGATTGCACTACTTTGCCGACAAGTGCTTTTAGGTTTTGAGTCACCCACAACAATTTTTTTATTTTAACAATTTTTGTGTAACAAAGAGCTATAGTGGTGTCCTCAATTTATCCATACTCTTTTTTGCCAAGCTGAACCATAATCGTTTGCCCCTGGGTCTATGCACAGCACAGAACACAGATACAGTCCGTGCAATCCACGAGGACGCACCCCACTCCGCGATTACTGTACTGTAAACTAAACTCTAGTACGGCGCGGAGCGGAGTGGGGCGCGTCTTCGTGGATTGCACGGACTATACTTAGGGGGCCATGAGATCGGCTCTAGAGGGTTGACCGTAGAGTACAGAGTGAGAGAATGGAATGTCATTCAGGGGGCTTACTACGAGCTCTTATAGCAGGACAGAAGTTGAACTGCGTTGCTTTTTTGTACTATGACATCCTAATAGCAGGCCTGCAGCAGGCCAGTTGCGTTGACGTTTACGAAAACCGTTCACCTTTTTTTTTGTATAGAGTTTTCATACCATGACGTGCTATTTGACAGCAGCAAAACGACTATTGAACGTCTGTAATGTCAAAATAAACCATCTTGAAAAAGTTAGTATTAAACTGTGGTATTAAACAAGCTTTTTCAAAATTGTTTTGTTGAAAAATTGATAATATTGTTACTTCTATTTTTAATTTTATTAAAACAACATTATTAATTTTATTTGAGGTTCGAGGTAAGCTGTTGTGCGGAGGACCCACTTAAAATTTTGCCGATTTATGATGGGAAATGATTTTGTTGACCTCACAGAACTTATTTACCCAATGATTTTGGATCATGTAAATGTGTGATGTTTCATGACTATGGGTGCTATATTATTTACAAATGGTAGCACGCAATAGCTTATTATTCCTGTGAAAGTGCTACAAAAGCGATTGAGCGTAATTAAATCAATAAGTACTTACCTACTCAAAATATTTGTGGAGGCAGTTGGCGAGACTGGTCTCATTCCAATTGCATATCAGACCAGACCAAGGATCAGCATTCCAGTCAGCCTTGAAAAGTCTTCAGCAGGACACTAGAAGGGTGCAAATACTTGCAGAAGAAAACATTGGTAATTTGTCTTTATTTAAATTCTCCTGGATTTAATGAAATGTATAAATTTCGCACATCTCGTTCATAGTGATGTAAAAAATATTCGCAACTCAATGTGCCACATTAGCGGCCTCATACTGTACCTAGATGCATTTGTTGTTACCTATTTGTTTTTAATCACAATACCTCACCAAACCCTCACCTTAATAAGGTTGGTCTTGCAATGTGCGACCTCTTATAAAAAAGAAAATGAAAGATGTTACTTTTGTTTTTTCTTCTGTCAAGTTGTATAAGTTTTACATCAACAGGTTATGGGCCATTCTATATTTCACCTATATATTTGTTAAAAACCAAGCATGGAGTTAAGTAAAATACAAATATGTAAGCTTGATGGAAATAACTGGATACAATGGAAGTACCGCATGTCTATTCTATTACGGGGCATGGACGGACTTTTGGAAATTGTTCAGGGAAAATCCCAAAAACCGAAAAAGCCTGTAGCTGAGGGCGGTGATGCTGACGCTGCGTCCGCAGTGGCTTTGATGGAGTATAACAAAAAGTTATCGGTGTACAACAGGCTGGATAGTACGGCATTGTTACTTATAACAAACAATATTTCTGATGAAACATTAGACAAGGTTATAAGATTCTCAACGTCCAGAGAAGTATGGGATGAACTGCATAGATTATATGAAGGCGTGAGTGAAGATCGTTTATATGATTTATGTTTGCAGTTCTTTAGTTACAAAAAAGATACAATTGATGATATTGCAACGCATATCTCGAAGCTGAAAAATATCTGGTACAGGTTAAGGCAAGAACTAATGAAAGAAGAAGACTGTAAGGAACTTCCAGATATTTTATTAATTTGCAAAATCTTGGACACATTACCAGAAAGTTATTTTTCGTTTAAATCGAGCTGGTTGCTGATGTCTAAAAAGGATCGAACCATTGAGAATATTACAAGTCAGTTGTGTACATATGAAAAGGCACTTTGCAACAACGGTAAAGACGGTGAGTCTAGTTGTGATGCACTTGCGGTGAAAACATGGAAGAAGTGTGTTAAAAAGGGTGATGACGTAGCTCCAGGGATAAGTAAGAAGAAAATAAGATGCTTCAACTGTAAAGAAGTTGGTCACCTTAAGAAAGACTGCCCTAAGAGGAGTGCACCTCGTCAAGTTGTGGATGACAAGAAAGGAGTTAACATGGTATTACTGTCTGTGAATTCAGCTGAATCTGACACTGATTGTGACAAATGGTATGTGGATAACGGTGCTACAAATCATGTTACGATGCGGTTAGATTTGTATCAAGATTTTAAATATTTTGAAGTTGATCACACTGTAATAACAGCTGATGGAAATGTGATTAAGGCCGTTGGGCAAGGATCAATAAGCATTGAAGCTGAAGTTAACAAGAAGGTTGTCAAGTCAACATTGAGAGATGTTTGGTACGTTCCCCAGATAAGCAGAAATCTGTTTTCGGTGCTGTCGACACAAGATAAAAATCCAAGGAGCTTGTTTGAGTCACGCGTCACTTCCTGTTCAATGAAGATTGATGGAAAAATTACAATTACAGGAAAAAGAGAAAGGTACGGAGGTCTGTACAGGCTTAACTGTAGGATTGTACCACCATCTAAAGTAATTGTCAATTTGGTACAGAAAGTTGATATGTTGCAACTCTACCATGAACGGATGGCTCATCAGAATAAAAGGCATGTGAGAAGTCTAATCGAGAGGGAACTCGGTATTAAAACCAAGGAAACTGGAGAATTATGCGAAGGCTGTATATTTGGAAAGTCCCATAGACAGAAATTTGGTGTACGGGAAAAAGCTACTCAGCCTGGAGAACGCATACACACTGATGTGTGTGGTCCATTCCCTCTGTCCATATCCAAGTATCGCTACTTTGTACTGTTCAAAGACGAATTCACGCGTTACAGATTTGTGTACTTTCTTCGAGAGAAGTCAGAGGTACATGAAAAGCTGAAAGAGATGTTGGCATCTGCCAAGGTGTCTGGACATACTGTTAGAGAAGTGTTGAGTGACAATGGCGGAGAGTTTAACAATCAGAAGGTACGAAAAGTATTGACGGATAAAGGCATAAAGCAACGATTGGTTATGCCATACACGCCGGAACAGAATGGGTGTAGCGAAAGGGACAATCGCACGATTGTTGAGGCAGCTAGATCTATGATGCACGCTCATGAGGAACTACCTCAGTTTTTGTGGGCCGAGTTGGTGAATACTGCCGTTTATATTTTGAACAGGACAGGTCCAACTGCAGTAGAAAACAAGTCTCCGTTTGAACATTGGGTTGGTAAGAAACCACAAATAAAGCACTTAAGGATTATCGGATCGCTTTGTTATGCGCATATACCTAAGGTAACCAGGAAGAAACTGCGCAAGAAAGCAGTGAAATGTATCTTAGTTGGATATGATAATGATGATGGATACAGGCTCTGGAACCAACAAAATAATTCGCTGGTGAGGTCAAGGGATGTCTCCTTCGATGAAAAGCCCTTGGGTGCAGAGGCTCCAGTGAAAGCTTCTACAGAAGCTGAATTGGAAATACCTCTGGAATTGCCACAGTTGCATAGTAATGAGAATGATATATTGAATCCAGTGAGTCAACCACAAGTTACACAGAATGCAGCAAATTCAGGCAATGATAGAACTCTCAACAATAATGAAAATGTCAAAGAAGGTGTTGGTACTGAAATTGGGGACACTGAGTTCATTGGTAGAGAAGACGTTCTAGTTGAAGATTTGGATGATTTTGATGACGCTAGGAGTTGTGCTTCTGAACAGAGTTTTGAGTTAGGGGGAGAGATAAGGGAAGTAGATGAAGATGAGACGGAAATTCATACCAGAGATGTAATGCCTGAACAGGAAATCATGGAACATGGTGGAAGGATTCTCAGAGACAGATCATTACTTCGTCCACCTAATAAACTCAAAGACTATGTTTTAAACATGGCTAGCTGTCACCAAGAACCTAGTTGTTATAGAGAAGCTACTAAAAGCTCTAATTGGAATCTTTGGAAAAAGGCAATGGACTGTGAGATGAATTCTTTGAAGGAGAATAAGACTTGGGTCCTCGCGCCTCTTCCTAATTACAGGAAGGTTATACCATGCAAATGGGTATACAAAGTAAAACTGAATGCTGATGGTTCAGTAGATAAATATAAGGCTAGACTTGTTGTAAAGGGGTTTAGTCAGAAGAAAGGGGTTGATTATGACCAAACTTTCAGTCCTGTGGCTAAAATGGCAACAGTCAGGAGTGTATTGGCTGTGGCAGCCAATGAGAACATGTTCATGATACAATTTGATGTATCAACAGCCTTTCTGTACGGGTCACTTAACGAAGAAATTTTCATGAAACAGCCCGAAGGCTATGATGATGGTTCGGGTCGCATCTGTTTGTTGAAGAAAAGTTTGTATGGTTTAAAACAGGCTCCAAGATGTTGGAATAAGCGGATTTTGGACTACTTCAAACAGATTGAATTCGAAGTTAGTGACTCAGATCCTTGTTTATTCATAAGGAAGACGCCGTCTGGAGGTAAACTTATAGTTGCCCTGTATGTTGATGATGGTTTGGTGGCTGCAACGAGCCAGGACCTTATAAACGAGTTCATAGGACAAATTAAAACTAAGTTTAAAATAACAACGAAGGCAGCGTCATATTTCCTTGGAATTGAAATAGAGAAGACTGATGATGGCATCAAAATATCTCAGGGATCTTACGCAAAGAAAGTGCTCAAAAGATTTGGCATGGAACACTGCAGACCGGTAATGACACCAATTGTAAAAGAGGATCAATGTCAGGGTCAAGACTCATGCGATGTGAGCAATTTTTTGAGCAACTACAGACAAGTGGTTGGTGCATTGACATATTTAATGATAGGAACTAGACCAGATATTGCATATGCAGTGAGCGTAGTTTCTAGGACCCTCGAAAATCCTACAGAACAGGATTGTGTCAAACTAAAGAGAATACTACGGTATTTGCAGTATGCTCCAGAAAAGGGGATACTCTACAAAAGAGATTTCAAGACAGGTATTCTTGAGAGCTACAGTGATGCCGATCATGGCGGTGACTTGAACACAGGACGTTCAACCACTGGTGTATTGTGCATGTATGCTGGAGGTGCCGTGTCATGGATAAGCCAACGTCAGACAAGCGTGGCTATATCTACCACCGAAGCAGAGGTCGTAGCTGCCAGTGAAGGCGCTCGGGAATCAATTTGGCTGTCCAGAGTCATTGGAGATATGACAAAACTGAAGGGTGTGCCAATCCTGAGAGTAGATAATGAAGCTGCGATCAAGCTAGCTGAAAATCCGGAGTACCACAAACGTACTAAACATATACGGATTAGACACTTTTTTGTCAGGGAGATGGTAACAAGTGGAGAGCTAAATGTAAGCAGGATCACAACTGAAAATCAGCTTGCAGATACGTTTACAAAAGCGCTAGCCAGACCAAGGCTGCTGAAGCTTTTGAAATTAATAGGTCTTCATTGAGAGAAGATAATAAGGTTGGTCTTGCAATGTGCGACCTCTTATAAAAAAGAAAATGAAAGATGTTACTTTTGTTTTTTCTTCTGTCAAGTTGTATAAGTTTTACATCAACACACCTTACCAAAAAAAGATATTTCACTTCCTCATCATAGAAAGAAGTAGGTACTTAGTATAAGATGTTATTTACTATTTTATTTATCAATAATTTTTTTGTATTTCAGATGATACAATCTACATTGGCGGTTATCAATTTAGCATTGTATTTGACCCACCACATCTGATTAAGGGGATCTGAAATAATTTTTTGAACAAAAACATTCAATTAAATGAGAGTATAGCAAGATGGTCAGACATTGTTGATGTGTATCAGAAAAAATAAAGAAAGTGAAGGTAGGTTATTTATTTAAATTATAATTGTAAAGAATCATTGCTGTTTGGCAGGTGATACTTTTCTTCATGCTTCTTTGAGTATCTAATTGTGCTATTTCTTTATTATTTTTTAAAGTTATTGTGTTATCTTTTCAGGTTAGAAATTGTGCCCAGGTTTTTAGTCACACTATGGATGGCCAGTGCTTTGGTGTATAGTTCCTCATTTTGTAAGTATTTAGTCCTCTCTCTCCCTCTATAATAAAGTTACCTAGATTAATCCCTGACAAATTAGTTAGGCTTTCTAAGATTTCTACCAATTTTTGTTTTGTTTTTCTATTTATATCTTGTAAGCCATTGCAGTGGCAGTTTTATCTTGTCTGATAAACATACAATTCATATTTTGTAGTCTTACATCGAAAATGTTTGCCACATAAAATCAAATTAATTTTTGCTTAAAGAAATGTTATTTATGTTATTTTCCAGCACACTATGCTGATGGCAAATCAGTGAGTTAAATATGTCCCAAGTAGTGACCATCCTGGACTAACTGCGAGTGTGAATGGAGCCAGCACGTTCTTAAAGAGGAGTAAAGGACAAGAATTACGGTCCACGGTGACATCAATTTTGACGAGAAGCTATCCAAAAAATCCAAGAAATGAAATTTATTGATAAAAATTCCAAGGAAGTTACTGTTTATGAAACTGGCTTGTAACTCTTTAGAAGTTTCAGGAACTGTGGCAATTGTTTGAAGAAAAAACTGTAAAAGTAATGCACCCTATATTTTAAATTAGATGCTCTAGAATTATATTT
Organism: Agrochola litura; assembly: GCA_949152395.1. Taxonomy (NCBI): domain Eukaryota; kingdom Metazoa; phylum Arthropoda; class Insecta; order Lepidoptera; family Noctuidae; genus Agrochola; species Agrochola litura. Next base: position 9,387,510 of record OX424511.1, read on the forward strand.
TTGGAAGGGTTAGAGCATATAATTGCTTAGTAAAATTTTAAGAGGTACAGACTTTGTTAGTCTGGAAAACATGAGTACCTAGCAAGCTAGTTATGCAAGCAAAAGCTCTTATCTAAGAAAATTTTAGAAAAATCCTAATAAATAATATTATTTATTGCATAACAAATAGTATTTTCATTTGCCTTTGAATTTTCCTTTTTTTCATTTAAGAAACTGGTTTGGGTGGTTTCTGTAGGGAATACCTGTTTAATGCATGCCTGTGCGTAGGCATGCATTAAACAGCTTTATGTAGACAAAGGCTGTTATTGTAGAATATTGTGGTGTCTTACGACTTCCACGCGAACGAAGTCGCGGGCAGCAGCTAGTTACCTATTCTATACAATGGTATATTCCAACAACTGTCAAGCATCATTTTTCCAATCGGAAGCGAATCGCTGTGTAATGTTTTTTCTATGGGAGTTGTGCATCTGAACGTGTTCTCTAAAAAGTCTGTGCCTAATAAATTTAAGATAATAATACAAATATTTAATTGACGCTATCAGCATAGATAAAACGATCAGCACAACATGACATATCCACACACGTTCAAAATCACGTAGAATCTTTCAAAGTTGTTTTGAACGGGAAATTGAGCTTTTTATTGCTTTTAAATAATGGATGAAGGTAGCTTGTTATACACAATCAAAGTTAAAATATGTATAAACCCATAAAAAACACGTTTCAATTATTTTCAAAAAACCGGTAAAGTGAAAATAGATTACGATATAAGTTTCTGAACGTTGCTTTTAAAAAGAAAATGACAATACAGCAGGCCAGAGACAAGCATTACTATTCAACTTCGTTCAATAATCGTTCACCTTTAGTACCGTCATAGTACGAATAATATCCATTCAAAAGCAGGCCTGCTTTTGAACTGACTGGAAATTGAACGTTTTTCTAAAAGCTCATAGTAAGCCCCCAGTTCATTCACAATCACAAATCTTGAATGAAATGAAACAGTAATACAGAAATATATATTCTAGATCTGTGTGCAAAGAATGCTATAATTATTCTGTGTGACTGTGATTATCTGTGGCATAAAGTAAAACTAAACGATCTACCGACGCCGGTTTTTATTTTTACTAAATTCGTGATTCTTTCGGATATAACAAAGGTGTGTATTTTTAAGAAATAACAAGTTTTCTCTTTCGATTGTTGTGTTATAATGCACCGAATATGATTAAAGTTGCGATTGAAATATAGTTCTTTACTAAATGAATTCGACGACTCAACAATTTGGTTTATCATAAGTCAAAATGGCGGGACACGATGCTGAAATTGATTTGTGTACATTTTAACTGATTGTATATAAGCTTAAAAATCTAGCTTAATCTAGTAATAGCTCTAAATATTGTTTATTTTCATGGAAAAACCAATGATATGTTCTACTGAAGGAACTTTGGGTGCATAGGTTATTTTGTCCTGTGTGTTATCCGTATCTGGTATATGCCTTTTTCTCCAAAATGCACATGTCATTTCGGACAAGATCTATATTTCACACAAGATCACGTTAATAGTATGAGAGAAAAAAAAAATACATCCGTATTTAGACATTTATTATTTGTTTTTCTTTTCTTTATCCCGCGGTTGTTTAAATCTGCCGTTCCCCCGACTTGGCAGAACCTTAAAATATCAATACATAAAATGTATATTTAGTTCAATGTTTGTTCATTAGAACTAAGTATGGCTGAAAGGAAGAAGGAAGGCGAGCCTGAGGGTGAAGAAGAATTCTCAGTCGAGAAAGTTCTGGATCGTCGTGTGCGAAATGGAAAGGTATCGGTTATCTCCTTTCATCCTTGTTTTAAAGCCTTAATACAATACGCGTTATACAGGGATGTTGGATTATGTCCCTAAATCGGGATGGTTTTGTAAGCGAAAGGGAGGAACGGTCCCAATAAAAAAAATATAATTTATCACCTAAATATTGTGTAGTGTAACAGGGGTTTAATTCCTAAAGAAAGAATATTAATTAAAATTGCTCCATGAAAAAAAATATCCATAATGTTTTGAAGTAAAAATTAAAAATCTGTTTGTTACGTCATCTGATACAAATATATATTTATAGTTAAAAATAAATAAATATTTATGTTTCAGGTTGAGTATTACCTCAAATGGAAAGGTTACAGTGATGAGGACAATACTTGGGAGCCAGAAGAGAATCTCGACTGTCCAGATCTTATATCAGCCTTTGAAGAGGCTAGGAAAAAGAAGGAAGCTGGTGGGTCAAACAAATTGTGTCTAGTCAAATTAATCACTGTATTCTCTAAAACACAACTTACATAAATAATTTGCAAACCAAGATATAATTTAGCCTGGTCATTCGAACTGCAAAATCTTGCCTGAAGATGCTGAGCAGGTAATTAACTAACATTGCTTTAACTATAAGTTTTTTATTAACTTCCAGAGGGTAAAACTGTGAAAGTGGACAAGGATGCAAAAAAGCGCAAATCTGCTGTGCCCACACCTGACTTGAAAGGCGCCAAAAAGGCAAAGAGTGATGACAAAAAAGCATCAGGCTTCGATCGCGGTTTGGAGCCTGAAAAGATTATTGGTTAGTATTTTTAAAGTGAATTTACCTCATTAACTGCTTGCGATAGATTATGTAAATATGGCAAATACTGCTTTAAAAAAACTGTGGCACGCCGGGAGTGCCAACAGAAGTGAAAACTTGAACAAGATCGCCTTGGTGGAAGAAAAATAACCCTTGCTATAAAACCTTTATAAAAGTTTCTGGAACAGTTAGCTTATTGGCAACATAATAACAGCCAGTGTCATAGTAACCATTACCTCGTCTAAACAAGTGTTACAATGTTGTACTAAATTTCATTACGCAACTCGTTTCAACGTTCAAGCGGGGGACAGCAGCACCCGCCTCACGCATGTGTGTGTGATGTGCTGCTGCAGGCGACGTACAGACGCCAGCACATCAAGCTACTACAAGTTGTCAAATTGATTTAATAGATTTTCAACTTTGTCGCTGAATGATAAGGTTCAAAGTAGATTGGGAAAATTTGACATTTTCGGGTAGCTTGATGTGCTGGCGTCTGTACATACGTGCAGTGAATTTTGTGGGAATTTCTTTATTCTTGATCTTGAATTACAAACACCCAATGGTTTCAGAAACTTTTATAGAGGATTCATATCATGGGTGTAGATAAAGTATTGTATGCAACTGTTATAATTAGGTATTAAAACACTCATGTGATACTATTATCACACTCTGCTTCGCCTCGTGTGATAAACCCACATTCGTGTTTTAATACCCCTTATTATACAACAGTTGCATAAATAACTATTATAGAACATTGGTCCGTAACCTTATCTAAATAAAGAGCACAATAGAGGTACAAAAAAAAAAAAAATCTAAACCTTTAAAGTAAAAATACTTGCATAAAACATTGATCCGTAACTTAATATAAATAAAGAGCACAATTGCGTTTGCAAAAATGAGGTGTCGATAATGGTGTTGTGAGTTCAATTGTTTTTCCCATCTCAAAAATGTCCAACGTGCCTAAAGAAGTTTTCACTTCAAAAAGTGCCAGTTTGTTAACTGCATAGCCTACTCACTGCACTCCTTTCTAAGTTACGATTTTTGTAGGTAGATAAGTTGCACAAAGCTTGTAGTTGAGTAGAATAACTGCTAGTATTTATCTTTTCTAAGTTACTTTAAGAAGTTATGATTTTAGATAACATTTAAGTTGCGCTAAATACTAACTGCTGAGATTTATCTTTGCCAAGCATGTAATGCTTAAAGTACTTGTACTAATTATTTTTTGCACCCAAGCTAGTGACCACTAGACAAATAATTATAATTATGTCTATGCTTGCGCCGTTTTTCGTTTCATTAGATATCAACCTGTATGCAATCACTGCTTCTTTGGGTTGTGATCTTATCTCAGTTATGCACTTAAAGACTTGATCTCCTTCCAAAATCTACAAACAAAAGAGACACAGTATCTCTTTGTTTAACATACACAATATAACATTAAAACTAGTGTCCGATCGAATGTTCGGTTTCGTCAAAAAAATCCGGTTTCGTCAAAAAAATCCGGTTTCGGCCGCAGTTTCGGTTTGTGGACGAACCTCGAGCCCGACCGAAACTGACGTATGGTGTTCGTGAGCTGTCGGGCTAAACCAACAGCTCCGATAGATAGGCAGTGTAGAGTGTGTAGACTGAGTAATGGAGTCCCATTTTCACCCATTATGTAAAAAGCAAAAAAAAAACAGTGTTTACGAAGTCATTTAGATTCTCAGCAGACATGCTGCTGCAGGATTAGCGAGTAGGGATTTATTCGCTTTCTGGAAGATTGATACAAGGCAACAACAGATGCATCTTAGCGACTATTCGTTCGGTCGGTCACAATAGCAAAATCACACGTTTCAACGATTACTTCGATGCTGCATCGCGTTTTGCTGCGATTCGTTCCGTTTGAGTACGGTTTAAAAATTGAGTTTTCTAACGATGCCGAATTGTTTGGCAGAGAGATAAGCATTTTCGCAAGATAGATATATCGAGCTTCCGAAAAGCGATTAAGGCCGGCCACATACATGCGGAATTCCGTTTCGAAATATTGATGCGGAATTTCGAAGGCAGCAAATCATACAAAATCAAGGATCTATCACACACATACCTACAGTAGTTCTCCATTCGAAATTTTCTCCGATTCGAAATCCCGAAACGGAATTCCGTCTGTATGTGGCCGGCCTTCTGTATGGATTTGCTGCCTTCAAAATTAACATACACAAAAGGCTGGCCTAAATCGCTGTTTGCTAATGCTAAAATTACACAGTGTTAAGATGAGATTAGATAAGATTTGAAATGGTACGATTAAATCATTCTGTATATAATCAAATGATTTTTTCAATAAAATCAATGATTTAATCAAATGTTAATTTTACTTTCTTTCACAGAAATCAACATAAAAAATAGAGTACATAGAAAAAACAATATCATTAACATTATTACAATGCTTGAACAAATAAACTAGTTTTCCAGCCTTTTTAATTCCCAGTCGGTTTCTTAATTTACTATGGTAATTGCATGCGAAGTTTACAAAACTCTGCACGGGGATTCCCTTTTTCTCTGCCACTCAAGGCCGTATTTAGGGGCATGAGGAACAGGGTGTAAAGTTCACTCATCCACCATAGAAAAGGGAGGATCCTCCGACCAGACGGGTGTTGTGTCTGGTGGGCAACTGCCCATCGGTTGGAAGTTGAAATCTTGTATGTATGTCGATCGCTCGGTAAACTCTAACTGCGCGATGCAGGACTTGTGTGACGTCATGTCTTTGATGCGTAGTTTGTATGTGGCGGTGTAACCGCTACATCACTCCCCTCCGGAGACCGGAGGTCGATAGTGGGCTGAATCTTGCAATGCTTCACACAGTGCCAGCTGTGGTTCCAGTGAGTCGGAACCGGGTGCCGCATGGTTCGCGGTGAGTCGGAACTTTCTGTGGTGATTGCGGCGATTGTGGTGATTGTGGTGATTCCCCAGTGAGTCGGGGTGATTGAGGTGATTCCCCAGTGAGTCGGGGTGATTGAGGTGATTGCGTTGATTGCGTTGATTCCCCAGTGAGTCGGGGTGATGAGGCTGCTTGCGTTGATTCCCCAGTGAGTCGGGGTGATGAGGCTGAGGGTGATGACCAGGAATGCGTGTTCGCTGCATGCTGGTGGTCAGGATACCCGTTGAAGCCGTGGGTGCTGGCTGGCTTCGGCCGATGAACGAGTAGACGGGTGGACGTGTGTCGGTTGTCCCTGCGCTTTTTATTTGTAAATTACGTGATTGGTGGCATCCTAAGACTTTCGATTCCTTGTCACTCTTGTGACACTTATACCTTTGGTGTCCTCCCAGTGGGCGGTCCTAAAGTGAGACAGAACTATTTCTATTATTGACGATTGAATTGTGCTTGAAAAAGTGTTTGTGATTTGCGGACTCGAACCCGGACCGTGTGAGTGGGAGACTCGGGCGCTGGCCGCTGCGCCACCGTGCAAGTGGTGGGGACCTCTAATTACCGGTGCGTACGTCTACGTGCGCCTGACGTCATCCGCCTACTTGCTACGATCTCCGCGCTACGAACTATCTGCGACAAACCTGCTGCTACGACTGCTACGAACTGTACATCGGCTACGAAAGCGGCATCTGGAGTATTATTATATCGAGTTGTTATACAATGGCTGGCGTGCAACGTACACCGCCTAAGTCTCAACCTAATACACTGAGTCAGACGCGCTCCGAACCGGATTTAAACTCACCCATCACGACGAGTGAATTTGTCAGTACCAGGAATAGACGATTGAAACAAAAAAACTCGCCACAAAGTGGGGCCAGCCCCAATCGGGAGGAACTGGAAGACACACTGGTTAGCGTGAAAACTGACCAAGATACTAACAACCTTCACAAGATGCTAACAGAACAGTCAACTATTATAACGGAACTAGCAGCAGATATAAAAGAGATCAAGTTGCAAAATATCAGGATTCAGAAGTCTAATACGGAAATATGTAAGACTAATGCCGGTATCGAAAGATCTATGAACTTTTTGAATGAAAATTTTGAAGAATTAAAGCGGGAGGTGGAGGAACTGAAGAAGGAAAGACGGGAACAGCGATGTTACATTGAAACTCTTGAGAGAAAGATTATTGATTTACAGCTGAAATCACGATCGGCTAGCATCGAAATACGTAATATTCCGCCGAGCGACGACGAGAACACTGGCGATTTAATAAAAACAGTATGTAACATCGGGAAGTTGGCGGGAGTTTCTATTGCTGATGCAGAGTTTAGAGATATTTATCGCCAACCAGGAAAATCCACTGCGACTAGTACCATACGCCCCATCATAGCAGAGTTTAAGAGTGTACAAAAACAACAAGATCTAATATCAGCTGTTCGAAACTATAACAAGAATATACCTATAAGGGACAATAAACTGAACACTGAACAAATCGGCATCCCCGGGAAACGGCAGCCAGTCTATGTCGCGGAACAGTTACCCGGTAGTTCTAAAAAACTCTTTTACATGACACGTGAATTTGCAAAGAAGAATACATATGCTTTCTGCTGGATTAAGAATGGGAACATCTTTCTTCGTAAGAAATCTGGTGATAAACAACTACTCATAAACTCCGAAAAATGTCTTCAGAATATGTGTGATGAGGGCATATGACTACTTCCGCCCATATGTAACCTACTTCCTGTTCGTATATTTTTTCTTTTATTTTTTCTTTTACGTACATGTAAGTTATACGAGTATTCATACTATCTAGTTTGCCTATTGTTAGTATTAAGGCATAGCATCTATTTCTATTCCAATATTTTCATGCGTATATCATACAAAACAAATAACACACATAACATCTACAACGACATATCACTCATAAACCCACCAGATAATCCACAAACTCATACGAATACTAATACACAAACAAACTCATTTTCATTTTCTTTAATAAGTTGTGTTTTTCTATATAATAACAGGAAATTATTCTGCTTTTTTATGCGCATATTTAGTGTCGGTTTTCATCTCAAATGGCTACTTTAAACAATATTATGGATGATCTGGAGAATCTTAATTTAGATAACGCTTTTAGTTGCAATCCACAAGACTGTAAAAAGTTTATTAATGTGTCCGAGAATAACATCAAATTGTTACATATTAATATACGTAGTGTGAATAAGAACTTTGATAGTCTCCAGACACTAATATGTTCAACAGATATCAATTATGACATCATTGTGTTAACAGAGTGCTGGCTAAGCAAAGTCATTAACCCACCAAAACTGAATGGATTCCTTTCACATTCCACAAATAAAGCAAGCAGTCAGAATGAAGGCGTAATCATCTACAGTAAAATTGGATTAAATACTACGGTTTGGGAACCAAACATAACAAATGCAAACTGCCTTATATGTCAAGTAGATAGTAAATTCGCTTTCGTAGGTATCTATCGCCCACCGTCTTATGACACTCATAGTCAAATGGATACGTTCTTGTCCAGCTTAAATGACGTGTATGTTGGGCTCTCTTCCGTTCCAAATATTGTGCTGGTCGGCGACATAAACATCGATATAAAACCGGGTAACAATAGCCCCCATAGCCTTAATTATCTTGTCTTGAATGCGTCCCATGGACTTCTGCCAACTTACCTCATGCCTACGAGACTGGATAACTGCCTTGATCATATTTTGGTTAAGTCTAAGCTACCTGTCATGTCATTGGTTCTTGAATCTTCCATAACCGACCACAAACCTATTATACTGGCAATAAAAAACGCGAACCCAAGTTATAAAAAAATGTACACAATTTCTCGTCCTAATCTTGATGCAATTAAATCAGAACTAGAAAACACCAATTTCTCCCAAATTTATGAAATAAATGACGCAAACGAAGCCCTGAATTCCTTTACATCAATATTAACTACTATAATAAATAATCATACCTCCAAAGTAACTATTCCAAGGAAACAAAGAATCACTAAACCATGGATTACACCAGGTTTACTGAAATGTATCCGAAATAAGGACATGCTTCACATGAAATCAAACAGTTCCCCAGACAATTTAATACTAAAAGTCACTTACACGCGCTATAGGAATTTTTGTAATGACCTACTCCGTAAACTTGGATAGCCTACGAGTCTACTGAATTGGAAAAATCTAAAAATAATCCCAAAGCCCTCTGGAAGACTATTCAAACAATTACTAATACCAATAAAACTCGTACTAGTCCTGTCGAACTGTTAAAAATAAGTGATGATCCTCAATCCTCGGTTAATCAGGTGTGCTCTTTCTTTAGCGACATTGGGAAAAAATTAGCAGCAAATATTTTGACTCATCATGGTCAAACATTTCCACCCTTGGGCCGTGAACGATCAACAATATGCGAACCTTTGAACTCGTCACCGACCAATTCCTTTGTATTACTTGACACAGATGAAAGTGAAGTGGAAACAATAATCCTACAGCTCCGTAACGATTGTGCCGTGGGCTGGGACGGTGTGTCGTCGGTCTTACTTAGAATTTGCCGTCACATTTTGGTTCCACCAATTACCTATATCTGCAATCTTAGCATAAAATTAGGGATATTCCCAGATGGCCTTAAAAAAGCCATAGTTCACCCTATTTATAAGGGCGGGAGCAGAGGCTGTGTCAACAATTACAGACCTATCTCTGTTCTACCATCCCTTTCGAAAATTTTAGAAAAGGTTCTTAACGTGCGTCTTAAAAGCTTTCTCGACAAGCATAATATTATTGCTGGAAACCAGTATGGCTTTAGGTCTGGTGTCTCGACGGAAGATGCTGTTTTGGACCTTACGCAATTCATAGCAAGGAAGCTGGATGGTGGAACAAAGTGCATGGGCATCTTTCTTGACCTGTCTAAAGCTTTTGACACAGTCTCTGTTCCTAAACTTATTTCAAAGATTGAAAAACTGGGTGTACGTGGCAAAACTCTGGATATATTCAAGGATTATCTCAGGAATCGGTATCAGCAGGTCAAAATAGATACGTACATTAGCCAAGAGGAGACCCTTACTTACGGTGTGCCCCAAGGGAGTATTTTAGGCCCCACATTGTTCCAAATCTATATTAATGACCTCTGTAAGATGATCCTTCCGAATTGCAAGATTTTTACATATGCCGACGACACCGCGATTCTAGTGCACGGACCAACTTGGGACGTGGTCAAAGATAGGGCGGAAGCTGCCATGAAAAGTCTTATGAACTGGTTCAACAAGAATTTACTTACACTGAATCTCGATAAATCCAGTTACATTCCTTTCGCAATTAAGCGCAATACAAGGCCGTCGTCTAATTTTGCAATATCTGCCCATTCCTGTCGGAACCCAACCTCGTGCTCCTGTCCCTCGTTGGCAAGAGCCGACTGTGTCAAATACCTGGGTCTTCAAATTGATAGTGGGTTACGGTGGGACAGGCAACTCGAAGCAGTAACAAGCCGAACAATGCGTCTCGTCTACATCTTCAAATCCCTAAGAGATTCTGCTGACGTCAATATATTAAAAATGGTCTACTATGCGCTATGCCAGTCGATCATCGGCTACTGTATAACCGCTTGGGGTGGTGCAATGAAAACAAACTTCTTGAAGGTAGAGAGAGCTCAAAGAGCAGTCCTCAAAACAATGACTCGTAAACCATATAGATTTCCCACAGTGCATTTATATGAGGAATGTAAGGTCTTAACGGTTAGGCAGCTCTTTATCCTGCAAGCGGTCCTCAGAACCCACAGAACCATGCCCAGGTCCAACCCAGAAAAGCGCAAAAACATCCCCTCTGGGGTAGGACATAAAACATCCTTTGCAAGGCACCAACACTACGTTATAGGTACACATTTATACAAACAACTACACCGTAAACTTAACTTACTGGACTCTAACAGATACGCGCTAAAACACAAGATCACACAGTGGCTACTTCAACAGGACTACATCACAACTGAAAATCTACTGACATACATCTCTTAAACTCAAACATACCTAACATTTCCCCTACCACCACATCATACTATACACATACACTACACTCAACACCACACAATCATCTACCCAAATATACGCAACCGATTCATACCTTCATACCTTGTATTTTTATTATTTTTATTTTTTATTTTTTGGTATATTATTGTTTTTATTTTTATTCTTTTCATTAATGCACGTTTTTAAGTACCACATCGTCACTGGTTTAACTTGTTGTTGTCTTTTAATAAATATAATAACTTAGTCCACATAATGGCTGAACCCTATCTCTTAAGATACAGGCCTGACCTAGTTTAAGGGATAGAGTTGAAATTTACTGTACTCCTACGCTAAAGTTGTATTGAATAGCGTCAACTGAATGTATGCAGTGCAATGTGATTTTGTTTTATGCAATAAATTCTTTATTATTATTATTATATTATTATTATTCCGTGTTACGCAGAAATATAGAAACTATGATAAAATTTAAAAATCGTGATTAATTAGGATTTAAAAAAAATCGTGATTTATTCGATTTTTTCCAACCTTGCGAAATCGCTAATCGCAAAAGCTTACAGAAGCATATCTGCTGAGACCCTTATTATAGTTAGGGCTTATTTTTCAATCGTCATTTTGAAATTTTGACAGTTCTTTTTTTTATTGAATAAATTTGAAAATCAGCCCATAATAAAATTATTTGTAAAAAATCTACAAAGACGATGGATTTCAGAAAATCATGTCATTTAATTAATAAACTTTTTCTTAACTTCATAAATTTCGGTTTCGGCTGAAACTAAAAGAGGAGCCGAATGTTCGGTTACGGTTTCGGCAGAAAATCGTATTTTGGTCGGACACTACATAACTCACAATTTACAAGCCACGCAATTATAACTTATATCAAATTTGAAATGTTACAGGTGCTACGGACAGTAGTGGTGAGCTGATGTTCCTCATGAAGTGGCAGGGGACCGATGAGGCGGACTTGGTGCCCGCGAAGCAGGCGAACGTGCGGTGCCCGCAGGTCGTCATACAGTTCTACGAGGAAAGGCTCACGTGGCACACGCCGGCGCCTGACGAGGCAGGCACCGAAGACTAGGGACTACTGTAGGCAACCTATTACACATAGACAAGGATTTTTTGGCGCTCGAATGACGTTGACAGGGCACTGAAAAGGTATTGAAAAAATTGAGTAGCGGCGTTAGTTCCGATTATGACCTCGCGCCAAAGGATCCTTGTACAGCTATACATATGATGATTGATACTTTTCTTATTTTGCATAAAGTCATTTGGTTATTCTTTGCTGTTACTCTACTCTATCCAACTATAGACTCACTACATTTTTATGCTGATTGAATAAGGGTTTTTCTTTTCAGATATACCGCTCCCACGCGATAAATTTCTCAACACACAAAGTAAAAAAATTTAAAATGATAAGAGATTGGGAATGTTTATTTTTCACAATCATTTCATCTTCACACAGCTTCTATAACTTCATTTATCTTATACTTAGTGATAGGATTAATTAACATTGTAGATATGTGACTCTCTAAACATTGATAAATCATTGGGAGTCCTAATTATTTTTTTACTTTTGAGTATAAACAATGATATGTTCTGTTACATAACATTCAATCGTAGGATCATCATTGAATTATGATTTAATTTTTAAGTTTGATTCCACTTTTATCATTTATGACTAAAAATAACATAACTGAAGGAACTAACACTTGACATAAAGATTAATTAGATATAATTGACCTCCTGTGTTGTAATAGAGAGAATTGTTAATGTTAAGAAAACTGTTTGTCAACATACCTAGTTAGTAGGATAAGATACTGGCAGGAATACATTCGACTAATGGACAATGTACATAACACAGGTTTTACCGTGTATGAACGAAAATCATGGATTAAGTAATTCGTATAGAAGCACAACTCGTGTACTTACCATTGTGCGTGTGCCGATTTCGCCGAAATCCTCCCAACACCCTACTGTAAACCACGCTCCTCACGACAAAACATGGTTTTCATGGTTGGTGCAGGGAAAAAATGCTCATTGCGTTTTTCACTCAGATCAACTTTATTTACATATGTGTAAAGTTGTTATTGATTTAAATGGCAATAACTGTTTTTGATGCTTGTAGCTAAAAAAACAACCATCGTGGTGGGTCGTTGTCGAATTTTCGACGGTATTTGTAAACGCTTCGTCGTCGCAACGCCCAGCCCTACAAGCGTGTACGCCGTATTTTCCTGCACGTTTAGTATGACCACAATAGAAACGAGTTTGGTCGATGGAAGAATAGACAAAATGACATAAACAATCACAATCTTCTGTCGACAAAACTCGTAGAAAACCTGTTTCTATGGTGGTCATGCTATGCGTGCTGGTCCAGGCACTCGTCAATAATCGAGCGCGGAGAAAGAAAGAAAAGAAAATAGTTGATTCTGCAGAAATAACGGAGCGCTCGTGAATCGATACAATCCCGATTGTGGTGCGCGTATCTTACGGGAGTTTCGCTTCTATACATTCTTATTCTACGACTTAACAGTTGATTGTAATGTAGAACGAAGTTGTCTGGAATCCTTTTTAAATAAAAAATAATTTTAATATTCCGCTAGCTTGATCTTTAAGACGAATGTGATCCAGCCTTATGCGTGATTATAATAAATATGATTACAAAACTTAATAGCTGTAACTGCCCGCTCTGTGATTTTCGTCATTTGTTTAATAATAAAAATATAAATGATGAAAACTTTGTGTTTTACTAAAAGATTATTATTAAATACATATTTCATGTTCAGATTGTTATTTTTACAATGGAAGTACATAATAATAATGTTTTAGCGAAAGTTAGTAAAATTTTACGATTGGCCAAGTCTTCTGCCAACATTATTTTGCTTAGAATAAGGTAATATAAGATTGGCAATATTTTAAGTGCGATATAGGATATGTAAGCCTACATTATAATGATGTTTGGACAACTTGATGACTATTATTTCCTATTAACTCATACACTAATCTGGGATCTTATAATGTTCATGCACACACTTCAGTCACGTCAACGTCAAGTCGCCGATCAGTCGCATCGCGTCGCCGACAACTAAGCGACATTTAAATAAAAGTGCGATTTGCCCGTTTTCAACTTGAAACACTTAATAAAAGTGCACTGTTGGATTTTTAACGGTAGGCTCGGCGCTGAGAGTTGAAAATCCAACAGTGCACTTTTATTTAGGGATTCAAGGTGAAAATCTCACAGTATTAGAACGAGAGTCATGATTGCCCATTCGTTGTCGACAAAGTATTGTTGTATGGCTTCGTGTGCACAAAATCGCCACTTCTCTGACTCTACTGCTACGCTGTTATAGTGATCGCAAACACTATTGCTGGTGAAGTGCTGGTGTGGCTGCAGGTCGGGCAAAGTGTTTTTGGGCTTTTCCATCAGGAATTCGTCAGCAGCAGCATTTTTTTTTTTTGGCTGTGAAATTATCAAATAACTTCTTCCGCTCTAGGTGGACCGGGAGGGCGTGTCAGACTCTTACTGACTAAAACCCACCCGTGTTCCTTCAGTTGCCTGTATGTTGCCAGGGGCCACGGTATCCGTTTTAGACTTTCCCGCGACCCCGGCAGGCATCGGCCCTAACGGACCCCGTCAGTTCTGCCGACATCTCTGAGGTGCGTGTGGAACACAACGCGCCGTCGATCCGGGCCTGCAGTGCTATTCTGTAAAAATCTCACCGTGAACGCTTAGGTGAAGTGACTTTGAAAGTGAGCTGTCAACAGTGTCAAACCCTAGTATATGGTGGAATGACAGCTCATTTCAAGTCCATAACGGATGGCGAGCTGCCCATTGCTCACCATCCGCAAGCCCGCGCTTGCGGTGGCCGGGAATCGCCCTGGGATTCCCGACGCCCAGGACGTCTCAGTAGCAGCCTGGAGTCTGGATTTGTGGTGCCAGATTGATGGCAATATCTCGCCCCCTATTACATGGAACATAAACAAAACTGGCGATCTAGGTACACCTCTACCCAAACCATCGTGGAAAACAGGCGTAATGTTATATATGTTGCGACCACTCTGGCTGCTGGAACGTGTAGCAGTGTAAGCAACGGTCAATCAACGGTGTGCGTTACCCAGGCAAAATGTTTTGCTTTAGAGAGATGAGACTTAAACAAATAATTAGTGTATCATGAGGAGCAATTTGTTTACTAATAGCAAAATTTGTTTGAATTGTAGTTTTTAAGTTATTTAAGAAAAACAAATTTTGCTGGAGTAACGTTTGAAACGTTACCCAGGCAAAATCGTCTTTCAAAAATTAGTTTCAGCACGGAACCAAATACATGAATAGATAGCTTTTGTTGCGTAGTAAATGTTTATAAATAGCAAAATTTGTGTGTGGTATAGTTCTTTAGTTATTTAAGATTTTGCTGCGGTAACGTTTTGGGATTTCCCAGATCTCGAAAACGGCTCAACGCAGAAGTTTGAAAAAAATACCAATAAAAGACCTCAATTTGTTTAAATTTGTTTAATCATTAGTTTTTGATTTGGTTGACGTAAACCAATGTAATTAAATGGTTTCAAAAATCAGAAGAAACGGGTTTGCAAGTAAACCAATACACTTATAACCAAATAAACAGCTGTAAAAAATACCCGTGGTTCGACGCTTGTTTACATCAGAAATATTAGATTTCATACTTTACACATTAAGAAGATAAAAACAAATTTGATTTATTTTAGACTGGTCGTACTTTAGCGATCAAATACGCAGTTCCCATAACATTAAGAAACATGGCATACTTTAAACAAATTAAAATGATTCCTGAAAATTCCTTCCTGTTAATTGCAGCTTTGAATTACGGCTCTAATGAAAGTTATCTCAAAAACAAGATTATGTCAGCAATTCTCTAATGAGCCGACCAAATTGAAAAGGTCACATAAAAGCGACCGCACCATACATAAGCGCAACCATCTGAAATGAACAGGATAATATAGATGTTTTGTTAGTACAGTTGAATACAAAAGTTTTCTGGTCAGGTTAGTTAAAATAATAAAATGGTTAAGATTCATTATTTTTATTTAAAAAATCAGTCTCATACAAATTATATGTATTGCTTTGCCTTAGCATCAACATTTTTAGAGAAAAATCACAGATAAGTTATAACCTACTTACTTAATTTTAATATTTGGATACATTAATAGTTTGTACAATTTTCCTTAGGAGGTACTAATAACGTAGGTTGATAGGTGGACTCCATTTCACCTCGACTCACAGTATGGCATTTTAATATGAGTTTTGTTACGTGTTACTTAGAGTGAATATTTTAACATTACATGTGACTGCCACAGGTGGATAACCCGTGAACCAATCATTGTCAAAGCGTCGTAACCTTCTTTTAACTTAATGTTGAAATATCCACTCTAAGTAACACGACATAAAGCTCATATTTCAATACCACAGTGTGACTTGAGTTGGAATTGAGTCGGCGTTGTGTGTGTAATGTGCAAAGCACATTTAATGTTTTTTTTTACAAAATATGTATTATCGGCTTGCCTATATTTCTTGCCCTTATGAGGGACGGTTTCGAGCATATTCTATAAAAAATGTATATAATCATAAAACTTTTAAATGAGAAAACAACAATATAATAAAAATCTTCCAACAATTATATAAAAAATAAACAACTTTTACACTTATGTACCTATTTAAAAATATAGGAAACAGTACAGTTTTTATCATTAATAACTACTAATATCACTCATAATCACAGATTCGTACCTAATTCAATAAAATTTGTGTGGTCATTGGGACCGTATAAAATTATGTGTTTTATGCTTCCAGTCTCTAACGTTTTAATTACCTACACTAATGAATATATAATCAAATGTGGCATTATGGAGTTTTTGCATTTCTGTAGTTTACAGTGCAGATCATCGTAACATTCATATTGTTGAGTTTTCGTTCTGTAACAGTATGCTCTGTAATGTCCAATCAATGTGGAACTTGATGGTGGGTCAAAATCAATTACTGCCAAAATCATATACTGTTGGCCATTTAACTCTATATTAATGGGTATATCATTCAGGTTAACAGACATGTCATGTAGTTCGAAGAAAAGTAATGGTTTTAATTCATATGTAAAATATACATTTCCTGTCTCGCATACAGGACACAGTGAAACATTATCATTATTAATACACGATGTGGCAGATTCTTCCAAGAAGTCAATACCCTTTTGTGTTATAATATTTATATTTAAAGATATATATTTACAATCAATTTTCTTTGGTTGTAATGCATTTGAGCATGTGTCATTTGAGCAACACCTCTGTCTGGTGGCAGAAAAGTATATGTTGCTCATGAATACCTGTTCTAAAATCATTGTTATATTACATTCACAACTGATAATATTTTGCTGTGACTTTGTTTTATCAAAAAGGTCAATCAATAGTTTGTCACGAAGTTCATATAATCTTTTGCAAGTTTTTCTCGTATTAGATAATACTTTTATGAATGTTGTTAAACCATCGCTAGCACTATTTAACTTTTCTCTGAAAGCAGGCCTGTCTTGATAAGCTACACCGAATGCTTGCGCGAGGGAATCAAAAGCACAAGTGTTTGTTATAAGTACCCTGTTTTGGTGTACATAAGAATATGCGACGTTACCATTCTGTAATATGTATATGGAGGTAGCTTTTTTTGATTTAGGAGTGGGTATGGTAAGTCCCCGCCAGTTTTCAACTTCTATAGGTTTATTTTGAAAAATTGATTGAATATCAAAATCTGACGTATCAGTTAGGTTCTCTTCTTCTTCTTCTTTTTCAACTGACTTCGGTGCAGAATCAGATATAATTAACTCTGCTGAGAATGAATCTCGTTTTTGTTCGTGTTTGTCTCTAATTTTTACTATTTTTCGTGAGAAATACTCATAATTTGTTTTGCGTTTTTCCTTTTTGTTTCTTAGTTTTAAGGCCTGTTCTTCTTTGTTCTTAGTATTCTCGTGTAAAATTTGACTAGAGCTTAATTTTATGGTTCCGTTAATAAAACTATAATGTTGTATAAGAAATTCGTCTAACCGGACGCGTTCAACTTTGGTCTCAAAATATATAGTTTTGATGTCCTTAAAATGATTTTCTACATTTGAGCTGCTGGCATAGTCTTTGGCTCCAGGAAAATAATCAGTCATAATATTGCCCCACAAAGGTAATTTTTTCAAAAGTCTTTTAAGAGTGTTGTTAATTTCCGGCAAAAAAAAAGCATTTTTCATTGGTGTAGATTCAATTAACTGTAAATATAATAGTTCTGTATTCATAATGTCATCATAATATTTTATCAAAGGCATAGGGCCACCGTGTTGCTCACTCTCTTCATCTTCTGTTACAAAATATATTTCTTCGGAACTGTCCTCTCTTTCATTCTTTTCAATTTCGTCTGTGTGTCTTAGATATGTTTTTATTTGGTCGCTCAATCGTTTCAATGCTTGTTCACATTTCGATGCCGTATAATCAAGATCGGTACTTATATATTCATGAAGAGAAAGTGTGATTACATCTTTAATAATTAGTTTTACTTCGTCATAGCTTCGTGATTGTAGTATCAATTTGATGCAATTGATATAAAAATATTTGCATGTTTCAGAAGTCTTGTCAAAACAACTTTGTGTATACAGTTTTTTTTAAAAATGAGACTTATCAAGTCTGATGTAACAAGCAGGTATCTTGCCTTTTTTTTCCTCAACTATTGCAAAACATTGTCTTAAATAGTTATTCAAGTCCGTTTTCAAAAAAGTTTTCGTTATGGCCGCTATTAAAGCAGAAGAATCATCACAAATTATTTCATTTGGAAGGACTCTTCTGTTTAACCATGTGCTTAGCCATGTGGCTATTGTTTCTGTTGTGTGTGAGTCAGAGCACATATATAACAAATTGGAACACTAGCACCCAAGGTATATGCTACGATGGCATATAAGAAAACATGTTTGGGATTTTTATATTTTAAAAAATCGTTTGCTTCGGGTGGCTTTATTGGTTTAAATAAAGATCCAGTGGCATCAATAGACAGGATTTTATATTTGTCTTCCAAGATGTCATCGTAATATATACTTTGCTCAGTAGTCCAAAAATACAATATAAATGGAACAAGAGACATTTTTTTTATGAAACTGTCATACGGTGGGCTACAGGTCATGGCATACAGTGATAAAATAATATTTTTATCAAACTGAAGAGCGCTTCTAGCTTCATGCCGGTATTTCCTCAAATTTAATAATTTAGGCAAAGTTGGCGGTTCTTTTGGATTATCCATGCTCATAACTTCATCGGCCGTTGAATTTCGTACCCTTAAAGCCTTAATGTTTTTAAGTTTTTCTTTGTGCAGATTAACCCGGTGTGAAGTTAATTTATTTTTAATTCGAGGGTCATGCCGAAAGCCTTTTTTCAAATTTGTAAGAATAAGCGTTACTTTATAAGAATTATCAGCTGTTTCGGGGGATATTGTCAAGAACAGACTAGCTTTGCATTGCGTACAACTTCCTGTACATGTGATGTCGTTATTTTTGAGGTCAGTAGGCACGTAATTGTTTTTAAACGAGAATGTGCATTCTAAATCGGTTTTAAAAAATATATGATCTTGCATTTCGTTGGTCCACTTATTTTGTGCGAGATGGTGGGATTCAATAGGCGCAATTTTATAGTAGTCATATTTACTCATTTCAAAAGAAACTGTTAAATCAGAAGGAGCTTCTACAACTGCATGCAATTGTGTTCGATTATCTTCACAATCTCCGCGAGAATTAAAAAATAAAACTTTATTTCTCTTCGCAGATATTTGCAGGGCTGCTTTGCTGACTTCGTGATTAAACTGAATACGCAGTTCTTGTTGTATGTGGTCATAAACTTCATTTGAGATTGGGGGAATAGAAACATTAAATATATCTTTATATTTGGAGAACACAACTCTTAGGTCGTCAAGGGGCACTTTTACTTTTCGGCCTGCCATTTTATTGTACCTGCTGGTACTTCACTGGTATGTGTGATTTTCCGAATATAAAATGAACTGACATGAACAACGGTGTGAGTTGAGGCTTGCACATTCTGCTCCCGAAGCCATGAAGTGCAACTACCTGAAAAAAAAGCAAGGCACACATCACATTTACATTAATATTTTCATTACCTATCATTTTAAAAATCTAGTACACTTGTCTCGCCATTTGCGCAGAAAGACATTCGCACGAATGGATACTTGCGCATAAAGACATTTGCGAATGCACACTTCAGTAAAAAGACTGTAGGTGTACA
The DNA here is from genome assembly GCA_949152395.1 of Agrochola litura. Lineage (NCBI taxonomy): Eukaryota > Metazoa > Arthropoda > Insecta > Lepidoptera > Noctuidae > Agrochola > Agrochola litura. Next base: position 9,407,310 of record OX424511.1, read on the forward strand.
GTACCTTCAGTCTTCTCAAGATATTGCGCGAAAGGACATTTTAGCAGATTAAAAAGGGTGTCGTTTTTAAGGTTGGGATCGCCAATTACCAATATGCGATAAATGCCGTAAAAAATCCAAGATGGCTAAAGATAAACCGCTTAAGCGCTTGCGCAGTGATGAGCTGGGTTTTGTTAGGCGTGGCGCCATTCCTACGCTTTGTTGTACGTATACTGAATTTCGTGTGATCTGATTGCAATTAATGTGTATATAAAGTACCGTGTATGAAACAGCACATATCTAACTAGGTATTGTAACACTCGTGTATAATACCCCTCATTATACAAGTTTCATAAACTATCATTACCGAATACTCACCGGACTTGTCAAACACACTTCAATATAATTGAGAATAATACTAGATTCGTTAAAGCGCTTGAAACTTTATGACAGTATAGCTTAAACGTATAAAAACTGTATCCTTTTTGTTTTGTTTACGTTAAGTCTAAGAGCAATATCACAACGCGATTGCCTAGCATGGCGTAGGTATAGAATAATTAAAAGTTAAAGCCTACCACTGAGACCGCCACGTTGTTATTTTAGCCAATAATCACACACACAGTTTTAAGCAATAAAGAGATGAGTCTGTCGTAAAACAATAATATTTCATATTTTGCGCGATATTCTGGTTCAATATTTCCATGATAGCCATTGAAATGATAAAAAAACTATATACTATATTTTCCTAATTGTAATGAAGAAAATGGCAAAGTTTTTTTTTGTGCCGGGGCTAATTGTGTTTTGGGTCACATTTGACGAGTTTTCTTTATTCTGATTCACACCAAAAAGCGTACATTAATATACGCTGAATGACTATTTTATACTGAAACACAACTGTACTGTAAAATAAAAACATTTAATACTCACATCGTTCAAAGACGTCGTCGTACACACACACATAAACCACAAGCACTTCTCTCCAAAACACTTGGTTCACGACTGATTGTTTCATTGGTTCGGTCGGAGCTAGCGTACCCATAGATAGAGCGTACTCAACTACTCACAGCTAAAGAGTAAGTAAGACAAGGCATATAGCTGTTGCGTTGCATTGCACACAGCGATGCGCGCTGCTCTGACTAGCATCAAGAACGTTAAAACGTTTTTAGCGTGGCTTTGCGTTGTGGTATCAAAATAAAACATTTGGTTTAACAGAAACAACAAATTAAGTACTAAAAATATAGCTACATGTATATATGTTTGTATTGTTTTAAATCACACTATAAATTATACACTATGATATTACACTTTTATTAACTAGTAAAAATTGTGTAATATGGTACTGCACTTAAAAAATATTAAAAAATCGGCTTCACGAATAACGTTTTTCTGCTTAACTGTACAAAACATCGGTTACCAAGCTGCTAATTTGCGAAGATTACCCGTACGTACGGTGCAGTCGCTTTTACGTGACCTTTTCAATTTGGTCGGCTTATTAGAGAATTGCTGACATATTCTTGTTTTTGAGATAACTTTCATTAGAGCCGTAATTCAAGGCTGAAATTAACAGGAAAGAATTTTCATGAATCATTTTAATTTGTTTAAAGTATGCCATGTTTCTTAATGTTATGGGAACTGCGTATTCGATCGCTAAAGTACGACCAGTCTAAAATAAATCAAATTTGTTTTTATCTTCTTAACGTGTAAAGTATGAAATCTAAAATGTCTGCTGTAAACAAGCGTCGAACCACGGGTATTTTTTACAGCTGTTTATTTGGTTATAAGTGTATTGGTTTACATGTAAACCCGCTTCTTCTGATTTTTGAAACCATTTAATTACATTGGTTTACGTCAACCAAATCAAAAACTAATGATTAAACAAATTTAAACAAATTGAGGTCTTTTATTGGTATTTTTTTCAAACTTCTGCGTTGAGCCGTTTTCGAGATCTGGGAAATCCCAAAACGTTACCGCAGCAAAATCTTAAATAACTAAAGAACTATACCACACACAAATTTTGCTATTTATAAACATTTACTACGCAACAAAAGCTATCTATTCATGTATTTGGTTCCGTGCTGAAACTAATTTTTGAAAGACGATTTTGCCTGGGTAACGTTTCAAACGTTACTCCAGCAAAATTTGTTTTTCTTAAATAACTTAAAAACTACAATTCAAACAAATTTTGCTATTAGTAAACAAATTGCTCCTCATGATACACTAATTATTTGTTTAAGTCTCATCTCTCTAAAGCAAAACATTTTGCCTGGGTAACGCACACCAATCAACGCTCGCGGCCGAAGGTCGAACTCTGACTGTCACTCACTGACGGCTGAACCCCAAGCCCCAACCGGATGCAGACCCACAACCCAAGTGCAGTTCACCGCCGATCACCGATCTAAAAGGTTTCATAGGTAGGTATTGTATTACTTATATCTTCATACTCATCTAAGTATTATCCATGGTATGTCTTACCAAGGGGTGTCGTTTACGGTACCTACGGTGTCACCCAACAACTGGGTTGTGAAGGTCGGACGAAAGATTTAAACCTGGGTTTCTGGGACGAAAATAAATAAAAAAACCGGCCAAGTGCGTGTCGGACCACGCACAATGAAGGGTTCCGTAATTGGGATGAATTTATCCCAAAAACAAACTTTACTTTGTAGTTGATAAACATGTTCTCCCATACGAAATGTATGGGAAAAATGTTTTTGCAACTGCAAAGTTAAGTTGGTCGATTATTACTCGTTAACTTGTAGAGCCTACTTAGCTGTGATAGTTTTCCTTTTAATTTCGTTAGATAAACTACTTCTGTGATTTTTTTCACACATCCAAAACCAACCATTTAGCTGGCACGGGGGGGGGGGGGGACACGACTAACAAAAATTAGCACTTTAAAACTTAATATTTCGCAAACGGATCCCTGAATCCAAAAATGGTTTAGCCAAACTCACAATGTTTTTGAAGGACCTTTCCAATGATACCCCACATCATGGAATAAAAAAAACATCACCACTTTACGTGTACCCTAAAAAAAATGTTTTTCATAATTTTGTTTTACCACTTTGTCGGCGTAATTAATATGTATACCTATGCCAAATTACAGCTTTCTAGTATTAAGGGTCTCGGAGCTAGACCGCGGACAGACAGACAGACAGACGGACGTGACGAAACTATAAGGGTTCCTTGTTTGCTACGGAACCCTAAAAAGCTAACAAATTGTAAAACGCGCGTCAACTGCTGTGATTGGTTGACTGAACAACCAGCAAGTCAATCTAATCGCTTCACAGTTAAATTTTGACGCGTCGTTGATTTTTGAACCAGAAACTGGGTTTTACTTAATTTATTAACCTTGCTGCTTACTTTTATTCAATTTATATTATGTAAGTTGTGTCTAATTATAACACAGGCAATTTTAACTACCTACTCTATTTAGATTGCTATCAAAGTCAAATCATTTCAAATATGCTTGCATGGCACTTTTGAACGTCAAAATAAAAAAATAAAAATAGAATTGATTCTAGGGGCCCTTACAAAAAGTTATTAGTTTTTAAAGTTACATATTCTGTGGTAGTTTTTGTATGGAGAAGAATTGCCAAGAAACTCCACCGTTAATCTTTTAAAATGTTTTACAATATTTTGTGTAGTTACCTACAACAATAGTTAAATAATTTTATGTGAAGACGATGCACCTAGAATAAAATTGTCCACTGCTGGACAAAGGCTTCCCCCAAGCACCGCCACTTCGACCGTTTCTGTGCTTCCGGCATCCAGCAGGAAAATGTTTTTTTTTAATTATTATTTTATTTTAGAATTGAATATCAAACAAATAAAAATACATAGGTATCAGTAAATATTTATTCACACATTGAGAAAGCTACAACAGGATAATAGGTAAAAAGTAAGTAGGTAAGTATAAATTGTGCGTAAATAATAAATCTCACGATTTGTTATACGGGTAAAAATTACAACCTAAAGTTAAACATTGACAAAATTATAAAAAGCTATAGAGTTATTACAACATGCAGAAACAATAATTAAAATTGAATAGTAAAACCTTTTTTGGCGTTTTTGTAATTCAATAGCGTCTTTCGTCTCGGCTTCGATAATAATAATGCATTTTTACTTCCACAGAAGGGTGTTCAAATATTTTCTTCCATAGATCTCCATAGTTTTCCTTATCATAATGGTACGTATCGCTGCTGTTCTCTATTGTGGACAGGTAACCTTGAACAAAATCCGTATCAGCCAACATGCATTCGTAAATTTTTACCTTATCCTTTTCGTTAGTAATTAATGTTGAAAACATTTTATTTAAAGCTTTAGAGAAAACTTTGTAAATACAAGGGAAATGCAACTTAACATCTTCTTTCAAATAGTCCAAACAGATTTTTCCGAATTCAGGAGCTATTTCAGTTGCAATATTTTCCCAGTCTTTGCCGCCGGAATTTGATTTGTCAGCCAGTTTTGCTAAAGCCACTGTTAACTTCCACTTTGTTAACAACATATAGTTTTCTGAGACTGACAAGTTTTTATCTAGTTCACCTTGTATATTTATAAACATTTTTACCGGTATAATCATTTTGTTTTCTGTGACATATTCCTTTAAGTCGTCAGAGAGACGTGTTAGTAAATACTGAAAGTGCACTCGGGTAACGTAATTTTCACCGCGTTTTTCTCCCCACTTGGTGAAGGCACGTTGCATAATGGGCACAAATACTTTTTCATATTTTTCCGTTTGAATATTTTCATTCTTAGCGCACAGTAAGTACGCAGAGAGTACGGCTAAAATTCCACCAGATGCGTAAACTACTCCGCAATTATCTCCAGAGCCGAAAAAATCTTTGTCGATAAACTCTTGAATTATATCAGTTACAAAGTCTGGACACAAGTCTTCCATTATCTCTCGTGAATGTTGCGCCAGCTGTGCACTTAGCACTTTGTAATGCTCGCGATCTTCCTCTTTTACTTTTAAAGTCAGACTTTTCATGAACTTGTAACTTTTCATTAAATATTTTGCTCTGACATTTAGTGGAACCTTTTCAACTCCAGACATTAAATCGTAAATCTTCTTATCTTCTTCAAATGTTAAGTTATCAATAAACAGTTCTATCAATTCCCACAGACTCACAGCGTTTACAGGGTCTTTTTCACGGCACAAGAGTTCGAAAGTAAATTTAAATATTATAGCTCGTATGCTAGCGTTTTTAGATGCTTTCCAGCAATCAAAAAATATTTTTTTGACGGATTCGTGATCCAGCTTCTGATACGCAAGTCTGATGCCATGTTTTTGTACAGACACTGGGGCATCTAAAAGTTTCGGAATATGTTCCTGACTTTGGGTTACATTCAAATTATAAAATATAGCCAGTAGCGATGGAAGAGCGAATTGCAAGTAGTCACCTTTGGCGTATAACAGGATAAAGTCGGGGGAAGGTTGCGGACGCGCGCTATGCATGTTTTTAGCAATAAACCGTTGAATACTGAGAATACGGTCGTCAATTTCATTCCAATCAATTTTTGCTTGTGCTGGCTTGTATTTTTCAATAAATTCGAGTAACTGTTTTTGTGCTAGTGATGTACAAATACCTCGAATAGTGGCTTTATGGCCATCTGTTTTGTTAAGATTTAGGAGGTAGGCGTCAGTCCAGTGCTGGGCGAGTGAGTGCGGCCAGTAGATGCGCAGCTTGGCGAGCAGACGTCGCAGCGAGACAGCGTCGTTAGTTCGCAACGTATCTACGTCCTGTTTGTACCGCTGTAGTAGCTCCGGGTCGTGCTTTAGCGCATTCAAGCACACCTCCTCGCAAGGACTCATTGCAACAGACTCTTCAAACATGTGTTTTCGCCAAGACTTGTTGAAGTTGTATATAGGTAACAGAGTCTCCTTCCATGCATTTTCCCTTTTTATTTTAACGCATTCCTTAATTTTGTCGGTTACAAAAGGGTAATCTGTCAGTTGCTTTTTCCAATCACGAAGTAACCGTAAAATACTTTTTATAATTTTAATTGAATCAGAGAACTCCTCTTCTTTTGTAATAGGCTTAAATTTACCTATCAGAATTTCGTATAAGTAACGAAATATTTTTTCTTTTTGGTCTTCATTTAGTTTACTTCCATATGATATTAAAGTTTCAGAAAGAAACGAGAACTGCTGCTGTATGACGGCAGGAACACTTTGATCACGTAGCAGATTGTATATTATAATGGATTCAACGATTACGTTCTTATTGCCACTACAAGAAGAGCTCGATTCGTCATAAATTTTCAAAAGTTTGAATAGCTCGCTTACCAAATTCCAAGTTTTCTCATCATATTGGTGAATTGTCGTGTGCTGTAATAGTTCTGTGGTAAAATTCAAAGTAAAATGGTATTCCTCCTTCTTATGTTTGTCCAGGTAATACTCCAGTAAAGTTTGGATGTGCTGTAAGTTATGGTCAGCGCATGAAATCAGTACCTTCAGCATGGGAGCTTTGTTATTGTTATCCAAATCCTTAGATATTATTCTGGTGATGTCCTCAAATGCTCTTTCAAAACTTGCAAAACGATACCAGACGTAACCAGGTGTTGTCACTGCGTTACACAACTTTTTCATATCGTATGGTTCCGTACCAACCTTCAAATTCTCTTCAATAGCTTCCACATTTTCTTTATCAATGAATATTTTTTTTACGAATTCAAATTGCTCGGTTTTTGGTAACCTTTTTATAAAGTATTTCATTGAGTCGAAGTTAAACAATCTTCTCAAATTATAATGATAACGACTATCAACGTCTTTTTTTGCTTGCGTATATAAAAATGTTTTAATTTCATCTGTTTTGAGGTATCGAGAAAATGTCGGTATATCAATAGAGCTTATATACTGATCAAAATTATCCATAATTCTCTTAGGAGAATTCTTCATAATAATATTTGTCGCTTTGTCGTTAAACTTGGGGAGGTTATCGTCTTTTACTAATATATCTAGATATTTATCGACATCAGCTCTTAAAAGGAACGTAACAGCTTGAGCGTAACTTCTTTTTTTATAATAAATTACTTGGTTTATAACAATCTCCAAGATGTTGTTAGATTTCTCACAAAGCCGCTTAAATGTCCTAAGTTTACAATGACCAACATGTTTTTCGATCTTTGACTCAATAAAAGTACTTGAACAGCGTGGTAACCATTTTATGGCATCGGTTAATTTCTTTTCGTGCAGGTAGAATTGTTCAGCCCGTGCTTCATCTTGTATGTTGTGCCTTATGTATTTGTTAAGCTTGATGAATGCCTTTGTGCTCATGTTTGGGAGCAATTGTGTGTGCAGATAGTCAGGGTTGATGACGTGTGCGTACTGCGGGTCGGTGACCAGCCAGGTGCTCTGCGCGAGCACACGAGATACGCACAGCATATCACCATGTTTTAACACGTTGATGATATAATCAACATCCCTGTTGTGACATGCCAGATCTATTTTCAATAAGTTTTCGACATCGGTGTCATCCAATGTAAAGTTTGCAACCGGTTGACCATCGGCAATAGCTGTTTTGAGTAAGTTATTGTAATGTTGATGTTTCTCCCCGAGGGTTCCGCCGTCCAAGTCTAGCGGTGCCATTTCGTGTAGGTATCTGTAAAAGAAAAATATAGGCCTCAATCATACAACTTTTTGTTTAGGCAGGCACGACTTTGGGATAGGAGAGAAAGACCAATCTTTCATTTTGTATCAGTCTTTACCTACAGTAATAAAAAATCTGATGATTCCAATAATCGACTGTAAATACCATGGTCAGATTTAGAATCGGTGTTGATGATATCTGACTAATCTGAAGGTAGAACTGACCATGTAGACTTTATTAAAGGTAGGTATACTCGTAATGTTTGGTGAACAATTATTATGTTTCAGAATACGGAATTAATAAAAACAAGTTTCAAAAATATATTTTTTTATTTCAATTCCAAATAGGTTTAACATAAAATTCACTAAGAACCTAAATCGAGCCACCGTGCATTTCCATATAAGGTGGAAGGCCTAGAACATCAAACAATGATGGTTCGAAGAAAGTCTTTACGCAGTTTTAAAGCCGACATACTGCACCCTAATTGCGTAACACACTTTCAATCACAATCTATATGATTTTGAAGGATATTGCAAATCCATTGCTTCATATGTTCGAATTTGTCTGCTCCACAACGTAAATAACGCAATGAATGTTGTTGAACTGTCTGTGCTACGTTAGGCTATTACCCCGCCGCCGCGCCGCGCCGCCGCCGCCGCCGCCGCACAGTGGGCTGGGATTACAAGGTTGGGTCTTAAGAGATCAAATGTATTTTTTTGGTATCTAGGCATAAATTTAAAACGTTTTTATTCTTTGACTTTTTTTAATTTAACGAGTACTTTCGGAGATATAGCCATATCAAATTTGTATGAAGAGTCATGTTATTTTAGTTAAGCAATTTATTCCAATTAAATTGAAATTGAAAATAATGTATACTAAACGGCCTGAAAACCTCAATACCTACTTAGTTCTTTAAAAAAAAAACAATGTTCGACATTTTCCACCACCATAGGTAGGTATGACGTAATTTGTTTTGAGACTTATTTCCGGGAATCAAGGGATAAGAGTGCGCGAGCGCAATAACAAGTTATGACGTGTCGTAACGTGATTGGTGCAACGATAGGGTATCTACGGAATGTTCGGTTGCATTCAAACGTACTTCAGTGTTCTATTACCCACCATAATAGACGCACTACCCCCACACATTCATTACTTACTTATTTGTTATTTTGTATTTGTGAAAATGTTTGAAAATTTAGTGACAAACTTTGATCTTTTCGTTATTTTAAAAAACAGTGGCAGTATTAAAAATAATGACAGTTTGTGTAGTGAGATAAGGTCTAAATTTTTAGTCGAATTAAGTGATGATCACGAAAAGACCTTAAAGTTGTTTTGTGCAATTTTTTTTTATAATTTAAATAGAAGATGGGAAAACGCTTATCGTAAAGAAAATATATTCAGAACTAAAAATAGTGAATGGTTACAAGAAAACATAATATGGCCAGACTTTATTAAGTGTTTAATAGGCAGTAATGAAGATCAACCAGCACCGAGTACATCAACTCAGTATGTATCACCATCAAAAGTTTCTGTCGGTGTCTCCACCGAACAAAGCCCAAGAAAACCTTTTTGTGAATTAGCGCCTAAACAGAAAAAAAGACGTGCAGAAAACTTTCATTTATCTTCGGACAAAATTTGAAATTGCGACCAAATCGCAGAAAATCGCAACCCGAGAATAGGCGCTAAAATAGGACAAATATACGTCCTATGCATACGTAGAGACAATTCTTTGAGAAAATTTGAGAATTTCGAGATTTTCACATTTTTTTCTTTTGCTTCATACAAAAATTACTTTGGATATTTATAACTCCGAAAATACTAAGTTATCTGAACGACCCTCATAGAAATAATTACTTATAATCGATAGATAAATCCAACACAATATTTAAAATTTCAGAAAAAGAAACTTTTTTTTTTTAAATGCTAAGTCCTTTACCGGCCCGTTTCAGCCCACTGTGCGCCGGTCATCATTTTGGTGTCATCATTGTTCCGAATTATATTTTTATTATTTTAATATTACTTCAGTGGGAGAAAGAGATGGAGCTATACGTCCTGTAGAGCTTCATCTCTTTCCCACACTGAAGTAATAAAATAATACTGCTTTATGAGCTGGTGGTGGCCCCCAGGAGTGCATTGTAGTGTAACGATAATAGTATGATTAGAATAGGTTCATTTATAAAAAAAACACACACTTATGTAAATTAATTCATACAATTAAGTTCACTCACCTATTTGTATGAATCGGTTTAATGTAATTTTTTTAAATAGGTAGTAGTAGTAGCTATTTACAAAAACATTGATTTTAATATGTAAAGTCATGATACTTGAAATTTAAGATCTAAAATATCATATAGGTCTACAGATGTTTTCTAAATGAGAACGGAGTATTTAAAAATAGGTTAAAACTAAGTAGATACACTTGCTGCATGCATCTGAGTTCAATCCAAGGTTGTCTGCCAGAAATAGATGCTTGCAAAAATACGTTATAGGTAATCTATTCAACAACTAGTATACAGGCTGGCAGGGACGCGAATCGACGCGAAATTGTTACCACGGATTTTCTATGAAACAGCAGTTCTTTTTTTAAATAACCTACGAAAAATTTCAACGCAGGGGTTCAGAATCATATACTGAATCCATGGTAACAGTTTTCGCGTCGATGTCCCTGCCACCCTGTATAGGGTAATATAGAATATAGGACGTATTCGATTAGAAAATCTGATGTTGATGGCTAATTTGGCGGGCTAAGGGGTACCTACTCAATTGGTGACCACATTGGTACGTAACACAGCGTATATGGTCCAGTGATTTAGATTGGTTATTCTGCTGATCCTTGATCTGGAAAACTTATATCAAGCACTGGGCATCTTTTGGCTTAGATGACGAAGAGTCACAATGAGTGTTGTGGGTAGGTATGTAGGTACCTACCTACAAACAGTTGACCGAGGAAAATTCACTTCAAAATGTTAGTCTGTAGAGGTATTTAAACTGAACTATGCTGAATAAGTAAATGGGACACTGTTTTCTAAGCTAAAGAACATCCAAAAATTCGTTATGATAATGAATTTGTACTTCTTGAGATGGATGTGATGTTTTTACTTCGTCAAATAACTAGGAATGAAATGACGATCATTCAGCATGTGTTTTAAAGTTTCTAGTTGAACTACCGGATAGTCCCGAGACCTTGAAATAATAAATCATCAAAGATCAAACATTTATATTATTATACTTAGAAAGCATCGGCCATCTACAACCAACGTATTGATAGAAAATATCGCTCGACGTCTTCTTGCCGCTCGACTGCAACATCCCACTCTTGTGTATTACATATGAGTATGTGCTCAACATGCTGCTCGTATATATTAGGTGCTCAAACACGAGTTTCGACGGCTGTAGTTGCCTCTGCCATTGGTAATCTTATAACGTAGGTACGGCCCGTGTATATGAGCATTTAAACATTTCAATATCATAGAATCCAGTGTATGTGAAATTTTAGAAGAACGAAAATCTTCCCTAGCTTTTTCCAATTGGAAGCCATTCATATTCGATATCAGTTTCTGAAAAATTAGTTTGACTCAAATGCACCGGATATTTTTAAATCGTTTATGTACCGGTTAAATAAACGTAGGTATGCTGTTCATAATTTTCAAGTACCTAATGGCATTTTATCTTCCGTTTTAGTTTTTACCTCGACAAACTATTTAGCAGGTATATATTTATGTATTTTATTCAAAGTAGCATGTTATTTGAATTTCCACATCAAGGTTCCTATAAAGTTGTCTTTATCTTAATAATTCCTTCCACATGGATTAGTCCAAATTAGAAAAGCGTGTTCCATTGCTGGATCCACTGCCCTTCTAAATCTCTGAAGTTGTTATTCCTCGGTTTTACCCCATACCTCTACATATTCGCTTCTATACGAACAAAATTTTGTTTCTACGGGTTACATGAGTAACGTTTTGGCAAGAAATCCTCCTCCAATAATTTCATTACTCATCTAGGTCTCGAGTTCGAACCTAAGGCAACGCACCTCTGACTTTTCGGATTCATGTGCGTATTGTATAATTATCACTTGCTTTAAAAAACGATGAAGGAAAACATCGTGAGGAAACCTGTATGCCTGAGAGATATTTCTCGACGGCATGTGAAGCCAAGTCAGAGGCCCATGGGCGTCATTAAGACCCAGGCACCAGGTTAGTCACTAACCACACGAAAAGATTTCATTACTTTTGGTGCGTGATCTATTAGGAGCTTCACATAAGTAGTACTTTTCATAATTATTGGCGCTAGCAGGTAACGAAGTTAAAACCCCATAACCCTTCATGTAAAATTCTGCTCGTACACTAATGGGAACATTTTCAACCTTACCTAAATATTGACATATTTCTCTATTTTCATCTGAAGATAATTTATCTATAAACATACATAGTAAATTCCATAGTTCTTTTTCAAAATTAGCACATCGACTTTGCACATTTAAGGTTGGTATTGTTGATCGAAGCATTTAAGCGAATGTGCGTTTACATAAGAATTGTTCGTATGGTAAGAATTTTTGTTGTTTTCCTAACTTCCGACAATATGGTTTCCAGTTCATTAGGTTTAAGTTTTAAACGCGAGATGCAGTTCGATTTTTTTTAAAGATACAGGGCCCTTCCAATAATTTCAGCACATGCACCTGACTTTCAACTTCACTTAATTTAAACACAATGTACCGCATGTTATAAGTAATCTCCGTTAGCGTACAACAAAACCATTTCTAAAGAAATCAGTGAGACGATATTGTGCGATATTTTTCCTTACCTACGCTAATTTCGGTCCGGTCAATCTCACCCCAGTTTATCTTAAAATCGTTAGGAGCATGTTTTTTATTGCTTACTACATTTATAAATTGTGCGACATCGCGTCATCGAGCGCTATCCGACCTACGTAACAGGCTGGAGAGAAAGTATGATGACAACCTCGATGCCAAAAAATGTCAAACTAATGAACTTCAATAGGATAGTTGTGAGAATTTAGTGTAAAATATAATTTATAGGTATTCGCAATCTGTTATTTCACTGAACACACAATAAGTACCTACCCATAAAATAAATAAAATTAGGAACTTGGTAGGTAGGTACCCATTTCGTAACTCTAAAGTAATGGGTAGGTTCCACTTCCACCATAACGTGAACCAACGACTCGGTGAAGGTCGCGGGAATCCGTTAGATGCGGTCAGCGCCTGGCCCGGTCCTTGTTGTAACGATTGTGGGAGGCGTATGTCCAGCAGACCAGCAGTAAGCGTCTTTTGGCCGAGATGATAATGACCATGACTAAACAATGTTTACCTACAGTTATTAGAACCGAACAAAAGTTCTATACCTAATTATGATATTGATGACTTAGCCAGTTATCTCTATCTACAGGAATTTATTGTGATATTTATCATAATGGCTCATTAATGTTTTTTTCGTAGCTGAAACTCAAAATGTTCTGTTTCCTTTAATACTCGTTAACTAGACTGGTTGTTGTGCACTTGTGATCTTTTTTATAAGGTTTACTTTACTTTATTTTTATTTTTTGTTCCTTTTTTTACAAAAATATTAGTTGTGTCAGCGACTTGGTAATTTTATACCTAGTCCACTACACTCGTGAATCACGGATGTCATGACTAGTTCATGACTAACATGCGAGAATTAGATTTTAAACCTAATTACCGAAATTGTTGTACCCACGAACTGCTCGGCACAGCAGAACTTATATTATTTTTAGGCATCATAGTGTGAATCTTAAAAATAGAACATTCCACCCATTTTTTTTTTTTTTTTAATAGAGGTTTCGTGGATGACCTCATCACATCCAAGTAGGCGCTTTGCGCAGTGCCGTGACGTCATAAAAACAAAATAGTACCTATTTTAAGGAAATGTTAAGTACTTACCTAGTTTCTCTTTTATGATGTTAGCCCGAATATATGAAACACTGCACTGTATTCGATAAGAATCTTCACTGCGTACTATCGAACATTAGATGAACCTATGTAATACGTAGGTAAAGCAATGAAAATAACACGGATGAAGTAGGCGGGGCCGGCCGGTGTACGGTCGGTGGCCGAGTATACAAAACTTTATATACGTAGACAACAAAAATATGTCACTGTTGAGCAATTTTAATATTTAACTTCCACAACATAAAGTTCCAATGGCAATAGCATTTCTTTATTTACTGTGTGTAGGGTGTGTAGGTGTCACATATTGGCATCATATTGGAACTATTTGACAAGAGGCGACTACTCACTACAGATAAAAAATAACGATATCCGTAACGTTTGTCGGTGAGAGTTATTGAACCGTTACGTTATTGAGTAGTATTTTTGTGTTTTTATAGCTATTTCCATGTAAATAAAAACCTTGTATTGAATAACTGACCGAGTAAAACATTACATTATGTATTTTTATCCCCCGACGCAAAACGATGGGGACATTCGCACGGACGTAAAAATATCGCGGCGGGATTTTTTCGCGCACTGGATTGTCAACGCTCTGTTTAGCGCCATTAGTTGAAAACCCAACAGAGTGTTTTTTCCACGCACTGGGTTGTACTCTGTTGATTCTCAATGCTCGGCTCAACATCGAGAGTTGAAAATCCAGTGCGCGATATTTTTACGTCCGTGTGAACGGGGGATTAGGGCTCCCACACAGAACTGCGAAATCGCATCGCGTTGCAAAAATCTGCGAGCTCGGCCTAGACCCCTTAGACCCCATTTTTGACCCCCTTTTCTTTTGACCCCCAATATCTGTAATTAAGTATTATCTTACAACTCTCTTATATATATAACCTCCCCCCGAACCCCCCCGCGATATCCTCCCGCGACCCCCTGATCCCGATAAAACCCCTGCACACCTCTCCCCTTTTAAATTTTAAATATCTCGGAATCGGCTGGAAATACCAAAGTTTTAATAAAATTTCCCCCTCCCTCCTAGTAACATTCAGTTAGACCCCTTAGACCCCATTTTTGACCCCCTTTTCTTTTGACCCCCAATATCTGTAATCAAGTATATCTTACAACTCTCTTATATATATAACCTCCCCCCGAACCTCCCCTCGATATCTTCCCGCGACCCCCTGATCCCGATACACCGACTGCACACCTCACCCCTTCCCTCCTCTTCTCCCCCCCTCCCCCGTGCCCCTTCAGGGTTCCCCCCCCCCCCCGAGTCTTAACTTTGGAGCCAGAGGTCGTAGACCTATCAAGTTTGGGGTCCCCGAAATCAGGAGAAAAAGACCTCTCTTTTGGCTCCATTAAAATCACGGGAAAACGCCGCATTATTTCCCTATTTTGGTATTGTGTGGTGCTGCGGTGTACGCTGTGTGTGGCGTATGCACTCACTTACCTACTCATTTTATTACAATTCCTTCACTAATTAATCGAAAAGAACTTCGTTCCATCCGGGTGTCCCTTGACACCTCTCAAGTTTTTTTTTCTATAGCGTGGGTCTGGTGATGAAGGTGTTCGGTCACTGGACTCGCACTCGTTCAAAGTAAGTGATTTATTTTCATCTATGACCTTTAATTAATAGGTTCTCCTCTCCGCTGTCACTGAGGCGAAGTTTTCAACAGCCTTGGACACCACGGCCTGCCATGCAGTTAAAATGTGAGGGTCACATAGCCCGGCACGGGAATATTAACGACATCATCCAACGAGTCTTGTCACCGGCAGCGTTCCAGCTGTATAAGAACCCTATAGCCTGGCACGCGACGATGGCAAGACACTGGACGGTAGGTACCTATGTCTTTTTTTTCCATGAAATATGGGTAGGCATTAGGGCGAATTTCATAAATTAAGTAACCGCGTTCAAGCGCTGTTAGTGTCAATATTAATACTGGCAGTTGTTGAACGCGGTTTACATGTGCTGAACGCGTTCAATTTCTTTGGTGAAATCCAAACTTAGTGTGAGACGCAACGCTTGCGCCATCCCATCTTCTTAGCTCAGCGTGCAGTACTGGCGCTGGCGTAACCGCTGCGGCTGCAGAGAACCTCAAGCGGCGTAAATATATCTAACAACCTCGTCGGAAATTATATTTTCGAACCGTATTGGGAGGAAACTAGAAATCGGGCTGTGGGCTCCGAGTGCACATATTCTTTTCAAAGAAATCTCTAAACGGTTGCTTGACAGTTCCCGTGACCTCAAGGGTTGGCTTTTACCTTGGCCAAAGGCTAAAAAACAATGCCATACAACGTGGCAATGCCGCCAGTCTCTTGTGCACATTACCAGTTGACAGCGATGCGGAGGAATTTTTCGACGCCATTTAGTTAAAACTTTAAAACGTGTGCGTGTCGATAAAATAATTGTACTTTGGAGTAAAATTTTCAACAAAATTGTTACTTTCGTAAAATAAAAAACTTGAGAGGTGTCAAGGGACACCCGGATGGAACGAAGTTCTTTTCGATTAATTAGTGAAGGAATTGTAATAAAATGAGAAGGTAAGTGAGTGCATACGCCACACACACAGCGTACACCGCAGCACCACACAATCACAATACCAAAATTTATTTATTTATTAATAGGGAATAATGTGGCGTTTTCCCGTGAAAAAGAGAGGTCTTTTTCTCCTGATTTCGGGGACCCCAAACTTGATAGGTCTACGACCTCTGGCTCCAAAGTTAAGACCCGGGGGGGGTTGAGGTAACCCTGAAGGGGCACGGGGGAGGGGGGGAGAAGAGAAGGGAAGGGGGAGGTGTGCAGGGGGTGTATCGGGATCAGGGGGTCGTGGGAAGATATCGTGGGGAGGTTCGGGGGGAGGTTATATATATAAGAGAGTTGTAAGATATACTTGATTACAGATATTGGGGGTCAAAAGAAAAGGGGGTCAAAATGGGGTCTAAGGGATCTAACTGAATGTAGGTTCTAGCTGAGAAATTACAGATATTGGGGGTTAAAGAAAGGGGGTCAAAAATGTGGTGTAAGGGGTCTAACTGCATATAGGTTCTAGCTGAGAGGGGGAGGATACTTAATTACAGATATTGGGGGTCAAAAATGGGGTCTAAGGGGTCTAACTGAATGTAGGTTCTAGCTGAGAGGGGGATAGGGGAAATTTTATCAAAACTTTGATATTTCCAGCCGTTTCCGAGATATTTAAAATTTAAAAGGGGGGAGGTGTGCAGGGACTGTATCGGGATCAGGGGGTCGCGGGAGGATATCGCGGGGGGGTTCGGGGGGAGGTTATATATATAAGAGAGTTGTAAGATATACTTAATTACAGATATTGGGGGTCAAAAGAAAAGGGGGTCAAAAATGGGGTCTAAGGGTTCTAATTGAATGTAGGTTCTAGCTGGGGGGGTACTAGGGGGGGGGGGGGAGAAATTTTATCAAAACTTTGATATTCCCAGCCGTTTCCGAGATATTTAAAATTTAAAAGGGGGGAGGTATGCAGGGACTGTATCGGGATCAGGGGGTCGCGGGAGGATATCGAGGGGGGGTTCGGGGGAGGTTATATATATAAGAGAGTTGTAAGATATACTTAATTACAGATATTGGGGGTCAAAAGAAGAGGGGGTCACAAATGGGCTCTAAGGGGTCTAACTGAATGTAGGTTCTAGCTGGGGGTGTACTAGGGGGGGGGAGAAATTTTATCAAAACTTTAATATTCCCAGCTTTTTCCAAGAAATTTAAAATTAAAAAAAAAATTACAACTTTTGGTCTTAATTTTTTCCGTCTAGCCCCCTTTCGCAACGCGCGATAAGGAACTTCGTTCCAAAAAATAGGTTCGCACTGTCTCTGGTCTTATGCAATCTCAGTTTTATTGTGCACAAGCTTTCGGCCCATATTCGCAGCCCCGGCAGGCATTGACCCTAGCGGACCCCGTCAATTCTGCTGACATTTCTTTGAGGCGCGCGTGGAACACAACGCGCCATCGACCCGGGCTTGATCCTTATCGGACGGCGAGCTACCCATTGCTCACCGTCCGCAAGCCCGCGCAACGGTGGCCAGAAATCTGCCTGTGATTCCCGACGCCCAGGGCGTCTCGTCCTGCGGCGGTTAGGGGCGCGAAGGCGCGAAATTTGCCTCTCCCTCACGCGCTCCGCCTCCTCCTTCGCGAGCATTACTGCTTCGCAGAAGGAGGTGACGGCCTCCAATTTCCTCTCGCTCCGTAGCATGGCCCGAATCAGGACCGGACGCGAGAGATCACTGCTGCTGATCGCCTCGACGAGGACACGGCGATGCCCTGCCCAAGCCGGGCAGACCTCCACCGTATGCTCCACCGTGTCCTCCGGGCGATCCACACAGTGACGACACCCGGGCGTTTCCTCCCGCATTATCCTGAACAGGTACCTCCCGAAGCAGCCGTGTCCGGTGAAGACCTGCGTCAGGCGGAAGGTGAGGACGCCGTGGCGCCTCTCTAGCCACTCCTCAAAGAGGGGTCTTATCGCCGCAATTGTGGCGTGCCCAGCGCTATGTTGCGACAATCGCACGCTCCATTCTGCCATGAGATCCCGCCGGAGCTCTGTCCGCTGTGCCGCGACTTCTTGCGGCATCGGAGTTAAGCCCCGGCGTTTCGCCTCCACGCGCCACTCCCAAATGTGCGCGAGGACCTTTGCCTCCAGATCCCATGGCGGTACTCCGGCAAGGAGGCTCGCCGCCTCGCAGGAGACCGTGCGGTATCCTCGGGCCAGCTGGATGGCCATGACCCTTTGGGACGCGATCAGCCGGCGGCCTGGCTGCCACCCCAATGAAGGCGCCCACACCGGCGCCCCGTAAAGGGCCATGGACCGCACGATCCTCGCGTAGAGCCTCCGGCAGGAGGCGTTTGGACCTCCCAGATTGGGTAGAAGCCGCTTCAAGGCAGCCCCGGCCCGGTCCAGTCTGGGAGCCAAACGTCGGAAATGCTCCACGAAGTTCCACCGGCTGTCGAGGACGAGTCCCAGATACTTCATCGTCGACTCGACGCCGATGTGAACCCCTCCCGCCAATACCTGGGAACCCGACGGTGGCGCACTACGAAGATCACAGAAATATAAAAAACATCTATGACGAAGACCATAAAAACCCATGGCCTCGGACTTGTGCAGGGCCACCTCGAGTCCCAGCTGCCGGATTCTGTCGACGAGTGTCGCAACCCCGCGTCTCGCTAAGTCGGCCGCCGCCTGGTACGACCTCCCCTGCGCCAGGACCAGCGTGTTGTCAGCGTAACAAACGACGCTGACGCCAGTAGGGAGGTCGGCGCGATTGTGTACTAGCTGACCCGACTGATGTTGTGCTGACAAATTTCAATAATTCATACAAAAAAGGACGTTCAGTTTTTCCCGAATTTAATTTAATGATTTTTCGGGAATCTTCCCAATTTTTCTTTCCATAAAAACTTGAGTCGGACTATTACGAACATTTTAAAATAAAAACAGCCGAATCGGTCCAGCCGTTCTCAAGTGATGCGCTTACCAATGAACAGCATTTCATTTTTTTTGTAAAGTCAAAGTCAAGTTAAAGTCATTTATTTCAAATAGGCCCATGTATGGCACTTTTGAACGTCAAAATTTACAAAATATTAAAATTGATTCTAGTCGCCCCTTCCAAAAGGTAGTTTTCGTATGGAGAAGAATGGGCAAGATACTCCACCGTTACTCTTTTAAAATGTTTTACAATTGTTTGTATATGCACGTACATTAGTTAAATAATATTTATTACCTATATGTGAAGACGATGCACCTAGAAAAAAATTACTATACCACAATAGGTAAAATGAAGCAACGACAGATAATTTAATATGTGATAGATACATGGTGCTCACATATTTACAAACATTGTAAAAATAGACGATTTTCCTAAAATTTTGTAATTAATAAGTCAGTGTGTGAGAAAGTAATCACAGAATGTAAAATCAATGTCATAAAACACAAAATAATCAATTTTACTAATAAATTAGCAACCAGTTTGATTTGTCTTGATTCTAAATTGTCCTATGGAGCAGGACCAGCATGTTTCCAAGCACTCTTATCTTGGATATAATCCTCTAATTTGTAATATGCTTGTTTACAAAATGTACTTTTGATATGAGTTTTAAATTTTCTTTCATTTAATTGCAATATGTCACAAGGTATTTTGTTGTAACATTTAACACAGTACCCCATAAAAGATGTATGTACTTTAGATAATCTGAAAAATGGTTGATCTAGTTTATCTTTATTTCTAGTATTAAAATTATGTCTATCACTTATTTTATTAAAGAGATGTGGATTTTTCCTTACATACATAATATTTTCATAAATGAATTGGCAAGGTACCGTCATAATTATTAATCCTTTTAAAAAGTTCCCTGAGAGATTCGTGTACAGACTACTGGTTTTTTTCCCCAAAAAGGCAGGGTGGGATAAGAATATCGCTGTTTATGTGACTTGTGTTTGTATATGAGAGTATATGTAATCTGTGGTCTTACCAAGGGCCAAGGGGTATCGTATTACCCAGTTACTGGGTTGTGGAGGTCAGATAGATAGGCAGTCGCTCCATGTAAAATACTGGTATTCAGCTGCATCCAGTTAGACCCGAAGCCGACCCCAACATAGTTGAGAAAAGGCTAGGCAGATTTTTTCCTTGTAAATTACAAGCAATTTTATAGTATTGATTGATTTGACTAAGTAATCAAATTTAACAATGTGAATAGGTATTTATTGAAAAATTCACCTTAAAATGCGACTTAGGCGTGTTTTCAGTTTTTGAGTTTTAGCAATAGTAGATTTTGGTATCGAAGAGAAGAAATCTAGATTTAAGCATTGAAATAGGTACTTAAAAACATAAACGAGGCATTCGCAGCAGCGTGAAAATTGCTAGCACAAAATGAAACTATTCCGCCAACTCGAGATAGTTTTTTTGTTGTATTGTTATTACTTGTCCTTGAACGCACGGTGCGATGAGTATATTCAATGTACTCTGTGGTGCGATGTGCGATGAAGAGAATCTATTTAAAACGACGCCATCTAGCAATATCGATGCCACATAGTATCGATGCCACCTAGTATCTATACGGATTCCTAGATGGCGTTATTAAACTACAGTTTTGGCAATTAGTGAGTCGCTGATGCTGCCATCTGATGAAAAAATAAAGAAAAAAAAAACAGCCAGTTCAATAGCCAGATTTAGGGCGTTGTCATTTCTTTGTATGGGATTGGGTATCTGTAGTATATGTAATCTGTGATATGAGTAAGTATGTTCATCATAAAGTGGTGACACTTAGACCTAAATATTTTTCACTTAGACCTAAGTATTGCAGACCTATGATGGCACTACTTGCCGACAACTGCTAGTTGGTTTTGAGTCACCCACAAGCAGCGTTTTCATCTACCTATTTATTTAAATTCTTTTACTCTTTTCCCATTCGAAGTGACCTAAGTGCGATAGTGGCGCCCTCATTTTTCCAAACTCTTTTTTGCGCAGCTGTACAGCTTAAACTATACTTGCTCATTAAATAAGGTGTCCTTTGTTTGGATATGAATAGTCTTGATCCAGAGCGATCTAGTAGTTATTCCTTTTGTAACTCATTCCAAACTGGCATTGGTTTGCCCGCATAGAAACCAGCTGCTCCCAGTGGCGTAGCGTGCCTTGGTGGGGCCCCGTATAAAAATTTGTTTTGGGGCCCTTATGAAGGGTAAAGATTTCTCACAAAAGAAAAAAAAATGTTTGCATAAATTTAAAAGAAATATTTATTCATCATAATTATCTATCTGTCACTATTTTCAAAATTTTACAAACAATTCAAATTAAATTTACACTTGTAGCGTTGTGTTGCGCGTTGCATTCGCGTCGTCGCGCGTCGCGTCTAGAATATACTTAACATACCTCCCGCCGCGCCGCCAGCGCTCGCTCGCGTGGCCAGTCGGCTCCCCGCTACGCACCGAGATAGATCGCACCGCGCACGCTGCGATCGTGCGACGGCCGCCTTGTTATACTTACTGTTACATTTAACATTAACCCTCCAACGGCAACGGTTAATCAAAGTAACCCTTCGCGCGCTGTGTCCGACTCTAGTTCGAATATTTGTAACGATACGAATTCGAATACGAAACGTGTTCGGCCGCGCTGCGCTTTCTGTAAACGGTTTGGTCATTCGATAGATGAATGCAAAATTAAAATAAAATCGGGTGACCAAGATAATAATGCACCGCTGATGACCGCTGTCATGTTACGGCTGCGGTCGACAAGGAGTAATACGCTCGAAGTGTCCAACGTGTAAAGGCACGCCCCCCGCCGATATAGCTGGATACAGGTGCTACCGAGAGTATCGCTAGTCCCGGACTCTATAAAATATTATTAGACAGTGGGACCACTTTCACGAAAACACGTCGCAACCTCGGCCTCGCCAATGGAACGCAGCAGGTACGTGAGTTATTATCATGTGAAACGAACGTCACCATTCTGGGACGCGTTATCCCCACCACTTTCCTAGTGATACCGGAAGCGGATAACAGGACGCTTCTAGGACAGGACTTTATCGTTAGAGCAGGTATATTAGTGGACCTCCAACATAACTGTTGGCATTTTTGTAATCTCCCAGGGCAGAAGTATACTTTTGTGCAGTATTTTAACCTTACATCCACCAGCGATGCAGAGCTGATGCAGGTTGATACCACTGGCTTGGCGCTGAGAGAGGATGAAGGGACGAAGGTGTCACCTGCTCAAAGGACACAACTCAACCAGCTCATAACTGAGAGAGTTGAGCGCTTCGCCACCGAAGGACCTCCTACAACTTACGCTACTCATCACATTCGGGTTGACGAGAAGCAGGAACCGACCGCTTCACCACCCTATAGGATGTCGCAAGGTAAGAGAGAGTTGTTGGACGGTGAGCTAGAGAAGCTGCTGCGCGCAGATGTAATAGAGGAGTGCGAGTCGCCATGGGCTGCCAACGTCGTCTTAGTTACGAAGAAGGATGGCGGAGTCCGCTTATGTGTGGACTACCGTAAGCTCAACGCCGCACAGTGGGCCCATACTGAAAATTAATGGACTTAGGCAACAAAGTTCCAATATCGGTGCGATTTTTTTTTATATGACGTGTTATGATATTCCTGACAACTTTTACTCCTATAAAATTTCTTCTAAAGTTGATAGTTTGTCTTGAAAAAAATGAATTAGATTTTTTTGTATGGAGCGAATCACGTTTAATTTTTTTTCTTCAATTGTGCGAATATGTTGGGTGTGTGGCGTGAATATATGATAGCAAGAGTTATTTTCTATCCACGAAAAAAAAATCTGCGCCGGCCATCCGCGGCAGCGCGAGTAATCATTCGGTAAAAAAAAAAATTTTGTAAGATTTTTTTGCCATTTAAAATAAATTCAAAGTGCATTTTTGGCTCATTTGGCTGTTTTAGCCATCTTTTTAGTTAAATATATAGTTTTAATAGCGCATAGGTACTTATAACTAGTAATTCTGGTAGAGATTTAGTTATTATTGCTTGTTATTGGTAGCACCTGCATTGTGATTGATGACTCATTTGTTTGTGCGCTCGGCTAAGTGCATAACTAATGAGTCATCGAAAAATGCTCGTCTCTGATTGGCTGAATAATTTTCACTCACTGTTATGTCCACTGAGTAATTAACACTGACTATAAATATAAAGACATTCATTAAGTCCATCTAGTTTCGCTCTTGTCGCTTAATTGTGAACACAGTGAAATACTTTTATTTTTATATTTACATTAGAGCTATGGCTGGATTTTGTACCAACCTAGATCTTTTTGTGAAGTTAAGAAGTGGCGGTGATCTGAAAAATCATATGTTTCTATATGAAAGTATCATTTCTGTCTTGACTACCGAAGTTTCTGAAGAAGACAAGAACCGAATCAAGGAGTTCTGTCGACTTTTTTGTGTAAATCTAAATAAAAAGTGGATGGAGTCAAGTAGAAATCAAAAAACTTTTATGAATCGTGTAAGTAATCGCAAGTGGTTGGAAAAAAACATCAACTGGCCTGTTTGTGACAGTGTTGACCTGAGAGAGATGGGCTTTTCGAACGCAGCCTTACCTGAGCCTGTGGATATAGATTCCCATGTTCCTACTCTTGCAATATGTACTGCGGAAGCGGGAACATCTACAGAAAAGGAGCACAGAAAACCGTTCGAAGAGTTAAGAAATAAGCAAAAAAAAAGACGTTCTACTTCCATAGTAGAAGAAAATTCCGAGGAAGAGTTGCAGCACTGGTACATAACAAAATTAAAAGACAATGGCAAAACGAATCTGGCAAAAGTGGTCGAATACCTTTCCAGTAATCCAGATGCACTATCCGAAGTAGACGAGCGACTATTCAAAAAGCAGAGCTTAAGTACTGTCTCTGAAGATAAGTGTTTAGCTCTTTATACATCAGTTGCGCTCTCGAAATGGAAGTACTTAGCTCTTCGACAATTTCTGAAAGAAGAAAACTGTGCTGCCTTTTCATCTTATCCAAAGCTTGTAAATGCCAAGAAAAGATGTTACCCACCACAAGAGAGTATGGAGATTACCGAAAAAGGAGCTCAGATTAAATTGCAAGCGCTATTAGACCACACTGTGGAGAGGATTTTACTAGATATGAATTCTGTTGGTAGGTCTCAAAATGAAGAACTCAAGTTGACCTGGAAATGGGGACTTGATGGTTCTTCGTCGCAGAGTAATTATAAACAGAAAACATTAAACACAGCTACAGAGTTCGATGATTCAACAGTAGTCATGATAAGCATCGTCCCTCTTCGGCTAGTGTCTACTAGCCCATCATCTGGGAATGAAAATATAGTTTGGGAGAACCCCACACCTTGCTCAACTCTGTACTGTCGACCAGTGAAGTTCACCTTCACTTCGGAGACAGCTGATTTTATAAAGTCTGAAGAGTCTGAGATGAAAAAACAAATTGATGAACTAATATCTACACAGTGTGGAAATATTATTGTATCACATGAATTGCATATGACCATGATTGATGGAAAAGTGGCCAATATTATTGCTGAAGTACCATCATATGCAACGTGTCCCATTTGCTTGGCAAAACCGAGCGAAATGAATAATTTAGACGCTTTGACTTCCAAACCACTTCGTGAAGAAATTTACAAACAAGGAATTTCTTCACTGCATATGAAGATTCGGTGTATGGAATGTCTTCTCCATATATCTTATAATCTGGATTTTCAACGATGGACTGCTCGAGGTGAACATAAGGCTTTGAAACAAGCTAAAAAAATTACTACGCAACAAGAGTTTCGTGAGCAAACTGGACTGCTGATTGATATAGTCAAGCAGGTATGTATTTAATTTTCGCTCTTTTTATGTTGTTTGTGTATTATATCTCTATGTATTGTATATTACAGTATTTTTTTCCCATTTTAGGGTTTTGGAACTACAAATGACGGGAATACTGCGAGGCGCTTTTTCCAAGATTACAAAAGATCATCCAGAATAACGGGAATTGACGAAAATCTGATTTTCAGATTTTCCGTTATTCTACAAGCCATATCATCAGGCAAAAACATTGACTGTGAAAAATTTAGAAGATACTGTAGAGAAACAGCTGATGTGTACGTGCAACACTATTCGTGGTACTACATGCCAGTTAGTGTACATAAACTTCTAATGCACGGTGCAGACATCTGTAACCACTTTGGTGTTTTGCCAATCGGTAAGTAAAAAATAAATATAGTTTGATGTATTATTTGACTCGATTGCGTTTTGAAATTAAAATGTATGTACTTATTCGTTTTAGGTACCTTATCTGAAGAAGCTTCGGAAGCCCGTAATAAGGACTTCAGAAACGTCAGGGAGAGGCACACTCGAAAAACGGGGAGAATAGCAACAAACGAAGACATCCTCCATGGACTTCTAATAAGCTCTGATCCCCACATATCCTACATAAGGCCTAAAATAATGAAACAGGTTCATAATGAGTTGTTGCCTGAAGCAATTCAGTTGTTACAGACTACTGAGCCTCCCTGTGACAGTGAGATTATGGAGGAAGAAGAATGCCTCACAGCAGAGTCCGAAAATTTGCCGGACCCACTAGCACTTCTGGAACAAGAAATAATGTGATCCGGCTCTAGATTATTCCCACAAAAGCCCATCAGGGCTAGGAATATGACAAACAGCCCTTTTCAGGGCTACAATTACTTCAAAGTTTCATATTGATCGAACGTACGATAACTTATACTATAATATACATACGCTTGATTATATAGATAATTATCAACGACTTGCCCGTACAAATTTAAATTATTTCACCTATCATTAACAAAATTAGTATAACCTGAAACTTATTACGATATTTATTCAACAATAGATCACGTGCAGTTAAAAAAATAACACAGCCAATCAGAGACAAGCATTTTTCGGTGACTCGTTTGTTATGCGCTTAGCCGAGCGCACAAACAAATGAGTCATTAATCACAATGCAAGTGCTACCGATAACATGCAATAATAACAAAATCTCTGGATTTGTGCCCGGTTGATGGCAATAGGCTCGCCCCCTATTACATGGGACTTAAACATAACTGGCGAAATGTGGGTGTACCTGCTACAGGGACACCTCTGCCCAACCCTTCGGGGAAACAAGGCGTGATGTTATGTATGTTATTTAACTAAAAAGAAGGCTAAAACAGCCAAATGAGCCAAAAATGTACTTTGAATTTATTTTAAATGGCAAAAAAATTCTTACAAAACAATTTTTTTTTTACCGAATGATTACTCGCGCTGCCGCGGATGGCCGGCGCAGATTTTTTTTTTCGTGGATAGAGAATAACTCTAGCTATCATATATTCACGCCACACACCCAACATATTCGCACAATTGAAGAAAAAAAATTAAACGTGATTCGCTCCATACAAAAAAATCTAATTCATTTTTTTCAAGACAAACTATCAACTTTAGAAGAAATTTTATAGGAGTAAAAGTTGTCAGGAATATCATAACACGTCATATAAAAAAAAATCGCATCGATATTGGAACTTTGTTGCCTAAGTCCACTAATTTTCAGTATGGGCCCACTGTGCGCCGTGACAGAGCCGGATAGGTACCCACTCCCGCGCATGGAAGACGTACTTCATGCTGCGATGACGACGCTAGACCTTCACTCCGGTTACTTTCAGGTTTGTGTCGCTGAAGAGGACCGCGACAAAACTGCATTCGTTACACCCTCCGGCACCTATAGGTTTAAGAGGATGCCGATGGGCCTTCGCAACTCTGGCGCCACGTTTCAGAGATTAATAGATCGTTTCAAGTCAAACCTGAGTGTGCCTATTCAAGGACAAGAGGCACGTGACAGCTCCGATATCCCACCAGACCCCAAGGAAGTAGGCCTGTGATTATACTTGGATATCTAGACGATCTAATAATCTTGTCACCGAGTTTCCAAGGTCATATTGAAGATCTTGAAGCTGTTTTCGATAAACTCAAAAAGTTTGACCTTCGAGTCAATCGAAAGAAAAGCTGCTTCGCCCGTGACTCTGTAAAATTCCTTGGTCACATAATTGTTCCTGGAGGTCTACAAGTAGACCCGGAGAAAACCTCAGCTATTGCTGACATGCCTGCCCCGAAGAACGAGAAGCAGCTCAAAGGTTTCTTGGCCACATCCAGCTGGTTTCGACGGTTTGTACCGAACTACGCTACAATCGCCAAGCCTTTGACTATTACTATTACTTTGGCTATTTCCTATTTCTTTGGACACAATAGTTGCTAAGGTGTTTGACAGCATTCTTAATAAACAACTAAATAAATACCTAAAGTTATACGATAATCAGTTCGGTTTTCGGCGGGGCCGACCACAATCTTTTACGAAACAATCTTATTTCAGGAGAGTTTTGTTTCAAGCTTACAATAACATAACTCATATTCGTACCACGACCTTCATCGTTCAAGAATGTTTTATTCCTGCTTAGTGCTGGGAAAGAACGAACTATTTGTAAGATTTGTCTATTGCCTGCTATAATAGAAAAGAAACAACGCTATGTGAACTGTACAGCGCTGTCCCTTTCACACGTTGGTCCGAATCGAAACTACGAAGTATTGGTCTTGAAGCAAAATATTATTTTCTTTTACTTAAAATATTACTTTGCATTAGAATCTAATTTTTATGAGTAATTTCCATGAAATTGACACAAATATTAAAAGATTTGGCTTTGAAAAATAAGAAAAACATTTGAAAAAATTAAAAATAAGCTACGGCTAAGCTGTTACATGATATAAATCGGAACAGAACGAAATTTGAAACTCGGGCCGCATTCGGAGTTACGCCTTAATCGCTCACATCAATATTTTGCGTACCGATTTAGATATGCTTGCACAAGATGGTTGGATTACAGTATTTCTATGAGTATAAACAACAAATTTCTTCTTCTTTGATTAGGTGACGACTGTAGCCAGAAGCACAATTTCCAAAATGCCACGTTAGTTTAAAGATATGGTGCAACTCAAAACAAAACAGCACAACTGTCATTTTGACAGCGCTCACGGTGATATTAATTTTATTAACAGCGTTACCGCAAGATGGCGCATGCTATGACGTCATGTATGACGATTCACAGCACGTTGTTATCGCGCTGACACTAATTCGGTATGGGTGTTAGCACGCTCTAATCGATTGCAGCGTAACTCTGAACACAGCTTCGATGTAGCGATATTTTTGTTTACAAGTGGATAACTACTACGAGGTTGAACTTATTTAAAAATATTTGCTAATGAATTTATGATCTAACTGGCTACAAAGTCGACATGGAATCAAGGGAAGGTTAAGGTTACTCAGTGAATAAGTTTTAAAACAAAGAAATGTGTAATGTTTTGACGAAGAT
Source organism: Agrochola litura (assembly GCA_949152395.1). Classification (NCBI taxonomy): domain Eukaryota; kingdom Metazoa; phylum Arthropoda; class Insecta; order Lepidoptera; family Noctuidae; genus Agrochola; species Agrochola litura. The sequence goes on from OX424511.1 coordinate 9,435,641, forward strand.
AGTTCGAAACAATACATTGTCGTCAGACTCAGTGATTAGTGTTTTGTTATATTGCAGTCGGGTTTCCGGGCGGCAGCTAGAGGTACTCTGGGAATTTTTATTTTTCTGTGTTATCCGCTTCCAAAAACTCAAATGTTTCGCCATCAAACAAGAAATTAATTACACATGTACTAAAATCTATAGATACACAATTCATTCGGCAAGTTTACGTAAATAAATACATTTTATTAACTTTACATGACACGAAAATGTTTTTTCTTAATATAAATTGCAAAACAATAATATTTCCGTCGAGTTCGAGGAACTTTTTTAAGATTGCTAAATTTGACATTAAAACAATATTGCTAGTTGTCAAAAGTTACGTCGTGGTACGAATTGAATGAACTTTTAGAGGTGACGTCACCAAAATCGCTAAGAAAATGAGATTGTTTCAACATTACAATAAGCTTATTTTATGGACGTCATGGTAGGAAAAGTCAAAGTAAGATTATAATAATACTGCTATAAGAGCTGGTGGTAGGCCCCCAGACTGTCTACAGAAACTGCAATATTGTGTTTTAAGAGTGCTGTTAAATACTATACTGAGAGAAAAACATTCGTGTACGCTTGCTTTCTCGACCTTTCCAAAGCCTTTGACCTGGTTTCATATGATATCTTGTGGAATAAAATGAAATCATCCCATATGCCGAATGAACTTATCAACATCTTTATGTATTGGTATGGGAACCAGGTAAACAACGTGAAGTGGGCGGGCACGTTATCGGACCCGTATAGGTTGGAATGTGGGGTGAGGCAGGGGGGGTTGAGCTCTCCCTCCATTTTTAACCTGTACATCAATGGGCTGATCGAGGCGCTCAGTGAGCAACATATAGGGTGTCATATAGATGGCGTCTGTTTTAATAACGTTAGCTACGCGGACGATATGGTGCTGCTGAGCGCCTCGGTCTGCGGACTCAGAAGGCTGATGAGTATCTGTGAGGGTTATGCAGCTAATCACGGACTGTTGTACAATGTAAAAAAGAGTCAGTGTATGGTTTTCCAGGGTGGACCTAGAAAAGTAACAGAAATGCCACCAATTAAACTGAATGGCTCAGCTTTAGAAAGGGTAGACAAATTTTAATACTTAGGCCACCTAGTGACACCTACCCTGAAAGATGATGCGGACATTGAAAGGGAGCGGAGGGCGCTGTCGGTCAGAGCGCACATGGTAATCCGTAGGTTTGCTAGGTGTTCAAGTGAAGTTAAACTAACTCTTTTTAGAGTATACTGCACCACAATGTACACATGCAGCCTGTGGACTGACTACACGCAAAAATCGTACAGTGCCCTTCGCGTCCAGTTTAACGTCTTGCAGCGCATCGACAATGTTTGCGGAAGCCCGCGTTGATTGTTTCTACGCAACAATGCGCAAGCGAAGCACTTCGCTGGTGCGGCGAGTGCGGGGGAGCGCCAACAGCATGCTGGTCGCGCTCGCGGGAAGATTTGACTGTGCCATCATGACTCACTGTTGTGAACGGCACGTGGCGCGCTTGGGAGTATAAAATTTATATTTCCAAGCGTGTTATGTGTCGCTTTCTTTTTAAACTGAAATTACATTTTAACTGTAATTTATGACGAAAAATGCAATGTATTCTTATTTGTTTTTTAATTTTTAATTTGAGTTTTAAAATTTTGATTGTATTTTAATTTTGATTTTAATCTTATTTTATTGAATTTTACATTATTTTATTTCAATTCTATTTTAATTTTATTTGTAAATGTGTATGCCTATTCTAAAATAATATGAGTCCATGTTACTCGAAATAAATTATTTGAATTTGACTGACCTGCTTAAGAAGAACAACAGTTGGAGATGGCATGATGAGCAGCAAACCGCTTTCGAGCGCATCAAGGAGCTCCTGGTCACCGCTCCCATTCTTCGCCAAGCTGAGGAGTCCAAGCCTTTTTCTCTCCGGACAGATAGCAGTGGCTACTGTCTCGGCGCAGTTTTGATGCAGGGGGAGGGCCCCGACGAAAGGCCCATAGAGTACGCCAGTCGCCTCCTCTCGCCAGCCGAGCGCAACTACACTACCACCGAGAGAGAAGCCCTTTCCGTCGTCTGGGCGGTCACTAAGTTCAGAGGTTACGTGGAAGGCTCGGAAGTAGTGATTAAGTCCGACCATCAGCCGTTACGTTCGACAGTGCTGCTTGACGCCCGAAATGTCCACGAACGTAATCAATCTCTGCAGAAAAAGTACGCAGATGAAGGCAGATGCGCCCCCCCAGAATACAAGGTAGGTGATCTCGTTTTGTTGAAAACGCAAGGAATGAATGATGTCGGCCCCGGGCAGTCGGCGAAATTTATACACCGGAGGGATGGCCCTTATCGCATCCGCGAAGTAGTAAGCACTTACCTAGTGGAGGGTGTTACTAGAGGTGAGCACGTAGGACGTTACCACGTTTCTGATTTGACTCTATTCATCGGAGATGTCGAGGCTCCGGTTAGAGAGAAGCGCAGACGCGGTCGACTACGTAGATTTGATTGCTAGCCCGAACGCGAGGGCGCTATGTTCGAACTAGAGGGGGAGTGTGTAGCGTTGTGTTGAGCGTTGCATTCGCGTCGCCGCACAGTGGAACGAATGTATGGGAGCGGTTGGACGTAGACATTTCCGAAAAAAAAGAGTAAAATTATGCCAAACTAATGATGCCATCTTATTCGATTACTTAATGCCTTCATAACTTGTGGTGATGAATTTCTTCATAACTCCCATATTTCGGGAGTAATTTGAGAAAATGTGAAATTTTACTATGAAAATGAGTGTATCGAGCTCTCTCCCTCCTGATTCCGGGCTTGTTTCAAGTAGCGGTCTCTAATATCATAATGCTAATACTAAGAGCTATATTTAATACTAAGACACATAGTGCGCCAAATGTGCACTTTCTGGGATAAAGAGTGATGTTTATTTTATAACACAATTTTTTTATTTTTTGTTTATTTTGTTGATTAAAACCGTTTTTCTAAAGGTTTACCTTATTACAATAACATTTCTGAGCAGCCAATTAGAGAAGATATAAGCTAATTAGGATATATAATTAGGGACTTAAGGTTTACATATAAAACTGATGCACTAATGATTACTGATAAGAACATTGCTATTATTTAATTACTAAATGGCTCTTAATACACTAATTTAGCATGCATCATTTACTAATTATCACAATAACTAATTACCTTGCAATATTTAACAAAGGATACCTGGGATACCTGGATTTTATATAAATAGGTCACTATTAGTAACTTTAAAATCAGTGTTGATTTACACCTCGTTGTATCCAAGCTAATCTCGCAATGTATTTTCCAAATTTTAATACAAATCTTGATATTCACGTTGCTTTATGCGCACGCGCACATAAAGATTTACGCGACTTTAACTATTTGTTCAGTGTTTTAAAAGATAACAGTTGTGTTCAGTTATGTGAAAGTGCTGAAACAAGTTTAAAAGACTGGTGTCGTCGATTTTGCTACCGCATTTATGCAAAATGGACACAGTCTGGAAGAAGCACAGATAAGTTTCGGAAGAAACATGAGATTTGGCTACAGGCTGCAATTCAATGGCCGGAATTACAGAATGAAAATATGGAACCTTCTACAGAAAATATAAGTGACGTCATCGAGCCCATAATTTCTCCTGCTAAATCTGATGCTTCAACTTGTACACATCCTAGTCCTCGTAAATCTTTTGAGGACCTTAGTAACCGGCAAAAAAGAAGACGCACTGAAGATAGTCTTTCATGCAGCAGTAGCAGCGCTGAAATTATGTTTTCGGCCGAAAGGGCGCTTCAAAAGGCAGGACAAAGCGATACAGCTTATGTTATGAAATACTTGACGGAGAATCCAGAAGAGGCCTCAAAAATCAAAGCCTTCATTGAAGGTAAATCAATTCAGGTACGGGAAATATCCCCTTTGAAGGCATTGGCTCTTTATGTATCGATGAACTTATCGAAATGGCGCTATAACACTCTTCGGGATTTCAACACTCAAGAAGGAGCTCTTCAATACCCGAGTTACTACATGTTGGTTAAAGAAAAAATTAAGTGCTATCCGGCCAAAGAAGATCTCACAGTTACAGAGAGCTCTGCAAAAATCAAATTACAAGCCTTGATGGATTTAACCTCAAGAAGACTTATTAGGTCGTTAGAAACCCCTGTTGATCCCAATCAACAGCTCGTATTGACCAGCAAATGGGGTTTTGACGGATCATCTAGCCAAAGCATTTATCATCAAAGGACGAGTGAAGATGAGCAAATCGATCTTGCTAGTAATTTTATGATTAGTCTTGTACCACTGCGGCTCGTCTCAAAAGGTGTAACAATTTGGGAAAACGAGCGACCATCTTCCACTTCATTTTGCCGGCCAATATTGTTTAAGTTTATAAAGGAAACCAAAGAAAATGTGCAGAGAGAGATGGCTGAAATCGAAGCAGAGATTGAAGCCTTAACTCCATCCACCATCACTGATGGAATTAGTGTCAAACACCAACTGCTGTTGACAATGATTGATGGTAAAATTCATTCCATTATATCCAATACAGCAGCTTCAGTGTGTGACATATGCAAGGCTTGTCCTAAAGAAATGAATAATTTAGAGTTAATCAAAGATAAACACGCAAACGAGGACATGTATAAATATAGCTTAAGCACCCTTCACGCTTGGATTCGCTCAATGGAATGCTTATTACACATTTCCTACAAATTAGACATAAAATCATGGCAAGTAAGGGGTGATATAGCAAAAAGGCAAGTTGATGACAGGAAGAAAAGAGTTCAAGAGGCTGTAAGAAGAGAAACGGGCTTACTTCTCGATGTTGTGAAACAAGGCAGTGGATCCACCAACAATGGCAACTCGGCAAGGAGATTTTTTGAAAACTACACTAAATCTGCTGAACTGACCGGAATAGATGCTATGCTTTTAAGAAAAATCTGTGTGATCTTGCAGTGTATTTCATCAGGAGAGAAGATCAACGTAACTAAATTCCGAGAGTTCTGCTTTGATACTGCTAAGCTTTACGTGGAGTTATACCCATGGTATTATATGCCTTCTTCACTTCATAAAATTTTAATGCATGGGCCAGACATAGTTCAGAACATGTCAATTGTGCCCATTGGTTTTCTATCCGAAGAGGCATCTGAGGCTAGAAATAAAGATTTTAGAAAATATAGAGAGGGGCATTCTCGAAAGCATAGCAGTATCTCATGCAATGAAGATATTATGCACAATCTTTTACTGTCTTCTGATCCACTTGTTACAAGTATCCGTCCAAAAGGAAATAAGTTTGTAAAAAAATCTTCTTTTAAGGAATTTTATGAGCTTACGGATTCTGAGAAAAGTGATATCGAATTTGTTAACATAAATGATTTAGCGGACATCGATTCTGAATTTGAATTAATTGATGATGATGATGATGACGAAGATAATTAAATGATGTTATTGTTTTAAAATGTGTAACTTAGTAAATTAGAGCTTACATCTTAATTATTTATTGTACTTTTAATGAAACTAGGTAATTTATTATCAACTTACTTAAAAGTCATACTCTCATCAGTTCTTGTGAATATTTTTGTTAATATATATTTCTGTATATATATAATATATTTATAGACCTCTTAATAAGTCTGTCTGCGGTTTAAAGTAAATACAAATGGGGAAAAAACGTTTTTTTTTTTAAATTTTCATTTCCTTTTATTCCAGAAAGTGCACATTTGGCGCACTATGTGTCTTAGTATTAAATATAGCTCTTAGTATTAGCATTATGATATTAGAGACCGCTACTTGAAACAAGCCCGGAATCAGGAGGGAGAGAGCTCGATACACTCATTTTCATAGTAAAATTTCACATTTTCTCAAATTACTCCCGAAATATGGGAGTTATGAAGAAATTCATCACCACAAGTTATGAAGGCATTAAGTAATCGAATAAGATGGCATCATTAGTTTGGCATAATTTTACTCTTTTTTTTCGGAAATGTCTACGTCCAACCGCTCCCATACATTCGTTCCACTGTGCGCCGCGTCTAGAATATACTTAACATACCTCCCGCCGCCAGCGCTCGCTCGCGTGGCCAGTCGGCTCCCCGCTACGCACCGAGATAGATCGCGCCGCGCACGCTGCGATCGTGCGACGGTCGCCTTGTTATACTTACTGTTACGTTGGTTGTCTCTTGAGAATATCTTATATACATAATAAAGCTACATATTGTGTTATACACTCTAGTTATGTTTTGGCGATCGCGAATTTAGTAGAAAACTTTATTTATTATAATTATTTTAATTACAGAAAAACAGTGTATTAAGTTGAAGGCCGATATAAGAACGGTTGCATATTAGAAAATCAAAACTTTCTCGAGCAAATTTCAAAAGAACAATGTACAAATCAACAAAGTTTAAAATAACGATGGTCATTTGATCAAAAGTTCAGCTGACCAAAGTCTGGAATATCAATGTTTAAATTATTTATTACACTATTGTTTAAAGGTCAAAATGGATTACTGGATAAATTATTTTAATTATCAAATGGATTAACTGAAAAAGGTAAAAATAATATTAATATTAGCGAATAGCGCCTGTCGCGCCTGTCTGATACAGAAAGCCCTTGCACAACATGACCGGTTTGCTAAAATAAAATTTTTAATTTAATAGTCAATTGAGCTTGGTCGACTTCTGTGTGGTTTATAAAAATCGGGGTGCCCTAAAGTCCCGATTGCATCCAGTTTCTCCTGATATAACAACCGTTACACACCCAATGTCGATGGGAAATGATGTTATGGCATCATTTGTGATTATGTAATTTGATTAGTAATGATTTGATATTTTAAAATTACATCTAGCAACTTTTGATCAGTTGATGTCACATACATTGGGATTTAAAAAAAAATCTAAATAAAACATTTGGTCATTTAAATTTTGTTATTTCGTTTATTGTTCTTTTGAAATTTGCTCGAGAAAGTTTTGATTTTCTAATATGCAACCATAAGAACTGACTTCACAAACAATTATATGGAATAACATGTAATTGATCTTATTGCTAGGTTGCACTTTATTACATAGGTTGGCGACTGCGTTCTCAGCGTAAACGGTTGTTACGATGAGTTAACTCTCTCCTTGCCTTTTTTTCGGCAAACTGATTTATTAAATGCATTTATAGCTGATGATGAATTTGGGAAGTTTTTATGAATTTTTGCTTACGCACGTCGGGGGCCCTCGACGCCCGGGTGCCCCGTATAATTGATACGGAAAATACGGCGGTAGCTACGCCCCTGGCTGCTCCATACATTTATTATGCCCGCATAACTCTACAAAATGTAGGGCTCTGATTTTTTTCACGATATCAAGTTTGGTCCCATTGTAAAAGTTGTTCATAATAACGAGTACGATGACACCTATTCAGAGTTTCGGTTACCTACATCTTGCCAGCCTTTGTCCTATGGCAGGTAAATTACAAGGTTATTTTTAATAAAATAGCAAAAAGTAGGTAATGTGTAATGTATAATTTGAAATAATAAATGAATAGGTAAATACATTAAACTCTTGAAACTATTCAGCAAAACTGCTTGAAAGATGAACATTATACGTAATAATAATAATTTATAATAATAATAATTATTATTTTTTATATTTTGAAATGTTTTTTTAATGATTTTTACAAAAATACTTAAAAATGTTAATGATGTACAATTGTACGTAAATGAATTAAAGGATAATAATAATAAATTTATTTCAATAATTGTTTACAATGACAATGAAACAAATGTCATAAAGGCTTTATTTTCTCGTTACAAATTAATTAGACATCTGTAGCCGAACTAGGCGAAAGCTTGTATTTCGGCTATCAGCGCTAAACCTCTCAAGTAATAAAACTTAATAAAAATAGCCATCAAGAAGAAATGTTATTATGTAGATAGAAAAAAAAAAATTGTGATGATAAGTAACATTATTTCGATACAACAAAATAAAATTATATTTAAACAACTAAAGACATTATTTTCATAATTTTCTAGTAAAATCAAAACTCAAATTAAACATTAAATCTGTTAAAAAATACCATAGACGTGGATATATTTAGCAACCTGTTCCGCTTAGCTATTTCTACAGAACCTAATAAAACCCTGAAAGGATTTTTATAAACAGATAGAAAACAGCGATATTCACAATGTTAACACTCGAAATAGGGACAAACTACGAGCTCCCTTTCACCGGCTTAATAAGGTTCATAACTCATTTGTTGGGCTTGGTATAACCTTTTATAACAAGCTACCCTCTTCTTTGCTAGATTTGCCTTTTAATGCGTTTAAAACTAAAGTAAAATCCAACCTCTGTTCAAAGGCATATTATTGTATCAACGACTACTAAGAATAGTTGGTCGCTGTGATTAACTCAAGACAATGTTTATGTTCTTTCTCCAGAATTAGCTTACCTACTGACAGTTTATATGAGTTTATATAATTGTTTATTTTATTTGAATTTATGATTCAATTTTTAATTTATTTTTTACGAGTCAATTTATTTTTATTTTATTTTATTGTTGACATAATCTACTCACTACAATGTTTTGGTTATTAGTTGTATTGCAATTTGTGGTTAGCTAGCGACCTCGACAATTGATCATATTATTTTTTGCCTGAGCAACCGGCAGCAAGTTCGTCATGCTCCCTTAGATGTCACTGCTTGGGGTAGCGTCGGGGGTCGGGTTGCCTCCTTCCCTCAAATATGGCGAGGGGGGTAGTGGCTGATCTTTGCGTTATGCTCGTGAACGCGTGCTGCTTGTGGTGACTGGTCGTCTTGCTGATCATGGTTTTGTTATTGTTACTAGTAATTAACTGTTAATTTTTTTTATCTCGATGGTCCTAGTTTATCATTTATAACTGCCAATTACAGCTTTATGTAAGCGGGCACGCCCTTTATAATAATAATAATAATACCGATGTGGGTATGCACCGTGATGTGGTCGCAGTGGACAACGGGCTCACCCCGCTCTCCATGGCTAAAGAGAACTGGCGCAAACCTGTAATACTTACTACAGATGACCGCAAGGAAGTATGGCAAAGCAAGGCGCTTCACGGGCGCTTCTATTGGGCTCTTCATGAGCCCGGTGTAGATTTTCTAGCGTCCGTATCCTGGCTACGTTTCGGTGACCTTTTCGGGGAAACCGAAGGTTTCGTCTGTGCAATTATGGATGAAGTTATCTTGACGAATAACTACCGGAGACATATTATGAAGGATGGTACGGTTGACGTGTGTCGGGCATGCCATCGTCCGGGTGAGTCCATCAGACATATTATCTCCGGTTGTTCGCGTCTAGCTAACGGCGAGTACCTGCACAGACATAACCAAGTGGCTAGGATTATTCACCAGCAACTTGCTTTGAAATATAAACTTGTGGACTCTGAGGTTCCGTATTACAAGTATGTGCCCGACCCAGTTCTCGAAAAGGACCATGTCACGTTGTACTGGGATCGGTCTATCATTACTGACAGGACTATTATAGCAAATAAGCCTGATATAGTAGTGATAGATCGATTAGCGCGCCGCGCAATGATAGTCGATGTTACCATTCCACATGACGAGAACCTCGTGAAAGCTGAGAAAGAGAAACAAATAAAATATCTCGACATAGCACACGAGGTTGTTGACATGTGGAATGTGAGCTCGGCTATCATTGTGCCGATTGTCATAACGGCAAATGGCCTGATGGCCGAAAGCCTCGACCAACATCTCTCGAGGCTCTCGTTAGGCGGCTGGATCAAGCGCCTGATTCAGAAGGCAGTACTCCTCGATACTGCTCGCATTGTGAGGAGGTTCCTGTCTCTGCAACCCTAACCACCGGTAGCTTGGACCCTGCTCCCGACACCGGCGGAACTCTATTTTTTTATATTTTTAAATGTTTTTTTTATCCTTTTATTTTAAGAAATATTTAAAAATGTAACCAAATAAGAATTAGAATGAATAAAGGAATAATAATCATTTTATTATCAGGCAACTAAGGCCCATAAATAGAATACACAAAATAATCTTATACAATAATAAACTAATACATATTAAAAACCTTATACAACTATGACTATACACGTAATGTTGACGGCGTCGTGTATTGCTGTCTGGAGGCTTTTATTTAGATATTTAGTTCTGTTTACGTTTAGTTTTATTTTTATTTTTTTAAATAATGCTTGAGTATAGTCCTCGATGTTTTTGGTTGGTATATTGGCGTGTGCTAGCTGACATAATATGGCCTATAATTTATCATTTGAATTATGTTTTGTGTTGCATAATGTAGGTTATTTTGTATACTATTGTATGGAATCATTCTCTAACTTGAACAGACAGCTGTGCTGCTGGGGAGTTTGTTGTGCCACTTCTTCTTCCCAGCTAAAGGCACTAGGAAGTGGTGAAGGGTGGGCGTTTTTGGGGGACTGTCTTATGTAATTTTGACGTTCGAAAAGTGCTGATTCTCAGCCTAGTTTGAATAAATGACTTTTGAATTTTGCATTTGAATTTTATGGCTCTTTAGAAATAGCTAAGCGGAACAGATTACTAAATACATATCCACGTCTATTGTATTTTACGCAAAGTCACGCCTGAATCAATTAACTATATTAAATTTGTGTGAATGGATAGTATGTGAGAGTTTGATATGATATTATTATGTGCGTGCGTGAATGTGAGAGGGTGTGTGTTTGTGGTAAGTGGACAATGGTGTCGATTCTCTTGTATGCGTAACCCCAGCAAAATGTTGCGCCTTAGAGAAATGAGAGTATTACAGATAATTAGGAGGAGTTCATAGAGGAGGAGGAATTCATAGGAGTTTTATGTGTTCTTTAAAGTTAAGACTGCTGTCAATTGTAACACCTAGATATTTAATCGTCTGCACACGTTCTAGTGAAGGGTACGAGCAGATAGATTTCAGTTGACACTCGTGTGAGACGATTTTCTGGCTCCTAGTGACTTACATTCCCAATGCCAAAACAAACAAATTTCGTCTTGTCTACAATGAGTCTTATTTTATTTTATTTATTTGGCTCACCAACAATTGGATACACCGATACAAAGATATGAGATACATGTAATAAACTTATAGACTAGTGTAGGTACCAATTTCTTACAGATAAGCACATCATGCATTACCTATTTGTTGTTTAGTGTCTACTTAAAATTAGATGAGTTCTTATACTCACCGAACATAATTATTATTTCAACAAAATTCCAATTTAAAATCTATAATTCAATTTAAAACAAAAATTTAAATAATAATTAAAATCACATAAAATTAAAATCAATACTAAAAATAAAATCTAAATCAAAACAAAAATTATAATGCGCACATGTTTCAAAATGTATTGTACCTACATTAGTTTATTCCTCTAATTCGTCAACGGATAATCCTTTAAAATCATTGTAATAATGCATTTGCACCTCTTGAGATGGATGTGATTTTATTTTATTACATATTTCTGTTCGTATTCTTTTCAACGAATCTGAAATATGAATACATTTGATGGTCGCCCGAGAAACTACTATATAACTAGGTGTGAAATCAGGATCGTTCAGCATGTGTTTTAGTATTTCTTGTTCAAACTCAGATTCAAAGGAAAATATGTCCATCATTCTATGTAAAGCGTCCGGAAACAGTAAACATACTGAAGGAAAATATTGCTCTGTGTCTTCTTTCAAACACTTAACAATTCGTGAACCTAAGGCAGGACATATGGCAACATTAATATCTTTCCATATCTTTTCTTTTTCACCTGTCAACCATGCGTTTCCCATTTCAGAAATATGTTGTTCCATTAATTTAGCGTATTCTGTTACTAGCTTCCAACTAGTGTACAGAGCATAGTTTTCTAACAATTGCATATTCTTTTCCATTTTAATCTTAATCTCTGTAAACAATTTAGCGGGGGTAGTTCTTCTACTCAAAGTGAAGTCTTGGTAATTCCTAAGCAAATATCGAATAAATTCATTGAAATTGGTTTGAACGTAATAAACATCGTTATCTGTTTTACGCCATGAAAGAAAAGCTTCTTCCATTGCTGGATCCACTACCCTTCTAAATCGCTGAAGCTGATCTTCCTCAGATTTACCCCACAATACATAACGCCCAAATAATTCTATGAATTCAATGCTTTGCATACAAAATTTTGTTCCTGCAGGTGACAAAAATTTATCAGTAACAAAATCGTCATCGAATGAATCTACTAAATTTAAATTATATCGAACATGTGTCATTAATGTACTCACAAGACTGTCGCACACGGTGCTATCGGGCACCGAAGTTAAATACGCGTAACTCTTCATGTAAAATTCTGCTTGCACGCTAAGGGGAACTTTTTCAACATTACCTAAACATTTAAGTATTGTTTTATTTGCCCGTGAAGGTAATTTATCGATAAACATACTTAGTGAAGTCCATAGTTCTTTTTCAACGGTTGTATTTTTAACCTTACATATATAACCGAAAGTGTTCCTAAAAATAACTGTTCTGACTGTAGAATTAGTTGTACTGTTCCAAATATTCGTGATAAATGTTTTTAATTCGCAAGGTTTAAGCTTTGAAAACGCTACATGAATTCCTAATTTCAGTAGAGAGACAGGTGCTTCTAATAATTTCGTCAGATGTTTACTGCTTTCACCTTGATTCAATTTGGACATAATGGCGTTAAGTGATGGTACCGCATATTGCAAGTAATCTCCTTTAGAATACAATAAAACAGTTTCTAAGGGAATCAGTGGTCTGGCTACGTGTAAGTGTTGTGCGATATTTTTCCTTACGGTAATTTCGATCTGATCAGTATCACCCCAGTTTATCTTAAAATTGTCGGGAGCATGTTTTTTTGCCATGTCAATTATTTGATTTTGGGAAAGAAGCATGAAGAGACCCTTAAAAACGGCTTTTTGTCCAGTAGATTTGTTCAGATTTCGTAAGTAAGCGTCGGTCCAGTGCTGGGCCAGTGAGTCCGGCCAGAAGACGCGCAGCTTGGCGAGCAGACGTCGTAGCGAGACAGTGTTGTTTGTTCGCAAGGTGTCTATTTCTTTATCGTGACGTGTCAGCAGCTGCGGCTTGTGCTTCAGCGCGTTCAGACACGTTTCCTCGCCCAGACACAGTGACAACGACTCCTCAAACATGTGCTTCCGCCATGATTTGTTTACGTTGTACAAACAAGACATGTCTGTTTTCCACATGTTCTCTTGTCTTATCTTAATTACCTGCTGAATTTTCTTAAGTATGAATGGATATTCACTTATATCTTTTTGCCAATCTGTTATCAAAGTCAAGGCATTCTCTAATTGAACTATAGTCTCACTGAAATCTGAGTCATTTGCAATGTTTTCAAATTGAATCTTTTTCAGTGCGGAATCAAATAAATAAGTAAACAGTTTTCTTCTTTGTTCTTGATTTAGTTTACTTTGGACTTTTTCAAAAGTATTAAATGTCATCTTTTCTTCTACAATTTTCGGCACAGGTTCATCGTGCAAAACTTTATATAAGACTATAGATTCCAGACACATTTGTACATCGTTTTCTGATTCGATGTACACTTCCATGCTGTGGAACAACTGATCCAAAACGTTCCAAGTGTCGGCGTCGAAATCGTGAGTAGATATTTGTGAAAGCAGATGATTCACGAACTGAATCTTGAATTTGAACGGTTCATTAATGTGTCGTTCGTAGAAAAAATGGAGCAACGTTTTAATATGCTGCGGGTTTCTTTTTGCACATGTGATCAAAACTGAGAGCATGGCAAATCGTGAACGGGGTGAGTTCTCTGCAAGTATAAGCTTCTTTAGTTCTGGCAAAGCAACATTAAATGGAAAGTACTCATACCACTGGTCGAACGTTAAGTCCATGGTGTAGGTATCTTGTTCGTTTTCTGAACGAAGAAAAGTTAGATCAGTTCTGTCGATAAAAGTTTGCTTTATGAATTCTTGCTTTTCTTCTTTCGGCATGTTTTTAACGAAATGTCTCAATTTATTAAATTCGCAAAAAGATTGGCCCTGTTCTTTCATTTGTTTAAATAGAAAAGGTTTTATTTCTTTCTTTTCCAAATATTTTGCTACTACGGACAAGTCAGTTATGTCAGAGTACAACTTAGCAAAATTGTCTAATATTCTTTGCGGACACGTTTTCATAAGTTTCTCTGTTTTCTTTTTTCCCAATTCAGGTAAGTAGCTGTATTCTCTATCTTCCACTACGTTTAATACGTCAGCCGTGTGAGACTTTAGTAAAAATAAAATTTCCTCTTTCACATCGTACTTGCTGCGTTCTTCAACCCGCGTATAGAATGTAAGAAAATGAGCAGATCTTCTGCACAAACGTTTAAAAAGAGATAGTGGTATGCACCGTTCGATTTTTATAACATTTTCGATGAAAGGAATAGAGCAGTTTTGCAACCATTTGTAAGCACTGTCGGTTTCTTTCAGATATTCATAAAAGGCTTCGACTCGACTTTCGTCTTTCAGATTAAGTCTAATGTGAAGCATGAGTTTGTTAAATGTTTTGGTGTTCATGCTAGGTAATAGTTGTGTGTGTAGGTACTCTGGGTTGATGATGTTTGCGTACTGCTGCTCGGTGATTAGCCACGTGGATTTTTTAATAGCTGTCGCCGCATACAGCATGTCGTTAGATTTCATTACTTCGATGATATAGCCTACATTTCTGGTTTTACTGGCGATGTCTATTTTCAGAAGGTTGTCTATGTCGCTGTCATCGCCACTAATGTTACATAATTCATAATGTTTATTAGCAACCGCATCTTGGACGAGCTTGTTGTAGTGTTGGCGCTTTTCGCCGAGTGTGTCTCCTTCTAGCGTCACCGGCGGCATTGTGATGAGCTAGAAATTAAATATGAATATTGTTAACTACATTCGGTACAAGTATCCTCACAAAATGCTTGATTAGTGGAGAGCATAGGTATTCTGAATGTTTTGAATTCATTCATGTTTATCGCTGTTTATGGTTACTTATTGGTAAATTTCTTAATTGAACGGCTAGTTTTTAGATTGATCGACTCGGGGCAGCTTACCACAAGCAAAAACAAATGAATACATAAGAATGTCAAGGAAACGTAAGATTATCAATCGTTAAACAGGACTTCACCATTTACCAACGATCTTAGGTTTCCTATACATGACGCCGGAGCCGAACCGGCAGCGGCGCCGGACCGCAAGATGATAAAAAATTTAACGCGCGGCGGTGCGGCGCATGGGCGATATTCAGTCGTAAACGAACATGCGGTCCATCGCCGGTGCGGATCCGGGCAGAGTCATGTACAGGAAGCCTAAGGGTAATATGAAGACGACGTTGGTAGGTAGGTACACCGTCGAAAGAAAACATCACCTTTAGGTACAATTTATACGATCCTGTTTCTTATAAGGATCAATCTCACCACCAAGTTTGAGTACCTACTCGAAAAGTCAGAAATGCAAAAAGCTTTTTAGACACATTTCGTAGGAAATGAGACTCCCATCTTACTTTTCTATGATGGACAGACTGGCCACTACAATACAAACTTAGCGAAAATTTAACTTAAGAATACGTTACGTCCGTGCACGGAAAAACCCTTTTTCGTCTATGACTAAGCTAGCTAGCTATACGAAACATATAATTATTTAATATAGCTGTAAGAAAGCTTGAAATAATTGAAACATTAAGTCTGTGCAAGTATAAAAGTCCAGATTTCGTGGTGCTAAACCATTCGTGTCAGTCACAGCGCCTGTTAAGTGATGCAACTAGCATCAGTTTTGCGCTCTCGAAAATATGGTTTATTTCGCCTTTGATTTACTTAATGAAGATATTTATCGTATAATCATAAAATAAAATTTTGATTTTATTTCAAGGATAGCTGTAGACTAATGTGTGATTTTTGAATTTCTTGATATAGGAAAAATACATTAGGTACTGACAGGGTTTAAAAAAAAAGGTTATTTCAACATTTTTTTTCTGCTATATTTTGTATGGAAGTTGAAAAAAGTGGTTCCCCTATGTACAAGTAGACCATATAATGATAATAATGATATTTTTTAATTTTCAAAATCAATAATAGTTTCTTCTAACAAAACGATCAAACGTCAGTCTCGCGTCAATTCTTGGAAAACTTGTTGCGAGTTTTAGTGATTTTCCACGAATCCTTAATTTATTTGAAAAATCCCTTTCCGCTATTTACAAGACAAAGAATTCGACTTTTCAAATCACAAATAATTTTGTTTAAATTCTGTTTCCTTTCTCACAACTAATGAACAAAATTAATACGTAAGTATAACTTCATACTTTGAGAACTGAATTTAGATACTTACTAAGTTTATTGCTTGTCCCAAATTCAAAATTCATTTATTTATGTTACACGTCCGTGTTTGGGTCACAGAAATTCATATGTGTACCAAATTTCAACTTTATTGGTTCATTACATTCGGAGCATATTGGCTGTGACAGACGGACAGACAAACACACCAGTGATCCTATAAGGGTTCCGTTTTATCATTCGGACGTACGGAACCCTAAACATATCTTTAGGAGGTTGGTAGGTACCTATTTTGTTGTGATGTGTTTTACTGATATTATTTTATAAACCATGTGAAATTATGATCCATCGAGAGTGTTGATTAAATTATAATTGAGCCTGATAAGGTTGACACTGATATTAAAATATGACACACTGAGTCACTAAATATACAGGGTGTCGCTGTCAGGGACATCGATGCGAAAACTGAAACCATGGATTCAGTCTTAGATGAATGATTGGTCTCGCTGCGCTCGACCGCAGCGAGACCAATCATTCATTTAAGGATTCAGTACATGATTCTGAACCTAAAATATTTTGTCGGTTATTAAAAAAAAAAAAAAGCTGTTTCATAGAAAAGTGCAATACGCGGTCAAAATGTATGGAACAGCTGATTTTTTTAATGGGACGATAACTGACTTTTAATGATTTTATACTGAAGATGACGTCTAAAGGAGTAGTGTTAGTGATTTGAAAAAAATATATGTTAAATTAGAGCCTATTACATGGGACTTAAAACATAACTGGCGAAATGTGGGTGTACCTGCTACAGGGACACCTCTGCCCAACCCTTCGGGGAAACAAGGCGTGATGTTATGTGTGTGATGTTATGTAAATTAGAGCATTTTTTCAATATTTTAATATACCTAGGCATATTTTTAGTTATGCTTATACTACATAGTGAAATTAATTTGTAAAGTTATGTCTAACGCGGATAAAAAACTGAGAATGACGCAAAATCTATCAAGCGTATTTTTCTGATAACTTTTAAAGATAATTAAATTATCGATCTTTTAGCATACGTGTTTTATTAAAATACTTTTTGTTTTACGTGTAATAGATTAATAATGCGTCTAATTTGGGACATCGCTCCTTGATGGGCGAGTCCTATTACTGGCTGGACGTACAACGCGTTGCGTGAGCTCAGTACAGAACACGCAAGCTAACCATTCAAGGTCACTGTCATATATCTGCGTCTTAAATAACCGACGAAAAATTTTAACGCAGGGGTGTTCAGAATCATGTACTGAATCCATGGTTTCAGTTTTCGCGTCGATGTCCCTGCCACCCCGTATAGGTACCTAGGTAAATATTGAACTCTTACATAATGTAAATAAAACATCATCATTTTTTAATTTTTAATTCTAACAATACGAAAGTAACTCTCGTCTGACTGTCTGTTACCTTCTCACGCCTAAATGGCTAAACGGATTTCGATGAAATTTGGCACAGGGATAGATGGCCTTTTTTTTTTTTTTTTTGGCTGGGAAATTATCAAATAACTTCTCCCACTCTAATAAGTGTCAGACTCTTACTGACTAAAACCCACCCGTGTTCCTTCAGTTGCCATGTTGCCGGGGGGCCACGATATCCCTATCGGCCCATATTCGCAGCCCCGGCAGGCATTGGCCCTAGCGGACCCCGTCAATTCTGCTGACATCTCTTTGAGGCGCGCGTGGAACAAAACGCGCCGTCGACCCGGGCTTGGTCCTTATCGGACGGCGAGCTACCCATTGCTCACCGTCCGCAAGCCCGCGCCTACGGTGGCCGGAAATCTGCCTGTGATTCCCGACGCCCAGGGCGTCTCGTCCTGCGGCGGTTAGGGGCGCGAGGGCGCGAAATTTGCCTCTCCCTCACGCGCTCCGCCTCCTCCTTCGCGAGCATTACTGCTTCGCAGAAGGTGACGGCCTCCCATTTCCTCTCGCTCCGTAGCATGGCCCGAATCAGGACCGGACGCGAGAGATCACTGCCGCCGATCGCCTCCACGAGGACACGGCGATGCCCTGCCCAAGCCGGGCAGACCTCCACCGTATGCTCCACCGTGTCCTCCGGGCGATCCACACAGTGACGACACCCGGGCGTTTCCTCCCGCATTATCCTGAATAGGTACCTCCGGAAGCAGCCGTGTCCGGTGAGGACCTGCGTCAGGCGGAGAGCCTCCGGCAGGAGGCGTTTGGACCTCCCAGATTGGGCAGGAGCCGCTTCAAGGCAGCCCCCGCCCGGTCCAGTCTGGGAGCCAAACGTCGGAAATGCTCCACGAAGTTCCACCGGCTGTCGAGGACCAGTCCCAGATACTTCATCGTCGACTCGACGCCGATGTGAACCCCTCCCGCCATTACCTGGGAACTCGACGGTGGCACACTACGAGGACCATAGAAACCCATGGCCTCGGACTTGTGCAGGGCCACCTCGAGTCCCAACTGCCGGATTCTGTCGACGATTGTCGCAACCCCGCGTGTCGCTAAGTCGGCCGCCGCCTGGTACGACCTCCCCTGCGCCAGGACCAGCGTAACAAACGACGCTGACGCCGGTAGGGAGGTCGGCGCGCAGCACCCAGTCGTATCCGATGTCCCACAGATGCGGCTCCAGGACCGATCCCTGTGGAACACCGCACGACATCTCTCGCCGGTTCCACTCTCCTTGGTGACCGGGGTAGATGACAACCCTGTCCGTCAAATAGGCCTCGAACACACGACAGAGGTAGGTCGGCATCCGGTGATACCGAAGTGCCTCCGTGATGCAACTCCAGGGCAGGGTGTTGAAGGCATTGGCGATGTCTAGAGACACCGCCAAGACGACTCCACCCCGGGCCACAACATCCCCCGTCGTGAGGGCCCGCACGCGCATGATGGCGTCCCCTGCGGAAACCAAATTGGCTCTCCGCCAGATCCGGCCCCACCCGCACCAGCTGCCCGACGAGGCGGTCTGCAATGACTCTTTCAAAGAGCTTGCCCACCTCGTCGAGCAGCACAATGGGCCGATAGGCGGACGGAGAGTCCGCTGGGCGACCCGGCTTCCTGATGAGGACCAGTTTCCCAGTCTTCTAGCGAAGTGGGAACTGGCCCCTCTCCATGCATGCGCTTAGGAGCCCCCTTAGTCGAGGCCCGAGAGTCCCCATGGCCAGGACCCAGGCTTTTCCGGGTATGCCATCGGGTCCTGGGGCGGTATTCTTCGCACTCATCTTGCGTACCGCCACTCTCATCTCTACCTCGGTCACCTCCGGAGCATCGTCGTCGTCGTCGGCGGTGTGGTCCGCATCGGGCACCGCAATGGGCGGAGCCATGGGCGGGGGCGTATGTTCCCCTCTTGAAGGGAACAGAGCGCTCACCACGTCCTCCACAAGCTGGGGCCAGAGACTGCGTCAGCGGGGGAGCCCATGGGCGGAGTTTCTCCCGCACCATCTTATATGGGCGTCCCCACGGGTCATAGACCATGGCCTGGGTTAGGTAGGACATAGGATACTTTCTTTTTATACCGGTAGTACGTTCTCGTCGGATAATTTCCGAACTCCACACGGACGAAGCTGCGAGCAAAGGCTAGTCTCTCATAAATTAATGATAATATTCGTGATATATCTTATTAATTAGGTACCTACTTATTACTGGTATTCAACTGCATCCAGTAAGACTGGAAGCCGACCACAACATAGTTGGGAACAGGCTATCAGATGATGACTGAATAGTTAAGAAGAATTTGGGGAAGGCCTTTGCTCAGCAGTGGAATAGTATAATAGGCTAACTTTAGGTAAAATAATAATAGTGTATACAGCCTAAGGGGATTATCGTTGGTTTGTGCCTCATTCCATTTAAGACTGGCCCGCATACGTACGGTTTCCTGATCAGTATGAGTATTCCTGATTTGGAATTCCGTGAGACTAGCGTAGACGTTCGTTTTTTTTTCTTTTGTTTCCGAAACGAACGTCAGGTTTTTTCCGTTCGGAAAATGTACGAACGTGTGCGCCTCGTTGAACATTTTGTATGTAAGGCAAGCATTCAGGTTTCCGAATCAGGAATCCTGATCTGTACCCTAATTGCGTAATACAACACAATCTGTTTCTGTGATTTGAAACAGACTGCTAATCCATTGCTTCATAAGTTGAATAAAAAAAAATCTGCTCAACAACGTAAATAACGCAATGAATGTTGTTGAACTGTCAAAATGAAACAATTTAGGCTTTAGGCTTATTTGTTTACGAAAATAAGTTACGCAATTGGGGTAGGTACAGGAAACCGTACGTACACTGAAAAAACTAAATAACAAAAACAGTTGAGCTATTGTGAAAATAGCTAAACTTTGATAACTCACAACCAAAGTTGGTTTAAATGCAAGCCAACTGCATTCAGTTACATCGTTAAAACGAGTTTTGTTATTTGAGTCAAGCTACTTTTTACAAAACTTTAAATTATTGGTTGTCAATACTATTTAGCTAGGTATTAACTCAACTAGAACAAGAAACAAATTAAACATTAAACAAACTCTTGTTAATTATTTACACGACAGTTTGTTTTACAAACAATCAAATTTTTTTTACCAATGTTTATGTTATTAGCAGGATTTTACGTGTTTAATTATAACAATACAGGTTTGTAGTTTATAGCTGTACTTGAAGTTATTACATATTTAAAATAGTAGTCATAGCACAACATTTTATTACGTGCAATAAAACGGATTTTGTAATCACTCTGAGACTCTGAGTTGACATTGACATTTGACAGTTCACATTCATTTTCTATCTTGTTATTTGAAAAAATCCAATTCTTGGCTTAGATCTTGTGCTAATGTTATGTTGTTACCTCCAATTCGATTTAAATGTTTTTGTGAACACAAACACACACAGCTACAGCTGCGAAGTTGTGGGGCCTAAATATATTTATTGAGAAGTTTATAGGTGAGTACGTTTTGGAATCCCAAATTCTATTTTATTTAGACATTTACCCCGATAACGCAATTCAGTAAGAGTATTCTTTGGCAGTAGGTTGTTGCTTCGAAAGAATTTGAATTAGAAACCTACATAACAGTAGGTACCTACGACTTTTGACTGGCCTCAACCTCAGGCCTCAACAAAGACTCGGAATTTCGAACCTGTTTAACGCTGATTACAAAATAGTTATACATATTACTTATATAAATATGATGAACTGGTGATTTCAATACAGAATGTAGGTACCTGTAGTTAGTCACATTCAAATTAATGAATTTATGTAAAAAAAATCTCGCATGAAGTTCAAGCTGGCCAAGATCCATGGACCGTTCTCTACCAATTTAGAAATATGTACTTATTATTATAATTAGGTATATTGATTATTTTCAGAATAGGAACACTTCAAAATAGATGTTGTCAGATGCTGAACTAAGAGCATACACCGTGCAAAACTGGCTACACAAATTACTAAATCAAATGCCTTTACAATGCAGTTAAACACAAATCAAGTAAGTATGATATTGATGACCTACTTCTTATCGAGTCAATGACAATTAATATTAGTTCCTCAAAGAATGAAAACAATCCCTAATGGTAAATCAATTGTATCTGACTGCCCGTGATATTTTTTTACAATTTAGCTTTTTACTCATTTACAAACCAAATTACTAGGTATTGTTAATTAATTAAATTTTCATTTTGCAGAATATAATGAAGAAGAAATGGATATGGATGGATCACATCACATGTGCATGAGTCTTCAACTGCAGCCGTTTATTATGGTAGTTGGATCAGAGTAGTCCGTCATGAATGGTGACAACTACCCTTAATGTTCTAGGAATATTTTAAATTAGGTAAGGATTTATTTTATGTCAAGTCAAATCCACTATAATATACTTTTTGCTGTGCCCTACGTGGTCCGTAATTGTACCTTAGCTTTAAGCCATTGTAACACCTAAACCTACATTATGGAATGCAAATAAAGATGAATATGAATATACCGGGTGATTTTTTTTACCGTCTCGAAATTTTTACAGGCTGTTCTACCCATGAATATAAACAACTTTCACTATGGGAGCAAATCTGAAATCATGAAAATAAAATCAGCTGTTTATACAAAAGTTCAATACCTACTTGACCAAAATGTATGAAACAGCTGACTTTTTTTCGTGATTTTAGTGAAAGTTGTTTATATTCATGGGTAGAACACCCTGTAAAAATTTCGAGACGGTAAAAAAAATCATCCGGTATGAATACAAACTTGTGTTCTGCTAAATCTGGATCAAACTATAAAATAGAATTTGATGAACATTTTACGCTTATGAGCCGAGCTGTTTTAAACAATTTTTTGAACTATTCTTGTCCATGATGTTAGTGGAGACTATCATGATTTTAGTGATGTTATTTTTAAGACCGTTATTCAAGTGTTTGTGTATAAAGAAAACAGAATTATTTTGGAATTTATAAGATCATAAAATCTGTATTTCTTTATTTACCTATGTTAACAAATAAATAAATGTACATTGTTGTCGATGGTTGATTGATTATCATTTGAATTGTTTTCAAGTAGAATATTTAGAAGTCAAAGAAACGATACATGTATGTTTCATGATTCTTTATTATCACATGTACCTAATCAAATAAATATTGTTCATAATGGTAAACTGTATGTAACACAGAGAGTTCATTTGTAATTCATTAAAATTAATAAGAAGAAAGTGTGAGTTTATGTATGTATGTAATATTAATTAAAACAATTTTTTCTTCGTTATATCTAATAGTTTTAATTTTAATTATTACTCTTCTAGTTTGTAATCATAATTAATTGTTTGACAGTTTTATTAGAATTTATTCGTGTCACCAATCTTTTGGATGGAGTATGTATTTGGTGGCACCTGTAAATAAACAAAACTGTTTTTATTTAATAATTTTGGTTACAAACTAGTAACCCCTAACCGCCCTATAATAATACAGGGTGGCAGGGACATCGACGCGAAAACTGTTACCATGGATTCAGTACATGATTCTGAAACCCGCAGCGTCAAAATTTTTTGTCGGTTATTAAAAATAAAATCTGCTGTTCCATAGAAAAGTGGAAGTCAAAATGTATGGAACAGCTGATTTTTGATAAAATAACCGACGAAAAATTTCAACGCAGTTTCAGAATCATATACTGAATGCATGGTAACAGTTTTCGCGTCAATGTCCCTGCCACAATGTATAATAACAGTAAGGTTACAAGTAACAAAATACATCATGTTATAAATAACAAAATAAATCATGCTATAAACAACATATCAGTGAAGTTGCGCTTAAACAAATAATTGGTAAGTAATTACTCAAGAAGTTTGGTTAATAATAAGTAAATAAATGTCTGATAGCAACAAAACCATTCAGTAAAATTAACCAAACTGTTTTATAGCTAATAACAAAAGATGTAGCCTATCAGGAACAAAATTATTTTGCTGTTCAAAACATTAATGGTTTTGTAAAATGCCACATAATGTGGTTGGTTACCATTTAACAAAATAGTTTTGTTGTACTGTAACAAAACCGAGTTTGACTACCAATAGCAGTAGTTATGTTGTCACAATTTTTAGGTAACTAGTAGTCAAAATTTTTGTTATAAATTACTCAAAAGTTTTTTCAGTGGATACACCAGCCTAAAATTGTCTAAGGGGCCTTTTCGACTTAGTTACGACCTCTCGTAGACTTCCAAAGGGCCGGCAAATAGAGATAAAAAAACTAGCACATAACTTACCCATTTAAGAGTTGGGAGTCATTAGGTAATACTGTATTTTGACGTCTTTCGAGCATCTAATGTCAAAGTCGTCAAATGACGAATTTATTGATTTTGATTTCGTGCTATTTATTATTAACTGTTACTCATACATACATAAAAATGACAATAAATTGAAATAATGGAATTAAACAGGACCGAAACTTTAAGAAAAAATTTTTTTTTTTTTTCATAATGAAAAGAAATTAATTACTTAATACCAATTTTCTTATTTTTTATTACAAACATTATTAGTTAATAATATTTTTTTTAATATAAATAATCATTAAATTTTTAATATTATAAATTTAAAAAAAAATGGTATTATTCAATTTCTTGTTTTCTAATATAGAAAATCTTTATCTTATAATATAGATAATTATAAAAAAAAGGTGGCAGGGACATCGACTCGAAAACTGTTACCATGGATTCAGTACATGATTCTGAACCCCCCTGCGTTGAAATTATTCGTCGGTTATTTTTTTAAATCTGCTGTTCCATACATTTTGACCGTGTGCAATACCTAATTGCACTTTTCTATGAGACAGTTGATTTAAAATAAAATAACCGACCGTCCCCAACCCTGTACCCTGAACCCTGTATTCTGTGACAATTTGATTAAGGTAAACGTACCAATACTCGTCGGGTTTTGAAATTCACCGACTTTAAAGAACTGCTGTGTGATAAGTATTTAATTTAGAATGAAACTTTTTGCATGACTAAATTAAAATTAAATGACACGAAACAGCCGATTACGACCAAGAGTTAACTATCCGCTATCTTGCTAAACCGTTGATGGAGCCGTGGTTAAATATTTTGACCGATGGTTATGTACACTTGTCGTGTTAACTAGGGATCAAAAAACAGAAATTGCAGAAATTTAACCATTTGTTACAATTTTTAACCATTGGTCGACTTAACTAGGGATCAAAAAACCGACCCTAAGACGAACCACTGACCCGCAATTAGGGTGCGGGAACCCATGATCCCGAGATAATTAAACACAAAAAATAATAGTTCCTTACCAGTAGTATCAACCCGAATCTTTTTGTAACATACTTTCAATAGCCAAAATGTTATCATGCTAATCAATTAACTTAGATAATTGTTTATGTAGGTAACAAATATATGTGTTGCCTATTTTTATTTTATTTTTAGGCTGAATCGTGAACAATAACATTCCGACTTTCCGTACATTTTTTGCTAATAAATATCTATGGATGGCCTTGTCGAACCGTACACCGCTTTGCGCAGTGCCATCACGTCATACAAACAAAACAATGAAAAAACAGTACCTATTAATTATCGTATTACTTACCTACCTCAGCTTTTTCGATGTTTTACCAAAGAGACACCACACAGAACTGGCTTTGTTTCCTCACACTACCGAATATCGAAGATAAGGTGTAATATTGTGCAATACAATGGAAATATGAGTCAGGAAAAGCCGGTGATAGGAGTGGGCTGTAACTAGTGATGGGCGTTGAATCAACGAACTAATTAATTTAACCGTCGACGTACTGTGAACGAATCGAGACGGTTCACCGATAATAATCGATAGACAAGTAGAAACCGTAGACGCCTAAACTGAATCTCGCAACGCGACGACCGACTCGAGAACGTAGTACACACGGCTACACATCAAGCTTGATTCGTAGCCGTGTGTACCTACAAATTTGAACTCTAACCGGGTTGAAATGTAGGCTGTTGTATGGGTAGAATAGAAGTATAAGTTGATATTTGTACGAATCGAATGAAATTATTGTTAAGTGAAGAGAAGGATGCCGTTATGGTAGTTTCGCGTGTTCGAAAGAGTAAGGCGATGGACTGGTCGAACTATGCCAGACAAACCGGTCTGTACTTGTTTCTGTTTGATAGTTGTTCATCTTGTTTTGTTTTTTAATTTTTGATGTTCCGTATGTGATTCAGTATTCAGTCAATTCTAAGCCTGGAAAAGTATGAAAGGAAGTTCAAATAAATAGGTACCTACAGCACGCGGAGACTTGTCTACCGCCTACCTACGTCACTGCCGTCGTCGCCGTAGACTTCGTCGCAAAGTTTATTAAAGTTGACGCGTACCTAAACTAGTCGACGAATTCAACTAGTTAATTGACTAGTCGATGAACGAAATTGGACGGTCTAGTTTCGTTAACGCCAAATACGTCGACGACCATCTCTAGTTGTAGCAGGTAAAATCACATATCTGTTCCGCCTGTTTCTGCTCTAAGTAAATAACAGCTCCAAAAACCTGTTATAAATAACAGCATGTTATTTTTTACTATGTGGGAATAGAGACAGACTATTGTGTGTTCTCTGTTACTACAGTTATAAAGTATAAACTTCTAACCTGTTTACTGTAACAATAATCTTATGTGGTACATGTATTTACACGGTTTATAATAAGAATCAACAATTTTTTGTACAAGTGTTGATGTCATATTCATTTATGACTCAGCAGAAGAGGCCGGTGTTTCTGTTTACAGGGGATAATTTGCTTGTTGTATTGGCTTGCCCCCAGTGTTCCACACACACAGTTAAGATTGGGAAACTGGTTTACCAATTTTATAACCTACAACTATTGTAATAAAGTTCCATTGATCGTGTTTACTGAAACTTTACTAGTTTGATCGAATTCGAATCCTTGACATTGACATTGACTTGACATTACTCAGGCCTATCAAATTGGACATGACATGTCATGTCACTGCGTGTCACTGCTTGAGCCTTGGAATGAGCAGCACAGATGATATAAAAATAACGATAAGTACTCGTAACCGCTATAATGCGTATTATACAAGCTGAACTTTTAATGGTTGTTTTCCCGCGGCAGAACGGTTTGCCCTTAGTAGTACTATTGAATCATAGAGTTAAACTCAAAATTAAAATGTTTTTGTTTTCAAATATTCTCAAAATTATGCATAAACTTGAAAGCGTGAGAAACTATAGTATTTACTAAACATAACGTAGGTAGGTACTTCTCGAACCGCATGTGTGGCGGCACGCTTCCGACAAAGCGAAGAGCGGTTCGTAAATGTTCAGACCAAAATAAGCTGTCGCGTGTAGTAATACGGCATAAACTAGTCTGCACGCACGCGGGCGGGTGGCGGCAGCGGCGGCGCACAGTGGTCTGAAAATCAAGCTCCATACTCATAGAAACTTAATGTCAGAAATTAATAAATAAAAATATGTTTTGTGTTTAGTATACCTTCCTTTGTTTTACTAATATAGTATGAAGGGTATGAGTAGCTCCATGCGTGAGAAAAAAAAAAATATTTTTTTTTCTTTGTATGAAATAAAACAAGCACTTTTTCAAAACTGAATAGAACTGATGGGCTGGTACTCACATGAGCTATTATTGCACCATACACGGCGATCAAGATGACATACAATTCTTGTGCCTTTCGGTGCCGCTTTGCATGTAGCAAGCTTTGGAAATTTTGAATTTACAGTTGGTGATCTTTCAAATCTTTGATGGTATTTTGTGAAGTTACATATCGCTTTGAACATGAAAATAGTATGTAAACTAATACTCATACAAGAAGAGACAAACACACACATACACACACACGCTCACAAACTTTCGCCTTTATAATATTAGTGTGATTATGAAGGCGAAACTTTGTGTGTGTGTGTATGTTTGTCTCTTCTTCACGCTCAAACGGCTGAGCGGATTTGGATGAAATTTTGCACACATATAGTTTATAACCTGGAATAACACATAGAATACTTTTTATCTCGATATTCCCACGGAATCGAGACTTATGCGGGTGAAACCGCGGGGTGCAGCTAGTAAGGAATAAATAATTCAAACTCAAACTCAAACTCAAAGCATTTATTTCAAATAAACCAATTACAGGTACTTTTGAATTGTCAAGGGGTCGGTCAGTCAGAAAAATGAAGCTAGTTGCCCATTCCAAAGCGTAGTAGGTACCTATGGAGAAGAACGGGCAAGAAACTCCACGGACACTCTTTTAAATCAGAATATTGTTACAAAATATTGGTTACATCATTCGTGTTGAACTTATACATGTGAGAACAATGTAGAAAGACGTGCACGTTAAAAGCGTCCGTAATAAAAATATAATATCAATTCAAAAATTTAAATAAATTAAAATAAACCGTGGCAGCTAAGAGATGACCAGTCCCTACTGACGGCGCCCGTTCACGAACATGACGCATGGATCAGCACCATTTAGCTCAACCATTTTGAAGGGAACTCAATGATCCAACACACACGCCACCATCAGCGAGACATTTGAGTGAGCATGACATACTCTCAGCCGCCAGGGCACATTCAAGTCAATGAAAGACGTACCCAGTAAATGGTAGCTTTATGGAATGTACAACATGGTCACAGTGCTCACACATGTGATATGCAATTATACAATACAAAGAGATTGAATTTATACAAAGGAAATATAGTTTTACAATCTTCAGCAGCTGCAACAATACTTTTGAATGCTAATCAATTAGTTTATGCGCCCTTGTGGAGCTGGACCAGCGCTGAGCCAAGCATTTTTATCAGCGATGTAATCCCCCAACTTATAATATGCTTGGCAGCATAGTGTGCGTTTTATACATGATTTAAATTTCGTTTCGTTCAGTTGGAGTATGTGGGAAGGTATCTTATTATAACATTTTAAACAGCACCCCATGAAGGATGAGTCTACTTTAGCCAGTCTGAACCCCGGTTGAACTAATTGGTCCCTATTTCTAGTCCCATAATTGTGTTTATCACCTCTTTTACTGAAAAGACTTAGATTTTTCCTTACGTAGATGATGTTTTCATAGATATATTGACAAGGTACCGTCATGATGTTAATATCTTTAAACAGTTCCCTTAGAGAATCGCGTCTGCGGAGGCCATATATTGCTCTGATGGCTCTCTTCTGCAGAATAAAAATAGACTCGATATCTGCAGCCCGTCCCCATAGTAAAATACCGTAAGACATGATACTATGAAAGTAACTGAAATAGACTAGCCTCGCGGTATCTACATCGGTAAATTGACGGATTTTTCTCACAGCATATGCTGCTGAACTTAGCCGTCCTGCAAGAGATGTTAAATGAGGACCCCATTGCAGCCTTGAATCGAGCGTGATCCCCAAGAAAACAGTTTTATCGACAAATTCTAGTTTCTCCTTATTCAATACTATGTCACAATCACTACTTTTAACATTTGGTAAAGCAAATCTTATGCATTTCGTTTTTTTCCCATTTAATACTAAATTATTAGCAGTGAACCAATTTTGGACCTGCAGTAGGGCGTTATTTACTCCGTCAAGATTTGATGCACGTCTATTTATCTTAAAAATTAAGGAAGTGTCGTCAGCAAATAACACCATTTGTGGTTGGTTTTTTAATAAATGGGGTAGATCATTAATATATACTAAAAAGAGGAAAGGACCCAATATCGAGCCTTGTGGAACGCCCATTTTTACTTTTAAACCGATTGAATGGACACCATTTACTTGAACCTGCTGCTGTCTATCATTTAAATAAGATTTTACTAAACTGAGCGCAAGTTTTCCTAGTCCGTAATGCTCAAGTTTCAAGAGCAAGGTTTCATGACTCACGCAGTCAAATGCCTTGGAGAGGTCACAAAAGATTCCTATGGCATCTTGGGCCTCCTCCCACGCTGTAAATATGTGTTTTAATAAGGTGACACCGGCGTCAGTTGTACAACGTCCTTTGGTGAAACCATATTGCTGATCGTGCAAGATTTGGTTGGCGTTAAAATGATTAAGCATTTGATTGAGCATTACCTTTTCGAAAACCTTGCTGAATACCGGCAGCACAGATACTGGTCTATAATTGTTAGTGTCTTTACTGTCCCCAGATTTAAAAAGTGGTATTACTTTACTGTATTTCATTAAATCCGGGAAGACTCCTTGATCCACACACAAATTAAATATTAAAGCTAAGTACGGTGCTATAGTGTCGATTATGTATGTACAAACTTTGATAGATAATCCCCATAGATCTTCGGTCAATTTGATTTTGATTTGCCGAAAAGCTTTTATAACTATCATTGGGTTTATATGTTTAAATTGAAATTCAACCGGGCAGCCTGGAACGTTCGCTCTTAATAAATCAATTGAGACATCGGGTGAAGAATTTAAAGCTTCCGTCGTTTTAGATGGTATATTGGTAAAGAAATGTACAAACTCTTGCGCTACTTCTAAGTTAGAGCTTATGGCACCACGTGAAGTCTCCAATGTGTACTTAGTGTTTCGTACTTTTTTCCTATTAGTTTCATTATTTATAACTTTCCAAACTGTTTTTATTTTATTTTCTGCTGATTTAATCTTGTTGCTAATATACAGAGCTTTAGCTATCTTGCAAGTATTTCTAAAAATTTTGGAATATGTAGCAACATACTTGTTGAAAGTTTCAGTATTAATGTAAGGCTTAAGGCCATAAAGCTCGAACAGTCTTTCCCTACTTATCCTAATACCTCTAGTTGCCCAGTCACTAAAAATAAAATTAGGGCAAATATTTTTTGTTCTCTTTTCAAAAGTTTTATTGAATTCAGTGTGCACTACTGAAAAGAAATCCTCATACAATTTATTTGCATCGTCCATATTAGGGCCCCGAGCATTTAACTTATTATTTAGGGTACTATTGAATCTATTTAATTTGCCAGTTGTTATTGGTCTAATTTGTATTTGCACTTTTTGAATAGGTGTTCTAAATTTAAAAGTTACCGTTTGTCCACTATGATCAGACGGTAAATAATTTACGATGGCTTTATCTAAATAATCACAACCGCAGAAGACATTATCGATACAAGTAGCAGAAGTTGAAGTTACTCTAGTTGGTTCTGTAAAAACATTTGATAAATTGAACGATTTAAAAAGGCTTAATATTCTACTGCTATTTGAATTATTTTCCAGAATATTTATATTAAAATCACCACAAATAATTGCGGCTTTGTTACTGGATGCAAGTTTCGCTAGGACATCTTCCATTATTGACTCAAATAAAGAAAAGTTCTGATAATTAGGGGGTCTGTATACGCACACTACAACACGCTTATCCAGCTCAACACAGGACAGTTCGATGCAATGTTCAACTGATAAACCAACTATGTCATTACGTTGCTTAGATTTTAAACAATTTTTTATCAAGATTAGAGAACCTCCACGCAGCATAGATTTACGGTTAAAACAACTGCCCACACTATAGTTCTCATAATTAATTAGCATTTGGTAATCTTTTAACCAATGTTCAGTAAAACAAACAATGTCAAACTTTGTTTTTTCTAAAAACATTTCGATTTCTAATAATTTGGAAGAAATACCTTGAATATTTTGATGAAATAATTTCAAGGCATTCTGCTGATCTCCTTTTTGATAATTATTAATTTTGGAGCAAGAAGACACCTTGTTGTTGTTAGGTTTAAGAATATTCTTACTGGTGCCTTCTGTTGTCTTACAAACTAGTTTAAATTACTATCCGGAGTTAACCCCAAGATTTCAGTGTCATCACCAGGCAGTGAGCTCATAGTGAGTGAGGGAGATGGAACCTCCTTCGTACAATTTGTATAAATATTTATAGCATTTGAGCTACATTTATTCAGGTTCACCACCTTATTATTAGTATTATTACTAACCACTGTGGTGTTAATAATACAAGACTGCGACATACTACTTATGTCTGAGTTTATATAAAAAGCTAATAGCCGTGCTATTATGTGTCTAAAACTAACAGGCAGATACACAGTATCCCTAGTCGATTTTAAAGTTTCAACAAAACTGTTGGTGTCAAGAAATACAAACTTGTCACTATAATGACTAACTAAGAATTGCATATGCTTATTAAGCATATGAATATAATTGTTTTGTCTATTTGTCAATTTTTCAAAATATGGGAAAGCACACAATATTATTTTACTACAATTTAACTTTAACAATTCAGTTACACAGTCAGTGATTTCTTCTTTTTTGACCTTAGAACTATTACCTACAAATACAGTAATGTTGGTTTTAGGATTGTAAACATTTCCAGTTACTGATGCCATTATTCTTTTGTAGGTAGACCCTGGCATACAATAATTTTGAGTAGAATAACACAGGTTGTTACTAATTAATTTACCTAAACCTCTTCCTATACTATCTGAGAACATAACTGAATGATAACAATCATGACTACTAAAAGATGGACAACTACCAATCTCAGGCTGTACCACTTGAGATAGATCTTGTACTACATCAGATATATCTTGGTTGAGAATAAAGCCTTGATTCAAACTCTCAGTCTGGGACGGGTCCTCCGTTGCCTCAGGCTGGACAGCATCAGGGTTTGAAACCTGACAATAATTATGTACCAAGGATGTTTTTACATTTTTATTTTTAAATATATGGTTAAAAGTGAAGAAAGATAAAAACATGTATTAAATAGTTAATGTAAAATACGTTTGGGGGAACTGTTAATGAAATAGTTAATACTAATACATTACAACAAAAATTATGTGCAAGAAAGGCAATAACAATAAAAGTAACGTCAAAATTGTACATTGGTCAATTTAAGACTAAAACAACTATTTACAGCTCCTATAACTATGATATATTAAATATTACTAAATAATTATATTAATTAATTATCGTAAAGGATGTCGTCCTCACCGTTGCAGGCACAAAGAAGACCAGTTGAATATGACAAGGATTTTATTATCTTGTCTGCACGCGGTACAATAATAATATAGGATGAGCTCACGTCTCCTTTTCCCAGAAGGGACGAAGAAGGGGGAACGGGGGTCCTCTAGACCAAAAAGTGACAATAAAGTCGAATATTGCTACCCCTTCGGAAATGAATAAGTTAGAGAAGATCTCAGAGTAAGTTTTGAATAATTTGATATATTTCAGATTACCGTAATGCTGTGTATCTTTTTACTAATTAATTCACTTTCTTTCCAGAAAACCTGTTTCAACAGATATATATCAATATAGTTTATCTACACTTCATACTTGGATTAGATGTATGGAGTGCCTACTCCATGTTTCGTATAGACTAGACTTCAAAACATGGCAAGCCAGAGATGCAGACAGCAAAGAGTCATTGAAGAGTAGAAAATAAACCATACAGCAGAAGTTCCGTGATGAAATGGGCCTCCTAGTAGACATCATTAAACAAGGTGAGTTATAATAACAGTCGTCGTTCTTAAATCTTATTTTTTTCAAATAACGTTAGTTCTATTTATTCTTTACAAAGTTGTGGATTAGTTTTGATTCATTTATAATTTTTGTTTCAGGTTCCGGAACCACAAACGATGGAAACACAGCGAGGAAATTTTTTGGTAATCCTGCCAATACTGCAGCTATTACAGGCTTGGATCCTAGTTTGATCCAAAGATTTGCAACACTTTTGCGTGTGATGGCCTGTGGGGAGCCCATAAATGTTGAGGCGTTTAAAAACTTTGCGCGCCAAACAGCAGAATTGTATGTGGAGCTCTATGGCTGGTATTACATGCCTTCGAGTGTCCACAAACTTTTACTGCACGGTGCTGAAGTTATTAAACACTTCAATATTATGCCCATTGGCAAATTATCTGAAGAGGCATCGGAAGCCAGAAACAAAGACTTCAAGAAAATCCAAGAACAGCATTCGCGCAAATTTTGTCGAAAAGCGACAAACGAAGACATTTTCAATGGTCTCCTTGTCTCGTCAGATCCCTACCTGTCCAGCATAAGACCTGTGCTGAGAAAATCAGTAAATACACCTATTACTGATGATATGAAATCTCTTCTCATTGGTGACGATGCAGATCTAGACAAAGAGAATGTTGAATTTATTGATATTAACGCGTCTGCTGGACTCGGATTTAGAGGACTGACGACAGCAAAGATACTCTCTGCTAATCGTTTTTGTATAAGTAGTTATAGCAAATAATTATAATAAAAATAATAAAAAATAAAAAAATAAAACAACATACAGACGAATTGAGAACCTCCTCATTTTGGAAGTCGGTTAAAAATAATAATAAGAATATAATTAAATTAATTAATAATGTAACAAACCTTTTAAACCACCAATACGAATAGTTAAGTGACTACAAAATACCACTACTCGACACTAGATGGCGTTGTCGCAATACGTCATCTTTTTGAATCGCGGTGTCAAGATTCTCCACGATCGAATGACCTCCGCCAAAATGTTAATTTTGTTTGTGAGACTGAATCAGTGGTGCATTCGTCGGCTACGTCCTACTTGGAATAATTTCACGAGACTCCACTGCTCAGTTAAGAGCAATATTCGACTTTATTGTCATTTTTTGGTCTAGAGGACCCCCGGTCTAGAGGTCCCCTTCGTCCCTTCTGGGAAAAGGACACGTGAGCTCGTCCTATATTATCATTGTACCGCGTGCAGTGATGCAGTCAAGATAAAAAAATCCTTGTCATATTCAACTGGTCTTCTTTG
This sequence comes from Agrochola litura, assembly GCA_949152395.1. Classification (NCBI taxonomy): domain Eukaryota; kingdom Metazoa; phylum Arthropoda; class Insecta; order Lepidoptera; family Noctuidae; genus Agrochola; species Agrochola litura. The sequence continues at coordinate 9,470,065 of OX424511.1, forward strand.
TGCCGGCAACGGTGACGACGACATCTTTTACACTGGCGCCCAACGTCTTTCTTCTTTATTGGGCCCCCCAATAAAGATCAACAGAAGTACGTCATGCATTCAGGCAAAATAATGACGTCAGCTGTGAAGTTGTGAAGACCTCACCTAAAGGAATGTCTGTCAACCTGTTCGACTCTGAAGTCCTAGAAGCGGTTACTATTTTAAAACACGTTCTGGTACGGGTGTGTATTGACTACCGCCGTTATACGGAACAAGGAGATGCAAATAAAACACTGAAACAAGGGCAACAACGGCTTACAACTGCGCCTGTTCTAAAACAAGCAGATGGAACATATCCTGAAAACAGATGCCAGTGGTTTTGCACTCAGAGCAGTTCTCATCCAAGGAGAGAAGGAAGAAGAGCACCCCATGGAATACGCAAGTAGGTTACATACAGCAGCTGAAAGAAATGATTCCACAACAGGACAAACTCCTGCATACCTAACATTCGGAAGAGAATTGATCGGTCTATATCATACGTCTGCCCTAATAACACCTTACAAAGGTGAAAAGACAATCGAAGTTCCTGAGCCTGTACACCCGCTCAGAAGAAGAGGACGACCTGCGAAGAAGTTGGTTACCCAGACTACACTTCCCGCCAATATAAGAGACCGTGGACGCCCTAGAAAGAAATAAATTTCCAGTTCCTCTCGCCGAGACGTCTTCGGGAACTGAGGGGGAGATTGTAACAAACCTTTTAAACCACCAACACGAATAGTTAAGTGACTATAAAATACCACTACTCGACACTAGATGGCGTTGTCGCAATACGTCATCTTTCTGAATCGCGGTGTCAAGATTCTCGATGATCTAATGACCTCCGCCAAAATGTTAGTTTTTTTTTTTCCAGTTAATAATACAGAATCAGAACACAATTGCCGACCGAGTGTTTCATTGTTATTTCCATACTGAAGAACTGTATCATGCCTTCTCCAGAGTCTATACTACTATATTTAACGAGCGTGGCTCAAAGTTACTTAAATGCACTAGGCGTGTAACCCTGGTAGAAAACAAAACTGAACAACAAGAGTTAATTAAGAAATATCACGAAGGAAAGAAAAGAAAGAAAGAAAAATGCGTTTATTGGCATTACTGCAGAGAAAATACACCTTATAACTATAAAAAACAGACAAAGACAAAGACAGTACATCGCGGTATTCAAGAGACGTATAAACAGTTGCATAGAAATTATCACTGGCTCAACATGTTACTTACCATTCAGAGATTTGTTAATCAGTGTGAGATTTGTTTGCAGTCTAAATATGAGCGCAATCCTCTAAGACCACCTCTAGCTATAACTAATACACCGCGCAAGCCAATGGAACACATATTTATGGATCTTTATTCAACAGGCGGAGTAACATTCCTCACAATCATTGATAATTTCTCCAAATATGCTCAGGCAGTTCCTTTAAACGCGTGTAGTAGTGTGATCGGAGATAATAATTGGCTACTTATCCTGAACGAAGATGAAATTGTCAAAATACAGTGCAAAACTAAGACAGACTACAAAAAGTTAACTGGGATTTATCTCGACACATTAACAGAAGATTGTCAAATTAACGTCATGAACAGAACATTACGAGCACATACAGACACAATCGTCATCAATGAGGTCATACCTTTACCAGAGCAACATCAAGTCTTTGAAGAAACTGTTAAATATGAATTACAACTAGAAGACATCTCACTAGACAGCATCCATGAACTTATTAACAAAGCAAGCGACCTCTCCTTACCAGATGACATCAAGTGGCCAATGATGATGGCCACACCAAGTTGGACTACGGTACTCCTCTACATCTTATTAATAGCAGCAGCATCCTGGAAGCTGTACCGATGGAAGATCACTAAGATATCAGAGGACATCAGAGGCAGCGAGGCAACCAAAGGCAGCAGGGACGCTGCCAGAAGCAAGAGTTGCTTCTATCTTATGGAGGGAGGAGTTAACTCATCGTAACAACCGTTTACGCTGAGTACGCAGTCGCCAACCTATGTAATAAAGTGCAACCTAGCAATAAGATCAATTACATGTTATTCCATATAATTGTTTGTGAAGTCAGTTCTTATATCGGCCTTCAACTTAGTACACTGTTTTTCTGTAATTAAAATAATTATAATAAACTAGCTTTTGCCCGTGGCTTCGCCCGCGTGGATGTCGGAAAATATCCCACAAGAACGTGCTACCGGGATTCAGAGTATCCTATGTCCTAACCCAGGTCATGGCCTATCCTATGCCTTTCGTCTAGAAATCCATTCAGTCGTTACGTCATGAAAAGGTAACAGGCTGATATTAAATCTGTTTTAGGGTTCCGTTCATTGTCTGTCAAGACCCTTTTCTCAGGAACGCGTGGAGGCATCAATTTGAAATAGATATCAAAAACTTAGATCTACGGTCTCTTGGAAGTGTAACAAAAATCAAACTTCCATGTCAATGTAATAATGGGCACGCCACAAATGTAGCAATAAGTTCCCTCATTGAGGAGTGGTAGAGAGGCGCCACGGCGTCCTCACCTTCCACCTGACGCAGGTTCTCACTGGACATGGTTGTTTCGGGAGGTTCCTGTTCCGGATAAGGCGGGAGGAAACGCCCGGGTTTGACCATTGTGTGGATCGCCCAGAGGACATGGTGGAGCATATGGTGGAGGTTTGCCCGGCTTGGGCAGGGCACTGCCATGTCCTCGTGGAGACGATCGGCGGTGGTGATTTCTCGCTTCCGGCCCTGGTCCAGTCCATGGTACGCTAGGGCCGATACCTGCCAGGGTCGCGAGAAAGCCCGAAAGGGTTACCGTGGCCTCTGAAAACACACAGGCAACTGAAGGAACACGGGTGGGTTTTTGTCAGTATAAACCTGACACGCCCTCCCGCTCCGCCCAGAGCGGGAGAAGTTATTTGATCATTTCCCACCCAAAAAAAAGTTAACGAAATAAAAATACGGCCATTTGTGCCACATATTTTGACACTCGCAAATAAACCAGTCTATTTGATACTTCACGTTGGTCCAGCAGCATGAAGTTTGGCGAGAAGTAAGGTCAAGTAAAGAGGAAAATCCGAAAATTGGTAATTTATAGTTCTTTGAACGGCAAGTTAAGTTTTTTCTGCAATCTGGCATTAAAAATTCATAGGCCGTGTCTTGGAGTAACAAACCTCAGTTGGCCCAATATAGTTTTTTGGTTCTAGAAATAATAAGAAATAGGATCGACCGGCATCAAAAAAGTTTTTGTGAAAATTGGCCATTTTCTTACTGACTGTAAATTTTTTTCAAAATCTGTGAATGCAGATCAAAATGTTTCAAAAAGTTAAGGACATGAGTCTCCTAAGACTGTTTTCTTGTAGCGACAACGGTTAAGGTACCTACCCTTATTGCCCCATCTCAAAATTCACCCTGTTTATGCTATGATTGACTGCTTAGTTCTATAAAGGTATAGCGTGATGATAATCTTTTAAAAGGTTAAATCCGTAACTATCTGCAATATTCTAACCTTTTGGCTAGCCTTTTTACAATTTGCGGTAAACTATAGAAGAATACAAACATAATGCTATATTGCTCATCCCCCATAGCAAATAGCGTGATAATAGTTTTTGAAAAATCTATTGTGACGTTTCCATTATTTGATTTATAGATTATTTATACCAATTTCCAAGTTAATTAAGCCACACAGTAAAATCCTCCACTGTAAAAATTAATACCCCGTTTCACCCCGTTAGGGGTAGATTTTCAAAAAATCCTGATATACGTTTTTATTTATTTTCAGTTTTAATTATAAACACTGAGTTTCGAGTTAATCAGACCGCTCGTTAAAATTCTTCCATACAAACTTTGACACCCCCCAATCCTCCTTTAGGGTATTTTAGAAAAACTAAAAATGGCAAACTTTATAATTTACATAAATATTCGTGCCAAGTTTCAAGTTTATTAACTCAAGGAATAAGATTTTTCATACAAACAAAATCCCCCTTTTCACCCTCTTAAAGGTCGAATTTCCAAAAATCCGTTCTTAGCGGACGTCTACTAACTATAAACTACCTCCCTACCAAGTGTCATCTTCATACGTCAAGCGGTTTTCGATATTTCGTGATGAATGAGTGAGTGAGTGAGTGAGTAAGTGAGTGAGTGACCAAGTTAAAAAAAACTTTATCTAAATATATAAAAGCGATTTTATATATTTAGATAAAGTTTTTTTTAACTAAATTCCCGATCGCCAAAACATAACTAGGGCTCTGTTTTTTTTCACGATATCAAGTTTGGTCCCATTGTAAAAGTTGTTCATAATATCGAGTACGATGACACCTACTCAGATTTTCGGTTAAGCACCTTGTCAGCCTTTGTCCAACAGTAGGAAAATTACAAGGTTAACGAATAAAACAGCAAAAGTATGATATAATGTATAATTTGAAAAAACAAATAAATAGGTAAATACATGAAACTCTTGAAACCATTCAGCAGAACTGCTTGAACGATGAACATAAGTATGTAATACTTATATAATAATTTATGAAATCTAATAATTATTTTTTATATTTTTAAATGTTTTTTTCATGATTTTTATAAAAATATTTAAAAACGTATAACACAATATGTAGCTTTATTATGTATTTAAGATATTCTCGAGGGACAACAACGTTACAGTAAGTATAACAAGGCGGCCGTCGCACGATCGCAGCGTGCGCGGCGCGGTCTATCTCGGTGCGTAGCGGGGAGCCGACTGGCCACGCGAGCGAGCGCTGGCGGCGGGAGGTATATAAAGTATATTCTAGACGCGGCGACACGAGTGCAACGCGCAACACAACGCTACACGCTCCCCCTCTAGTTCGAACATAGCGCCCTCGCGTTCGGGCTAGCAATCAAATCTACGTGGTCGACCGCGTCTGCGCTTCTCTCTAACCGGAGCCTCGACATTTCCGATGAATGGAGTCAAATCAGAAACGTGGTAACGTCCTACGTGCTCACCTTTAGTAACACCCTCCACTAGGTAAGTAGTAGGGCTTACTATTTCGCGGATGCGATAAGGGCCATCCCTCCGGGGTATAAATTTCGCCGACTGCCCGGGGCCGACATCATTCATTCCTTACGTTTTCAACAAAACGAGATCACCTACCTTGTATTCTGGGGGGGCGCGTCTGCCTTCATCTGCGTACTTTTTCTGCACAGACTGATTACGTTCGTGGACATCTCGGGCGTCAAGCAGCACTGTCGATAACTTACGAAGGTAAGGAGTGATATTGTGGACGAAATTATCGCTGTCCACAATGGTCTTTATGTCTGCCACGACGTCCGATGGCGCGCGCAGCTCTCTCCCGAAGGTAAGGAAAGCTGGTGAAAATCCAGTGCTCGCTGTAACAGCAGAGTTCATCGCGAACCTTATGGCTGCGAGATGAGTATCCCACGACGAGTGATCCTTTCCTACCAGTATCGCTAACTGAGGTTTAAGGTCACGATTTTTCCGCTCAACGGGGTTCGCTTCTGGGTGATACAACGGTGTCAAAGACAGTTTGATACCCATCACGTGACAGGCCTGCTGCATCACCTCAGCAACAAACTGAACTCCGTTGTCGCTGATCATCCTACGTGGGACTCCATACCTCAGAAAAACCTCGGATATTAAAATCCCAGCGCATTCCACGCTGGTGGCCTTCTCCAATGCAAATAGCTCAACCCAATGGGAGCACGTGTCTTCTAAAATTAAGATCCAACGGTTACCTTTCGAAGTCTTTGGTAGGGGTCCGAACAAGTCGACCGATACCACTTCAAATCGCCAGGTGGGTGGCCAGACTCCTGGTCTGGAGTAGCCCTGCAGGCTTCCTGTTGTCTATCTTGTATCGCTGGCAAGCTGCACAGCATTTAATATAGTCTTGGACAAAAGACTTCATACCTGGCCAAAAGTATCGTGCTCTGATGTGTTGTAGGGTACGTTCAGCACCAAAGTGGCCTGCTGTGGGAGCATCGTGGAACTCTACGAGGACGGCTTCTCTCTCGTGTTTTGGGACCACGAGGCAGGCGGACTCAGCGTCTTCCGATTCGGGTGCACACCTGTATAATACACCATCAGACACCAGATACCCTCTCTCTGACCACCCTCTCCCCCTGAAGGGATCGTCAGTAGTCTCAAGGTCCTCGACGATACTCTTCAGCTCTGGGTCCTTGAGTTGGTTAGAGCGCACAGCCTCAGGTGTTCTATGTGGCATGTACGGTCACTAAGCATACCTCGCAACCAGTTGGAGTTTCCTCACAACAAGCTGGGCGGCTTAGTGCATCGGCAATCACATTCACCTTCCCGGGAGTGTACTGTATTTGCAGGTTATAGGCCTGAAGGGTCAATGCCCATCTGGCAAGACGACCACTGGGAGACTTAAGGCTCATCAGCCAACGTAACGGCTGATGGTCGGACTTGACCACTACTTCCGAGCCTTCCACGTAACCTCTAAACTTAGTGACCGCCCAGACGACGGCAAGGGCTTCTCGCTCGGTGGTGGTGTAGTTGCGCTCGGCTGGCGAGAGGAGGCGACTGGCGTACTCTATGGGCCTTTCGTCGGGGCCCTCCCCCTGCATCAAAACTGCGCCGAGACAGTAGCCACTGCTATCTGTCCGGAGGGAAAAAGGCTTGGACTCGTCAGCTTGGCGAAGAATGGGAGCGGTGACCAGGAGCTCCTTGATGCGCTCTAAAGCGGTTTGCTGCTCATCATGCCATCTCCAACTGCTGTTCTTCTTAAGCAGGTCAGTCAAAGGCTTGGCGATTGTAGCGTAGTTCGGTACAAACCGTCGAAACCAGCTGGATGTGGCCAAGAAACCTTTGAGCTGCTTCTCGTTCTTCGGGGCAGGCATGTCAGCAATAGCTGAGGTTTTCTCCGGGTCTACTTGTAGACCTCCAGGAACAATTATGTGACCAAGGAATTTCACAGAGTCACGGGCGAAGCAGCTTTTCTTTCGATTGACTCGAAGGTCGAACTTCTTGAGTCTGTCGAAGACAGCTTCGAGATCTTCAACATGGCCTTGGAAACTCGGTGACAAGATTATTAGATCATCCAGATATCCAAGAATAGTCACAGGCCTACTTCCTTGGGGGTCTGGTGGGATATCGGAGCTATCACGTACCTCTTGTCCTCGAATAGGCACACTCAGGTTTGACTTGAAACGATCTATTAATCTCTGAAACGTGGCGCTAGAGTTGCGAAGGCCCATCGGCATCCTCTTAAACCTATAGGTGCCGGAGGGTGTAACGAATGCAGTTTTGTCGCGGTCCTCTTCAGCTACACAAACCTGAAAGTAACCGGAGTGGAGGTCTAGCGTCGTCATATAGCTGGTCGTCTTCGCAGCATGAAGCACGTCTTCCATGCGCGGGAGCGGGTACCTATCCGGCTCAGTCACGGCGTTGAGCTGACGGTAGTCCACACATAAGCGGACTCCGCCATTTTTCTTCGCAACTAAGACGACGTTGGCAGCCCATGGCAACTCGCACTCCTCTATTACATCTGCGCGCAGCAGCTTCTCAAGCTCACCGTCCAACAACTCTCTCTTACCTTGCGACATCCTATAGGGTGGTGAAGCGGTCGATTCCTGCTTCTCGTCAACCCGAATGTGATGAGTAGCGTAAGTTGTAGGAGGTCCTTCGGTGGCGAAGCGCTCAACTCTCTCAGTTATGAGCTGGTTGAGTTGTGTCCTTTGTGCAGGTGACAGCTTCGTCCCTTCATCCTCTCTCAGCGCCAAACCGGTGGTATCAACCTGCATCAGCTCTGCATCGCTGGTGGATGTAAGGCTAAAAGACTGCACAAAAGTATACTTCTGCCCTGGGAAATTACTAAAATGCCAACAGTTATGTTGGAGGTCCACTAATATACCTGCTCTAGCGATAAAGTCTTGTCCTAGAAGTGTCCTATTGTCCGCTTCCGGTATCACTAGGAAAGTGGTGGGGATAACACGTCCTTGAATGGTAACGTTCGTGTCACATGAAAATAACTCACGTACCTGCTGAGTTCCATCGGCGAGGCCGAGGTTGCGACGTGTTTTCGTGAAAGTGGTCCCACTGTTTAATAATATTTTATAGAGTCCGGGACTAGCGAGACTCTCAGTAGCACCTGTATCCAGCACTGCAACACCTACTAAAGACGCAACTTCTATCTTGACCGTAGGGTGTGACAGATTGGGCACGCCACAATTGCGGCGATAAGACCCCTCTTTGAGGAGTGGCTGGAGAGACGCCACGGCGTCCTCACCTTCCGCCTGACGCAGGTCCTCACCGGACACGGATGCTTCGGGAGGTTCCTGTTTAGAATAAGGCGGGAGGAAACACCCGGGTGTCACCATTGTGTGGATCGGCCTGAGGACACGGTGGAGCATACGGTGGAGGTCTGCCCGGCTTGGGCGGAGCAACGCCGTGTCCTCGTAGAGGCGATCGGCGGCGGTGATCTCTCGCGTCCGGCCCTGGTTCAGACCATGGTACGGAGCGAGAGGAAATGGCAGGCCGTCACCTCCTTCTGCGAAGCGGTAATGCTCGCGAAGGAGGAGGCGGAACGCGTGAGGGAGAGGCAAATTTCGCGCCCTCACGCCCCTAACCGCCGCAGGAGGAGACGCCCGGGGCGGGAATCGCGAGCCGATTTCCGGCCACCGTAGGCGCGGGCTTGCGGACGGTGAGCAATGGGTAGCTCGCCGTCCGATAAGGACCAAGCCCGGGTCGACGGCGCGTTGTGTTCCACGCGCGCCTCAAAGAGATGTCAGCAGAATTGACGGGGTCCGTTAGGGCCAATGCCTGCCGGGGGTTCGAAGAAAACCGATGGGGACATCGTGGCCCCCGGCAACAGGGCAACCGAAGGAACACGGGTGGGTTTTAGTCAGTAAGAGTCTGACACGCCCTCCCGCTCCACCCAGAGCGGGAGAAGTTATTTGATAATTTCCCACCCAAAAAAAAAAAAAAAAAAAAGGGTGTGACAGATCAGACTCACGGGTGATAGCGCTTTGGAAACTCTCCTTGTCGACGGGGGGCGTGCCTTTACACGTCGGACACTTCGAGCGTATTACTCCTTGTCGATCGCAGCCGTAACATGCCAGCGGTGCATTATTATCTTGGTCACCCGATTTTATTTTTATTTTGCATTCATCTATCGAATGGTTTGGTTATTTACAGAAAGCGCAGCGCGGTCGAACACGTTTCGTATTCGAATTCGTATCGTTACAAATATTCGAACTAGAGTCGGACACAGCGCGCGAAGGGTTACTTTGATTAACCGTTGCCGTTGGAGGGTTAATGTTTACATTTCGAGATTTCGCGGAACTTGCAATGTTATTACTGTTATTAGTCGATATACTGGCGTTATGAGGATGAATTAGTGATTTAGTATGACTTACTTCGGCTAGCGTCTCCTCAACATACCTTGCTCGCTCGAGTAGACAGTCGACACTACTTATACTATCGCGTGACACTCTTTTACGGAACTTACGATGTAAAAGGCCGTAAACTATGTCTACTTGCATAACATCCGGTAGCTTATACGGTATACGCGACATTTCTGCTCGCACTCGCGATATAAAGGAATCGACACTATCGTTATCACTTTGTTCGCGCGCAAATATTTCTCGTAAGATCCGGTGGGCGGGGCGCGGGGCGCCGTACATGAATCGAAGGCGTCGTATCGCGTCGTCCCAGGTCTCCACGGTAGATTTAACGCCTTGCCACCACACTGCGGCGTCTCCGTTCAGCAACATAGGTAGACCTCGAAGGGCGTGTTCGTCGGATACACTTGCGCACTCTTTGTAGATGAGCACGCTCTCGACAAATGCTTCTAGGGCTTCGGTACTGCGGGCGGCTCCGTCGAAGCGGGCCGTGCATCGGGTAAAGTTGCTGTGCATGCCGTGCATGCCATGCACGGTTGGTCCAATGTGTGCAGCGGTGGGTTGAGTCGGTCCCGTAGGGTCGTCACTCGCTGACAACGGCGTCGACGTCGCGACGCTTCTCATGACGTTGGATAACAATCGTGTGAGCTGTTCCTCGGACATGGAAATCATGTTACCACATGTCGTTGCCGGGATCGGTGTAGCCGTTGCCGTGGTGTTCACGCTCGCGGGGTTAGCTACCAAAGTCAAAGTCAAATAATTTATTTCAATTAGGCACAAAAAGGCACTTTTGAACGTCAAAAACAAAAAATAGAATTGATTCTAGTCGCCCCTTCCAAAGGGTAGTTTTCGTATGGAGAAGAATGGGCAAGAAACTCCACCGTTACTCTTTTAAAATGTTTTACAATATTTTGTATACATTAATTATATAATTATATGTGAAAACGATGCACCTGGAATAAGATTTATATACCACAATAGGTAAAAATAAAAATGAAGCAATGATAGAAAAAATAATTATGTAATGGATACATGGTGTTCACATATTTACAAGCATTGTAAAACCTATACGATATTCCTAAAAAAATTACAAGTGATACTAATTCGTCAGTGTGTGAGTTCAAGTAATCACAGAATGTAAAAAAAAATGTTGTAATATTTAATTACACAATTAAATTAGCAACCAGTTTGATTTTGTCTAGACTCAAAATTGTCCTATGGAGCCAGACCAGCATGTTTCCAAGCATTCTTATCTAGGATATAATCCTCTAATTTGTAATATGCTTGTTTACAAAGAGTACTTTTAATATGCGTTTTAAATTTTCTTTCAGTTAATTGTAGTATATCACAAGGTATTTTGTTATAACATTTAACACAGTACCCCATAAAAGATGTTTGTACTTTGGATAATCTGAAAAATGGTTGATCTATTTTATCTTTATTTCTAGTATTAAAATTATGTCTATCACTTATTTTCTTAAAAAGATGCAGATTTTTCCTTACATACATAATATTTTCATAGATGAATTGGTAAGGTACCGTCATAATATTAATCTTTTTAAATAGTTCCCTGAGAGATTCGCGACGACATAGATTATAAATGGCTCTGACAGCCCTCTTTTGTAAAATAAAGGTGGATTCAATGTCAGCAGCCCGACCCCACAGTAAAATGCCATATGACATAATACTGTGAAAGTAGCTAAAATAGACCAAACGCGCGGTTTCTACATCTGTTAACTGTCTTATCTTTCTAACAGCATAAGCGGCCGAGCTTAGCCGCCCCGCAAGAGATGTTATATGAGGTCCCCATTGTAATTTCTCGTCTAGCGTGATTCCCAGGAAAACTGTTTGATGAATAAATTCCAGTTTTTCTCCATTCAATATGATGTCACATTCGCTACTTCTAACATTCGGTAATTTAAATCTAATGCATTTGGTTTTTTTTTCATTAAGTACCAAATTATTTACCGTAAACCAATCTTGGACCTGAAGAATAGAGTTATTCACGTCGTCAAGATTTTGTGACCGTCGGTCTATTTTAAAGATCAATGATGTGTCATCAGCAAATAACACCATCTTCGGTTGATTTTGAAGTAATTGGGGTAAATCGTTTATGTAAACTAAAAAGAGGAATGGACCCAATATCGAACCTTGAGGAACACCCATTGCCATTTCAGACCCCAACGAGGTACCGCGTGGCTTTCCTCATCGCTACTGAAACCATCGTTTTCCTCCACGTTTGCGTGCGCGCGGCGTGTTTTCGGCGGCATTTTCTCGACGGTAACACTCGGCGATAAACGCAAACTGTAAATAACGGCAGTATAGTCCAGTAGATATACTGATTAGGTAAGTACTCGATCCGTGAATAGGTAGAACACAACAGTCTCCGTGGATTTCGTTCGCACTCGCGTCGCACAGTGGAACGAATGTATGGGAGCGGTTGGACGTAGACATTTCCGAAAAAAAAGAGTAAAATTATGCCAAACTAATGATGCCATCTTATTCGATTACTTAATGCCTTCATAACTTGTGGTGATGAATTTCTTCATAACTCCCATATTTCGGGAGTAATTTGAGAAAATGTGAAATTTTACTATGAAAATGAGTGTATCGAGCTCTCTCCCTCCTGATTCCGGGCTTGTTTCAAGTAGCGGTCTCTAATATCATAATGCTAATACTAAGAGCTATATTTAATACTAAGACACATAGTGCGCCAAATGTGCACTTTCTGGGATAAAGAGTGATGTTTATTTTATAACACAATTTTTTTATTTTTTGTTTATTTTGTTGATTAAAACCGTTTTTCTAAAGGTTTACCTTATTACAATAACATTTCTGAGCAGCCAATTAGAGAAGATATAAGCTAATTAGGATATATAATTAGGGACTTAAGGTTTACATATAAAACTGATGCACTAATGATTACTGATAAGAACATTGCTATTATTTAATTACTAAATGGCTCTTAATACACTAATTTAGCATGCATCATTTACTAATTATCACAATAACTAATTACCTTGCAATATTTAACAAAGGATACCTGGGATACCTGGATTTTATATAAATAGGTCACTATTAGTAACTTTAAAATCAGTGTTGATTTACACCTCGTTGTATCCAAGCTAATCTCGCAATGTATTTTCCAAATTTTAATACAAATCTTGATATTCACGTTGCTTTATGCGCACGCGCACATAAAGATTTACGCGACTTTAACTATTTGTTCAGTGTTTTAAAAGATAACAGTTGTGTTCAGTTATGTGAAAGTGCTGAAACAAGTTTAAAAGACTGGTGTCGTCGATTTTGCTACCGCATTTATGCAAAATGGACACAGTCTGGAAGAAGCACAGATAAGTTTCGGAAGAAACATGAGATTTGGCTACAGGCTGCAATTCAATGGCCGGAATTACAGAATGAAAATATGGAACCTTCTACAGAAAATATAAGTGACGTCATCGAGCCCATAATTTCTCCTGCTAAATCTGATGCTTCAACTTGTACACATCCTAGTCCTCGTAAATCTTTTGAGGACCTTAGTAACCGGCAAAAAAGAAGACGCACTGAAGATAGTCTTTCATGCAGCAGTAGCAGCGCTGAAATTATGTTTTCGGCCGAAAGGGCGCTTCAAAAGGCAGGACAAAGCGATACAGCTTATGTTATGAAATACTTGACGGAGAATCCAGAAGAGGCCTCAAAAATCAAAGCCTTCATTGAAGGTAAATCAATTCAGGTACGGGAAATATCCCCTTTGAAGGCATTGGCTCTTTATGTATCGATGAACTTATCGAAATGGCGCTATAACACTCTTCGGGATTTCAACACTCAAGAAGGAGCTCTTCAATACCCGAGTTACTACATGTTGGTTAAAGAAAAAATTAAGTGCTATCCGGCCAAAGAAGATCTCACAGTTACAGAGAGCTCTGCAAAAATCAAATTACAAGCCTTGATGGATTTAACCTCAAGAAGACTTATTAGGTCGTTAGAAACCCCTGTTGATCCCAATCAACAGCTCGTATTGACCAGCAAATGGGGTTTTGACGGATCATCTAGCCAAAGCATTTATCATCAAAGGACGAGTGAAGATGAGCAAATCGATCTTGCTAGTAATTTTATGATTAGTCTTGTACCACTGCGGCTCGTCTCAAAAGGTGTAACAATTTGGGAAAACGAGCGACCATCTTCCACTTCATTTTGCCGGCCAATATTGTTTAAGTTTATAAAGGAAACCAAAGAAAATGTGCAGAGAGAGATGGCTGAAATCGAAGCAGAGATTGAAGCCTTAACTCCATCCACCATCACTGATGGAATTAGTGTCAAACACCAACTGCTGTTGACAATGATTGATGGTAAAATTCATTCCATTATATCCAATACAGCAGCTTCAGTGTGTGACATATGCAAGGCTTGTCCTAAAGAAATGAATAATTTAGAGTTAATCAAAGATAAACACGCAAACGAGGACATGTATAAATATAGCTTAAGCACCCTTCACGCTTGGATTCGCTCAATGGAATGCTTATTACACATTTCCTACAAATTAGACATAAAATCATGGCAAGTAAGGGGTGATATAGCAAAAAGGCAAGTTGATGACAGGAAGAAAAGAGTTCAAGAGGCTGTAAGAAGAGAAACGGGCTTACTTCTCGATGTTGTGAAACAAGGCAGTGGATCCACCAACAATGGCAACTCGGCAAGGAGATTTTTTGAAAACTACACTAAATCTGCTGAACTGACCGGAATAGATGCTATGCTTTTAAGAAAAATCTGTGTGATCTTGCAGTGTATTTCATCAGGAGAGAAGATCAACGTAACTAAATTCCGAGAGTTCTGCTTTGATACTGCTAAGCTTTACGTGGAGTTATACCCATGGTATTATATGCCTTCTTCACTTCATAAAATTTTAATGCATGGGCCAGACATAGTTCAGAACATGTCAATTGTGCCCATTGGTTTTCTATCCGAAGAGGCATCTGAGGCTAGAAATAAAGATTTTAGAAAATATAGAGAGGGGCATTCTCGAAAGCATAGCAGTATCTCATGCAATGAAGATATTATGCACAATCTTTTACTGTCTTCTGATCCACTTGTTACAAGTATCCGTCCAAAAGGAAATAAGTTTGTAAAAAAATCTTCTTTTAAGGAATTTTATGAGCTTACGGATTCTGAGAAAAGTGATATCGAATTTGTTAACATAAATGATTTAGCGGACATCGATTCTGAATTTGAATTAATTGATGATGATGATGATGACGAAGATAATTAAATGATGTTATTGTTTTAAAATGTGTAACTTAGTAAATTAGAGCTTACATCTTAATTATTTATTGTACTTTTAATGAAACTAGGTAATTTATTATCAACTTACTTAAAAGTCATACTCTCATCAGTTCTTGTGAATATTTTTGTTAATATATATTTCTGTATATATATAATATATTTATAGACCTCTTAATAAGTCTGTCTGCGGTTTAAAGTAAATACAAATGGGGAAAAAACGTTTTTTTTTTTAAATTTTCATTTCCTTTTATCCCAGAAAGTGCACATTTGGCGCACTATGTGTCTTAGTATTAAATATAGCTCTTAGTATTAGCATTATGATATTAGAGACCGCTACTTGAAACAAGCCCGGAATCAGGAGGGAGAGAGCTCGATACACTCATTTTCATAGTAAAATTTCACATTTTCTCAAATTACTCCCGAAATATGGGAGTTATGAAGAAATTCATCACCACAAGTTATGAAGGCATTAAGTAATCGAATAAGATGGCATCATTAGTTTGGCATAATTTTACTCTTTTTTTTCGGAAATGTCTACGTCCAACCGCTCCCATACATTCGTTCCACTGTGCGTCGGTAACTTTCCGTTTCGTAGGTAGGTACTTGCCGTATGGAGCACGTGCCACGAGTTGGACGCAATTTATAACACAATATGTAGCTTTATTATGTATTTAAGATATTCTCGAGGGACAACAACGTTACAGTAAGTATAACAAGGCGGCCGTCGCACGATCGCAGCGTGCGCGGCGCGGTCTATCTCGGTGCGTAGCGGGGAGCCGACTGGCCACGCGAGCCAGTGTTGCCAACCCCAAATAATGGATTACGGTGTTCCCAGTTTATAAATACGGTAGATTTCAAAAAAATACGGTAGATTTTAAACAGTGGTGTAAATTAAATTGTTGTTTGAAAAAACAAAAATGAAATTCGCTTATTCCATATTTTAATTAGTCTGAATATGACAAAATAACTGTGTGATCATGATCATTTTATACATTTCAGTATTATGTCTCCTAAGCATCAACTCAACTGCGAGGGAAACGAACGACCTGCACCCTAATGTCTTTTAATGCAGATTTATAACAACGCAATTACGCAAAGAATTACCTGAATGAAGAAAGTTGGTAATAAATACGGAACCCTAAAAAAGTTAAGAAGTCTGTCAAATTATGCAACTCTATAGTTTTTACGTATTACATTGGTTCAAACTTTTATCTATGGTTGGGGAATTCCCCCTAGTCCACTGCTATTTAAAATGTTACCATGTTATGACATAAAAATACGCTCAATAATCCATCTGCCCCATTACGGTGTTTTTTGACACCGTAATTACATCGTTACGGTAGGTGGTAGATCTATGCTGATTACGGTGTTTTTACCGTAATTACGGTGCAGTTGGCAACACTGACGCGAGCGAGCGCTGGCGGCGGGAGGTATATTAAGTATATTCTAGACGCGGCGACGCGAGTGCAACGCGCAACACAACGCTACAAATGTCAATATGTACATAAATGAATTAAAGGATAATAATAATAAGTTTATTTCAATAATTGTTTACAATGAATGATACAAATGTCTTATAGGCTAAGTATATTTTCTCGTTACAAATTAGTTAGACATCTGTAGCCGAACAAGGCGAAAGCTTGTGTTTCGGCTATCAGCGCCAAACCCCTCAATTAATAAAACTTGAAAATAGCCATCAAGAAGAAATGTTTACATTTTGTAGATAGAAAAAAAAAATGTGATAATAAGTAACATTAATTCGATACAACAAAATAAAATAAACTAAAAGCATTATTTTCATAATTTTCTAATAAATTAAAAAATTTAAATAAAATAAAAACTCAAATTAAACATTTAAATCTGTTAAAAAATACAATAGACGTGGATATATTTAGCAACCTGTTCCGCTTAGCTATTTCTAAAGAGCCTTATAAAACCCTGAAAGGTTTTTTATGGCTCTTTAGAAATAGCTCAGCACGGCGTGTTGCCACATCGAGCGCTGAACGCAGAGCGCGCGTTCAGCGCTCGGTGTGGCAACAGGCCGTATTCGGGTGCGCGACAAGTCAATCGTCATTCTGAGGATGCTTCGTTGAGAGGCGTGTCGATTTCTTTCAGGGTTTTTTATGGCTCTTTAGAAAAAGCAAAGGGGAACAGGTTACTAAATAGGTATATCCACGTCTATTGTATTGTATTTTACAATGAATTTCCGCAAAGGCACGCCTGATTCAATGAACTGTATTAAATTTGTTTGAATGGATGGTATGTGAGAGTCCTCTCTTTATGTGATATGATATGTGCGTGCGTGAATGTGAGAGGGTGTGTGTTTGTGCATCACTGTGGTATATGTGGTATCAATTCAGTCTCTCCGTATGTCAGTTTTTGTTACAATTACAATTTATATTTCTACGCATATATAACTGTTCTGTAAATCGATTAGATGGTCGCTCGAGAAATCATGTTTCAAGATAATGGGCCTTCGCGGTGCCAATGTTTTGAGCTTAGTTATTCGTGATTTTGATGCATCGAGGTAGTGAACTGTCGCGCAAATATGATTTATCGATTTCAAGAACTATCGAGTTAACCTTTTCGAGCAAGTATTATTCGATCTCACGTCATTCGATTTCAAGGAGGTAACCCGTTTAAAAGTACTTGCTTTGAGTACTGCACGTTGGGCGATCTCAAGACTCTTTAACGTTGTTTTTGAGGCGTCTCCCCAGGAGGAAATACAGTAAGATAAAAGTGACTAACAGAGAGCATAATAGGTAAATCTGTTTCAGCAGTTGTGGATAAGCGACACGCTGTAAATTTCTAAAAATAAAAAAATAATTTGCGGATTCTTCCACATAGGAGTTTTAAGTGTTCTTTAAAGTTAAGACTGCTGTCAATCGTTACACCTAGATATTTAATCGTCTGCACAGGTTCTAGTGAAGGGCACGAGCAGATAGATTTCGGTTGACACTCGTGTGAGACGATTTTCTGGCTCCTAGTGACTTACATTCCCAATGCCAAAACAGACAAATTTCGTCCTGTCTACAATGCGTCTTATAATGCACACATGTTTCAAAATTTATTGTACCTACATTAGTTTATTCCTCTAATTCGTCAACGGGTAATCCTATAAAATTATTGTAATAATGCATTTGCACCTCTCGAGATGGATGTGATTTTATTTTATTACATATTTCTGTTCGTATTCTTTTCAACGAATCTGAAACATTAAAATAGTTGATGGTTGCCCGAGAAACTACTATATAACTAGGTGTAAAATCAGGATCGTTCAGCATGTGTTTTAGTATTTCTTGTGCAAACTCAGATTCATAGGGAAACATGTCCATCATTTCATGTAAAGCGTCCGCAAACAGAAAACATATTGAAGGAAAATATTGCTCCGTGTCTTCTTTTAAACACTTAACAATTCGTGAACCTAAGGCAGGACGTATTGCAACATTAATATCATTCCATATCTTTTCTTTTTCACCTGTCAACCATGCGTTTCCCATTTCAGAAACATGTTGTTCCATTAATTTAGCGTATTCTGTTGCTAGCTTCCAACTAGTGTACAGAACATAGTTTTCTAGCAATTGCATATTCTTTTCCATTTTAATCTTAATCTCTGTAAACAATTTAGCGGGGGTAGTTCTTCTATTCAAAGTAAAGTCTTGGTAATTCCCAAGCAGATATCGAATAAATTCATTGAAGTTTTTTTGAACGTAATAAACATCGTGATCTGTTTTACGCCATGAAAGAAAAGCTTCTTCCATTGCTGGATCCACTACCCTTCTAAATCGCTGAAGCTGATCTTCCTCAGATTTACCCCATAGTACATAACACCCAAATAATTCGATGAATTCGCTGTTTTGCATGCAAAATTTTGTTCCTGCAGGTGACAACAATTTATCAGTAACAAACTCGTCATCGAATGAATCTACTATGTTTGGATTGTATCGAGCATGTGTCACTAATGTACTCACAAGACGGTCGCACACGGTGCTATCGGGCACCGAAGTTAAATACGCGTAACTCTTCATGTAAAATTCTGCTTGCACGCTAAGGGGAACTTTTTCAACATTACCTAAACATTTAAGTATTGTTTTATTTGCCCGTGAAGGTAATTTATCGATAAACATACTTAGTGAAGTCCATAGTTCTTTTTCAACGGTTGTATTTTTAACCTTACATATATAACCGAAAGTGTTCGTAAAAATAACGGTTCTGACTGTAGAATTAGTTGTACTGTTCCAAATATTCGTGAAAAATGTTTTTAATTCGCAAGGTTTAAGCTTTGAAAACGCTACATGAATTCCTAATTTCAGTAGAGAGACAGGTGCTTCTAGTAACTTCATCACATGTTTACTGCTTTCAACTTGATTCAATTTGGACATAATGGCGTTAAATGATGGTACCGCATATTGCAAGTAATCTCCTTTAGAATACAATAAAACAGTTTCTAAGGGAATCAGTGGTCTGGCTACGTGTAAGTGTTGTGCGATATTTTTCCTTACGGTAATTTCGATCTGATCAGTCTCGCCCCAGTTTATCTTAAAATTGTCGGGAGCATGTTTTTTTGCCATGTCAATTATTTGATTTTGGGAAAGAAGCATGAAGAGACCCTTAACAACGGCTTTTTGTCCAGTAGGTTTGTTCAGATTTCGTAAGTAGGCATCGGTCCAGTGCTGGGCGAGTGAGTGCGGCCAGAAGACGCGCAGCTTGGCGAGCAGACGTCGTAGCGAGACAGTGTTGTTAGTTCGCAAGGTGTCTATTTCTTTATCGTGACGTGTCAGCAGCTGCGGCTTGTGCTTGAGCGTGTTCAGACACGTTTCCTCGCCCAGACACAGTGACAACGACTCCTCAAACATGTGCTTTCGCCATGATTTGTTTACGTTGTACAAACAAGACATGTCTGTTTTCCACATGTTCTCTTGTCTTATCTTAATTACCTGCTGAATTTTCTTAAGTATGAATGGATATTCACTTATATCTTTTTGCCAATCTGTTATCAAAGTCAAGGCATTCTCTAATTGAACTATAGTCTCACTGAAATCGGAGTCATTTGCAATGTTTTCAAATTGAATCTTTTTCAGTGCGGAATCAAATAAATAAGTGAACAGTTTTCTTCTTTGTTCTTGATTTAGTTTACTTTGGACTTTTTCAAAAGTATTAAATGTCATCTTTTCTTCTACAATTTTCGGCACAGGTTCATCGTGCAAAACTTTATATAAGATTATAGATTCCAGACACATTTGTACATCGTTTTCTGATTCGATGTACACTTCCATGCTGTGGAACAACTGATCCAAAACGTTCCAAGTGTCGACATCGAAATCGTGAGTAGATATTTGTGAAAGCAGATGATTCACGAACTGAATCTTGAATTTGAACGGTTCATTAATGTGTCGTTCGTAGAAAAAATGGAGCAACGTTTTAATATGCCGCGGGTTTCTTTTTGCACATGTGATCAAAACTGAGAGCATGGCAAATCGTGAACGGGGTGAGTTCTCTGCAAGTATAAGCTTCTTTAATTCTGGGAAAGCAACATTAAATGGAAAGTACTCATACCAATGGTCGAACGTCAAGTCCATGGTGTAGGTATCTTGTTCGTTTTCTGAACGAAGAAAAGTTAGATCAGTTCTGTCGATAAAAGTTTGCTTTATGAATTCTTGCTTTTCTTCTTTCGGCATGTTTTTAACGAAATGTCTCAATTTATTAAATTCGCAAAAATTTTGGCCCTGTTCTTTCATTTGTTTAAATAGAAAAGGTTTTATTTCTTTCTTTTCCAAATATTTTGCTACTACGGACAGGTCAGTTTTGTCAGAGTACAACTTAGCAAAATTGTCTAATATTCTTTGCGGACACGTTTTCATAAGTTTCTCTGTTTTTTTTTTTCCCAATTCAGGTAAGCAGCTGTATTCTCTGTTTTCCAATATGTTTAATACGTCAGCCGTGTGAGACTTTAATAAAAATAAAATTTCCTTTTTCGCATTGTAGAAGTAGCACTCTTTAACGCGCGAATAGAATGTAAGAAAATGAGCAGATCTTCTGCACAAACGTTTAAAAAGAGATAGTGGTATGCACCGTTCGATTTTTATAACATTTTCGATGAAAGGAATGGAGCAGTTTTGCAACCATTTGTAAGCACTGTCGGTTTCTTTCAGGTATTCATAAAAGGCTTCGACTCGACTTTCGTCTTTCAGATTGAGTCTAATGTGAAGCATGAGTTTGTTAAATGTTTTGGTGTTCATGCTAGGTAATAGTTGTGTGTGTAGGTACTCTGGGTTGATGATGTTTGCGTACTGCTGCTCGGTGATTAGCCACGTGGATTTTTTAATAGCTGTCGCCGCATACAGCATGTCGTTAGATTTCATTACTTCGATGATATAGTCTACATTTCTGGTTTTACTGGCGATGTCTATTTTCAGAAGGTTGTCTATGTCGCTGTCATCGCCACTAATGTTACATAATTCATAATGTTTATTAGCAACCGCATCTTTGACAAGCTTGTTGTAGTGTTGGCGCTTTTCGCCGAGTGTGTCTCCTTCTAGCGTCACCGGCGGCATTGTGATGAGCTGGAAATTAAATATGAATATTGTTAACTACATTCGTTACAAGTATCCTTACAAAATGCTTCATTAGTGGAGAGCATAGGTATTCTGAATGTTTTGAATGAATTCATATTTATCGCTGTTTATGGTTACTTATTGGTAAATTTCTTAATTGACCGGCTAGTTTTTAGATTGATCGACTCGGGGCAGCTTACCACAAGCAAAAACAAATGAATACATAAGAATGTCAAGGAAACGTAAGATTTTCAATCGTTAAACAGGACTTCGCCATTTACCAACGATCTTAGGTTTCCTATACATGACGCCGGAGCCGAACCGGCAGCGGCGCCGGACCGCAAGATGATAAAAATTTTAACGCGCGGCGGTGCGGCGCATGGGCGATATTCAGTCGTAAACGAACATGCGGTCCATCGCCGGTGCGGATCCAGGCAGAGTCATGTACAGGAAGCCTAAGGGTAATATGAAGACGACGTTGGTAGGTAGGTACACGGTCGAAAGAAAACATCACCTTTAGGTACAATTTATACGATCCTGTTTCTTATAAGGATCAATCGGACCACCAAGTTTGAGTATCTACTACATTTCGTAGGAAATGAGACTCCCATTTTAATTTTTTATGATGGACAGACTGGTCACTACTTAACGAAAATGAAACTTAAGAAAACGTTACGTCCGTGCACGGAAAAAACCCTTTTTCGTCAATAACTTATCTAATTGTAAGAAAGCTTGAAATAATTGAAACATTAAGTCTGTGCAAGTATAAAAGTACAGTTTTCGTGGTGCTAAACCATTCGTGTCACTTGTCAGTCACAGCGCCTGTTAAGTGATGCAACTAGCATCAGTTTTGCGCTCTCGAAAATATGGTTTATTTCGCCTTTGATTTACTTAATGAAGATATTTATCGTATAATCATAAAATAAATTTTCGATTTTATTTCAAGGATAGCTGTAGACTAATGTGTGATTTTTAAATTTCTTGATATACTTAGTTTGCTAAATAATAGGAAAAAATACATTACTGACAGGATTAAAAAAAAAAAAGGTTATTTCAACATTTTTTTTCTGCTATATTTTGTATGGAAGTTGAAAAAAGTGGTTCCCTTATGTACAAGTAGACCATATAATGATATTAATGATATTTTTCAATTTTCAAAATCAAAAACAGTTTCTTCTAACAAAGCGATCAAACGTCTCTCGCGTCAATTCTTGGAAAACTTGTTGCGAGTTTTAGTGATTTTCCACGAATCCTTAATTTATTTGAAAAATCCCTTTCCGCTATTTACAAGACAAAGAATTCGACTTTTCAAATCACAAATAATTTTGTTTGAATAAAGTCATGGAGTGCTTTGTCAGCGAACCATAGACTAAGGAGTTCTGAGTGGTTCCCCTGGCAGTGACGAGAGTCACTAAGGTGAAATCAACAAGGGGCATCATTTAGAGAGCACGCATTCATATTTGCCCCCTTCCAGATTTTTGAAGTCTATGCTTCAACCCGGGCAGCATGTTGGGAATCGAACCCAACACCTTGCGCGCGGTCTGCATGAGCAGGCTGCGTGATCATGCTGAGGCGCGGCGCGGCGACGACACGGCTCGGCCCGACACCACTCGCTTCCACGGACTCCACCGCGACGGACGACATTCATCTCTAATTTTAAACCTTAGTTTGTCCGGGATTTTATAATTGTAAATAAGTACCTACGGTAATAAACCTTTGCCTATTTCATACAGTACACTCTTTCATTGCTCCACGCGCTAACACAAGCATTCAGGTTTCCGAATCAGGAATCCTGATCTGTACCCTAATTGCGTAATACAACACAATCTGTTTCGATTTGAAACAGACTGCTAATCCATTGCTTCATAAGTTGAATAAAAAAAAAAATCTGCTCAACAACGTAAATAACGCAATGAATGTTGTTGAATTGTCAAAATGAAACAAATTAGGCATAATTGTTTACGAAAATAAGTTACGCAATTGGGGTACAGGAAACCGTACGTATACACCAGCCTAAAATTGTCTAAGGGGCCTTTGCGACTTAGTTACGACCTCTCGTAGACTTCCAAAGAGCCGGCAAATAGAGTTTAAAAAAACTGGCCCTTAATTTACCCATTTATGAGTTGGGAGTCATTATTTTGTTATGGTAATACCTACTGCATTTTGACGTCTATCGAGCATCTAATGTCAAAGTCGTCAAATGACGAATTTATTGATTTTGATTTCGTGCTATTTATTAACTCTTACTCATACATAAATAAAAATGACAATAAATTGAAATAATGGAATTAAACAGGACAGAAACTATAAATTAAGTAAAAAAAAAAATTTTTTTTTCATAATGAATAGAAATTAATTAATACCAATTTTCTTATTTTTTATTACAAACATTATAATTAATAATATTTTTTTTTAATATAAATAATCATTAAATTTTTGATATTATAAATTATAGTATTTTCAATAATAAAAAATAATTGGTATTATTCAATTTCTTGTTTTTTCTTTATCTTATTAATATAGATAAATTATAAAAAAAAGAAATTTGGTATTATTTGTGGAATAAAATAATATTGTAAAATAATTAATAATTTAAATAAATAAATTAAAGTATTAATTCTTTACTTTGGGTCTTCTCATTAGGATATACAGGGTGGCAGGGACATCGACGCGAAAACTGTTACCATGGATTCAGTATGTACTGAATCCATGGTAACAGTTTTCGCGTCGATGATCAATGATGAATCATGTGATTCTGAACCCCCTTTTTTTTTTTTTTTTTTTTGGGTGGGAAATTATCAAATAACTGCTCCCGCTCTGGGTGGAGCGGGAGGGCGTGTCAGACTCTTACTGACTAAAACCCACCCGTGTTCCTTCCTATGCCATGTTGCCGGGGGCCACGATTTCCCTATCGGTTTTCTTCGAACCCCCGGCATTGGCATTGGCCCTAGCGGACCCCGTCAATTCTGCTGACATCTCTTTGAGGCGCGCGTGGAACACAACGCGCCGTCGACCCGGGCCTGGTCCTTATCGGACGGCGAGCTACCCAATGCTCACCGTCCGCAAGCCCGCGCCTACGGTGGCCGGAAATCTTCCTGCGATTCCCGACGCCCAGGGCGTCTCCTGCTGCGGCGGTTAGGGGCGCGAGGGCGCGAAATTTGCCTCTCCCTCACGCGCTCCGTCTCCTCCTTCGCGAGAATTACTGCTTCGCAGAAAGAGGTGACGGCCTCCCATTTCCTCTCGCTCCGTAGCATGGCCCGAATCAGGGCCGGACGCGAGAGATCACCGCCGCCGATCGCATCCACGAGGACACGGCGATGCCCTGCCCAAGCCGGGCAGACCTCCACCGTATGCTCCACCGTGTCCTCCGGGCGATCCACACAGTGACGACACCCGGGCGTTTCCTCCCGCTTTATTCTGAACAGGTACCTCCCGAAACTGCCGTGTCCGGTGAGCACCTGCGTCAGGCGGAAGGTGAGGACGCCGTGGCGCCTCTCTAGCCACTCCTCAAAGAGGGGTCTTATCGCCTCAATTGTGGCGTGCCCAGCGCTGGGTTGCGACAATCGCAGTCTCCATTCCGCCATGAGATCCCGCCGGAGCTCTGTCCGCTGTGCCGCGACTTCTTGCGGCATCGGAGTTAGGCCCCGGCGCTTCGCCTCCTCGCGCCACTCCCAAATGTGCGCGAGGACCTTTGCCTCCAGATCCCATGGCGGTACTCCGGCAAGGAGGCTCGCCGCCTCGCAGGAGACCGTGCGGTATCCTCGGGCCAGCCGGATGGCCATGACCCTTTGGGACGCGTTCAGCCGGCGGCCTGGCTGCCGCCTCAATGAAGGCGCCCACACCGGCGCCCCGTAAAGGGCCATGGACCGCACGATCCCCACGTAGAGCCTCCGGCAGGAGGCGTTTGGACCTCCGAGATTGGGCAGGAGCCGCTTCAAGGCAGCCCCGGCCCGGTCCAGTCTGGGAGCCAAACGTCGGAAATGCTCCACGAAGTTCCACCGGCTATCGAGGACGAGTCCCAGATACTTCATCGTCGACTCGACGCCGATGTGAACCCCTCCCGCCAATACCTGGGAACCCGACGGTGGCGCACTACGAGGACCATAGAAACCCATGGCCTCGGACTTGTGCAGGGCCACCTCGAGTCCCAGCTGCCGGATTCTGTCGACGATTGTCGCAACCCCGCGTGTCGCTAAGTCGGCCGCCGCCTGGTACGACCTCCCCTGCGCCAGGACCAGCGTGTCGTCAGCGTAACAAACGACGCTGACGCCAGTAGGGAGGTCGGCGCGCAGCACCCAGATTCTGAACCCCCTGCGTTGAAATTATTCGTCGGTTATTTTTTTTAAATTTGCTGTTCCAAACATTTTGACCGTGTGAAATACCTAATTGCACTTTTCTATGAGACAGTTGATTTAAAAAAAATATAACCGACAGTCCCCAACCCTGTACCCTGAACCCTGTATTCTGTGACAATTTGATTAAGGTAAACGTACCAATACTCGTCGGGTTTTGAAATTCACTGACTTTAAAGAACTGCTGTGTGATAAGTATTTAATTTAGAATGAAACTTTGTGCATGATTAAATTAAAATTTAATGACACGAAACAGCCGATTACGACCAAGAGTTAACTATTCGCTATCTTGCTAAACCGTTGATGGAGCCGTGGTTAAATATTTTGACCGATGGTTACATATTTAACCACTTGTCGTGTTAACTAGGGATAAAAAAACAGAAATTGCAGAAATTTAACCATTTGTTACAATTTTTAACCATTGGTCGACTTAAATAAGGATCAAAAAACCGGCCCTAAGACGAACCACTGACCCGCAATTAGGGTGTGGGAACCCATGATCCCGAGATAATTAAACACAAAAAATAATAGTTCCTTACCAGTATTATCAACCCGAATCTTTTTGTAACATACTTTCGATAGCCAAAATGTTATCATGATAATCAATTTACTTAGATAATTGTTTATTTTAATTTTATCTGTACCTAATATTTGGAGTTGGTCCAATAACGTCACTACCTTCATTACCCAGGAACGATGGGCCTTTGAAAGTTAACACCGCGTGAACCGTTTACCTAGAACGTAATAACGCATGTGTTTAACAAAAGTAGGTAACAAATATGTGTTGCCTATTTTATTTTATTTTTAGGCTGAATCGTGAACAATAACATTCCTATTTTCCGTACATTTTTTGCTAATAAATATCTATGGATGGCCTTGTCGAACCGTACACCGCTTTGCGCAGTGCCATCACGTCAGACAAACAAAACAATGAAAAAACAGCACCTATTAATTATCGTATTACTTACCTACCTCAGCTTTTTCGATGTTTTACCAAAGAGACACCACACAGAACTGACTTTGTTTCCTCACACTACCGAATATCGAAGATAAGGTGTAATATTGTGCAATACAATGGAAATATGAGTCAGGAAAAGCCGGTGATAGGAGTGGGTTGTAACTAGTGATGGGCGTTGAATCAACGAACTAGTTAATTCAACCGTCGACGTACTGTGAACGAATCGAGACGGTTCACCGATAATAATCGATAGACAAGTTGAATCCGTAGACGCCTAACGGCGAGGCCCCATTAGTGCGTTGCGCTGCGTTGCGTCGCGTCGTCGCAACGGAACAACGCATTGTATGCCACACCAACGCATTGTAACAACGCATTGTATGACGACGCAACGCAGCGCAACGAACTAATGGGTCCTCGCTCTAAACTGAATCTCGCAACGCGACGACCGACTCGAGAACGTAGTACACACGGCTACACATCAAGCTTGATTCGTAGCCGTGTGTACCTACAAATTTGAACTCTAACTGAGTTGAAATATAGGTTGTTGTATAGATAGAATAGAAGTATAGGTTGATATTTGTATGGATCGAATGAAATTATTGTTAAGTAATGAGAAGGATGCTGTTATGGTAGTTTCGCGTGTTCGAAAGAGTAAGGCGATGGACTGGTCGAACTATGCCAGACTAACCGGTCTGTACTTGTTTCTGTTTGATAGTTGTTCATCTTGTTTTGTTTTTTAATTGAAGGAAGTTGAAGATGTTCCGTATGTGATTCAGTATTCAGTCAATTCTAAGCCTGGAAAAGTATGAAAGGAAGTTCAAATAAATAGCGTCGCCGTGCAGTGAAAACCTCGTGATTGCAATAAACGTTATTTTACAAGAGAAAATAAAAACTGTCTGAAAAATGGCCGCCATTGACGTTCTCCGAGGTTCTCATTATCATAAATAGAAGGCATTAAAACCATCTTAGAGCTGTGCACGTTCGTTCTAAACTAAATTATGCATTACGAGGTTTTCTACCCAACAAATAAATTAAAAGAAAATACAACAAAAAAAAACTTTACAAGGTTTTCACTGCACGGCGACGATAGGTACCTACAGCACGCGGAGACTTGTCTACCGCCTACCTACGTCACTGCCGTCGTCGCCGTAGACTTCGTCGCAAAGTTTATTAAAGTTGACGCGTACCTAAACTAGTCGACGAATTCAACTAGTTAATCGACTAGTCGATGAACGAAATTGGACGGTCTAGTTTCGTTAACGCCAAATACGTCGACGACTCATCTCTAGTTGTAACAGGTAAAATCACATATCTGTTCCGCCTGTTTCTGCTCCAAGTAAATCAGCTCCAAAAACCTTGTACAGACGCCAGCACTTCAAGCTACTACAATCTGCCAAATTTATCTAATAGATTTTCAACTTTATCGCTGAAGCATAATGTTCAAAGTTGATTGGGAAAATTTGACAGTTTCGGGTAGCTTGATGTGCTGGCGTCTGTACAAATAACAGCATGTTATTTTTTACTATGTGGGAATAGAGACAGACTATTGTGTGTTCTCTATTACCACAGTTATAAAGTATAAACTTCTAACCTGTTTACTGTAACAATAATCTTATGTGGTAGGTACATGTACACGGTTTATAATAAGAATCAACAATTTTTTGTACAAGTGTTGATGTCATATTCAATTATGACTCAGCAGAAGAGGCCGGTGTTTCTGTTTACAGGGGATAATTTGCTTGTTGTATTGGCTTGCCCCTAGTGTTCCACACACACAGTTAAGATTGGTAAACTGGTTTACCAATTTTATAACCTACAACTATTGTAATAAAGTTCCATTGATCGTGTTTACTTTCAGTATAGTATAAAGTACTCTGTGGTGTTTACTGAAACTTTACTAGTTTGATCGAATCCTTGACATTGACTTGACATTACTCAGGCCTATCCAGGCCGCATTCCGAGTTACGCTAAAAGTGATAATATCGCGAATCCGACCAAATTTAATAGTCACAAAATATAAGGGCTATTGAGTAATAATTGTGACTGTAAAATTTGGTCCGTAATATTTTAGCTACAGTAAATGAATACCAATGTTAATAATTTGTTTGTTATTATTATTTCTTTTATTGATTTTGATTCTTATTCATTTACATTTTTAAATATTTCTTAAAATAAAAACATTTAAAAAAAAATTGAGCTCCGCCGGTGCCGGGAGCAGGGTCCAAGCTACCGGTGGTTAGGGCTGCAGAGACAAGAACCTCCTCATAATGCAAGCCGTATCGAGGAGTACTGTCTTCTGAATCAGGTGCTTGATCCAACCACCTAACGAGAGCCTCTAGAGATGTTGGTTGAGGCTTTCGGCCTTCAGACCATTGGCCGTAACGACAAGGCGAATGCTCGCGGTGATGAAGCACTTTAACACTAGATTCTCGATGTGTGATCTAAGTTTCATTGATAAGTACGAGTAAATCATTTTCATTCAAACAAATCACACTATCCTACTAATATTATAAAGGCGAAAGTTTGTGAGTGTGTGTGTGTGTATGTTTGTCTCTTCTTCACGCTCAAACGGCTGAAAGGATTTGGATGAAATTTGGTTCACAGATAGTTTATAACCTGGATTAACACATAGAATACTTTTTATCCCGATATTCCCATAGGATCAAGACTTCTGCGGGTGAAACCGCGGGGCGCAGCTAGTCATTCATATTTAAAG
Organism: Agrochola litura; assembly: GCA_949152395.1. NCBI lineage: Eukaryota > Metazoa > Arthropoda > Insecta > Lepidoptera > Noctuidae > Agrochola > Agrochola litura. The sequence continues at coordinate 9,499,289 of OX424511.1, forward strand.
CTAAGAAAATGCAACGTTGTCGTATTTCACGTAAGGGTATTTATTACTTACATTAATAATCATTAGCGCTACTGCTGAGCATAAGGTCCTGGGTTCGATTCCCGGGTCGGGCAAAGTGTTATTGGGTTTTTCTATCTGAAATTTCTCAGTAGCAGCTCGGAGTCTGGATTTGTGCCCGGTTGATGGCAATAGGCTCGCCCCCTATTACATGGGACTTAAACATAACTGGCGAAATGTGGGTGTACCTGCTACAGGGACACCTCTGCCCAACCCTTCGGGGAAACAAGGCGTGATGTTATGTTTGTGTTATGTTTGTAATAATCATGACTTTGTCGAATTATTATGTACGAAAAAGAAAACGAAAAAAAACTTTTTACAAAAAAAAAACTACCGACATCCAAAAAAAAAAAAAAAAAAGAAGTCAGTGGCAAAAACCAAAACACAAAACCCAAGACACCGACTTCGGGGTGCGTACAGAAAACCTCCACGTGTGCCTGATACCTGCTGGTCCCTTATGGATACGTTCGGGGGGAAGAGCAGTTGTCAGGCCGGTGCACCCTGGGCATGAACAATAATACTCTTCGGAAAAGGTTTGGGAGTTTTTCGGAGAGGGTATTGTTTGTGGCTAATTTCTGCGGGCGGGGGAGCAGCATGCTCCTCGACGTTCTTCCGCGTGTCCCTCTGATTTGCAGAGGGCACAGTGGAGGAACGAGGGAGGCGGGTCGCTCCTGATCGATCGACGTTAGTCGATTGACACTGGACGTGACCCAGCCGCTGCGGTGCAGGCGCACCAAAGCGGCTGTCGTTTCTCCCTCAAGATCGCTCTTGAGGGAGAACTTTCGGCGGGTTCGCTGAGCCAGGTTATCTGGACAGCGAACGGAGGAATGTATAATGCCGCCGCCGGGGGCTTGGCTTAACCGCCCGGCCCAGAGGAAGGACACCTCTAAGATAAAAAACCACCTAATCCTAAGTTTTGAAGCGCGGCGAGAGGATGAGTGGCTGGTGGGGGACCAGTCGTTAGCGCTTCCCCTGTAGATACCTGCCGAACTCTACAGTATGTAGGCTTACCTAGGTAAAAGGCTCTGCCTAGGTGGACATATACTTCCTAATTACTCGTGGGAATCAAATGGATTACAATTATAAAAACAAAAATAAAGACGATGACGTGCCTTTATTGGCGGAGAAGGTACCGCTTGCCGGCGACGGCAACAAGAGCCGAGGAGGCTCCAGTCCCTCAGGGGACCAAAGCATGTCCGACCAGGACATTAAAAGCGGGGGCCCCAAATCCAAATTTTGGGGCAAACGGTCGCGCGGGTCGGAGCGCACAGGATCGGCGGGGCAATCCTCGAGCGAGGAAAGCCTCCCGATCGCGAAGGTGCCGACGGTGAGGAGAGGCCGAGGACGAGCGGTAGCGGGAGCAGCTTCCGCTTCGAGGCCGGGGCGGGGCAATCGGGGTCACCTCAAACGGCCTGATACCCCGGTAATCAGTGCGGAGAGCGACCCCGGGGTCTCGTCATCCGAGGCCTCAACAGAGGAGCCGGAAGTGGTGGTTGCCGCCTTGCCGTTGCCGTGGTTGCGGTGGGCACGAAGATGCGGCCTGACGCCGCGAAGAGTGCTCAGGGTGGGGTGGTCGCCGAAATGGCCCGTCCGCTCCGGGAGCGGGCCAAAAACAAGCCGGACCACCGTGGTGGTAAGCCGGACGCCGCTGGCGGCTCCAATTCGGAGCGAGCGGTCAAGTTCGCGGAGGAGGTAGCGGCTGCGATCAGCGAGGTGGCCTTTAAGAAGACGAAGTCTTCTAGAGGCAAGGCCATCTCCGCGGCTACTGCCTGTATCATGGCGGCAGCGGAGGCCCTCCAACCCGGGCCTCCGTCGGACGGTATGTCAGAAATGCGGGCGGAGATCGCCCGCTTGACAGCCGCCATGGAGCATCTCCAAAAGGAGAATGCGGAGCTCCGAGCGGACTTGGCTGGGCTCCGACGAGCCGGCCCCAGAGAGGTGCCGCAGGAGGGGGAGCAGCATGGGCAGGGACAGCCCGTGACTGCTGAGGACCGGATCCTCAATCTGGTGCGACAGGAAATGGCTGCTCTACGGAGCAAGTTTTCCACCTTGGAGGCCATAGTCCTGCGCCCCCCATTGGCGGCAAGCCAGCCGGCCTCGGGCCAGCGAAAGGCGGCGTCATACGCCGCCACCGCAGCTGCCGCAGCCGGACCAGCCTCGTCGGGGCCGCCCAAAGGTGGGGTGGCTGCACAGGCGGCGAGGGCCCCAGCCAAGGCGGCGGGGGCCCCGGCCAAGGCATCGGGGGTCCCGGCCAAAGCGGCGGGTGCCCCAGTCAAGGCGGCATGGGTCCCGGCCAAGGCAGCGGGGGCCTCGGCTAAGGCGGCGAATCGGCCGCCCCTACCACCTTCTGGATCTCCTCCAGCCGACGCTGGATGGCAAGTTGCCGGGGAGAAAAAGAAGGCTGGCAAGGCGGCAAGGGCGGCCAAGAGAAAGGCGAGGCGGCAGCGGCGCAAGGAGCGAAGCGTCGCTGATAGGCTCCGCGCCCCGAAGTCCGCAGCTGTAGTGATTACACTACAGCCGGAAGCGGAAAAGAAGGGCGTGTCCTATCAGCACGTGCTCGCCAAGGTGGATGCGGCGGTGGATTTGAAGGAGACGGCCAATGGCGTCCGGCTGAAGATCACCGCGACTGGGGCCAGGATGCTGGAGATCCCCGGTGCGAACAGCGGCCCGGCAGCGGACGCTCTGGCCAATAGGCTCGGGCGACCCTCAATCCGGACGAGGCCCGAGTGTCCAGGCCCACTAAACGCGCTGACTTGCGCATCCGGGGCCTGGACGACTGCGTGACGGCGGAAAAGGTTGTGGCCGCGGTCGCCAGGACTGGGGGGTGCTCTGCCGAGGAGGTGAGGGCAGGCACCATCCACCCTGACTCCACGGGGATGCGAGCCGTAACGGTGAGCTGCCCCGTGTCGGCGGCCAAGCTGATAGCCGGGGAGGGCCGAAGGCTTCTGGTGGGTTGGGTCTCCGCGCAGGTGAAACTGCTGGAGCCCCGACCTATGAGGTGCTTCCGCTGCCGGGTGGGCGACCACGTGGGAGCGAAGTGCACCTCGGAGGTGGACCGCAGCGACCACTGCTTCCGCTGTGGTCAGCCCGGTCATAAGGCCGGCTCGTGCAACGCCGCGCCGCACTGCGTCGTATGTGCGGCGGCTGGCAAGCCGGCCGATCACCGGGCTGGGAGCAAGGCCTGCGCTCCACCCGCCAAACCCAGAGGCAAGGGCAAGCCCTCCGCCACCGCCGTCACCGCCGCAGCCGCTGCCACTACTGCCGCCGCCGCTGCCGCCTCCACTGTCGTCGTCGCCGCCGTTGCCGCCGCGGCGGTGCCCTCACAGGGGGCTAGGGAGGGGGTTGAAATGGAGTGCCAATAACGGCCCCATTACGCCTCCTCCAGGCGAACATCAACCACTGCGCCGCCACTCAGGATCTGTTGCTCCAGAGCATGGCGCAGTGGTCGATTAACATCGCCGTGGTCGCTGAGCCGTACTTTGTCCCGCCCAGGGATGACTGGGTGGAGGACCTGAGCGGCTCAGTGACCCTCATTTCGTCGGCCGCCGCTAGTACCCCGTCCCTCGAGTCTGTCAAGAGAGGACGGGGTTGCGTGGCAGCACGGTTCGGGGAGATTGTCGTGGTAGGGGTATACTTCTCCCCGAACCGAACTCTCGCCGAGTTCCACAACTCCCTTGTGGAGTTGAGAGTCGTCGTCGTCGCGTTCGGTTCCCTCCCCGTGTTCGTCCTCGGGGACTTCAACGCCAAAAATCTGGCTTGGGGTTCCCGCTTTACGGACACACGGGGCAGGATGGTGGAGGACTGGGCTCTGGAGACAGGCCTGGTCGTCCTAAACCGGGGTTCTGACAACTGAAACCCCACGTGTGTGCGGATGCGGGGTGAATCAGTGGTGGACATTTCGTTCGCCAGCCCCGCTCTGTCGCCGCGTGTTATTGACTGGCGCGTCATGGAGGGGGTGGAGACCTATTCCGATCACCGGTACATCCGGTTTGACGTCTCCACCCAGACCTCGAGCGCGCCGGTCCGACAGGCCCCGAGTGGTCCGCGGTGGGCGCTGAAGCGGCTGGACCGGGAGCTCCTCCTGGAAGCCTCGATCGTGCAGGCCTGGGTGTCATCACCGGACAGGCCTGCCGACATTAACGACGAGGCGGAGTGGTTCCGGGAGGCCATGTCAAATATATGTGACGTGGCAATGCCCCGAGTCCACCCTGGATGCGCTTCGCGCCAGGTGTACTGGTGGTCGTAAGAGCTGGAAGCTCTACGCAGGGCGTGCGTTGCTGCGCGACGCCGGTACGCCAGGCACCGCAGGCTCCGTATCCGTCCTCCGGATACGGAAGCCATTCAGGCGGAGCTGTACGAGGGGTACAGAGCGGCGAAGACCGCCCTCCAAGCGGAGATCCTGCGGGCCAGGGCACTGGCCCGCGAGGAGATGCTGGAGACTCTGAACAGAGACCCGTGGGGACGCCCATATAAGATGGTGCGGGAAAAACTCCGCCCATGGGCTCCCCCGCTGACGCAGAGTCTCCGGCCCCAGCTTATGGAGGACGTGGTGAGCACTTTGTTCCCTTCAAGAGGGGAACATACGCCCCCGCCCATGGCTCCGCCCATTGCGGTGCCCGATGCGGACCACACCGCCGACGACGACGGCGATGCTCCGGAGGTGACCGAGGTAGAGATGAGAGTGGCGGTACGCAGGATGAGTGCGAGGAATACCGCCCCAGGACCCGACGGCATACCCGGAAGGGCCTGGGTCCTGGCCATGTGGACTCTCGGGCCTCGACTGAGAGGGCTCCTAAGCGCATGCATGGAGAGGGGCCAGTTCCCACTTTGCTGGAAGACTGGGAAACTGGTCCTCATCAGGAAGCCGGGCGCCCAGCGGACTCTCCGTCCGCCTATCGGCCCATTGTGCTGCTCGACGAGGTGGGCAAGCTCTTTGAAAGAGTCATTGCAGACCGCCTCGTCGGGCAGCTGGTGCGAGTGGGGCCGGATCTGGCGGAGAGCCAGTTCGGTTTCCGCAGGGGGCGCTCTACGGTGGACGCCATCATGCGCGTGCGGGCCCTCACGACGGGGGATGCTGTGGCCCGGGGTGGGGTCGTCTTGGCGGTGTCTCTAGACATCGCCAATGCCTTTAACACCCTGCCCTGGAGTTGCATCAGGGAGGCACTTCGGTATCACCGGATGCCGACCTACCTCTGTCGTGTGGTCGAGGCCTATTTGACAGACAGGGCTGTCATCTACCCCGGTCACCAAGGAGAGTGGAACCGGCGAGAGATGTCGTGCGGTGTCCCACAGGGATCGGTCCTGGGGCCGCATCTGTGGGACATCGGATACGACTGGGTGCTGCGCGCCGACCTCCCTACTGGCGTCAGCGTCGTTTGTTACGCTGACGACACGCTGGTCCTGGCGCAGGGGAGGTCGTACCAGGCGGCGGCCGACTTCGGTCGACAGAATCCGGCAGCTGGGACTCGAGGTGGCCCTGCACAAGTCCGAGGCCATGGGTTTCTATGGTTCTCGTAGTGCGCCACCGTCGGGTTCCCAGGTATTGGCGGGAGGGGTTCACATCGGCGTCGAGTCGACGATGAAGTATCTGGAACTCGTCCTCGATAGCCGGTGGAACTTCGTGGAGCATTTCCGACGTTTGGCTCCCAGACTGGACCGGGCCGGGGCTGCCTTGAAGCGGCTCCTGCCCAATCTGGGAGGTCCAAACGCCTCCTGCCGGAGGCTCTACGTGGGGATCGTGCGGTCCATGGCCCTTTATGGGGCGCCGGTGTGGGCGCCTTCATTGAGGCGGCAGCCAGGCCGCCGGCTGAACGCGTCCCAAAGGGTCATGGCCATCCGGCTGGCCCGAGGATACCGCACGGTCTCCTGCGAGGCGGCGAGCCTCCTTGCCGGAGTACCGCCATGGGATCTGGAGGCAAAGGTCCTCGCGCACATTTGGGAGTGGCGCGAGGAGGCGAAGCGCCGGGGCTTAACTCCGATGCCGCAAGAAGTCGCGGCACAGCGGACAGAGCTCCGGCGGGATCTCATGGCGGAATGGAGAGTGCGATTGTCGCAACCCAGCGCTGGGCACGCCACAATTGCGGCGATAAGACCCCTCTTTGAGGAGTGGCTAGAGAGGCGCCACGGCGTCCTCACCTTCCGCCTGACGCAGGTACTCACCGGACACGGCTGTTTCGGGAGGTACCTGTTCAGGATAAAGCGGGAGGAAACGCCCGGGTGTCGTCACTGTGTGAATCGCCCGGAGGACACGGTGGAGCATACGGTGGAGGTCTGCCCGGCTTGGGCAGGGCATCGCCGTGTCCTCGTGGATGCGATCGGCGGCGGTGATCTCTCGCGTCCGGCCCTGATTCGGGCCATGCTACGGAGCGAGAGGAAATGGGAGGCCATCACCTCTTTCTGCGAAGCAGTAATGCTCGCGAAGGAGGAGACGGAGCGCGTGAGGGAGAGGCAAATTTCGCGCCCTCGTGCCCCTAACCGCCGCAGTAGGAGACGCCCTGGGCGTCGGGAATCGCAGGAAGATTTCCGGCCACCGTAGGCGCGGGCTTGCGGACGGTGAGCAATGGGTAGCTCGCCGTCCGATAAGGACCAAGCCCGGGTCGACGGCGCGTTGTGTTCCACGCACGCCTCAAAGAGATGTCAGCAGAATTGACGGGGTCCGCTAGGGCCAATGCCTGCCGGGGGTTCGAAGAAAACCGATGGGGAAATCGTGGCCCCCGGCAACATGGCATAGGAAGGAACACGGGTGGGTTTTAGTCAGTAAGAGTCTGACACGCCCTCCCGCTCCACCCAGAGCGGGAGAAGTTATTTGAAAATTTCCCACCCAAAAAAAAAAAAAAAAAAGACACTGACTTCCGAAATTAAAGTTATTTTTCACTTTGTAGTGTTTTTTTTGGAAGTCGGTAGTTTTTTTTTGTAAAAAGTTTTTAATTTTTCACTTTTTAGTTGTGGTACCTACCCCACACACATTCGAATACCACTACCTACTACCAGTGTCAGGAACTTATCATATCATCTACATAGTAAGTGGGAAAAAAAATACGTATTTTGTAGCTAACTCAAAAACTACCCAAGCAAAGTTAAAAATAAAATTTATATGGGACCAATTTGGGAGCATACCCTTTCAAACAAAAAAAGAATTTTCAAAATGGGTCCACAAATGACGGAGAAATCGGTGGACATACATAAAAAAAAAAAAAAAAAAACAAACATACGCGTCGAACATATATAACCTCCTCCTTTTTGGAAGTCGGTTAAAAAAGAAAAAATAATTGATGTGCCAGTTGATTCTTTGACATGGTCTGATTAATATCCTAGACTTATTCAAAAGGAACACGTTGTATATTCCTTGCGCTCGTACCTACGTAACATATAAAATTCAGCTTTTATACTATAACGTACTAGGTGCAATTTTACATACCGCTGCCGCCTGCTACCTGCCAAAGCCACCATGATCCAAACTTCATATTCAGGGATCGTTCTTACCTGTATTGGGGACATACACAGAGAAACTTTCAGCTTTTAGCTTTTATAAAATAACGAAGCGCATAACCCGTCTGATCGTCGCGGGCTCTTAACTGATCAAAATTACAATTTTTACAAATTGTGTTAAAAACCATAGAGAAGAAGAAAAACATGTTTTTAAAGAAAATACAAATGTTTTAGTAGGTACACCTTTTTTTTTTTTTGGGCTGGAGCGGGAGGGCGTGTCAGACTCTTACTGACTAAAACCCACCCGTGTTCCTTCGATTGCCCTGTTGCCAGGGGCCACGATCCTTTCGGTCCATTTTCGCAGCCCCGGCAGGCATTGGCCCTAGCGAACCCCGTTAATTCTGCTGACATCTCTTTGAGGCGCGCGTGGAACACAACGCGCCGTCGACCCGGGCTTGGTCCTTATCGGACGGCGAGCTACCCATTGCACACCGTCCGCAAGCCCGCGCCTACGGTGGCCGGAAATCGGCTCGCAATTCCTGCCCCGGGCGTCTTCTCCTGCGGCGGTTAGGGGCGTGAGGGCGCGAAATTTGCCTCTCCCTCACGCGTTCCGCCTCCTCCTTCGCGAGCATTACCGCTTCGCAGAAGGAGATGACGGCCTGCCATTTCTTCTCGCTCCGTACCATGGCCTGAACCAGGGCCGGACGCGAGAGATCACCGCCGCCGATCGCCTTCACGAGGACACGGCGATGCTCCGCCCAAGCCGGGTAGACCTCCACCGTATGCTCCACCGTGTCCTCCGGGCGATCCACACAATGGTGACACCCGGGCGTTTCCTCTAGTAGGTATACCTGTACCCTAATTGCGTAACTTATTTTCGTAAACAATTTTGCCTAATTTCTTTCATTTTGACAGCTCAACAACATTCATTGCGTTATTCACTTGTTGAGCAGATTTTTTTTCCAACTTATGAAACAATGGATTAGCGATCTGTTTCAAATCGAAACAGATTGTGATTGTGTTGTATTACGCAATTAGGGTACTGTTTTTCTTCTTCGTTAATGTAGAATGCACGCGTCGCTTATCAACCATAGAAATGTGTTTTCTACTGGTTTTGTCGACGGAAGAATAGAGAAAATGACAGATTGTGATTGTTTATCTGTCATTTTGTCTATTCTTCCGTCGCAAAAACCCGTTTCTATTGTGATCATTCTGATCATGTAAAGCGTGCTGTTAGTTAAATAAAAATAAGCGAATTCGGGTGACATAAAATAAAGAAATATTTAACTTCCAGCTCATCACAATGCTGCCGGTGACGCTAGAAGGAGACACACTCGGCGAAAAGCGCCAACACTACAACAAGCTTGTCCAAGATGCGGTTGCTAATAAACATTATGAATTATGTAACATTAGTGGCGATGACAGCGACATAGACAACCTTCTGAAAATAGACATCGCCAGTAAAAATAGAAATGTAGACTATATCATCGAAGTAATGAAATCTAACGACATGCTGTATGCGGCGACAGCTATAAAAAAATCCACGTGGCTAATCACCGAGCAGCAGTACGCAAATATCATCAACCCAGAGTACCTATACACACAACTATTACCTAGCATGAACACCAAAATATTTAACAAACTCATGCTTCACATTAGACTCAATCTAAAAGACGAAAATCAAAATGTAGGGCTCTGTTTTTTTTCACGATATCAAGTTTGGTCCCATTGTAAAAGTTGTTTATAATATCGAGTACGATGACACCGACTCAGATTTTCGGTTAAGCACCTTGCCAGCCTTTGTCCAACAGTAGAAAAATTACAAGGTTAACGAATAAAACAGCAAAAGTATGATATAATGTATAATTTGAAAAAACAAAAAAATTGGTAAATACATGAAACTCTTGAAACTATTCAGCAAAACTGCTTGAACGATGAACATATGAATCATAAATTATTATATAAGTATGTAATACTTACATAATAATTTATGATACCTATCTAATAATTATTTTTTATATTTTTAAATGTTTTTTCCATGATTTTTATAAAAATATTTAAAAATGTCAATATGTACATAAATTAATTAAAGGATAATAATAATAAGTTTATTTCAATAATTGTTTACAATGAATGATACAAATGTCTTATAGGCTAAGTATATTTTCTCGTTACAAATTAGTTAGACATCTGTAGCCGAACAAGGCGAAAGCTTGTGTTTCGGCTATCAGCGCCAAACCCCTCAAATAATAAAACTTGAACATAGCCATCAAGAAGAAATGTTAACATTTTGTAGATAGAAAAAAAAAATGTGATAATAAGTAACATTAGTTCGATACAACAAAATAAAATAAACTAAAAGCATTATTTTCATAATTTTCTAATAAATTAAAAAATTAAAATAAAATAAAAACTCAAATTAAACATTAAATCTGTTAAAAAATACAACAGACGTGGATATATTTAGCAACCTGTTCCGCTTAGCTATTTCTAAAGAGCCTTATAAAACCCTGAAAGGTTTTTTATGGCTCTTTAGTTTATATCCACGTCTATTGTATTGTATTTTACAATGGATTTCCGCAAAGTCACGCCTGATTCAATTAACTGTATTAAATTTGTTTGAATGGATAGTATGTGAGAGTCCTCTCTATATGTGATATGATAATGTGCGTGCGTGAATGTGAGAGGGTGTGTGTTTGTCTTTGTGCATCACTGTGGTATATGTGGTATCAATTCAGTCTCTCCGTATGTCAGTTTTTGTTACAATTACAATTTATATTTCTACGCATTTAAAACTGTTCTGTAAATCGATTAGATGGTCGCTCGAGAAATCATGTTTCAAGATAATGGGCCTTCGCGGTGCCAATGCTTTGAGCTTAGTTATTCGTGATTTTGATGCATCGAGGTAGTGAACTGTCGCGCAAATATGATTTATCGATTTCAAGAACTATCGAGTTAACCTTTTCGAGCAAGTATTATTCGATCTCACGTCATTCGATTTCAAGGAGGTAACCCGTTTAAAAGTACTTGCTTTGAGTACTGCACGTTGGGCGGTCTCAAGACTCTTTAACGTTGTTTTTGAGGCGCCTCCCCAGGAGGAAATACAGTAAGATAAAAGTGACTAACAGAGAGCATAATAGGTAAACCTGTTTCAGCGGTTGTGGATAAGCGACACGCTGTAAATTTCTAAAAATAAAAAAATAATTTGCGGATTCTTCCACATAGGAGTTTTAAGTGTTCTTTAAAGTTAAGACAGCTGTCAATCGTTACACCTAGATATATAATCGCCTGCACACGTTCTAGTGAAGGGCACGAGCAGATAGATTTCGGTTGACACTCGTGTGGGACGATTTTCTGGCTCCTAGTGACTTACATTCCCAATGCCAAAACAGACAAATTAAGTCTTGTCTACAATGCGCCTTATAATGCGCACATGTTTCAAAATTTATTGTACCTACATTAGTTTATTCCTCTAATTCGTCAAAGGGTAATCCTTTAAAATCATTGTAATAATGCATTTGCACCTCGTGAGATGGATGTGATTTTATTTTATTACGTATTTCTGTTCGGATTCTTTTCGACGAATCTGAAACATTAAAATATTTGCTGGTCGCCCGAGAAACTACTATATAACTAGGTGTGAAATCAGGATCGTTCAGCATGTGTTTCAGTATTTCTTGCTCAAACTCAGATTCATAGGGAAACATGTCCATCATTTCATGTAAAGCGTCCGCAAACAGAAAATATATTGAAGGAAAATATTGCTCCGTGTCTTCTTTTAAACACTTAACAATTCGTGAACCTAAGGCAGGACATATTGCAAGATTAATTTCATTCCATATCTTTTCTTTTTCACCTGTCAACCACGTGTTTCCCATTTCAGAAATATGTTGTTCCATTAATTTAGCGTATTCTGTTACTAGCTTCCAACTAGTGTACAGAACATAGTTTTCTAGCAATTGCATATTCTTTTCCATTTTAATCTTAATCTCTGTAAACAATTTAACGGGAATAGTTCTTCTATTCAAAGTAAAGTCGTCGCAATACTTAAGCAAATATCGAATAAATTCATTGAAATTGTTTTGAACGTAATAAACATCGTGATTTGTTTTACGCCATGAAAGAAAAGCTTCTTCCATTGCTGGATCCACTACCCTTCTAAATCGCTGAAGCTGATCTTCCTCAGATTTACCCCACAATACATAACGCCCAAATAAATCTATGAATTCGCTGTTTTGCATACAAAATTTTGTTCCTGCAGGTGATAAAAATTTATCAGTAACAAACTCGTCATCGAATGATTCTACTAAGTTTGGAGTATATTGAGCATGTGACACTAATGTACTCACAAGACGGTCGCACACGGTGCTATCGGGCACCGAAGTTAAATACGCGTAACTCTTCATGTAAAATTCTGCTTGCACGCTAAGGGGAACTTTTTCAACAGTACCTAAACATTTAAGTATTGTTTTATTTGCCCGTGAAGGTAATTTATCGATAAACATACTTAGTGATGTCCATAGTTCTTTTTCAACGGATGTATTTTTAACCTTACATATATAACCGAAAGTGTTCCAAAAAATAACGGTTCTGACTGTAGAATTAGTTGTACTGTTCCAAATATTCGTGATAAATGTTTTTAATTCGCAAGGTTTAAGCTTTGAAAACGCTACATGAATTCCTAATTTCAGTAGAGAGACAGGTGCTTCTAATAATTTCGTCACATGTTTACTGCTTTCAACTTGATTCAATTTGGACATAATGGCGTTAAATGATGGTACCACATATTGCAAGTAATCTCCTTTAGAATACAATAAAACAATTTCTAAGGGAATCAGTGGTCTGGCTACGTGTAAGTGTTGTGCGATATTTTTCCTTACGGTAATTTCGATCTGATCAGTCTCGCCCCAGTTTATTTTAAAATTGTCGGGAGCATGTTTTTTTGCCATGTCAATTATTTGATTTTGGGAAAGAAGCATGAAGAGACCCTTAACAACGGCTTTTTGTCCAGTAGGTTTGTTCAGATTTCGTAAGTAGGCATCGGTCCAGTGCTGGGCGAGTGAGTGCGGCCAGAAGACGCGCAGCTTGGCGAGCAGACGTCGTAGCGAGACAGTGTTGTTAGTTCGCAAGGTGTCTATTTCTTTATCGTGACGTGTCAGCAGCTGCGGCTTGTGCTTGAGCGTGTTCAGACACGTTTCCTCGCCCAGACACAGTGACAACGACTCCTCAAACATGTGCTTCCGCCATGATTTGTTTACGTTGTACAAACAAGACATGTCTGTTTTCCACATGTTCTCTTGTCTTATCTTAATTACCTGCTGAATTTTCTTAAGTATGAATGGATATTCACTTATATCTTTTTGCCAATCTGTTATCAAAGTCAAGGCATTCTCTAATTGAACTATAGTCTCACTGAAATCGGAGTCATTTGCAATGTTTTCAAATTGAATCTTTTTCAGTGCGGAATCAAATAAATAAGTAAACAGTTTTCTTCTTTGTTCTTGATTTAGTTTACTTTGGACTTTTTCAAAAGTATTAAATGTCATCTTTTCTTCTACAATTTTCGGCACAGGTTCATCGTGCAAAACTTTATATAAGATTATAGATTCCAGACACATTTGTACATCGTTTTCTGATTCGATGTACACTTCCATGCTGTGGAACAACTGATCCAAAACGTTCCAAGTGTCGACGTCGAAATCGTGAGTAGATATTTGTGAAAGCAGATGATTCACGAACTGAATCTTGAATTTGAACGGTTCATTAATGTGTCGTTCGTAGAAAAAATGGAGCAACGTTTTAATATGCTGCGGGTTTCTTTTTGCACATGTGATCAAAACTGAGAGTATGGCAAATCGTGAACGGGGTGAGTTCTCTGCAAGTATAAGCTTCTTTAGTTCAGGCAAAGCAACATTAAATGGAAAGTACTCATACCAATGGTAGAACATTAAGTCCATGGTGTAGGTATCTTGTTCGTTTTCTGAACGAAGAAAAGTTAGATCAGTTCTGTCGATAAAAGTTTGCTTTATGAATTCTTGCTTTTCTTCTTTCGGCATGTTTTTAACGAAATGTCTCAATTTATTAAATTTGCAAAAATATTGGCCCTGTTCTTTCATTTGTTTAAATAGAAAAGGTTTTATTTCTTTCTTTTCCAAATATTTTGCTACTACGGACAGGTCAGTTTTGTCAGAGTACAACTTAGCAAAATTGTCTAATATTCTTTGCGGACACGTTTTCATAAGTTTCTCTGTTTTCTTTTTTCCCAATTTAGGTAAGCAGCTGTATTCTCTGTCTTCCAATAAGTTTAATACGTCAGTCGTGTGAGACTTTAATAAAAATAAAATTTCCTTTTCCACATTGTAGAAGCTGCGCTCTTCAACGCACGAATAGAATGTAAGAAAATGAGCAGATCTTCTGCACAAACGTTTAAAAAGAGATAGTGGTATGCACCGTTCGATTTTTATAACATTTTCGATGAAAGGAATGGAGCAGTTTTGCAACCATTTGTAAGCACTGTTGTGTTCTTTCAGGTATTCATAAAAGGCTTCGACTCGACTTTCGTCTTTCAGATTAAGTCTAATGTGAAGCATGAGTTTGTTAAATGTTTTGGTGTTCATGCTAGGTAATAGTTGTGTGTGTAGGTACTCTGGGTTGATGATGTTTGCGTACTGCTGCTCGGTGATTAGCCACGTGGATTTTTTTATAGCTGTCGCCGCATACAGCATGTCGTTAGATTTCATTACTTCGATGATATAGTCTACATTTCTATTTTTACTGGCGATGTCTATTTTCAGAAGGTTGTCTATGTCGCTGTCATCGCCACTAATGTTACATAATTCATAATGTTTATTAGCAACCGCATCTTGGACAAGCTTGTTGTAGTGTTGGCGCTTTTCGCCGAGTGTGTCTCCTTCTAGCGTCACCGGCGGCATTGTGATGAGCTGGAAATTAAATATGAATATTGTTAACTACATTCGTTACAAGTATCCTTACAAAATGCTTCATTAGTGGAGAGCATAGGTATTCTGAATGTTTTGAATGAATTCATATTTATCGCTGTTTATGGTTACTTATTGGTAAATTTCTTAATTTACCGGCTAGTTTTTAGATTGATCGACTCGAGGCAGCTTACCACAAGCAAAAACAAATGAATACATAAGAATGTCAAGGAAACGTAAGATTTTCAATCGTCAAACAGGACTTCGACATTTGCCAACGATTTTAGGCTTCCTATACATGATGCCGGACCCGAACCGGCGCCAGATCGCAAGTTGTTAAAAATTTAGACGCGCGGCGCGGCTGTGCGGCGCATGGGCGATATTAAGTCGTACCTATACAAACATGCGGTTCATCGCCGGTGCGGCTCCGGGCAGATTCATGTACAGGAAGCCTAAGGGTAAAGGCTCCTTCATACAGGCGCGCGACGAGCGGTGCCTTTGTGTCGCGCCTGTTTGTAGGAGCCTTAATATGAAAACGACGTTGGTAGGACCGTAGGTACACGGTCGAAAGAAAACATCACTTTTAGGTACAATTTTTACGATCCTGTTTCTTATAAGGATCAATCGGACCACCAAGTTTGAGTACCTACTAGAAAAGTTAGAAATGCAAAAATCTTTTAGACACATTTCGTAGGAAATGAGACTCCCATCTTACTTTTTTATTATGGACAGACTGGCCACTACAATACAAACTTGCCGAATTTTTTTGGAAAACTAGTTGCGAATTTTAGTGATTTTCCACGAATCCTTAATTTATTTGAAAAACCCCTTTCCGCTATATACAAGACAAAGAATTCGACTGTTCAAATCACAAATAATTTTGTTTAAATTCTGTTTCCCTTTCTCACAACAAAATTGTTCAAAATCAGTCGATTTCGTTCATGGGCTCTGAAGTAGATTTTGAAGAGAATTTGGATACTTACTTAGTTTATTGCTTGGGCCCTGGGCCCACACTAAATTCATTTATTTACGTTACACGTCTGTGTTTGGGTCTCAGAAATTCATATGTGTACCAAATGTCAACTTTATTGGTTCATTAGATTCGGAGCATAATAATATTAGCTGTGACAGACGGACAGACAGGCACACGAGTGATCCTATAAGGGTTCCGTTTTATCATTCGGACGTACGGAACCTATCTCTATGAGGTTGGTAGGTAGGTACCTATTTTGTTGTGATGTGTTTTATTTTATTTTATAAACCTTATGAAGTTCTGATCCATCGAGTGTTGATTAAATTATAATTGAGCCTGATAAAGATAATGACACCGATAATAAAATATGACACTACTGAGTCACTAAATATACAGGTAAATAATAATGTAAGTAAAACATTATCATTTTTTTATTTTTAATACTATCAATACGAAAGTAACTCTGACTATCTGTTACCTTCTCACGCCTAAATGGCTAAACGGATTTGCCCTGGCCTGGGTTAGGTAGGACTAGGGAATGCAAATCCGTTCTGGTTTATAATCCGGATTTTTGGTCCAATCCGGATTATCCTGATTTTACGAATTTTTCATGAAAATTGGAATCTACCCATTTTAGTTTGTTAATATGATGTTTCATAAATTTGTGTAAATGGATTAAAATAAAAGCACATGAAAATCAAATCAAATGATTTTTTTTTTTTTTTTTTGATGTGAATCTTCTTTAGCATCGTTGTTGTTCGCGACGATGCGTCACCAACAATTTGGTTTATATAGAATCAGTAATTTAACTTAGCTTAAGGGCTTAAGTATATAGGTGCCATAATGATGTGTCATCAACAATTAGTTTGCGCGCCAATGCGCCGTCAGAAATGAGTTTTATTTGGAGATTTTTTTTTTTTTTTTTTTTTTCTGCAGGCCGTCTCATAGCTGGCCTCTGAGGCCATGACTATTTAACCGAGCAAACCTGTGGGTGTCTTAAGCTGCTACACTCAAAGCCTCCAGCCAGGGACTTATAAACTAAACTTATAAACTAGGTGAACGCTCGCTAAGGGCACCCCCTGTGGGGTACGAGCCTCGGCTTAGGGCGTTTACCGGAGGGAGGACATCAAACATGGAACGGGCTGGATCAAAGTTTTGATCATGATTATTAATCGGGGAATTTAAAGCTACGTGCTCAGCTGCAACAACTGCTGGCACCTCGTTTTCGAGCAAGGGTCGGGGGGGAGTATCATTTACTCGGGGGCGCGGCGGTCGCGATCGCAAAAGACCTCGACGGCGAGGTCGGAATGACGGGAAGCGTCTGTGCTTGTGTCCTAGCGTACTCGTTTCCCTACTAGACTCCTGATGGATGGTAGTCGGGTCGTCTGGGTCGGTAAGAATATGCCTTGGTCGGCGAATATGACTGATTCTACTTGGGACATAATTGGCAGCATCGACAACCAGAGGGTTGCGATGTTTGGCTGCGGACTCAAAGAAACGCTTCGAAGCGCGTTTGAGGAACTGATGGATGGTAGGGATTTTAAGATCGATATGGAGGCTCTCGTTCCTCACGAACCAAGGGGAGCCGGTAGCTCTACGAAGGAATCGATTTTGGAGGGTTTGCATCCTATAGATGTGATGGGGTTTTGCATGAGCAAAAACGGAACCCGCATAGGTCATGTTGGGCGAATGCAAGCTGTATAGATCCGCAATTTGCACTTTAGTGACAATTTGCTACTTGCATTTAGGACGAAATGGAGCCTACCGAGAGCGAAAGCGGCTCGCGAACGGGCCTGCTTTATATGCTCTGCGAAAGAGAGATGATGGTCTAGAACTACACCTAGATATTTGGCTCGCTTCTCCCAAGGGATCGGCTTGCCGAACATGGTGAGTGGTCGTGGGAGGAGATTTTTAAGAGTCGTACGCGGTTTCGTAAAGAGAACCGCTTGACTTTTATCGGGATTAACTTCAATCCGCCACTTTCGAAACCAATCGCCAAGTTTATTGACGATTCGTTGGAGAGTGCGGGCTATGTTATCAGGACACGTACCCCTAAGGTAAATGGCCGTATCGTCTGCGAACAGAGCCAACTGCGCCTTCACACTCTTAGGGATGTCGCTGGTAAACAGCGTGAATAATAGGGGAGCTAGCACGGAGCCCTGAGGGACTCCTGCACGAATAGGACGGGGGGAGGATAGTGCACCTTCTATGCGATATCGAAAAATGCGATTCGACAAATAGTCACGTAAGATGCACGAGACGATCCGGCACTCCGAGTTTGTAAAGCTTATATAATAAGCCGTTGTGCCAGACTTTGTCGAACGCTTTTGCGATATCGAAGAATACGGCGCCTGTCTTATAACCGCGTTGGAAACCAGCGCTAATATGTTCGACTATCCGGTGGGCCTGATGCACGCTAGAGTGCTCAGTTCGAAAGCCGAACTGTTCATTGGGGATGATGCCCTTGGTCTCGGCGTAGTCTCTGAGTCGCTTATAAATAAGCTTCTCATAGATTTTTCCGAGAACCTTGAGCAGACTAATGGGACGGTAACTGGAGGGCTCGGTTTTGGGCTTGCCGGGCTTAGGGATACCGATAACGATGGCCTCTTTCCACGACTGGGGAAAGATGTTATTGCTCATGGCACCATTGAAGATGGTGCACAAGAGCATTATCAGGTGGGCAGGGAAAAGTTGAATCACCCTATTGGTGAGTCCATCTGATCCGGGGGCTTTGCGAGCTTTAAGATCTTTGATGATATCGTGCACTTCGTCTGGAGTGACAGGAGGCAGAGGATTATCAGGGTCATCAATGGGAGGGAGGGAGGTTCTACGTTCGACTTCAGCGTCAACCTCATCGAGGAGAGCTTTGTCTACTGGCAGGGTGCTGGGCGAGCATTGCGCCTCAAGGCTGTCGGCGAGGCATTCAGCCTTGTCGACGTCCTCGAAGGCTATGGTCTTGTCGGGGCGGGTTAGGGGGGGCATGGCTGTGGTCTGCTGGGACTTGAGTTTCCTCTGAAGTTCCCAGAAGGCCAGATGAGAGGGCTCTAGATCGCTGAGCATCTTATTCCACCCCGCGTCTTGCAGCTCCGACATACGTGTCTTTACAGATCTCTGTAAATAGCGCATATGGGCCTTGTTGGCGGGACAGGGGAAGTTGTCATAGGCACGCATGGCCGCGTTCTTCTCAGTCAGTAGATCACGCACATCGGGAGGCAAGCTCCAGCGAGGGTCAACCGTCACTGGAACTTCCCTTGAACATTCGTTCAGGACCGATTGTACGTGATCAGTGAGCGAGTCGATCGCGGCCGTCGTGTCAGCGATAGAGTCGAACTGATCGGGGATTGAGTCTAGCTGGGGGGACGTGTTAGATTTCAGCTTAGTGCTTACTTTCTTCCAGTCCGTCACCCTTTTAGTGATAGGGGCTTGATTAGGGTCAGGGAGACCTATGCGGGGGTCTAATCTAATGACTACCGGGCGGTGGTCCGAGTCTAACTCGTTCACCGTTCAATTCTAGATTTTTTTAGGGGAATAGACTAGCTTGAGGTTTCTTTTGGAATGGTAAAGATCGGTTCAGTACTTTGCCCGTAAAATCACTTGCAAACAATTTAATATTTAATTAATTAAATAAATCCTGTTATAACTGAAATATCTTTTCAGCGGGAATAGCTAGAATCATGAACGAAACCTCATTAGAAAGGCCATAATTTTACAAATCCCGTGATATATAACACACTACGTAAAGTTATTGTAATAAGGGTGTTTAGTCATAAAACAAATAGAAACTTAAGCTATTTTTAACAAATAAAGTTTGTAAAACAGGAGGCGATTCGCGGCTCTCAATAAGGTAAAGGTTCGCTACTACCTACTTAAGCTAGCGCGCCACCTGCCAACTTTGTAGTCATCGATATGGAAACTAATTCCACCTAAATAGTAATGTAGTAGTACTGGAGAGTCCTGAAATCGCTTCCTGAATACTTATGAAGACTTATCAGTAAATATGGTATTTTATTCCCCCCGTCAAAAACCCGTGTTCCTTCAAGAGATTTCGCAGTGAGTATTGAAGATACCCTGAACTATTGGTGCAAGACGTCAGCGCCGCTTGGACTGGGATAGCCTTCCAAACTTCCCGTTTTCGAGTCCGGCGATCACGCCCGTCCGGTATAGTTGTGATTCGGAAGTCGATGAAACGAAAAAGCGACAATAAAAAGAGACAGACACATAAATTTATAAGATTTAACGTGGGAGAAAATGAGATAGGAAGCATTATACAGTGTTTCTTATGTTCGTGGTTCTCTTTGTGCTCTGTTTCGTACAGGGGGTACGAAACAGAGCACAAAGAGAACCACTCATGTTTACCAAGGCATAGTGGGAGTTTGCTTGGGCCTCAGCGTTGTGTTAATACAAATTAGTGGGCGTACAATTTTTTTTTTTTAGTTTTTGCTGGTTTCACTTCTACCACGTGTGAATTGCACACATGTAACGTTAGTAAAATAATTAATAGGTTAAAACTAAAAAAAACTCTAAAGAACAAAAGTAAAGACAAATAGACTCCTTGTCAAATTATTAAACAAATAAACGAATTTGATTGTTTTTTTTTTTGTCGTTTTCCTATTTTGGGTACAAATCACAGATTTTACCGATAGCTCTACCGATTTCGCACTATGATGTTCGAGACCACTGATCCTCATACATAAACCTTCGCCCGCGAGGCCATAGGCGGTGGCCCACGTCGCCCACGCCTTACGCTGCCTCTGCCCAGAGCCGATAGACTCGACACTCGCGAGACGCGCGACCCGCGAACTGGCTCGTTTTGTGAACTGATTCGATTTTCAAATCCGGATTTGAAAGTCTAGTAAAAATGTGCGGAAATCCGGATTTTTCGGATTACGGATAGTCCGGATTGCATTCCCTAGGCAGGACATAGGATACCTACTTTTTATATCGGTAGTACGTTCCTGTGGGATAATTTCCGAACTCTACACGGACGAAGCTGCGAGCAAATTAAGGCTAGTCTCTCATGAATTAATGATACGAATAATATTCGTGATATATCTTATTAATAGGTACCTACTTATTACTGGTATTCAACTGCATCCGGTAAGACTGGAAGCCGACCACAACATAGTTGGGAAAAGGCTATTAGATGATGACTCAATAGTACTTCGAAACAATTAGGTACCTCTGTTAATTTAATAATGTTGCTCTGGAGAAGGATGCCTGGAAGAATTTGGGGGAGGCCTTTGCTCAGCAGTGGAATACTATAATAGGCTAACTTTAGGTAAAATAATAATAGTGTTTACAGCATAAGGGGATTATCATAGGTTGGTGCCTCATTCCATTTAAGGCTGGCCCGCATACGTACGGTTTCCTGATCAGGATTCCTGATTTGGAATTCGGTGAGACTAGCGTAGACGTTCGTTTTTTTTTCTTTTTTTTCCAAAACCAACGTCAGGTTTTTTTCCGTTCGGAAAATGTACCTGTATAAAATGTAATGTGTAGGTAATGTACCGTTCGGAGAATTGCGTAATACAACACAATCTGTTTCGATTTGAAACAGATTGCTAATCCATTGCTTTATAAGTTGGAAAAAAAAATCTACTCAACAACGTAAATAACGCAATGAATGTTGAACTGTCAAAATGAAACAAATTAGGCATAATTGTTTACGAAAATAAGTTACACAATTGGGGTACAGGAAACCGTATACACCAGCCTAAAATTGTCTAAGGGGCCTTTGCGACTTAGTTACGACCTCTCGTAGACTTACAAAGGACCGGCAACTAGGGATAAAAAAACTGGCCCTTAACTTACCCATTTAAGATTTGGGAGTCATTATTTTGTTATGGTAATACTGCATTTTGACGTCTATCGCGCATCTAATGTCAAAGTCGTCAAATGACGTGTTTATTGATTGTGGTATCGTGCTATTTATTATTAACTCTTGCTCATACATAAATAAAAATTACAGTAAATTGAAATAATGGAATTAAACAGGACATAAACTATTAATTAAGTAAAACATAAAAAAACAAAAATGGTATTCATTAATTTTTTTGTAAATAAAAAGAAATTAATTAATACCAATTTTGTTATTTTTTATTAAAAGCATTATAAGTTATTAATTTTTTTTTTATAAATTATTATTAAATTTTTAATATTATAAATTAATATTAAATTTTTAATATTATAAATTATATTGTTTTTAACAATAAAAAATAATGATATGAATTAATTTATTTTTTCTTTGTCTTATTTATATAAGAAAAATAAAGGAATTTGATATTATTTGTGGAATAAAATAATATTGTAAAGTAATTAATAATTTAAATAAATAAATTACTTTGGGTCTTCTCATTAAGATATACAGGGTGGCAGGGACATCGACGCGAAAACTGTTACCATGGATTCAGTACATGATTCTGAAAACCCTACGTTGAAATTTTTCGTCGATTATTTTTTTTAAATCGGCTGTTTCATAGAAAAGTGCAACACCTACGCGGTCAAAATGTATGGAACAGCTGATTATTAAAAAATAACTGACGAATAATTTCAGAATCATGTACTGAATTCATGGTAACAGTTTTCGCGTCGATGTCCCTGCCACCCTGTATTCTGTGACAATTTGATCATCCGATGAAGTCTCCGACTTATGAAAGTATCTTAATATATTTAAATTCATAATAAAACCGGAAATACTCAAACACACATTTAATTAAAATAAAATGATACGAAACAGCCGATTGCGACCAAGAGTTAACTATCCGCTATCTTGCTAAGCCCTTGATGGAGCCATGGTTAAACATTTTGATCAATGGTTATATCGTCGCTCGCATGACTAACAGTCCTATCTCCGTATTATCAATTATTAAGGAAAAGCGTTTTGCAGTTACGACGACATTTCTAACTAAGATAAAATTATAATCTATAGGTAATTCTGAATATTTAATTACATTTATTCGTAAAGAGTATTTACAGTAGGTACTTTATTTTTACGATATAGCTACTTATTTATTTTCAATATTGGTATTTATTTTTAATTATTAAAACAGATAGAACACTTTGTGAAAACTTTATTTATCAATCCGAACAGAATTAGATAGGACTTTTAGTCATGCGAGCGACGATATATTTAACCACTTGTGTTAACTAGGGATCAAAAAACCGGCCCTAAGACGACCCACTGACCCGCAATTAGGGTGCGGGAACCCCATGATCCCGAGATAATTAAACACAAAAAATAATAGTAGGTACATGCCTTACCAGTATTATCAACCCGAAACTTTTTGTAACATACTTTCGATAGCCAAAATGTTATCATGATAATCAATTTATTTAGATAATTGTATATGTAGGTAACAAATATTTGTTACCGTTGCCTATTTGTGTTTTATTTTTAGGTTGAATCGTGAACATTACATTCCGACTTTCCGTACATTTATTGCGAATAAATATCCACGGATGGCCTTGTCGAACCTACACCGCTTTGCGCTGTGCCATGACGTCATACAAACAAAACAGTAATAATTATCGTATAACTTACCTCAGCTTTTTAGATGTTTTACCAAAGAGACACCACACAGAACTGGCTTTGTTTCCTCACACTACCGAATATCGAAGATAAGGTGTAATATTGTGCAATACAATGAAAATATGAGTCAGGAAAAGCTGGTGTGTGTATTAGGAAATAGGAGTGGGTTGTAACTAGTGATGGGCGTTGAATCAACGAACTAGTTAATTCAACCGTCGACGTACTGTGAACGAATCGAGACGGTTCACCGATTGACCGATAATAACCGATGGACAAGTTGAATCCGTAGACGCCTAAGAAACTGAATCTCGCAACGCGACGACTGACTCGAGAACGTAGTACAAATTCTTTCGTCCGTTGAAATAAAATAATCTTATTTCTGTTTGATAGTTGTTCGTCTTGTTTTGATTTTTTAACCGACTTCCAAAAGGAGGAGGTTCTCAATTCGACTGTATGTTTTTTTTTGTAAGTTTGTTACGCGATTACTCCGCCAATTATGAATTGATTTTAATGATTCTTTTTTGTTTGGTAGGTCCAGAGGTGGTCCCATATAAATTTTACGTACTTTTTGAGTTAGCTTCAATGATACGTATTTTTTCCCACTTACTTAGTATGTGGATGAGATGTTATGTTCCTGTCACTGTTATTTACATAGCAGGTAGTGGTATTCGAATTTGTGTGGGGTAGGTAGGTACCACAACTAAAAAGTGAAAAATAAAAACTTTTTACAAAATTTAAAAAAATCCGAAATTCAAATATGTCATAAACATGTTTAGTCTACTGAGAGGTCGAAATCGAGAAATATTTTTTTTGGAAGGTAAATCTGAACGAAAAAGGAATATGTTCCCTATGTTTAAATAAACAAAAACCCAATTTTGACTGTCATTCAGAATTACCCGAACATGCATCGGAATAGCACTTGCATAATAATCTGGTTTTTAAACACTTGTATCTAAATACCGAGGACATTTATAAAAGTATTCGAAACAGAGCTTTATAGGCTGTATATTCAAGGAAATAAAGGGACCTAAATTAATATCATTCGCTCCACTAATTTTGAGTGGCGAATGAAAATATGAACATATCCTCAAGTCTGCAAAAATCCTTTCGTAATTACCCGAATGCACCATACAACACTGCGCGTTGTGCACCGGCACAGATTACATATACTGCACCGGCATTCAATTAGGGGTGGGTCGTTACGTGATTTTTGCGAAACGTAACGTAACTAGTGACTACGAGGACGTCATTGGTTTTGAAAACGAGTGATTTTAGTAACTAGTAATTTTTATTCTATTCGGGGTGATTCAACACGGTGATTCTATTGAAGTATTACAGTTATAATAATTGCGAAACGAAAATATAAATGATTACCTACGTTATACGTTACATATAAGTTTTTGGAACGAATACGTTTTTATAGCTACACGAGAAAGAAACAACACGCGTCGCAACGTACTTTTGTTTCGTTTCACTCTTAACATTCGATCACTGCATTGTGATGTAGGTAACTAGTTACAAAAATCACGTCTTTATGTGTGACTCGAAACTAGTTATTCGGTTACATGCCCCGTAGCCAGTTATTGTAACTAGTGACGTTAAATAACGCCCATACCTAGCATTCATCGAGGCGACAGTGTCCAGTGAAGGTGTGTGTGTTGTGCTCGCGCGTGCGGCAGAAGACTACGGCGAAGTCCGGAATACGACGGCGTGTAGCGTCAGCAGTTCCTGTCTTATACTCCCTGTACTATTCCTGTAACAGTTTCCATGTTTCTTGTACAGAGTGTCTAAACGTGCTATGACCAAAGTTCTTTTGAGAGCTGTTGTGATCCATGTTTCTTGGAAACAGAGTGTCAAAACGTGGTGGATGAGTGGTGGCTACACTACTTTTATTAGGTAGGTACATCAAGAACGAACTACAGTCCTATTATTCATTTGTTTTTAGTGGTTTCAAATATCACAGCTGTCTATTTAGAAGAAATTCATGCCTACATACATTCTATAGATGATTTAAACATACCTTAGCCACTTAAATTATTTTTACAAGTAATAATCGTGTTACTCACCTCCGGTTTGATGTGCTCCAGAAGAAACGCTCAGTCCGCCTGGTTGGTACCTACTGAGTACTTCTTAAAAGTGGATAGTTCCAAGCACAGACCATAGATAATCGCTTAAATACACAGACTACAATTTGGTTCCAAGGTTCCAACGTACTAACAAAGCACAAAGTTTACATGAACTGGGGAAAATCAATGCAATATTATGACTCAGCAGAAGAGGCCGCCGGTGTTTCTGTTTACAGGGGATAATTTGCTTGTTGTATTGGCTTGCCCCCAGTGTTCCACACACACAGTTAAGATTGGTAAACTGGTTTACCAATTTTATAACCTACAACCATTGTAATAAAGTTCCATTGATCGTGTACTTACTGAAACTTTACTATTATTACTAGTTTGCTTCGAGTCCTTGACATTGACATTGACTTTACATTACTCAGGCCTATCAAATTGGACATGACATCTCGGCCGCATTCCGAGTTACGCTAAAAGTGATAATATCGCAAATCCGATCAAAGTCTAAAGTCACAAAAATTACCCAATAACTCTTTTATTTTGTGACTATTTTTGGCCGGATTCGCGATATTATCACTTTTAGCGTAACTCGGAATGCGGCCGTCATGTCACTGCTCGAGCCTTGAGCTGAGCAGCACAGATGATATAAAAATAACGATACTCGTAACCGTTATAACGCGTATTATATAACCGTTACTAATTCTAAACTCTTTATTTGTTAGATATTTTAGCTAGGTACAGTAAATGAATACTAATATTAATTTTGAATAATTAGTTTGTTATTATTATTTCGTTTATGAGTCGTTTTCAAAATATGTGTACTGTTACTACTAAATTTTTGTCCTCATAAAAAATCTCTGAAAACAAATATGGTTCCGACTAAAATAAATATTTTTTTAAATTTCACAGACTGTTCTAAACATAGCTGCATATTATTCTTGATAAAAAGTAATGAATTGCGATTCAAATCCTGGCATAGGTTGAGTGTGAAAATAAAGTAACAAAAAACACTATACATTTTTTATTGTCCCCTATTTGGACGATATTGGAAACATATTTTTTAATCAAAATTTTTGTACGAAACTAAATTTTTTTTGTACCATAATGAAAGCAATGTTTATGTGTTATGTCGGATAGATAAGCTGTTTAAATTAACGTTAACTAAACTAAGAACGAAAATTAAAAAAAATGTCCCTATCAGTCGTAACAATTTCGTGACATTGATTTATTGACGTAATCAATCAACTTTTTGTATCACGAAGAGTAGGAATCTAACTTTAATCACTGGCACCACTGGTCATGTCACGAAAAGTAACATCACAATGACTCGCCGCCATTTTTTTTGTCGTTGAGACACGGCAGAATATAGTGATTCAATTGTGAAAAAATTAATTAACCTTTTCCTGGCGAGATCTTCTCAACAAAAGTAAGTAAATTTTTAAGTATTCACCTACCGCTGCGCTGTTGTACTTAATATACTTAAATTATGACAAGAATAATAGATTATGCTTTCAACAAGTAAATGTGATTATATTTTACCGATACCTCAGGAGTTTGTATTAGCCAACGAGGAAGACACAATATTTTTTTAATTTGTATTTCTACATTTTTTAGTTTTCTAGGCACAGTTGACCCTATGGTCAATGTAGCAATGCAGCTTTTTTTTTAAATAAAACAATGATTCATTTTCAATTCATTTTTGTTTTTCTTTCTACTTACGTACCTAAGTGCTAAAGTTTATAAAGATTTTCCTCACAAATAATAGTCTGAAAATAAATTTATACACCGTAACTACCACTGTACGCGCCCTCACTACACACACACACGCGCGTACACGATACACACATGCCAAGCAGGCGAGCGAAGGGGAAGAGAGGGACGAGGGACGGTACCGCGAGCGCAGCCGGCCGACCGCCGCGCGACTCGAGCGAGACTGCTCCGCAAACAACGAACGCACGAGGACGGACTCTAAAACTCTCACAACGAAAAAGTGCAGTGCAACGTGCAAAAATTACTGTAAAAGTTTTATTAATTATACCAAGATTTTATACAAAAACTTGTTTGTTTAATTCTAAACAAAAGTGGCGACCAGTGACGAACATACATTATCGTATCAAGCAAGAAAGCGTCGAGTTTGCGGGCGTCACACGTGGAAGCCGCCATTCGCCAACACCTACCCAGCGAGCCACCGGTCGAGTAAAGAAAAGGACTGGCTGATGCTGCTTCGGGAGCCTTTGGGGACATCGTGAACCGAGGTCTAGCCCAAGGAGAGTAAGCCCTGTTCCTAACCTTTTCCTACCTAACCAATTCTCTCGATCCTTTGTTCTCGCATTGTGTGTAATGGCCGACTGGCCGACTTGCTACTCGAGTGTTGGGTTTATTTTCTAAGCTAGCTTTCAGTTGTGTTTACTGTGTTTAAGCATAATATACAAGCACGTGCATCTCAGCGTTAGATTTAATTATCTAATCAAGCTATAAAATACGAGCACGCGCCCACGCTTTATGCACGCATTTTACATATTCTGCTAAAGAATTCTGTTATAGTCATAAGACAGCTATTACAAAAGGCTAGCCTACCTAACTCGTTCTATATTTTACTAATTCAGCACATAGAGTGCCTATAACCTACCCCCTGTACCACTAAGACAAAGTTAGCTACCGTTTTTCAATACCATACGCCGACTATTCCAGCATACCTCCGTGAAGTGGAGTGCATCGGTCTCGGCCGCCCGGTTCCGTCGTGTGCGCCGTTACGTGCGCGCTGCTGACCTAAGCTGTCTGCTCCGCGCGAGCTGCCCTGAGCATCGTGTCGTGCTAGCACCAGCGCGAGCGACTGGACCTGAGCTTCTCTGCTCTTCAAACGGGTTTGAGTGCACACTAGTGCACATTTTATTGTTTCATTGTTTGTTCGCCTGTGTATTGGTGACTATAATCTATAAAAATGAATGAAGCAGAGCTAAAGGTAGAAATAACTAAGTTAGTCAAACAGCGTGGATTTATAAAGGGAAGGGTAACAAGATTTTCAGATTATTTAAATAATTTAAGCGGCTTAAAAGAAATTTCTTCTATTCAATATAAAGAATTAGAATTAAAATTGAATAAAATTCAATCGCTTATGGAAGAGTTTGAGGCCGTTCAAAACAGCATAGATTTATTGCATTCTGATATTTCAGAGCAAATTAAAGAAAGAGATACTTTAGAAAACCAGTTTATTAGCTTAATAGCAACTAGCCAAGATATCTTATATAATTCTCCCCAGAAAAAGGCTGAAAAAGAAAATAGTGATAAAGAAAATAGTGACCATGTATCTAGTGCTAGCTGCCGTTCATTTAATGGCATAAAATTGCCCACAATCAAACTTCCTACATTTGATGGGAATTACCTAAACTGGTTAGAATTTAAAGACACATTTCAGTCAGTGATTGATGGCAATGACAGTATTGCACCAATTAATAAATTCCACTACCTACGGTCTGCACTTGAAGGAAGTGCAGCTGTTGTTATTAAATCAATAGAATTTAGTTCAAAAAATTACAAGGTTGCATGGGACCTTTTATGTCAGAGGTTTGATAATAAAAACCTATTAATAAATAACCACTTAAAGGCATTATTTAACATAGAGTCAATTCAAAGAGAATCCTATAAATCACTGCGGTTTATGGTTGACCATGTGTCAAAACATTTAAGGGCTCTTGACACTCTTGGCCAGCCTACTAACATGTGGGATGTGCTTATAATATTTATGGTCTCAGCAAGATTAGATATTCACACGAGTAGAAAGTGGGAGGAATACAAGTGCAATCTTTCAGGTTTGCCTTCACTTAGTGAGTTTTATTCTTTCCTGCGCAATCGAGCTGACATACTCGAGACTGCCTATTTTAATAATAGTCGTTCTGACAAGCAGGTTGATTATAAACCTAGGGTAACCACCCAATCTAAAAGTCTAACTGTATCTGTTGATAAGAAAGAAAACAAGAATTGTGTTTTATGCAATGAAAATCATCATTTGCATGAATGTTTGAAATTTAAAAGTATGAATGTAGATGAGCGACTAAGTGAAGTTAATAAGTTAAAATTATGTAAAAATTGCTTGCATAGTGGTCACAATGCATTTAAATGTCAGCTGAGAGCTGTATGTCGCGAATGTAAAAAGAAACACAATACTTTAATACACATTACAAAAGGCAACCCTACATCTACTGAACAACCCTCTACATCTTCCTCTTTACCTGTGTCACTGTCTGTGTCATCAACTGACCAAGTTCTATTAAGTACGGCGCTAGTGCAAATTCAAATTAATAATAAAACACATACAGCCCGTGCATTGCTAGACACAGGCAGTCAATCGTCGTTTATCACTGATAGATTAAGGAGGAAGATAGGGCTAACTATAAACCCCGGTGATTCAGTAAATGTTTGTGGGATTAATAACGCTACATGCAACATCACTGAAACTTGTTACATTAAAATTAAATCTAGATGTATTCCATTCGAATTAAATGTTAAGTGTCTTGTAGTACCTCGAATAACAGGAATCTTACCAAACTCTGCAATTAATACTGAATATTTAAAATTACCTAGAAATATCACTTTAGCTGATCCTAACTATTTTTCCCCGTCTGAGGTTGACATCCTCTTAGGAGCAGATGTGTATTGGGACATAGTTGGCTCTAATTTAATTAAGTTAGGCAGTAATAAACCTGTTCTACAGGAGTCTATGCTCGGATGGCTCATAAGTGGCCCTACACAAGGTAGTCAGTCCTCTTCAAAGGTTTATTGTAATTTTACTCAGGAGATAAAGGACTCTTTAGAAAAATTTTGGAAAATTGATGACTTACCTGCCACAAAAACATATTCCATCGAAGAGCAGCTCTGTGAGGATCATTTTGTACAAAACGTATCTCGCTTAACAAATGGCAGATTTTCTGTGTTAATGCCAATGAAAGAGTCGCCTGAAAAGGCTCTTGGGGACTCTTACTATGTCGCTAAAAAATGTTTTGAGAGTTTGGAAAGAAAGTTTATAAAATATCCTGATTTAAAGGACGACTACAAGGCATTTATAAATGAATATGCAAATTTAGGGCATCTAACTAAAATTAATAAACCAAAATTTGGATACTACATGCCTCATCACGCAGTAATTCGTGAAAAGAGCGAAACCACAAAGCTCCGCGTAGTATTCAATGCTTCTTCTAAAACTAGCTCTGGCAAATCACTTAATCAAATTCAAATGATTGGTCCAGTAGTGCAGAGTGATTTAATTTCTATTTTATTGCGATTTCGCAGGCATAAATTCATTCTCACAGCAGATGTTGAGAAAATGTACCGGCAAATTGAAGTCGGGCAACAGCAGCGCCATCTGCAGCTTATTCTGTGGCGTGATGATAAGTCCCAATCGTTAGATGTTTTACAACTCAATACAGTTACATATGGAACTGCCTCTGCACCATTTCTAAGTACTCGTTGCCTCTTAAGACTGGCAAATGAGTGTAGGGATGAGTCTATTGCTTGTGTAATCCAAAATGATTTTTATGCAGATGACCTAAATACAGGGTCAGAAACTATAGAAGGGTTAAAACACATCTATCACGAAGTTGTAAAAACACTTAATTCTGCATGCCTTCCTTTAAGGAAATTCCGTACAAATTGCCCACAATTATTTGATGATGAACTTGATTCTTCAAAACCTATAGATTTCAATAAAGAATCCAGTGTATTAGGTCTCAATTGGTGTCCCAAGGCTGATACGCTGCAATTCTCTACAGATTTAGAGCCTTCTACTCAAATTACTAAAAGGTCAATAATTTCTACTACTGCCAAGGTTTTTGATCCCTTAGGATTACTATGTCCCTGCGTTATAGTAGCTAAAATTTTACTTCAGCAGTTATGGTCCTCTAAGCTAGACTGGGATGATCCAGTACCAGCTGAGTTTAGTAAAAACTGGGCTAACCTATTAAAGGAATTTTCAAGTTTAACTAATATTCGTATTACAAGACGAGTTCTGTGTGATACACCTAGTAATATAGAATTACATTGTTTTGTAGATGCCTCTCAACAAGCCTATGCAGCTTGTATTTACCTGCGTTCTGTGAATCATAATCAGAAAGTTACAGTCAGGTTGTTGTGTGCTAAGGCTCGAGTTGCACCTATGAACCCAACCACTATACCTCGATTGGAGTTATGTGGCTTCTTGTTAGGTGCACGTTTATGTGAAAAGGTATTAGAGTCATTAAATTGTAATATTAGTCGTAAATTCATATGGACTGATTCCAAGATTGTGCTAGGGTGGCTGAATACCCCACCCCGGGATCTTAAAATATTTGTGTGTAACCGAGTGAATGAAATCAATCAACTTGCAATTGGATTCACCTTCTGCCATGTTCCCACAGATCAAAACCCTGCAGACATTGCGTCTAGAGGTGTGACTCCTAAGCATTTGCAGTCCTGTCTCCTCTGGTGGGAAGGGCCTTCGTTCCTCGCTAGTGACCCATCTTGTTGGCCTACACAAACACACACACAAATCCCTCACATCTTGCCTGAAGTTAAACAAGTACACACCATTGAATGTCATGTCAGTGTAACAAACAAAATAATTCAATTTGAAAAATATTCTAATTTAAATAAATTAAAGAGAATTTATGTCTATGTACTACGTTTCCTAAATTACTGTAAAAATAAAGATGCTAAAATTAATGGACCATTAGATATTAAGGAATTAGATGATTCTTTGCTAATGTTAGTTAGGTTAAGTCAGTTAGAAAGTTATGCTGAGGAAATTAAATTGATTAAAAATAATAAAACTCTAAATCGTAAGTCTAAATTATTGCCGCTGAATCCCTTTATTGATTCAGATGGCATATTAAGAGTTGGGGGTCGAATTCAAAACTCTGATTTTGCCTATGATAAAAAACACCCCATTATTTTAGATGCAAAGCATCATTTAACTAAATTAATATTAAGGTATGAACATAATCGCTTATTTCACGCTGGTCCTCAACATCTTCTAGCCTCAATAAGAGAACGATTTTGGCCTATAGGTGGCAGACACTTAGCACGTAGCACGACAAAGCAGTGTATAGTTTGTATTCGCCTACGTGGGAAGACCATACAACCTTTAATGGGAAACTTACCTGCCGAAAGATGCTATTCTATGTTTCCTTTCTACTCGTGTGGTGTTGATTTTGCTGGTCCGTTTATGATCTCTAGCCGTAAGGGTAAAGGCAATCGTATTTCAAAATGCTACCTATGTTTGTTTGTATGCCTCTCTTCCAAAGCAATTCACTTAGAGTTAGTCAGCGATATGAGCACTGACGCTTTCATTTTGTCTTTGAGAAGGTTCGTCTCCAGGAGAGGTAAACCTAATGTCATATATTGCGATAATGGTACCAATTTCAGGGGCGCAGACAATGAGATAAGTAGAATACTCAGGTCCAGTCGTGAGTCAGCTATTAATTACGCCAATAATGAAGGCATTAAGTTCGTGTTTAGTCCCGCATACTCACCTCACTTTGGAGGTATATGGGAGGCGGGCGTTAAATCCGCGAAACATCATTTTAAGCGTGTAGCAGGTAATGCTTCCCTGACATTCGAGGAGCTCGCTACACTATTCGCACAAATCGAAGCAATTTTAAATTCTCGTCCCCTTACTCCCCTCTCATCCGATCCAACCGATCCCACTCCATTAACCCCAGGGCACTTTCTTATAGGGCGACCCCTCATCTCGGTTCCATCGTTGCCTATCACCTGCAAGTACCCCAATCGATATCAGTACATTGAGCAGCTGAGACAACAATTCTGGCAGAGATGGCGCCGGGAGTTTGTTGCTGAACTTCAAGAACGCACCAAGTGGAAAACGAGGCAATATGAGCTTCGTGTGGGCGATCTAGTGATCCTCAAAGAAGAAAATCTTCCCCCACTACAATGGAAACTTGGCCGCATCACCCATCTATATCCTGGGAAAGATGGAATCAGCAGAGTTGCCGACGTTTTTACTTCAAAAGGCACGCTAAGGAGGGCTATCAACAAAATGTGTATACTACCGGCCACTAATAATGCAAAGGATGTCGCCGAAAATGACGGTGCGAATATTCCAAGCTCATCGCAGCGGTAATACACCCAGCATGCCAATAAAGCATAATCATTGAAAGCCACGCTTTCAAGGCCCGGGAGGATGTACGCGCCCTCACTACACACACACACGCGCGTACACGATACACACATGCCAAGCAGGCGAGCGAAGGGGAAGAGAGGGACGAGGGACGGTACCGCGAGCGCAGCCGGCCGACCGCCGCGCGACTCGAGCGAGACTGCTCCGCAAACAACGAACGCACGAGGACGGACTCTAAAACTCTCACAACGAAAAAGTGCAGTGCAACGTGCAAAAATTACTGTAAAAGTTTTATTAATTATACCAAGATTTTATACAAAAACTTGTTTGTTTAATTCTAAACAACCACAATATTACCTAATTCTGAATATGGCCTTACTTTAACAATTTCCTGACAATTCCTAACGAAACAATTTACTGACAATTTCGTGACGTACACATATTTTGAAAATGACTCTTATTTCATTTTGATACTTATTCATTTTGATTCTTATTCATTTACATTTTCAAATATTTCTTAAAATATAAACGATAAAAAAAATAGAGGTCCGCCGGTGTTGGGAGCAGGGTCCAAGCTACCGGCGGTTAGGGCTGCAGAGACAAGAACCTCCTCATAATGCGAGCCATATCGAGGAGTACCGCCTTCTGAATCAGGTGCTTGATCCAACCACCTAACGAGAGCCTCGAGAGATGTTAGTTGAGGCTTTCGGCCTTCAGGCCATCAGGCCAACGACAATCGGCCCGTCCTTCATAATATGTCTCCGGCAGTTATTCGTCAAGATAACTTCGACCATATTTGCTCAGACGAAACTTTTAGTTTCCTCGAAAAGGTTACCAAAACGTAGCCAGGATACGGACGCTAGGAAATCTACAGGCTCATGAAGAGCCCGATAGATTATTATTATTTAATTATCGTTTCGTTATTCCATCAGACTTTTACTGCGTAGAAATAGCTCTATTTAAAAAATCGTAGTAAAGTGCCTGTAGCGGTTACACCGCCACATACAAACTACGCAACAAAGACATGACCGTCACACAAATTCTGCATCGCGCAGTTAGAGTTTACCAAGCGATCGACATACATACAAGATTTCAACTTCAAACCGTGTGGGCAGTTGCCCGCCAGACACAACACCCGTCTGGTCGGAGGATCCTCCCTTTTCTATGGTGGATGAGTGAACTTTACACCCTGTTCCTCATACCCCTAAATGCCTAATGATTTTTGCCACACGGCTTCCACCTTTAGTATCTTTAGTCTAAGATAATGAATTGATTCAGGCGTGACCTTGCGGAAATCCATTATAAAATACAATAGACGTGGATATATTTAGTAACTTGTTCCGCTTAGCTATTTCTAAAGAGCCATAAAAATCTCCTGAAAGAAATCGACACGTGTTTCACCTCTCAACGAGGCATCCTCAGGATGACGATGGACTTGTTGCGAACTCGAACACGGCGTGTTGCCACACCAAGCGCTGAGTGCAGACTGAGCCTTATCGCCCGCGAAACCCACTTATATAGTGTCGCCGTTATCAGTGCGACCCAAAAAAATTAATAACTTTCAGGAGTTTTTTATGGGTCTTTAGAAATAGCTAAGCGGAATAAGTTACTAAATATATCCACGTCTATTGTATCTTTGGTCTAGTCAATTGTAGTACGGATATGGAATGGATTTATGGACAATGAGGTCCTCAATTCAAACACTTGAGTCGGGACAAAAAAGTTTCTCTGTCAAGAGATTCTTAGTAGCGTATAGCAGCCAAGAGTAAGCCCAGGTCCGCACGGGCGATTTTTTTTCGTGCAATGAATTTTCAACACTCTGCTTAGCTCCGAGAGTTGTAAATCCAATCGTGTGTTTTTTCAACGCGCTGGGACGAGCGTGCGTCCCACCGCACATTTTTAGAATTTAGCCTATTCCAAAGCGTAGTAGGTACCTACGGAGAAGAACTGGCAAGAAACTCCATGGATTTTTTTTAGTCAAAGTACTTATTGTTATAAAATATTGAGGACACATTTAATTAATTAGATATACCTAGTGGAAAGAGTAAACGAGACAGAAATATAATTTCTCTATCTCTTTCGCATGTGCTAACTTTTTATCTGGCCCCAATTGTTAGCCAGCACCTGGGGCCCAACAAAACGGCTGTCACGACTCACGGTACGATTTCTTGGGAAAGTATTATCCAACTGCACTAAAATAGTACCAGTTTACAAGTGATTAGCAAAGACTATCTTTATCTCATAATGCTGATAGCTAATCTATTTATCATTAATGTTGATGGTCGCGCATAGGGTTACCATCCGTACGGTTTTATCCGGACATGTCCGGATTTTTGACCCTCCGTCCGGACTATGTCCCTTCTCATGTGTCCGGACTTTTCGATTTTAGGGGATTTTCTTTAAATAAGATTAAAATCTTAAATATCCGGACTTTTTTGCAAATGTTAGGCTTTTTGTCAAGACTTTTCAAACATCGAAATGGTAACCCTAGTCGCGCATACATGATGGTACCGCTTTCTTAGGAAACCAAAGCTTAATGTATATCTCGATTTATGGAACCAATGACTGAGTGTGGACGGACACGGACTTGGCCAGAGAAAGAAAATACGTTTATTTTCGGTAAACATGACGCAAAGAAAAACATATTACAAACACAAAAAAGAACAAGTTGGGAAAAATATGCGATGCGATGTGTATGGATTTGCATATCTGGGCTATCTAGGCTATAACAATTATACTGTATACAAAGTTATTAAACCTGAAGACATACGTTGAATAACGGCTATCTACACTCGGCGTCACAAAAATCGCACCTCTTTAAGAATTCCCTTCAAAGTCATTTTAACCCTATTAATCATGGTAGACATATGACTATAAGGTATCATTGGAATGGCAATTTATTTAAATTTCAGAATAAATCAATAGATTTGGTTTTTTGTTTACCAGGGAATAAAAAAAGCAAGCTAATGCAAACGATTAAAAAGTTAAATTTAATTTTATCAGCAAAAATTGCAACAAAACCATAAAAACAACTTAAAACCTAGTGTTACCCCTCCTAGTGACTGCTTCCATGCGTTATCTCATGGACCTAATTAATGTGACAGTCTCTTGAGGAATGTTGTCCCATTCTGCAACGACGGCATCTTGGAGGTCTTGGAGAGTGGTAGGGGCAGGATCATGTGCCCGTAGTCGCCGTTTCAGTTCATCCCAAAGGTGCTCAATAGGGTTCAGGTCTGGACTACGCGCCGGCCAGCGCATAACAGGGATCCCAACTTCTTGCAGGTAGTCACTTACAATTAATGCGGTGTGACAGCGGGCGTTATCGTGCATTAACGTGAACCCACTGCCAACAAAACCCGCATAACGGACAACCTGCTCCTCTAAGATCTCTGTTAT
The DNA here is from genome assembly GCA_949152395.1 of Agrochola litura. Lineage (NCBI taxonomy): Eukaryota > Metazoa > Arthropoda > Insecta > Lepidoptera > Noctuidae > Agrochola > Agrochola litura. The sequence goes on from OX424511.1 coordinate 9,535,788, forward strand.
GTACCGATGAGCAGTAGCGACCCTTGCCCGCGAGCATATCCAGTCCGAGAAACACACACAAGGTTCGTTTTGCCGTCGATTGACATGCCGCCCCAGAACATGCACGAGCCACCCCCGTATTCCACTGTCTCTTGAATACAGGCTTGTGCGAATCGTTCCCCTTGCCTCCTGGTACACTCTTCTACACTTGTCGTTGCAGAAAAGACACACCCTCGTCTTACCCGAGAAGAGCACAGCTCTCCATTGGTCTATTGTCCAATCCACATGGTCACGGGCAAATTGCAACCGGTCTCTCCTATGCTGTGCAGTCAATTTTGGCCCTGTAGCAGCCATGTGAGCTGCAATTTTCTTCTCCCGCATTCTTCTTCTAATCGTGGAGACGATTACAGAAATTCTGCGAGCTGATCGCAGTTGTTGTTGCAGCTCAACAGCATTGGAGAACCGATTACGTAAAATCGTCGAAACAATGAAGCGATCGTCTCTTTCGGATGTGCAACGTTGTCTTCCAGATCCACGTCTTCGAATATAGCCACCAGTCTCTTGGAAGCGTTGGAACACTCGTTGAACGGAAAAACGACTTAAGTTCAGTTGCCGAGCAACATCACATTGCCGCATCCCTGTTTGCAGTAGTGCAATGACTTGTGCGGCTTTATCTGCAGTGGTATCCATTTTCTGGGGTATTTTCTTGATGTAGCTGTTCACGTGTGTTCACTTCAAAGGTTGGATAGCGAATGACCCACATTTTATTTTTTTTCTGTAGGGCATCTCATAGCTGGCCTCTGAGGCCATGACTATTTAACCGAGCAAACCTGTGGGTGCCTTAAGCTGCTACTCTCAAAGCCTCCAGCCAGGGACTTATAAACTAGGTGAACGCTCGCTAAGGGCACCCCCTGTGGGGTACGAGCCTCGGCTTAGGGCGTTTACCGGAGGGAGGACATCAAAGATGGAACGGGCTGGATCAAAGTTTTGATCATGATTATTAATCGGGGAATTTAAAGTTACGTGCTCAGGTGCAACAACTGCTGGCACCTCGTTTTCGAGCAAGGGTCGGGGGGGAGTATCATTTACTCGGGGGCGCGGCGGTCGCGATCGCAAAAGACCTCGACGGCGAGGTCGGAATGACGGGAAGCGTCTGTGCTTGTGTCCTAGCGTACTCGTTTCCCTACTAGACTCCTGATGGATGGTAGTCGGGTCGTCTGGGTCGGTAAGAATATGCCTTGGTCGGCGAATATGACTGATTCTACTTGGGACATAATTGGCGGTATCGACAACCAGAGGGTTGCGATGTTTGGCCGCGGACTCAAAGAAACGCTTCGAAACGCGTTTGAGGAATTGATGGATGGTAGGGATTTTAAGATCGATATGGAGGCTCTCGTTCCTCACGAACCAAGGGGAGCCGGTAGCTCTACGGAGGAATCGATTTTGGAGGGTTTGCATCCTATGGATGTGATGGGGTTTTGCATGAGCAAAGACGGAACCCGCATAGGTCATGATTGGGCGACTGCAAGCTGTATAGATCCGCAATTTGCACTTTAGTGACAATTTGCTACTTGCATTTAGGACGGAATGGAGCCTACCGAGAGCGAAAGCGGCTCGCGAACGGGCCTGCTTTATATGCTCTGCGAAAGAGAGATGATGGTCTAGAACTACACCTAGATATTTGGCTCGCTTCTCCCAAAGGATCGGCTTGCCGAACATGGTGACTGGTCGTGGGAGGGGATTTTTAAGAGTCGTACGCGGTTTCGTAAAGAGAACTTTTATCGGGATTAACTTCAATCCGCCACTTTCGAAACCAATCGCCAAGTTTATTGACGATTCGTTGGAGAATGCGGGCTATGTTATCGGGACACGTACCCCTAAGGTAGATGACCGTATTGTCTGCGAACAGAGCCAACTGCGCCTTCACACTCTTAGGGATGTCGCTGGTAAACAGCGTGAATAATAGGGAAGCTAGCATAGAGCCCTGAGGGACTCCTGCATGAATAGGACGGAGGGAGGATAGTGCACCTTCTATGCGATATCGAAAAATGCGATTCGACAAATAGTCCCGTAAGATGTGCACGAGACGATCCGGCACTCCGAGTTTGTAAAGCTTATATAATAAGCCGTTGTGCCAGACTTTGTCGAACGCTTTTGCGATATGGAAGAATACGGCGCCTGTCTTATAACCGCTTTGGAAACCAGCGCTAATATGTTCTACTATCCGGTGGGCCTGATGCACACTAGAGTGCACAGTTCGAAAGCCGAACTGTTCATTGGAGATGATGCCCTTGGTCTCGGCGTAGTCTCTGAGTCGCTTATAAATAAGCTTCTCATAGATTTTTCCGAGAACCTTGAGCAGACTAATGGGACGGTAACTGGAGGGCTCGGTTTTGGGCGTGCCGGGCTTAGGGATACCGATAACGGTGGCCTCTTTCCACGACTGGGGAAAGATGTTATTGCTCATGGCACCATTGAAGATGGTGCACAAGAGCATTATCAGGTGGGCAGGGAAAAGTTGAATCACCCTATTGGTGAGTCCATCTAATCCGGGGGCTTTGCGGGCTTTAAGACCTTTGATGATATCGTGCACTTCGTCTGGAGTGACGGGAGGCAGAGGATTATCAGGGTCATCAACGGGAGGGAGGGAGGTTCTACGTTCGACTTCAGCGTCAACCTCATCGAGGAGAGCTTTGTCTACTGGCAGGGTGCTGGGCGAGCATTGCCTCTCGAGGCTGTCAGCGAGGCATTCAGCCTTGTCGACGTCCTCGAAGGCTATGGTCTTGTCGGGGTGGGTCAGGGGGGCATAGCTGTGGTCTGCTGGGACTTGAGTTTCCTCTGAAGTTCCCAGAAGGCCAGATGAGAGGGTTCTAGGTCGCTGAGCATCTTATCCCACCCTGCGTCACGCAGCTCCGACATACGTGTCTTTACAGATCTCTGTAAATAGCACATATGGGCCTTGTTGGCGGGACAGGGGAAGTTGTCAAAGGCACGCATGGCCGCCTTCTTCTCAGTCAGTAGATCACGCACATCGGGAGGCAAGCTCCAGCGAGGGTCAACCGTCACTGGAACTTCCCTTGAACATTCGTTCAGGACCGATTGTACGTGATCAGTGAGTGAGTCGATCGCGGCTGTCGTGTCAGCGATAGAGTCGAACTGATCGGGGATTGAGTCTAGCTGGGGGGACGTGTTAGATTTCAGCTTAGTGCTTACTTTCTTCCAGTCCGTCACCCTTTTAGTGATAGGGGCTTGATTAGGGTCGGGGAGACCTATGCGGGGGTCTAATCTAGTGACTACCGGGCGGTGGTCCGAGTCTAACTCGTTCACCGTTTCTATTGAATTTAACCTAAGGTTGACGTTCTTAATGAGCGCCACGTCTAGGACGTCGGGGACATAGGAGGAACTTATATTTAAGTAATGAGTGGGAGTCATCGGAGCGATGATATCAAAGACTAGAGAGTTAGAGAGGTCGAACAAGTGTCGCCCTCTGGGGTTCATTATCGAGCTATTCCAAGCGGGATGTTTTGCATTGAGATCGCCCGCTATTATAACGGAATTGCTCATGCCTAGTATGGTAGCTATATCGTTAGAGATTAGCTGGGGGTTCTCCGTAGAGTTACCGGGGGGGAGATAGATCGATACGAGAGTGATCGGTTGATGACCTGACATGCCTAAGTGGCAAGCTGACATTTCTAATCGCGAGAGGGGAGGAGGGTCGATTGGGATGCAGTGAAGCTGCTTTTTATAGTAAATCATGGTTCCACCCTTGTGACTTTGTGACATCGCGTCCTGTCATTGCGAACTATGCGGTAGTTGGCAATTGACGGGTTACGGAGGGAGGGTTTTAAGAAAGTCTCTTGGACTAAGAAGACGTCTATATTATGATCGCGGAGGAACGGTGCGACCTCCTCGCGTTGTTTCCTAATGCCGTTTGCATTAAAATATGCCAAAGTTAGGGATCGGGGTTTGAGCCTAACTAATACCGTATTATCCATTAATGGTTTTAGGGGTTTTGGCGAGGGAGTCCAGGGCTTGCGTAATGTCCGGGTACGCATTGAAAATGGCTTGGATCTGCGGGAGATCGCCTTTAGTGGAAAGAATTAGGTTTGCCATCGACTTAGCGCATGGGGAGACAAAGGACATATAAGTCGATGTGATTATATTAAAAGAGTCTAAGCTAGGCTGCGCGGCCGCGGGAGCGGCCGGGGGTGGAGGGGGGCGCGTAGCTTTAGGAGCGGGTGCGGGTTTCGCGAGGGGCATGATAGGTACGAGAGGTACGAGGGGCGCGGGTACCGCGGCGGCGCGGCGCGGATACGGGATCCGTAAGACGGGGGAGCGCGGCGGGGGGAGGGGGAGGGGAAGGGAATTTAGCGAATTGAGAGGGCACCAAGGCAGGGAAAGTCTGCTGGTGGTGGAGATAATTCCACGGACTAGGCCTCTGAGGGCTTAGTCGCTGGGGCATATGGGACGAGGGGATCCTATAAGAGGAGAGAGCTTCCCGTTGCTGACGGGCGTCGAAACGCTTGGCCAGCTTGGGAGAAGAAGCCTTAGGGGCTTTTGTGCAACCGCGATAGTTGGCTGGGTGGCCTTCCTTGCCGCATAAAACGCAGCTAGGAGGTTCGGTACATAAGGTACGGTCTTTGGGACGGGAGCAGTCGGAAATGCTATGCTCGCCTAGGCCTAATTCCTCTGGGAATGGCCGTAAAGCTGGCATCGGTGGCATTGTCCGACAATGCCACTCTTTAGGGGTTTCTCAATTTCGAACCCTGTGAGATTGCACAGGGAGCGAATTTGGTAGATCGGATGGTGGCCCTCAACGGGCGGGCAAATGACCAGGATCATATCGTATAGCTCGCCGCCTCTAGAGCGGTGCATACGATGAACCTCATCGACGGGGACATTTTGCGACTGAAGGTCGGCAAGAATTTCGGACGGGGCCCACATTTAATCCGGGTCGCCCTTTTTATACCCTTGTAGGGAATTAGTGGCCGTTAAAATGCGTATTTTGATAACATTTTTTTTTTAACGTTACGTGCTAATGAGATCTGTTGTGTTTAGGAATTCTAACTAATGTTAATTTAAAGGTTGTTAAACATACTTTCAGTTGATACTAATATTAATTAGGTTTAATGTATTCGTTGATGGCGGAACATGCTTGAAACTTATTTTCGGAGAGGTGCGATTTTTGTGACGCCGTGTGGTATATAACGTTATCAGCAAAATAACGATAAACAGATATTGATTTATCTGTTCACCACGATAAAAGTTGCCTTGAAAAGCAATTATAAAATACAAAATAATACTTTTTCCTGTTTATGATTGGAACCATTTATTATGAAAGGATACACTTTATAAAAATAGCCAATCACTAATTAGTGAACTGAAACTACTGAACTCTAATTTTATCTGTGAAGTATTTCGAACACCGGCTTCTGAGTCATGTTGGTTACACGAGTTTGTGTAATAATTTATTAACATTGTGCTGTTTTGCGAAACACTGCCAACACTGGTCAGTGCGTTGCGGAAACTCCTCATAGAAACGGAGGTAAGTGACACAGTATTAATTAAAGTAATATTTTACGAAAACTTCAAGGCCCAATGAGCCAATAGTAGATATACTACATAGAGATACTACGTGTGTACAGTGAGGTCAACTTTACCTACTTTAAAATAGGTTTTTTTGAACAACAATAATGGTGGTAACCTAGTGAATCGTTTTTTTTATAAATACTATATATTATGCCTATAAGTAGGTACACGACGTTCGGTCTTTTGCGATTTTTTGCTGCGCATATTTCATTTACTCAGTATTATGTGTTGAATTTGGTTTTTTGAATTTATCGGAAATTTATATGAAAAAATATTATTTATGACTTAAAATCAGGAGAGAGCAGTGGTGGCCCAGTGGTAATGGCCGCGACTTACGAGTTATAGGTCGTTCGAACCCTGACAGGCGCTTTGCTTTGCGTAAATTATTTTATCACCATTGTGCTCTCAAAACGGTGAAGGAAAACAACGTGAGGAAACCGGCATGTCCTAGAACCAAAAATTCGAAGACATGTGACATCTACCAACCCGTACTGGGCCCGCGTGGTGGATACGGCCCACTCCCTCTCAGTCCTCTCACAGAGAGGAGGCCTGTGTCCCAGCAGTGGGATCATTATAGGCTGATTATGCTTAATGCTATGACTTAAAAATAAATTTTCATCACATTATTTAGTAAAATTTTCATGTCAATAATTAAATAAAACAAAAATCTAATAAATTAATCAATAATATTTGGGAACTTTTGGAGATTTACGAAAAAAATAGATATTTTACAAAAAAAAAAAATTGTTGACAAATAGGCGGGAACAATTATTTTGATAGTATGAAATCCAATTAAAACACCGGCCAAGTGCGTGTCGGACTACGCACAATGAAGGGTTCCGTAGTTGGGATGAATTTATCCCAAATACAAACTTAACATTGTAGTTGAAATATATCGTCTTACATACATTCCAACTGCAAATATAAGTTTGTACGCACATTATTGATAGATTTACAATGTTATTTTAAGACCATAGACTTCTTATAGGTTTTCCTGTAATCTATGAGTGAAGAACCATTCTCTGCATTTTTTTCAAAATTTTAGGCTCAGTAGTTTCGGAGATAAGGAATGGAATGGTTAATTTTCAACTATTTTCTTAAATATCTTTAAATGTGTTTATTTTAAAATATATTTGAAATCCTCGTAACAAGTCCTTTCATTTGATATGTCACACGATACAGTTTAAAAAACTTTTTTTAATTTTCTTATTTATAAATAATCGTGACTTTGTCGAATTATTTTGTACGAAAAAAAGAGAAAAAAATATTGATGTGCCAGTTGATTTTTTGAAATGGTCTGATTAATATCCTAGAGTTATGGGATTTCAAAAGGAACCAAATCAAAATCAAATAATTTATTTGCATAATACATGTTAAAAAGGTGATATAGGTACCTATAAAAGGTACAGACGCCAGCACTTCAAGCTACTACAATCTGTCAAATTTATTTAATAGATTTTCAACTTTATTACTGAAACATAAGGTTCAAAGTTGATTGGGAAAATTTGACAGTTTCGGGTAGCTTGATGTGCTGGCGTCTGTACATTGTATTATAACAACATGTGTTTTCCAGCTCATATTTTTATTTATCCAAATAAGAATTTAGTGTGTTCTGCTTCACTGATAGTTTTGTGACCGTAATGAAAATCCGGTTTTTTATTGTTCAAAAGAAATGTAATTTGTTTTTTCAAGATTTATTTTTAAGTTATTTTCAGTTAGCCAAGTTATTATATCATTTAAGTTGTCGTTTATTTCTTTTTCGAAAGTCACATCATCTTTACTTTTAATTAATATTGTGCTGCTGTGGATTATTAATAGTTTTGGGCATGTCATTAATATGTAACACACGTTGAACACGTTGTATATTCCTCGCGCTCGCACCTACGGCTGACTCTCAATGTGTCTGACAAGATGACCATCGAAACTGTCTGACTACCGAGGAAACATCTTTTGATACTTCCCCTAGTAACATATAAAATTCAGCTTTTATACTATAACGTACTAGGAGCAATTTTATGTACCTTTGCCACCTGTAGTGCTATTTTGTAAAAATCTCACCGTGAACGCTCAGGTGAAGTGAGCTTAAAGTGAGCTGTCATTCCACCATTATGCTAGGCATTGACACTATTGACAGCTCACTTTCAAACTCACTTCACCTAAGCGTCCACGGTGAGATTTTTACAGAATAGCACTGCTGTTACCTACCAAAGCCACCATGATCCAAATTTCATATTCGGGGATCGTTTTTACCTGTATTTTGAACATACACAGATAAACTTTTAGATTTTATATAATATCGAAGCGCTTATCCCGTCTGATCGTCGCGGGCTCTTGCTCTAATATCCTAGTCCAAAAGCAATGAGCTCAAAACAGTACCCGAATTATGTAACTTATTTTCGTAAACAATTTTGCCTAATTTGTTTCATTTTGACAGCTCAACAACATTTATTGCGTTATTTACGTTGTTGAGCAGATTTTTTTCCAACTTATGAAGCAATGGATTAGCAATCTGTTTCAAATTGAAACAGATTGTGATTGTATAGTATTACGCAATTAGGGTACTGTTTTTTCTTCTTCGTTAATGTAGAATGTACGCGTCACATAACAACCATAGAAATGTGTTTTGTCGACGGAAGAATAGAGAAAATAACAGATTGTGATTGTTTATCTGTCATTTTGTCTATTCTTCCGTCGACAAAACCCGTTTCTATTGTGATCATGTGAAGCGTGCTGTTAGTTAAATAAGAATATTATGCGAATTCGGGTGACATAAAATAAAATAAAATATTTGTAAAGACATAATTAACACCATAAATATTTAACTTCCAGCTCATCACAATGCCGCCGGTGACGCTAGAAGGAGACACACTCGGCAAAAAGCGCCAACACTACAACAAGCTTGTCCAAGATGCGGTTGCTAATAAAAATTATGAACTATGTAACATTAGTGGCGATGACAGCGACATAGACAACCTTCTGAAAATAGACATCGCCAGTAAAAACAGAAATGTAGACTATATAATCGAAGTAATGAAATCTAACGACATGCTGTATGCGGCGACAGCTATTAAAAAATCCACGTGGCTAATCACCGAGCAGCAGTACGCAAACATCATCAACCCAGAGTACCTACACACACAACTATTACCTAGCATGAACACCAAAATATTTAACAAACTTATGCTTCACATTAGACTTAATCTGAAAGACGAAAGTCGAGTTGAAGAATTTTATGAATATCTTAAATTTATCACGAACAGTTCATATAAATGGTTGCAAAACTGTTCAATTCCTTTCATAGAAAATGTTGTAAAAAACGAACGCTACATTCCATTTTCTCTTTTTAGACGTTTGTGCAAAAGGTCTCCAATTTTTATTGCATGCTATAATAGGGTAATAGAGGGTAAGGTAAGACACAATACCGCAAAACAGGAAATATTGTATTATATGAAGTCCCATACTGAACAAGTTTTGGATGTACTGGAACAAGATAACCTTTTTTGGTCCCACACGCCTAATTTGGGTAAAAAGAAAACAGAGTTCCTCATGAAAACATACCCGCAAAAAGTATTTGATAATCTCGTACAGTACGTAGAGTTACTCGACCTGTCAGTGGCAGCAAAATATATCAATAAGAAAGAAATAAAAAGTTTTCTTAAAAAGCACGTGACAAATGAAGGTAAATGTCAATATTATTTATTTGTGTTTAAAACATTGGGCCATTTTATTAAGAACATGCCAGAAGATGAAAGGTTTGATTTCGTAAGAAAAACTTTTATAGACAAAACTGAACTGGCAGCATTCTATCCAGAATTTGAAAAAAAACACTCGCACATAAAGACGTACCAGTGGTATGAGTTTGCCCCATTTAATGTTGCATTGCTTGAATTAAAAAAGCTTATACGTAAAGAGACCGCATCGTCTGAACGATGTGCTATGCTCTCAGTTTTGATTACTTGTGCAGGACGAAACCCACAGCATATTAAAACGTTGCTTAAGTTTGTCAAAGACAAACACATTAACGAACCATTTAAATTCAAGATTGAGTTCGTCAATAATCTGCTTTCACAAATATCAACTCACGAGATCGATGTTGAAACATGGAACGTTTTAGATCACTTGTTTCACAGCATGGAATTGTACACTGAATCAGAAAAGGACGTACAAATGTGTCTGAAATCTATAATCTTATATAAAATTTTACACGATGAACCTGTGCCGGAAATCTTAGAACAAAAGATGACATTTAATACTTTTGAAGAAGTACAAAGTAAGCTAAATCAAGAACAAAGAAGCAAAATGTTCACTTACTTATTTGATTCCGTGCTGACAAAGCTTCAAATTGAAAACATTGCAAATGAATCCGATTTCAGTGATACAATAGTTCATTTAAAGAATACCTTGACTTTGCTTAAAGATTGGAAAAGGGATATCAGTAAGTACCCATTCGTACTTGATAAAATTCAGGAACTGAATAAGATAAAACAAAAGAACATGTGGAAAACAGACATGTCCTGTTTGTACAACATTAAGAAATCATGGCGGAAGCACATATTTGAGGAGTCGTTGTCACTGTGTCTGAGCGAGGAAACGTGCCTGAATGCGCTGAAGCACAAGCCGCAGCTGCTGACGCGTCACGACAAAGAAATGGACACCTTGCGAACTAACGACGCTGTCTCGCTACGACGTCTGCTCGCCAAGCTGCGCATATACTGGCCGCACTCACTCGCCCAGCACTGGACCGACGCTTACTTACTAAATCTGAACAAACCAACTGGACAAAAAGCCGTCATTAAAGGTCTCTTCATGCTTCTTTCCCAAAATCAAGTAATAGACATTGCAAAACAACATATTCCTGATGATACGAAGGTAAATTGGGGTGATACTGACCAGAACGAAATAAATATAAAGAAAAATATTGCAAAACATTTGCACGTTGCAAGACCGCAAATTCCCTTAGATACGGTTTTGTGGTACGCCAGGGGAGATTACTTACAACACACAGTGCCATCACTTAATGCAATATTGCCAAATTTGAGTGTAGCTGAAACCCGTAAATATGTACCGAAATTATTGGATGCACCAGTCTCCTTACAAAAATTCGGACTTAATCTTGCAGTATCCAAACTTACATCTGAAGATCTCAAAGCAATATTCTTGAAACTTTGGAAAACTTCGAAGAATCTTACAATTCGATCAATGCTTTTTAGGTACACTTACGATCAGATTCATAAGGCTCATGAACCAACTGTTCAAAAAGAACATTGGGAAATATTAAGTTCATTCATAGATAATTTAACTGCAGGAGAGAGTGAAGAAATTTATAAAAAATTTGACAACGTTCATAATGTTCCTATCAGTGTCCGAGTAGAATTTTACATGAAGAGTTATGAATTTTTAACCTCTCTGCCAGCTAGCGCTAACTGTGAAAAGTATGTGAAGGATTACATAACATATGCACCAAACATAATGGAAATACTCGACGAAGACTTCGTAGTCAACCAAATCCTTTCACCAGCAGAAACTAAATTTTGTTCGTATGGAAGCGAAGTTTTAGAAGTATTTGCATGTTACGTATTGTGTGGTAAAAGTGAGGAGGATCAGCTTCAGAGATTCAGAAGAGTAGTAGAACCCGCGATGGATAAAGCCTTCCAGTTGTGGGACAACACGCATTCAGGAGATTATTACGTTAGAAACAACTTCAACAAATTTTTACACTCTTTGGTTTGGAATTTTAGATTTTATTTTCTTAGTTTTAATGAAAAAGCTGTGCCTGTCAAACTATTTGTGGAGATAAAAACTAAAATGGAAAAAGAGTTGCCATTGTTACAAAACTATGTACTGTATACTAGTTGGAAACTAGTAACAGAATACATTACGGTAATCAACGAACACAAGTCTATGTTTGTACTAAACAAATTTGAGTTGAACAATTATGTCTATAGATTTTTGTCACATGACATGAACCACGTTTGGAAAGATATTCAAATTAAAATATCACCTACATTAGGTCCCATGTTTGTGAAGCGACTAAAAGAAGACACCGATAAACATAATTTTTCAACAATTTATTGCTTGTTTACCGAAGCTTTTCACAAAATGTTTAGTCAATTATTACAATTTCAAGAGGAAGCTGTTCTTGAAACCCTACGACACATGCTCAGTGATAATGATTTCATTCAAAGTTATTTTGTAGTGTCGAGTTTGACAATCAAATTTTATGGTGGTTTCTGTAGTAGTTGTATAGCTATGCGATCACAAATACGTAAAATTCTGAAATCACATCCATCGAAAGCAGTGAAGATGCAGTATTTTAATGATTATCGTAAAATTGCAGAAATTACTGATGCCAGTGATGAGTGACGTATGTACATTGTACGTAATTCTTATTTTAAATTCTGTATGAATTGTATTCTATAAAACTGTACATATTAAATCCTCAAAAGTAAAAAGAGAAATCTCTCAATTCAACGCATTGGTTTTTTATTTGATTACTTCATCACCATCCACAGCCCGACCTACTGCTTGGCAAAGAGAGGCTCTCTAAGGTGTGCTAATTTCCTGTGCCAGTCTCATCTTATCAAGTTTCTACCTGCGATTGCAATATTAACCTTAATTTTAACACGAACTACCGACACTTTTGTCGTAGGTATGGGCGTTATTTAACTTCACTAGTTACAATAACTGGCTACGGGGCATGTAACGGAATAACTAGTTTCGAGTCACACACAAACACGTGATTTTTGTAACTAGTTCCATCACAATGCAGTGATCGAATGAAAAGAGTGAAACGAAACAAACTTGTGTTATGTAACGTATTACGTAGGTAACCATTTACATTTTCGTTTCGCAAATAACAGTAACACTTCAATGAGAATAGAATTTGAAAAATAACTAGTTACTAAAATCACTAGTTTTCAAAACCGGTGACGTCCTCGAAGTCACTAGTTACGTTACGTTTCACAAAAATCACGTAACGACCCACCTCTATTTTGTCGCCGGCAACTCGCTAGTGATTTCAAAATCTTACGTCCACTCACTGATTTTGACAGCTGATTTGTCGCTAGCGATGTCAAAATCAGTGTGTTCGTTCACGCCCTCGAGCGATGCGCCTTGCGTCAAGCGTCACGCTGTTCTCAACCTATTTAGGCCCTTTCCTCATTGGTCGGTACGGTATCCTTTCGGTACCTACCGTTTCGATACTGCTAATGTTTCCTGATTGGTCGGTAAGCACTCTGTACCGAAACGGTACCGCATGCGCGCACTGCTTTCATTTAGAATTCTAAATTCAAATTAATTCTATTGATGCGAGAGCCCGTGACCAAAATTTTTGCCTTTTCGTTTTACGAACAAAATCGTATAAAATCGATAGATTTGGTTATTCTCAAATTCAAAAATCCTAATTTTAGAAAACTTCCGCGTCACGTCTGACCTGACTGCATTTTTAAATAAGTCAAAAAAAAAAAAAACGATCTGTTTTATAGCAGTCTGATTTTCGAAAGTAGTTGAACGATAAATTTTAGAAACCGAAAACACAATTTTCAGAAACCAGTAGTGTCACACGTACCCAGGAGATCATAATTTGAGAAAAATAAGAATGAGGCAAAAAATAAAACCCATAACAACCCATCTGAAAATCTTGTTTTTATGTGAACATTTATTTATTTATTTATTTATTTAATACTTTAAGCACATACATGTACAGAGGCGGACTTAATGCCATAGGCATTTTCTACCAGTCAACCTTTGGGTGATGCAGAGACAAACGGTGGTAGGTGCAATATTGAAAATTGTGGAATAAATATTTATTTAAATATAAGGATATATATAACACACATGAACATTGGTCAGTTGATACGAATAGGGTTCCGTAGTATTTTTAGGGTTCCGTAGTAAACAAGGAACCCTTATAGTTTTGCCATGTCCGTCTGTCCGTCCGCGGTCTAGCTCCTAGACTCTTAGTACTAGAAAGCTGTAATTTAGCATGGGTATACATATTAATTACGCCTACAAAGTGGTAAAACAAAATTGGGAAAAAAAAATTTTTAGCTTACCTTCCCTACTCGTAAAGTGGTGATATTTTTTTTTTCTCTCCCATGTTGTGGGGTATAATTGGAAAGGTCCTCCAAAAAAATTGTGAGTATGGAAAACCATTTTTGAATTCAGGGATCCGTTTGCGAAATATTAAATAAATTCATCCCAACTACGGAACCCTTCATTGTGCGTGGTCCAACACGCACTTGGCCGGTTTTTCATAAGAAAATGTGAGTATTATATTATTATGTATTGAAACCATTTTGAACTTGTTGAAAAATTTTAGCGATCGGTAACAGACATTCTCTCTGAAAAATGTTGGATATAATGAAAAAATATCAGACAAAAGTGTCTCACGTTACTAATCAGACAATTATTCGATAATCTGAAATGATGAATAGAGTCTGTCTAATAAAAGCTGAGAGTGATTCTTTCACGTTTTCATAAATTGACAACACTGCTGAAAGTGTCACTTGTTGTCAGTTGTTGTTTTTATAAATTCATAAGAAAACAAATTTGTGTATTTATTGTCGTATTTCAAGTAAAACAATGCCTAAAACTTTAAGAAGCAGTGCGAGAAAGTTGTTATACACTATGATAAATAATTACAACCGAGTGAATAGCGAACGCGAGGATGCTTTTAACGAAAAAGTACAATATTGTTTACATAATTCCGAAAATTACTGGTAAACTATTGAATTCGTGTAAACAGTATTCACATTTATTAGACCTGTACCTACCCTAATTGCGTAATACAACACAATCACAATTTGTTTTGATTTGAAACAGATTGCTACTCCATTGCCCCATATTTTGATAAAAAAATCTGCTCTACAATGAAAATAACGCAATGAATGTTGTTGAACTGTCAAAATGAAACAAATTAGACAAAATTGTTTACAAAAATAAGTTACGCAATTATGGTACTAGTGGTTGCCTGGGATGAAATTCCCCAATTAAAGATTAAGAACATCATCCAGAGGATGCCTGATCGCATGCGGTGATCAGAGCCAAAGGTAAAAATACACGTTATTAATTTTTAGTAAAATGTCCTCATTTTGTGTTTTTTGTAACAAAACCTTTATTTTAATGTTATGCCATTTAAATTTTTTTCATTATGGTTTAATAGTTAAATTTTTTTTTCGGAATTTGTTATTTAATTTTAGGTATTAGACCATCCTCTAAGTTTTATAAAACAACAAACACGTCCTTCGTGTTTCATTTTGACAATAAACTACATAATAGGCTTGGGCCAAAATTCGTGCCGCTGAGTGTGCATAGAATCAGGATAACTAATGAAATATTAAAAAAATATGACCTTCGTCCCATGGGTGTCGTAAAAGGCGACTAAGGGACTTAATAGAGAATGTGCAGCAACGTTCTCTATGCATTTTTAACACCATTCTGCGATCGCCAACCCGCCTGCCAAGCGTGGCGATTATGGCATACCCCCAAAAATTATATTCACCAAAAAGAAATGGCCCCTAGTGCCCGGCGGCCCACCTACCCTTGGCTGCGGTAGCGGTCAAGGCCACGGTGAGGCAAGGCGTGCGAAGAATCCCCGGAAAAGATCCGGCTACCACAATCACCGGAAACTGTACCTGGCAACATACAACTCGTGTACACTCCGGACCGACGAGAAGATCATCGAACTCTAAGAAGAATTGAGCCGGTTACGATGGGGTATAGTAGGGTTATCTGAAGTCCGAAGAGAGAGGAGGACTCGATAATCCTCAAATCCGGGAACTTGCTCTATTTCCGGGAGGGCCACCAGCAGTCCCAAGGTGGTTTATTTAATTTTATGGTGTATCAAATACTTATAATGTCATTATTAAATGACGATAGGTAGATAGATAGATTTATGTAGATAGAGTGGTTGTGTTCCGAAATTCCGAAGGGAAGTCGGTCGGAAGAGTCTTTGCAAAAGAGAGCTGTCAGAGCCATTTATAATCTACGTCGCCGCGAATCTCTCAGGGAACTTTTTAAAAGGATTAATATTATGACAGTACCTTGCCAATTCATTTATGAAAATATTATGTATGTAAGGAAAAATCCACATCTCTTTAATAAAATTAGTGATAGACATAATTTTAATACTAGAAATAAAAATAAACTAGATCAACCATTTTTCAGATTATCTAAAGTACATACATCTTTTATGGGGTACTGTGTTAAATGTTACAACAAAATACCTTGTGACATATTGCAATTAAATGAAAGAAAATTTAAAACTCATATCAAAAGTACACTTTGTAAACAAGCATATTACAAATTAGAGGATTATATCCAAGATAAGAGTGCTTGGAAACATGCTGGTCCTGCTCCATAGGACAATTTAGAATCAAGACAAAATCAAACTGGTTGCTAATTTAATTGTAAAATTGATTATTTTGTGTTTTATGACATTGATTTTACATTCTGTGATTACTTTCTCACACACTTATTAATTACAAAATTTCAGGAAAATCGTCTATTTTTACAATGTTTGTAAATATGTGAGCACCATGTATCTATCACATATTAAATTATCTGTCGTTGCTTCATTTTTAATTCTTTTTACCTATTGTGGTATAGTAATTTTATTCTAGGTGCATCGTCTTCACATATAGGTAATATTATTTAACAAATGTACGTGCATATACAAACAATTGTAAAACATTTTAAAAGAGTAACGGTGGAGTTGCTTGCCCATTCTTCTCCATACGAAAACTACCTTTTGGAAGGGGCGACTAGAATCAATTTTAATATTTTGTAAATTTTGACGTTCAAAAGTGCCATACATGGGCCTATTTGAAATAAATGATTTGACTTTGACTTTGAATCGAGTTGTTTGAAGCCGTCGTTCCTGGGGCGTTAGGTACGCCTTATATTCAGAATGTCCATAAGGTGGACCGATGACCTTGTGAAGGCCGCAGGAATCCACTGGATGCGGGAAGCACAGAATCGGTCGAAGTGGCGCTTGGGGGAGGCCTATGTCCAGCAGTGGACGTCTTTCGGCTGAAATGATGATGATGATGAAAATGATGAGACTTACAACCTTATGATCATAAAACCTTTTCTACACAATTTTTTGCTTCATGCTTTCCTATTAATCTGTAAAAACAAAAAATAATATTCTGCATCAAAATATTCAAGTATCAAATACGTTTTTCCACAGTTGATCCGGGGATACCCGACGTACTTTTTTTAAATTTGCCGCTCTTTTTCACTCAGCTTTCATTAGACAGACTCTAAATCATATTGCGGCGTTTTTACGTACGATTAATAAAGAGCTTACCTGAAACCATCGAACAAAAATTTTTATTTGTATAAATTAGGCAAAAGTAAACTAGGACAACGTTTGAAAAATACTGTTTATTGAAAAAAAAACATGTTTTTAATCATCGTCGGACTAATCTTCGGTGTCCTGAGGCATAGGAGCGTAACAAGTACCGCTCGTTTGTCGGGCGGCTCCGAAACGTTGTTTTGGTTTTTGGAATTATAGGTGACATTTAAAAATTCTGGAAACAGGTTTTAGGTAACCCCTGTAAATAAACAAGAGATAAAAAAAAATTGAACCAGTACTCTAATTGCGTAACTTATTTTCGTAAACAATTATGCCTACTTTGTTCTATTTTGATAGTTCAACAACATTAATTGCGTTATTTACGTTGTATGAACGATCTGATTGTGGCACTCAGTAGCACCCGGGTAGGTTGTCACATAGACGGAATTAATGTAAACAACATAAGCTATGCTGATGACATGGTGCTGTTGAGTGCATCGGTATGTGGCATTAAGAAACTGCTTACTATCTGTGAAGCATATGCCGAGCAACACGGATTAAAATATAATCCACTCAAAAGTGAAGTCATGGTCTTTGAGGCCAGAGGAAACAGTATAGGTAACGTGTTTCCCAGCATTACACTTAATGGTACAGCTTTGCGTAGGGTATCCAAATTTAAGTACTTAGGACGTATGCTGACCTCTGACCTCAGGGACAACGATGACATCGAGAGGGAACGGAGGTCGCTGGCAGTGCGGGCGAACATGATAGCTCGCAGGTTTGCACGTTGTTCGACAGAAGTCAAAATTACACTTTTTAGGTCTTATTGTACAGTACCGACCAAAAGTCCATGAGCAATCTCACAAAGCAATAGACTGACGCTTCGGTTTGACTTACGACCTTCTTCTATAAGTTGTTACAATACTGTAGACACGCACATTACACACACACACTCACTTTGTCTGCAACCAATGACTAGTTCAATAATCATCATTCGTTTTTAGTTTCATTCGTCTTGTTCACATAAATATTAAAGTTTAGCAGGTAGACCACAAAAAACTAAGTAAATTATTTCGATTTCTGTGGGGTAGATGCAGTTTGTTACGAGTATTTAATTAATATAACTTTTTTGGTTCGTGGATAATATTGGTGACGAGTATTTAGCGCAGTGTTGTGGTTATTATTATCAAAAAGCAGGCATAAAATATATTGAAGAGATCAGATCAGATCAGAGAATATTATTGCGCTGCGTAAAAGTGAAGTGAATATATTATCTAATGAAACCGGACTAAGTGTGAGTGTTATCATTAATATATTTCATATTTTACTAAACATAAATCTTAATCAAGGGTATTGTTGATAGAACAGAGGTATTGTTGAGACAGAAGATGCCTTTAAAGTTTTAAATTCATTGTGAGGTTTAATTCGATTAGTGAATAATAAATAATAAGGTATAATGTGTAATAAAAACAATGTTTTTCTTTGTTCTAGAGAAATACTGTGAGGGTTAAGAGATATGAGGAAGGGGCTTATTATCGAGTAGCAGCGACGTCAAATGGTGAATGAAACAAATGGTTTCATACCAACGAGACATTTTGCTGAATTATTAAAAACACGTCATTATGAACCGTTCGCCGTGCACTCTGAAGGCTTGCATCACTGAAGACCAGCTAGAAAACCGTTTTTGACCTTAAAATATTGACCGTACCAACTTAATAAACAACAGATTCGTTATTGCATGAATTTACGGTAACGAATTTTTTAAGCACGTTTCAATAGGGTGTTTGTCGTATTTCTTGCAGATATACCGAAATTGTTTAATATTATTTTAGTAATAGTATTATTTTAGGATAAAAATTTGAGGTTTAGTTTCAATCTTCTTTTCGTAAAGAAAATGAATAATTAAGCTTTAACCTCAATAACAACCAATATTTACTAAAGTCAAATAAAATGTAAAATAATTAATACAAATAAAATATAAACAAACTGCCCATATTTAACCTTAAAATTACCTATTCTGTAAGTAGTTTTTTACATTTTAAGTAGTCTAATATTCTTATTTATTACTTAATTACTTCGACCATGATCAAAGCTTAATATTTATGGTGAAAAAATCCAATAAAAATTTAAAATATTTCATAATTTAAATATGTCTAAATAATACAAACTGCTTCTAAGTTTCTTGACATCTATTTCACATCTTATTCAGCTGAAGTAATGATAAATAATTGTAGCAGTTTATTAACTTATGTAAAATAAATATAACGAATAAACATATTTTTTTTAATTTTGTTATCATATATCACGCATTTTTTATTCTAAAACCTTTATTGCAATAACAACATAAAAAAGCAGCAATATTTAAAAAATATTATTATCGAAAACAAAAATAATAATATTTGCAAAAAACCGCACTGTGTTTCACGAGATTAGAACCTGAGGCAGTTTGAATTCCGTACCAACGCTTAACGCTTTCTGCTATCTGCACTTGTTAAGTTACTATCGAATTTTAGCAATGCCATTAACTGGTCAAGTTCACGCGCATAGTGCGTGTGTGCTAGCATGTTTAAAGCGACGGAAATATATTGTTGTTTCGTGTAACTGCGTTATCTGTGGTGTGTGTATCGTGTTGCTTACACATACAAATGTACGAGCTATACCGCGTGTTCACAGCAATACGACTCTTAGCGTGCTCATGCACTTTTGAGCGCTTACTGTACATCAATCTACACGTGCAGCCTGTGGGCCGACTATACTCAAAAGTCTTACAGTGCCCTCCGAGGCCAATTTAATAATGCGTTCAGGGTGCTGATGGGGCTGCGGCGATTCTGTAGTGCATCAGGGATGTTTGCTGAACGTCGCGTAGACTGCTTTTACGCTACGATGCGTAAAAGGTGCACATCCCTGGTGCGTAGAGTACGTGGCAGCGCCAACAGCATCCTTAGCATGATCGCTAGTCGGCTGGACTGTGGTTACATCAATCATTGCTGCGCCATTTGTCATGGAATGGCGCAGTAGTGATTGAGTTAACTTTCTTTTATATGTTTTGTTGTGGGTAGTTTTAAGTATTACTAACACTAGTCCATAAGAACATTGTTACTAACAAAATGGACACATGGTCTGAAATAAAGTCTTTTATTTATTATAAGCAGATTTTTTTTTCCAACTTATGAAGCAATGGATTAGCAATCTGTTTCAAATCGAAACAGATTGTGATTACCTATGTTGTATTACGCAAATTAGGGTACAGGTTCCTATGAGACACATCGGTTTATTTTTTTGACATTTTTGAAAATGCGCTAAGGCCACATTTGACATCAGATATGTTGTGATGAAACCGTGTGCCTATTTTTTTTGACATTGCAGTAATGGGCTCCCATAAAGCTGTGTGCAAAGTATACTCGTGCGGCATACAGCGCCCTCCGCGTCCAGTTCAATAACGCGTTCAGGGCGGTGGTGGGGCTGCCCCGACACTGCAGCGCCTCGGGCATGTTCGCGGAGGCGCGCACCGCTGATCTATTTTGTACGGACTTTAAGTAGGTAATAACAAAAACCTAATCTAAAAATTTGAGTAATTGAATTAAGCCAACGCTTTCTATTTTCTGCTGTCAACACGACAACGGACGATGACACGAGACGCAAGCCGCATGAAGCTACAAATGTTTTCAGGAGTAATAGAGCTAGGCAGTTACTATACAGATCGAAATGATCGATTTATAAGAAAACACAAAATACGCAAGGTCCTTGAACATCTTTTAATCTTGGTTGCTTGTAGTTAACGTCCTCCAAAGGACCACGAGTCATATTATTTTATATATGAACCCTAAATAAAATTCATTGGTGATCCCTGGTGTAGCTCATATTCTCTGCTCGTGTTTCTTTCCTCGGACTTGTTGAATGTCATGGACAAAAACATTTTTTACTGAGTATTTCGACAAGTAGGTAACGATATACAGGGTAAGTTTTTATTCAGTGCGCAAACTTTAACACGTGACTACTCATCATTGTGAACAACTTTTACTATGGGACCAAACCTGAAATTGCGAATAAAAATCAGCTGTTCCCTACATTTATGTTCGCATAACTCGTCAAAATGATTTTATTTTCGCGATTCCAGTTTTGGTCCCATAGTAAGTTGTTCATAATAATGAGTTTAAGTTTGCGCACTGGTTAAAAAAAAAACCTGTAAGTATTATATTCGTCTAGTTAGCTCGTAGGATTTAAGATCACTTGAAGCGGATATGATTGGAGTTTCAATTCCCAGAAACAGTCTTCCTTTTGACATTCGTTATTGAATGACGACGTTAGGCATTACGTTGGTGGGGTGCTTGGACAGGAAACCTCCCCGCGTGCCTGGGGGCTGGAGTTCCCTTATGGATGCGTCCGGGGAGAAGGCCAGTCTCTGGGACGGTGCACCCTGGGGTGCGGACAATGACTCCCCAGTAAAGGGTCTCGTTGTCCGGATGCCAATATCCTGTCGGAGGAACGCTCTATCGGGTACTCGCTAGGGAGCACTCGTTGAGCAGCGTTAGAGTAGGAGCGGGCTCGGCGTGCACTAACCCTGCCGTCGGGCGGGCAGGAGGAGGTCTTTTCTCCTGTCACCGTTGGTCTCGTAGCCCCGAAGAGTGTCAAGGTTATGTCTCTAGCATTTGACGGGGGTCGAGGGTCTTGGCTTAACCGCTCGGGCCGCGAGGTAGAAAACCTCTATAAAAATCACCCCAAACCTCCAAGCGGCGGCGCACCGTGAGGGAGGTTGTTAGCTTGACTAATGGGTAGCTTAATTAGTCACTAGTGCGAACCACAATTTTTGAGATAATAAAATTTTTTTTACTCGTGGGAACAATTATGGAATCTAAAACAAAAAACAAAAAAACCAACAAAGAGGTGGGGAGTGATGCGGGGTCGGAGTCCGATGCTGCATCAGGTGCGGAGGGCTCAAGTAAGAGCTCAGAGCGTGAAGTGGTGGGGGCAGACGGAATTATTAGGAAATTCTTCCGGAAGCGCCCCAAATCGGGAGATGGTAAGTGGTCCTCCACCGACGACAGGCGGAAGATCCACAGCCGATCACACCAGCCGGCGGGGTAGGGCCCGGGCCAAAAGTAGGGGTGTGGGTAGAGGACTCACCACCAAGGAGGGTGGTGAGCCGAGCCAGGCCAGCTCTGCCGAAATGGCCAAGCGAGCCGAGAGACTCGCCACGGAGGGAAACCACCCTGAAGGGACCAGCAGCGTGGCGGTCCCCTCAGAGGCCTAAGGGGGTGAGACGGATGCCGCTGGCGGCTCCAACTCGGAGCAGACAGACAGGTTTGCGGAGGTCGTGGCAGCCGCGATCAGGGCAGTGGCCTTCAGTCCTCAAAAGACAAGTCCATACCCGCGGCCACGGCCTCTATTTTGGCGGCAGCGAAAGAACTTCGCTTTGGGCCTCCGTCGGACGGAATGTCCGAGATGCGGGCGGAGGTTGCCAAGTTGACTGCCGCCATGGAGCTTCTCCGAAAGGAGAACGAGAAGCTCCGAGCAGATCTGGCTGGGCTGCGAGCAGCCGGCCCCCGGGAGGTGCTGAAGGTGGGAGAGCAGCAGCATGGGCAGGGACGGTCCGTGCCTGTGGAAGACCGGGTTCTGACCCTGATGCGGCAGGCGATGGCTGCCCTGCGGAGCAGGTTCTCCGACCTAGAGGCCATCGTTCTGCGCCCCTCGTTAGCGGCAAGCCAGCCGGCCTTGGACCAGCGGAAGGCGGCATCATATGCCACCGCCGCGTCTGCCGCGGTCAAGCCAGGCTCGTCAGGGCAGGCCGGCGGAGCAGCTGCGCAGGCGGCGAGGGCCCCGGCCCGGACGGCGAGGGCTCCGGCCCAGGCGGAGGCGAAACGGCCGCCTCCGCCTCCTAAATCTTCTCCTCCGGGCACTGGCCCGAGAGGAGATGAGAGGCGCCCATACAAGATAATTCCTCAACGGTACTTCACCATCAGCTCCACTTCACCATATGCATTGTGACGAGCGTACATTTCTTGGCAACCATATTAAAGTAATCGAATCGCAACCCGTGAAATTCTAATTATTGAGTAGTTCCGGTGGCCATCTGTGGTCTTCATCATCAGTTCCACTTCACCAAATGGTGCTTTTCGAGAGCAACTGCACGAGTTACTATAAAAATACCCAAGTCGTTATAGATGTGCCTATAATATTTGAAGAATTCCCTAGATTTCTCCAGGATCCCATCATCAGATCTTGACCTGACGACAATGTGACCACCTCGGAAGTATACCTTTTGAAACAGAAAACAATTTTGAAAATCCGTCTGTTCAAGTTCAGGTTGAAGTAATAAAGGACTGTATTATAAAAATATATTAATAGGTGGTTCACAATTATTATAGCAACCTAAGTACTGGTCAAAAGGTATGTTCAAGCGCGGTTGTGTCGGACGCTGCACTGATATGCTGTCGCTTCGCGGCAGTGTTACCAACTCTCAAAAATATTTATCCCTAAAGTTTGTGTCAAAAACCCCTAAAATAGCCTTAATTATTGAGTTGTTCCCCTAAAAAATATATAAATATAAATTCATCATAACACATTTCTTGTCGACACACAATACAAACCAAAATTGAAATAACAATCGTCGTAAGAATATTCAAACCTACTTTTTTGGCGGTCAAACATACGTTCAAGTTTAAAAAAAATATAGACATATACACAACAATAACCGCCAAATGCACAGACAATAAAATGACCGCCAGTGGCGCCAGTATTGCCACTAGTCACCACAGAGTGGTTGTAGAATTACGTACTAGATGTCGTTATAAGTCGCTAGGTCAAGAAATAAATATCAATATTATCAATTTAAAAATATTAAAGAGTCAAAAAATCCCTGAAAACACCCCTAAAAATTTCACACCCCTAAAAAAATCCCATCTCACTTATTTACCCCCTAAATCTGGGGGGAAAACCCCTAAGTTGGGAACCGTGCCTCCCGGTCCCCCGCCGCTGCCGCGCCGTGCCGGACCGCTCGTTGACGACGTCGTACACTATGACGTTCGTTGGATTTGGATGTATGTATGTGAACACCGTCTCTATTTGACGGTGTTATGCCTGAACATACTTAGAAAATAAAAAAAAACATCCGAATTGATAACCTCCTCCTTTTAGAAGTCGGTTAATAAAAGTCTGACGTGGTGACATTTGGAACTAAATATTTTACTTAAAGTAATGCAGACCTATGATGAGGGCACTGCTTTGCCGACAAGTGCTAGTAGGTTTTGAGTCACCCTCAAGCAGCGTTTTTAAGTATTTATTTAAATTCTTTTACTCATTTCCCATTCGAAGTGACCTAAGTGTGACAGTGGCGCCCTTGTTTTTCCAAACTCTTTTTTGCCAAGCTGTACAGCTAAACTATATACCTGCTCATTAAATAAGGTGTCTTATGATTGGTTATGAATAGTCTTGATCCAGAGCGATCTAATAGTTATTCCTTTTGTAACTCATTCCAAACTGGCATTGGTTTGCCGGCATAAAAACCAGCTGCTCCATACATTTATTATGCCCGCTTAACTCTACAAAATGTAGGGCTCTGGGGCCTACCACCAGCTCATAAACAGTATTATTTTAATATTACTTCAGTGGGAGAAAGAGATGGAGCTATACGACCTGTAGAGCTTCATCTCTTTCCCACACTGAAGTAATATTAAAATAATACTGCTTTATGAGCTGGTGGTAGGCCCCGTTTCACGATATCAAGTTTGGTCCCATTGTAAAAGTTGTTCATAATAACGAGTATGATGACACCTATTCAGAGTTTCGGTTACCTACACCTTGCCAGCCTTTGTTCTACAGTAGGGGAATTACAGAAGTAGTCCACTTAGAGCACCCGTCCGAATAGCACCCGCGCGAATAGCACCAAGCCTAGGTTTAAATTTATTTTAAAAATTTTGTCCATGAAGAGCACCTACGACTCGGCAACCTAGTGCTGGGATGTATTTGTTTTACAGGACGTTATTAAATGAAAGATATCGATAAAAATCACTAGTTTGTTTATTAATTACACATACATATGAAATTTGTCTAGGCGACATTCAAAAATGAAAAAAAAAAATCACTATGGCAATAATTATTAATTTTACCAAATAATAACACTTCTTATTTTTAATATATCACAATCAGTCTCCACATTTCACTTTTATTGCAAAATCAGCCTTAATTAAATCTTACCTAATAATAACACAGGTAAAACAGGAGTACTAATTAAAAACTAATTATGTTATGATTATAGGATTGTACCAAGAGAAAGGGAAACGAGTAATCTGCTCGATATATTATGTGTGCTAGATCTTAAGCTTTCTTTGTTGTTGTTTTTTCTGTATCTTCCGCCAAATTATGATCGATTGATCGGTAGAAGCACTAGCTGTCATGCAGACAAAGCAACTTAGTTTCGCAGTCAGGGTAACATCCTTGTCAGCAGAATTGACGGGGTCCGCTAGGGCCGATGCCTGCCGGGGTTGCGAATAAGGCCGAAAGGGAATACGTGGCCCCCGGCAACATGGCAACTGAAGGAACACGGGTGGGTTTTAGTCAGTAAGGATCTGACACGCCCTCTTGCTCCACCCAGAGCGGAAGAAGTTATTTGATAACTTCCCACCCAAAAACAAAAAAAAAAACACTTAGCAACCAAAATTCTAGTGATTTTTATCGATATCTTTCATTTAATAACGTCCTGTAAAACAAGTAGGTACATCCCAGCAGTAGGCTGCTGAATCGTAGGTGCTCTTCGTGGAGAAAAATGTAAAAATAATTTTTTATCCACGAAGAGCACCTGGTGCTATTCGGACGGGTGCTCTAAATGGACTACTTCGAATTACAAGGTTATTTTTAAATAAAATAGCAAAAAGTAGGTCATGTGTCATTATAATTAAAAAAAAAACAATGAATAGGTAAATACATAAAACTCTTGACACTATTCAGCAAAACTGCTTGAACGATGAACATTATGACAAGGACATAATCTATATATTTATATAAAATTCTCGTGTCACAATGTTAATCGCCATACTCCGAAACAGCTTGATCGATTTTTATGAAATTTTATATGTATACTAGCTTTTGCCCGCGGCTTCGCCCGCGTGGATGTCGGAAAATATCCCACGGGAACGTACTACCGATACCGGGATTACATACCTAATAGCCGAGGAAGGGTCAAGGGCGTTGCCGTCAACCATAATTATTTTATTACGCGTATTAATTTTGAATATGTGATATCTTTTAAACCATTCATTTAAATGAAATGATGTCAGGGCATATTTTAATCTAAATGAAATGCTTAATTTAAGTAACATAGTGTATTGGATAAGGATTAATAAAATAGCGGTCAAAATAGCTTGGGAAATAACAATGACATTTTTATCACATTCTGAAAGATAAAAATGGTTATTGTGGGTGATCTTTAGAAGATAGATATATACCATCGCGGACTTTTTTCTTGAACTTTTTAAGATGAACAATACTGTAGAACATAAAGTTTATGTAACTTTTACGATTTCCGCGGCGAACGCCAATAATTTCCCAGTCGTCATGATTTTTTCCGACATCTTCAACAATAATCGTCAAATTTCAGCCAATTTACACAAAACCTTTAATGAATTATACACTAAAACCTTCCGCATGAATCACTTCGTCTATTAGTGAAAACCGTTTGAAAATCCGTTCGGTAGTATTTGAGTTTATCGCGTTCAGACAGACAGACGCGCGCGGCAGGGGACTTTGTTTTATAATATACTAGCTTTTGCCCGCGGCTTCGCCCGCGTGGATGTCAGAATATATCCTACGGGATCGTACTACCGAGATTTCATCCTTACATATTATAAAACAAAGTCCCCTGCCGCGCGCGTCTGTCTGTCTGAACGCGATAAACTCAAAAACTACCAGACGAATTTTCAAACGGTTTTCACCAATGGACGGAGTAATTCATGCCGAAGGTTTTAGTGTATTATTCATTAAAGTTTTGTGTAAATTGGCTGAAATATGACGATTATTGTTGAAGAAGTCGGAAAAAATCATGCCGACTGGTAGCTTTACTGGCGTGCGCTGCGTTAACCGGAAAAGATACATCAAATTTATGTTCTACGGTATTGTTCATCTTAAAAAGTTCAACAAATTTAAATATGCCTCTAAATCATACAATTTAAATTAATAGTTTAAAAGATATCACAGTTTCAAAATTACGCGGAGTAACGCGGGCGCAGCGGTAGGAGTTAATGACGTTTTCCTCTGTTATTAGGTATGAAATATCGGTAGTACGTTCCCGTGGGATATTTTCCGACATCCACGCGGGCGAAGCCGCGGGCAAAAGCTAGCACCTAATAAGTCTAATAACAGAGGAAAAGGCCATTGACTCCTACCGCTGCGCCCGCGTTGCTACGCGTAATTTTGAAACTGTGATATCTTTTAAACTATTCATTTAAATTATATGATTAAACGGCATATTTTAATCTTAATTAAATTCCCAATTTAAATAACATATTTTTTTGGATAAGGATTAATACTATACCGGACAAAAAGCTTCGGAAATAACAATTAAATTTTTATCAAATTCTGAAAGATAAAAATGGTTATTGTTTGTTATCCTTAGAAGATAGACATAATATGCCATCGCGAACTTTTTTGTTGAACTTTTTAAGATGAATAATACCGTAAACCATAAAGTTGATGTATCTTTTTCCGTTAACGCAGCGCACGCCAAAGCTCCCAGTCGGCATGATTTTTTCCGACTTCTTCAACAATAATCATCATATGTCAGCAAATAAACACAAAACCTTAATGAATTATACACTAAAACCTTCCGCATGAATCACTCCGTCCATTGGTGAAAACCGTTTGAAAATCCGTTCGGGAGTTTTTGAGTTTATCGCGTTCGGACAGACAGATAGACAGACACGGCGGGGGACTTTGTTTTATAATATGTCAGGATTATGTAAGGATTCGGTAGGCCTGAGAATCGGTTGTAATCTATTTTTCATACCCCTAAGTGATAAGGGTGGTCCACCCCAAACATTTTCATGGCAAAACAACGTTTGCTGGGTTAGCTAGTAAATTATAATATATGCGCACATGTTTCAAAATGTATTGCACCATTTGCACCTACATTATTTTATTCCTCTAATTCGTCAACGGGTAAACCTTTAAAATCATTGTAATAATGCATTTGCACCTCGTGAGATGGATGTGATTTTATTTTATTACGTATTTCTGTGCGTATTCTTATCACCGAATCTGAAACATTAAAGTCTTTGATGATCGCCCGAGAAACTACTATATAACTAGGTGTGAAATCAGGATCGTTCAGCATGTGTTTTAGTATTTCTTGTTCAAACTCGGATTCGTAGAAAAATATGCCGTCCAACATTTCATGTAAAGCGTCTCTAAACAGTAAACATATTGAAGGAAAATATTGTTCCGTGTCTTCTTTTAAACACTTAACAATTCGTGAACCTAAGGCAGGAAATATTGCAACATTAATTTTATTCCATATCTTTTCTTTTTCACCTGTCAACCATGCGTTTCCCATTTCAGAAACATGTTGTTCCATTAATTTAGCGTATTCTGTTGCTAGCTTCCAACTAGTGTACAGAACATAGTTTTCTAGCAATTGCATATTCTTTTCCATTTTAATCTTAATCTCTGTAAACAATTTAGCGGGGGTAGTTCTTCTAGTCAAAGTAAAGTCTTTGTAATTCCCAAGCAGATATCGAATAAATTCATTGAAGTTTTTTTGAACGTAATAAACATCGTGATCTGTTTTACGCCATGAAAGAAAAGCTTCTTCCATTGCTGGATCAACTACTCTGCTAAATCGCTGAAGCTGATTTTCCTCAGATTTACCCCACAATACATAACACCCAAATATATCTATGAATTCGCTGTTCTGCATACAAAATTTTGTTCCTGCAGGTGACAACAATTTATCAGTAACAAAGTCGTCATCGAATGATTCTACTAAGTTTAGAGTATACTGTGCATGTGTCACTAATATACTCACAAGACTGTCGCACATGGTGCTATCGGGCACTGAAGTTAAATACGCGTAACTTTTCATGTAAAATTCTGCTTGCACGCTAAGGGGAACTTTTTCAACTTTACCTAAACATTTAAGTATTGTTTTATTTGCCCGTGAAGGTAATTTATCGATAAACATACTTAGTGATGTCCATAGTTCTTTTTCAACGGTTGTATTTTTAACCTTACATATATAACCGAAAGTTTTCCTAAAAATAACGGTTCTGACTGTAGAATTAGTTGTATTGTTCCAAATATTGGTGATGAATGTTTTTAATTCACAAAGTTTAAGCTTTGAAAACGCTACATGAATTCCTAATTTCCGTAGAGAGACAGGTGCATCTAATAATTTCGTCACATGTTTACTGCTTTCAACTTGATTCAATTTGGACATAATGGCGTTAAGTGATGGTACCGCATATTGCAAGTAATCTCCTTTAGAATACAATAAAACAGTTTCTAAGGGAATCAGTGGTCTGGCTACGTGTAAGTGTTGTGCGATATTTTTCCTTACGGTAATTTCAATCTGATCAGTCTTGTCCCAGTTTATCTTAAAACTGTCCGGAGCATGTTTTTTTGCCATGTCAGTTATTTGATTCTGGGAAAGAAGCATGAAGAGTCCCTTAACAACGGCTTTTTGTCCAGTAGGTTTGTTTAGATTTAGTAAGTAAGCGTCGGTCCAGTATTGGGCCAGTGAGTGCGGCCAGTAGACGCGCAGCTTGGCGAGCAGACGTCGCAGCGAGACGGCGTCGTTAGTTCGCAACGTGTCTATTTCTTTGTCGTGGCGCGTCAGCAGCTGCGGCTTGTGCTTCAGCGCGTTCAGGCACGTTTCCTCGCTCAGACACAGTGACAACGACTCTTTAAACATGTGCTTCCGCCAAGATTTCTTTACGTTGTACAAACGGGACATGTCAGTTTCCCAAATATTCTCTTGTCTTATTTTAATAACCTGCTGGATTTTCTTAAGCATGAATGGATATTCACTTATATCTTTCTTCCAATCTCTTATCAACGTCAAGGCATTCTCTAAATGAACTATAGTCTCACTGAAATCAGATTCATTTGCAATGTTCTCAATTTGAATCCTTGTCAGTTCGGAACCAAATAAATAAGAAAACAGTTTTCTTCTTTGTTCTTGACTTAGTTTACTTTGGACTTTTTCAAAAGTATTAAATGTCATCTTTTCTTCTACAATTTTTGGCACAGGTTCGTCGTGTAAAACTTTATATATGACTATAGATTCCAGACATATTTGTACATCGTTTTCTGATTCGATGTACACTTCCATGCTGTGGAACAACTGATCCAAAACGTTCCAAGTGTTAGCGTCGAAATCGTGAGTAGATATTTGTGAAAGCAAATGATTCACGAACTGAATCTTGAATTTGAACGGTTCATTAATGTGTCGTTCGTAGAAAAAATGGAGCAACGTTTTAATATGCTTCGGGTTTCTTTTTGCACATGTAATCAAAACTGAGAGCATGGCAAATCGTGAACGGGGTGAGTTCTCTGCAAGTATAAGCTTCTTTAGTTCTGGCAAAGCAACATTA
Source organism: Agrochola litura (assembly GCA_949152395.1). Taxonomy (NCBI): domain Eukaryota; kingdom Metazoa; phylum Arthropoda; class Insecta; order Lepidoptera; family Noctuidae; genus Agrochola; species Agrochola litura. Next base: position 9,566,235 of record OX424511.1, read on the forward strand.
AATGGAAAGTACTCATACCAATGGTAGAACATTAAGTCCATTGAGTAGGTATTTTTTTCGTTTTCCGAACGAAGAAAAGTTAGATCAGTTCTGTCGATAAAAGTTTGCTTTATGAATTCTTGCTTTTCTTCTTTCGGCATGTTTTTAACGAAATGTCTCAATTTATTAAATTCGCAAAAATATTGGCCCTGTTCTTTCATTTGTTTAAATAGAAAAGGTTTTATTTCTTTCTTTTCCAAATATTTTGCTACTACGGACAGGTCAGTTTTGTCAGAGTACAACTTAGCAAAATTGTCTAATATTCTTTGCGGACACGTTTTCATAAGTTTCGCTGTTTTCTTTTTTCCCAATTCAGGTAAGCTACTGTATTCTCTGTCTTCCAATACGTTTAATACGTCAGCCGTGTGAGACTTTAATAAAAATAAAATTTCCTTTTTCACATTGTAGAAGCTGCGCTCTTCAACCCGCGAATAGAATGTAAGAAAATGAGCAGATCTTCTGCACAAACGTTTAAAAAGAGTTAGTGGAATGTGGCGTTCGATTTTTATAACATTTTCGATGAAAGGAATGGAGCAGTTTTGCAACCATTTGTAAGCACTGTCGGTTTCTTTCAGGTATTCATAAAAGGCTTCGACTCGACTTTCGTCTTTCAGATTGAGTCTAATGTGAAGCATGAGTTTGTTAAATGTTTTGGTGTTCATGCTAGGTAATAGTTGTGTGTGTAGGTACTCTGGGTTGATGATGTTTGCGTACTGCTGCTCGGTGATTAGCCACGTGGATTTTTTAATAGCTGTCGCCGCATACAGCATGTCGTTAGATTTCATTACTTCGATGATATAGTCTACATTTCTGGTTTTACTGGCGATGTCTATTTTCAGAAGGTTGTCTATGTCGCTGTCATCGCCACTAATGTTACATAATTTATAATGTTTATTAGCAACCGCATCTTTGACAAGCTTGTTGTAGTGTTGGCGCTTTTCGCCGAGTGTGTCTCCTTCTAGCGTCACCGGCGGCATTGTGATGAGCTGGAAATTAAATATGTATATTGTTAACTACATTCGTTACAAGTATCCTCACAAAATGCTTCATTAGTGGAGAGCATAGGTATTCTGAATGTTTTGAATTCATTCATGTTTATCGCTGTTTGTGGTTATTTATTGGTAAATTTCTTAATTGACCGGCTAGTTTTTAGATTGATCGACTCGGGGCAGCTTACCACAAGCAAAAACAAATGAATACATAAGAATGTCAAGGAAACGTAAGATTTTCAATCGTTTAACAGGACTTCGCCATTTACCAACGATCTTAGGTTTCCTATACATGACGCCGGAGCCGAACCGGCAGCGGCGCCGGACCGCAAGATGATAAAAAGTCAAACGCGCGGCGGTGCGGCGCATGGGCGATATTCAGTCGTAAACGAACATGCGGTCCATCGCCGGTGCGGATCCGGACAGAGTCATGTACAGGAAGCCTAAGGGTAATATGAAGATGACGTTGGTAGGTAGGTACACGGTCGAAAGAAAACATCACCTTTAGGTACAATTTAAGGCTTGTGCAGACCAGCGCGACTTGTCGCGCGACACAAAGACACCGCTCGTCGCGCGACGAGCGGTGCCTTTGTGTCGCGTCGCGTGTCGCGCTGGTCTGCACGAGCCTTTATACGATCCTGTTTCTTATAAGGATCAATCTGACCACCAAGTTTGAGTACCTACTCGAAAAGTCAGAAATCCAAAAGCTTTTTAGACACATTTCGTAGGAAATGAAACTCCCATCTTACTTTTATGATGGACAGACTGGCCACTACAATACAAACTTAGCGAAAATGAAACTTAAGAACACGTTACGTCCGTGCACGGAAAAAACCCTTTTTCGTCAATAACTTATCTAATTGTAAGAAAGTTAAAAATAATTGAAACATTAAGTCTGTGCAAGTTAAAAGTACAGTTTTTGTGGTGCTAAGTAAATCATTCGTGTCAGTCACAACGCCTGTTAAGAGGACCCTTCCCGATCCGTCTATCGTCAACGCAAGCATGGTCAAAAAGCATGTTGTTTCATCTAGCGCAAGTGAGAATTGCTAACAAGCAAATGAGAACGCGATAACATTGTACGAAAAATAGTGTGCGGAAATTTCATAAAACTTGTTTCAGGAAATACGTGTTTTTGAGTAAGTTTTACTAGTTTGTGAAATAAATGTTTGTCATTTAGAATCTCCATTACATGTGCAAGGTAAATTTATGAGTATATTATGAACGGCCAAAGTTCAGGTAAAAATTGTGCAAAAATGCAGATTTTCGGTACTGAATTTATTTCTCGACATTTTAATTTTTTGGTTTCATAGAAACCTAGAAATAGTGCACAAAATACCTATTAGTTTAAAAATTTCAAAGAAAGATGTGGCACGACGCCATAATCACGTACGAGCGTTTGTATGAAAAGTTTGACGGGTTGGCCGCTCTTAAGTGATGCAACTAGCATCACTTTTGCGCTCTCGAAAATATGATTTATTTCGCCTTTGATTTACTTCATGAAGATATTTATCGTATAATCATAAAATAAAATTTTGATTTTATTTCAAGGCAGTCCCGCATGACGGCAACCTCGTGAAAGTCGAGAAAGACAAACAAATCAAGTAGCTTGACTTGGCTCGCGAGATTGTCGACATGTGGGATGTGGACTCAGCGATCATTGTGCCGATAGTCGTATCAGCCAATGGCTTAATTGCCAAGAGCCTCGACCAACACTTATGGGAGGCTCTCGTTGGGCAGCTGGATCAAGGGCTTGATTCAGAAAGCGGTACTCCTGGACACGGCTCGCACTGTCAGGAGGTTCCTCTCTCTGGAGCCCTGACCGCCGGTATCTTAGACCCTGTTCCCGATACCGGTGGGCTACTATTTTTTATATTTTAAATGTTTTTATATTTTCTTTATTCTAATATTTAAAATAGTAGATTATTAACCAAGGGGATAAAGCAGTGTCTTCTGTCGCGGGTGACGATTTAAATCGCGAGTGTAGCGAGGGATTTAAGTTCACCCAAGACTAAGACAGCTTTATCACCGAGGAAAATACGGATTCTTTGTCTTGGATAAATAATCAAAATAGACAAGAAGTAGGTACTGATTCTGAAATTAATTGGCCTTTCGCACTTCTCCACCTTGAAAATTCTTCATGAGTTTTTAAATAATTTTCCTTGGATTTTGTTCGAAGCAAACTATTTATAATTGCGGCAGCATTTGCACTGATGGAATCCGACAATTCACGGTCACTGCCGCTTTGATTTAACATCGTAACGTATTTTTAGAACATTAACTTATTTATAAAAATAAATTAAAATAAACTTAACGTTTATGTATTTGAAGAAAACAAAAACGCGGCAAATTCCTAGACTAATATTTTTTTGTCGGAAAAGCAAAGGCATCAAGCTCATACGGCCTCGACGGTTTTCGCAATTTTATTTAATAATCATCACTGCATAATAAATGCGTAAGTATTCCTTTTTCAAAAAGATGTATAATGCTGTTTATACAAACTCAATGGTGTAAACACAGATGTAGTTCAGTATAAATTTCGGTAAGTATTCCAAATTTAAATCACATTCTCCCCCTAGAGGATGAATGAAATTCAGTACAATTTTCTTTCCCTGTTTTTAACAGATAAAAATGACTATTGTTATGTTCGCTTTTTTTTTTCACGTAGCAATTGATTAGCAATATCCTTCAAAATGATTCAGATTGTGATTGATCGTGTGTTACCTACGCAATTAGGGTGCGGCCCCATGATCCCAAAATAATTCAACACAATCCAAATAAAAACCAAGACAGAGCGCTGCGAACAATACAATGAAGCATGCCAAAACTACACCTCCGCTCTGAGCATACACGCTCACACGCACACATTTACAATCAAACTACACCTCACTAAGAGCACACATGTTTACGAAACCGGGTTCACGTCACTGTTGACAGCACTATGTCTTGGTATTTTATTTGGTCAGAGTATCAACCCAAATCTTTGTAACATACTTTGATAGCCAATATGTTATCAATTTATCATACTATCAATTTACTTAGATAGGTACTCGTAATTGTTTATGTAGGTAATGTGTTACCGTTGCCTATTTTTATTTTTGGACTGAATCGTGAACCATTTAACATTCCGACTTTCTGTAGATTTTTTGCGAATGAATATCTACGGATGGCCTTGTCGAACCGTACACCGCTTTGCGCTGTGCCATGACGTCATACCAACAAAACAATGAACAAAACAGTAATAATTATCGTATTACTTACCTCCGTTTTTTCGATGTTTTACCAAAGAGACACCACACAGAACTGGCTTTCAGTTTCCTCACACTAGCGAATATCGAAGATAAGGTGTTACATTGTGCAATACAATGAAAATATGAGTCATGAAAAGCCGGTGTGTGTATGCGGCGAAGTACAAAACACTAGGTAGGTACGTAGGCTAAACAGATAGGTCCGTATTTTCCTCTATGGATAGGTCCCCACTGTTCACGAAGTTGTGAAAGTTAAAAGCTCTGTTTGTCTATTAAGTAATGAGTCGTGTTTGAGTGACAAGACAGATACCATATCGAGTAACGTAACTAGTTGTAACGCGTTATAGGAACAGTTGTTATACGAATATTTTACAAATAACTACAATGCCGAACGTGTACGAACAGTGTAGTCGGTAGGAGTCCGACATACCTAACCCTCCGTTCTCCCAAGACGGAGTGTATCCACGAGGATTTTACCAAGAAAAAAAAAGAAAACAAAAGGTGTATTTTGAAATAATGATAGTTAGGTATAAGTTTTTTTTTCGTGTCCCGACTTAGTATTGTGTCGCATAAAATATTAGAACGTTATCTTCATTTGTATTTTTCAGTTCTTTAAATACAGAATGTCCCTGGAAGTATAGATCAAATCGAATAGGGGCGTGGGCAAGGTCATTTCGAAACTTTTTAACGCTGAGAATGTCGGTGCAAATTTATGCGGTTCAAAAGTTATGACAGTTTAGACCTTGTACTGTCAGGACGTTTTAGAAGACTGGGCCTTTCCTGTGGTAATTCTTTTACACAGTTAGAAAACATGTGTTCAATAACAAAAAATATCTGTAAAGGCTTCGGTCTGGCAAAAATTTTACTCAATTTTCGAGCGATTTTCATGGGAATAAGTTACACTAGCGAAAATTTACCACGTGCTGGAAAAACTAGCCCAAGTCATAGAGATTCTTTGGAGGTATAAATCAATGGGATAATATTCACAATAGTTTAAAAGTTAGGGAATTGAAAAAGGAGTTCGTACATTTCAAATTTTCTTTCTTAATTTCGTTATTGTTTATGAAAGAAAGAAGAAAAAAAGAAAAATAAGTTTTTCGTACCACTTGCTCAAAAAAGTGACATTCTCTGCCACAAAAAGCGAACATAACAATAGTCATTTTTAATCTGTTAAAAACAGGGAAAGAAAATTGTACTGAATTTCATCCATCCTCTAGGGGGAGACTGTGATTTAAATTTGAAATACTTACCGAAATTTATACTGAACTACATCTGTGTTTACACCATTGAGTTTGTATAAAAAGCATTATACATCTTTTTGAAAAAGGAATACGCATTTATTAAGCAGTGATGATTATTAAATAAAATTGCGAAAACCGACGAGGCCGTATGAGCTTGATGCCTTTGCTTTTCCGACAAAAAAATATTAGTCTAGGAATTTGCCGCGTTTTTGTTTTCTTTAAATATACATAAGTTAAGTTTATTTTAATTTTATTTTTATAAATAAGTTAATGTTCTAAAAATACGTTACGATGTTAAATCAAAGCGACAGTGACCGTGAATTGTCGGATTCCATCAGTGCAAATGCTGCCGCAATTATAAATAATTTGCTTCCAACAAAATCCAAGGAAAATTATTTAAAAACTTATGAAGAATTTTCAAGGTGGAGAAGTGCGAAAGGCCTATTAATTTCAGAATCAGTACTTCTTGTCTATTTTGATTATTTATCCAAGACAAAGAATCCGAATACACTTTGGTGCATATACCTACTCAAAACTGAAAGCTACAATAAGCATCAAACACAGCATTGAAATAAATAGATTCACGAAATTACTGGCTTTTTTAAAAAGAAAATCAGAAGGGCATTGCGCAAAGAAGTCTAAAATTTTTACGACTCAAAATGTGGAAAAATTTCTTTTAATGAAGCTCCTGACGACATTTTTCTGGCCACAAAAGTATGTATACATGATTTAACTATGAATATTTCGTATCTTAGTAATGGTAATTATTCTATATATTTACCTGTTTTTTATCTTTGTTATAGGTGGCCTTAATTTTTGGACTCAATGGTGCTTGCCGCGGATGTGAACTTGTAAACTTAAAGGTGGAGGACGTTGAAAATCATTCCAATGAGTTACTGCTGATTAATGTCAAGGAAACTAAGACAAAGAAAAATCGGTCATTCATTGTACAATGACAATATACTAAAATCATTCATAAATTTATACCAAGCATTACGTCCCACCAACATGGAAAACAATAAATTTTTTATAAACTATCGGAATGGGAAATGTACTCGACAAGCCATCGGCAAAAATAAAATTAGCAATATGCCAAAGGAAATTGCTAAATATTTAAAACTTAAAGATGTTGAACTCTACACCGGTCACTGCTTTAGAAGAACTTCGACGACTTTCTTGGCGGATTCAGGGGCGGATATTACGTCAGTAAAAAGACACGGTGGTTGGAGCTCTGATAGAGTAGCTGAGGGTTATATCGAAAGCTCAATGGCGAATAAAACCATATTAAGCAGTCAAATTAACAAAAATATAAAACTTAATCCATCAGAGCCACAACCATCAACTTCCGGCATCTTATCTTCGTCCGTAACTCACGATGCACCACCACCACTATCTCCGACGTATACTATCTACAATGAAACACAAGTTCCTTAGACGCAAGAACAGAGAAATACTCAAATCAACTCATCAACAATAAATGTAACTCTCTCTATCAATAATTGGACCAATGTTTCGAATGTTAACTTTTACTTTTAATTATCATTATTTTTAATAAATGCTTATCTCATATTATTATTCTGTTAATTTTTTCGCAAATGGTACGAAAAGTAGAGTATTTTCCTCGGTGATAAAGCTGTCTTAGTCTTGGGTGAACTTAAATCCCTCGATACACTCAGGACTCGTCTTAAATCCCTCGCTTCGCTCGTGATTTAAGTTCTTAACACCCTCGCTACGCTCGGGAGTAAACCTCGAGTCCTTCATTACGCTCGCGATTTAAATCGTCACCCGCGACAGAAGACACTGCTTTATCCCCTTGGTTAATAATCTACTATTTTTTTGTCACCGAAACACGTGCATAAAAGAAGAGAACAATAAAATAAAACAACAGATTTAAATATAATCACGAGCACAAAACAGAAATATGCAGCAGCTGCTGGCACGTCATGACTGACAAGAAGGCTTCCACTCAGCATGATGCTGTGCTATGGGGACTCACAGCACAGCGCTGGTTTTCAGTGGTCACCCGTTTATGACCCGTTCCAACTTGTTCTTTTATTTCCCTCCTCCTGCACATTCCAAGCTAGCTAGGGCAAATAACATGACTCATGAGATAGAAAAAGTTTACCGAAAAAAAAAACCTAAACCACATCACAGTTGTGTTCACATAGGCAACCAATGCCTAGGCAATGGTTTCAGTCCCTAGGGACTGAAATTTAATCGATAGTTATGCTGAAAAAAAAAAGATAAACTTAGACAAAAAAGAAAATTTTAAACTTAAACTTAGACAAAAACAATTGCAAAAGTACGACCTCCTTGTTAGTTCTCTAACTTTTAAACTAATAAGAATATCCCAGTGATTTATACCTCTGAAGAATCTCTATGACTTGGGCAAGTTTTTCTAGCACGTGGTAAATTTTTGCTAGTATAACTTTTTCTCATGAAAATCACTCGATAGTTTAGTAAAATTTTTGCCAAACCGAAGCATTTGCAGTAAATGTTTGTTCTTATTGGACACAAATGTCTTCTTGCTGCGTAAAAGTATTACCACAGGAAAGGCCCACTCCACTACAATGTCCTGTTTTTTTTGCAATTAATAGCCCTGATTGTTTTTTTATGTTTTTTTTGAGCACTGGTCATAGTCATTGAAAAAAACAAAAATTGGTCATAACTCCATACTTCCAGGGACACCATGTATACGGGGTAGTGTAATAATGTCAAAATCACCAATAACAATGTCAACATCATTAATAAGACAACCAAATATGCAATAATTAATTAAACATGATTTCAAGGCACGATTTGACGGTAATACCTGTGTCCTGGTCCAGTGCCTGAGTATTAGACCTTCCACCCTATCGGCAACAGTGACCAAGAGGCTCTTGGCATTCTCGCACCCGCCGCATCAGGGAGGCGACACGCTTTCGCATGATTGCATAAAAGTCGTCTATACGTGCCTCTGTGAATATTCCTGATGCTCTACAGTGTCGTGGCAACATCAACAGCGCCCTGTATGCGTTGTTGTACTGGATAAGTAAGGCGTTGTGAGCCTTTTGCGTGTAATCGATCCATAGACAGCAGGTGTAAAAAGATTGGCAATATGTCCTATATAGTTTTTACACCCTTCGAGTACTTTGCAAACCTACGGATCAACATATTGCTCCGGACTGACAGAGCCCTACGCTCCCTATCCATGTCAACATTGTCCGCCTGCGTTGCGGTGATCCAATGCCTCAGATATTTAAAAGAATTTATCCACTCTATCTGAAGTATTTGATTTATCTGAAGTCCGAAGAGAGGGGGAGGACTCGATAATTCTCAAATCCGGGATCTTGCTCTATTTCCGGGAGGGCGACCAGCAGTCCCAAGGTGGTGTCGGGTTTATCGTCCATAAGTCCCTTGTGAGCAACGTGGACATCGAGAGTGTGTCGACCAGGGCGGCGTACCTTATACTCAGAATATCCGCAAGTTATTCGCTGAAGGTCGTACAGGTTTACGCCCCGACCTCGTCACACCCCGACGATGAGGTGGAGACCATGTATGAGGGTATTTCCAGAGCCATGTATGGCTCTAAAACTCACTTCGCCATTGTCATGGAGGACTTCAACGCGAAACTGGGTAAACGAAACGATGATGAGCTGCGAGTAGGGCAATATGGAGTTGGACGTCGGAACCACCGGGGTCACCTACTGGCCAGTTTTATGGAGAAAGAAGGCCACTTTATGATGAATTCCTTCTTCAGAAAACGTGAGCACAGAAAGTGGACCTGGCAGAGCCCTGATGATGCAACAAAAAATGGGATTGACTTCATTATGTCGACGAAGAAGCAAGTAATCAATGATGCCTCTGTGATCAACGCGGTGAAAACCGGAAGTGATCACCGTATGGTAAGAGGCACATTGAACTTGAATATCAAATTGGAAAGATCTCGACTGATGAAGTCTACGCTCCGCCCAGCACCGACCCAGGTCCAAAACCCCGGGAGCTTTCAGCTCGAACTTCAGAATCGTTTCGAGTGCCTAGGGAGCTCCATGGACGATTATAACGATGGGTTCGTGGAAACTGTCCATACGGTCGGGTCCAAGTTTTTCAAGACCTGTCGTACAAATCGAAACAAGAAGCTCTCTGATGCTATTTTACAGCTCATGGAGAGAGGCGCGAGATGATCCTGCAGTCTTCAGACGATGCGCTCGAATACCGGCGGCTCAATAGACAGATCTGTAAGTTCTTGAAAAGCGACCTTCGCCACTATAATACAAACCGTATTAAGGACGCAATAGAGCGGAACTAGGGCTCCAAGGTTTTTACAAGAGATCAGTCTATTGGACGGAGCCAGCTTGCGCAACTGAAGACTGATGATGGCAGAATCGTATCCGCCAAACCTGAGCTGTTGAGAGAGATCGAGAGTTTCTATGGACAGTTATACACATCAACCGGTAACCCCGTTACGAATCTAGCAAACGCTAGAGCTAGATTGACCCGACACTATACCGAAGACATCCCGGACGTCAGCTTGTACGAGATTAGGATGGCTCTGAAGCAGCTTAAAAACAACAAGGCGCCGGGTGATGACGGAATTACGGCCGAACTCCTGCAGGCCGGTGGAAAACCCGTTCTTAAGGCCCTCCAGGAGCTTTTCGATTCCGTCATACTCGAGGGTCAAACGCCACAGGCATGGAACGGAGGTGTGGTGGTATTCTTCTTCAAAAAGGGCATCACACTTCTGAGCCATGTCTATAAGCTGTTTTCAAGAGTTATCACGAACTGTCTCGCGCGCAGGTTTGACGACTTCCAGCCTCCCAAACAAGCCGGATTCCGTAAAGGCTTTAGCACCGTAGACCACAAATATACGCTGCGGCAGGTAATACAGAAGACCGAAGAGTATAACCTGCCTTTCTGCTTAGCGTTTGTGGACAAAGCCTTCGATTCGATTGAGACATGGGCTGTGCTGCAGTCTCTTCAACGGTGCCAGATCGACTATCGGTACATCGAGGTGCTAAAGTGTCTGTACAAAAACGTCACTATGTCAGTTCACTCCAGGACCAGACCTCGAAACCTATCCTTCTGCAGAGAGGTGTGAGACAGGGAGACGTTATCTCTCCGACACTGTTCATCGCTTCACTGGAGGATGTCTTCAAGGTTCTGGATTGGAAAGGAATAGGTATCAACATCAATGGCGAGTATATCACTAACCTTCGGTTTGCCGACGACATAGTTATCATAACTAAGACCATGGAGGACCTCAGTACAATGCTCGATGACCTCAGTAGAGCCTCCGAAAGAGTGAATCTTAAAATGAACATGGACAAAACAAAGGTCATGTCAAATGTCCATGTGACACCCACTCTCATGAAGATCGGAGATGCTACGCTCGAAGTTGTGGACGAGTATGTTTACCTAGGACAAACTGTCCAGCTAGGTAGGTCCAACTTTGAGAAAGAGGTCAATCGTCGAATCCGACTCGGCTGGGCAGCGTTTGGGAAGCTACACGATATCTTTTCGCCCCACATACCAGTGTCTCAAGACGAAAGTCTTTGACCAGTGCGTGTTGCCAGTGATGACCTATGGTACTGAAACGTGGTCGCTCACAATGGGCCTTATGAGAAGGCTAAAAGTCACCCAAAGGGTAATGGAGAACTATGCTTGAAGTTTCCCTACGTGATCGAATCAGAAATGAAGAGATCCGCAGGAGAACCAAAGTAACCGACATAGCCCGAAGAATTGCCAAACTTAAGTAGCAATGGGCAGGGTACATTGCTCGCAGAACGGATGGCCGATGGGGTCGAAAGGTTTTGGAGTGGCGATCACGTACCGGAAGACGTAGCGTTGGAAGGCCTCCCACAAGATGGACCGATGACCTTGTGAAGGCCGCAGAAATCCGCTGGATTCGGAAAGCACAGAATCGGTCGAAGTGGCGGTGCTTAGGGGAGGCCAATGTCCAGCAGTGGACGTCTTTCGGCTGAAATGATGACCCACTCTAACGCAGTCCCACCGAGTGTGACAGGCGGCACTTCACGATAGTCTTTAGTGCCTGCCTTGAACATCAGACACTCGCTCTTTTTTGCATTATATCCGAGGCCCTGGGCCTCCACGTATCGCTCACAAACAGACATGAGTTTCCTGAGGGCGCTGATCGATGGGGCCAGCAGCACGATGTCATCGGTGTAAATTTTTATTGACTAGTGTTCCGTCAATGGAACAGCCTACCAATGTGTTGCTGAGCTCACGAATCAGCCGATCCACGTACAAGCAGAAGAGTTTCGGTGAAGTCAGACCTCCCAGTCTGATCCCGCACTCCAGCACGTACGGATCGCATAGCGAGCCTGCCCATTTCACCATATTAGTCTGATGGCCGTACCAATATCTAAACAACACAATTATCTCACCCGGAAGAGTTGTATCCTCATACAGCTTCTTCCATAAAACACCATAGGACACAAGATCGAAGGCTTTTGAAAGATCAAGAAAACACGGGTACACGGAGGTTTTCCTATCCGTATAGTATCTGACAGTTTGCTTGAGACACAACAGCGTGCTCTGTTGAAAAACCCGCTCTATAGCCAAATTGGGCATCGTGAAGTGACAATGTTTATTTAACGGCTTGTCAAGCACACTGTTCAAAATCTTGGCAATAATCGTAGCCAACGCTATGGGCCTATAGTTATTTATGTCCGACGCGTCTCCAGTTCGATTTTTTATAATCGGCACAACTAAGGTTTGAAATACGTATCTGCCTGAAGATCTTAAATCTTCAGGCAGATACGTATTTCAGAAGCAGAAGTTGAATAACATTGCCAGAACGCTGGGCATGTGAACCCCTGCATTTTGTAAATGCTCTATGTTGAGAGAATCGTGCCCAGGTGATTTACCGCGGTTCATGTTTTTCAACACTGCAGCTATTTCTTTAGCCGTAACCCTTACCACTCTTACCAGTGATGATTCCGTTGTTGGCTCCCTTGCCATTTTATTTTTTATTTCTCTCTCTCTCTTCTCCGTGTATTTTTTATTTGTCGCTTTTTAATGGGTCAGTTTGTAACTTGTCTAAGTTATAATAGCTTAATGTCAACTACTCATCACCTTTTACAAAATATTGCTTATCCCGATGCAGGGACGTTAATCGATGCGAGTTCTCCTGGTTCTTCACCATCAGCTCCACTTCTCCATAATATATGCATTGTGACTAGCATAAATTTCTTGGCAACCATATTAAAGTAATCGAATCGCAACCCGTGAATTACTAATTATTGATTAGTTCCGGTGGCCATCAGTGGTCGTCATCATCAGTTCCTTTTCAGCAAAAGTTACTATAAAAATACCCAAATCGCTATAGATGTGCCTATAATGTTTGAAGAGTTCGCTCGATTTCTCCAGGATCCCATCATCAGATCTTGACCTGATGACAATGGGACTAGGGCTTCCAATACCGGGATCCCGGATATTTTTTTATCTTTTTCAATACCGGTATTGAAATGTCCAATACCGGGATACCGGTATTGGTGATTTTATTTTATTACCAGTAGACACTAGAGTGAAACAATTTCTTCTTATTATACATTATATTTCCAATAATTTTTTTATCTGGGTAAGTTTTAAAAACGGCGTATTTGAATGATCGCGTGGTTTGTTAAGACAGTTAGTTAGTTCTTCTGTTACATATGTGTGCAACCGTTTAAGAAGCCCGCTCTCAGATAAAAGTTTAGATGTTCTTTCCTTCCTACGAACTCATTTTTAGGAAGAATGAGCCGAAACAATTATGAATTTGTGACTGATTTATTTAATTTAATAAGTTAAAAAAAAATGTTTATTTGTTGATTTTAAAGAAATTATATGCATGATATTACTTTATAGCTCAAGGTACTATGTTCCACTCAGTAGTAACTTCAGTAAGTCAGGAAGAAAGAGCCTTAAAAGCTCCATGAGTTTTGACTGATTTTAATGTGATTTTAGTAAAAAATATTGTATGTTCATTTTAAAGAGATTTATTTTATAAAAACATAAAGATAAATAGACCGCTAAATTGTAATTACTTAGATACTGATTATTGAAATTTAAACGTTTTATTTTATCTAGGTACTTTTCTCATACTATGTGTCAGGTTATTTTTGTAACCGCGTAGGCGCGGGCTTGCGGACGATGAGCAATGGGTAGCTCGGCGTCCGACTAGGTCGACGGCGCGCTGTGTTCCACGCGCGCCTCACAGAGATGTCAGCAGAATTGACGGGGTCCGCTAGGGCCGATGCCTGCCGGGGGTGCGAAGAAAACCGATAGGGAGATCGTGGCCCCCGGCAACAGGGCAACCAAAGGAACACGGGTACCTTTTATTCAGTAAAAGTCTGACACGCCCGCAGTTATTTGATAAGTTACCATCCAAAAAAAAAAAAAATGATTCCGAATTCTAAAATTTAAATTTTTTATACTTTATTAATACCGGTATTGAAAAAATCCGGTATTCGAAACCCCTAATGGGACCACCTCGGAAGTAGGATACCTTTTGAAACAAAAAAAAAAAAAATTTTGAAAATCGGTCTATAATATGATGGAGTTTATGCCCGAACATACATAAAAAAATATATAAAAAAAGTCTGACGTGGTGACATTTGGAACTAAATATTTTACTTAAGTAATGCAGACCTATGATGATGGCACTAGTTTGCCGACAAGTGCTAGTAAGTTTTGAGTCACCCACAAGCAGCGATTTGAAGTATTCTATCACTCATTACCCATTCGAAGTGACCTAAGTGCGACAGTGGCGCCCTCATTTTTCCAAACTCTTTTTTGCCAAGCTGTACAGCTTAAACTATATACCTGCTCATTAAATAAGGTGTCCTTTGATTGGTTATGAATAGTCTTGATCCAGAGCGATCTAATAGTTATTCCTTTTGTAACTCATTCCAAACTGGCATTGGTTTGCCGGTATAAAAACCAGCTGCTCCATACATTTATTATGCCCGCTTAACTCTACAAAATGTAGGGCTCTGATTTTTTTTCACGATATCAAGTTTGGTCCCATTGTAAAAGTTGTTCATAATGGTGTCGATTCTCTTGTCACAATGCCTCTAAACTAAACTAAAAATCACCAAAATTTAGTTTAATCCAGTCAAACGACGATTTCCCATTTTGAAATTTAGACTAAAATGACACAACTTAACTATATTTTAGTTTGGCAGCACTAAGATGGTACTGAGCTTCGTATTGTTGATCGAAGGTACTGAGATATTAGTTTAGTGAAAATGGCAATTTAGCTATTCTGAATTTGACGTTTTTCACCAAAAATTTAGATTTTCTAACTAAATCTGACTATTTTTAATCGCGACTAAAAACGTGTGGAATAAAATTTGTTGTCATGAACTTTTAATTCACACAAACACCTCGACTTCAGATGCAAAAACAGAACTGATTTTTTTGGTTCTTTTGCTTTTACGAGTATCTCGAAAACGGTGTGTCCAATCGCAAAAATAATGAAAATTTCGACACCCTTTTAAAACTCTTAAACCCCTAACACTCTACATGTAGGTAATACTTTTTTCTTATTTTCCATACAAAAAGTGAAAAAAATCCATATAAAACACGTCGAGGCTGCACCCCCTGCGCGCCTCCGGCTCTAAAAAGATTCACGTGGTTAGGTATCACGTGTGGAGTTGCGATTGTCAAATTCGATTTAGATGTGTCAAAATTATTTTTAAATTTAGAGAATTTATTTTGCAGAATAGCTTTGAGATTCTCATAGTCAAAAGTAGGGAATTTTAGTGATAGTTTAGTTCGGTGTACAAGAGAATCGGCACCATTAACGAGTATGATGACACTTATTCAAAGTTTCGGTTACCTACACCTTGCCAGCCTTTGTCCTACAGTAGGGATATTACAAGGTTATTTTAAATAAAATAGCAAAAAGTAGGTAATGTGCAATGTATAATTTAAAAAACCAAATGAATAGGTAAATACATAAAACTCGTGAAACTATTCAGAAAAACTGCTTGAACGATAAACATACGACAAGGAAATAATCTATATAATACATAAAAATTCTCGTGTCACAATGTTAGTTGCCAACTTGCCATACTCCTCCGAAACAGCTTGATCGATTTTTATGCATATGTATATTCGGTAGGTCTGAGAATCGGTTGTAATCTTATTTTCATACCCCTAAGTGATAAAGGTGGTCCACCCTAAACATTTACAGGGCAAAACAACGTTTGCTGGGTCAGCTAGTAATTTATATTATATGCGCACATGTTTCAATATGTATTGCACCATTTGCACCTACATTATTTTATTCCTCTAATTCGTCAACGGGTAATTCTTTAAAATCATTGTAATAATGCATTTGCACCTCGTGAGATGGATGTGATTTTATTTTATTACGTATTTCTGTTCGTATTCTTTTCAACGAATCTGAAACATTAAAGTCTTTGATGATCGCCCGAGAAACTACTATATAACTAGGTGTGAAATCAGGATCGTTCAGCATGTGTTTTAGTATTTCTTGTTCAAACTCAGATTCGTAGTAAAATATGCCGTCCATCATTTCATGTAAAGCGTCTCTAAACAGTAAACATATTGAAGGAAAATATGGCTTCGTGTCTTCTTTTAAACACTTAACAATTCGTGAACCTAAGGCAGGAAATATTGCAACATTAATATCTTTCCATATCTTTTCTTTTTCACCTGTCAACCATGCGTTTCCCATTTCAGAAACATGTTGTTCCATTAATTTAGCGTATTCTGTTGCTAGCTTCCAACTAGTGTACAGAACATAGTTTTCTAGCAATTGCATATTCTTTTCCATTTTAATCTTAATCTCTGTAAACAATTTAGCGGGGGTAGTTCTTCTACTCAAAATAAAGTCTTTGTTATTCTTAAGCAAATATCGAATAAATTCATTGAAGTTGTTTTGAACGTAATAAACATCGTAATTGGTTTTACGCCATGAAATAAAAGCTTCTTCCATTGCTGGATCCACTACCCTTCTAAATCGCTGAAGTTGATTTTCCTCAGATTTACCCCACAATACATAACGCCCAAATAAATCTATGAATTCGCTGTTCTTCATACAAAATTTTGTTCCTGCAGGTGACAACAATTTATCAGTAACAAACTCGTCATCGAATGATTCTACTAAGTTTGGAGTATTTCGAGCATGTGACACTAATGTACTCACAAGACTGTCGCACATGGTGCTATCGGGCACCGAAGTTAAATACGCGTAACTCTTCATGTAAAATTCTGCTTGCACGCTAAGGGGAACTTTTTCAACTTTACCTAAACATTTAAGTATTGTTTTATTTGCCCGTGAAGGTAATTTATCGATAAACATACTTAGTGATGTCCATAGTTCTTTTTCAACGGTTGTATTTTTAACGTTACATATATAACCGAAAGTGTTCCTAAAAATAACGGTTCTGACTGTAGAATTAGTTGTATTGTTCCAAATATTGGTGATGAATGTTTTTAATTCACAAAGTTTAAGCTTTGAAAACGCTACATGAATTCCTAATTTCCGTAGAGAGACAGGTGCTTCTAATAATTTCGTCACATGTTTACTGCTTTCAACTTGATTCAATTTGGACATAATGGCGTTAAGTGATGGTACCGCATATTGCAAGTAATCTCCTTTAGAATACAATAACACAGTTTCTAAGGGAATCAGTGGTCTGGCTACGTGTAAGTGTTGTGCGATATTTTTCCTTACGCTAATTTCAATCTGATCAGTCTTGTCCCAGTTTATCTTAAAACTGTCCGGAGCATGTTTTTTTGCCATGTCAATTATTTGATTTTGGGAAAGAAGCATGAAGAGACCCTTAACAACGGCTTTTTGTCCAGTAGGTTTGTTTAGATTTAGTAAGTAAGCGTCGGTCCAGTATTGGGCCAGTGAGTGCGGCCAGTAGACGCGTAGCTTGGCGAGCAGACGTCGCAGCGAGACGGCGTCGTTAGTTCGCAACGTATCTATTTCTTTGTCGTGGCGCGTCAGCAGCTGTGGCTTGTGCTTCAGCGCGTTCAGGCACGCTTCCTCACTCAAACACAGTGACAACGACTCCTTAAACATATGCTTCCGCCAAGATTTCTTTACGTTGTACAAACGGGACATGTCGGTTTCCCAAACATTCTCTTGTCTTATCTTAATAACCTGCTGGATTTTCTTAAGCATGAATGAATATTCACTTATATCTTTCTTCCAATCTCTTATCAACGTCAAGGCATTCTCTAAATGAACTATAGTCTCACTGAAATCGGATTCATTTGCAATGTTTTCAATTTGAATCTTTGTCAGTTCGGAATCAAATAAATACGTAAACAGTTTTATTCTTTGTTCTTGATTTAGTTTACTTTGGACTTTTTCAAAAGTATTGAATGCCATCTTTTCTTCTACAATTTTCGGCACAGGTTCATCGTGCAAAACTTTATATAAGACTATAGATTCCAGACACATTTGTACATCGTTTTCTGATTCGATGTATACTTCCATGCTGTGGAACAACTGATCCAAAACGTTCAAAGTGTCAGCGTCGAAATCGTGAGTAGATATTTGTGCAAGCAGATTATTCACGAACTGAATCTTGAATTTGAACGGTTCATTAATGTGTCGTTCGTAGAAAAAATGGAGCAACGTTTTAATATGCTGCGGGTTTCTTTTTGCACATGTGATCAAAACTGAGAGCATGGCAAATCGTGAACGGGGTGAGTTCTCTGCAAGTATAAGCTTCTTTAGTTCTGGCAAAGCAACATTAAATGGAAAGTACTCATACCAATGGTAGAACGTTAAGTCCATGGTGTAGGTATCTTGTTCGTTTTCTGAACGAAGAAAAGTTAGATCAGTTCTGTCGATAAAAGTTTGATTTATGAATTCTTGCTTTTCTTCTTTCGGCATGTTTTTAACGAAATGTCTCAATTTATTAAATTCGCAAAAATATTGGCCCTGTTCTTTCATTTGTTTAAATAGAAAAGGTTTTATTTCTTTCTTTTCCAAATATTTTGCTACTACGGACAGGTCAGTTATGTCAGAGTACAACTCAGCAAAATTGTCTAATATTCTTTGCGGACACGTTTTCATAAGTTTCTCTGTTTTCTTTTTTCCCAATTCTGGTAAACTATTGTATTCTCTGTCTTCCAATAAGTTTAATACGTCAGCCGTGTGAGACTTTAATAAAAATAAAATTTCCTTTTTCGCATTGTAGAAGCTGCGCTCTTCAACGCGCGAATAGAATGTAAGAAAATGAGCAGATCTTCTGCACAAACGTTTAAAAAGAGATAGTGGTATGCACCGTTCGATTTTTATAACATTTTCGATGAAAGGAATGGAGCAGTTTTGCAACCATTTGTAAGCACTGTCGGTTTCTTTCAAATATTCATAAAAGGCTTCGACTCGACTTTCGTCTTTCAGATTGAGTCTAATGTGAAGCATGAGTTTGTTAAATGTTTTGGTGTTCATGCTAGGTAATAGTTGTGTGTGTAGGTACTCTGGGTTGATGATGTTTGCGTACTGCTGCTCGGTGATTAGCCACGTGGATTTTTTAATAGCTGTCGCCGCATACAGCATGTCGTTAGATTTCATTACTTCGATGATATAGTCTACATTTCTGGTTTTACTGGCGATGTCTATTTTCAGAAGGTTGTCTATGTCGCTGTCATCGCCACTAATGTTACATAATTCATAATGTTTATTAGCAACCGCATCTTGGACGAGCTTGTTGTAGTGTTGGCGCTTTTCGCCGAGTGTGTCTCCTTCTAGCGTCACCGGCGGCATTGTGATGAGCTGGAAATTAAATATGAATATTGTTAACTACATTCGTTACAAGTATCCTCACAAAATACTTCATTAGTGGAGAGCATAGGTATTCTGAATGTTTTGAATACATTCATGTTTATCGCTGTTTATGGTTACTTATTGGTAAATTTCTTAATTGACCGGCTAGTTCTTAGATTGATCGACTCGGGGCAGCTTACCACAAGCAAAAACAAATGAATACATAAGAATGTCAAGGAAACGTAAGATTTTCAATCGTCAAACAGGACTTTGCCATTTACCAACGATCTTAGTCTTCCTATACAGTACCGACCAAAAGTCCATTGGTAATCTCACAAAGCAATAGACTGACGCTTCGGTTTGACTTACGACCTTTTTCTATAAGTTGTTACAATACTATAGACACGCACAGTAGGTACACACACACACTCACTTTGTCTGCAACCAATGACTAGTTCGACAATCATTCGTTTTTTGTTTTATTCGTCTTATTCACATAAATATTAAAGTTTAGCAGGTAGACCACAGAAAACTAAGTAAATTATTTCGATTTCTGTAGGGTAGAAGACAGATACAGTTCGTTACGAGTATTCAATTAATAGAACTTTATTGGTTCGTGGATAATATTGGTGACGAGTATTTAGCACAGTGTTGTGGTTATTATTTTCAAAAAGCAGGCATAAAATATATTGAAGAGATCAGATCAGATCAGAGAATATTATTGCGCTGCGTAAAAGTGAAGTGAATATCTAATGAAACCGGACTAAGTGTGAGTGTTATCATTTATATATTTCATATTTTACTAAACATAAATCTTAATCAAGGGTATTGTTGATAGAACAGAGGTATTGTTGAGACAGAAGATGCCTTTAAAGTTTTAAATTCATTATGAGGTTTAATTCGATTAGTGAATAATAAATAATTAGGTATTATGTGTAGTAAAAACAATGTTTTTCTTTGTTCTAGAGAAATACTGTGAGGGTTAAGAGATATCAGGAAGGGGCTTATTATCGAGTAGCAGCGACGTCAAATGGTGAATGAATATGAAACAAATGGTTTCATACCAACGAGATATTTTGCTGAATTATTAAAAACACGTCATTATGAACCGTTCGCCGTGCACTCTGAAGGCTTGCATCACTGAAGACCAGCTAGAAAACCGTTTTTTACCTTAAAATATTGACCGTACCAACTTAATAAACAACAGATTCGTTATCGCATGAATTTATGGTAACGATTTTTTTAAGCACGTTTCAATAGGGTATTTGTCGTATTTCTTGCAAATAGACCGAAATTGTTTAATATTATTTTAGTAATATAATTATTTTAGGATTAAAATTTGAGGTTTAGTTTCAATCTTCTTTTCGTAAAGAAAATGAAAACTTAAGCTATAACCTCAATACCAACCAATATTTACTAAAGCCAAATAAAATTTAAAATAATTAATATGAACAAACTGCCTATACTTAACCTTAAAATCAACAATATTGTCAGTAGATTTTTACATTTTAAGTAGTCTAATATTCTTATTTATTGCTTAATTACTTCGACCATGATCAAAGCTTTATATTTATGGTGAAAAAAAAATTTTTAAACATTTCAAAATTTAAATATGTCAAAATAATATTAATTGCTTCTAAGTTTCTAGACATCTATTTCACATATTATTCAGGTGAAGTAATGATAAATAATTGTAGCAGTTTGTTAACTATACTTAAGTAAAATAAATATAACGAATAAATATTATTTATTTTTTATTATAACATATCACGCATTTTTTATTCTAAACCCTTTATTGCAATAACAACATTAATAAATAGGCAGGAATATTTAAAAATATTATTATTGCAAACAAAAATAATAATATTTGCAAAAACAGCGCTGTGATTTACGAGATTAGAACCTTAGCCATCTTGAATCTAAGACCAACGCTTAACGCCTTCTGCTATCTGCACTTATAATTTACTTTCGAATTTTAGCAATGCGATACACTGGCCAAGGTCACGCGTATGATGCGTGCTAACAAAAGTGATGGAAATATAAGTGCGGCGAACCGTGATGATACGACAGTGTGTAGTGCAAAACTGCGTTCTCTGTGGTGTGTGTACGGCACTCACACCACAGACGTCTGACTGTTTACACATACAAATGTACGGACTATACCGCGTGTTCACAGTAATACGACTCTTAGCGTGCTTATGCACTTTTGAGCGCTTACTGTTCATGACGCTGGAGCCGAACTGGCGCGGCGGCGGCGGCGGGCGCCGGACCGCAAGATGATAAAAATTAAAACACGCGGCGGTGCGGCGCATGGGCGATATTCAGTCGTAAACGAACATGCGGTCCATCGCCGGTGCGGATCCGGGCAGAGTCATGTACAGGAAGCCTAAGGGTAATATGAAGACGACGTTGGTAGGTAGGTACACGGTCGAAAGAAAACATCACCTTTAGGTACAATTTATACGATCCTGTTTCTTATAAGGATCAATCTGACCACCAAGTTTGAGTACCTACCTTCTCGAAAATTCAGAAATGCAAAAAGCTTTTTAGACACATTTCGTAGGAAATGAGAGTCCCATCTTACTTTTTTATGATGGACAGACTGGCCACTACAATACAAACTTGCGAAAATGAAACTTAAGAATACGTTACGTCCGTGCACGGAAAAAATCCTTTTTCGTCAATAACTAAGCTAGCTAGCTATAAGAAAGCTTGAAATAATTGAAACATTAAGTCTGTGCAAGTATAAAAGTCCAGTTTTCGTGGTGCTAAACCATTCGTGTCAGTCACAGCGCCTGTTAAGTGATGCAACTAGCATCACTTTTGCGCTCTCGAAAATATGGTTTATTTCGCCTTTGATTTACTTAATGTCTTCATTAAGTAAATCAAAGGCAAAATTTTATTTTATGATTATACGATAAATAAATATCTTTATTTATCGTACTTATAATCATAAAATAAAATTTTGATTTTATTTCAAGGATAGCTGTAGTATAATGTGTGATTTTTAAATTTCTTGATATGCTAAATAATAGGCAAAAATACATAACTATCAGGATTTAAAAAAAAAAAGGTTATTTCAACATTTTTTTTCTGCTATATTTTGTATGGAAGTTGAAAAAAGTGGTTTCCCTATGTACAAGTATACCACATAATGATGTTAATGATATTTTTTTATTTTCAAAATCAAAAATAGTTTCTTCTAACAAAACGATCAAACGTCAGTCTCGCGTCAATTCTTGGAAAACTTGTTGCGAGTTTTAGACATTTTCCACGAATTCCCTTTCCGCTATTTACAAGACAAAGAATTCGACTTTTCAAATCACAAATAATTTGTTTAAATTATGTTTCCCTTTCTCACAACTAATGAACAAAATTAATACGTAAGTATAACTTTATACTTTGAGAACTGAATTTAGATACTTACTTACTAAGTTTATTGCTTGTCCCAAATTCAAAATTCATTTATTTATGTTACACGTCCGTGTTTCGGTCACAGAAATTCATATGTGTAGGTACCAAATGTCAACTTTATTGGTTCATTAGATTCGGAACATGTTGGCTGTGACAGACGGACAGTCAGACACGAGTGATCCTATAAGGGTTCCGTTTTATCATTCGGACGTACGGAACCCTAAACATATCTTAAGGAGGTTGGTAGGTACCTATTTTGTTGTGATGTGTTTTACTGATATTATTTTATAAACCATTTGAAGTTCTGGGGGCCGACCACAATCTTTTACGAAACAATCTTATTTCAGGAGAGTTTTGTTTCAAGCTTACAATAACATAACTCATATTCGTACCACGACCTTCATCGTTCAAGAATGTTTTATTCCTGCTTAGTGCTGGGAAAGAACGAACTATTTGTAAGATTTGTCTATTGCCTGCTATAATAGAAAAAAAACAACGCTATGTGAACTGTACAGCGCTGTCCCTTTCACACGTTGGTCCGAATCGCTACTACGAAGTATTGGTCTTGAAGCAAAATATTATTTTATTTTACTTAAAATATTACTTTGCATTAGAATCTAATTTTTATGAGTAATTTCCATGAAATTGACACAAATATTAAAAGATTTGGCTTTGAAAAATAAGAAAAACAATTGAAAAAATTAAAAATAAGCTACGGCTAAGCTGTTACATGATATAAATCGGAACAGAACGAAATTTGAAACTCGGGCCGCATTCGGAGTTACGCCTTAATCGCTCACATCAATATTTTGCGTACCGATTTAGATATGCTTGCACAAGATGGTTGGATTACAGTATTTCTATGAGTATTAAACAACAAACAAATTTCTTCACAACAAATTTCTTCTTCTTTGATTAGGTGACGACTGTAGCCAGAAGCACAATTTCCAAAATGCCACGTTAGTTTAAAGATATGGTGCAACTCAAAACAAAACAGCACAACTGTCATTTTGACAGCGCTCACGGTGATATTAATTTAGGGCATGGTCAGCGTTATCGCAAGATGGCGCATGCTATGACGTCATGTATGACGATTCACAGCACGTTGTTATCGCGCTGACACTAATTCGGTATGGGTGTTGGCACGCTCTAATCGATTGCAGCGTAACTCTGAACACAGCCTCGATGTAGCGATATTTTTGTTTACAAGTGGATCACTACTACGAGGTTGAACTTATTTAAAAATATTTGCTAATGAATTTATGATCTAACTGGCTACAAAGTCGACATGGAATCAAGGGAAGGTTAAGGTTACTCAGTGAATAAGTTTTAAAACAAAGAAATGTGTAATGTTTTGACGAAGATAGTTCGAAACAATACATTGTCGTCAGACTCAGTGATTAGTGTTTTGTTATTAATTTTGCAGTCGGGTTTCCGGGCGGCAGCTAAAGGTAGGTACTCTGGGAATTTTTATTTTTCTGCGTTATCAGCTTCCAAAAACTCAAATGTTTCGTATGCATTCGCAATCTACAATCAAATGTACTAAAATCTGTAGATACACAATTCGTTTACGTAAATAAATACATTTTACTAACTTTACATGACACAAAAATGTTTTTTCTTAATATAAATTTGCAAAACAATAATATTTCCGTCGAGTCCGAGGAACTTTTTTAAGATTGCTAAATTTGACATTAAAACAATATTGCTAGTTGTCAAAAGTCACGTCGTGGTACGAATTGAATGAACTATTAGAGGTGACGTCACCAAAACCGCTAAGAAAATAAAATTGTTTCAACATTAAGCTTATTTTATGGACTGACATGGTACGAAAAGTCAAAGTAAAATTATAATAATATTGCTATAAGAGCTGGTGGTAGGCTCCCTGAACCCCCCTGTGTTGAAATTATTCGTCGGTATTTTTTTTTTAATCTTCTGTTCCATACATTTTGACCGTGTGCAATACCTAATTGCACTTTTCTATGAAACAGTTGATTTAAAAAAAATAACCTACCGTCCCCTACCCTGTACTCTGAACCCTGTATTCTGTGACAATTTGATTATCCGATGAAGTCTCCGACTTATGAAAGTATCGTAATATATTTAAATCTATGATAAAACCGGAAATACTCAAACACACATTAAATTAAAATAAAATGACACGAAACAGCCGATTACGACCAAGTATCCGCTATCTTGCTAAACCCTTGATGGAGCCGTGGTTAAATATTTTGACCGATGGTTACATATTTAACCACTTGTCAAATTTTTAACCATTGGTTGATTTAACTAGGGATCAAAAAACTGGCCCTAAGACGAACCACTGACCCGCAATTAGGGTGCGGGACCCCATGATCCCGAGATAATTAAACACAAAAAATAATATTGGGTCCCCACCCATGAAATTGGCGTTTTTTTCTCACAAATGGAGAACCTCGTCACTTCAATGATTTAAAATATTCATCAATTGTTTGGTATTATATCGAATAAAGACCATCATAGACAACTACCAATAGTAAAATAACCTTACCTACTACTTATAATTTTCTAAACATAAAAAATACCTTAAAAATGACTCCTCATTTTGTTAGCAGAAATGACCACTATTTGTTTGTTAACTTAGCCAAAACTCATTTTTGTCGCATTTAATTGGCATATTACGTTATCTTAGTTTTTAAACATTAGTGCATAAAAGTTTTAAAACATTAGTGTTCATGGTTGTTATATAAATTAGGAAAATGTTAGTATGAAAAATGCAACTTCTTTAAAATTCTCCATACAAAACGCTGATTTCATAGGTGGGGACCTAATAGTTCCTTACCAGTATTATCTGTTGGAGTTTAACAAAAACAAATCGATCCTACTTCAACACTGTCTTTCTCTTTCTAACTCATAAATATTACTTTTTACTATTGGTGCCCGCCCTTAACCATTTGATGAAATCCTTAGTTTCTCATAGTGACTGTACCTACTATACTTTTAGCCCTGTGTGGGATCACACGTCTCACATAATACTAGTAAAACACACCTTCCAATATATAAATAAAAGGATAATAAACGTATTATTGAAATCCTTAGAACGGTCTTTCTTTTAGTGTTCAACCTTAAACCCTAACGTTATCAACCCGGCTCTTTAACATACTTTCGATAGCCAAAATGTTATCATGCTAATCAATTTACTTAGATAATTGTTTACGTAGGTAACAAATATGTGTTGCCT
This sequence comes from Agrochola litura, assembly GCA_949152395.1. Lineage (NCBI taxonomy): Eukaryota > Metazoa > Arthropoda > Insecta > Lepidoptera > Noctuidae > Agrochola > Agrochola litura. Next base: position 9,592,121 of record OX424511.1, read on the forward strand.
ATTTTTATTTTATTTTTAGGCTGAATCGTGAACAAAAACATTCCGACTCCGCAATTTTTTTGCGAATAAATTCTATGGATGGCCTTGTCGAACCGTACACCGCTTTGCGCAGTGCCATGACGTCATACAAACAAAACAATGAAAAAACAGTATTAATTAATTATCGTATTACTTACCTCAGCTTTTTCGATGTTTTACCAAAGAGACACCACGCAGAACTGACTTTGTTTCCTCACACTACCGAATATCGAAGATAAGGTGTAATATTGTGCAATACAATGAAAATATGAGTCAGGAAAAGCCGGTGATAGGAGTGGGTTGTAACTAGTGATGGGCGTTGAATCAACGAACTAGTTAATTCAACCGTCGACGTACTGTGAACGAATCGAGACGGTTCATCGGTAATAATCAATGGACAAGTTGAATCCGTAGATGCCTAAACTGAATTTCGCAACGCGACGACCGACTCGAGAACGTAGTAGTACAAATTCATTCGTCCGTTGAAATAAAATAATCAAGCAAACAAAGGAGTACATTCACCACGATACATTTTTGGGCTAAATGTGAAAGTGCCGGCCAAACAAAAAATAAGTTATTTATTTTATTTAACCATTTATGCACACACATATAAACAGACAAGAAGAAAGGAACAGAAAAATACGTACAAAGGCAATGCTTATTTCTAAAGAAATCTCTTCCAGCATACCTGCGATAGGAAAGTATACAAAAAGAGATGTAGACAACGTGTGTAACCGTATAAGAGAAAATAAAAAACAATTCACTAATTTCAATTTAAACAACATACAATATGAGAATATACTTACATACATACTTCTAAAATAAATATAAATATCACTACAATATATATAATTACAATGTGATTTAAAATAACTATGCAACTATGTCGAGTTGGAAAGATAGTGTTCTTTCACTCTTCGCTTAAATGCTTCAACAGTATGACAGTTCCTAATGTCAGGCGGTAGTGAATTCCACAACCGAACCGCGTGAACAGTGAAGGAGTAGGAATAGAAGTCGGTTGAGTGGGGAGGGGATTTAAGGAGGTTTTTAAGATGCGACCTGCAAGGTGCATTAAAAGGACGAGCGTTGGAAAAGCGTTCCCGCAGATAGGATGGGGTTTTAGGGTTGTGAAGGACGTTGAATAGCAGACACAATATCCGGGAGTTCCTGCGAAGTCGAATAGGGAGCCACTTGAGTATCTTGCGAAAGTTAGAAACGTGATCATACTTTTTAAGGTTAAAAACAAAACGAATGCCGATATTTTGCAAACGCTCAAGTTTATTTAAAAGCTCCTCAGTAGCATCCAAATAACAGGCATGAGCGTAGTCTATGATGGGCTGTATGAGAGTTTGAGCAAGGGAGATTTTGGTGTTCAAGGGCAAGAAGCTCTGGAGGCATTTCAACGAATGGAACGTGTAGTGCACTTTGCGACTGACTTGAGCAACATGGGCAGTCCATGATAAGTGAGAGTCCATGGTCACCCCCAGGTTTTTAACCGTATTTGCGTATTCAATCTGAACACCATTCAGACAGAGTGGAGACAGCGACGCAACATCGAGCCTAGTCCGCATATACCTACCACCGATAATTATGGCCTGGGATTTCTTAGGGTTGATTTGCAGCCAAAAGGACCGCGACCACTCGCTAATACAATCCAGGTCTCTGTTCATGGCAGACACGGTGGCTTCCACATCTTGCCTTAAGAAATTATTGTAAAGCTGCAGATCGTCGGCATAGAGATGGAAGTGGGAAGAGATGACTCTGGTGACAGAGTTAATGAAAATAGAAAAGAGAAGAGGAGAGAGGACGCCACCCTGGGGTACGCCTGCGGTAAGAGAGCACCAGTCGGAATACGAATCATCGAGACGAACCCGCTGCGAGCGGCCTTTAAGATAGGAGTCGAACCAACCAATAGTAGAAAAAGAAAAATTTAAAGATTTAAGGATCCCTAGAAGGATATCGAAATCAACAGAGTTAAAGGCACTGCTAAAGTCCAGAAGTACAAGTAAGGTGAGAGATTTGTGGTCCATAGCCCAGCGGATGTCATCAGTAACCTTTAAAAGAGCCGTTACTGTGCTATGGCCAGGTCGAAAACCTGATTGGAAAGGACTAAGAAGGTCATTAGAAGATAGAAAAGCAGAAAGTTGCTGATGAACAATGTGCTCAAGAACTTTAGAGAGATATGGAAGGATAGAAATGGGTCGATAATCAGTCGGTGAGACCGGATTAGGAATTTTGGGTAAGGGGATGATATGGGCTTGTTTCCAGGCCTCAGGAACAGTACAAGAAAACAAGGAGAAATTAAAAATGTGGGTCAAGATAGGAAGTAATGTGGGGAGGATAGGGGAAATCATTCTTAAGCAAAGATTATCATTACCAACTGCAGAGGAGGAGATAGCGCAAATAGATTTTTTGACCTCATTTTCACTTACAGGACTTAGCTCGAAAGAAGGACACTGCGGCACTGGCAAACAGGAAAGTTTATTCAAAGTAGCTGATTTGACGTGCGGATCCAACGTAACAGGGGGATATGAGAAATGTTTGTTAAGAGCACACACGTCAGTGTCATTACTGGAAGCAACTGGACACTTACCAATGCCGACAGTTTTTAGAAATTTCCAGACTTCTGCAGAGTTGCGGTTGTCGAGAGAATTATGGAAGTAGCGTTTCTTTGCATCTCTACACATACGACTGCAGCGATTACGCAGTACCTTAAACGCATTCAAGTTGCGCTCGGAAGGACAGCGTTTAAACCTCCTTTTGGCTCTGTCCCTACATGCCATCGCATCTTTAATGGCAGGAGTAAGCCAGGGCGCCGGAACATACTTGACTTTGACTCGACGGACAGGGGCATGACGATCGTATAAGCTAAGTATTGTTTTATTGAAAATGCGAACCATATCATTGACACAAGAGCTCTCCAAGACGTCCGTCCAGTCGATGCTACCAGCATCACGTAGTAATGCCTCCAGATCTATGCCCTTGTAGTTCCTAAGGAAAATATATTGCGGCTTACGCTTGGGAGGGCGAATCCTGTAGGACATAAAGATGAAATCGTGGTAAGAAAAACAGGCAGTGAGTTGTCCGTGGACAGATACATTATTAGTATTAGAGACGATCATCAGGTCTAAAAGAGAAGGGGTGCAATTAGGGAAATGATGAGTAGCAGAAAGAGGCAGAATACTAAGGTTAAAAGAAGATAAGAGAGATTGAAGTTTGTGAGTACGACTGTCATTTTTAAGAAGGCAAGTATTAAAATCGCCCATCTAGACTACGTGGTCATAAGAGGGACAGAAATCATTTAAGAGCGAATCAAAAGAGTCAAAGTAATCGATACTGAGGTTAGGACTGTACATCACTCCAAGAAACATTTTAACGTGATGCAAGGAAATTTCTAGAAAAAGATGCTCCGCTGACCCCGAGAAGGAAGATGGTGATGTGCTGATAATCTTGTAGGGAATATCAGTCTGCAAGTAAATGGCAACACCACCACCACCCTTCCCAGTTCTATCATTACGGATAAGAACAAAGCCAGGAAGGGCAAAGTGAACAGATAAAAGAGAGGGTTTGAGGAAGGACTCCGAGATCAGCAAAGCATCTATATGTGCACTGTTAATGGAAGCCAGAAGATCAGAGTAATGGCAAGCAACACTCTGGGCATTGATGTGGGCTATGTTGAGATTGTTGGGGAGGTGGGAAAGCAAAGAAGAAATCTGATCGCCAAGAGTGAGAGGAGAGGAAGAACCACTCGCCGCGCTAAGGAAACTGCTAGAAGAGGAAGAACATGAGAAAAAATTAACATCAAGGTCCGTATCAATCATAGTTTGCAAAAGTTATAAAATATATAAGAATAAAATACCAAAAAAAATAAAATAAAAGAATATCAAAGCTACTAACTACTTAAGTGCATAAAAACCTAACAATATTACTAATTAAATACGCTTAACTAATAAAACCACCTATTTGCTCTTATAGATATACATTTTAACACAACATTTATTATTTGACATAACAAGACATAAAAAAAAGAAAAAGAAAAAATACTTTAACAAAAATTTTGAAAATACTAAAAAGACTATGAGTCACAACAATAAGACACAGACTATGACAACCGCCGTGAAACGAAACGTAACATCGGGAGCAAAAAATGACACTGACAGGACGTCATATACATTAACACAAAAATAAAACAATCTACCGGCAAGTTATGTTGCGAGAAAAGATAAACGAAAAGTAAATACTATGGGTAGATTAATAAAAGGGGAAATCAAAAATTCAAAGTGTACCTACCAACTTAACACAAATGTAGATATTACAAAGCGGTCAGTGTAATACATGCTAACTTAGCGACGAGCCTTCCTTACGATCTTTGGTTTGGGGGTTGCTGTTACAGGCGATTTAGATGCAACGGCTGCCGAGGTAGAAGCGGCAGACACGGGATCATTGGGTGCAGCACTGGCGGGAGCGGGGAATAGAGCGATTAACGTTGCGAGCTCACCCATGGACGCTATCTTCCGGCGTGACTTGTCAGGCGTCAAGACAATAACCCTTCCCTCTGCAGACCAGCAGTTACTGATGCTAAAATGTTTGCGAGCAGCAATAAATACCTGGTGGCGAGTCTTAGTCAGAAACTCCGAAATGGTGATGCCGCTACCCTTGAGTGAAGTTTTACCATCCCAAACCAACCGACGATGCTCCATTTCTTTAAATCGCACCAGCACTGGTCTGGTTTTACCCTGGGAGGCTCCCAGTCTGTGGCATATCTCTAAATGATCTAAGTTCATGTCTCAATCATCAGTTCTTTGGATATAATAAGCAGAATTGAGTCGCACAGCTTTTCATTGGGTTTCTCAGGAACACCGTGAAAAAGCAAAATCTTTCTTCGCATCGCAGTTTCATGAGTATCTAGACTCAACGACAGGAGTTCAATCTGAGTTTTAAAGTGAGTAAGAGTTTGGCAAACAAAGGATTTAAACTCAGAAAAGTCCAGGGACAGCGCAGCAAGATCTGAGTGTGCAGGGTCAGTTCCAGCTGTAGCTCTCTGCAGCTTATCTTCGTACTCACGCATGCGGGAGCTAAACAGTTTCTCTAGTTCCTCCATACTGTACACAAGTTTGCTGTCCATGCTTAGTAGGAATAATTTGAGTGTTGTGGTTTTTGAAGAGTGAAAGTGAAAGGATAGTTCCGAGCGAAGGTGGGTTTATTAATTAATTAGCACATAAACGTAGTGAAAAAGATCAATTAACTATTTTAAAATAAATATTAAATAAGGAAGCTACAAAAATTAAGTGTTTATATCACGCCTACCCACGTAGACGTTATATTCCGTTAGAACATGTTATTTTCTTCACTTTTCACTATGGGACCAAATCTGTAGGGCCGTTCCCTGCACTGTTATACGATTTTGAAAAATACTGTTTTCTGTATGTTTTAGCTAAAAGAATACAGTAATCTAATTATAATAATAGCTTTTTATGCCAGTAAACATAACAGTTATCATATTTTACTGTGAAACTAAGATTTCAGCTTATAAAGTTCCCACTGCTGGGACACATGCCTCCTCTCTTTGAGAGGGAGTGGGCCGTAATCCACCACGCGGGCCCAGTGCGGGTTGGTAGATGTCACATGTCTTCGAATTTTTTGGTTCTAGGACATGCCGGTTTCCTCACGATGTTTTCCTTCACCGTTTTGAGAGCAGTGGTGATGAAATTAAATACACAAAGTAAAGCGCCTGCTTCCATTTGAACCCACGACCTACAACTCGTAAGTCGGGGCCGTTACCACTGGGCCACCACTGCTGTGAAACTAAGGTTCTAGGGTTATTCTCCACATAACTACAGTGTGCGAAATAGTTTTTTTTTTTCGACAATTCTTGTAATAGCTGATTAAAATAGGTATCAGTCGTAGGTATCACTAGTATTAACTGGTTTTAGGTCTAGTGCCTGATCGACCGAGCTCTGCTCTGAAAACAGGTAAACATATCGTCCAGGTATACCAACGTTGTACCACATTCCCGAGGCTGTGAAAATAGAAAAGAAAAAAAACAAATTTTCCCGGATATGAGATCTAGCTAGATAAATTTTCACCCTAGTAAACCCCTATAATACTGCAACTCGAAATCGTTGGAGCTGTTTTTGAGAACGTGATTACAAGTATACAGGGTGGCAGGGTGGCAATCCATGGTTTCAGTTTTCGCGTCGATGTCCCTGCCACCCTTTTTTTTTTTGGGTGTGAAATTATCAAATAACTTCTCCCGCTCTGGGCGGAGTGGGAGGGCGTGTCAGACTCTTACTGACTAAAACCCACCCGTGTATCTTCAGTTGCCATGTTGCCGGGGCCACGATCTCCCTTTCGGATTTCTTCGCAACCCCGGCAGGACGCTGTGTAGAGCCTGCATGGAGGACGACGAGACAGCAGCTCATGTGCTGTTAAACTGCCTGGTGGTCGTCACATAGATGGCAAAGTACTTTGGTAACCCAGATACCCTACGTGAGATTGTCAGTGACACCAAGGCGTTGCTGGCCTTCTTTGAGGAGATGGGGTTGATCGAATAACCGATTTTCCCACCCGTACTCAAAATACGCGCTTTGACGTAGAGTTGCGGATACCAGCCTTGGATTTTGCATTATAAAATGCATTTTGAAACTCGTATAACAGCATAGGGAATAGCCCTACAGATTTGGTCCCATAGTGAAAAGTGAGCAGAATAACATGTTTTAACGGAATATAACTTTTTTTTTGTTTGGCACTTTCATAATTTAGCCCCAAATGAATGATCTCCTTTGAACTCTAAATGGGTTGAAATATAGGTTGTTATATAGGTTGATATTTGTACGGATCGAATGAAATTATTGTTAAGTGAAGAAAAGGATGCCGTTATGGTAGTTTCGCGTGTGCGAAAGAGTAAGGCGATGGACTGATCGAACGATGCCAGACAAACCGGTCTGTACTTGTTTCTGTTTGATAGTTGTTCATTTTGTTTTGATTTTTTTAATTTTTGATGTTCCGTATGTGATTCAGTATTCAGCCATTTTTAAGCCTGGAAAAGTATGAAAGGAAGTTCAAATAAATATGTACCTACAGCACGCGGAGACTAGTCTACCGCCTACCTACGTCACTGCCGTCGTCGCCGTAGACTTCGTCGAAAAGTTTATTCAAGTTGATGCGTACCTAAACTAGTCGACGAATTCAACTAGTTAATCGACTAGTCGATGAACGAAATTGGACGGTCTAGTTACCGCCAAATACGTCGACGTCTCATCTCTAGTTGTAACAGGTAAAATCACACATCTGTTCCGCCTGTTCCTGCTCCAAGTAAATAACAGTTCCAAAAACCTGTTACAAAATAATAGCCTGTTATTTCATGGTATGTGGGAACAGACAGACTATTGTGTGTTTTCTGTTACCACAGTTATAAAGTATAAACTTTTAACCTCTTTACTGTAACAATAATCTAACGTGGTACATGTATTTTACACGGTTTATAATAAGAATCATCAACTTTTTGTACAAGTGTTGATGTCATATTAATTTATGACTTGGCAGAAGAGGCTGGTGTTTCTGTTTACAGGGGATAATTTGCTTGTTGTATTGGCTTGCCCCCAGTGTTCCACACACACAGTTAAGATTGGTAAACTGGTTTACCAATTTTGTAACCTACTACTATTGTAATAAAGTTCCATTGATCGTGTTTACTGAAACTTTACTAGTTTGATCGAGTCCTTGACATTGACATTGACTTGACATTACTCGGGCCTATCAAATTGGACATGACATGTCATGTCACTGCTTGAGCCTTAGTATGAGCAGCACAGATGATATAAAAATAACGATATTCGTAACCGTTATAACGCGTATTATATAAACGTTACTAATTCTAAACTCTCGTTATTTTTTTGATATTTTAGCTACAGTAAATGAATACTAATATTAATTATTAATAATTTGTTTGTTATTATTATTTCGTTTATTCATTTTGTAAGCCCAGGTCCGCACGGGCAATTTTATTTAGTGCACTGAATTTTCAACGCGCTGGGACGAGCCAGCGTGCGTCCCAGCGCATATTTTTAGAATTTAGCCTATTCCAAAGCGTAGTAGGTACAGTGCCGACCAAAAGTCCATGAGCAATCTCACAAAGCAATAGACTGACGCTTCGGTTTGACTTACGACCTTCTTCTATAAGTTGTTACAATACTGTAGACACGCACATTACACACACACACTCACTTTGTCTGCAACCAATGACTAGTTCAATAATCATCATTCGTTTTTAGTTTCATTCGTCTTGTTCACATAAATATTAAAGTTTAGCAGGTAGACCACAAAAAACTAAGTAAATTATTTCGATTTCTGTGGGGTAGATGCAGTTTGTTACGAGTATTTAATTAATAGAACTTTGTTGGTTCGTGGATTATATTGGTGTGGTTATTATTATCAGTGTTGTGGTTATTATTATCAAAAAGCAGGCATAAAATATATTGAAGAGATCAGATCAGATCAGAGAATATTATTGCGCTGCGTAAAAGTGAAGTGAATATCTAATGAAACCGGACTAAGTGTGAGTGTTATCATTTATATATTTCATATTTTTCTAAACATAAATCTTAATCAAGGGTATTGTTGATAGAACAGAGGTATTGTTGAGACAGAAGATGCCTTTAAAATTTTAAATTCATTGTGAGGTTTAATTCGATTAGTGAATAATAAATAATAAGGTATTATGTGTAATAAAAACAATGTTTTTCTTTGTTCTAGAGAAATACTGTGAGGGTTAAGAGATATGAGGAAGGGGCTTATTATCGAGTAGCAGCGACATCAAATGGTGAATGAAACAAATGGTTTCATACAAACGAGATATTTTGCTGAATTATTAAAAACACGTCATTATGAACCGTTCGCCGTGCACTCTGAAGGCTTGCATCACTGAAGACCAGCTAGAAAACCGTTTTTGACCTTAAAATATTGACCGTACCAACAAACAACAGATTCGTTATTGCATGAATTTATGGTAACGAATTTTTTAAGCACGTTTCAATAGGGTGTTTGTCGTATTTCTTGCAGATATACCGAAATTGTTTAAAATATTATTTTAGTAATAGGTAGTATTATTTTAGGATTAAAATTTGAGGTTTAGTTTCAATCTTGTTTTCGTAAAGAAAATGAATACTTAAGCTTTAACCTAAATAACAACCAATATTTACTAAAGTCAAATAAAATGTAAAATAATTAATACAAATAAAATATAAACAAACTGCCCATATTTAACCTTAAAGTTACCTATTCTGTAAGTAGTTTTTTACATTTTAAGTAGTCTAATATTCTTATTTATTACTTAATTACTTCGACCATGATCAAAGCTTAATATTTATGGTGAAAAAATCATATTTCATCATTTAAATATGTCAAAATAATACAAACTGCTTCTAAGTTTCTTGACATCTATTTCACATCTTATTCAGCTAAAGTAATGATAAATAATTGTAGCACTTTATTAACTTATGTAAAATAAATATAACGAATAAACATATTTTTTTAATTTTGTTATCATATATCACGCATTTTTTATTCTAAAACCTTTATTGCAATAACAACATAAAAAAGCAGCAATATTTAAAAAATATTATTATCGAAAACAAAAATAATAATATTTGCAAAAAACCGCACTGTGTTTTACGAGATTAGAACCTGAGGCAGTTTGAATTCCATACCAACGCTTAACGCTTTCTGCTATCTGCACTTGTTAAGTTTCTATCGAATTTTAGCAATGCCATTAACTGGTCAAGTTCACGCGCATAGTGCGTGTGTGCTAGCATGTTTAAAGCGACGGAAATATATTGTTGTTTCGTGCTGTGGTGTGTGTATCGTGTTGCTTACACATACAAATGTACGAGCTATACCGCGTGTTCACAGCAATACGACTCTTAGCGTGCTCATGCACTTTTGAGCGCTTACTGTACCTATGGAGAAGAACTGGCAAGAAACTCCATGGAAATTCTTACCGGTAAGGGACCGTTGTTGCCAATACGCTACAAAGTGTTCCAATACCGTCAAGGACCGCTGTTGCCATTTGAAAGATAGCCGGGGAGGGCCAAAGGCTTTTGGTGGGCTGGGTTTCGGCGCAGGTCAAACTGCTGGAGCCCAGACCTCTGAGGTGCTTCCGTTGCCAGGTGGGCCACCACGTGGGGGCCAAATGCACCTCAGAAGTGGACCGCAGCGACCTCTGCTTCCGCTGTGGTCAGCCCGGTCACAAGGCCGTGTCGTGTAATGCCACGCCGCACTGTGTCGTATGTGCGGCGGCTGGAAAGCCGGCCGATCACCGGGCTGGGAGCAGGGTCTGCGCTCCACCCGCCGAGGCCAGAGGCAGGGGCAAGCGCTCCGCAACCATCGCCGTCACTGCCGCAGCCGCCGCCACTTCCACCGTGGCCGCTGCCGTGTCCACCGTCGTCATCACCGCCGCCGTTGCCGCCGCGGCAGGGCCCTCACAGGGGGCTCGGGGGGAGGAGGGGGTAGACATGGAATGCCCATAATGGCCCCATTACGCCTCCTCCAGGCGAACATCAACCACTGCGCCGCCGCTCAGGATCTGTTACTCCAGAGCATGGCGCAGTGGTCGATTAACATCGCCGTGGTCGCTGAGCCGTACTTTGTCCCGCCCAGGGATGACTGGGTGGAGGACCTGAGTGGCTCAGTGACCCTCATTTCGTCGGCCGCCACCGGTACTCCGTCCCTCTAGTCGGTCAAGAGAGGACGGGGTTGCGTTGCAGCACGGTTCGGGGAGATTGTCGTGGTGGGTGTTTACTTCTCCTGGAACTGAACTCTTGCCGAGTTCCACAACTCCCATGCGGAGTTACGAGTCGTCGTCGTCGGATTTGGTTCCCTCCCCGTGCTCGTGCTCGGGGACTTCAATGCCAAGAATCTGGCTTGGGGTTCCCGGTATACGGACACACGGGGCAGGATGGTGGAGGACTGGGCTCTGGAGACAGGCCTGGTCGTCCTAAACTGGGGTTCTGTCCCCACGTGCATGCGGATGCGGGGTGAATCGGTGGTGGACATTTCGTTCGCCAGCCCCGCTCTGTCGCCGCGTGTTATTGACTAGCGCGTCATGGAGGGGGTGGAGACCTATTGCTATCACCGGCACATCCGGTTTGACGTTTCCGCCCAGACCTCGAGCGCGCCGGTCCGACAGGCCCCGAGTGGTCCGAGGTGGGCGCTGAAGCAGCTGGATCGGGAGCATCTCCTGGAAGCCTCGATCGTGCAGGCCTGGGTGTCATCACCGGATAGGCCATCATGCGCGTGCGGGCCCTCACGACGGGGGATGCTGTGGCCCGGAGTGGGGTCGTCTTGGCAGTGTCTCTAGACATCGCCAATGCCTTCAACACCCTGCCCTGGACTTGCATCAGGGAGGCACTCCGGTATCACCGGATGCCGGAACCTACCTCTGTCGTGTGGTCGAGGCCTATCTGACGGACAGGGCCGTCATCTACCCCGGTCACCAGGGAGAGTGGAACCGGCAAGAGATGTCGTGCGGTGTCCCACAGGGTTCGGTCCTGGGGCCGCATCTGTGGGACATCGGATACGACTGGGTGCTGCGCGCCGACCTCCCTAGCGGCGTCAGCGTCATTTGTTACGCTGACGACACGTTGGTCCTGGCGCAGAGGAGGTCCTACCAGGCGGCGGCCGACTTAGCGACACGCGGGGTTGCGACAATCGTTGATAGGATCCGGCAGCTGGGACTCGAAGTGGCCCTGCACAAGTCCGAGGCCATGGGTTTTCTTGGTCCTCGGAATGCGCCCCCGTCGGGTTCCCAGGTAAGGGCGGGAGGGGTTCACATCGGTGTCGAGTCGACGATAAAGCATCTGGGACTCGTCCTCGACAGCCGGTGGAATTTCGTAGAACACTTCCGACGTTTGACTCCCAGACTGGAGCAGGCCGGGGCTGCCTTGAAGCGGCTCCTGCCCAATCTAGGGGATCCGAACGCCTCCTGCCGGAGGCTCTATGCGGGGATCGTGCGGTCCTTGGCCCTCTACGGGGCGTCGGTGTGGGCGCGTTCATTGAGGCTGCGGCCAACTCGTCGGTTGAACGCGTCCCAGAGGGTCATGGCCATTTGGCTGGCCCGGGGATACCACGGTCTCATGCGAGGCGGCGACCCTCCTTGCCGGACTACCGTCATGGGATCTGGAGGCAAAGGTCCTCGCGCACATCTGGGAGTGGCGCGAGGAGGCGAAACGCCGGGGCTTAACTCCGATGCCGCAAGAAATCGCAGCACAGCGGACAGAGCTCCGGCGGGATCTCATGGCGTCATGGAGAGTGCGATTGTCGCAACCCAGCGCTGGGCACGCCACAATTGCGGCGATAAGACCCCTCTTTGAGGAGTGGCTTGAGAGGCGCCACGGCGCCCTCACCTTCCGCCTGACGCAGGTCCTCACCGGACACGGCTGCTTCGGGAGGTTCCTGTTTAAGATAAGGCGGGAGGAAAAGCCCGAGTGTCACCATTGTGTGGATCGCCCGGAAGACACGGTGGTGCATACGGTGGAGGTCTGCCCGGCTTGGGCGGAGCATCGCCATGTCCTCCTGGAGGCGATCGGCGGCGGTGATCTCTCGTGTCCGGCTCTGGTTCAGGCCATGGTACGGAGCGAGAGGAAATGGCAGGCCGTCACCTCCTTCTGCGAAGCGGTAATGCTCGCGAAGGAGGAGGCGGAACGCGTGAGGGAGAGGCAAATTTCGCGCTCTCACGCCCCTAGCCGCCGCAAGAGGAGACGCCCGGGGCAGGAATTGCGAGCCGTTTTCCGGCCACCGTAGGCGCGGGCTTGCGGACGGTAAGCAATGGGTAGCTCGCCGTCCGATAAAGACCAAGCCCGGGTCGACGGCGCGTTGTGTTCCACGCGCGCCTCAAAGAGACGTCAGCAGAATTGACGGGGTCCGCTAGGGCCAATGCCTGCCGGGGCTGCGAATATGGGCCGAAAGGTAAATCGTGGCCCCCGGCAACAGGGCAACCGAAGGAACACGGGTGGGTTTTAGTCAGTAAGAGTCTGACACGCCCTCCCGCTCCAGAGCGGGAGAAGTTATTTGATAATTTCCCACCCAAAAAAAAAAAAAGGCATTACGTTGGTTCAAATTCACGCCAACCCGTGCTGGTTTTGTAAGTATTCGTTGTGAATCGTAACAAATTCAGTGTTAAAGCAGTATCATATTCTAAAACTTTAGGGGTCCCCATGTCACCTATTTATAGACCTACGATATTATTTACTAAAGAAAAAAATCGAATCTTTAAACTCGGGAGCTCCAACAGCATCTTGAAAATCCTAGTCAAAAAACACGTTTGTTGTCAGTGTAATAATTATAAATACCTACATTAAATTGGTTTCTTTTTCAATAAAGGAAAAGGAATTGTCCAAGGAAATACTCCTTGGACAAATAATCGATATTTATTATGTCAATCACTGGCATTTCAATGACAAGATAAATTAAGATTAAATTTAAAAAAAAACTTTAAAAAAAAAAACTAAAAGGAAAAATAACTTATATTTCGGAAGTCGGTGTCTTTGGTTTTGTATTTTCGTTATTTGCCACTGACTTCCGAAATATAAGTTAGGTATTTTTCACTTTGTAGTTTTTTTAGAAGTCGGTTGTGTCTCTTTGTAAAAAAAAAACTCGCTTTTTAGTGGGTCAGTTTGTAACTTATCTAAGTTACAATAGCCTAATGTCAACTACTCATCACCTTTTACAAAATATTGCTTATCCCGATGCAGTTAAGGAGAATTCCTCAACGGTACTTCACCATCAGCTCCACTTCAACATTTGCATTGTGACGAGCATAGATTTCTTGGCAACCATATTAAAGGAATCGAGTCGCAACCCGTGAAATTCTAATTATAGAGTAGTTCCAGTGGCCATCTGTGGTCTTCATCATCAGTTCCACTTCACCAAATGGTGCTTTTCGAGAGCAACTGCATGAGTTACTATAAAAATACCCAAGTCGTTATAGATGTGCCTATAATATTTGAAGAATTCCCTCGATTTCTCCAGGATCCCACCATCAGATCTTAACCTGCTGACAATGGGACCACCTTGGAAGTATACCTTTTGAAACAAATAAAACAATTTTGAAAATCCGTCTGTTCAAGTTCAGGTTGAGGTAATAACTGTGACTGTATTATAAAAAGATATTAATAGGTGGTTCACAATTAGGTATAGCAACCTAAGTACTGCTCTAAAGGTATGACCAAGCGCGGTTGTGTCGGACGCTGCACTGATGATGCTGTCGCCTCCCGGTCCCCCGCCGCCGCCGCCCGCGCCGTGCAGTATCGCTCGTTGACGACGTCGTAGTGTGTTCCTTGGATTTGGATGTATGTATGCGAACACCGTCTATATTTGACGGAGTTATGCCTGAACATACATTTAAAAAAAAAACATCCGAATTGATAACCTCTTCCATTTAGAAGCCGGTTAATAAAAAGAGTCTGACGTGGTGACATTTGGAACTAAATATTTAACATAAGTTATGCATATGCAGACCTATGATGAGAGCACTACTTTGCCGACAAGTGCTAGTAAGTTTTGAGTCACCCACAAGCAGCGTTTTAAGTATTTATTTAAATTCTTTCACTCATTTCCCATTCGAAGTGACCTAAGTGCGACAGTGGCGCCCTTATTTTTCCAATCTCTTTTTTGCCAAGCTGTACCTACAGCTTAAACTATTTATCTGCTCATTAAATAAGGTGTCCTTTGTTTGGTTATGAATAGTCTTGATCCAGAGCGATCTAATAGTTATTCCTTTTGTAACTCATTCCAAACTGGCATTGGTTTGCCGGCATAAAAACCAGCTGCTCCATACATTTATTATGCCCGCATAACTCTACCAAATGTAGGGCTCTGAGTTTTTCACTATATCAAAAGGTATTTACAAGGCTGATGTAAAGGGAAAGGCCAGGCGGGGACGCCCTAGGAGGACATATACTGACCTTATTGGTGATGTTCTTCAGAAAGGCCAGGTGCGTAGTACTCGCAACCGGCGTGCGTGTATGACCAGATGTATGAACGTAAACGAGGCAAAAGGAGTATAAAAGGATCGTAGCAGGTGGCGTTCTGTAGTTTCTGCCTACCCCCATGGGAAGAAGGCGTGAGTTTATGTTTGTGTATGTGTGTATCAAGTTTGGTCCCATTGTAAAAGTACTTCGTATTATAGAGTACGATGACACCAACTCAAATTTTCGGTTGCCAGCCTTTGTCCTACAGTAGGGGAATTACAAGGTTATTGAATAAAACAGCAAAAAGTAGGTCCTATGTAATGTATAATTTGAAAAAACAAATGAATAGGTAAATACATGAAACTCTTGAAACTATTCAGCAAAACTGCTTGAACGATGAAGCTACGTAATACATAATAATTTATAATAATAATTATTTTTTATATTTTGACATGATTTTTTAATGATTTTTAAAAAAATATTTTAAAATGTTAATGATATGTACATAAATGAATTAAAGCATAATAATAAGTTTATAACAATAATTGTTTACAATGACACAATAATAATTTTATTAATTAATTACTAATAAATGTCTTTTAAGCTATATTTTCTCGTTACAAATTAATTAGACATCTGTAGCCGAACTAGGCGAAAGCTTGTGTTTCGGCTATCAGCGCCAAACCCCTCAAATAATAAAACTTAAAAATAGCCATCAAGAAGAAATCTTAACATTTTATAAAATAAAAAAATTGTGATAATACATTAGTTCCGATACAACAAAATAAAATGATATTTAAATCACTGAAGGCATTATTTTCATAATTTTCTAATAAACTAAAATCAAAACTCAAATTAAACATTAAATCTGTTAAAAAATACAACAGACGTGGATATATTTAGCAACCTGTTCCGCTTAGCTATTTCTAAAGGGCCTTATAAAACCCTGAAAGTTTTTTTATGGCTCTTTAGAAATAGCTAAGCACGGCGCCACAGCGAGCGCTGAACGTAGAGCGCGCGTTCAGCGCTCGGTGTCAACACGCCGTGTTCAGGTTCGCGACAAGTCAATCGTCATTCTGAGGATGCCTCGTTGAGAGGTGAAACACGTGTTGATTTCTTTCAGGGTTTTTTATGGCACTTTAGAAATAGCTAAGCAGAACAGGCTACTAAATATATCCACGTCTATTGTATTTTATAATGGATTTCCGCAAAGTCACGCCTGAATCAATTAAGTATATTAAATTTGTTTGAATGGATAGTATGTAAGAGTCCTTTCTTTATATAATATTATATTATAATGTGCGTGCGTGAATGTGAGAGGGTGTGTGTTTGTTGTAAGTGGACAATCACTGTGGTATGTGTAGTATCAATTCAGTGTCTCCGTAAATCAGTTTTTGTAACAATTTATGTTTCTACGCATATATTGATTCAACTATTCTGTAAATCGATTAGGTGGTCGCTCGAGAAATGATGTTTCAAGATAATGGGCCTTCGCGGTGCCGATGTTTCGAGCTTATAGTTATTCGTGATTTAGATGCATCGAGGTAGTGAACTGTCGCGCTCATAATTTAACGATTTCAAGAACTATCGAGTTAACGTTTTCGAGCAAGTATTATTCGATCTCACGTCATTCGATTTCAAGTAGGTAACCCGTTTAAAAGTACTTACTTTGAGTACTGCACTTTGGGCGATCTCAAGACTCTTTAACGTTGTTTTTGAGGCGCCTCCCCGGGAGGAAATACAGTAAGATAAAAGTGACTAACAGAGAGCATAATAGGTAAATCTGTTTCAGCAGTTGTGGATAAGCGACACACTGTAAATAAAAAAAAAAAAAAAAATAATTTGCGGATTCTTCCACATAGGAGTTTTATGTGTTCTTTAAAGTTAAGACTGCTGTCAATCCTTACACCTAGATATTTAATCGTCTGCACACGTTCTAGTGAAAGGCACGAGCAAAATAGATTTCGGTTGACACTCGTGTGAGACGATTTTCTGGCTCCTAGTGACTTACATTCCTAATGCCAAAACAGACAAATTTCGTCTTGTCTACAATGCGTCTTAAAATGCGCAAATGTTTCAAAATGTATTGTACCTACATTAGTTTATTCCTCTAATTCGTCGAGGGGTAACCCTTTAAAATCATTGTAATAATGCATTTGCACCTCGTGAGATGGATGTGATTTTATTTTATTACGTATTTCTGTTCGTATTCTTTTCAACGAATCTGAAACATTAAAATATTTGATGGTTGCCCGAGAAACTACTATATAACTAGGTATGAAATCAGGATCGTTCAGCATGTGTTTTAGTATTTCTTGTTCAAACTCAGATTCATAGGGAAACATGTCCCTCATTTCATGTAAAGCGTCCGCAAACAGAAAACATATTGAAGGAAAATATTGCTCCGTGTCTTCTTTTAAACACTTAACAATTCGTGAACCTAAGGCAGGACATATGGCGACATTAATTTCATTCCATATCTTTTCTTTTTCATCTGTCAACCACGTGTTTCCCATTTCAGAAATATGTTGGTCCATTAATTTAGTGTATTCTGTTACTAGCTTCCAACTAGTGTACAGAACATAGTTTTCTAACAATTGCATATTCTTTTCCATTTTAATCTTAATCTCTGTAAACAATTTAGCGGGGGCAGTTCTTCTACTCAAAGTAAAGTCTTCGCAATACCTAAGCAAATATTGAATAAATTCATTGAAATTGTTTTGAACGTAATAAACATCGTGATTTGTTTTATGCCATGAAATAAAAGCTTCTTCCATTGCTGGATCCACTATCCTTCTAAATCGACGAAGTTGATCGTCCTCAGATTTACCCCACAATACATAACGCCCAAATAAATCTATGAATTCGCTGTTCTTCATACAAAATTTTGTTCCTGCAGGTGACAACAATTTATCAGTAACAAACTCGTCATTGAATGATTCTACTAAGTTTGGAGTATTTCGAGCACGTGACACTAATGTACTCACAAGACTGTCGACTGTCGACTGTCTGTGACTATCGGGCACCGAAGTTAAATACGCGTAACTCTTCATGTAAAATTCTGCTTGCACGCTAAGGGGAACTTTTTCAACTTCACCTAAACATTTAAGTATTGTTTTATTTGCCCGTGAAGGTAATTTATCGATAAACATACTTAGTGAAGTCCATAGTTCTTTTTCAACGGTTGTATTTTTAACCTTACATATATAACCGAAAGTGTTCCTAAAAATAACGGTTCTGACTGTAGAATTAGTTGTATTGTTCCAAATATTCGTGATGAATGTTTTTAATTCACTTGGTTTAAGCTTTGAAAACGCTACATGAATTCCTAATTTCAGTAGAGAGACAGGTGCTTCTAATAATTTCGTCAGATGTTTACTGCTTTCACCTTGATTCAATTTGGACATAATGGCGTTAAGTGATGGTACCGCATATTGCAGATAATCTCCTTTAGAATACAATAAAACAGTTTCTAAGGGAATCAGTGGTCTGGCTACGTGTAAGTGTTGTGCGATATTTTTCCTTACGGTAATTTCGATCTGATCAGTCTCGCCCCAGTTTATCTTAAAACTGTCCGGAGCATGTTTTTTTGCCATGTCAATTATTTGATTTTGGGAAAGAAGCATGAAGAGACCCTTAACAACGGCTTTTTGTCCAGTAGGTTTGTTTATATTTAGGAAGTAGGCGTCGGTCCAGTGCTGGGCGAGTGAGTGCGGCCAGTAGATGCGCAGCTTGGCGAGCAGACGACGCAACGAGACGGCGTCGTTAGTTCGCAAGGTGTCTATTTCTTTCTCGTGGCGCGTCAGCAGCTGCGGCTTGTGCTTCAGCGCATTCATACACGTTTCCTCGTCCAGACATAGTGACAACGACTCCTCAAACATGTGCTTCCGCCATGATTTGTTTACGTTGTACAAACAAGACATGTCTGTTTTCCACATGTTCACTTGTCTTATCTTAATTACCTGCTGAATTTTCTTAAGTATGAATGGATATTCACTTATATCTTTTTGCCAATCTGTTATCAAAGTCAAGGCATTCTCTAATTGAACTATAGTCTCACTGAAATCGGAGTCATTTGCAATGTTTTCAAATTTAATCTTTTTCAGTGCGGAATCAAATAAATAAGTAAACAGTTTTCTTTTTTGTTCTTGATTTAGTTTACTTTGGACTTTTTCAAAAGTATTAAATGTCATCTTTTCTTCTACAATTTTCGGCACAGGTTCGTCGTGCAAAACTTTATATAAGACTATAGATTCTAGACACATTTGTACATCGTTTTCTGATTCGATGTACACTTCCATGCTGTGGAACAACTGATCCAAAACGTTCCAAGTGTCAGCGTCGAAATCGTGAGTAGATATTTGTGAAAGCAGATGATTCACGAACTGAATCTTAAATTTGAACGGTTCATTAATATGTCGTTCATAAAAAAAATGGAGCAACGTTTTAATATGCTGCGGCTTTCCTTTTGCACATGTGATCAAAACTGAGAGCATGGCAAATCGTGAACGGGGTGAGTTCTCTGCAAGTATAAGCTTCTTTAGTTCTGGCAAAGCAACATTAAATGGAAAGTACTCATACCAATGGTAGAACATTAAGTCCATGGTGTAGATATCTTTTTCGTTTTCCGAACGCAGAAAAGTTAGATCAGTTCTGTCGATAAAAGTTTGCTTTATGAATTCTTGCTTTTCTTCTTTCGGCATGTTTTTAACGAAATGTCTCAATTTATTAAATTCGCAAAAATGTTGGCCCTGTTCTTTTATTTGTTTAAATAGAAAAGGTTTTATTTCTTTCTTTTCCAAATATTTTGCTACTACGGACAGGTCAGTTTTGCCAGAGTACAACTCAGCAAAATTGTCTAATATTCTTTGCGGACACGTTTTCATAAGTTTCTCTGTTTTCTTCTTTCCCAATTCTGGTAAGCTACTGTATTCTCTGTCTTCCAATAAGTTTAATACGTCAGCCGTGTGAGACTTTAATAAAAATAAAATTTCCTTTTTCGCATGGTAGAAGTTGCACTCTTCAACGCGCGTATAGAATTTAAGAAAATGAGCAGATCTTCTGCACAAACGTTTAAAAAGAGTTAGTGGAATGCGGCGTTCGATTGTTATAACATTTTCGATGAAAGGAATGGAGCAGTTTTGTAACCATTTGTAAGCACTGTCGGTTTCTTTCAGGTATTCATAAAAGGCTTCGACTCGACTTTCGTCTTTCAGATTGAGTCTAATGTGAAGCATGAGTTTGTTAAATGTTTTGGTGTTCATGCTTGGTAATAGTTGTGTGTGTAGGTACTCTGGGTTGATGATGTTTGCGTACTGCTACTCGGTGATTAGCCACGTGGATTTTTTAATAGCTGTCGCCGCATACAGCATGTCGTTAGATTTCATTACTTCGATGATATAGTCTACATTTCTGGTTTTACTGGCGATGTCTATTTTCAGAAGGTTGTCTATGTCGCTGTCATCGCCACTAATGTTACATAATTCATAATGTTTATTAGCAACCGCATCTTGGACGAGCTTGTTGTAGTGTTGGCGCTTTTCGCCGAGTGTGTCTCCTTCTAGCGTCACCGGCGGCATTGTGATGAGCTGGAAATTAAATATGAATATTGTTAACTACATTCGTTAAAAGTATCCTCACAAAATGCTTGATTAGTGGAGAACATAGTGATTCTGAATGTTTTGAATACATTCATGTTTATCGCTGTTTATGGTTACTTATTGGTAAACTTAATTGATCGGCTAGTTTTTAGATTGATCGACTCGGGGCAGCTTACCACAAGCAAAAACAAATGAGTACATAAGAATGTCAAGGAAACGTAAGATTTTCAATCGTCAAACAGGACTTCAACATTTGCCAACGATCTTAGGCTTCCTATAGATGACGCCGGAGCCGAACCGGCGCCAAATCGCAAGATGATAAAAATTTAGACGCGCGGCGGTGCGGCGCTTGGGCGATATTAAGTCGTGTACAAACATGCGGTCCATCGCCGGTGCGGCTCCGGGCAGAGTCATGTACAGGAAGCCTAAGGGTAAAGGCTCCTTCAAACAGGCGCGACACAAAGACACCGCTCGTCGCGCGACGAGCGGTGCCTTTGTGTCGCGTCGCGTGTCGCGCCTCTTTGTAGGAGCCATAATATGAAGACGACGCGGACGTTGGTACGACCGTAGGTACACGGTCGAAAGAAAACATCACCTTTAGGTACAATTTGTAGGATCCTGTTTCTTATAAGGATCAATCGGACCACTAAGTTTGAGTACCTACTAGAAAAGTCAGAAAATCAAAAATCTTTTTAGACACATTTCGTAGGAAATGAGACTCCCATCTTACTTTTTTACTATGGACAGACTGGCCACTACAATACAAACTTGCCGAATTTTTTTGGAAAACTTGTTGCGAAGTCTAGTGATTTGCCACGAATCTTTAATTTATTTGAAAAATCCCTTTCCGCTTTATACAAGACAAATAATTCGACTGTTCAAATCACAAATTATTTTGTTTAAATTCTGTTTCCCTTTCTCACAACGAATGAACAAAATTGATCAAAATCAATCGATTTCGTTCACGGACTCTTAAGTATAACTTTTGAACATAATTTAGATACTTACTTAGTTTATTGCTTGGGCCCACACTCAAAATTCATTTATTTACGTTACACGTCCGTGTTTGGGTCACAGAAATTCATATGTGTACCAAATGTCAACTTTATTGGTGGTTCATTAGATTCGGAGCATATTGGCTGTGACAGACGGACAGACAGACACACGAGTGATCCTATAAGGGTTTCGTTTTATCATTCGGACGTACGGAACCCTAAACATATTGGTAGGTTTTTTGTTGTGATGTGTTTTACTAATATTATTTTATAAACCTTATGAAGTTCTGATCCATCGAGAGTTTTGATTAAATTATGATTGATCTTGATAAAGATAATGAAACTGATAATAAAATATGACACTACTGAGTCACTAAATATACAGGCAAATATTTAACTCTTACTTAATGTAAGTAAAACATCATAATTTTTTAATTTTTAATACTAACAATACGAAAGTAACTCTGTCTGTCTGTCTGTTACCTTCTCACGCCTAAATGGCTGGACATAGGATACCTACTTTTTATACCGGTAGTACGTTCCCGTCGGATAATTTCCGAACTCCACACGGACGAAGCTGCGAGCAAAGGCTAGTCTCTCATGAATTAATGATAATATTCGTGATATATCTTACCGGTTAATAGGTACCTACTTATTACTGGTATTCAACTGCATCCGGTAAGACTGGAAGCCGACCACAACATAGTTGGGAAAAGGCTATCAGATGATGACTCAATAGTACTTCGAAACAATTAGGTACCTCTGTTAATTTAATAGTGTTGCTCTGGAAAAGGATGCCTGGAAGGATTTGGGGGAGGCCTTTGCTCAGTAGAACAGTAAAGGCTTACTTAATAATAATAGTGTACCAATGATTATTGACATAACAGTCCCGCATGACGGCAACCTCGTGAAAGCCGAGAAAGACAAACAAATCAAGTATCTTGACTTGGCTCGCGAGATTGTCGACATGTGGGATGTGGACTCAGCGATCATTGTACCTATAGTCGTATCAGCCAATGGCTTAATTGCCAAGAGCCTCAACCAACACCTAAGGAGGCTCTCGTTGGGCAGCTGGATCAAGGGCTTGATTCAGAAAGCGGTACTCCTGGACACGGCTCGCATTGTCAGGAGGTTCCTCTCTGGAGCCCTGACCGCCCGGTAGCTTGGACCCTGTTCCCGATACCGGTGGGCTACTATTTTTTATATTTTAGAATGTTTTTATATTTTCTTTATTCTAATATTTAAAAATATAATTTATAAGTACTTAAATGAAATAAAAGAATAATAATACTCGTAGTAGTACAAGCGCGGATTCAGGACTTATTTCTGGGAGGGGCACACAGGTCAGGCAGATAAGAATTGTCCTCCATATCTTAATTGCATAATGCTGTTTTCAGGATTAATTCTTTTTCAATGAAGATTAGTAGCCTACTTCTTCTAGCGTTCATCATTGAAGCAATTTCTTGATAGATATGCATTCAAGCCAGTCCGTTCAGACAATTCGATTTCATTTTAATAAGACCGTTTGGGTGGGGGGGGGGGGGGCACGTGCCCCTGTGCCCCCCCTGGATCCTCCCTTGATAGTGTATACAGCGTACGGGGACAATGTTTTGTCTGCCTCATTCCATATAAAATTGTTTAAGGGGCTTTTCCGACATCGTTTCGACCTCTCGTAGACTTCCAAAGGACGATCAATCACAATATGTTTCATTTTGACAGTTCAACAACATTCATTGCGTTATTTACATTGTTGAGCAGACAAATTTTTCGAACATACTAAGCAATGGATTAGCAATATCCTTCAAAATGATTCAGATTGTGATTGATCGTGTGTTACCTACGCAATTAGGGTGCGGCCCCATGATCCCAAAATAATTCAACACAATCCAAATAAAAACCAAGACAGAGCGCTGCGAACAATAAAATGAAGCATGCCAAAACTACACCTCCGCTCTGAGCATACACGCTCACACGCACACATTTACAATAAAACTACAATCAAACTACACCTCACTAAGAGCACACATGTTTACGAAACCGGCTTCACGTCACTGTTGACAGCACTATGTCTTGGTATTTTATTTGGTCTGAGTATCAACCCAAATCTTTTTGTAACATACTTTCGATAGCCAATATGTTATCAATTTATCATCTTATCAATTTACTTAGATAAATCATGAATGTATTTTCATTCGTTATTCGTTCGCATATCTACGGATGGCCTTGTCGTACCTACACCGCTTTGCGCTGTGCCATGACGTCATACAAACAAAACACTTAAAACACAGTATTAAATATCGTATTACTTACCTCAGCTTTTTAGATGTTTTACCAAAGAGACACCACACAGAACTGGCTTTAAGTTTCCTCACATTAGCGAATATCGAAGATAAGGTGTTATATTGTGCAATACAATGAAAATATGAGTCATGAAAAGCCGGTGTGTGTATGCGGCGAAGTACAAAACACTAGGTAGGTACGTAGGCTAAGCAGATAGGTTCGTATTTTCCTCTATGGATAGGTCCCCACTGTTCACGAAGTTGTGAAAGTTGAAAAGCTTAGTTTGTCTATTAAGTAATGAATCGTGTTTGAGTAACAAGACAGATACCATATCGAGTAACGTAACTAGTTATAACGCGTTATAAGAACAGTTGTTAAACGAATATTTTACAAATAACTACAATGCCAAACGTGTACGAACAGTGTAGTAGGTAGGTACGTAGGCTAAGCAGATAGGTCCGTATTTTCCTCTATGGATAGGTCCCCCACTGTTCACGTAGTTGTGAAAGTTGTTTTTTTTTTTTTTCGATTGGGCATCTCATAGCTGGTCTCTACCGACCGCGGCTATTGAACCTGACAATCCTGTGGATGCATTAAGCTAGGGGTGGGTCGTTACGTGATTTTTGTGAAACGTAACGTAACTAGTGACTTCGAGGACGTCACCGGTTTTGAAAACTAGTGATTTTAGTAACTAGTTATTTTTCAAATTCTATTCTCATTGAAGTGTTACTGTTATTTGCGAAACGAAAATGTAAATGGTTATCTACGTAATACGTTACATAACACAAGCTTGTTTCGTTTCACTCTTTTCATTCGATCACTGCATTGTGATGGAACTAGTTACAAAAATCACGTGTTTGTGTGTGACTCGAAACTAGTTATTCCGTTACATGCCCCGTAGCCAGTTATTGTAACTAGTGACGTTAAATAACGCCCATACCTACATTAAGCTACTACACTTATTGCTTCCAGCCAGGGCACACATACAAACTAAGCTAAAAAACTTAGGATGAACAAACGCTAAGGGCACACCCTGCGGGGTACGGGCCTCGGCTTAGGGCGTTATCCGGAGGGAGGACATCAAAGATGGGACGGGCTGGAAGTGACAGTTGCATTTTTTTTTTTTTTTTCGGAATGGCATCTCACAGCTGGTTTTGAGAAACCGTCACTGTTTAACCGGTCAATCCTGTGGCTGCCTCAAGCTACTACACTCAAAGCCTCCAGCCAGGGCACATATATAAAACTAAGCTAAAAAGCTTAGGATGAACGCGCACTAAGGGCACCCCCTGCGGGGTTCGAGCCTCGGCTTAGGGCGTTATCCGGAGGGAGGACATCAAAAGATGGGACGGGTTGGGAAAGTTGAAAGCTCAGTTTGTCTATTAAGTACCTAATGAGTCGTGTTTGAGTGACAAGACAGATACCATATCGAGTAACGTAACTAGTTATAACGCGTTATAAGAACAGTTGTTAAACGAATATTTTACAAATAACTACAATGCCGAACGTGTACGAACAGTGTAGTCGGTAGGAGTCCGACATACCTAACCCTCCGTTCTCCCAAGACGGAGTGTATCCACGAGGATTTTACCAAGGAAAAAAAAACAATACAAGAGGTGTATTTTGAAACAATGATAGTTAGGTATAAATTTTTTTTTCGTGTCCCGACTTAGTATTGTGTCGCATACAATATTAGAACGTTATCTTCATTTGTATTTTTCAGTTCTTTAAATACAGGATGTCGCTGGAAGTATGGATCAAATCAAAAAGGGGCTTGGGCAAGGTCATCTCGAAACTTTTTAACGCTGAGAATGTCGGTGCAAATTTATGCGGTTCAAAAGTTATGACAGTTTAGACCTTGTATTGTCAGGACGTTTTAGAAGAGTGGGCCTTTCTTGTGGTAATACTTTTACGCAGTTAGAAAACATGCGTTCAATAAGAAAAATACCTGCAAAGGCTTTGGTCTGGAAAAAAATTTACTCAATTTTCGAGCGATTTTCATGGGAATAAGTTACACTAGCGAAAATTTACCACGTGCTGGAAAAACTTGCCCAAGTCATAGAGATTCTTTGGAGGTATAAATCAATGGGATATTCACAATGGTTTTAAAAGTTAGGGAATTTTATTAACAAGGTGTTCGTTCATTTCAAATTTTCTTTCTTTTTTCAGCTTAATTAACCATTTTGTTATTGTTTATGAAAGAAAGAAGAAAGAAAGAAAAACTAGTTTTTTTTGGCACCGAAACACGTGCATAAAAGAAGAGAACAATAAAATATGCAGCAACAGAAATATGCAGCAGCTGCTGGCACGTCATGACTGTGACAAGAAGGCTTCCACTCAGCATGATGCTGTGCTATGGGGACCCACAGCACAGCGCTGATTTTCAGTGGTCACCCGTTTATGACCCAACTTGTTCTTTTATTTCCCTCCTCCTGCACATTCCTAGCTACTCTAGCTAGCTAGGGCAAATAACATGACTCATGAGATAGAAAAGTTTACCGAAAAAAAAAACCTAAGCCACATCACAGTTGTGTTCACATAGGCAACCAATGCCTAGGCAATGGTTTCAGTCCCTAGGGACTGAAATTTAATCGATAGTTAAGCTGAAATTAATGAAAATTTTAAACTTAGACAAAAACAATTATGTAAAAGTACGACCTTCTTGTTAATATAAAGTTCTCTAACTTTTTAACTAATAAGAATAACCCGGTGATTTATACCTCCAAAGAATCTCTATGACTTGGGAAAGTTTTTCTAGCACGTGGTAAATTTTCGCTAGTACCTATAACTTTTTCTCATGAAAATCACTCGATAGTTTAGTAAAATTTTTGCCAAACCGAAGCATTTGCAGTAAATGTTTTTTCTTATTGGATATAAATGTCTTCTTGCTGCGTAAAAGTATTTCCACTGAAAAGGCCCACTCCACTACAACGTACTGATTTTTTTTTGTAATTAATAGCCCTGATTATTTTTTTTGAGCACTGGAGCTTGTTTTTTTGATCATTGAAAAAAAAACAAAAATTGGTCATAACTTTTGAAAGGTAAAAATTGCACTGACATTCTCAGGATTAAGAAATTTTGAAATGACCTTGCCCAAGCCTCTATTCGATTTGATCCGTACTTCCAGGGACACCCTGTATACGGGGTGGTGTAATAATGTCAAAATCACCAATAAAAATGTCAATATCACTAATAAGACAACCAAATATGCAATAATTAATTAAACATCATTTCAAGGCACGATTTGACGGTAATACCTGTGTCCTGGTCCAGTGCCTGAGTATTAGACCTTCCACCCTATTGGCAACAGTGACCAAGAGGCTCTTGGCACTCTCGCACCCGCCGCATCAGGGAGGCGACACGCTTTCGCATGATTGCATAAAAGTCGTCTATACGTGCCTCTGCGAATATCCCTGATGCACTACAGTGTCGTGGCAACCCCAACAGCGCCCTGTATGCGTTGTTGTACCGGATACGTAAGGCGTTGTGAGCCTTTTGCGTGTAATCGATCCATAGACCGCAGGTGTAAAAAGATTGGCAATATGCCCTAAATAGTTTTTG
Source organism: Agrochola litura (assembly GCA_949152395.1). NCBI lineage: Eukaryota > Metazoa > Arthropoda > Insecta > Lepidoptera > Noctuidae > Agrochola > Agrochola litura. Next base: position 9,619,538 of record OX424511.1, read on the forward strand.
CACCCTTCGAGCACTGCAAACCTACGGATCAACATATTGCTCCGGACTGACAGAGCCCTACGATCCCTCTCCATGTCAACATTGTCCGCCTGCGTTGCGGTGATCCAATGCCTCAGATATTTAAAAGAATTTACCCACTCTATCTGAAGTATTTGATTTATCTGAAGTCCGAAGAGAGGGGGAGGACTCGATAATCCTCAAATCCGGGATCTTGCTCTATTCTTAATTTCTTAATTTTTTATACGGTATTAATACCGGTATTGAAAAAATTCGGTATTCGAAACTCCTAAATGGGACCACCTCGGAAGTAGGATACCTTTTGAAACAAAAAAAATAATTTTGTAAATCCGTCTATTATGATGGAGTTATACATACATAAAACCCGAACATACATAAAAAAAATTATATAAACATCCGAATTGACAACCTCCTCCTTTTAGAAGTCGGTTAATAAAAAGAGTCTGACGTGGTGACACTAGGAACTAAATATTTTACTTAAGTAATGCAGACCTATGATGATGGCACCAGTTTGCCGACAAGTGCTAGTAAGTTTTGAGTCACCCACAAGCAGCGATTTTAAGTATATATTTAAATTCTTTCACTCGTTTCCTATTCGAAGTGACCTAAGTGTGACAGTGGCGCCCTTATTTTTCCAAACTCTTTATTGCCAAGCTGTACAGCTTAAACTATATATCTGCTCCTTAAATAAGGTGTCTTTTGATTGGTTGTGAATAGTCTTGATCCAGAGCGATCTAATAGTTATTTCTTTTGTAACTCATTCCAAACTGGCATTGGTTTGCCGGCATAAAAACCAGCTGCTCCATGCCCGCTTAACTCTACAAAATGTAGGGCTCTGATTTTTTTTCACGATATCAAGTTTGGTCCCATTGTAAAAGTTGTTCATAATAACGAGTATGATGAGTTGATGACACTTATTCAGAGTTTCAGTTACCTACACCTTGCACGCCTTTGTCCTACAGTAGGGAAATTACAAGGGTATTTTAAATAAAATAGCAAAAAGTAGGTAATGTGTGATGTATAATTAAAAAAAACAAATGAATAGGTAAATACATAAAACTCTTGAAACTATTCAGCAAAACTGCTTGAACGATGAACTTACGACAAGGACATAATCTATATACAAAATTCTCGTGTCACAATGTTAGTTACAGCAAAACAGCAAACAGCAAAAACCGAAACAGCTTGATCGATTTTTATGAAATTTTATATGTATATTCGGCAGGTCTGAGAATCAGTTGTAATCTATTTTTCATACCCCTAAGTGATAAGGGTGGTCCACCCCAAACATTTACAGGGCAAAACAACGTTTGCTAGGTCAGCTAGTAATTTATATTATATGCGCACATGTTTCAAAATGTATTGATTGCACCATTTGCGCCTACTTATTTTATTCCACTTATTCGTCAAGGGGCAATCCTTTAAAATCATTGTAATAATGCATTTGCACCTCGTGAGATGGATGTGATTTTATTTTATTACGTATTTCTGTTCGTATTCTTTTCAACGAATCTGAAACATTAAAGTCTTTGATGGTCGCCCGAGAAACTACTACATAACTAGGTGTGAAATCAGGATCGGTCAGCATGTGTTTTAGTATTTCTTGTTTAAACTCGGATTCGTGGAAAAATATGCCGTCCGTCATTTCATGTAAAGCGTCTCTAAACAGTAAACATATTGAAGGAAAATATGGCTCCGTGTCTTCTTTTAAACACTTAACAATTCGTGAACCTAAGGCAGGAAATATTGCAAAATTAATTTCATCCCACATCTTTTCTTTTTCACCTGTCAACCACGTGTTTCCCATTTCAGAAACATGTTGTTCCATTAATTTAGCGTATTCTGTTGCTAGCTTCCAACTAGTGTACAGAACATAGTTTTCTAGCAATTGCATATTCTTTTCCATTTTAATCTTAATCTCTGTAAACAATTTAGCGGGGGTAGTTCTTCTACTCAAAATAAAGTGTTTGTAATTCCTAAGCAAATATTGAATAAATTCATTGAAATTGTTTTGAACGTAATAAACATCGTGTTTTATTTTACGCCATGAAAGAAAAGCTTCTTCCATTGCTGGATCCACTACCCTTCTAAATCGCTGAAGCTGATTTTCCTCAGATTTACCCCACAATACATAACGCCCAAATAAATCTATGAATTCGCTGTCCTGCATACAAAATTTTGTTCCTGCAGGTGACAACAATTTATCAGTAACAAACTCGTCATTGAATGATTCTACTAAGTTTGGAGTATATCGAGCATGTGTCACTAATGTACTCACAAGACGGTCGCACACGGTGCTATCGGGCACCGAAGTTAAATACGCGTAACTCTTCATGTAAAATTCTGCTTGCACGCTAAGGGGAACTTTATAAACTTTACCTAAACATTTAAGTATTGTTTTATTTGCCCGTGAAGGTAATTTATCGATAAACATACTTAGTGATGTCCATAGTTCTTTTTCAACGGTTGTATTTTTAACGTTACATATATAACCGAAAGTGTTCCTAAAAATAACGGTTCTGACTGTAGAATTAGTTGTATTGTTCCAAATATTCGTGATAAATGTTTTTAATTCACAAGGTTTAAGCTTTGAAAACGCTACATGAATTCCTAATTTCCGTAGAGAGACAGGTGCTTCTAATAATTTTGTCACTTGTTTACTGCTTTCAACTTGATTCAATTTGGACATAATGGCGTTAAGTGATGGTACAGCAAATTGCAAGTAATCTCCTTTAGAATACAATAAAACAGTTTCTAAGGGAATCAGTGGTCTGGCTACGTGTAAGTGTTGTGCGATATTTTTCCTTACACTAATTTCAATCTGATCAGTCTTGTCCCAGTTTATCTTAAAACTGTCCGGAGCATGTTTTTTTGCCATGTCAATTATTTGATTTTGGGAAAGAAGCATGAAGAGACCCTTAACAACGGCTTTTTGTCCAGTTGGTTTGTTTAGATTTAGTAAGTAAGCGTCGGTCCAGTGCTGGGCGAGTGAGTGCGGCCAGTATATGCGCAGCTTGGCGAGCAGACGTCGTAGCGAGACAGCGTCGTTAGTTCGCAAGGTGTCCATTTTTTTGTCGTGTCGCGTCAGCAGCTGCGGCTTGTGCTTCAGCGCGTTCAAACACGTTTCCTCACCCAGACACAGTGACAACGACTCCTCAAGCAAGTGCTTCCGCCAAGATTTCTTCATGTTGTACAAACGGGACATGTCGGTTTTCCAAATATTCTCTTGTCTTATCTTAATAACCTGCTGGATTTTCTTAAGCATGAATGGATATTCACTTATATCTCTCTTCCAATCTCTTATCAACTTTAAGGCATTCTCTAATTGAACTATAGTCTCACTGAAATCGGATTCATTTGCAATGTTTTCAATTTGAATCTTTGTCAGTTCGGAATCAAATAAATAAGTAAACAGTTTTCTTCTTTGTTTTTGATTTAGTTTACTTTGGACTTTGTCAAAAGTATTGAATGTCATTTTTTCTTCTACAATTTTTGGTATAGGTTCATCGTTCAAAACTTTATATAAGACTATAGATTCCAGACACATTTGTACATCGTTTTTTGATTCGATGTACACTTCCATGCTGTGGAACAACTGATCCAAAACGTTCCAAGTGTCAGCGTCGAAATCGTGAGTAGATATTTGTGCAAGCAGATGATTCACGAACTGAATCTTGAATTTGAACGGTTCATTAATATGTCGTTCATAGAAAAAATGGAGCAACGATTTAATATGCTGCGGGTTTCTTTTTGCACATGTGATCAAAACTGAGAGCATGGCAAATCGTGAACGGGGTGAGTTCTCTGTAAGTATAAGCTTCTTTAGTTCTGGCAAAGCAACATTAAATGGAAAGTACTCATACCAATGGTAGAACATTAAGTCCATTGAGTAGGTATTTTTTTCGTTTTCCGAACGAAGAAAAGTTAGATCAGTTCTGTCGATAAAAGTTTGCTTTATGAATTCTTGCTTTTCTTCTTTCGGCATGTTTTTAACGAAATGTCTCAATTTATTAAATTCACAAAAATATGGGCCCTGTTCTTTCATTTGTTTAAATAAAAATGGTTTTATTTCTTTCTTTTTCAAATATTTTGCTACAACGGACAGGTCAGTTTTGTCAGAGTACAACTTAGCAAAATTGTCTAATATTCTTTGCGGACACGTTTTCATAAGTTTCTCTGTTTTCTTTTTTCCCAATTCAGGTAAGCTACCGTATTCTCTGTCTTCCAATACGTTTAATACGTCAGCCGTGTGAGACTTTAATAAAAATAAAATTTCCTCTTTCACATCGTACTTGCTGCGCTCTTCAACCCGCGTGTAGAATGTAAGAAAATGAGTAGATCTTCTGCACAAACGTTTAAAAAGAGATAGTGGTATGCACCGTTCGATTTTTATAACATTTTCGATGAAAGGAATGGAGCAGTTCTGCAACCATTTGTAAGCACTGTCGGTTTCTTTCAGGTATTCATAAAAGGCTTCGACTCGACTTTCGTCTTTCAGATTGAGTCTAATGTGAAGCATGAGTTTGTTAAATATTTTGGTGTTCATCCTAGGTAATAGTTGTGTGTGTAGGTACTCTGGGTTGATGATGTTTGCGTACTGCTGCTCGGTGATTAGCCACGTGGATTTTTTAATAGCTGTCGCCGCATACAGCATGTCGTTAGATTTCATTACTTCGATGATATAGTCTACATTTCTGTTTTTACTGGCGATGTCTATTTTCAGAAGGTTGTCTATGTCGCTGTCATCTCCACTAATGTTACATAATTCATAATGTTTATTAGCAACCGCATCTTGGACAAGCTTGTTGTAGTGTTGGCGCTTTTCGCCGAGTGTGTCTCCTTCTAGCGTCACCGGCGGCATTGTGATGAGCTGGAAATTAAATATGAATATCGTTAACTACATTCGTTACAAGTATCCTCACAAAATGCTTGATTAGTGGAGAACATAGTGATTCTGAATGTTTTGAATACATTCATGTTTATCGCTGTTTATGGTTACTTATTGGTAAATTTCTTAATTGACCGGCTAGTTTTTAGATTGATCTACTCGGGGCAGCTTACCACAAGCAAAAACAAATTAATACATAAGAATGTCAAGGAAACGTAAGATTTTCAATCATCAAACAGGACTTCACCATTTACCAACGATCTTAGGCTTCCTGTACATGACGCCGGAGCCGAACCAGCGCCGGACCGCAAGATGATAAAAATTTTGGCGCGCGGCGCACTATGTGGAGGTCCCTAAGAGAGCCTGGCCATAAATACATTTGGTAAAAATCAGCGCAGGTACTTGTATTTAAGCTCAAACTGTAGCTAAGAACTTAATATAAATTATATATGTGGCTGGTACTGGTTTATGGCAAAGAGTACGATGATTATAAAAAATGTCACATAAACATCATAAATTGTATTTTGTTCATGATTATTTTCTGGTGAGCTAGCAATGAAAACTATAGGTACAAGTATTAAACCATTCTAGAAAGCTTATAATATATACTTTCGTCTGGTATACATAAATATAAATATGCTATATATTTGTTAATATATTTACTAGAAATATTTATCTCATGACCTATCATTTTGCACATTCGCGGTATAGGTATACCGCGAATGTGCAAAATCCTAAATAGCTGTAGTGACCTGATCGACGTACACCATGATAGCAAAGGAAAATTTTGTAAATTAATTATTGAATACTACTCGACCAACTAAGGCATAATTTGAATTGGCAAATTAATTCATTTACATAATTATTTAATGTTATTTAATTCTTAGTAATTTAATTTTTAATTATCTTTTAATTTATTATCTAATGTAAACCTAATATTTAATCATAGTTTATTTTTATTTATTTATCTCCACTCTATTACCAATCTATAATTTTTTTTTATTTTTTAAATTAATTTAATTATAATTTAATTAGATTTTTGATTTGTGTGTTGTATTGCTAGAAGTATGCTTTGTTTTTACATTATTTTAAGTCACCCAATATTATCAATTAATCGCAGTAATATAAATGTAAAAATGTGATGTCCAAATAGTGCATGTGGTGTTGGCCTTTAAGTAATTGTTGCACTTATAAATGTATATTGTGTACTTTTAATAGACATGAAATGTGTAAACAATTGTAGGCTAACCTATTAATAAATAAATAAATTGCACAACATTATGTTAATCTATTAGCTATACATGAATAGTAAAAATTTCTTATAAATACATAGGTGATTATATCGATACTGGAAATTTCAAATGTCGTAAAGGACAGGGAATACAATGTCCCTTACGACATTTGAAATTTCCAGTATCGATATGTACTTTCAGAACAGAATTTAGATACCTACTTTGTTTATTGGTTGTGATTTCTCTGATACTGAGAAAAATGTCCTAAAATAATGTAGAACGTTTCGACTTGTATGGGAAAAGATTTTTCGAAATCTGACTTTTCGAGTCCTTAAACCTAGAATGGTCAGATACTTTTTATCCATAGACGAAACAGGATCATCGATTGGCATCCAAAAACTTTTTATGAAAATTGCCGATTTTATTATTGTATTTACAATAAAAAAAAACTGCGGAAGCAGATCAAAATTTCAAAAAAGTTAAATACAGTCTCAAAGATCAATTTCCTGTTGCTACAACGGTTAAGGTACTTGCCCTTACTGCCCTATCTCAAAAATCCACCCTGTAAACAAATAAATTATAGAATTACCTGCCTCACTTAGATGACGACGCTAAATATTAAAAAAAAAACCAGACAAATGCTTATCGGACCACGCACAATGAAGGGTTCCGTAGTTGGGATGCAATTATCTGAAGAACAAACTTAATATTGTTGTTGAAAAACATGTGCTAATATATTCCATATACAAGACTAAAAAAAAGGAGATTTGTACGCACAATATTGAGAGATTTGCCATGTTATTTTAAAGGGAGTGCCTCCGCTGCCGGCGCCGACTCCCGAATTGGCTGCCGGCGCTTTGTTTCGAAAAAAAAACACCGAAAACGGGGTTGACAATTTGGCATATTGGAGTTTGGAGTAGATAGGCGGGGTAGGCATAATTAAAAACATGTTATAAAGCATTTTTTTTCCAGTATTGTATTTTCTTATTCAATGATTTCCATATTTCAGTAGGTAATCAAGTACTAAGTACCCGGAACCGAACTAGTTAGATTTGGTTATATTTTTACTCGCAAAAAGGTTATGCTAGAACTGTGACCCTCTACGACTGGAATATATGTATAGAAAAAAATACTTTAGTTAGGGTTGGTTAGTTGGAGTTCTGAACGCAGCGCCGCCGGTGTCCATTATGGGAGCCGACGGTGCCGACCACAGAGTATGCAATGTGCCGGCAGCCGATGTTTTTAATTTCGGCTGCCGGCAGCGGAGGCACTCACTATTATAAAACCATAGACTTGTTATATGTAGGTTTTCCTGTAATCTGTAAGTGTTGAACTATCACCCGATTTATAAAATAGGGTGAATTGTTTCGAAGATAAGGGGGATGTTTTTTTTTCAAAAATGACTATTAGTATAAATCTATTTATTTTAAAATTATAAATAAAATATGTTTGAGACTATCACAGTAAGCCCTTTCATTTGATATATCTGTTGTTGTATGTGTATGTTTCTGACTGACCGACTTCTTTTTTTTTATTTTTATTTTGGTTGGGAAATTTTCAAATAACTTTCCCGCTCTGGAGCAGGAGGGCGTGTCAGTCTCTTACTGACTAAAACCCACCCGTGTTCCTTCAGTTGCCATGTTGCCGGGGGGCCACGACGTCCCTTTCGGCCTTATTCGCAACCCCGGCAGGCATTGGCCCTAGCGGACCTCGTCAATTCTGCTGACATCTCTTTGAGGCGCGCGTAGAACAACGCACCGTCGAACAGGGCCTAGTCCTTATCGGACGGCGAACTACCCATTGTTCACCGTCCGCAAGCCCGAGCCTACGGTGGCCGGAAATCGGCTCGCGATTCCCGACGCCCAGGGCGTCTCCTGCGGCGGTTAGGGGCATGAGGGCGCGAATTTTGCCTCTCCGTCACGCGTTCCGCCTCCTCCTTCGCGAGCATTACTGTTTCGCAGAAGGAGGTGACGGCCTCCCAGTTCCTCTCGCTCCGTACCATGGCCCGAATCAGGGCCGGACGCGAGAGATCACCGCCGCCAATCGCCTCCACGAGGACACGGCGATGCTCCGCCCAAGCCGGGCAGATCTCCACCGTATGCTCCACCGTGTCCTCCGGGCAATCCACACAGTGGTGACACCCGGGTGTTTCCTTCCGCCTTATCCTGAACAGGAACCTCCCGAAACAGCCGTGTCCGGTGAGGACCTGCATCAGGCGGAAGGTGAGGGCGCCGCACAGTGGGAAAAAAATGACGTTTTTTGTTCAAAAATCTGCCTACACCACACTTTAATAATAATAATAATATATAATATAAAACTTTATTTCGGGTGGCATAGACCCATAGTAACCTTAACCTAACAAGTACATTTATTTTTATTTTTATTTGCCATGACTCGCCACACCTACACAAGACACGACCCACTGATTTTGAATGGGACAGTCAAATCGTACAGCTATTGCGTTCAGAATGCTATTTTTGCTACCCCGTGTACGGGCCAGCAGGGAAGTTGCTTTTTTGCGCATGATGGCCTGGAAACCATCAGTGCGCGTTTCAGCAAACATCCCAGACGCGCTGCATCGCCACGGCAGACCCAACAACATCCTGAACGCATTATTGTACTGAGTGCGCAGGGCTCTGTAGATTTCTTTTTTAAAAATTTTCTTTTAAAATTCGGGAAATTAATCAAAAATTTTGATTTTTTGTAAACAGACAGTAATTCATGACCAGGGCCTGAAAAACCCCTGGAAACTGATTTTTGTTAAAATATTTTTTTTAGAAATTGGTTTTTGCTTCATTTCCCGATTTTTTGAGGTTTTAGTATTGAGTTTTAAGGAAAAGTGGCAGTGACACACCAAAGTGGATATCTTAGGAGTATATAAAAAAAAATGACAGCGATACGTCAAAAATTGTGGTGTAGACAGATTTTTGAAAAAAGGTAATTTTTTCAAAAATCCACCCACTGTGCGCCATGGCGCCTCTCTAGCCACTCACTAACCGACTCCTTGACTAATTCTAAAGTGCCTGTAAATGGTTTATTTGAAATAAATAGTTTGAGTTTGTCACACGGTACAGTTTGCAAACCTTTTTTTATTTTCTTCCCAAAACTGGCCCACACTCAAAATTAATTTATTTACGTTACTCATCGGTGTTTGGGTCACAGAAATTCATGTGTACAAAACGTCAACTTTATTGGTCCATTAGATTCGGTGCATATTGGCTGTGACAGATGGACAGACAGACATACGAGTGATCTTGTAAGGGTTCCGTTTTATCATTCGGAAGTAGGTACGGAACCCTAAACATATCTTTAGGAGGTTGGTAGGTAGGTACCTTGTTTTGTTGTGATGTGTGTTTTACTGATATTATTTTATAAACCTTATGAAGTTCTGGTCCATCGAGAGTGTTGATTAAATTATAATTGAGCCTGATAAAGATAAGGGAACGTACCCATACTACGTGACCCATTTTTTAATTTTTTTATCCAATCCCCCCCCTCGGTGACCACCCGTAGTAGGTATATACCAAGACTCCCTCCCCTCCCCCTCTAGTTTTCACGTAGTAATTCAAAATGATTCAGATTGTGATTGATCGTGTTACTTACCTACGCAATTAGGGTGCGGCCCATGATCCCAAAATATATCAACACAATCCAAATAAAAACCAAGACAGAGTACTGCGAACAATAAAATGAAGCATGCCAAAACTACACCTCCACTCTGTGCATAAACGCTCACACGCACACATTTACAATAGAACTACAATCAAACTACACCTCTCTAAGTGCAAACATGTTTACGAAACCGGCTTCACGTCACTGTTGATAGCGCTATGTCTTGGTATTTTATTTGGTCAGAGTATCAACCCAAATCTTTGTAACATACTTTCGATAGCCAATATGTTATCAATTTATCATACTAATCAATTTACTTAGATAATTGTTTATGTAGGTCCGTTGCCTATTTTTATTTTTAGACTGAATCATGAACATAACATTCCGACTTTCCGCACATTTTTTGCGAATGAATATCTACGGATGGCCTTGTCGAACCGTACACTGCTTTGCGCTGTGCCATGACGTCATACAAACAAAACAATGAACAAAACAGTAATAATTATCATATTACTTACCTCCGTTTTTTCGATGTTTTACCAAAGAGACACCACACAGAACTGGCTTTCAGTTTCCTCACACTACCGAATATCGAAGATAAGGTGTTACATTGTGCAATACAATGAAAATATGAGTCATGAAAAGCCGGTGTGTGTATGCGGCGAAGTACAAAACACTAGGTAGGTACGTAGGCTAAGCAGATAGGTCCGTATTTTCCTCTATGGATAGGTCCCCACTGTTCACGAAGTTGTGAAAGTTGAAAGCTCAGTTTGTCTATTATGTAATGAGTTGTGTTTGAGTGACAAGACAGATACCGTATCGAGTAACGTAACTAGTTATAACGCGTTATAAGAACAGTTGTTAAACGAACATTTTACAAATAACTACAATGCCGAACGTGTACGAACAGTGTAGTCGGTAGGAGTCTGACATACCTAACCCTCCGTTCTCCCAAGACGGAGTGTATCCACGAGGATTTTACCAAGGAAAAAAAAAGAAAACAAGAGGTGTATTTTGAAACAATGATAGTTAGCTATAAGTTGTGTCCCTATTTAGTATTTTAACGCATACACTATTAGAACGTTATCTTCGTTATCTTCATTCAAATACAGGATGTATTTAAAGAACTGAAAAATCGCTGGAAGTATGGATCAAATCGAATAGGGGCGTGGGTAAGGTCATTTCGAAGCTTTTCAACGCTGAGAATGTCGGTGCAAATTTATACGGTTCAAAAGTTATGACAGTTTAGACCGTGTATTGTCAGGACGTTTTAGAAGAGTGGGCCTTTCCTGTGGTAATACTTTTACGCAGTTAGAAAACATGTGTTCAATAAGAAAAAATACCTGCAAAGGCTTCGGTCTGGAAAAAAATTTACTCAATTTTCGAGCGATTTTTATGGGAATAAGTTACACTAGCGAAAATTTACCACGTGCTAGAAAAACTTGCCCAAGTCATAGAGATTCTTTGGAGGTATAAATCAATGGGATATTCACAATGGTTTTAAAAGTTAGGGAATTTTATTAACAAGGAGTACGTACATTTCAAATTTTCTTTCTTTTTTCAGCTTAATTAACCATTTTGTTATTGCTTATGAAAGAAAGAAGAAAGAAAGAAAAATAAGTTTTTTGTCACAGAAACACGTGCATAAAAAAAGAGAACAATAAAACAAAACAACAGATTTAAATATAATCACGAGCACAAAACAGAAATATGCAGCAGCTGCTGGCACGTCATGACTGTGACAGCATGATGCTGTGCTATGGGGATGGGGACCCACAGCACAGCGCTGATTTTCAGTGGTCACCCGTTTATGACCCGTTCCAACTTGTTCTTTTATTTCCCTCCTCCTGCACATTCCTAGCTAGCTAGGGCAAATAACATGACTCATGATTATGCCCGCTTAACTCTACAAAATGTAGGGCTCTGATTTTTTTTCACGATATCAAGTTTGGTCCCATTGTAAAAGTTGTTCATAATAACGAGTATGATGACACTTATTCAGAGTTTCGGTTACCTACACCTTGCCAGCCTTTGTCCTACAGTAGGGAAATTACAAGGTTATTTTAAATAAAATAGCAAAAAGTAGGTAATGTGCAATGTATAATTTAAAAAAACAAATGAATAGGTAAATACATAAAACTTTTGAAACTATTCAGCAAACTGCTTGAACGATGAACATACGACAAGGACATAATCTTTATAATATATACAAAATTCTCGTGTCACAATGTTAGTTGCCAACTTGCCATACTCCTCCGAAACAGCTTGATCGATTTTTATGTATATGTATATTCGGTAGGTCTGAGAATCGGTTGTAATCTATTTTTCATACCCCTAAGTGATAAGGGTGGTCCACCCCAAACATTTACAGGGCAAAACAACGTTTGCTGGGTCAGCTAGTAATTTATATTATATGCGCACATGTTTCAATATGTATTGCACCATTTGCACCTGCATTATTTTATTCCTCTAATTCGTCAACGGGTAAACCTTTAAAATCATTGTAATAATGCATTTGCACCTCGTGAGATGGATTTGATTTTATTTTATTACGTATTTCTGTTCGTATTCTTTTCAACGAATCTGAAACATCAATATATTTGATGGTCGCCCGAGAAACTACTATATAACTAGGTGTGAAATCAGGATCATTCAGCATGTGTTTCAGTATGTCTTGCTCAAACTCAGATCCACAGGGAGACATGTCCATCATTTTATGTAAAGCGTCCACAAACAGAAAGCATACTGAAGGAAAATATTGCTCCGTGTCTTCTTTTAAACACTTAACAATTCGTGAACCTAAGGCAGGACGTATTGCAACATTAATTTCATTCCATATCTTTTCTTTTTCACCTGTCAACCATGCGTTTCCCATTTCAGAAACATGTTGTTCCATTAATTTAGCGTATTCTGTTGCTAGCTTCCAACTAGTGTACATAACATAGTTTTCTAGCAATTGCATATTTTTTTCCATTTTAATCTTAATCTCTGTAAACAATTTAGCGGGGGTAGTGCTTCTATTCAAAATAAAGTTTTGGTAATTCCTAAGCAAATATCGAATAAATTCATTGAAGTTGTCTTGAACATAAACATCGTGCCATGAAAGAAAAGCTTCTTCCATTGCTGGATCCACTACCCTTCGAAATCGCTGAAGCTGATTTCCCTCAGATTTACCCCACAATACATGACGCCCAAATAAATCTATGAATTCGCTGTTTTGCTTACAAAATTTTGTTCCTGCAGGTGACAACAATTTATCAGTAACAAAATCGTCATCGAATGAATCTACTAAGTTTGGATTATATCGTGTATGTGACACTAATGTACTCACAAGACTGTCGCACATGGTGCTATCGGGCACCGAAGTTAAATACGCGTAACTCTTCATGTAAAATTCTGCTTGCACGCTAAGGGGAACTTTTTCAACATTACCTAAACATTTAAGTATTGTTTTATTTGCCCGTGAAGGTAATTTATCGATAAACATACTTAGTGATGTCCATAGTTCTTTTTCAACGGATGTATTTTTAACCTTACATATATAACCGAAAGTGTTCCTAAAAATAACGGTTCTGACTGTAGAATTAGTTGTACTGTTCCAAATATTCGTGATAAATGTTTTTAATTCGCAAGGTTTAAGCTTTGAAAACGCTACATGAATTCCTAATTTCAGTAGAGAGACAGGTGCTTCTAATAATTTCGTCACATGTTTACTGGTTTCAACTTGATTCAATTTGGACATAATGGCGTTAAATGATGGTACCGCATATTGCAAGTAATCTCCTTTAGAATACAATAAAACAGTTTCTAAGGGAATCAGTGGTCTGGCTACGTATAAGTGTTGTGCGATATTTTTCCTTACGGTAATTTCTATCTGATCAGTCTCACCCCAGTTTATCTTAAAATTGTCGGGAGCATGTTTTTCTGCCATGTCAATTATTTGATTTTGGGAAAGAAGCATGAAGAGACCCTTAACAACGGCTTTTTGTCCAATAGGTTTGTTTAGATTTAGTAAGTAGGCGTCAGTCCAGTGCTGGGCGAGTGAGTGCGGCCAGTAGACGCGCAGCTTGGCGAGCAGACGTCGCAGCGAGACGGCGTCGTTAGTTCGCAACGTGTCTATTTCTTTGTCGTGGCGCGTCAGCAGCTGTGGCTTGTGCTTCAGCGCGTTCAGACACGTTTCCTCGCTCAGACACAGTGACAACGACTCCTCAAACATGTGCTTCCGCCAAGATTTGTTTACCTTGTACAAACAAGACATGTCTGTTTTCCACATGTTCTCTTGTCTTATCTTAATTACTTGCTGGATTTTCTTAAGTATGAATGGATATTCACATAAATCTTTTTTCCAATTTGTTAACAAAGTCAAGGCATTCTCTAATTGAACTATAGTCTCACTGAAATCGGATTCATTTGCAATGTTTTCAATTTGAATCTTTGCCAGTGCGGAATCAAATAAATAAGTAAACAGTTTTCTTCTTTGTTCTTGATTTAGTTTACTTTGGACTTTTTTAAAAGTATTAAATGCCATCTTTTCTTCTACAATTTTCGGCACAGGTTCGTCGTGCAAAACTTTATATAAGATTATAGATTCCAGACACATTTGCACATCGTTTTCTGATTCGATGTACACTTCCATGCTGTGGAACAACTGATCCAAAACGTTCCAAGTGTCAGCGTCGAAATCGTGAGTAGATATTTGTGCAAGCAGATTATTCACGAACTGAATCTTGAATTTGAACGGTTCATTAATGTGTCGTTCGTAGAAAAAATGGAGCAACGTTTTAATATGCTGCGGGTTTCTTTTTGCACATGTGATCAAAACTGAGAGCATGGCAAATCGTGAACGGGGTGAGTTCTCTGCAAGTATAAGCTTCTTTAGTTCTGGCAAAGCAACATTAAATGGAAAGTACTCATACCAATGGTAGAACATTGAGTCCATGGTGTAGGTGTCTTGTTCGTTTTCCGAACGAAGAAAAGTTAGATCAGTTCTGTCGATAAAAGTTTGCTTTATGAATTCTTGCTTTTCTTCTTTCGGCATGTTTTTAACGAAATGTCTCAATTTATTAAATTCGCAAAAATATGGGCCCTGTTCTTTCATTTGTTTAAATAGAAAAGGTTTTATTTCTTTCTTTTCCAAATATTTTGCTACTACGGAAAGGTCAGTTTTGTCAGAGTACAACTTAGCAAAATTGTTTAATATTCTTTGCGGACACGTTTTCATAAGTTTCTCTGTTTTCTTTTTTCCAAATTCAGGTAAGCCAATGTTTTCTCTGTCTTCTAATAAGTTTAATACGTCAGTCGTGTGAGACTTTAATAAAAATAAAAATTCCTTTTTCGGCTCGTAGAAGCTGTACTCTTCAACGCGCGTATATAATGTAAAAATATGAGCAGATCTTCTGCACAAACGTTTAAAAAGGGACACTGGTATACACCGTTCGATTTTTATAACATTTTCGATGAAAGGAATGGAGCAGTTCTGCAACCATTTGTAAGCACTGTCGGTTTCTTTCAGGTATTCATAAAAGGCTTCGACTCGACTTTCGTCTTTTAGATTGAGTCTAATGTGAAGCATGAGTTTGTTAAATATTTTGGTGTTCATGCTAGGTAATAGTTGCGTGTGTAGGTACTCTGGGTTGATGATATTTGCGTACTGCTGCTCGGTGATTAGCCACGTGGATTTTTTAATAGCTGTCGCCGCATACAGCATGTCGTTAGATTTCATTACTTCGATGATATAGTCTACATTTCTGTTTTTACTGGCGATGTCTATTTTCAGAAGGTTGTCTATGTCGCTGTCATCGTCACTAATGGTACATAATTCATAATGTTTATTAGCAACCGCATCTTGGACGAGCTTGTTGTAGTGTTGGCGCTTTTCGCCGAGTGTGTCTCCTTCTAGCGTCACCGGCGGCATTGTGATGAGCTGGAAATTAAATATGAATATTGTTAACTACATTCGTTACAAGTATCCTCACAAAATGCTTGATTAGTGGAGAACATAGTGATTCTGAATGTTTTGAATACATTCATGTTTATCGCTGTTTATGGTTAGGTACTTATTGGTAAATTTCTTAATTGACCGGCTAGTTTTTAGATTGATCGACTCAGGGCAGCTTAGCACAAGCAAAAACAAATGAATACCTACATAAGAATGTTAAGGAAACGTAAGATGGTCAATCGTCAAACAGCGCCATTTGCCAACGATCTAAGGCTTCCTGTACATGACGCCGGAGCCGAACCGGCGCCAGATCGCAAGATGATAAAAATTTAAACGCGCGGCGGTGCGGATCCGGGCAGAGTCATGTACAGGAAGCCTTAGGGTAGTATGAAGACGACGACGTTGGTAGGTAGGTACACCGTCGAAAGAAAACATCACCTTTAGGTACAATTTGTACGATCCTGTTTCTTATAAGGATCAATTGGACTACTAAGTTTGAGTAACTACTAGAAAAGTCATAAATGCAAAAAAAAAATTAAAAACATTTCGTAGAAAATTAAGACTCCCATCTTACTTTTTTACTATGGACAGACTGGCCACTACAATACAAACTTGCCGAAATATTTTGGAAAACTTTTTGCGAATTTTAGTAATTTTCCACGAATGCTTAATTATTTGAAAAATCCCTTTCCGCTATATACAAGACAAAGAATTCGACTGTTCAAATCACAAATTATTTTGTTTATATTCTGTTTCCCTTTCTCACAACTAATGAACAAAATTGATCAAAATCAGTCGATTTCGTTCACGGACTCTTAAGTAGGTATAATTTTATACTTTGAGAACAGAATTTAGATAGGTACTTACTTAAGTAGTTTATTACTTGGGCCCACACTCAAAATTCATTTATTCACAGAAATTTATATGTATATACCAAATCTCAACTTTATTGGTTCATTAGATTCGGAGCATATTGGCTGTGACAGACAGACACACGAGTGATCCTATAAAGGTTCCGTTTTATCATTCGGACGTACGGAACCCTAAACAAATCTTTAAGAGTTTGGTAGGTTTTTTGTTGTGATGTAGGTTTTTTGTTGTGATGTGTTTTACTAATATTATTTTATAAACCATGAGAAGTTCTGATCCATCGAGAGTGTTGATTAAATTATGATTGATCTTGATAAAGATAATGACACTGATAATAAAATATGATACTATTGAGTCACTAAATATACAGGCAAATATTTAACTCTTACATAATGTAAGTAAAACATCATCATTTTTTTATTTTTAATACTAACAATACGAAAGTAACTCTGTCTGACTGTCTGTTACCTTCCCACGCCTAAATGGCTGAACGGATTTCGATGAAATTTGGCACAGGGATAGACAATGGCCTGGGTTAGGTAGGACATAGGATACCTATTTTTATACCGGTAGTACGTTCCCGTCGGATAATTTCCAAACTCCACACGGACGAAGCTGCGAGCAAAGGCTAGTCTCTCATAAATTAATGATAATATTCGTGATATATCTTATTAATAGGTACCTACTTATTACTGGTATTCAACTGCATCTCGTAAGACTGGAAGCCGACCACACCATAGTTGGGAAAAGGCTATCAGATGATGACTCAATAGTACTTCGAAACAGTTAGGTACCTATGTTAATATAATAGTGTTGCTCTGGAAAAGGATGCCTGGAAGGATTTGGGGGAGGCCTTTGCTCAGTAGAACAGTAGGTAAAGGCTAACTTAATAATAATAGTGTACCAATGATTATTGACATGACAGTCCCGCATGACGGCAACCTCGTGAAAGCCGAGAAAGACAAACAAATCAAGTATCTTGACTTGGCTCGCGAGATTGTCGACATGTGGGATGTGGACTCAGCGATCATTGTACCTATAGTCGTATCAGCCAATGGCTTAATTGCCAAGAGCCTCAACCAACACCTAAGGAGGCTCTCGTTGGGCAGCTGGATCAAGGGCTTGATTCAGAAAGCGGTACTCCTGGACACGGCTCGCATTGTCAGGAGGTTCCTCTCTCTGGAGCCCTGACCACCGGTAGCTTGGACCCTGTTCCCGAATTTGATACCGGTGGGCTACAATTTTTTATATTTTTAAATGTTTAAAAATAAACATACATAATACCTTACCTCCGTACCTGATGAAGTGACCTGAAGGTGTACTTCGGTGACTACTAATGGATCTCCTCGACGAGTAGAACTAGGTGTGCCGAGTTTGGGCTCGTTTTGTTAGTTATAATGAGACCTTACCTCCGGACCTGATGAAGTGACCTGAAGGTGTACTTCGGTCACTACTAATGGATCTCCTCGACTACTAGAACAAGGTGTGCCGAGTTTGGGCTCGTTTTGTTAGTTATGATGAGACCTTACCTCCGGACTCGATGGAGTGACCTGAAGGTGTACTTCGGTGACTGCTAGTGGAACTCCCCGACGAGTAAAACTAGGTGTGCCGAGTTTGGGCTCGTTTTGTTAGTTATGATGAGACCTTACCTCTGGACCTGATGAAGTGACCTGAAGGTGTACTTCGGTGACTACTAATTCATCAGGTCCGGAGGTAAGGTCTCATCATAAATAACAAAATGAGCCTAAACTCGGCACACCTAGTTCTAGTAGTCTAGGAGATCCAGTAGCAGTCACCGAAGTACACTTTCAGGTCACTTCATCAGGTCCGGAGGTAAGGTCTCATCATGACTAACAAAAAGAACCCAAACTCGGCACACCTAGTTCTAATCGTCGGGGAGTTCCACTAGCAGTCACCGAAGTACACCTTCAGGTCCTTCCATCGAGTCCAGAGGTAAGGACTCATCATAACTAACAAAACGAGCCCAAACTCGGCACACCTAGTTCTAGTAGTCTAAGAGATCCAGTAGCAGTCACCGAAGTACACTTTCAGGTCACTTCATCAGGTTCGGAGGTAAGGTCTCATTATAAGTAACAAAACGAGCCCAAACTCGGCACACCTAGTTCTACTCGTCGAGGAGATCCATTAGTAGTGACCGAAGTACACCTTCACGTCACTTCATCAGGTCCGGAGGTAAGGTCTCATTATAAATAACAAAACGAGCCCAAACTCGGCACACCTAGTTCTAGTCGTTGGGGAGTTCCACTAGCAGTCACCGAAGTACACCTTCAGGTCACTCCATCAAGTCCGGAGGTAAGGTCTCATCATAACTAACAAAACGAGCCCAAACTCGGCACACCTAGTTCTAATCGTCGGGGAGTTCCACTAGCAGTCACCGAAGTACACCTTCAGGTCACTCTATCAGGTCCGGAGGTAAGGTCTCATCATAACTAACAAAACGAGCCCAAACTCGGCACACCTAGTTCTAGTAGTCTATGAGATCCAGTAGCAGTCACCGAAGTACACCTTCAGGTCACTCCACCAGGTCCGGAGGTAAGGTCTCATCATAACTAACAAAACGAGCCCAAACTCGGCAGACCTAGTTCTAGTAGTCTAGGAGATCCAGTAGCAGTCACCGAAGTACACCTTCAGGTCACTCCATCAAGTCCGGAGGTAAGGTCTCATCATAACTAACAAAACGAGCCCAAACTCGGCACACCTAGTTCTAATCGTCGGGGAGTTCCACTAGCAGTCACCGAAGTACACCTTCAGGTCACTCTATCAGGTCCGGAGGTAAGGTCTCATCATAACTAACAAAACGAGCCCAAACTCGGCACACCTAGTTCTAGTAGTCTATGAGATCCAGTAGCAGTCACCGAAGTACACCTTCAGGTCACTCCACCAGGTCCGGAGGTAAGGTCTCATCATAACTAACAAAACGAGCCCAAACTCGGCAGACCTAGTTCTAGTAGTCTAGGAGATCCAGTAGCAGTCACCGAAGTACACCTTCAGGTCACTCTACCAGGTCCGGAGGTAAGGTCTCATCATAACTAACAAAACGAACCCAAACTCGGCAGACCTAGTTCTAGTAGTCTAGGAGATCCAGTAGCAGTCACCGAAGTACACCTTCAGGTCACTCTATCAGGTCCGGAGGTAAGGTCTCATCATAACTAACAAAACGAGCCCAAACTCGGCACACCTAGTTCTAGTAGTCTATGAGATCCAGTAGCAGTCACCGAAGTACACCTTCAGGTCACTCCATCAAGTCCGGAGGTAAGGTCTCATCATAACTAACAAAACGAGCCCAAACTCGGCACACCTAGTTCTAATCGTCGGGGAGTTCCACTAGCAGTCACCGAAGTACACCTTCAGGTCACTCTATCAGGTCCGGAGGTAAGGTCTCATCATAACTAACAAAACGAGCCCAAACTCGGCACACCTAGTTCTAGTAGTCTATGAGATCCAGTAGCAGTCACCGAAGTACACCTTCAGGTCACTCCACCAGGTCCGGAGGTAAGGTCTCATCATAACTAACAAAACGAGCCCAAACTCGGCAGACCTAGTTCTAGTAGTCTAGGAGATCCAGTAGCAGTCACCGAAGTACACCTTCAGGTCACTCTACCAGGTCCGGAGGTAAGGTCTCATCATAACTAACAAAACGAGCCCAAACTCGGCAGACCTAGTTCTAGTAGTCTAGGAGATCCAGTAGCAGTCACCGAAGTACACCTTCAGATCACTCCATCAGGTCCGGAGGTAAGGTCTCATCATAACTTACAAAACGAGCCCAAATATAATATAAACAGCAATACGGAATGTTTTTTGTAGGTTCTCATGTATTATAACATAAACAAATAAAAAATAAACTTTCAAATATCAAAATTTGTTCACTTGACTACTATTCCCGCAATTTACCGTGCTTACACTTGTATGTGTGACGTGTGTCAATGTAGTAGCTCGATTCTTTACCTATCAATTTTGTAAACGCGTCCTTAAAGTTATTTTTCCCTTTGTAGTGTTTTTTTTTTGAAGTCGGTTGTTTTTTTTTTGTAAAAAGTTTTTTCAGTTCTTTAAATACAGGATGTCGCTGGAAGTATGGATCAAATCGAATAGGGGCGTGGGTAAGGTCATTTCGAAGCTTTTCAACGCTGAGAATGTCGGTGCAAAATACGGTTCAAAAGTTATGACAGTTTAGACCGTGTATTGTCAGGACGTTTTAGAAGAGTGGGCCTTTCCTGTGGTAATACTTTTACGCAGTTAGAAAACATGTGTTCAATAAGAAAAAAATACCTGCAAAGGCTTCGGTCTGGAAAAAATTTTACTCAATTTTCGAGCGATTTTTATGGGAATAAGTTACACTAGCGAAAATTTACCACGTGCTGGAAAAACTTGCCCAAGTCATAGAGATTCTTTGGAGGTATAAATCAATGGGATATTCACAATGGTTTTAAAAGTTAGGGAATTTTATTAACAAGGAGTTCGTACATTTCAAATTTTCTTTCTTTTTTCAGCTTAATTAACCATTTTGTTATTGCTTATGAAAGAAAGAAGAAAGAAAGAAAAATAAGTTTTTTGTCACAGAAACACGTGCATAAAAGAAGAGAACAATAAAATAAAACAACAGATTTAAATATAATCACGAGCACAAAACAGAAATATGCAGCAGCTGCTGGCACGTCATGACTGTGACAGCATGATGCTGTGCTATGGGGATGGGGACCCACAGCACAGCGCTGATTTTCAGTGGTCACCCGTTTATGACCCGTTCCAACTTGTTCTTTTATTTCCCTCCTCCTGCACATTCCTAACTAGCTAGGGCAAATAACATGACTCATGATCTACAAAATGTAGGGCTCTGATTTTTTTTCACGATATCAAGTTTGGTCCCATTGTAAAAGTTGTTCATAATAACGAGTATGATGACACTTATTCAGAGTTTCGGTTACCTACACCTTGCCAGCCTTTGTCCTACAGTAGGGAAATAACAAGGTTATTTTAAATAAAATAGCAAAAAGTAGGTAATGTAAAATGTATAATTTAAAAAAAACAAATGAATAGGTAAATACCTAAAACTTTTGAAACTATTCAGCAAAACTGCTTGAACGATGAACATACGACAAGGACATAATCTATATAATAAATACAAAATTCTCGTGTCACAATGTTAGTTGCCAACTTGC
Organism: Agrochola litura; assembly: GCA_949152395.1. Classification (NCBI taxonomy): domain Eukaryota; kingdom Metazoa; phylum Arthropoda; class Insecta; order Lepidoptera; family Noctuidae; genus Agrochola; species Agrochola litura. The sequence continues at coordinate 9,641,273 of OX424511.1, forward strand.
CATACTCCTCCGAAACAGCTTGATCGATTTTTATGTATATGTATATTCGGTAGGTCTGAGAATCGGTTGTAATCTATTTTTCATACCCCTAAGTGATAAGGGTGGTCCACCCCAAACATTTACATGGCAAAACAACGTTTGCTGGGTCAGCTAGTAATTTATATTATATGCGCACATGTTTCAATATGTATTGCTCCATTTGCACCTACATTATTTTATTCCTCTAATTCGTCGAGGGGTAATTCTTTAAAATCATTGTTATAATGCATTTGCACCTCGTGAGATGGATGTGATTTTATTTTATTACGTATTTCTGTTCGTAGTCTTTTTAACGAATCTGAAACATTAAGATTTTTGATGGTCGCCCGAGAAACTACTACATAACTAAGTGTGAAATCAGGCTCGTTCAGCATGTGTTTTAGTATTTCTTGTTCAAACTCGGATTCGTAGGAAAATATGCCGTCCATCATTTCACGTAGAGCGTCCGTAAACAGTAAATATGTTGAAGGAAAATATTGCTTCGTGTCTTCTTTCAAACACTTAACAATTCGTGAACCTAAGGCAGGACATATTGCAAGATTAATTTCTTTCCATATCTTTTCTTTTTCACCTGTCAACCATGCGTTTCCCATTTCAGAAATATGTTGTTCCATTAATTTAGCGTATTCTGTTGCTAGCTTCCAACTAGTGTACAGAACATAGTTTTCTAGCAATTGCATATTCTTTTCCATTTTAATCTTAATCTCTGTAAACAATTTAGCGGGGGTAGTTCTTCTAGTCAAAGTAAAGTCTTTGTAATTCCTAAGCAAATATCGAATAAATTCATTGAAGTTGTTTTGAACGTAATAAACATCGTGATCTGTTTTATGCCATGAAAGAAAAGCTTCTTCCATTGCTGGATCCACTACCCTTCTAAATCGCTGAAGCTGATCTTCCTCAGATTTACCCCACAATACATAACGCCCAAATATACCTATGAATTCGCTGTTCTGCATAAAAAATTTAGTTGACAATAATTTATCAGTAACAAACTCGTCATCGAATGATTCTACTAAGTTTGGAGTATATCGAGCATAGAACATTAATGAACTCACAAGACTGTCGCACATGGTGCTATCGGGCACCGAAGTTAAATACGCGTAACTCTTCATGTAAAATTCTGCTTGCACGCTAAGGGGAACTTTTTCAACTTTACCTAAACATTTAAGTATTGTTTTATTTGCTCGTGAAGGTAATTTATCAATAAACATACTTAGTGATGTCCATAGTTCTTTTTCAACGGTTGTATTTTCAACCTTACATATATAACGGAAAGTGTTCCTAAAAATAACGGTTTTGACTGTAGAATTAGTTGTATTGTTCCAAATATTCGTGAAAAATGTTTTTAATTCACTTGGTTTAAGCTTTGAAAACGCTACGTGAATTCCTAATTTTAGTAGAGAGACAGGTGCTGCTAATAATTTCGTCACATGTTTACTGCTTTCAACTTGATTCAATTTGGACATAATGGCATTAAGTGATGGTACCGCATATTGCAAGTAATCTCCTTTAGAATACAATAAAACAGTTTCTAAGGGAATCAGTGGTCTGGCTACGTGTAAGTGTTGTGCGATATTTTTCCTTACGTTAATTTTGATCTGGTCAGTCTCGCCCCAGTTTATCTTAAAACTGTCCGGTGCATGTTTTTTTGCCATGTCAATTATTTGATTTTGGGAAAGAAGCATGAAGAGACCCTTAACAACAGCTTTTTGTCCAGTAGGTTTGTTTAGATGCAGTAAGTAGGCGTCGGTCCAGTGCTGGGCGAGTGAGTGCGGCCAGTAGACGCGCAGTTTGGCGAGCAGTCGTCGCAGCGAGACAGCGTCGTTAGTTCGCAACGTGTCTATTTCTTTGTCATGGCGCGTCAGCAGCTGCGGTTTGTGCTTCAGCGCGTTCAGGCACACTTCCTCGCTCAGATACAGTGATAACGACTCCTTAATCATGTGCTTCCGCCAAGATTTCTTTACGTTGTACAAACAGGACATGTCGGTTTTCCACATATTCTCTTGTCTTATCTTAATAACCTGCTGGATTTTCTTAAGCATGAATGGATATTCAATTATATCTTTTTTCCAATCTCTTATCAAAGTCAAGGCATTCTCTAATTGAACTATAGTCTCACTGAAATCGGATTCATTTGCAATGTTTTCAATTTGAATCTTTGTCAGTGCGGAATCAAATAAATAAGTAAACAGTTTTCTTCTTCGTTCTTGATTTAGTTTACTTTGGACTCTTTCAAAAGTATTAAATGTCATCTTTTCTTCTACAATTTTCGGCACAGGTTCATCGTGCAAAACTTTATATAAGACTATAGATTCCAGATACATTTGTACATCGTTTTCTGATTCGATGTACACTTCCATGCTGTGGAACAAATGATCCAAAACGTTCCAAGTGTCGGCGTCGAAATCGTGAGTAGATATTTGTGAAAGCAGATGATTCACGAACTGAATCTTGAACGGTTCATTAATGTGTCGTTCGTAGAAAAAATGGAGCAACGTTTTAATATGCTGCGGATTTCTTTTTGCACATGTGATCAAAACTGAGAGCATGGCAAATCGTGAACGGGGTGAGTTCTCTGCAAGTATAAGCTTCTTTAGTTCTGGCAAAGCAACATTAAATGGAAAGTACTCATACCAATGGTAGAACATTAAGTCCATGGTGTAGGTATCTTGTTCGTTTTCCGAACGAAGAAAAGTTAGATCAGTTCTGTCGATAAAAGTTTGCTTTATGAATTCTTGCTTTTCTTCTTTCGGCATGTTTTTAACGAAATGTCTCAATTTATTAAATTCGCAAAAATATGGGCCCTGTTCTTTCATTTGTTTAAATAGAAAAGGTTTTATTTCTTTCTTTTCCAAATATTTTGCTACTACGGACAGGTCAGTTTTGTCAGAATACAACTTAGCAAAATTGTCTAATATTCTTTGCGGACACGTTTTCATAAGTTTCTCTGTTTTCTTTTTTCCCAATTCAGGTAAGCTACCGTATTCTCTGTCTTCCAATACGTTTAATACGTCAGCCGTGTGAGACTTTAATAAAAATAAAATTTCCTTTTTCACATCGTACTTGCTGCGCTCTTCAACCCGCGTGTAGAATGTAAGAAAATGAGCAGATCTTCTGCACAAACGTTTAAAAAGAGATAGTGGTATGCGGCGTTCGATTTTTATAACATTTTCGATGAAAGGAATGGAGCAGTTTTGCAACCATTTGTAAGCACTGTCGGTTTCTTTCAGGTATTCATAAAAGGCTTCGACTCGACTTTCGTCTTTCAGATTGAGTCTAATGTGAAGTATGAGTTTGTTAAATGTTTTGGTGTTCATGCTAGGTAATAGTTGTGTGTGTAGGTACTCTGGGTTGATGATGTTTGCGTACTGCTGCTCGGTGATTAGCCACGTGGATTTTTTAATAGCTGTCACCGCATACAGCATGTCGCTAGATTTCATTACTTCGATGATATAGTCTACATTTCTGTTTTTACTGGCGACGTCTATTTTCAGAAGGTTGTCTATGTCGCTGTCATCGCCACTAATGTTACATAATTTATAATGTTTATTAGCAACCGCATCTTGGACAAGCTTGTTGTAGTGTTGGCGCTTTTTGCCGAGTGTGTCTCCTTCTAGAGTCACCGGCGGCATTGTGATAACTGGAAGTTAAATATTTATTATTATTATATTTTAGTACATGTCATACAAAACACTATACATACATGTCTACATAATGGGATGGGTAACGATTTTTATGAGAGTTAAGGTAATTTCAGATTTAGCTTGTTTTAGAGAAACAAAATAGGTATTACCTATAAGTTCTAAACCTATTACCTGAACCAGCTTTTACAGGACACAGAACTCGTGCAACTTCTGCAATAGGACTAACACCCAAATATATATAAAAAATGCTGTTCCCTACAAAAGTAATAATACCATCAAAAGGCGTGGTACTTCCTGGCCGCGCCACACTCGAATTTTGAATCGGGGTTAATAAGAATAAATGTACCTACATAATATGTTCATTATTGTACATAATAATAAAAAATGTACTATCAAGATAAGCGAGAAAGGACAATGACCAAAAGTGGTACCAAAAAGTCTCGCGCATCAAGACCAAAATTTTATAGTAATTACTTTCATTATTTTTACGATATTACACGTCGGGGATTTGATTTGTGAACAGGGAAATACTTTTGAGATTAAAAGTTTGGATATTGTTTTACTCCCTATAACTGACGTTCTGTTTCACATGAACAGCCCCTTGTCTGTCGACTTGTCAACAAATTAAATGTTACGAAATGCCTTGTTTGCAAGCATAACATTTTATGACAACCGTTGGCGTCCTTCGTTTTTTAACCCTTGATTTTTGAAAGCGTCATCACCACTGTTAAAAAGAATACTTTGCCGATTCTACATTATTTAAAAAAACTAGAATATAATGGAATCTAATTGTATGATTATCATTATTTTATCTATGGTAAATTGGCTGTTCATAGCTAGTCTTAGAGATGTAGAATGCAATAGAATAGATTTTTGATGAATCGACTAACCAGTAATAGTTTCTTTTGTGTAATAAATAATTATATAATGTTTGCTTGAAAAACATTGCACGAATTATATGTTTTTGCTTTGATTTCTTTGATTATCAGCAAAATTAAGTAAAATCAAACAATTAAGTACACTAAATCGATTTAGTTTGGCTTATTGCTAACTGACACAAACCGATTTTCATACCCTTAAGATTTTTGTTTATCGATTACATCCCTAAATCCCGACTAGTTACTTTATAATCTGTGCATTGTCTGTGCATTGATTTGACATTTTTGGTTGTACTCTACGACGTATCAAGTACCAACTATCTTTGCGCTAGCGAGTACTGTTTTTGAGAGTTGAGAACTTGAGATTATATTAGATAATTATTGAATTGTGCGTTGAGAAGTAGAACTTGTTTGTATTTTTTTAACTTCTTTTTCTGTGTTGTGTATTGTGCAAATATGGCGAGTCGTGGGGCCGACCGATTGACACCGTCAGTCAACCGGCAAATTCGACGATGTATCAATTGTTCATTTTTGATACCCAGAAACCAACCTATACATTCATTAGAACAAGCGTCTACTCCAATGATTAACTTGTTACAGTCATGGATAACTCCTACTCAGGTAAGCAGATCCGCTCACAGTATTGGCAATATAAAGGTCGGACAAATCTCAGAGTTTCAGTCACGCATCCTGTGGCGCGGCTATTATGTTGCAATAACTCGTAATTCTTACTTATATTAGTGGATTACGCTATTTTTAGAGCAATAATGTTCGTTCGTGTTTAACGTGTCTATTTAAAATAGGTCGTCGGAAGCGTCGAAAAAAATAACCTAGTTTTTTTAGGTTATTTTCGATTTTATAAAATAACTCCAAAACCCGGGTTTTTTTTTCAAAAATAACTTTTGTAGGAGTTCATATGATCAGTGTAGTCTATAAAAAACAAAGTTTGATTTTGATGCAACATGGTACGGGATTCCATACATCCATGAGCATTCTCCTTTAACAAACTAGGTGGAGCGGCTAGGAACCATACTTTCTGGCCGCGCCACCGCGTACACTCATTGATATATAAAAACCTTTGGGTTTTGCAATGCGTACACTGCAATAAATAGTCTAATAATGTACAAACTCATTGGTAAACAATTGTACCTACGTCTATTGTTCGTTCTATTGGTAATGAGAAATACTGCAAAAAGTCAATAACCCGCGCCACTTATTTTGTTTTCTCGCTTATCTTGATAGTAAAATTTTTAGGGTTCCGTTGCCAATTGGCAAAAAACGGAACCCTTATAGATTCGTCATGTCTGTCTGTCTGTCCGTCCGTATGTCACAGCCACTTTTTTTCGAAACTATAAGAGCTATGCTGTTGAAACTTGGTAAGTAGATGTATTCTGTGAACCGCATTAAAATTTTCACAAAAAATAGAAAAAAAACAAATAATTTTGGGGTTCCCCATACTTAGAACTGAAACTCAAAAAAAATTGTTTTCATCACGACAATACGTGTGGGGTATCTATGAATAGGTCTTTAAAAATGATATTGAGGTTTCTAATATCATTTTTTTCTAAACTGAATAGTTTGCGCGAGAGACACTTCCAAAGTGGTAAAATGTGTCCCCCCTCCCTGTAAACTCCCTGTGTAACTTCTAAAATAAGAGAATGATAAAACTAAAAAAAATATAAGATGTACATTACCATGTAAACTTCCACCGAAAATTGGTTTGAACGAGATCTAGCAAGTGGTTTTTTTTTAATACGTCATAAATCGTAAACAGCAATTTACCTTTCATTCAATGTTACTTGCTGCTACGGAACCCTTCATGGGCGAGTCCGACTCGCACTTGGCCGTTTTTTATTATTATGTACCGACGCCAGTTCTTCAAGCTACTACAATATGTTAAATTTATTTAATAGATTTTCAACTTTATCGCTGAATTGTTAGGCTCAAACTTGATTGGGAAAATTTTACAGTTTCGGGTAGCTTGATGTGCTGGCGTCTGTACAATAATGAACATATTATGTACATTTATTCTTATTAACCCCGATTCAAAATTCGAGCTTGGCGCGGCCAGGAAGTACCACGCATCAAAAGGTATAGAAACGGTTTTTAGGTAAAACGGGACCCTATTACTAAGACTCCGCTGTCCGTCTGTCACCAGGCATCTCATGAACCGTGATAGTTAGACAGTTGAAATTTTCACAGATTATTATTTATTTCTGTTGCCGCTATAACAATAAATACAAAAAAACAGAATAATATAAATATATAAGGGGTTCCCATGCAACAGACATGATCTTTTTGCCATTTTTAAAGATAATGGTACAGAACCCTTCGTGCGGGAGTCCGACTCGCACTTGGTCGGTTTTTTATGTAGGTATATGATAATAGTAATAATATATCTAAGTATGTGACAGATTCTTACCAAGGCTCCACGTGCGAAGATTACGGCCGGATAGTGGATACTTTAATTAACAATAATTATGATAATTTATTTGTCCTTCCTTATGCACACACACTAATTGCGATGTCGGTTGCTGTTGTATAATATACAGATAGTCGCATGACTAATGAATCTTAGTGATAAAATTGATATTGATTGTGTCTGATAAAAATAAGTAGGTAAGTATGCTAATACCTATAATATCGTCGCCTTCCCCGCTAACTGACGTAACTAGCAATTGATATTTTTCCAGGGCAACAGTTTTTCGGTCGGGCGCTACAATCTTGTTAATTATAGTTGCGTTAGCTGTGGCTTTATTAATGAATTAATAACTTTTTACAAATAGCTCTTGACTTAATCTTTAACTCACTAACTGTAGATGTGTGCATATACGACAGGCGGTGAGAATATTTTTTCCCTCAAACAAAACTCACGCAAAACAAAATACGTGATTATCTTCTAAACGGTAAACGACACAGATACGACGATTAGAGAGAACTTTTTCGAAACAAAGTTCTGAACACGTAGGTAATGTTAGTGCAGATACGTCAGTTTGTGAGATACGACAGTTAGCGGAGAGGGCGACGATATAATACCCCAGCCACAGTATAAATAAGTAGGTAACAGTATTATATCTTCATAGTAAACGGTCGAAACGACGTGCTTCGAAATCTAAGTATCGAGTGCGCAGACACGGAAGGTTTATCTACTGAGCGGCTGTAAGTAATTATTTCAAGGTCACTGCCGAGATGTAATACTGTTACTTATTTATACTGTGCCCTAGCTTCCCGCCTACAGCTGCAGCTTCGCTCACATACTTAAACAGCAAGTTCAGTACAGATTTCTCAATAATTAAATGAAATAATAATCATAATTAAACAACTACCTAAGTAGTTTATTATAAATAAATAAGTTATGGGTTGTGCTTGTTCTATTGAAGTTAGGTGAATTAAAATACCGCATTATACTGAAATAATTTAAATTGATTTTAGTCAGTTTTTTTATTAGGTACCTAGCAAACAATCTTACACAATAAGGACGTAATAAAATCGCGGCGATTTTATTCGTGCACTTGATTTTCAACGCTCTACTAAGCGCCGAGAATTGAAAATCCAACAGTGTGTTTTTTCTACGCGCTGGGACGAGAGTGCGTCACTGCGCGTTGGATTTTCAACGCTCGGCTTAACACCGAGAGTTGAAAATCCAGTGCGCGTTAAAATCCCGATGCGATTTTATTACGTTCGTGCGAACGTCGGCTAATTGAATATAAAGTCTGCTTGATCTAACTGTACAGTAAGCGCTCAAAAGTGCATGAGCACGCTAAGAGTCGTATTGCTGTGAACACGCGGTATAGCTCGTACATTTGTATGTGTAAGCAACAAGATACACACACCACAGATAACGCAGTTTTGCACGAAACAACAATATATTTCCGTCGCTTTAAACATGCTAGCACACACGCACTATGCGCGTGAACTTGACCAGTTAATGGCATTGCTAAAATTCGATAGTAACTTAACAAGTGCAGATAGCAGAAAGCGTTAAGCGTTGGTATGGAATTCAAACTGCCTCAGGTTCTAATCTCGTGAAACACAGTGCGGTTTTTGCAAATATTATTATTTTTGTTTTCGATAATAATATTTTTTTAAATATTGCTGCTTTTTTATGTTGTTATTGCAATAAAGGTTTTAGAATAAAAAATGCGTGATATATGATAACAAAATTAAAAAAAAATATGTTTATTCGTTATATTTATTTTACATAAGTTAATAAACTGCTACAATTATTTATCATTACTTCAGCTGAATAAGATGTGAAATAGATGTCAAGAAACTTAGAAGCAGTTTGTATTATTTTGACATATTTAAATTATGAAATATTTTAAATTTTTAATGGATTTTTTCACCATAAATATTAAGCTTTGATCATGGTCGAAGTAATTAAGTAATAAATAAGAATATTAGACTACTTAAAATGTAAAAAACTACTTACAGAATAGGTAATTTTAAGGTTAAATATGGGCAGTTTGTTTATATTGTATTTGTATTAATTATTTTACATTTTATTTGACTTTAGTAAATATTGGTTGTTATTGAGGTTAAAGCTTAAGTATTCATTTTCTTTACGAAAAGAAGATTGAAACTAAACCTCAAATTTTAATCCTAAAATAATACTATTACTAAAATAATATTAAACAATTTCGGTATATCTGCAAGAAATACGACAAACACCCTATTGAAACGTGCTTAAAAAATTCGTTACCATAAATTCATGCAATAACGAATCTGTTGTTTATTAAGTTGGTACGGTCAATATTTTAAGGTCAAAAACGGTTTTCTAGCTGGTTTTCAGTGATGCAAGCCTTCAGAGTGCACGGCGAACGGTTCATAATGACGTGTTTTTAATAATTCAGCAAAATATCTCGTTGGTATGAAACCATTTGTTTCATTCACCATTTGACGTCGCTGCTACTCGATAATAAGCCCCTTCCTCATATCTCTTAACCCTCACAGTATTTCTCTAGAACAAAGAAAAACATTGTTTTTATTACACATAATACCTTATTATTTATTATTCACTAATCGAATTAAACCTCACAATGAATTTCAAACTTTAAAGGCATCTTCTGTCTCAACAATACCTCTGTTCTATCAACAATACCCTTGATTAAGATTTATGTTTAGTAAAATATGAAATATATTAATGATAACACTCACACTTAGTCCGGTTTCATTAGATATTCACTTCACTTTTACGCAGCGCAATAATATTCTCTGATCTGATCTGATCTCTTCAATATATTTTATGCCTGCTTTTTGATAATAATAACCACAACACTGCGCTAAATACTCGTCACCAATATTATCCACGAACCAAAAAAGTTCTATTAATTAAACACTCGTAACAAACTGCATCTACCCCACAGAAATCGAAATAATTTACTTAGTTTTTTGTGGTCTACCTGCTAAACTTTAATATTTATGTGAACAAGACGAATGAAACTAAAAACGAATGATGATTATTGAACTAGTCATTGGTTGCAGACAAAGTGAGTGTGTGTGTGTGTAATGTTCGTGTCTACAGTATTGTAACAACTTATAGAAGAAGGTCGTAAGTCAAACCGAAGCGTCAGTCTATTGCTTTGTGAGATTGCTCATGGACTTTTGGTCGGAAATAATAATCATAATTAAACAACTACCTAAGTAGTTTATTATAAATAAATAAGTTATGGGTTGTGCTTGTTCTATTGAAGTTAGGTGAATTAAAATACCGCATTATACTGAAATAATTTAAATTGATTTTAGTCAGTTTTTTTATTAGGTACCTAGCAAACAATCTTACACAATAAGGACGTAATAAAATCGCGGCGATTTTATTCGTGCACTTGATTTTCAACGCTCTACTAAGCGCCGAGAATTGAAAATCCAACAGTGTGTTTTTTCTACGCGCTGGGACGAGAGTGCGTCACTGCGCGTTGGATTTTCAACGCTCGGCTTAACACCGAGAGTTGAAAATCCAGTGCGCGTTAAAATCCCGATGCGATTTTATTACGTTCGTGCGAACGTCGGCTAATTGAATATAAAGTCTGCTTGATCTAACTGTACATTCCTAAATTATCATGAGGAAAATCATTATCTTATCTTAATAACTTGGACATTCCGTAGTTACAGGAAAATATGTATAGATGGGCAATTCATACACCTACTTGATTTGTAGATAGATTTGCACGTAGGTATCTGTACTTATACAGCGTGTATCAGTAATGTGTGGTCTTTAAGAGCGGTTACGCACTACGTCCGATCCGAATCCGAGAAATGTCGGCCCGAAGTAGCCATAGTACTATTTGTATGAGAGCTTGCGTACCTACTAGATCCGAGTCTGTCCAAAGGAGATGGAAAATGTTGGGCCCAAATGTAATAAGTTGAGATATGATCTAAAAATAAGTCATATTTTTTTATCCTTGAATATCAAAAATCAGCTCAATTCTTTGCCTGGAAGCGGAGAAATATGATAAAGATCGATTACACAACTACAAAAAGAAAACCTGCCCTAGCTAATATAATTAACTCAAAGTAATTAAATGCACTATTTATACTTTTATATAATATAGTGCATTTATTTTAAATAAATAATTACTGAAAAACCAAAATAATGAATTATCAATTTCATATCGATTAAAATCAGTTTTATGTTTTTGTCTATGTCACTGGCAGACTGACATTGACAATTTGACACATTAGTGGTGGTCATTCTCGAATTTTTGGCGACGGAAACCGTTTTCCCGACGACGAAAACGGTTGCAGAAAACGGTTAAAGGACGAAACTTATCCAACATGGAATATAATTGCCTTTTCGTCGAGCGCAGTTTCTTAAAACTATCAACGATTTGAAATGTATGAAATGGTTTTTTCGCATCACGAACGACAGCATTGACAACTGGTAATAAATACATTACTGACTGTATTTAATTTCAAAGTGTCCACTTTTTAAGAGTTCACTTTTTATTGGAAGGACTGTTTTACGAGTGTGATAGATAGTTGAATCATTGTACCCGACTGTATTTTCTTAGATGTAAAAATCGCACCAAGGGGGCGTCCATAAATTACGTGAGGTGTTTTTTTTTAATTTTCTGTCCCTCCCTCCCCCCCTGGTGAGATGTCGTGAGATTTTTCAAAATGTGGGTTTCTTACGTAAACGCGTTGGATTGTTATTGTAAAAAGAAAAAAAAAAATTGCTTCGTGCTTTTATTTACGACTAGTTAAGACTAGTAATCAATATTGTTGAGAGTTTAATTATAAGTGTAATACTTTGTAATACGCTCTCGTTCATCGAGTCGCGCGTTCGACTGACAGTGGCGCGAAAACAAAGGACGGGCTACACTGTACCGTAAATTCAGATTAAATTGAGCTATTTGGTATAAAACAAATATGGTGGTTTGACAGTCAGTAGATGTATAACGTCAAAGTATGAATGAAATTATTTTCTTTCGAACGAATTAGTGAATGATCTTAATCGTATTACGATAACGCTTAAGATTAAATCTTAAGCATGTACAATCTGGATTAAATGGACCAAAATAGTATAAATTGCGTGATATTTGCCGAGACCCCCCTCTCTCTAACGTAAGATTAGATGAGATTTGACTCGACCCCTTCCCCCCCTTAAACATCTCACGTATTTTATGAACGCCCCCCCAAGTAATTCGAAGACTGGTTTGTGCAATGAAGACTGTTTGAAGTTGAACTCAGGACGTAAAATGGTTTCATCATCACAAAACGGTCTTTGTAAACGGTTCGTTATCGCAACGCCCATCACTATTAGAACTAGAGAGCTGTCACTTATTTCGTGTTTTCGGATGTGTTTTGAGTGCTTTCCCAATTATTTTTCATTTTCAACGATCACTGCTTTGATTTTTACGGATTCTGACCCTGCCTACCTTGTACGACCCTTGCTTTCACACTGGACACCGGAGATCGCTCACACGATTGACTTGGAATTGTTATAATGGATTGTTTTGGAACTGTTGGATTGGATATTGTTGAAACTATGACTCGCTGTGTGAATTGTTGGATAGCAACTAGTCACTGCAATACACTAATGTATGTATGAATCTATAAATTCACACCGTTTACATCTCGTTACTATTCAGGCCCAAGAGTGCATGTAATCGTTTCAGTCTCCTTTAGAACATTACCAATTCGGATTGAACTCGGACTTTGAATTCGGATTTGGATCTGATTCGGATCAGACGTAGTGCGTAACCACTCTAAAGCTGCGGTACAGATCATCTAACTGAACAACTTTTTCTATGGGACCATCATCGTAATCGCGCAAAACTAATCAGCTTAGCTCAGCAGGTTACTCTCCCAGCCTCAAAAACTAGCCTTGTGTATCCTGGGCACTATATTTATGTGAGATCACAATTACACGAACAGATTTTTCTAAATGTTGATGCTCGTATCATCGTATGTTAGTGTCATTTGTAACCGGAATGCAGGAAAGTGCATTCAGAACTAAGATTTTCACGATTATTATTTTTTCGTATTAATTTCATTATAATTACAAATAAAACAATTTGGCTTTTGATATACCTACCTAACCATGATACCCGAAAAGTGATGTCATAAAGATTTTTTTTTTCTTTGATTTATTATTTACTAATCAGAGGAAATAAAATGCAATGTGAATCATACAAGTGTATCTTTAATAGTTAAAAATTAACGTGAAAACATTTTCAAAGTCAGCGTTTTTTTTTTGTTAAATAAACAGGTGTATAAATAGATGTTGTAAATAAAATGGGTACAGAGATCTCTATGTTTTGCCATTAACGGCGTACAAATATCATATAAGTATAAAAAATTACAATAAGGAAAGTAACAAACCTAAATATGTAGGTAGTTTATAAAATTAAATGACAGAAGCTATCAACGGTAAATTATACTTATTCTAAAAAAAGTTACCAATATTGCGAACAGAGTTTTATTTTTGAACATTTAAAATGTTAGAAGAGCAAAACATTTCTTACACCTTTTTTTTTTGGGTTCCTCAAATATCTTCTCCTGCTCTGGGAGAAGCGGGAGAGCGTGTCAGACTCTTACTGCCTAAAACCCACCCGTGTTCCTTCAGTTGCCATGTTGCCGGGGTCCACGATTTCCCTTTCGGTCTTATTCGCAACCCCGGCAGGCGTCGGCCCTAGCGGACCCCGTCAAATTAAAAATATATTTAGTTTGAAAAACATAATCACAGATTCACAGCATTTAACCAACTAATTCTTATTTAATTCTTTATATTTATCTATATTTATAACTTGCATTATCGTCTAAATAGAATAATACTTATGGCTTTTGAGTTAAGAAGTTGTTTTTTTAAATCATTTTGTCGGTCTTTTGGCTTCGGTATTTTGTTATAAAATCTGGGCGCCATAACAAAAAAAAAGTTTTTGTATAAAATGCTGTTGCGCAAATCTCATTAGGTATTGCGACGTTTCGACTTCAGTGTTTCAAATAAATGTAAGTTTGATTTGTCTAAGCCGTGCTACACCATTATGGCGCATTGGGTACGTGTACATGTACTGTACATATATACCCGGTGCGTCTGGTGAGTGCAGCAAATATTACAGAAAGTCAAATGAAGAAACCGAACACCTTGGAGGATAACCTCCCATATTGAATATCTAGGATGACAGGTATTAATACTGGAGCCCTTAAAAGGAGGAACCTTGTTCCAGATCCTAAGAAAAAACCTCGTGTTTGTTTCCTATAACTTAGGTTTTAAAAAGCTATTTTCATTAGAAACGCTTCCTACAATAATATGGTGTTAATTACTAGATTTACATGTACCTACCCTTTCATAATCACATTGTTGATATAGTGTCATTATTAAAAAAATACTATGTAATTATGAATACTTACAAAACAGCATTCTACAGACACAACGTGTGTATACATTAAGTACCTACATTCTAATATTATTGATAAAAAATTGTACATAATTAGTCTTCGGTTATATCGCGAAAATCATTATAATAATTTACCCGTACTATCTTAGCTGGATTTGATAAAACTTTCTTACGTATTTCTGATCGTACAGCTTTCAATTCGTCATTATTACAATATTTACGGATCGATTTAGAAACGACTAAATAACTGGGAATAAAATCATTTTCATTTAACATGTTTTTTAGGGTTTCTAACACAAACAGATTATCTTGAAAATATAACTTATAGAACATTGCTTCTAAAGCGTCGGCAAAAAGACAATATATGGCTGAACCGTATTGCTCTGTGTCTTCTTTTAAACACTTAACTATTATTGGACCTAGTGAAGGAGCTATTTTCAAATGAATATCTTTCCAGGGGTTGTCTACTCCACTTGCTCTCCATTCATTAGCAAAATCTGATTCTGTCCACTTACTCGACTCAAATGCGCTCATAGATGTTGCCTGTTCTTGAACTAATTTAACGTATTCTGCTAAAAGTTTCCAACTGGTATACAGCACATAGTTTTCTAGCACTGGCAAATATTGTTCAATTTTTGTTTTTATTTCTACGAACAGTTTAGCAGGTATAGGTATTTTATTCAAAGTAACATATATTGTGAATGAGCAAACCAAATGTCTTAAAAAATTATCAAAATTGTCTTGAACATAATAATTGTCAGACTTCTTACTATCCCAACACTGAAAGGCTTCTTCCATAGCTGGACCTACTACCTTTCTGAATCTCTGAAGTTGATCTTCCTCATTTTTACCGAACAACACGTAACATGCAAGAACTTCAATAAATTCACTTTCATACAAACAGAGTTTGTATCCTGCTCGCGACAGTAACTTATTAGCAACAAAGTCTTCATCGAGTGACTCGATTATTTTTGGGGCATATTGAATTAGATCCTTCACATACTTCTCGCAATTGGCGCTATCAGGTAATGAAGTTAAAAACTCGTAACTTCTCATAAAATATTCTGCTCGAATACTAATGGGAACCTTTTCAACTCTACCTAATTTTTTGTATATTTCAGCACTTTCACCTGAATTCAACTCATTTATAAATATACGTATTAATTCCCATAGTTCCTTTTCAAAGGTTGGATTTTTCACCTTGCAAATTTGATCATATGTGTGCTTGAAAAGAACGGACCGGATTGTAAGATTCGTAGTAGTCTTCCAAATTATCAAAAATTTTGATTTTAGAACATCAGGTTTTAGTTTGTACAATGCAAGATGAAGTCCAAACTTTTGTAAGGAGATGACCGATGCTTCCAATAATTTCGGAAAATGCTCACGACTGTCGACTTCACTCATGTTGTATAAAATTGCGTTTAGTGAAGGCACTGCATGTTGTAAATAATCTCCTTTAGCGTACCACAAGACCGCATCTAAGGGAATCAGCGGCCTGGCTACGTGCAAATGTTTTGCAATATTTTTCCGTATGCTTATTTCTGTCTGATCAGTTTCACCCCACGTTATCTTAAAATTGTTGGGAGCATGTGTTTTTGCCAAATCTACTATTTGATTTTGGGAAAGAAGCAGGAAGAGACCCTTAACAACAGCTTTTTGTCCAGTAGGTTTGTTTAGATGTAGTAAGTAGGCGTCGGTCCAGTGCTGAGCGAGTGAGTGCGGCCAGTAGACGCGCAGCTTGGCGAGCAGACGTCGCAGCGAGACAGCGTCGTTAGTTCGCAACGTGTCAATATCTTTGTCGTGGCGCGTCAGCAGCTGCGGCTTGTGCTTCAGCGCGTTCAGACACGAGTCCTCACTCAGAGACAGCGACAACGACTCCTCAAACATGTGCTTCCGCCACGATTTCTTGATGAAGTATAGACAGGACATGTCAGTTTTCCACATGTTTTCTTGTTTTATCTTTATTAGTTCCTGGATTTTTTTGAGTACTAATGGGAACTTAGTGATATCTTTTTTCCAATCTTTCAACAAAGTAAGGGCATTATGTAAGTGGAGTAAAGTATCATTAAAATCAGATTCATTTGCAATGTTTTTACTTTGAACTTTTGTCAATGCGGAATTGATAAGATAAGTAAACATTTTGTCGTTTTGTTCTTGACTTAGTTTAATCTGAATCTTTTTGAAAGATTTAAACCACATCTTTTTTTCAACGATTTCTGGTACCGGTTCATCTTGCAGAACTTTATATAGACTTATAGATTGGAGACACCGTTGAACGTTATTTTCTGATTCGGTGTATACTTCCATGCTATGGAACAACTGATTTAAAATGTTCCAAGTGTCGACGTCGATCTCGTGAGTAGATACTTGTGAAAGCAGAGTATTGATGAACTGAATCTTAAATTTGAATGGTTCGTTTATATGTTTTTCATTGAAAAATTTAAGCAAAATTTTAATATGCTGTGGGTTGTTTCGTGTGCAAGTTACCAAAACTGAGAGCATGCCACATCTTTCAGAGGGTGAGTTCTCCTTACGTATAAGCTTCTTTATTTCAGCCAATGCAACATCAAATGGGGCGAACTCATACCACTGGTAAGGTTTTATATTGAATTCGATAATCCGTCTTTCTTTTTCTGAAAATAGCGATGCCATCTCAGTTTTATCGATAAATGTTTTCCTTGCAAATTCAAATCTCTCTTCTGTTGGCATATTTTTAATGAAATGTCTTAATGTATTAAGATCATATAAACGGGGTCCCAATCTTCTTGCTTGCTTATAAAGAAAAGCTTTTATTTCTCTCTTATTTAAATATTTAGCTACTACGGACAGGTCGATTGAGTCAGCATACTTATCAAAATTGTCTAAAACTCTTTGCCTGCAATTTTTCATAAGGAACTCCGTTTTCTTTTTTCCTATTTCAGGGACATAATTAAATATTGTTTTGTCTTCCACTACGTTTAATACCTCAGTCGTATGAGATTTTAACAAAAATAAAATTTCCTCTTTCACCTGATACTTGCTGTGAGTAACCAATGAATAGTAAGCAAGAAAACGAGCTGATCTTCTGCACAAACGTGTAAAAAGAGATAGTGGTACGACACGTTGGTTTTTTATAACATTTTCTATGAAAGGAATGGAACAGTTTTGCAACCATTTGTAAGCATTGTCCGTTTCTTTAAGGTATTCATAAAAGGCTTCGACTCGACTTTCGTCTTTCAGATTGAGTCTAATGTGAAGCATGAGTTTGTTAAATGTTTTGGTGTTCAAGCTCGGTAATAGTTGTGTGTGTAGGTACTCTGGGTTGATGATGTTTGCGTACTGCTGCTCGGTGACTAGCCACGTGGATTTGTTAATAGCTGTCGCCGAATACAGCATGTCGTTAGATTTCATTACTTCGATGATATAGTCTACATTTCTGTTTTTACTGGCGATGTCTATTTTAAGAAGGTTGTCAATGTCGCTGTCATCGCCGCTTAGGTTACATAATTCATAATGTTTATTAGCAATCGCATCTTGGACAAGCTTGTTGTAGTGTTGGCGCTTTTTGCCGAGTGTGTCTCCTTCTAACGTCACCAGCGGCATTGTGATGAGCTGGAAATGGAATTTTAAATATTTTTTTATTCTTTATTAACATACAGGGTGGAAACACGCACGCAATAGAGAGGAAAGCTTCCTTAATTGTTGACACCTTATATTACTTTTAATTGACATAGTTTTAATGAATTTAAAGAATGTAAATTATTTTACAGATTTTTATGAATTTAAAGATCTTAACTTATTAATTTATTTTACAATTTGATTTTATGTACCTATTTCTTTATAGTTATTTATTTTAGTTATATTAATTATTATTGTGGCATGTATTTTTTTATTTTTTATTACTATACATTATTTTAAGTGGGTATACTAACATAAATATGGATCACTGTATCTCTGATAAATAAATAAATTAATACTAAAATGACTTGAACGAAATAATACTTTACTTTAAAAAAATTGTAATATGACAATTTATTTCAATATATTTACCACGGATTATCAATTTACAGTAAACAGAGTTAGTTAAATCTAATCTGCCAAACCTTTTCCTAACTATGTTGGGGTCGGCTTCCTTAATACCTAATCTAACCAGATGCAGCTGAATACCAGTATTTTACATGAAGCGACTGCCAGTGTGAGCGACTGCGAGTGTCAATTAATTATTATTAATAAAAAATAACACTAACACCAATTAAAGTATAAACTAAGAACTAACATCCTTAAGTTTCATACGACAAGAAACAGTTTGAAGATTTTTACTTGCCTCAGCCGCAAAATAGTACCTATCGAAAATCCTTATTGATATGCCTAAAGGTTTCGAGTTTTCATTTTTAGGTATTAATTTCATCTTTCTAGCATTGTTTATGTTTCCAGTTTAATTTGAGGTAGTTTGCCTCCTCTGACCTCATTTTTTCCGCCCTGTACGTAACCTAATAACTATGCAAATTATTTGTTAATTACGTGTCAGACTCTTACTGACTGAAACCCACCCGTGTTCCTTCAGTTGCCATGTTGCCGGGGGCCACGGTATCCCTTTCGGACTTTCCCGCAACCCCGGCAGGTATTGGCCCTATTGGACCCCTTCAATTGTGCTGATATCTCTTTGAGGCGCGCGTGGAACACAACGCGCCGTCGACCTGGGCCCTGGTCCTTATCAGACGGCGAGTTACCCATTGCTCACCGTCCGCAAGCCCGCGCCTATGGTGGCCGGGAATCGGCCTGCGATTCCCGACGCCCAGGGCGTCTCCTGCGGCGGTTAGGGGCGTGAGGGCGCGAAATCTGCCTCTCTCTCACGCGTTCCGCTTCCTCCTTCGTGAGCATTACTGCTTCGCAGAAGGAGGTGACGGCCTCCCATGCCCTCTCGCGTCGTACCATGGCCTGGACCAGGGCCGGACGCGAGAGATCACCGCCGCCGATTGCCTCCACGAGGACACGGCAATGCTCCGCCCAAGCCGGGCAGACCTCCACCGTATGCTCCACCGTGTCCTCCGGGCACACAGTGGTGACTTATCATCAACTATTACGTTTTAATGTGTAAAATGGTAATAAGGTAAAAATAATTATTTTTTTCAACCTACCTGCTTGTAAAGTGGCTCTTATTGAGCCGTTTTTAGATTCATAATGCAGTGTATTAAAAACGGGTGCTTTTAATTTTATATTACCGCACTAAGTGCATTAATGTGCGCCACAGATAACTATTTAGTAGATGCAATTGAGATGTGAACTTTTTAATTTCATCAAAAAGACTTCATGCCTTTTTATGCGTACTGTGTAAATAAATAAAATATGATAAATTAATATAATATTTCATCAAATTATATAGTTTTCACTACATACTACAAAGACTTTTTCGTTTTTATAGGCTCGTTGGTTACAGACAAAAGTTACTTTTTCACTCCTCTTGCTCAAAAAGGCCGTCATTGTAGAGTACAAGAGCGGGGAAAAAATAGCATTTCTTGCTCTAGGGGAAAAAGTATTTTTTTTTAATTTTTGCCTATTCAAACGAGCCTTGAAAAACGAAGAAGGCTTTATTCTTATGTAGAATAATCATGATTATGGACTCGACTTATTACTAGTTCACAAAAAAAAGAACATTTTATTTTTGAAAATGGAACTAAATGCGGCTATCTCTTCGGTAGAATGCGTACATTGCGTTGTGGCTACAGAAGAAATAAAAAAAGGTATTGGCGCGAAATCTTTAGATTTTTTTTTCTAATTACGAATGGAATTGGTGACCGTAATATAATTTACAACAGTGAAAATGTCATTATATAGTGAGAACATCTTCACAGAGGACTGAAATTAAGTTCCCGGAAAAAACATCTCGTTAAATATCCAGAATTGTACAAATTGTACATTTAAATAAAATAAACAATTTAATATTGTATTGGATTATTTTATTTTCTCGCAATCGTAGTGAAAAGTAGAGTGTAACACACGGCGCTAAAACCCATTATAACTCGGTTTCTATTTACTCCCTCGCTTACCTCGTTACAATGGGTTATTTTAGCCCCTCGTATAACAATCTACTATTTCCCCTAGCCTAGAGCAAGATAATTATGCTATTTTTTCCCCGCTCGACGCTACAATAACGGACTTTTTGAGCAAGAGGAGTGAAAAAGTCTTTATTTTTATGTAAAACTAGTTTTTTACTACCGCATACCGGGATATAAACTTTTCTTCAAAATTCAGATTGAACAAATTGTATAGTTTCTATTTACTCCTTCGCTAGAGCTCGGGAGTAAAACTACCTCGATAGAATGGGGTATTTTAGCCCCTCGTATAACAATCTACTATTATTTTGTATTGTATAATGACATACTATAATTCAATTATTTATGTATAGGTACTAACAATAACTTGACATGACGTGATTGTTCTTATTTTTTTGACTAAGTACTAATATCATCTGACTTAAATTCGACTTTATGTGTTATTTGTTTTTGTTTATTACTGTTAAAAGGACATCATAGCGACATCTAGACATTTTTTTCCTCAAATTTATCGTAATGTATTTTGATAAGTTTTGACTCAATTTATGTTTATTTTGTTCACTCAACAGCAAATCAAAATTGCGTTTTGCAGTGCCCTGACAGTGTTCATGTACAAAAACCAACAATAATAATGTATTGTAAAATGTTTAATGTGCAGGAGAGCAAATAAAAAATCATCTACTTAATTGAAATTGTGGTTTTAGTTTGTAGGGACTTATGGAGTGATCATTAGTCTTGATCATTCATAGTATTACCTATGTTAAAATAGATACTTACCAGAGTTTAAAAAAAAAAATGCGTGCTTTTTAATCACATAACCCTTTCATAGGCTCGTCTATAGCTCGTCTAGTTTACTAACAAAGTTTTTAAGTCATTGTCACTAACACTATTTGGATTGTGTGTACCTACTTGTATGTGTAGTCCGAAATAAAGATTATTATTATAACGTGGGACTTAATTAATATAACTGGCGAAATGAGGGTGTAAGTACCTCTGCCTAACCCTGTGAACAACTAACATAGATTTTTGTTTTATTTCATTCAACACGTTCATATTGTGATCATGCATTTAAAAATGATTTTCGTCGAAAATGTCACATTCGCGGTATTGGATGCCGTGCGACAATATTGAGTTGTATCCTTTTCCGCATGACTAGACTCACGGTTGTTGCCGTGAAATACAGGTGTTGACAAAAAAACTTTTTACAAAAAAAAAACAACCGACTTCAAAAAAACTTTCTTTGACAAAGAACGAAAATTCAAAACCAAAGACACCGACTTCCGAAATTAAAGTTATTTTTCACTTTGTAGTGTTTTTTGTTTGAAGTCGGTTGTTTTTTTTTTGTAAAAAGTTTTTATTTTTCACTTTTTAGTTGTGGTACCTACCCCACACAAATTTGAATACCACTACCTGCTATGTAAATAACAGTGACAAGAAGTTATCATATCATCTACATACTAAGTGGGAAAAAATACGTATAATTGAAGCTAACTCAAAAACTACCCAAGCAAAGTTGATAAAATTTATATGGGACCACCTCTGAAGTATGATCTACCAAACAAAAAAAGAATCATCAAAATCTATTCATAATTGGCGGAGTAATCGCGTAACAAACATACAAAAAAAAAAAACAAAACATACAGACGAATTGAGAACCTCCTCCTTTTGGAAGTCGGTTAAAAAATACAGTGGATCCGGATCCCAGTAAGCGGTAACAAAATTCGTGGCGTATTTTCTTAGGTAGGTATGTGGCTCCAACACGTGATGTCGGAATTCGCAATGACGGTAATTACCATAGAAATATAAAATATATCTATGGCAATTACACAGTGACAGCATCGACGCGACGCACCGTATCTAAATACGACCGTAATTTATACCTACAATAGCGTAGCGGTGCGGTGCTGACATAATGTCGTAAAATTACGGCCATTCTAAACCCTCTGTAATTTTCATGATTGCGGCATTTTGCGGACGCTTCATGACAGCACCGCTTTCAAAGGAAACCCAAGATTAAGGATCACGTGTCGAGTCTATACCTACCCCTTCGATCAACAATGGTGATATTGTTAATCGAAGCCTCAGACCAACAAAAAAAGAAAGACGGCGCGCCACGAACATTAAAAGTGAAGCCACAAAACCGTGCTCCTGCAAGTAAATACACCCGCTCACGCACACACCTACACTAAAACCATGCTCATCGCTCTTAGTACGTCATGAGTCGTCGTCTAGTTAACATTGATTAAAAAAGATATAATTATGCTTTCCTGTGTAGTGAAAACTTATAAAAACAATAGCAAATCACAAAAAAAGTCTCACGGAATCACTTTTCACCCCTAAGCATTGATGTACTTGAAATAACATCGTTTTTTATTAAAAGAATTTTAGGTTACTTGGGACAAATAACCTCAACAAACGAAAGCAGTGACTTAAAGTGCGAGGGTTGCCATAATATGATTTAAATCTTTCCCATTCGATTCAACAAATTTAAATGTGATTTCTTACTTCGAGTTATATATTCATGTTCTCTTTTTATTTATTTAATATTTTGAATTAAAAAGTAAATGGATAGTAGATATAAGATAAAGTCGGAATGATCAGAGTCAGTGATTTTGTTGTTGTGATCTTTTTTTATTTAATAAAGGTAATTTACAATATAATTACCTATATTATTTCAAAGTAATTTACATAATGACTTCATACATACCTACGACAATGTTATGATTTACGCTTCAACAAACTTATAATTGAATTTCTATGTGCATGGTTATCGAAAGAAGCTGTATTTCACTTCTTTCAATCCCAAGACACTGTCGCGGGTAGGGTTAACTTACACCTAAAGATATACCCTATAGTAGAACTAAATATAGGTATGCAAATTTTAACCCTTACACACTTCACACTCTCGTACTAGCGCACTCTCACCCACACTCGCACACGTCACACAATTAGGCGCATTTTTGCCTTTTTCTCTGTATTAAGCTCGTTCATTTATATAAAGTTATTTGATTTTTCTATAGTTTAAAACTAACCTATTTATTTATATTTGTATTTTGAATTTTTTACATTCAATTGCAAATTAATGGATATTTCTAAGGCCCGTATTACAGAACCTAACTCAAAACTCAAGTATTACATAAAACTCGTTTAAAGCCTTGTGATTTTTTAAAACTAGCTTTAAGTAATGCTTGAGTCTTGAGTGAGGTTCTGTAACACGAGCCTAAGTGGAACAGCGGAGTCTTCCAAGGCCCAACACAACATTTCTTGCTTTAAAGGTGCACTTTATAATTGTTTTTTTTTCTGATGTTTTTTTGTTTTGTTCGGAATAGAGGTCCTTCTAAACAATTGAGGTACAATGCCATACTTAACAATATCTTACTTGTACAATATTAGCCTACCCATAAAATATTATTACCCAAGTTATGGGGTATTTTTTTTACAAATGGCAACCCTTTGACTCACACATAGATAAAAAGGTGGCTTCAGTTTTGATGTTCGCAGCGCGCCGTCTTTCTTTTTTTGTTGGTCTGAGATCGAAGCTATATTTTTCCTACGTGTACTCTCGGCTAAGCTAACTTGCATTGGAAAATCATAATTATCGAAATACCTACATAAATTTTGGAAAATCCAATGTGTGACAGGAAAATACATCCATATAATGTACCTAGATACACATTTGTTACTTAAACAATAGGTATTTTTGCACTAATGACGACAAACTACGTAGGTTTATGTCTTAAGTTAAAAGTAATATTTATTTTATGATCTAAATAAGATCCCACTGTTAAGTCCGGAAGTTTTTTAAAACTAATATTATAACGAGAAAAGATTAGATTTTTTGTATGTTTGGTTGTGAGTAATGAATAAACTCAAAAACTGCTGGACCGATTTTAAAAATTCTTTCACCTGTAGAATGCTATATTATCATTGAGTAACAACATAGACTATAATTTATCAAGATAAAACGCGGGTGAAGCTGCTGGCGGAAGCTAGTTTCTCATATATCTAATCAGCTCAATGCCTAGTCATGATAAAAAATTAACGTACCTACTTATGTCATCATCTGCATTTGCCGGCTTCCAGTCTAACCGGATGCAGCTGAATATCAGTATTGACTCACACTTGGGCGTCTTTTTTTCGAAGAATTGCGCTCGACTAATAGTGCATTCCATCAATTTGAAGGAGATGAATGACCTAATAGATGACTTCACGGTGTGTAGGTAGGTACTCTTCACGCTGATAACAAAATTACATTTTTGGTTTTTGGTACCAACTTAATTGGTTTAATTTTTACGAAAAACCAGTCAACCGCGTGTTAGATCACACAGAGTAAAGGATTCAATAATCGGGATGAACATTTACGCATTCGCACATGTACAGTATTAATTTTACCGACCGCAAAAACAAGTTTTAAGAATCGAGATGTTTGCAAAATTCAGTTCCAAGCACGTTGCGCTAGTGTGAGTGCCTGTCAGAGCGATATACACCTACAGTGAGCAATACTACCTACCACGCACACATTGACAATGATTGCTTGACGCGATAGCACTACTAGCTTTCGAAAATTTATGATAAATTTGGATGTGTTCCGTAATACCAAAAATGATAATGAAAACTCAATATTTTTCCATTTTTTTTTTTCGATAATTTGTAACTTGATTATATAAGCTATGCTTCAGCAGAAACAATATTATTTAAATTATAAATGAAAATGCATAGCACGGCACGCCAGCATCAACGACATTATTCGTCGAGCCCTTGTCACCGCCGGCGTACCAGCGGTATTAGAACCAAACGGCTTGGTACGTGACGATGGAAAGAGACCAGATGGGATGACGTTGTTGCCTTGGAAGGTGGGTAGGCCTCTGGTGTGGGATGCAACCTGTGTCGACACCCTTGCGCCATCCCATGTTCCTAGCACGGTGGGCTGTGCTGGCGCTGCTGCTGCGGCTGCTGAGACCCTCAAGCGGCGCAAATACTGTAACCTTATAGGTAATTACAGTTTTGAGCCGTTTGGGGTCGAAACGCTCGGACCATGGGGCCCGAGTGCGCGTCTCCTTTTTAAGGAAATTTCTCGTCGACTGGTCGACACTTCACGTGACCAGAGGGCTGGCTCGTTCTTTGGCCAAAGAATTAGCATTGCCATTCAACGTGGCAATGCTGCCAGTCTTCTGGGCACGTTTCCGGATGACAGCGATGCGGACGAATACTTCGACGCCTAAGTGTCATTTTGTTTTTATTATTTTTATTTATACAGATAGTTAGTTAGTCTTTTAATTTAGTACCTAATGTAAATGAAAATAAATTATAAAAAACTTAATTATTATTCAGTAGGTATACACTACAGAGTACAAACAACCAAAACACAGATAATTGAACATACAGGCATCAAATATTTGTATTAGAACTCAGGCTGACAAGAAATATTATTTTCTATATTGACATTTGAATAGCAAACAAAAATTTAATATTATACTCACATTTTTTTCTCAAGCTGGTATTGTACAAAATTATTTAGAGGCAATGTTGAAAATGAAACCTCCAAACGCTTCATTAAAAAAAACTGGTTTACTTATAGTTTTTGTCAAATGAAAACTTTTACAAGGGCTCTTAAAAAAAAAAAAAAAACTAATTCTCATTTCAAATATTTGCAGTCAATAAATATTTGAAATGAGAATTGCAAAATGACATGCAAATGAATGAAATGCCCTGTAAACGGGAGAGAAAAATCGAACTAGCTAGGTCTCATTTCTGGGAAAATTCGTTTTCTCTAGTTTCATCCAAGCAGAGCTTGGTCGACCAGGTACTAATAATAATGAGTTATTGAAGTGTTTGTTCCATGAAGAATAGCTGTTAGTATCCTAGATTTAGAATGTTATGTTTAGCGCTAAACAAAGTGAGTGGTTTGTGTGCAAACGGGTCTTAGTATCAACTATTTATAATTAAACAACACTGTAGTTTTATTTATTCCATTGTTTCATTAAGAGATAAATTGGCGACACCTAAAGCTACACACCAACCCTTATTTTGTATACTTAAATCTAAATATGTTTTTGTCCCACCCAACCTAGAAACCAACCAGAAAAAAAACAAGTATTGTAATGATAACTTAAGTACCTACCTACTAGCTATCTCAAGTACTTACTACTTTTATTATGCAGGTACATTAAGAAAAAACTACAGTCCTATTATTAGGTAATTTGTTTTGTTTAGTGGTTTCAAATATCACAGCTGTCTATTTAGAAGAAATCCATGCCTATTTACATCCTATAGATGATGTAAACGTACCTTAGCCACTTTAATTATTTTTACGAATAATAATAATCGTGTTACTCACCTCTGGTTTGATGTGCTCCAGAAGAAACGCTCAGTCCACCGTACCTTCTGAGTACTTCTTTAAAGTGGATAGTTCCAAGCACAGATTACAATTTGGTTACAAGGTTCCAACGTACTAACAAAGTTTACATGAACTGGGGAAAATCAATGTAATAATATGACTCAGCAGAAGAGGCCGGTGTTTCTGTCTACAGGTGATAATTTGCTTGTTGTTTAAGCTTGCCCCCACTGTTTACCACACACACAGTTAGGACTGGTAAACTGGTTTACCAATTTTATAATCTACGATTTATGCATTAAAGTTCCATTCCGATCGTGTAAGTAGAAACTTTGCTTCGAGTCCTTGACATTGACAGTTGACTTGACTTTACTCACACATAGACTTAACATACTCACATAAAGCAAAGTAGACATGACATGTCACTGCTTGAGTTGAGCAACACAGATGATAAATAAAAATAACGATACTCGTAATCGTTATAACGTGTATTAAATAACCGTTACTAATTCTAAACTCTCTTGTTTCTTTGTTTTATTTGATATTTTAGCTACAGTAACTGAATACCTAGTTTGTTATAATTATTATTATATAAAAACTAGTGATCCTTACAGTGGTCGCATAAGATGACATCTGACATCTCACTATGGTGATATAATAAGCAAAATTAAGGTAATTTAGGTAAAAAGCAACATTAAAGGGGCGGAGCCTCATCAAGGTCGTTTCTGACGGCCAATGCTAGCACTGCGCGCGCTCATTGGAGATTTTAGAATTTTAAGAGGGCCCTTCCCGGTCCGTCTATCGTCAACGCGAGCATGGTCGAAAAGCTTGTTGTTTCATTCAGCGCAAGTGAGAACTGCCAACAAGCAAGTGGGAACGCGATAACATTGTATGAAAAATAACTTACTTCAGGAAATACGTGTTTTTGAATACGTCTTACAAGTTTGTGAAATAAACGTTTGTCATTTTCTCATCTAGAATCTTCATTACATGTGCGGGGTTTTTATAAAGATGTTTTTTTAACTTTTACAATTTATGAGTATATTATGAACGGTCAAAGTTCAGGTAAAATTTGTGCAAAATAGCAGATTTTAGGAGGCTTATACTGAATTTGTTTCTCCAAATATTTATTTTTTGCTTTCATAGAAACCTAGATATAGTGCACAAAATACCTATTAGTGTTAAAAAAATTAAGAAAGTTGTGTTACAACGCCATAATCACGTACGAGCGTTTGTATGAAAAGTATGACGGGTTGGCCGCTCTTAACACTGCGGTGTAGAATATTGCAGTTTTAGGTCAGCGCCATCTCTTAACCGACTGTGGAACTAATGTCATTTTTGTTGATGATTTCTGAAAAAGTGTGCTTTTAACTATGCGTTTGCACCAGAAAACATTCAACATGTAGATGTTTTGAAACTTGTCACATGAAACAAATCTCATTACTTGTTTTGTTGAACTTGCGTTCGCACTGCACGAAACATGAGTAAGTCATAAGACAGATGTCAAGATTTGTTGTTATCTGCGTTCGCACTGTCTAGATACATACACAATAGACATGTTTTGTATAGAGATTTGTCACGTTTGCGTTCGCACTGTTGTTTGTTTAGGTCCAATTATGTCTCGCAACTTGTCTATTGCTTGATGTTTTGTGTTATCCGAGTATGGTGGTAAACATCTCGTGTTTATATCGAAACATGGAGTGGTCCAAAGTAGACACGGTGAAGTTTTTTTAGAAAGTCGCGCATCCAGTACCTAGGTTTCTTCCTAAGTTTTTGCCGTTCCAGGTATGCAATACTGGCAGCTACTAACAATTATAAAATATCGTCTTCATCGCTTGAATCCATTTTATTAGGAACCTAGTTTTGATATTGGAGCCGATTCTCTCGTACACCGAATTAAACTAACTAAACTATCACTAACATTCCTTACTTTTGGCTATGAGAATCTTATAGCTATTCCTAAAGCTAAGCTGCAAAATAAATTCTCTAAATTTAAAAATCACTGTCAACATCATTAAGATTCACAGAACATAAAAGTCGGCAAAGTGCAATGAAATGTCCATTTTGATACGAAATTGGTTTGTAAAAACGTGTGGCAAAACATGTCAAATGATAAGAAACTTCAAACATGTTTCGCGTCAACAAGTTGAGTGATAATGCGCGAGTCGATACATTGACAGAAAATAGAGATTTTAACATGTTTTTATGTGAATGTTTCGCCAGTGCAAACGCACAGTTAGAGACATCGTTTTATTTTTCCTGTAATCTTTACATAAACTTCTATCACATAGAATAATTTCAGATTTTTCTTATGCAAACTTCGGAGATAAGGGGGGAACGATATTTGTAATAGACGGGCAGACAAACTGAGTCGCACTATAAGGGTTACTTTTTACCATTTTGGTACGGAACCCTAAAAAAAACAAATTGGGGAAAATATGCGAGGCGATGTGTATGGATTTGTATAATATATCTGGGCTATCTAAGCAACAATGGGAATAAAAACTGCCACTTGCTCACTTCAGATGGCGCTGATTTTCAGCGTCTTATAATTTTACAGCTAGCCATACATTTTTTGTAAACAAGCGACTTCTTTTACACATAATAAAATTAATTATTGAGCCCAGTTGCGCAACTGTTTACTACAAGAATATGGGGACCCATTTATTTTCCAAAGATGTTAGAAGAAGAAAAATGTGAGAGAAAGCTCTCCAACAAAAATTGTAATCCGGTATTTCGTCGAGACGATGTGCTATCCTTTAAGCCTTTTATGGGAGAAAGTGGTTTATAGGTGGTACTCCCAAGAGAACTACAACTACACTATAAGTCTGTTTTCGTTACATATAGGCACTTGTGATGTGATATTATGTAAATTATAGTAAAGTATGTGTGTGTTTATATTATCATATTAGACCAGTGCTAGAAGTGCTGTCTCTGAGGTTTTTCAGTCAGGAAGATCATGCCCGAGTTGGTTTTTAACTCTGATTAAGTTATTTTTATCGTACTCCTATCCAGTCTTTAACAAAAAACGAACTCAACAAACACAAAATAACCTATGAATATAAAAAAAACATAATTTAATGACTTTTCCACTAAAGCTGCTTTTTACCAGTGGTAGACGCCTCCCCTGTCCTTAGCTCGTCTTTTAATAGTGCTATACTCCAAGTGTCGTACATATTTATTTAGTTTTCGAAAAATTTGAGATCAACACAAAAGTAAACATAAACATAACAATGGCGGTTTAAAGACGTACAACTGTGCTGCCACTTGTTCTGAGCTTTCAGTTTTTAACTTCATTATACTGAATCCAAAATTATTGAGCGGTTACGCACTACGTCCGATCCGAGAAATGACGGTCCGAATTAGCTATTTGTATGAGGGGTTGTGCACTAGACCCGAACTCTGTCCGTCAAAATTTAGAACATTACCAATTTGGATTGAACGTAGTGCGTAACCGCTCTAAGGCATACGTTGAATAACGGCTATATAACGTCTATCAGCAAAATAACGATAAACAGATATTGTTTATCGGTTTACCACTATAAAAAAAGTTGTCTTGACAAGCAAACAAAAACATATTATTACTTTTCTTGTTGAATGAAAGGATATGGAAAGGATCACAGATAACTGTACTAGTCAGAGGAAAATGAGAGGAAAGGAAACACATAGTAAAATAGCCAATCAGTGAACTGAGTGAACTAAAACTGCTGAACTCTAATTTTATCTGTGAAGTATTTCGCTAACACCGGCTGGCGGCTGCTTCTGAGTCATGATAATGATTACACCAGTTTGTGTAATAATTTATTAATATTGTACTGTTTTGCGAGGACGTTCAGTCAGTGCGCTGCGGGAACTCCTCATCGTAACGGAGGTAAGTGACACAGTATTATTAAAGTAGGTAATATTTAAAATAGGTGGAATATATTTTTTGAACAACAATAATGGTGGTAAGTAATGTGTAATGCAATTTTAACCTAGAGAATAGTTTTTTTTACAAATACTAGTTGGTAATATAAATTATACCTATGGGGTACATTTCATTTCACATTTCCAGTATAAGCTGACCTCGCATTGTACGGAAATCCTATGCAATGCGAGATCAAACTGGAAATGTTAGCTTGATGTGTAGCCGTGTGTACTACACGACGTTCGGTCTTTTGCGATCTTGTGAATTGTGATGCGTATCTTTCATTTACTCAGTATTAAGGCTCGTACAGACTAGCACGACTTGCCACGCGACGCGACACCGGTCATTGTTATACCGTGAAGTTTTCTAGAAATTATTTTGTTAGAGTCGAGTCGCGCTGTCTCGTCGCACCAGTCTGCACGAGGCTTTATGTGTTAAATTTGGTATTTGGATTTATCGGAAAATTTTATTACAAATAATTATTTCGTCGCTGCGCTTTCCATAATCGCTATGTGTTTTTTACACACTTTACAGGAGACGCAAAAAACTGATTTTCTCAAAAAATACCCAGAGTATTTTAAATAATTTACTTTTACTTTAATACATACTAGCTTTTGCCCGCGGCTTCACCCGCGTGGGTGGAAAATATCCCACGGGAACGTACTACCGAAATTTCATACCTAATAAAATAACAGAGGAAAACGCCATTGACTCCTACCGCTGCGCCCGCGTTGCTCCTCGTAATTTTGAAACTGTGATATCTTTTAAACTATTCATTTAAATTAGACGATTAAAAGACACATTTCAATCTAAATTAAATGCCCAATTTAAATAACTTATTAATAACTTATTCTTTTGGATAAGGGTTAATACTATACCGGTCAAAAAAGCTTCGGAAATAACAATAAATTTTTTATCAAATTCTGAAAGATAAAAATGGTTATTGTGTTGTGGGTCATCCTTTGAAGATAGACATATGCCATCGCGGACTTTTTTGTTGAACTTTTTAAGATGAACAATACCGTAGAACATAAATTTGATGTATCTTTTTCGGTTTATCGCGTTCAGACAGACAGACAGACAGACGCGGCGGGGGACTTTGTTTTATAATATGTAAGGAGGAGATAAGGATGAGGATAAGGATAACAAATTGACGTAGTTTTAGATTACTTTTGAATAGATAACATTATTAACATAACATCACGCCTTGTTTCCTCAAAGGGTTGGCCAGAGGTGTCCCTGTAGCATTAAAATTATTAATAATGCCAAAATTAAACATGATAGGCAAATTTGAATTTTTTGCTGTTTTTACATTATGTGTGTATTGAAATAACGATTTAAACTGCATAAAAAACCGAAAATCACGAAATAACACATAGCGACTTTTGCACGCGCAACGACGATTTATGACTTAAAATCAGGAGAGAGCAGTAGTGGCCCTGTGGTAATGGCCGCGGGCGACTTGGGAAATTATCAAATAACTTCTCCCGCTCTGGGTGGAGCGGGAGGGCGTGTCAGACTCTTACTGACTAAAACCCACCCGTGTTCCTTCAGTTGCCTGTATGTTGCCAGGGGCCACGGTAACCCTTTCGGACAAACCCGCAACCCCGGCAGGCATCGGCCCTATCGGACCCCTTCAATTGTGCTGATATCTCTTTGAGGCGCTCGTGGAAAACAACGCGCCGTCGAACCGGGCCTGGTCCATAACGGACGGCGAGTTACCGATTGCTCACCGTCCGCAAGCCTGCGCCTACGGTGGGCGGGAATCAGCCTGCGACTCCCGACGCCCAGGGCGTCTCCGCCGCAGGAGACGGGGGCGTGAGGGCGCGAAATTTGCCTCTCCCTTACGCGTTCCGCCTCCTCTTTCGCGAAATCGCAAGCAATATTGCTTCGCAGAAGGAGTTGACGGCCTCCCATGCCCTCTCACGCTCCGTACTATGGCCTGGACCAGAACCGGACGCGAGAGGTCGCCGCCGCCGATCGCCTCCACGAGGACACGGCGATGCTCCGCCCAAGCCGGGCAGACCTCCACCGTATGTTCCACCGTGTCCTCTGGGCGATTCACACAGTAGTGACATCCAGCGTTTCCTCCCGCCTTATCCGAAACAGGAACCTCCCGAAACAACCGTGTCCAGTGAGGACCTGCGTCAGGCGGAAGGTGAGGACGCCGTGGCGCCTCTCTAGCCACTCCTCAAAGAGGGGACTTATCGCCGCAATTGTGGCGTGCCCATAGGTTCGAACCCTGACAAGCGCTTTACTTTGTTCAAATTATTTAATCATCACTGCTCTCAAAACGGCGAAGGAAAACATCGTGAGGAAACCGGCATGTCCTAGAACCAAAAAATCGAAGACGTGATTACGGCCCACTCCCTCTCAGTCCTCTCACAGAGAGGAGGCCTGTTAAGGGGGTATTACACTGTCGAGTCTGTGGTCATGGATCTGTGATCGAAGATATAATGGAATTATAAAATAGACATTATTATGGGCATATCCCCCTTGGGGGATATTACACTATCATATTATATCACATGCCTATCTACGAAGCTCACAAATTACCATGTTATGTCTATTTTACAATTTAGTTATGTCTGATCATGGATTTGTGATCGTAGATATGGTGTAATACAGTTTGAGAAAATACTGATAAAAAAAAATGCTGCAGTCTTGTCATTGTATAAACAGCCAGTGTGAATAAAAAAAATACCTAAGCGGGACCCGCGGCGGTGACGCGGTGTGTTCCATATTTAAAAAAAATTAAAGTTAATAGGTACTAGAATATTCATGTTATTATTATCAATAAATATTTTAAGAAAATTACAAATTTTTTACACTCCTTAAATTCGAAATGAAAAGTAGAGTGTAAAACACGGGTGAAAGTCATCAATTCCTACTCGGACTATAGACCTCGTATGGGAATTGATTCCTTTCGACCCTTGTTTATCAATCTATTATTTATTATGTTCATAGTCATTCTGCAACGTGTACCTAACAAAAACCCTATCCGATCCGTTACATTACAGGCGAATGCTCGCGGTGAGGAAGCACCTTAACACTAGACTCTCGATGTGTGGTCTAAGTTTCATTAATAAGTACGAGTAAATCATTTTCATTAAAACCAATGATTTATATTTAAAGCTAAGAAAATGCGACGTTGTCGTATTTCACATAAGGGAAATACGACATGCAGGTATATTCCTTGCGCTCGCATTTACGGTTGACTTTCAATGAGTCTGACAAGATGGAAGAACCATCGAAACTGTCTGAATACTGAGGAAACATCTTTTGATACTTCCCCTAGTAACATATAAAATTCAGCTTTTGTACTATAACGTACTAGGAGCAATTTTATACACCTTTGCCATCTCCTAACTGGGTACCTACACTACATAAATACGAAAAACTTTATTCCGTCAGTCACAAATACGAATTTCAAAATACCGATTTTCATAATTCCGAATTGTTCAAAATTCCTAATATAACAACTCCGATTTATCATTTATCCTATTTTAATAATTCCAAAATTTTAATATTCCTAATGTTTATAATTACTATTCTCAAAATACCGAGTTTCAATAGATCGAATAACAAGAAATCCGACTTAATGATAATTCGAAACATCAAAAATACGAATTCCGATTATTAAAATACCGATTAATTAGAATTCCGAAATAATAAAAAATGTTTTCTTTCGCTGGTCATAGTTCTAACCTAACCTAACCTAACCCAAATGATTCACCAACAATAAAGAGGATCTGGCGCTCGGCGGCTGCTGCCGAGGCACGCTCGCTTCGCTCGCTCGCCTTCGCGCTTAAATAGTCACAGTTCTAACCTAACCTAACCCAAATGATTCACCAACAATTGAGGGGATCTAGCGCTCGGCAGCCGCTGCCGTGGCACATGTTTATTATTTTATCAAATCCAACTGTTACAGTACATAAATAGTAAAGATGCAAAAGCAATATGTCTTTTGTCACGGCTCCGGCGCTGCATGTATTATCACTCAATAAAACAGTTGATTGAGAACATGTAACCACATATTCTCAATCAACTGTTTTATTGTTTCTCTGTAAGATGCATGCAAACAAGCATACACCATGCATGCAGCATGCAAGCGAGCATGCAACATGTAGCATGCATGTAACATGCAGCAGGCATGGTTTCTGTCACGGCTCCGGCGCTGCGGGGCTCTGGAGGTCCCACGCGAGCTTATCGTCGCAGATGGTTTAACGCTCACCACCACAGCTTCGACTTGCTGGCCGGCTCCGCCCCTCCGCACCTACGCAATTCTAAATTACAGTCTAGGGGTAGGGCAGACAAGACTGCGTGGAGTCAGATTTACAGCGATTCGTTTCTGTCACTAAAAAACTTTTTACAAAAAAAAACTACCGACTTCCAAAAAAAAAACACTACAAAGTGAAAAATAACTTTAATTTCGGAAGTCGGTGTCTTGGGTTTTGTGTTTTCGTTTTTTGCCACCGACTTCCGAAATTAAAGTTATTTTTCACTTTGTAGTGTTTTTTTTGGAAGTCGGTAGTTTTTTTTTGTAAAAAGTTTTTATTTTTCACTTTTTAGTTGTGGTCCCTACCCCACACACATTCGAATACCACTACCTACTACCAGTGTCAGGAACATCATCTACATACTAAGTGGGAAAAAAAATACGTATTTTGTAGCTAACTCAAAAACTACCCAAGCAAATTTAATAAAATTTATATGGGACCAATTTGGGAGCATACCCTTTCAAACAAAAAAAGAATTTTCAAAACCGGTCCACAAATGACGGAGAAATCGGTGGACATACATAAAAAAAAACAAACATACGCGTCATACATTATAACCTCCTCCTTTTTGGAAGTCGGTTAAAAACCAAATATTTTGAAAATGTTTTAGGACTAACAATTTTATTATAAATGGACATTCGGAATAATACACATTATTTAATACAATACTTACGACATATGACTTTATTTCATGAAAAATTAGGAGATTCAATTATTATAGTCCTCGATATCAAGACAGAATAGTTCTAATTATGTAAAAGAAAATTTCGAACTTTTGAACATTATGTCTATAGCAAACGTGTTATGAATATTGATTTTCGGACAAACAATTTTAGAAGAAGAAGAGAGTACCGTAACTGCATATTATACTGATTGAATCAGAAACAGAATCCTAATTTTAGCAGTTTATTCGAAGTATTGAAAATCGGAATGTCGTTTTTCGGATGGAGAACCCATCGAGCATTTGATTTTTCGAACGTATGACTTTCGGAAAACAAACAAATCGCATTTACGACTTTCGGGAAAATAAATTTCGTGATTTTTAATAATAGACATTGTAATTCTTAGGTATTATGAAATTCGGACTTTTGAAAATCGGAACATCGAAATTCGGAATAAAATATTTCGGAGTATTTGGGTATTCCCCTCCTAACTGCCAAAGCCACCATGATCCAAACTTCATATTCGGGGATCGTTCTTACCTGTATTGGGGACATACACAGAGAAACTTTCAGCTTTTATAAAATAACGAAGCGCATAACCCGTCTGATCGTCGCGGGCTCTTGCTCTAATAACCGAGGGAAGTCCAACAGCAATGAGCTCAAAACTGGTCAAAATTACACGAATACCGCAAGAAGGTACAAACACTAGTATTGTGTTAAAAACCATAGAGAAGAAAAATACATGTTTTTAAAGAAAATACAAATATTTTAATAGATAAACCTGTTTTTAAAGAAAATACAAATGTTTTAGTAGGCATACCGTTTTTTCTTCTTCGTCAATGTAGATGTGACCTGCACGCGTAGCTTATCAACCATAGAAAAGGGTTTTCTACGGCTTTTGTCGACGGAAGAATAGAGAAAATGACATATTGTGATTATTATATCTGTCATTTTGTCTATTTTCCGTCGACAAAACCCATTTCTATTGTGATCATGCTAAGCGTGCTGCTAGTAATAAGTTGCATAAGAATAAGCGAATTCGGGTGACATAAAATGAAATAAAATATTTCTAAAGACGTAATTAACACCATAAATATTTTACTTCCAGCTCATTACAATGCCGCCGGTGACGCTAGAAGGAGACACACTCGGCAAAAAGCGCCAACATTACAACAAGCTTGTCCAAGATGCGGTTGCTAATAATCATTATGAATTATGGAACCTAAGCGGCGATGACAGCGACATTGACAACCTTCTGAAAATAGACATCGCCAGTAAAAACAGAAATGTAGACTATATCATCGAAGTAATGAAATCTAACGACATGCTGTATGCGGCGACAGCTATTAAAAAATCCACGTGGCTAATCACCGAGCAGCAGTACGCAAATATCATCAACCCAGAGTACCTACACACACAACTATTACCTAGCATGAACAACAAAATATTTAACAAACTCATGCTTCACATTAGACTCAATCTAAAAGACGAAAATCGAGTCGAAGATTTTTATGAATACCTTAAAAGTACGAACAATTCTTACAAATGGTTGCAAAACTGTTCAATTCCTTTCATAGAAAATGTTGTAAAAAACGAACGCTGCATTCCACTTTCTCTTTTTAAACGTTTGTGCAAAAGGTCTCCAATTTTTTTTGCATACCATAAAAGGGTAATAGAGGGTAGGGTGAGAGTGAGACACAA
This sequence comes from Agrochola litura, assembly GCA_949152395.1. Lineage (NCBI taxonomy): Eukaryota > Metazoa > Arthropoda > Insecta > Lepidoptera > Noctuidae > Agrochola > Agrochola litura. The sequence continues at coordinate 9,678,589 of OX424511.1, forward strand.
TACCGCAACACAAGAAATATTGTATTATATGAAGTCCCATACTGAACAACTTTTGGATGTACTGGAACAAGATGACCTTTATTTTTACCGCAGTCCTAATTTGGGTAAAAAGAAAACAGAGTTCCTCATGAAAACATACCCACAAAAAGTATTAGACAATTTCATAAAGTACGGAGAGTTACTTGACCTATCAGTGGCAGCAAAATATATCAATAAGAAAGAAATAAAAAGTTTTTTAAAAAAGCAAGTGACAGATAAAAGTGAATGTCTATATTATTTATTTGAATATAAAACATTGGGCCATTTTATTAGGAACATGCCAGAAGATGAAAGGTTTGATTTCGTAAGAAAAACTTTTATAGACAAAACTGAACTGGCAGCATTCTATCCAGAATTTGAAAAAAATCACTCGCACGTAAAGACGTACCAGTGGTATGAGTTTGCCCCATTTAATGTTGCATTGCCTGAATTAAAAAAGCTTATACGTAAAGAGACCGCATCGTCTGAACGATGTGCTATGCTCTCAGTTTTGATTACTTGTGCAGGACGAAACCCACAGCATATTAAAACGTTGCTTAAGTTTGTCAAAGACAAACACATTAATGAACCGTTTAAATTCAAGATTGAGTTCGTCAATAATCTGCTTTCACAAATATCAACTCACGAGATCGATGTTGAAACATGGAACGTTTTGGATCACTTGTTTCACAGCATGGAATTGTACACTGAATCAGAAAAGGACGTACAAATGTGTCTGGAATCTATAATCTTATATAAAATTTTACACGATGAACCTGTGCCGGAAGTCTTAGAACAAAAGATGACATTTAATACTTTTAAAAAAGTACAAAGTAAGCTAAATAAAGAACAAAGAAGCAAAATGTTCACTTATTTATTTGATTCCGTGCTGACAAAGCTTCAAATTGAAAACATTGCAAATGAATCCAATTTCAGTGAGACTATAGTTCATTTAAAGAATGCATTGACTTTGCTTAAAGATTGGAAAAAGGATATCAGTAAGTACCCATTCGTACTTGATAAAATTCAGGAACTGAATAAGTTAAAACAAAAGAACATGTGGAAAACAGACATGTCCTGTTTATACAACATGAAGAAATCATGGCGGAAGCACATGTTTGAGGAGTCATTGTCACTGTGTCTGAGCGAGGAAACGTGCCTGAACGCGCTGAAGCACAAGCCGCAGCTGTTGACGCTCCACGACAAAGAAATAGATACGTTACGAACTAACGATGCCGTCTCGCTGCGACGTTTGCTCGCAAAGCTGCGCGTCTATTGGCCGCACTCACACGCCCAGCACTGGACCAACGCCTACTTACGGAATCTAAACACACCTACTGGACAAAAAGCCGTCATTAAAGGTCTTTTTATGCTTCTTTCCCAAAATCAAGTAATAGACATTGCGAAACAACATATTCCTGATGATACAAAGGTAAATTGGGGTGATACTGACCAGAACGAAATAAATATAAAGAAAAATATTGCAAAACATTTGCACGTTGCAAGACCGCTGATTCCCTTAGATACGCTTTTGTGGTACGCCAGGGGAGATTACTTACAACACACAGTGCCATCACTTAATGCAATATTGCCAAATTTGAGTGTAGCTGAAAGCCGTAAATATTTACCGAAATTATTGGATGCACCAGTCTCCTTGCAAAAATTTGGACTTAATCTTGCAGTATCCAAACTTACATCTGAAGATCTCAAAGCAATATTCTCGAAACTTTGGAAAACTTCGAAGAATCTTACAATTCGATCAGTACTTTTTAGGCATACTTACGATCAGATACATAAGACTCATGAACCATCTGTTCAAAAAGAACTTTGGGAAATATTAAGTTCATTCATAGATAATTTAACTGCAGGAGAGAGTGAAGAAATTTATAAAAAATTTGACAACGTTCGAAATGTTGCTATCAGTGTCCGAGCAGAATTTTTCATGAAGAGTTATGAATTTTTAACCTCTCTGCCAGCTAGCGCTAACTGTGAAAATTATGTGAAGGATTACATAACATATGCACCAAATATAATGGAAATACTCGACGAAGACTTCGTAGTCAACCAAATCCTTTCACCAGTAGAAACTAAATTTTGTTCGTATGGAAGCGAAGTTTTGGAAGTATTTGCATGTTACGTATTGTGTGGTAAAAGTGAGGAGGATCAGCTTCAGAGATTCAGAAGAGTAGTAGAACCCGCGATGGATAAAGCCTTCCAGTTGTGGGACAACACGCATTCAGGAGATTATTACGTTAGAGACAACTTCAACAAATTTTTACACTCTTTGGCTTGGAATTTTAGATTTTATTTTCTTGGTTTTAATGAAAAAGCTGTGCCTGTCAAACTATTTGTGGAGATAAAAACTAAAATGGAAAAAGAGTTGCCATTGTTACAAAACTATGTACTGTATACTAGTTGGAAACTAGTAACAGAATACATTACGGTAATCAACGATCACAAGTCTATGTTTGTACTAAACAAATTTGACTTAAACAATTATGCCTATAGATGGATTTATCATGACATGGAATGTGTTTGGAAAGATGTTCAAATTAAAATATCACCTACATTAGGTCCCATGTTTGTGAAGCGTCTAAAAGAAGACACCGAGAAACATAATTTTTCAACAATTTATTGCCTGTTCACCGAAGCTTTTGTCAAAATGTGTAGTGAATTATTACAATTAAACGATGAAGCTGTTCTTGAAACCTTACGACACATGCTCAGTGATTATGATTTCCTTCAAAGTTATTTTGTAGTATCGAGTTTGACAATCAAATATGGCAGTTTCTGGAGTAGTTGTTCATCTATGCGATTACAAATACGTAAAATTCTGGAATCACATCCATCGAAAGCAGTGCAGATGCATTATTTTAATGATTTTCGTAAACTTGCAGAAGTCACTGATGCTGGTGATGAGTGACGTATTTGTACATTGTACGTAATTCTTATTTTAAATTCTGTATGAATTGTATTCTATCAAACTCTGTACATATTAAATCCTCAAAATTAAAAAGAGAAATCTCTCAAAACAACGCATTGTTTTTTTTTATTTGATTACTTCATCACCATCCACAGCCCGACCTACTGCACGGCAAAGGTAGGCTCTCTAAGGTGTGCCAATCTCCACACTTCTGTACCACTCTCATCTTATCAAGGTTCTACCTGCGATTGCAATATTCCCATTTTAACACGAACGACTGAGACACACTTGTCGCCGGCAACTCGCTAGTGATTTTAAAATCTTTTGTCCACCCACTGATTTTGCCAGCTGATTTGTCGCTGCGATGTCAAAATCTGTGTACAAATGTTCACGGTCAAGCATTACGCGTGCTCGCATCCTATTTAGTACATACAACTGATACAACATGGGCGCTCCGTAAATCACGGTGACTCGTCGCTTGCTCTTTAAACTACTTCTTTCATTTGCTTTCTCCGCAGTCAGTGTCGAAGACGCGTGTCGCTTGAGCGTATCGCTCGTGGCCACTGGGGGCGTAGCTAGGGTTGCCCGGTGTCCGGCTTTTTACAATCGTGTCCGGCCAAATGTATACAAGTCCGGCCTGTCCAGCTTTTGTTAGGCTTTGGTCAACCTCGCCCCACCAAAAGATGCCGAATGAAAGCGCACGAGCGACTCACGTTAGTAAGAAAAAAATGAGATGTGAAAATTATTTTAATAACATAGAGTGTCTCAAATGAATAACAGTAATGAATATTAAAGTAACTTTTTTTTTAGCCTTTGTGTCAGGCTTTCAGGGCAAAATGTCCGGCTAAATATGAATGGCTTTTCTATTTTTGGGCCTGGCGATCCTACGCGCAGCGGAATGCACCGCAGTGTCGGTGGTAACACTTTAACCTTGAGCTGGCCTTGCGAATTTAGTATGCGTAACCCCAGCAAAATGTTGCGCCTTTGAGAAATGAGAGTATTACAATTAAGCAAGCAAGCAAGTAGTAGCAATTTGTTCAAGTATAGCAAAATTTGTTCAAGTTGTATTTTCGAAGTTATTCGAGAAAAACAAACTGATTTTGCTGGAGTAACGTTACCCCAGCAAAATGTTTTTCAAAAAAGGCATTTAGCCTAGAACCAAGTACATGGAAAGATAGCTTTTGATGAGTTGTAAATGTATACCAATAGCAAAATTTGTTCATCTTATAGTTTTTGAGATATTCAAGATTTTGCTGGGGTAACGTTTTAGGATTTTCAAAATCTCGAAAACTGTTCGTCGCAGAAGTTTGAAAAAAATACCAGTTATAGGCCTTAATTTGTTCAAACATAATTTCGATTCATCAACAAATATCGATGTAATTAATTGTTTTAAGAATCAGAAAAAATCGATTTACTCGTAAACTAGTACATTTACAAACAAATAAAAAGCAATTACGTATACCTACCTATCATATGCCCTTTTAAATTTAAGGTTTACAAATCTAGATTAAAAAACTTTACGCGATATGAAGATATAAAGAGATTTCATCAAATTTCAAGCGGTATTTCTTTGGCGATCAAATACACAGCTCCCTCTGAATACAAAACGATGGACAATAGAGAAAAAATTTGTTCATTTTGTTATAACACATCCCTGAAAGTTTCAGCTTTAAATCCTGGATGGAATAAAAGATAATCAAAAAACAAGAAAGTGTCAGCATTTCTCTTATAAACCGACTTAATTACGGAGGCTACGAAAAAGCGACCGTTTCATACTTGCGGGTGTCCTACTCAAATTAGCAGCCTAATAATCGATATTGAGTAGGTACAGTCAGGCAGAATAATATTCATGTACTTAACCGAAATCTCAAATGTTTTAAGTATAGGATAATTGGTGTGAAATTATAACATTAGAAATACCTATTCGACTAAATTAGTTTTTAGCAATTAGGTAACCAGAAATAAAAGAAACATGGTTCAAACTATGTAATAGTATTAATTATTGATGAATGCGTTTGTACGAGTACACACGGCTACATATCAAGCTAAACATTTCCAGTTTATGCTGATCTCGTACTTTCAAGAATTTCTGTACAATGCAAGGTCAGCTTATACTGGAAATGTATAGCTTGATGTGTAGCCGTGTGTACCTACTTTTGTAAGAAAAACTACATTATAATAAAATAATATTGAAATGTATAAAGATTTATCGTCACGTCCGCGTCGTCCAACACGAGATTATTTTGGCATTTCTGTCTCGCTTGTAGTGACAAGCGGGACACCAACATAGTGGTGTTGGTGTCCCTTTCTAACAACGTCGCGAAGCACAGGCATTTTTCAATAAAGCAAACTAATCATAAAAACTGTATTGATATAATTATGTATTAGGTCTTGTTTGTTGTCTTGTCTCGTGTTGCCGGTATTCAGCAAGGTGTTTGAAAAGGTAATGCTTAATCAAATGCTCAATCATTTTAACACAAATAAAATCCTTCACGATCAACAGTATGGTTTCACCAAAGGACGTTGTACGACCGACACCGGTGTAACCCAATAGGGTTACACCGGCGTCGGTCGTACACATTTTTAACGCGTGGGAAGAGGCTCAAGACGCCATAGGGATCTTTTGTGACCTCTCCAAAGCATTTGATTGCGTCGATCACGAAACCTTACTCTTGAAACTTGAGCATTACGGACTTGGAAAACTTGCACTCAATTTAGTAAAATCTTATTTAAATGATAGACAACAGCAAGTTCAAATAAACGGTATCAATTCACTAGGTTTAAAAGTAAAAATAGGTGTGCCACAAGGCTCGATATTGGGTCCATTCCTCTTCTTAGTGTATATAAATGATCTACTCCATTTATTAAAAATCAACCACAAATGGTGTTATTTGCTGACGATACTTCTTTAATTTTTAAGGTAGATAGACGTGCTACAAATTTTAACGACGTAAATAACGCCCTACTGCAGGTCCAAAATTGGTTCACTGCTAATAATTTAGTATTAAATGGAAAAAAAAACTAAGTGCATAAAATTTTCTTTACCAAATGTCAAAAGTAGTGATTGTGAGATAGTATTGAATCAAGAGAAACTAGAATTCGTCGATAAAACTGTTTTCCTAGGGATCACGCTCGACTCAAGGCTGCAATGGGGTCCTCATTTAACATCTCTTGCAGGACGGCTAAGTTCAGCAGCATATGCTGTCAGAAAAATCCGTCAATTTACTGATGTAGATACCGCGAGGCTAGTCTATTTTAGCTACTTTCATAGTATCATGTCTTACGGTATTTTACTGTGGGGACGGGCTGCAGACATCGAGTCTATTTTTATTCTGCAGAAAAGAGCGATCAGAGCCATATATTATCTCCGCAGGCGCGATTCTCTAAGGAAACTGTTTAAGGATATTAACATCATGACGGTACCTTGTCAATATATCTATGAAAACATCATGTACGTAAGAAAGAATTTTACGGATAATTAAGGATATTTTTAGCAAAAGAGGTGATAGACATAATTATAGTACAAGAAATAGGGACCTATTAGTTCAACCAGGTTTCAGACTGGCTACAGTAGATTCATCTTTCATGGGATACTGTTTAAAATGTTACAATAAAATTCCTCCCCACATACTTCAACTGAATGAGACGAAATTCAAATCTTGTATAAAACGCACACTATGCAGGCAGGCATATTATACGTTGGGGGATTACATCACTGATAAAAATGCTTATCTCAATGCTGGTCCTGCTCCACCACAACTAATTGATTAACATTTGCAAATACTGTTGGAGCTGCTGAAGATTGTAAGACTATCTTTGCATTGTATAAACTCAATCTCCATTGCATTATATAATTGCATAGCACAGGTGTGAGTACTATGTACTAAAGTGTTACCATTTACCGGGTAATATGTCTTGCATTGACTTGAATGTGCCCTGGCGGCTGTGAGTATGTCATGCTCACTCAAATGTTTCGCTGATGGTGGCGCGTGTGTTGGATCATTTAGCTCCCTTCAAAATGGTTGAGCTGAATGGTGCTAATCCATGCGTCATGTTCGTGAACGGGCGCCGTCAGTTGGGACTGGTCATCTCTTAGCTGCCAGGGCTTATTTTTATTTTATTTTAATTTTTTTAATTGTTCTTTGTTTTTTCTTTTTATTACGGACGCTTCTAACGTGCACGTCTTTCTACATTGTTCTCACATGTATAATTTCAACATCATGAATGATGTAACCAATATTTTGTAACAATTTTTTATTTAAAAGAGTGTCCGTGGAGTTTCTTGCCCGTTCTTCTCCATAGGTACCTACTACGCTTTGGAATGGGCAACTAGCTTCATACCTATTTCTGACTGACCGATTCCTTGACAATTCAAAAGTGCCTGTAAATGGTTTAATTGAAATAAATGCTTTGAGTTTGAGTTTGAGTTCTTTACCTATGAAATTGGTGTATTTTTATGAAAATTTTAAAATATAATAATTTGGTATTTTTTAATTTATTTTGGTTCTAGGCTAAATGCCTTTTTTGAAAAAACTTTCTGCTGGGGTAACGTTACTCCAGCAAAATCAGTTTTTCTCGAATAACTTCGAAAATGTAACTTGCACAAATTTTGCTATACTTGAACAAATTGCAACTAACTATGAGCTAATTAATCTGTAATACTCTCATTTCTCAAAGGCGCAACATTTTGCTGGGGTTACGCATACGCGAATTTAACGAGTTTTAAATGTACCTACCTGCATATTGTAGCAAAAATAGATGATTTGCCACATGTCAAATTTCGGCCGGAAATTGAACCCTGGGCGACGTAGGTTATGGAATGAAGGGTGCAGTTCGAGTAAAATACAACTGTATATTTATGTAAAAAACAAAAACGAAAAAAACGGAATACACGTGAATATAAAAAAATTGCCGTCAGGTTTGGTAGGTAGTAAAGAAAAATAATAACTGAAAGACAATACAATTGGACCCTAATTTAGTCGCGAAAGCGTTAGGCCCATCTGTTCACGTTATATAAACAAGATGCCCGACATGGCGCGGGTGGACGCATCAATAGCTATCGATGGCGGTACCGCGTCGTTTTTCGTGTAAAAACGCGTGTCAGCATTGGTCGCGATGAACCTAATTCGAACCTAACATTCCAATTTGTTTATCCTTGAAAATCAATTTAACTAAATTAAAAAATTATGTATTTAAATCAGTAAAAACTCTGGCAGGGAAACTTCGGTGGTTGGTTTGCCCGGGTTCAACCGCCGCCGCCGGTCTGTCCGCACCGCATGCGGGGCGCCGGTACGCGGCACTATTCTGCTCTGGCTCACGAATGCCGGAGGCGCCGCGACGTACAAGGCCGGCAGGCTGATCTGGATCCGAGATAAACAGCATTTTAGAACAGGGCAAAATTATGTAAATAGGCTAGGTGATAGACAAACAACTGGAATACTAAATATATAAAACAATACTCACAAATATAATATACCTACCAAGAATATTCAGAGCGGGGAGAATATCCCCGATTGGTCCCGGCAATGGGCACAGTTTAACAGGAAAGCGCATACCTACTACGTGGCTGTTCATGAAAAAATTATATGTATGTCAACCGGATAAAATTTTAAAATTATCTGCTCCACGTACAGACGCCAGCACATCAGGCTACTACAATCTGTCAAATTTATTTAATAGATTTTCAACTTTATCGCTGAAGCATAAGGTTTAAAGTTGATTGGGAAAATTTGACAGTTTCGGGTAGCTTGATGTGCTGGCGTCTGTACGATGACTGAGCGTTGACAACCCAAAAAAACTCCAATCGTTTTCATCCATCAAATAAAAATTGAACTAGTGTCAGAAAAAAGAAATTACACGAAAAAAGAAATTAGGCAACCTATTTTTATACGAAGAGGTTTCATTTGCAGTGAAACATTGCAATATACTGGTTTTGTTACCACTGACGTGCGGCCTACTGTACCTACGCATTAGCCTAAAAACCGGCCAATGCGTGTCGGACCACGCACAATGAAGGGTTCCGTAGTCAGGATGAATTTATTTCAAAAACAAACTTAACATTGTAGTTAAAAAATATAGTCTCCCACACGTCACGGTCAATTCTCCAACTACAATATTAATGTAAGTTCGTAACCAATTTTTTTTTTAACGGTTTTTGGCTTCGATCAACAGTTGGTATTGTTGATCGAAGGTTTTTGGACTTTTTCCTTTACATTTGCTGTGAGACCTTGCTTCCTGCCAAATTTCATGATTTTAGGACAGTGGGAAGTACTCTGTTGGTTTGGATTTATTTAATTACTATTAAAATATTATTAAAATGTGTCGCATAAATGGCCGTATTTTTTTTATTGCGTTGACTTATAAACTTGATTTTTATAGAGCTCCAAGGGACCATAAACCTACGTATTTGATATTAATTTCAACTCGATACCTCCACGCGTTCCTGAGAAAAAGGGTCTTGATAGACTGACAGACAGATACACAGACAACGAAGTGATCTTAAGAGGTTCCGTTTTTTTCCGTTTGAGGTACGGAACCCTATAAATAAACGGTATATTATTGATATTATAAAGATAATATTGAACCGAATAAATAACTGATAACGGTTTCCGAGTAACGATATTTTTTCATTGTATCTGTTCACCAAGGTTCAAATGTCAAGTTGATAAAAACAAAAAAGTAAGTTTACGATCGAAAAGGAACATTATAAAGCCGAAAATAAATAAGGAAAGGGCTTGATAAATGGGTATTCAGTGGTTACTCACACATGTTGATACATAGGTACAGCTATTAGTAGAGTAGGTACCTATTACAGAGTGTTGCGAAATTCCCAATTTGATAGCGCTAGCATGTGGCGCTAGTTAGTTTTGTTATTAAGTACACAAGTGCACAAGTTCATGAAATATGGTGTTAATATTTTATTGTTGTTGTTATTAGTGCGTTGGGACTATCCAGTTTTGTGATATACCTAGTTCAGTAGTAGACAGAACACGTATTTTTTTGTATTTATACGTACAAACAAAATAAGTTGCGGCACAATGCAGTCATCTTGGTTAGGATTTTAAATAGACAAGATGTGATAGTGTCTCCATGTGTACCCAGGTAAGGGTAGGTACCTACTACTATATCTATACATATTATAAATTAAAGCAAGCGACATGGTGTTGGGAATCGAAACCAACACAACACCTTGTTCTCGGGCTGCACGCGTAGGCAGTGTGGTCAACGCGTCATCGGCGAGTCATAGCTGAGGTGCGGCGCGGCGGGGGGGCACGTCTCGGCCCGACGACCACTGGCTTCAACGGACTGTGCACCGCGACGGACGATATTCCTCACTCATTTAATTACATTTAACTGTTTGGCCGGGAAAGTTTATGTTCTGTAAAAAGCACGGCGAATAAACCATTGCCTATTTAATACAGTCAATTCTCATTGCTCCACGCGCTAAAAATAATTAATCTAACCTATCCGTGGCCGGGTGCTACGTTTTTTACGAGCACGCTTCGCTCGCTCTTGCAGCCTAGGTTCTCTAAATTCTAAAAGACGACCCACTGACCAAAACTTTTCTGCATAAGTCAACAAGGTAGCTCCCCTTGTCTTTTCTAAAGTTAAGTATGCTCTAGAGAAAATTTAACCTATCCCAGGCGGGGTGCTAAATCGAGCTGTCAAGCGTACTTAGCACATGGCGACTAGCGCTTTAAACCAAGTTGGGGTGAATATACGGCAGCGGGGCACTATTGTTATGCGATTAATCAATTAATGACTTTACACAAAAGTTCCAAATAAACAGTAAATTATTATTCGAAGGGCTTTGTCGAAAATAAAAAAAAAAAAAAAACGAAACGATGAAGGGTTCCGTAGTTGGGAATTTATCCCAAGAACAAACATAACTTTGTAGTTGAAAAAATGTTCTCGCATACCGATGATATACGTCACGGTCAATTCTCCAACTGCAAAAAATGTGAGTTTGTAATCGCAAAAAAATATATTTTGTGTGATAAAACTTTATAGTTTTATCACACAAAATATATTTTAGATAACGATTAATGACATAACGATTTTATTTTTACCCGACTGCGGCGAAGCAAAAAGGAGGGTTATGATTTTGACCGGTATGTATGTATGTTCATCTGTTCCTTATACCCAGAGCGGGAAAAGTTATTTGATAATTTCCCACTCAAAAAAAAGGCTGCTACTGAGAAATTACAGATAGAAAAACCCAACAACACAGCCCGACCTGGAAATCAAACCATGGACTTCATGCTCAGCAGTAGCATGCAAGCTACGCATTAAGCTTCATTAAGCTTTATTGTTCTAAAAATCTTGTTTGATCTTGTAGGATGCATCCGGATCACCTAGGAGACTGTAGCAAAAAGCGGAAAAATACCGATACTGAGCAATCGACATCACGAAAACGACAAGGTCTGGACACAGCAACGATGCCGTCCAGGATTATTGAGGAGGTAGAAGCTGAAGCGGAGGTACATTCAGAGAACCACGTATCCACATCTAACGAGGCACCATCTTCCGATACAGGATTTTCCGCAGACGAGGTAGCTATAAAGCTTATTAATTTTTTTGATGTAATAAGTAACGCTGCTGAACCTTTGATGATAGAATCAAATACATTTTTAACAAGATTATCCTAACAGAGATACGATGTCTCTAGAGCCACTTGAAAACGGTAGGAAAGAATATAAGGGACTCTATTGACGGGATGCATTAACTTTTACAGTCTAGTGGCTGATTCGCTGTGCATCTCACGGTGGTAGGGTGAGAATTTAGAAATGCAATTTTAACAGATGACTGACCTGTAGTATGTCGACCCTACATACTGTCATTTTCAAAGAGGGAAACAGAACAAATACTACTAAATATACTGTAATAATACAACGTATGTATAATATATCCAACATTCTACATACATAAATAGTATTTTACATTTCATTCAACATAATCATGTTTATGAATATAGTTTGAGTTATTTATGGTCACCCTTACACCAAATTTTTAAGGAACTTTTAAATGATTGATATCTTCTGGATCGTAGCAGATGACAGTGCCGGATTTACCACGTAGCAAGAGTAGCAATTGCTACGGGCTCCATGCAAAAGGAGGCCTGCGTTTCCTTTATGTACTCACCTCCGCCGGAGCGTAATTTTTTGAGTGAACGTTATTAAGAATATTGAATTTACTTGATGTCACAAAAACGTGATAAGTACGTACACCTTTTCCGACTACGAAAATCCACGTCAGACAGTCAGTAATACAATTTTTAACATATTTCTAAAAGTTGATGGCAAATAAACGTATTGAGTATTGTTTTTTTTTAAATCTTTTTGTACTTAAGAACTCATATCAGGCCACTCGATAAGATTTGCTACGGGTCCCGCGCTTCCTTAATCCGGCACAGAGCAGCTGGCGTTCTGTAGTTTCTGTCTACCCCAACGGGAAGAAGGCATGAGTTTATTTATATATGTATGTAAATATTTTGAAATATTGATTATGTAGACTTGTAGAGTGTTGGATTACACATATGTTTATAAAAATCGGCCTATTTAGTACTAAATATTGATAGTACCGGCGTTTAAATATGAGACATGGCTCCTCAATCCATATGGACACCCTATGGTTTAGTAAAATATAAATCAATATATTAATAATGACTGCAAAATCGTTGTTTCTGACCCAATGTCGTACTAATCTAATATTTGTAATGAATGTAACAATTCAAATATTTAACTTCCAGCTCATCACAATGCCGCCGGTGACGCTAGAAGGAGACACACTCGGCAAAAAGCACCAACACTACAACAAGCTTGTCCAAGATGCGGTTGCTAATAAACATTATGAACTATGTAACATTAGTGGCGATGACAGCGACATAGACAACCTTCTGAAAATAGACATCGCCCGTAAAACCAGAAATGTAGACTATATCATCGAAGTAATGAAATCTAACGACATGCTGTATGCGGCGACAGCTATTAAAAAATCCACGTGGCTAATCACCGAGCAGCAGTACGCAAACATCATCAACCCAGAGTACCTACACACACAACTATTACCTAGCATGAACACCAAAACATTTAACAAACTCATGCTTCACATTAGACTCAATCTGAAAGACGAAAGTCGAGTCGAAGCCTTTTATGAATACCTGAAAGAAACCGACAGTGCTTACAAATGGTTGCAAAACTGCTCCATTCCTTTCATAGAAAATGTTATAAAAAACGAACGTCTCATACCACTATCTCTTTTTAAGCGTTTGTGCAGAAGATCTGCTCATTTTCTCGCGTACTATACAAGGGTCGAATCACGCAGCATAAAAGTTGTGAAACACGAAATTTTATTTTTACTAAAGTCTCATACTGCAGACGTATTAACCGTACTGGAAGACAAAGAATACAATTACTTTCCTGAACTGGGAAAAAAGAAAACAGAGGTACTTATGAAAACGTGCCCTCAAAGAATATTAGACAATTTTGATAAATACGCTGACATAATCGACCTTTCCGTAGTAGCTAAATACTTAGAAAGGAAAAAAACTAAAGGTTTTCTATATAAACATGCAAGAAGATTAGGACCGCGTTTATATGATCACAATACATTGAGACATTTCGTTAGGAATATGCCAATAGAAGAGAGATTTAAATTCGTAAAGAAAACATTCATCGATAAAACTGAGATGAAATTACTATTTTCAGAAGAAGAAAGACGAATTATCGAATCCAATATAAAACCTTACCAGTGGTTTGAGTTCGCCCCATTTCATGTTGCATCGCAAAAAATAAAAAAGCTTATACGTCAAGAGCACTCACCTTCTGAACGATGTGCCATGCTCTCAGTTTTAATCACATGCACACAAAAAAGCCAACTGTGTATTAAACTGCTGCTTAAATTTTTCAATGAAAAACATATAAATGAACCGTTCAAATTCAAGATTCAGTTCGTCAATAATCTGCTTTCACAAATATCTACTCACAGTTTCGGCGTAGAAACTTGGAACGTTTTGGATCATTTGTTCCACAGCATGGGAGTGTACACTGAATCAGAAAACGACGTACAACTGTGTCTCGAATCCATAACTCTATATAAAATTTTACGAGATGAACCGGTAAAGGAAATCATAGAACAGAAGCTGACTTGGCATTCTTTTAAAAAAATTCAGAAAAAACTGAATGGCGAACAAAATAGCAAAATCTTTACTTATCTCCTTAATTCCGTATTCAAGAAGGTTCAAACTGAAAACATAGCAACAGAATCAGGTTTCAGAGAGACTGTAATTCAATTAAAGAATGTCTTGACTTTGTTAAGAGATTGGGAAAAAGATATCACCAAGTTCCCATTCGTACTTGAGAAAATTAAGGAGCTAATTAAGATTAAACAAGAGAACATGTGGAAAACAGACATGTCCTGTTTGTACAACATGAAGAAATCATGGCGGAAGCTCATGTTTGAAGAGTCGTTGTCACTGTGTCTGACCGAGGAAGCGTGCCTGAACGCGCTGAAGCACAAGCCGCAGCTGCTGACGCGCCACGACAAAGATATTGACACGTTGCGAACTAACGACGCTGTCTCGCTGCGACGTCTACTCGCCAAGCTGCGCGTCTACTGGCCGCACTCACTCGCCCAGCACTGGACCGACACCTACTTACTACATCTGAACAAACTTACTGGACAAAAAGCCGTCATAAGGGGTCTCTTCACGCTTTTTCCCCAAAAACAAATAACAGAAATGGCAAAAAAACATGTCCCCGACTATTTCAAGATAAATTGGAGGGAAGCAGACGAAGCAGAAATTAGCATACAGAAAAATATCGCAAAACATTTGCACCTAGCCAGACCTCTGATTTCCTTAGATACGATTTTGTGGTACGCTAAAGGAGATTACTTACAACATGCAGTCCCTTCACTAAATGCAATTTTGTACAATATGAGTGAAGTCGACAGTCGAGAGCATTTGCCGAAATTGTTAGATGCACCAGTCTCCTTACAAAAGTTTGGACTTCATCTTGTATATTTTAAACTTAGGTCCGATGAATTAATGTCAACATATTTAGCAGTTTGGAACACAACAGCTAATCATTCAATTCAATGCATTCTTTTCAAACACACATATGAACGGATGTGCAAGGTAAAAAACCCAACGGTTGAAAAGGAACTGTGGGAATTATTAAGCACATTAATGAATTGTATATTTTCAGGTAAATTAGGTCACGTTCAACGTGTTCCCCTTAGTGTACGAGCAGAATATTTCATGAAGAGTTACGTGTTTATATATGGGTTGCCACGTGACCAAAATTTCGAACATTATGTGGATGATTTAATAAAATATACTCCAAATATAATGGATTTACTCGATACAGATTTCGTAGCCGATGAAATGCTGTCACCAGCAGTATCAAAATTTTGTTTATATGAAAGTCAATTCATAGATATTTTTGCATGTTACGTATTGTGTGGTAAAAGTGAGGAAGAACAGCTTCAGAGATTCGGAAGAGTGTTAGATCTAGCAATGGATAAGGCTTTTCAGTTGTGGGATGAGATGCGTTCAGGCCATTATTATATTAGAGATAATTTTAAGAATTTTTTAGAATCTTTGGTTTGGTATTTTAGAATATATATTACTTTGAATAAAACACATATGCCCGTGAAACTGTTTGTGGAAATAAAAACTAAAATAGAAAATCGATTGCCCGTGTTGAAAAACTACGTATTGTTTACTAGTTTCAAACTTATAGCAGAATACGTTAAATTATTGAACGAAGAGGGATGTATGTCTATTGCACTTGAGTTTTCCAAGTTATCAGAATCACAGTTTCGAGATGGGCGACTGTTAAGTGCTTTGGAAAATGTATGGAAACATATTCATTTTAAAATATCTCCTTCATTGGGTCCCATAATAGTAAACTGTTTAAAAGAAGACATAGAGCTATATAGTCCCACAATACATTGTCTGTTTGCTGAAGCTTTCGAAAAAATGTTTGAAATGTTTAATTTTCAAAATAACGATGTGTTTGTACTAGAAACCCTAAAATACATGCTTCATGATAATGACTTTGTTCCTAGTTATTTAGTAGTTTCTAAGGTGATCCCAAAACATTGTAGTGATGAGTTAAAATGTATTCAATCAGAAATACATAAGAAACTAATATCACATCCATCTACAACCGTTCAGGTGCAATACTTTAATGATTTTCGGGATATTAAACAATTTTCTATAATGTAATTCAAATTATTTAAGGTTAAGTATAGTAATTACAGTTTGTGCCTTTTGTAACTAATTAAACGTTAAAGAATTTACTAAACCTTTTTCACAAAAAGCAATATTGACTATTATTTTAGGGTTCGTAACTGGAAATCTTTCTTCTCAACTCTGGGAGAGGTTAGGAGCTGGGGTCCTTTTTATCTTGTGGATCATTATTCCTACCTGCAATTACCCATATTGTAATTTTTTCCTTATACACCGGAGTATTCTCTTTCCTGTGGCGCGAAGCCTATGTTAGTCCACTACCTGAGGTTTCTAGTCTGTCTTTTCCTACCGACTTCCATACATTTTCTGTCTTTCTCTTCCTATCCAAAGTGCTTGAGATCTATGTCCACAGATAATTCTCCACCTTTATTCATCGCAACTTACTCATTAGTCCTATTCAATCTGGGTTTAGGCCTGGACACAGCACTGTTTCCACCCTTTTTAAAGTGAATGGGCGATATAGGGGCAGGACTGGAAGACCCTAAAGTTAATGCTCTAGTGTTGGTTGATTTCTCGAATGCCTTTAATATCGTCGGTCTCGACATCCTGTTAGCCATTTTATCATATGTTATGGTCAATCCTGAAGCACTGGAATGGTTATCCTCTTGCCTTCAAGAAAGTCAGCATTCCATTAATGTTGGGAATTCTTCTTCATGCTGGTGTGATTTGGAAACTGGCGTTCCTCAAGGCGGTGTACTTTCTCCTCTTCTGTTTTCTATTTTTATTAATCTTATAACTTCCGAACTTCAGTGTACGTATCATCTGTATGCAGATGATATGCAGTTGTACTGTCAGGGAAAGGTTGATGAAATATTTGACGCTATCGAATAATTAAATAGGGACTTGATAGCCATAATACCTGGGATCGTTTCTTTTAGCACTGACGTGAATGCACACTGATAGTACGCTGAACTGGTGTACTCAAATCGTTAGGGTAAGCCAAAAGGTTACTGGAACGCTGCGGGCTCTATACGGATTGAAAAAATTGTTACCGTCGAGTACGAAGACAATACTTATGCAGTCCTTAATTTTCTCCGTCATCGATTATGGTGATGTGTGCTACTATGACCTGAATGCAGATCTCCTCGACAAATTTGACCGTCTTCTCAATAACTGCATTCGATTCGTTTGTAATCTGCGTAAATATGATCATGTCTCTGCGTATCGGTCGCTTCTAAAGTGGTTGTCCATACGCCACCGCAGAGAGCAAAGGGTGCTGACCGCCTTGTTTTCATTACTTGATTCTTTCTGTCCTATTATTATACATATCTATTATTTGATATCCAATATCATTCTCCCTGTTTCCCTAGTTATCTAGCCGACTTTCAGTACATTTGCGCCAACCACAATAGAAAGCTACGTTCTTATTATTAAAATTGTCTTCTTCAATGTCCCACTCACTGCACAGACTTCATTCACTCTTCCTTCTTCATTCAGTCTATCTATCTGTGGAATGCGCTCCCCCAGGAAATCAGGATGGCAACGCAAGAAGCTGACAGTATCATCACAACGGTAATGTTTTCGTATTGTTTGTCTTATTCGTTTTAGTATATTTATTTATTTGTGCTTATATAAGGTAGGGCAAAAATAATGTCATAATGTGAATTGGCTGCCATTTTCAGTTAAATGAAAATACTAAGTACTAAGTACATTTTTCATCTCAAATTAAAAAAATCGCAAATTATATATTTGCGATTTTTTTAATTTGTATTCATAATGATATTGTGAATTAAAAACTTATTTTTTGCAGTTGCAGAAAATCGCCCATCTTCTTTATATACTTATCCCAAGGGAACGTACTACTGATCGATACCGGGATTACATAGGTACCTAAAAGTCGAGGAAAAGGTCATTGACTCCTACCGCTGCACCCGCCATCAACCATAATTATTTTATTACATGTAATTTTGAATCTGTGATATCTTTTAAACCATTCATTTAAATGAAATGATGTCAAGGCATATTTTAATCTAAATGAAATGCTCAATTTAAGTAACATAGTTTATTGGATAAGGATTAATATAATATCGGTCAAAATAGCTTCGGAAATAACAATGAAATTTTTATCAAATTCTGAAAGATAAAAATGGTTATTGTGGGTCATCCTTAGAAGATAGACATAATGCCATCGCGGACTTTTTTGTTGAAATTTTTAAGATAAACAATACGGTAGTACATAAATTGTATGTAACTTTTACGATTTCCGCGGCGCACGCCAATAAAGTTCCCAGTCGGCATGATTTTTTCCGACATCTTCAACAATAATCATCAAATTTCAGCCAATTTACACAAAACCTTAATGAATTAAACACTCAAATCTTCCGCATGAATTACTCTATCCATTGGTGAAAACCGTTTGAAAATCCGTTCAGTCGTTTTTGAGTTTATCGCGTTCAGACAGACAGACAGACAGATGCGGCGGGGGACTTTCTTTTATAGTAATGCAAGGATAAGGATTCTTCCGAACGTATGTTTGTCCCCTAACTCCTCTTAAACGGCAGAACCGATTTGGCTGAAATTATGTGTGTATAATTAAGTGGGTCTCTGGATGATTTGAAAATACAATTGGACCCGGTAGGTGGCGCTGTTCGGACAGGACAACGTCTGTCGGGTCCGTTAGTATTTGAATAAAATACCTTATGAATCGGCGTTTTTAATATTTGTTGATTATATACAGTATATTGCCTAATTTGTTTAGTTGTTTCGATAGAGCTCGTATAAAAAAGCACCTATTTCTTGATTTTGAAAAATAAAAAAATCCTCTACTTGATGAGTTCTAGACAATTATTACCCCACAGGCAAGAATTTTTTTTAAATCCAAAATTTTATGTATCCGGGACCCCCTTTTAATTTTTGTTTTTTGTTGTTATAGCGACAATAGAAATAAGTAATGAGATACAGCCGGCTGACAAACAGACGGACGGACGGACAGCTGAGACATATAATAGGTTTCCGTTTGGGACCCTTCGGCCTATTTCTCTCAAATCATTGCTCATCTGCCTAGCCTTTTCCCAATTATGTTGGGGTTGGCTTCCAGTCTAACCGGACAAAGCTAAATACCAGTATTTTACATGGGGCGACTGCCTATCTGATCTCCACAGCCCAGTTACTGGGTAATACGATACCCCCTGGTATGACTGGTTGCTAGACTTTCGGGCTTATGACTACTTGTAATGACCGTCAAAGATCTACAAATAACAGCCGGGACCAACTACATAACGTGTTTTCTGAGGCATCCATCCAGGGACCGACCTTGGCATGCATTGCTTAGATTGCAAGATCGACCCATGCGATTATTGAACCTGAGACCTCAGCGAAATTAAAATAATTATAAGACGGTTCATTGAGGCAACCTTGAGCCTTGAGTAGGCAGTCCATAGCAGTCGTTGGCACATCTAGCAGAGCGACGCGTGACGTGCACGCATCCTCGTGCCCGCCTTGCAGCCGCAACAGTCGCAGCGCTGCCCGCACCTCTGGGTAATACAGCAACCCTAGCCACACATCCGCCACATCTGATGCAGTGTTGGCTACTTTTATAATATTTAATATCTGGATGACCGGGCTTTGCTCGGTTTTTTTAACGATGTTTTCTTAAAACGAAACCTAGCTAGATCGATTTATCGCCCCCGAAACCCCCTGCTCACTAAATTTCATGAAAATCTTTCGAGCCGTTTCCGAGATTCAGATTACATATATATGAAAGAATTGCTCGTTTATGTATTAGATAGATTAAAATAAAATTCTTAATTTGAAATTGCAAATAAATGTTTTAATGCGTAATCAGCCTATAATATTCCCACTGCTGGGATACAGACCTCCTCTCTGTGAGCGGGCCGTAATCCACTACGCGGGCCCAGTGCCGCTCGGGATATATTTCTAAGACTTTCACTAATCTACCCGGTCAGTCTTCTACATTAATGAGTCGGTTACTAGTAGGTACTACAGTACTATAGTCGACATCGTAATTGGTTTACCAATCTTGACAACAATTTTCAGTAAATTGAAACATCACTAAGTTTGAAACTAGCTAACTGTTAACCAGGGCCGTCTTAACCATATTGGGCGCCAGGGTGCGAAAATCAGCCTGCCCCCCTTGCCAACGAAAAAGAAAACAAAATTTTTGCGTTCCATTTTTTTTAAAGTATACCTACTTTCTCTACAATAAAATGAGGTACTTACATTTTCAAACATCAAATAAAATATTTTTGGCTTTTAAGTAGACAAACTTTTTAATGATATTGTGTTATCTGTTTTGAAATCTACGTTCGATTTCAAAACAAATCGATCGACTCGATCGGCTTGCGCCCCCTAAGACCTTGCGTCCGGGTGCTACGCACCCCTTGCACCCCCGGGTAAAGACAGCCCTGCTGTTAACTGTCACATAGACAAATAGACCTTATCGTTTATACTCTATTTATTTTATTGTTGCTTCTATTAGATAATCTCCATTCATAATTTGCCTAACTTTTTTCCAATTATGTTGTGGTCGACTCCGCATCAGCTAATCTCCGTTGTATTTGAAAAGCTGATAGTTAGCATTGCTAAAAAAAAAAGGATCTTCAGAAATCCCAGCTTGCAATATTCAATTTGCCGGTAAACAATGTTTAGGACACTTGGATAGACGTGGTGATGGCAGGTGGAGCAGAGCCCTAACGGGATGGTTGCCGAGAGACGGTAGAAGGAGCGTCGGCAGACCAACGGCCACGTGGGCGGATGACCTACAGAAGATCGTGGAACCAGGAACATTAAGACCCAGGAAGCATGGCACAAAAGGGAGGAGGCCTATACTCAGCAGTAGGTGGTAAAAGGTAGCCAATGATGTCGATAATTAATCTTCAGTAACGGTTCAGCCGCCACAGAGAGCGAAGACGCCTCGGCGGCCGCTGCGCGGCGAATTCGGGCTCTGTGGTAATTGTTTACTGTACCCTAATTGCGTAACTTATTTTCGTAAACGATTATGAATTTGTTTCATATTGACAGTTCAACAACATTCATTGCGTTATTTAGCAGCAGATTTTTTTTCAACTTATGTAGCAATGGATTAGATTTGTTTCAAATAGAAACAAATTGTGATTGATCGTGTATTACGCAATTAGGGTACAGGCCTTCAGTTACGAACTCTAGAATAATAAGTCATATAGATTTTGGTAAAAAAGTTTAATAGGTTCTCTATCATTTAATTAGTTACAAAAGGCACAAACTGTACCTCCTATACTCGTACTTAATCTTAACTTATTGACATTACATTTTAGGATATTGTTTAATATCCCGAAAATCATTAAAGTATTGCACCTGAACGGTTGTAGATGGATGTGATCTTAGTTTTTGACGTATTTCTGATTGAATACATTTTAATTCATCACTACAATGTTTAGGAATCACCTTAGAAACTACTAGATAACTAGAAACAAAATCATTATCATGAAGCATGTATTTTAGGGTTTTTAGTACAAACTCATCGTAATTTTGAAAATTTAACATTTGGAACATTTTTTCGAAAGCTTCAGCAAACAGACAATGTATTGTGGGACTATACAGCTCTGTGTCTTCTTTTAAACAGTTTACTATTATGGGACCCAGTGAAGGAGATATTTTAAAATGAATATGTTTCCATACATTTTCCATAGCACTTGACATTCGCCCATCTCGAAACTGTGATTCTGATAACTTGAAAAACTCAAGTGCAATAGACATACATCCCTCTTCGTCCAATAATTTAACGTATTCTGCTATAAGTTTAAAACTAGTAAACAATACGTAGTTTTTCAACACGGGCAATCGATTTTCTATTTTAGTTTTTATTTCTACAAACAGTTTCGCGGGCATAGGTGTTTTATTCAAAGTAATATATATTCTGAAATACCAAACCAAAGATTCTAAAAATTTCTTAAAATGATCTCTAACGTAATAATGGCCTGAACGCATCTTATCCCACAACTGAAAAGCCTTATCCATTGCTGAATCTAACACTCTTCTGAATCTCTGAAGCTGATCTTCCTCACTTTTACCACACAATACGTAACATGAAAAAATCTTTATAAATTGACTTTCATAAGAACAAAATTTTGATACTGCTGGCGACAGCATTTTATCGGCTACGAAATCTGTATCGAGTAAATCCATTATATTTGGAGCATATTCTATTAAATCATCCACATAACTTTCGAAATTTTGGTCACGTGGCAACGCACATATAAACACGTAACTCTGCATGTAATATTCTGCTCGTACACTAATGGGAACACGTTCAACGTGACCTAAATAACCTGAGAATATACAATTCATAAATGTGCTTAATAATTCCCACAGTTCCTTTTCAACAGTTGGGTTTTTCACTTTGCACAACCGTTCATATGTGTGTCTGAACAGAATGCCTCGGATTGAAATATTAACTGTTGTGTACCAAACATCTGAATATGTTGACATTAGTTCATCGGACCTAAGTTTAAAATATACAAGATGCAGTCCGAACTTCCGTAAGGAGACTGGTGCATTCAACAATTTCGGCAAATGCTCACGACTGTCGACTTCACTCATATTGTACAAAATTGCATTTAGTGAAGGGACTGCATGTTGTAAGTAATCTCCTTTAGCGTACCACAAAACCGTATCTAAGGAAATCAGTGGTCTGGCCAGGTGCAAATGTTTTGCGATATTTTTCTGTATGCTAATTTCTGCCTCGTCTGTTTCCCTCCAATTTATCTTGAAATAATCGGGGACATGATTTTTTGCCATGTCTGTTATTTGTTTTTGGGGAAGAAGCGTGAAGAGACCCCTAATGACGGCTTTTTGTCCAGTTGGTTCACTAAGATGTAGTAAGTAGGCGTCGGTCCAGTGCTGGGCGAGTGAGTGCGGCCAGTAGACGCGCAGCTTGGCGAGCAGACGTCGCAGCGAGACAGCCTCGTTAGTTCGCAACGTGTCAATATCTTTGTCGTGGCGCGTCAGCAGCTGCGGCTTGTGCTTGAGCACGTTCAGGCATACTTCTTCGCTCAGACACAGTGACAACGACTCCTCAAACATGTGCTTCCGCCAGGATTTCTTCATGTTGTATAAACAAGACATGTCTGTTTTCCACATGTTCTTTTGTTTAATCTTAATTAGCTCCCGAATTTGGTCAAGTACGAATGGAAACTTAGTGATATCTTTTTCCCAATCTCTTAACAAAGTCAAGACATTCTTTAATTGAATTACGGTTTTTCTGAAATCTGATTCTGTTGCTATGTTTTCAGTTTGAACCTTCTTGAATACGGAATTAAGGAGATAAGTAAACATTTTGGACATTTTGCTATTTTGTTCTCCATTCAGTCTTCTGTAAACGTTTTTAAAAGTATTCCATGTCATCTTCTGTTCTATGATTTCCTTTACTGGTTCATATCGCAAAACTTTATATAGAGTTATGGATTCGAGACACAGTTGTACGTCGTTTTCTGATTCAGTGTACACTTCCATGCTGTGGAACAAATGATCCAAAACGTTCCAAGTTTCTACGCCGAACCTGTGAGTAGATATTTGTGAAAGCAGATTATTGACGAACTGAATCTTGAATTTGAACGGTTCATTTATATGTTTTTCATTGAAAAAATTAAGCAATGCTTTAATATACAGTAGGTGTTTTCGTGTGCTAGTGATCAAAACTGTGAGCATGGCACATCGTTCAGAAGGCGAGAGCTCTTTACGTATAAGCTTTTTTATTTCTTGCAATGCAACGTCAAATGGGGCGAACTCATACCACTGGTAAGGTTTTATATTGGATTCAATAATCCGTCTTTCTTCTTCTGAAAATAGCAATTTCATCTCAGTTTTATCGATGAATGTTTTTTTTACGAATTCAAATCTATCTTCTGTTGGCATGTTTTTAACGAAATGTCTTAATGTATTATGGTCGTATAAACGGGGTCCCAATCTTCTTGCATGCTTATAAAGAAAAGCTTTAGTTTTTTTCTTTTTTAAATATTTAGCTACTACGGACAGGTCGATTTTGTCAGCGTACTTATCAAAATTGTCTAATATTCTGTGTGGGCACGTTTTCATAAGTACCTTTGTTTTCATTTTTCCCAATTCAGGAAAGTAATCGTATTCTTTGTCTTCCAGTACGGTTAATACCTCTGCAGTGTGGGATTTTAATAAAAATAAAATTTCGTTTTTAACAACGTTTATGCTGCGTAATTCGACCCTTGTATAATACGCAAGAAAATGAGCCGATCTTCTGCACAAACGTTTAAAAAGAGATAGTGGTATGAGACGTTCGTTTTTTATAACATTTTCTATGAAAGGAATGGAGCTGTTTTGCAACCATTTGTAAGAATTGTCCGTTTCTTTCAGATATTCATAAAAGGCTTCGACTCGACTTTCGTCTTTCAGATTGAGTCTAATGTGAAGCATGAGTTTGTTAAATGTTTTGGTGTTCATGCTAGGTAATAGTTGTGTGTGTAGGTACTCTGGGTTGATGATGTTTGCGTACTGCTGCTCGGTGATTAGCCACGAGGATTTTTTAATAGCTGTCGCCGCATACAGCATGTCGTTAGATTTCATTACTTCGATGATATAGTCTACATTTCTGTTTTTACTGGCGACGTCTATTTTCAGAAGGTTGTCTATGTCGCTGTCATCGCCACTAATGTTACATAATTCATAATGTTTATTAGCAACCGCATCTTGGACAAGCTTGTTGTAGTGTTGGCGCTTTTTGCCGAGTGTGTCTCCTTCTAACGTCACCGGCGGCATTGTGATGAGCTGGAAGTAAAATATTTCATTTGTTAAATTCATTACAAATATTCGATTATGACGTTGGTCCAGAAACAACGATTTTTCAATCATAATTATATCGATTTATTCAATTATTTAACTAAACCATAGGTACCGTAGGAACTTTATGGGAAAGTAGGTAAATAGGTTAGTACTTTGCATTTTATAAAAAATCATACAACATGTTATTATTGTTCTAAATCATATTTATCATCATAATAATTTCAAGTTGTTTGTAGTTGTACAGTTTTTTTTTTAATAACATAAACACGCCTTTTTGTGGTACTTGATTACCACAAGTAAAGCGCGCGTCGCTTCGTTAGATAAAAATACTGTACGGTCGCGAATCATATTTTGAACAATATACATTACTGATACTTTTAGAAAATTGCAAATTTGGCATACATAGGTAGTTAACACGACTAGGATAGGTTGGGTTTAGAAACGTGCCGATCGCTAGCAAGAATGTGAGGCTATTTAGGTTTTTTAAAGGGTCTTGTGAACCCTCCACAAAAATGTTTATTTGCTGGAAAGCCGTATTTAAAAAATAAATGTAGTATTTTTTTAAGTGAGGGAGGTAAATATTGGCTCAACTGTACTAAGTACTTATGAACCGCGCGTGAAAAGCGAAGGAGGTGATGTCATCTGTCAAAAGAACGATAGACGAACGTTATGAGATATATTTTTTTTAAGTTCGGGGTAGTCGACGGAGCCCACCTTGTCGGGAACGGAACACCATGTACAAACCGGCAAGTTTTACCAACCACACGCACGGTGTTCCGTGTACAAACCGGCCTGCGTAGGCAAAACTGTGGTGAAGCTTGTGCGTGTGGTAGGCCCATTAGGTTTCTCTAAACCCTGCAGACTGAAATATAAGCCCCGACAAGGTGGGCTCCGTCGACTACCCCGAACTTAAAAAAAATAAATCTCATAACGTTCGTCTATCGTTCTTTTTTTACTTTGAGACGTTTGACATTGACCTTGAAAATGTGTCTTCTGTGAACTGATGGGAGGGGGGGGATGGGATGACTTGCCCTCTTCCTCTCTCCTCCCTTCCACCTCCCTCTACATTTTATGAGATTTCTGTTGTATAAAAAAAACCGTAAAAAAAATCCTTTGTATTTCCGGTGGAGGATAGTGGGGGGTTTACTTCCGAAATAAAATGATTGTTCAAGCGTTTCTCAAGCGTGGCAGATTGACCTAAGGGAGATACTTTGCACCTGTTGAGTACCTCCACCTTTTATAAACCCTCAATAAAGGGCCGCGCGTCTAGGGGTCCCGATCATATTAGTAAAAAAAAAACGATCAGTTAGAAATACTCGAGCGCGTCAGATTAAGGTATGGTGGGTTAATTTGAGCGTGACATTAAGAGAGTGGGAGGGTCATAAACTTGCAAAAAAAAAACGGTCACCTCGACATTCTCGAGCGCGGTCGTTTATTATTTTTATTTTGAAGTAGGTAAATGGATCTAATAAAAAATATATATAAGGTAGGTCTGTCGAATTACGCCTACAGGCTAATTACGCCTATGCTTAAAAACTCAGGTTACATAATAGATAAAATCAAACTTAGTGCCTACGCATCAAGGTTCATACATCCTGAAACAGCCCCGAGTCGCGCCCGCGGCGCTCCCCACTCCGCGAGCTAGTAGTGGACTGACATACGTGGTAAGTAGTCACTGTGCCGTTTTTAACAACAGAGAGCGGGAAATCCGCAGTAAGTTTTAATGAAATTTGTAAGTTTAGTTGTAAACTATAAGGCTTATTTGTTAGTATGATTAATCTACCGTTCATAACCAGTTTTTCTATAGTATTAAGCAGTCGATTTTCCATTATATTTTAAAACTTATTAGAAGTGTTCTCGACGGTAATTGCGCCTAGGCGTTACTACCCATATCAAATGCTACCATAGGCGCTTTTAACCATCTCGTGAGCTTGTCATAAAAGGACTTTATTTGCACATTATGAAAATGAATTGATTAATCCGCGAAATTAAATTCATTGTTTATATGAAGTTTAAAATATAATAATAAGTTACCTATGTACTTTTTGTGCAAAACTAAAATATATTTGTTATAATTAATAAGTTCATTGTTTTCAACTGCAAAGAAAAAGCGTGCCTCATGGACACAAAGTGATTTAGATACTGCTGTTACTGCTGTTCAGACAAACAGGTTGTTCAATTATAAAGCAGCTAGTAGTTATAACATCCCAAGAAGAACATTACGAGATTATTTAAAGAGTGGAATGTCCAAACTGAGATCAGTATTTACTAGCGAACAGGAACAAAATGTTTTGAAAAGGATTTTTGCAGAAAGATGATACGCAAACAAGCATTTATGTTTTGTGAGACATACATTATGATAAAACATTAAGCTAACAATTTTAACAAGGAATTAAAATCGGTTTGACAAAAAATTACATAGAATAATTTAGATGTCCTGATGCGTACATTTAGATAGGCGTTTCTACCTCAACTGGGTATAATAACGCCTATAAATAAAATAAAATAAAATCATTTTATTTCGGATACCAAAAAGATCCATAAATTGTTAGTAAGTAACATGTATGCACTTAAACCACTATTGTTAGTAACTTAAAACTAAAGACGAATTTGTGAGAAGACCACCCAACATCTAGACACAATAAAGATAACAAAATAATAAATAGTCTAACTATGGTATGAGTCTTCTCACAAATTGCCTTATTATGGCAGAAGAAGTATCTGCCGCCACAGCCTTCAGGATACTATTGTGACTGCCTCTTATTCTGCTCAGGAGTGAGGCCGTTTTTTTGCGGATGATGGCATGAAATCCGTCGGTATGGGTTACCGCGAACATTTCAGATGCACTACAAAAACGAGGCAGTCGCAACAGCATCCTAAATACGTTGTTGTATTGGACGCGTAGAACATCCAGCGACCTTTTCGAGTAGTTGACCCAAAGATTACCGGTGTAAAAACTTTGACAGTAAGCTTTAAAAAGCGTAATCTTAACTTGGTCAGTACACCGAGCAAATCTTCGTGCCAACATATTACCCCTGACCGCCAGAGCTCGACGCTCCCTCTCAATATCACTATGGTCGCTGAGGTCACTGGTAAGAAAATGCCCAAGATAAGTATTTATACTTTGTGACTTTTCGAATTGTCGTACCTACCGTTTATGGCAAGTTCGAAGGCATCGTCCCGGCACTTACCAGCGACCCCAAAGACCATGTACTCACATTGTTTGGCATTATTTTTGTTTGATAATCTGTATACAGAATATTTGATTATGTTTAAACTATGTACAATTAAAAAATAAAATTAATTTATGTTATTACTGTTTCGGAACGTGTGATAAATGTCACCTTATGTCAGGCGAGACCCGCCAAAAATATGTATTGAGATTATCTGTGCCAGGACTCGCGTATGTTGTATCATTTTTGTAATATGTTAATTAAATAAAGTTAAGGCAGTTACTAAGTCTCTAATTAACATACATGGTGTCAGAATGGAGGAGGCCTTTAAAAGTTTATTTGAGCAGCAGGCCCAGCTTTTAGCTACAATGCAAAAGCAGATGGGTCTAATGCAACAGCAAATTCAGTCCGTGTCCCCAAGCGCCGACTCCATCAGAAGTAACGTCAGCGTTCCCTGGCCGCAACCACTTCAAGTAGACTCCGGAGATCCCTACGATAATTTAGAAGTGTTTCGAAATAACTGGGAGAACTATAAAATTGCTACGGGTATTAACAAGTGGAGTCGTGAGAAAGACGCAACAAAGGCCGGTTTACTCTTGAGTGCCATAGGACATGTAGCTATGAAAAAGTATATGGAGTTTGGATTGACAGACGCCGACAAGAACGGGGAGGAAAAAATATTTGAAAAAGTTGAGGCTCAGATTATGAAAAAAACGAATGTAATTTATGCAAGATATATTTTCAACAAAAGATGCCAATCAAATGACGAATGTTTTGATGAGTTTCTATTGGCGTTGAAAAAGTTAATTAAGCCATGTCTATATCCAGACACTGTCAAGGAGGAATTGTTGCGAGATAGAGTTGTTGTTGGAATCAAAGATAGCAAAATCATACAGCAGCTCCTTCGAAAATCAGACCTAGATCTGGATGCGGCAGTCACTTTGTGCCGTGCTGCAGAAGGAGTAGCAGTGCAGGTTGCAGATCTCACAAAAGAGGAGGAGGTCAACAAAATGACTAAAGTGAATACCACACATGCAAAAGAGCAAAAGAAATGCAAATTCTGTGCACAGATACACGTGTTTCAGAAGAAAGTATGCCCCGCCTGGGGCAAGCGCTGTGAAGCCTGTGGAGGACGTAACCATTTCAAAATTGTATGTAGGAAGCAATCAACAGTAAAGGAAATTGATGCTAATTTTGATAAATCAGATGATAGTGTAGTAATATCAGAGGTACGCACTAACACAGCAGGCCATGTAGAAGCACCACTTTTGTTCAAAATTAATAATGAATATAAGGAGTTCTACTGCACATTGGACACAGGGGCTCAAGTGTGTGTAATGGGTATAGACTGGTATAAAAAAATCTCTGGAAAAAGTGATTGCAACACATTGACTCCAACTACACTAAAATTAAAATGTTTTAATGGATTAGAGATTCCTAATATAGGTATGGCAACATTTCTTTGCATATCAAAATGCAACAAGAAGACATTCAAAGTAAACTTCCATATTGTAGACATCAAGCATGAGCCTCTCTTGTCAGAAAAAGCATGTGTAGCTTTGGGATTTATAAAATATTGCCAGACTGTGACCAAAGATGTTGACCGTTCTAGTGCCTATGAGATTATGAAAAAGTATAATGATGTTTTTGAAGGCTATGGCAGTCTACCAGGTGAAGTTCAACTCGAATTAGATGAATCCATCCCGGCTCGTATTCAGCCGGCTCGACGCATACCTGTATGTCTTAGAGAGAGGCTTCAGATAGAATTGGATCAGTTGGAGAAAGATGGCATTATAGTCAAGGAAACTCAACATACAGACTGGGTAAATAATATTTTGATTGTAAGTCGTGATACAAAATTTAGAATATCTCTAGACCCTATACCTTTGAACAAAGCCCTTAAAAGACCAAATTTTCAATTTACCACATTAGATGAAATGTTGCCAGAGTTAAGCAAAGCTAAAGTATTTAGTACAGTCGATGCTAAGAAAGGATTTTGGCAATGTCGCCTCACAGAAACCAGCAGCAAACTTACTACATTTTGGACACCTTTTGGCCGTTACAGGTGGCTGCGACTACCCTTTGGCCTGAGCTCTTCACCCGAGATCTTCCAGCAACGACTCACAAGTCTTCTTAAAGACCTAAAAGGTGTTGAAGTGATAGCTGATGACATTTGAATATTTGGCATTGGAGATACTATGGAAGAAGCTGTGGCTAATCATAACATTAATTTTGAGAAGTTACTCAAGAGGCTATGTAAAGTAAACTGCAAATTAAATAAGGATAAAGTAAACCTGTTACAAACTTCTGTTAAGTTCTATGGTCATATTTTGACAAATGAAGGTCTAAAAGTAGATGAATCTAAAGTGGATGCCATAAAAAATATGCCTACTCCTACATGTGCTAAGGATGTACTTAGGGTTCTAGGAATGATTGGTTATCTTAGCAAATTTATTAATAATCTTAGTGTAAAGGTAACAAACCTTCGAAGACTCACTAGGAAAGATGTAGATTTTGTTTGGACGAAAACAGAAGAAAAAGAATTTCAAAATTTGAAAAATATTGTTGGTGATTTACCTACTTTAACCTATTTCGATTTAAATAAAGAGGTGACCATAGAATGTGATGCTAGTGAATTTGGTTTAGGAGCAGCACTATATCAAGGCAACAAAGTTGTAAGCTTTGCATCAAGATGTCTGTCTACTACTGAAAAGAAATATGCTCAGATTGAGAAGGAAATGTTGGCTATTGTGTTTGCTTGTACGAGATTTAATCAATATATTGCTGGTAATCGCAGGACAATCATCAAAACAGATCATAGACCATTAATTAACATAATTAATAAACCACTTGTAGAGGCTCCTAAAAGATTACAAATGATGCTTTTAAATCTGCAAAAGTACAATGTGGAATTAGAGTTTATACAAGGGAAAGATAATCATGTAGCTGATACTTTGTCAAGAGCTCCTATAGCAGATGATTGTGATAGTTATGACTTAGAAAGTAAGTTAGCAGAGCGAAAAGTCTATAAGATAATAAGTAAAGTCTCAGCAGTAAAGTACTTGAAAATTTCAGATAAACTTATACAGAAAATCAAAGAAGAGACAGATAAAGATAAGGGTTTACAGGAAATAATAACTTACATAATAAATGGATTTCCTAGGTACATGTCAGATTTACCAGTAACCCTTCGAGTATACCACAAGTTTAGGCATGAGCTCTCAACATCAGATGGATTGGTATTTAGGAACAATCAGGTTCTTATCCCAGAGGTTATGAGAAGTACCATGTTACAGAAAGTACATATTACACACAGTGGGTTTGCTAGCACTATGAGATTGGCAAGACAAAATATATTCTGGCCGGGCATGGCACAAGAAGTAAAGAATTATGTAGAAAAGTGCCAATTTTGTGTAACATATGCACCTTCTCAGCAGAAATTGCCTTTGATTTGCCATGACGTCCCAAGATACCCATTTCAGTATGTCTCAATGGATATTTTTTCAGTGGAAGATCAGAAATTTTTAGTGACAGTTGATCATTTTTCAGACTATTTTGAATTAGATCGTGTAACTACTCTTACATCAAGCGAGACTATTCTTATATGTAAAAGAAATTTTGCACGTCATGGTGTCCCACAGAGGGTTTGTACAGACAATGCTACAAATTTTGTCAATGAACAGTTTAAACTGTTTGCTAACAAGTGGAATTTTGAGCATGTGACATCATCGCCCCACCATCCAGCCTCAAATGGGAAGGCGGAAGCAGCAGTCAAGTGTGCCAAGAGGTTAGTCATTGAAAGCATGAAAACTAAGCAAGATTTATGGTATATTGTGCTCCATCAACGCAACATACCAATAGAAATGGATGGCACAAGCCCTGCGCAAAAACTGTTCTCAAGGCGCACAAGAACTGGTCTACCTTGTTTATTAAATCATCTTGTACCCAAAGTTGTACCAAATGGCAGCAAATATTAAAGAAAGGAAAGAGAGAATGAAGGTAACTTTTGATAAGAGATCTAATGATCAGCCACAGTTGTTTGTCGGTCAGAAGGTGTCAACTCGTATATATCCTGAGAGTGATAACAAATGGAGTTTTGGCATTATCACTAAAGTATTGGATGCAAGGTCTTATATAGTTAAGGTTGGAGATAAGGAATACAGGAGGAACAGAGTTCACATCAGACCATTTGAGGGAGAATACGAACATCAGCACTCTAGCATGAATTCTAGACATGCAACAGCAAATTATAATGGTTCATCGCCTCCGGCTGGGATCGAAACGGAGTACGGCACTCATATGGGGCCATGCATTCTGAACCAGTCAAATCCAATGAACAGTGAGCATTCCATAATCGGCGAACAACCTGAGACCAGTTCGATGGACCCAGATGGCGCATTACGTCGTAGTTGTCGCACAAGAACGGTGCCGAGCTATCTAAGAGACTATTCATGCTAATTTGTGTGTAGGCGCCGACTTGATTGAAGAGGGGATGTTTCGGAACGTGTGATAAATGTCACCTTATGTCAGGCGAGACCCGCCAAAAATATGTATTGAGATTATCTGTGCCAGGACTCGCGTATGTTGTATCATTTTTGTAATATGTTAATTAAATAAAGTTAAGGCAGTTACTAAGTCTCTAATTAACATACAATTACCTTAGTAATTTTAGTTTTTTTTTACCTGATTGTAAAACTGTGAAAACATGTTGTAAAACTTAAAAGACCGGTGATTTAGATACTCCTGTTTCTAATTACAGAAAACTCTGATTATGCTTTAACAAGAAGTAATTTTAAGAAAACTGTCGTAGGCGAAATTTAACTTCAGTAGTTTAATTGCACCAAAACGATTGTGTTTGAACTCTGGGAGCCTACCACAAGCTCATAAAATTCTCTCTCATTGCTCACCGTCCGCAAGCCCGCGCCTACGGTGGCCGGAAATCGGCTCGCGATTCCCGCCCCGGGCGTCTCCTCCTGCGGCGGTTAGGGGCGTGAGGGCGCGAAATTTGATGATTTTTGTACCTAAGTACTGGTTTTTTTAACGGAACGGAATTTGAGACAAGATGTTTGGAGCGTCGCTGACCTTCTAAGGCAGTTCGATTTGAGCCTCGAAACCCAGTGCTGTGAAACTCCGAACAAATTATTTTTGTATGGAGTTTGTTACCTTTTTTAGCCAACATTCAGAAACCCACGGCAAAATTACAGGATGACAGAATGACCAACATTAAATTACGAAGTTCTCACAAACATGTCTGCCTTCACGCGAGTATTAATGTTTGTGTTGAGATTTTTCTGTTTGTTTTTCCTTTTTCTGTAAGATTTCGGATTATAACATATCAGAATAATTGACAGTGACTCTAAGTTTGCGAACCATCATGGGTAAGGGTCATAGAAGATGTGAATTTTGTGGTATCGAAGAGGCCTGGCATACCGTAAATAATTTGCTATTTTCAAGTATTTTCCAAGTTTTTACTGGATACCAACCGGTGAGTAGGTACCGATGTTTATTGTTAATTTGATCTTGTGCTCACTTAACACTATGCTATGCTATTCAAATTCTGTAATACGACTCTCGAACCATCAATCAAGATTAGTTGAAACTCTTGAAGAAATGGTTTAAAACATTGTGCCTACAGTAATATTTGTCTACTTCAAATTATAATCTAATTTAGTCTTAATAGGTTGACTGCTAAATATATTGGTCAGAGTCTAAGATTATATTATCTACCTTGACACCAAATGGTAATTATGTAAATACTGGGATTAAGAAATAAATCTAAGTATAATAATGATCTATTCCATTTAGTTATGCTGATAGTGTAAATTGGGTGTTTTCTTAACTTTAAATCACACTAAATAAATTCACAGTGAAACAGAGTCAGTTATAATGTAACCTTTTATATTTTGTATATTCCAGCTGCCGACAGTGGCTAAAAGCAGTTGGTAATCAAGAACTGTTGTATCTACCAATAGTAAAACTGCATGAGCAGTGAAATATATGTGCTAACGACTTTGGAAAAAAGGATTTCAACAAAAAGGGAAATAGTCGCAGAATTTCCACAACATAACGTAACGTAACGTATCAGCATTCAGAGTCAAAAGGTAACTATAATAAACACCATAATTGATCTCTATTATACATAACAATATACAGGTGAGGACTGTAGTCCTCACATGTCATCCATCAAATTATAAAAAAAAAATTGATGCAACCTCTTGTTTAGGTAGTTTCATTAAAATCCATTAACCTTTTCTCATGTGATGATGTTACAAACAAATAGACAGACAGAGAAAGAAATTCTCAAAATTTATTGAGTTAATTTGTGTACTATTGCTCAATTCAAATAGAAAATATCCCTGCGTTTTATGTGAAAGGAAATGTTTACAAGTCTCATCGAAAATATTGCTTACATTTAATTATCTTTACAGATTTAACACCAAGGGAAAATCAGTTGATGGAACAATTACAAAAAACTAAATGCAGCCTGGCATCACTAAGACGCAGTGCCAGTCTCTTGGAAAAAATTAAGTCAGGCATGCTAAAAGAAACTGTGATGTCGGCACTAAAAAATAAAAAAGAAAGCCATTTTGGTCTGAGACCAATGTTGATAGCTCATTTAAGTATATCCATTATTAAATACTGAAATCATATAAATCTGTGTTTTATTTTACCGATTTTTGAAAATAAATTAGTATTGGAGGCTCACTATTATCTGCGTATCGATATCGATGAAATGCATTCATTTCATCGATATCGATAATTTTATTGATTTTTATATGTTGCGCATCCCTATCGATAACCCTTTCAAGGTCATGATTGTCATTGTCAGTGCTACTTAGAATTTTCATGTTGGTAGCCATGTTTTTTTTATGCGGTTGGCTAAAAAAGGTAACAAATTCTCAAAAACTGAATGTTCTAAGTTCCGTTCTAAGTTACATGCTCTGTGTCGAAACCTAAAGGTGTTTTCAAGAAGTCTAAAGTCTATAACGTTATTATAATTTAAGTACCGAATTACCGAATTAAATAGTTTGTTAAATAATGCTAAAAGAGTACCAAGTTTGTATGTGTGCAAGATTATAAATACAGAAATATTAATACTGAAATGGTGTATCATTACACTACCGTATTGTAATTATACCGTACACTCTTATTCCGTTTGCGTTTACAAAATTAATTTATCCTGTCACTAACCTCCTTTTAAAGATGTGCTCTCGTAGCGTTGCCGCACTGAACTATATATAAAAACTGGATACTACCAACGCGCTGACAAAGTAATAGGTAACAACATACATATTTCATGAACTTGTGCAATGTTCTTAATAACAAAACTAACTAGCGCTATCGAATCGGGAATTTCGCAACACTCTGTAATATAATAGTAGCTGTACCTACCTATCTATGTATCAACGTGTGAATACCCGTTTATCAAGCCATTTTCTTATTTATTTTCCTTTTAATAATGTTCCTTTTCGATCGTAAACTAACCTTTAAATTTTATCAACTTGCGATTTGCACTTTCATCTTGGTGTTGCTTAAATAAAAAATATTACGCAATTAGGCTGCTGCAGCCTAATTGCGTAATATTTTTTATTTTTGATTGTAATCCTGAATCGAAAGCAATTCCAGTCTTAATCGCATGCCATAATTGGAATTGCGATATACATTTTTTGCCAAACGACTGGAATTTTATAGGGATGTTCAAAGAAATTGTCTATATTTGTTAAATTGATATGTTTAGTTACAGCATGTATGAATGGTTTATTTTAAAATTATTGTGCTATACTGTAATTTTGTTTTAATTGCAACCGATGTTCTACTAGTGCTTTTAAATGAAAATGTAAAATGATTGCCGAAAAATAAAAAAAACAATTTTTAAAACACTTTCTACCATAATTGAACTACGTAACAAAACGTTTTTCTATTCACGTTTTTGTTATCTGTGGCCAATGACAAAATCGCAGAAAAGCAGTGTTGTCAACTTAGTGGGATTTCCACTAAACCTGGGAGTTTGGACACCCCTACTGGCGGAGGAATTTTGCTTTTAGTGGCTGGTGGTTTTGTGTAGTGATTAGTTAATTCAATTTGTAGAAATAATACACTCAACTTTGACTCGAGAAAATATTAAAATAACACGATGATGGCATTTTATTTTATTAATGTTGGTCTAAAACCTGTATCAAACGCCGAAACCACTGCGGGTTTGAATGCTGATTTCATCTATTCGTTTCTTCTATTCTTCACTATATTCGTCATGCTGAAAGACTGTTCAACATGACGAATGTAGCGAATATAGCCAAACAGAGGCTCCATCCGAGTGGATATCGAAAAACAACGTCATTTCGAAAAAAATATCTTACGGGAACATACTTCAGGGATAAAAAATCTGCTGCTAGGTCATTATTTTATTATGTCTAACAAACATCCACACATCTTCACTAACTTTTTCATTAATTATTGTGTGATATTATAGTAGGATGATGTTTAAACCGGCCAAGTGCGTATCAGACCACGCACAATGAAGAGTTCCGTATTTGAGACGAATTTATCCCAAAAACAAACTTAATTTTATAGTTGAAAAACATGTTCTCCCATGTATCGATATACGTCACGGTCAATTCTCCAACTGAAAATGTAAATTTGTAATGGTTTTTTCTATATGGGATAAAACTAAACATTTTGGATTTTCGGAGACGGGCTTTGTGCCAAATTTCATGAGTCTAGGTCAACGGGAAGTACCCTGTAGGTTTTGATTGATTTGCGAGTATCAAAATATGTCGCTTAGCCGTAATTTTTTATTGAGTTGACTTAGAAGCTTGATTTTTTAGAGCTCTAAGGGACCACAGACGTATTTGACAGAAATTTCAACTTGATACCTCCGTACGTTCCTGAGAAACAGGGTCTTGACAGACTGACAACGAATGTGATCCTGTAAAGGTTCCGTTTTTTCCTTTTGAGGTACGGAACCCTAAAAATACTATGATTACGTAAGTTATGTTTTATTTTCATACTCAAATCTTCAAATGGAACCCCAAAACAGTGACCGAATGTCGGTAACAGAAAATCGATTTCAGGAGGCTCCTCTGGCTCGCAGTTTCGATCATCTCTAGTAATGTTATTCGGTTGTAAGTGCATCGATCAAAACTATTCAAATATAAACAAATGCTTAGGCAAAGCTACACTTCCGTGGTTTTGTGAAATCAGTCTGTCTAGTTCGGATTATCGATACGATTCCATTTCTGACTGAAATCGGATTTTTGATTCATTTCGGTGTTTCTGACGCATGTCTATACTGGACTCAGGGGAAAAAAAATTGCAACACTGAGAGTAAAAGTTGAACGATCTGCAGATTCATTGCGTTGATGATTTAATGCAAACTACTGCCTATCTAAAGTATACCTTTCCTGCTCTAACTTTATCAGAGTGTAGGGAAAAGAACAGGAAAGGCATATAACACCACATGTTAAACATTTGACAATAATTTGCGCCGGAATGATTATTCTTTGAAGTCTGTGGAGAATTTTGTATTTTTCAACATACAAAATTATATTTACTATTCTCATACAGAAACATGGGCCTATGATAAGCAGTTTTGGAACATTATTGTGGCTTGTGGAAGTTGGAAGAACTTTGGAAAATTCTCTCGTTCAAGACACTGCCTGCTCTGTCGTCGTTTTGTACTAGCTGCACTAAGACCACAGACTACGATTATATGAACTAAGACTTAATTAAGCTGTTTTGCTCAATAGCGAAAAGTACCTAAGTCGATATTATCACTACAAGTAAGTAAGCCAATAAATAGGAATAACGTGTGTAAGAGAGTACCTTCGTATCTCATTAGATTATTGTAGTTGTAGGTACATTATTGATGAGTCTACGTATACGGACAATCATTCTTTTGTTGCGTAGACACAGACATCTGACGTGAGGTTAACTATTTATTGTGGTTAAAATAATAGTTACGTACTAGGTCTCACATTATAACAGAAATTGTTAATTGATATTTTTGTGCATAAGTAGATGCTGAAATAAACTATAATAACCACTAACCAAATAACAGATAACTACAAAACATTAATAATATTTTCACAGACGTGCTAAGAGCTGAAAATACAAGAATGGAATACTACCCAACATCAATCTTGTTGACTTCCTAACAAAGAAGTTGGTGGCAAGGTGGCAAACATAATGGATTGGATTAAGAATCTTCTGCATTAATTGAAGGTAAGCTTTTTGACACAGTTAAGAATCAAGCATAGCAAATCACATAATAATTATGATTATATTTCCTTGGCCGAACTTTCTTCATAAACACATCATATGCTTTATGTATATCTAATAACATTTAGTATTATAAAATATCTGGAGACTGAAAAATCAGCCCTAAATAAAGAAGAAATTATAAAACTATTAGCAATGACTAGGCCGATGGCTTTTGTCCAGCCATGGGCCTAGTTGATATGCCTACTTTGCCACATAATGTCCAAATACTTTATTTGAGTAGAAAATAATATGATTTTGTTTTAAAACTAGAGTTCCTGGGGCATTTCACCTACGAAGACATGAAGGCGGCATGAATGATATCGCCCCTGCTGCGCTGCCCTGCTACTCCAGATTTCAAGCTTCTCAAGTACAAAAGTAGAAACTGAAGATCTTTCATGAAAGAAAATATTTTTTTTTTATAAAACTGTTGGTTTTAGTCGTGTACGACGGCGATATAAACGCATGTTCCTATTGTGTTAACTGATAACAGTGTAATCTTTCATAAAGTGTTTTAATTATGAAGAGATAAAAATAACTTTAAATGAAATATTTAAGAATTGAATACTATTTGTTTTTTATAAACACAGACAATAGATTATTATAATGATACTATTTAGAGATGTTAACCTAAATTAACTGTCATTCATTAGGTTTAAGTAAATAGAGAGAAATAAATTATGGTAAACAAATAAAACAGTTTTATTAAATTGTTATAACCTTTTTTTTTTTTTTTTTCTGGGTGGGAAATTATCAAATAACTTCTCCCGCTCTGGGTGGAGCGGGAGGGCGTGTCAGACTCTTACTGACTAAAACCCACCCGTGTTCCTTCGGTTGCCCTGTTGCCGGGGGCCACGATGTCCCCATCGGTTTTCTTCGAACCCCCGGCAGGCATTGGCCCTAACGGACCCCGTCAATTCTGCTGACATCTCTTTGAGGCGCGCGTGGAACACAACGCGCCGTCGACCCGGGCTTGGTCCTTATCGGACGGCGAGCTACCCATTGCTCACCGTCCGCAAGCCCGCGCCTACGGTGGCCGGAAATCGGCTCGCGATTCCCGCCCCGGGCGTCTCCTCCTGCGGCGGTTAGGGGCGTGAGGGCGCGAAATTTGCCTCTCCCTCACGCGTTCCGCCTCCTCCTTCGCGACCATTACCGCTTCGCAGAAGGAGGTGACGGCCTGCCATTTCCTCTCGCTCCGTACCATGGCCTGAACCAGGGCCGGACGCGAGAGATCACCGCCGCCGATCGCTGGTGATTCGATGGTGCATTTCGTATTCACCAACAAACAATATGTGGTTTATTTATAAACATTGCATATAGTTATGTAATGATTAGCAACTGTTTAACCATTCATTTTTGAGGTTTGAATGTCACTTAACTTTACGCAATGTTTATGAATAAACCCCTCCGTGTAACATTGTTGCTGTGCCACACATTGAATGTTCAACACTTAGAAAGAAAATAATAAGTATTGATATTAAGTAGGTACCTTAAACAGACAATGATGTGGCAATAGATCTATGTATAGTGGTGTGTATGTTCATCGATGTCCTTACATATTCCATTGAATGTATACAATTTTTCAAACTGCTTTTTTTGTTCTTCCTCTATTGTAAGTTTTCGCTTTTCCAATGCAAGCTCGACTGGGCTGCTAAGCTTGTGGCTGATGATAAATTTGTTACAGTACGAGGTGCGAATTTGTCTTTCGTTAAAATGCCACCAAAATACCTCGTTTCTGAAATATCATAATATTTATCTTTAGATTATGTTGTAAGCACTTATAACAGAAGAAAACTATCACAATTATTATTAAAAATCGATCTCGTTGCTTCGATATTTAACATACCATTGATTTATCATTGAGGTTTTACATAAAAACACATTCACAATTTATCAGGAAGGCTATTACCTAAATTTTTTCGTAATAATTATGGAGATTTCATGAGTTAATCCCAAAAAGATTACTAAGTAAAATCGATTGAGGCCACTAGAACTGCCTTCTGTTTCATTTGACGGATGAAAAAAAATACTAGTTGTTTTGAAACAAAGTTACAACTGTCAAAATGGTTACGCAATTCGAATAATAGCCTTTTTAGGCGCTTTTCGTTCACTCTTTAGAATCTCAAACAGACCGCAGTTGATAACACAAATAATTGTGTTTCGCAATTCCAAACACGTCAAATCAAAGCAACTGTATTCAAGTTAAAGTAAATTCTAGTCGAATGGTAATCAAAAATCCATTGCGCAATTAGGTAGCAGATATTATAATAAAAAAATCGGGCAAGTGCGAGTCGGACTCGCACACGAAGGATTCCGTACCACCGTACAATATTTAACAGGTTCACTGTCCAGGCTCCAGAGTGGGAATGGTCCATAAGTCCAGCACTTTTTATAATCCTTATGATGTGTCCTGCCAAGTCCGCATTAAATACGAGACTTTCTCCTTACGTCCACAGTATCAGATGACTTAGAAATTGTACGGGCGAACATACCACATACGGTCTGTGGACTGATATGGAAGTCTCTCTACAGACCGTATGTGGTCTGTGGACAGTGAACCTGCACTAGTTAAGTTAGGTACACACGGCTACACATCAAGCTATACATTTCCACATTTCCAGCACCCTAATTGCGCACAACACAATCACAATTTGTTTCGATTTGAAACAGATTTCTAATCCATTGCTTCATAAGTTGAAAAAAAAATCTGTTCAACAACGTAAATAACGCAATGAATGTTGTTGAAATGTCAAAA
Organism: Agrochola litura; assembly: GCA_949152395.1. Taxonomy (NCBI): domain Eukaryota; kingdom Metazoa; phylum Arthropoda; class Insecta; order Lepidoptera; family Noctuidae; genus Agrochola; species Agrochola litura. Next base: position 9,719,718 of record OX424511.1, read on the forward strand.
TGAAACAAATTTCGCGAAATTGTTTACGAAAATGAGTTAGGTACGCAATTAGGGTACAGTTTAAGCTGATCTCGCATTCTAAGTAGGTAGGTATAGGATTTCCCTACAATGCGAGGTCAGCTTATACTGGAAATGGACCTATCTATAGCTTGATGTGTAGTCACGTGTACATATTTTTAGGGTTCCCAAAATAAAAAAAATTACAAGAAACGTGTTTATTTCGGCGATTTTTGCTAAATATCGTACGGTGGTACGGAACTCTTCGTATGCGAGTGCAACTGCACTTGGCAGGTTTTTTTTATTTTAGATAAATGAAAGTTATAAACGAATAATGTTTTTCATCTTACATTTAAAAAATTGCATAGATAAAGGAGAATGGGCAACCTACAAATGGGTTTCTGCCCTGAAGCTCAATTGAAATAAGATATATATTATTAGAAAGCTTTTCAAGGAGAATTTTTTCTACTAACACGACTTTTGCCAATAGTTAATCAGTTCGGAGTTAATGACCTAAATAGGTGTGACTACTTGGGCACCGTAGTTACGAATTTTTTTTTGGCCGAATAGCCAAAAGATATACATCAATGGCTTTAACTTTTTGAGAAGAACCTTTGCTACTAACATAACTGTTGCTAATTGTTCGTCAGTTCGGAGTTAATGACCTTACCTAATAGGTGACAATATCGGCACCGAAGTTAAGGAATTTTCTTGGCCCCAATAGCCATAATATATACACCAATAGGAAGAGCTTTCTAAGGAGAACCTTTGCTACTAACACGACTTTTCCTAATTGTAAGTCAGTTTGGAGTTAAAGACCTAAATAGGTAACAACTTGGGTACCAGAGTTAAGAAATGCTTGGCGCCCAATAGCCATAACATTTATGTATATGTTACGGCTAAAACCCGAAGTGCAGCTACACCTAGTTTTAGCCGGCTAGAACTAGGTGCTAGCCGGCTAGAACTAGGTGCGGCCGGTAGCAGTTGGTTAAACTTGCCTAAATGGATCCTGGCACTCGCCGGCCGCTACCGCGGCACCGCTCGCTTCGCTCGCTCGGCTCGTGCGGTGTGTTATGTGGTCACAGTTCTAACCTAACCTACCTTTCATTCAGCCATTTTCATTTGCTACAACTAACTTTAACCAACTGCTAACCGCACCAAGTTCTAGCCGGCTAAAACTAGGTGTAGCCGCACTTCGGGTTTTAGCCGTAACATATACACCAATGAAAAGAGCTTTTAGAAAAGAACCTTTCCTACTAGTAACACGACTTTTGCCTATTGTTAGTCAGTTTAGAGTTAATGACCTAAATAGGTGATGAATTTAAATAATGATTAATAACTCACATTAAGACATCTGTAGCTCCTTACGAACTAAAAATCAGGAGGAGTCTTCATAACAAGAAATATTCTCCTTGATGAGATCTTTACATTGGTTATATCTTAACGCTATTGGGCTTCAGGGCAGAAACGCCCATTCTCCTTTGTATTTCATAATGATACTGTAAAGAACAAATACATTTTTTAACCGACTTCCAAAAAGGAGGAGGTTATATGTTCGATGCGTACTTATGTTTGTTTTTTTTTTTTTTTTTTTTAAGTATGTCCACCGATTTCTCCGTCATTTGTGGACCGATTTTGCTTGGGTAGTTTTTGAGTTAGCTACAAAATACGTATTTTTTTCCCACTTAGTATGTAGATGATATGATAAGTTCCTGTCACTGGTAGCAGGTATTTGAATGTGTGTGGGGTAGGTACCACAACTAAAAAGTGAAAAATAAAAACTTTTTACAAAAAAAAACAACCGACTTCCAAAAAAAAACACTACAAAGTGAAAGATTACTTTAATTTCGGAAGTCGGTGGCAAAAAACGAAAACACAAAACCCAAGACACCGACTTCCGAAATTAAAGTTATTTTTCACTTTGTAGTGTTTTTTTTTTGGAAGTCAGTTGTTTTTTTTTTGCAATTGCAGAAAATCGCCCATATTTAAATAAATACTTTATGAATCGGCGTTTTTAATATTTGTTGATTAAATACAGTATATATGGTACATGATGTACGAAAGTTTTAAATTCTTAACTTGTTTAGTTGAGGGTTGTTGCATAGAGCTGTACTTTTACGGCCCCCTATTTTTTAATTTTTGAAGATAAAAATTGAATCAAACACAGATTTTTCTTGGTAATTCCGTTTAATTTAGGGTACCTACGAAATCTTTATATAATACAATTCAGACAATGTAAGAAAGGAGCGTGCGGTTTGCGTGGGGCTCGAATTTGTACTGCCTCCCGCTATCCCCTGCGATCCTTGCGGCCGCGCGCTCCCCTCTCACTTACACACACATTTAAAAACAACATTCTACACGTAGGCATATCGCGCCGTTTTACCGGTTACATCTTAACGTTATTGGGCTTCAGGGCAGAAACGCCCATTCTCCTTTGTATTTCATAATGATGCTGTAAATAACAAAGATTTTTATTGCAGTTGCAGAAAATTGCCCATATTTAAATAAATCAAGGTCACGGACGTTACCCAGAAAGCCGCTAAGCTTAAGTGGGACTGGGCCGGACATGTCTGCCGCATGTCAGATGACAAATGGGCTAAAAGAACTACTGATTGGGTCCCACTAAATGCACAACGACATCGCGACAGGCCGAGACGAAGATGGTGGGACCAGTTTGACTCCTACCGAAAGGACTGGCCGATACTAGCAATGGACAAAATTGTGTGGAAAAGGGAGAGGGAGGCCTTTGCCCTGCAGTGGGACAATACAGGCTAGTTAGATTAGATTTTAGACTTTATGAATCGGCGTTTTAAATATTTATTGATTAAGTACAGTATACGGTAATGTACGAAAGTTTCAAATTCCTAACTTGTTTAGTTGTAGGGTTGTTGAGCTCGTACCAAAACGGTCTAAAACTGACAACTTTTACGGCCCCCTATTTCTTCATTTTTGAAGATGAAAAAGAATAAAAAATATTTGTACTCTACTCGATGAGTTCTAGACAGTGACACTCCACATGCCCAGTAAAAAAAATTGATGCGGAAGGTTTATCTACCGAGCAGCCGTAGGTTATTATTTCAAGGTCACTGCCGAGATATAATACTGTTACTTATTTATATTGTGTCCGTGCATAACTGCCGCGCATTCGAGATTGTTGCGTACTGATAGCCTGAGATTTCGAAGTGCGTTGTTTCGGCCATTTTCTACGAAGACATAATACTGTTACTTAGTTATATTGTACTAACGTCGCCATCTTGTTTTCTTCACGATCTTTGAAGTGTACTGCCATGTACTGCCAACCGCGGACTGTCAGCTAAAAAGTGTCAGTGTGTGGAGATTGTCAGATTTAAGTCGGTAGTTAAGTAATTATAATTATACTAGATTTGAAAACTTCCTTTTCCCTTCCCACAAGCAGCACAACCATCACATTTAATTTTACAAATACCGTTTGTTAAACTAAAATAACGGTTATTTTTTATAACGGTTACAGAGAGAGTATCGTTATTTTTACGCAATAAAATTGGTCATCAAGCACTGAGATAAGAGTTCACAAACATGACAAGGAAATTAAAAAAAAAATGTCGTTTGGTCGACGATTAGAAAATAACTTTATTGCAAGGCTACTAAGTAGTAAAATTGATAAACAGTAAACTGCAAAGTATTTTATAAACACCGGTCAGAGGTTATGTTATTATTTAAACAAACGTCATCCGACTATCATTAAGTACAGGGAATTGAAAAAACCCAGTTTGATAGTGAATGTATTTACTACATTACATTATAGTTATTTTGTTGTATTTTATCAGTTCATGCAATATATCTCGAAAAGGCGAAGGAAAACAAAACACAGAACAAAAAAATCGAAGACAAGTGATGTCTACTAGCCCGCACTGGGCCTGCGTGGTGGATACGACTCACTCTGCACGCGTAGCATGAAAACCATAGAAACGGGTTTTCTACGGGTTTTTTCGACGGAAGAATAGACTAAATGACAGATTGTTATTGTTTATCTGTCATTTTGTCTATTCTTTCGTCGACAAAACCCGTTTCTATTGTGGTCTTGCTAAGCGTGGAGAGGAGGCCTGTGTCACAGCTGTGCGAACATTTTAAGGGGGAAGCGTCAGGGTAGCCCGCGAAATTCAAATTTTCTTACGTTTTTTGCATTTTGCAGGTCAGTGTCAGGTTTTATGTTGATCTAAATAGGATTCGCGGCCGTAACGAATATGGCTTTACTCAATTATAATCATTACAATTAGCAAAGGTGCAGGTACAGTTAGCAAAGCTGTCAAATGTCATGATTTCAAATTATGTCATGATTTTGAAATTATGACATTTGACACCTTTGCTAACTTATTGAGTTGTATTGCTGATTGTAATGATTATAATTGAGTAAAGCAATATTTGTTACGCCCGCGAATCATATTTTTATCAACATAAAACCTGACAGTGACCTGCAAAATGGAAAAAAAATAAGAAAATTTGAATTTCGCGGTCTACCCTGACGCTTCCCCCTTAAGCTGATTATGATTGTGCTTAGGATATTAATAGTAGATTAGTTACTAGTAGGTATAAAATATAAACATCAGGGCATAATGATTACAACGTAGCCAGAATGAGCTCATCTTTAAGTACTAGAATTAAAAACAAAGTGGGTACTTAATGATTATTTTCCTCAAATCATTGCAGGCCTTTTCCCAAATGTTGGGTTCGGCTTCCAGTCTAACCGGATAAAACTGAATAAGTACCAGTATTTTACATGGGACGACTGCTGGATCTTCACAGCCCGGTTAGTACTGGGTAACTGGGTAATACGATACTTCGTGGTATGACTGGTTGTCACTTTTGGGTTTCTGTCTACTCGTAACGATTGTCAAAGATCTACAAATGACGGGACCAACTACATAACGTGCTTTCCGAGCTACGGAGGTGTGACTGACACTGGCATGGCCACCATCTGGGATTTTAATTTTGATAACACAAAAAATTCGTCGCTAATTAGTCGAAATTTGTCGGTCATTGGTTCAAAAGTTTGTAGGTGGCCGATCTGGGGAGCATCTCCCCAGCTTGGCCCAATTGAATCTCAAAAGCTAGGGCACCTAGAAAAGATCTGTTACGGAGGGGCTCGGTATGTATTGATTGACGGTGACGTGGTTTTCACAGTACGAATGAGCGAGCGAGTAATCGTTCGCAGAGTCCAACCGATTATCAGTAAACGAACATGTTTGCTCGCTCAAGTGTTCATTTACCGCGCGAACAAACGCTTGCTCGCTCAGAACTGTTCAAAACGCTAAGTAAAAAACGCAGTTTAACAGTTCAACTGTCGCAGAGCGCGGAGACGTCTTGGGCCGCTGCGGCCGGCGGCGGTGGCGGCGCGGTGATTCCGTGCTCTGTGGTAACTATTGCTTGTGAAGAAGAGGCTTTTAGTTACGAACCCTAAAATAATAAGTCATAGTGTTTTTGTAAAAAATGTTTAAATAGGTTCTCTGTCAATAGGCAGTTACAAAAGGCACAAATTGTACTTATTAATTGTTATACTAAACCTTAAATTATTAAAGTTGCCAGCGCTGAGCGCACACGCACGAATCTTACACGCTAGGTGCCTCGAAAGGCTGTGGATGCGTCACATTCTGCGCGCGCGCATGTTGAGAACAGTTCGCGTGCAAGGATCCACAACGCGGATGAATCGTGAAGTGAAGGTGTATATGTTCATAAGATGCACGCGAACCGCACTGTTCGTGCGCGTGCGCAGATGTAGTCCTGCTTTGACAAAGACATTTGCGAACGTATATATACCTACATATATATATACCCTTAAGAGGGCCCTTACCCACCCGTCTATCGACAACGCGAGCATGGTCAAAAAGCTTGATGTTTCATCCAGTGCAGTTGAGAACTACGAACGAGCAAGTGAGAACGCGATATCATTTTACGAAAAATTATGTGCGAAAATTTCATAAAACTTAACATACACATAACATCACGCCTTGTTTCCCCGAAGGGTTGGGCAGAGGTGTGTAGCACACACACAGCCACATTTCGCCAGTAGCAAAACTTGTTTCAGGAAATACGTGTTTTTGAGTAAGCCTTACAAGTTTGTGAAATAAATGTTTGTCATTTAGAATGTGCATTACATGTGCGAGGTTTCTATGAAGATAATTTTGTAACTTGATAATATAAGCTATGCTTCTGCAGAAACAATATTAAAAATATTGTTGTTTATAATACAGAAAAAACAATATGAAGACATGTCATTTACGCTGTAAAAATGTGCGACATTAAATTAATTTAAACTTCATTTTAGAAAAGTTTTTGGAAAAAAAAAGATGTAGGAGCCTAGATAAACACTGTCTAAATCCGAATAACAACATAATATGGTGGAAATATGCCTAAATTGCAAATGATTTAGGTATTACGTTTGTATAGACAATTCATGCGTCGCCGCGTTCTTAACTGTTTGTTTTACCGTGTACCTACAGTATTTTTGATGCCATTATAAATTTTTTACTGTTTAGCGTGGAAAACATCGTGAGAAAACCGGCATGCCTGAGAGATATTTCTCAACGGTATGTGAAGCAAAGCCAGAGGCCTATGGGGGGGCTTTAAAACTCTGACACCAGTACCTTAATTGCGTAACTTATTTTCGTAAACAATCATGCCTAATTTGTTTCATTTTGACAATTCAACAACATTCATTGCGTTATTTACGTTGTTGAGCAGATTTTTTCCAGCTTATAAAGCAATGGATTAGCAATCTGTTTCAAATTGAAACAGATTGTGATTGTGTTTTTCAACAAGAACTTTGTTTTCTAAAACAAAATAAAACAAAGAATTTACATGAAGATGATTCAAATTTTTATTGTATTACGAAGAGAAAAGTTTGGCAATTATGAATAAAAAATTATATCTGATAAATGTCCATCACGAGCACGCTGACAGATGTCGATTCTTTCATCAAAGTTTTTAATCACTTTTTGGCAAAATGCGGGTCTATTTCGTTGATCACATCACGGATTTTGAGTTTTAAGGCTGCAATCGATTCGATTGGCTCCGTATAGACTCTGTCCTTAACATAGCCCCACAAAAAATTATCCAGTGGTGTTAAATCAGACGATCTGGCTGGCCACTAAACCGCTGAATTTCGTGAAATTATGCGATCGGGAAATTTCGTTTGCAATAAATTGATAATTTCATTGGCTGTGTGACACGTGGCACCGTCCTGTTGAAACCACATGTCAGTGATATCCACGTCATCAATAATAGGCCAAAATTGAGTTGTTAACGTGATCCATTGATCGTTACCGCATTTCCAGCCTCATCTTCGAATAAAAACGGCCCAATCACGTTGAGCATGCAGATTCAGAAGCCCAAATGCGGCAATTTTGCTTGTTGACGTACCCTGACAAGTGAAAATGGGTTTCGTATGAAAAAATGATTTTTGAGAGAAACCAGCGTGTTGTTCCTGAATGAATTGAGCAAATCTACGGCGATGTGAATGGTCGGTCGGCTTCAATTCCTGCACCAGTTGACCCTTGTAAGGCTTCAAAGCCAAATTCTTACGCAAAATTCACCATGTGGTGGTTTTGGATAACCCCAATTGTTGAGAATGACGAGGAATAGACAAATTTGGATCTTCTTCAACATTGTGGCTCAAGGCTGTGATGTTTTCAGTTGAACGACCCGGTCGAACACGCGTTGGTGTTGGCACATTTTGTACCGAGCCTGTCGACTCAAATTTAGCGACCAAATTCTTAATAGCGGTCTCAGAAGGACGATAAAATTCCGAAAATATCACGAATTTTACGAAATGTAATGTAATGTAATGGGATTTTCGAGTGAAATTGAATTCATTGTAACAATTGCCAAAGCATCTACTACGAATACGTCAAAAAACTAAATGTCAAAACTATCATGATGTTGGTGTTGCCCCAATTGAAAAACAAAGTTCTTGTTGAAAAACTTACTAACCACACGAAATGAAGACTGTTTAACGTGCGTTCGAACTCATTTAAATAGCCGAACACACACCCCTGTGAGGAAAACTATGCCTGCACATTTTATTATATTGATTAATATCTTGAAAATCATTAAAGAACTGCATCTGCACGGTTGTAGATGGATGTGATCTCAGTTTCTTACGTATTTCTGATTGAATACATTTTAACTCATCATTGCAATGTTTAGGGATCACCTTAGAAACTACTAGATAACTAGGAATAAAATCATTATCACATAGCATGTATTTTAGGGTTTCTAGTACAAAAACATCGTTATTTTGAAAATTAAACATTTTGAACATTTTTTCGAAAGCTTCTGCAAACAGACAATGTATTGTGGGACTATATAATTCTGTGTCTTCTTTTAAACACTTTACTATTATTGGACCCAACAAAGGAGATATTTTAAAATGATTATGTTTCCATACATTTTCCATAGCACTTGACATTCGTCCATCACGAAACAGTGATTCTGAAAACTTGAAAAACTCAAGTGCATTAGACATACATCCCTCTTCGTTCAATAATTTAACGTATTCTGCTATAAGTTTGAAACTAGTAAACAATACGTAGGTTTTCAACACAGGCAATTGTTTTTCTATTTTAGTTTTTATTTCTACAAACAGTTTCACGGGCATAGGTGTTTTATTTATAGTAATATATATTCTGAAATACCAAACCAAAGATCCTAAAAATGTCTGAACATTGTCTCTAACGTAATAATGGCCTGAATGCATCTTATCCCACAACTGAAAAGTTGTGTCCATTACTGGATCTAACACTCTTCTGAATCGCTGAAGCTGATCTTCCTCACTTTTACCACACAATACATAACATGCAAAGATCTCTATAAATGGACTTTCATACGAACAAAATTTGGATACTGCTGGCGACAGTATTTTATCAGCTACGAAATCTCTATCGAGTAAATCCATTATTTTTGGAGCATATTCTAATAAATCATCTAAATAACTTTCGAAATTTTGGTCACGCGATAACGTATGAATAAACACGTAACTCTTCATGTAATAATCTGCTCGTACACTAATTGGAACTCGATCAACGTCACCCAATTTACCTGAGAATATACAATTCATAAATGTGCTTAATAATTCCCACAGTCCCTTTTCAACAGTTGGGTTTTTAACTTTGCACATCCGTTCAAATGTGTGTTTGAAAAGAATGCCTTGGATTGAAATATTTCCATTTGTGTTGAATACTTCTGAATAAGTTGATATTAGTTCATCGGATTTAAGTTTAAAATGTACAAGATGAATTCCGAACTTTTGTAACGAGACTGGTGCATTCAACAATTTCGGCAAATGCTCACGACTGTCGACTTCACTCATATTGTACAAAATTGCATTAAGTGAAGGAACTGCATGTTGTAAGTAATCTCCTTTGGCGTACCACAAAACCGTATCTAAGGAAATCAGTGGTCTGGCCAGGTGCAAATGTTTTGCGATATTTTTCTGTAGGCTAATTTCTGCCTCGTCTGCTTCCCTCCAATTTATCTTGAAATTGTCGGGAACATGATTTTTTGCCATTTCTGTTATTTGTTTTTGTGGAAAAAGCGTGAAGAGACACCTTATGACGGCTTTTTGTCCAGTAAGTTTGTTCAGATGTAGTAAGTAGGTGTCGGTCCAGTGCTGGGCGAGTGAGTGCGGCCAGAAAACGCGCAGTTTGGCGAGCAGACGTCGCAGCGAGACAGTTTCATTTGTTCGCAACGTATCTATTTCTTTGTCGTGGCGCGTCAGCAGCTGCGGCTTGTGCTTCAGCGCATTCAGGCACACTTCCTCGCTCAGACACAGTGACAACGATTCCTCAAACATGTGCTTCCGCCACGATTTCTTCATGTTGTACAAACAGGACATGTCTGTTTTCCACATGTTCTCTCGTTTAATCATAATTAGCTCCTGAATTTTCCCAAGTATGAATGGGAACTTACTGATATCTTTTTCCCAATCTCTTAACAAAGTCAAGACATTCTTTAAGTGAAGTACAGTCTTTCTGAAACCTGATTCTGTTGTTATGTTTTCACGTTGAACCTTCTTCAATATGGAATTAAGGAGATAAGTGAACATCTTGTTATTTTGCTCTTGATTCAGTCTTCTTGGAAGTTTTTTAAAAGAATTCCATGTCATCTTCTGTTCTATGATTTCCTTCACCGGTTCATCTCGCAAAACTTTATATAGAGTAATGGCTTCGAGACACAGTTGTACGTCGTTTTCTGATTCAGTGTACACTTCCATGCTGTGGAACAACTGATCTAAAACGTTCCAAGTTTCTGCACCGAACTTGTGAGTAGATATTTGTGAAAGCAGTGTATTGACGAACTGAATCTTGAATTTGAATGGTTCATTTATGTGTTTTTCATTGAAAAAATTAAGTAATGCTTTTATATAAAGTAGATTTTTTCGTGTGCAAGTGATCAAAACTAAAAGCATGTGCACATCGTTCAGAAGGTGAGAGCGTTTTATAAATAAGCTTTTTTATTTCTTGCAAGGCAACATCAAATGGGGCAAACTCATACCACTGGTAAGGTTTTATATTGGATTCAATAATCCGTCTTTCTTCTTCTGAAAATAGTAATGTCATCTCAGTTTTATCGATAAATGTTTTCTTAACGAATTCAAATCTCTCTTCTGTTGGCATGTTTTGAACAAATTGTCTTAATGTATTATGATCATATAAACGGGGTCTCAGTCTTCCTGCATGTTTGTAAAGAAAATCTTTGGTTGTTTTCTTGTTTAAATATTTTGCTACTACGGACAAGTCAATTGTGTCAGCGTATTTATCAAAATTGTCTAATATTCTTTGCGGGCACGTTTTCATTAGTACCTCTGTTTTCTTTTTTCCCAAATCAGGAAAGTTATCATATTCTTTGTCTTCCAGTACGGTTAATACGTCTGCAGTATGGGACTTTAATAAAAATAAAATTTCATTCTTCACAATGTTTATGCTGCATAATTCAACTCTTGTATAATACGCAAGAAAATGAGCAGATCTTCTGCACAAACGTTTGAAAAGAGATAGTGGTATGAGACGTTCGTTTTCTATAACATTTTCCATGAAAGGAATGGAGCAGTTTTGCAACCATTTGTAAGCACTGTCGGTTTCTTTCAGGTATTCATAAAAGGCTTCGACTCGACTTTCGTCTTTCAGATTGAGTCTAATGTGAAGCATGAGTTTGTTAAATGTTTTGGTGTTCATGCTAGGTAATAGTTGTGTGTGTAGGTACTCTGGGTTGATGATGTTTGCGTACTGCTGCTCGGTTATTAGCCACGTGGATTTTTTAATAGCTGTCGCCGCATACAGCATGTCGTTAGATTTCATTACTTCGATGATATAGTCTACATTTCTGTTTTTACTGGCGACGTCTATTTTCAGAAGGTTATCTATGTCGCTGTCATCGCCACTAATGTTACATAATTCATAATGTTTATTAGCAACCGCATCTTGGACAAGCTTGTTGTAGTGTTGGCGCTTTTCGCCGAGTGTGTCTCCTTCTAGCGTCACCGGCGGCATTGTGATGAGCTGGAAGTAAAATTAGACAATGAAAGTCGGTTACACTGTTACTTTTACATAATAATTAAAATTATCTACTTTGACACCCGTTATTCGATATTATTCATAACGGGGTTTCAGCATTACATAAAATAACATAACACGCCTTATTTCCCCGAAGGGTTAGGCAGAGGTATCCCTGTAGCAGGTACACCCACATTTCGCCAGTTATGTTTAAGTCCCATGTAATAAGGGGGCGAGCCTATTGCCATCAACCGGGCACAAATCCAGACTCCGAGCTGCTACTGAGATATTTCAGATAGAAAAACCCAATAACACTGCCCGACCCGGGAATCGAACCCAGGACCTCATGCTCAGCAGTAGCGCTTGCGACCACTAGACCAACGAGGCAGTCGGGGTTTCAGCATTGTTCCATCGTATTCTATTAAATGATTATAAGATATTAAAAAAAATTAAACTTAATTGCCGACTGTACTCAAAGCTCCATTAAGTAGTTACCCCCAAAAGGCATTTATTATATGCGTTCAAATCCATGATAGGCCTAAGTTGGTTTTAGTGTGTTGCAAAAACATTTTATTATAATTAATGTATTGTTTTAGTGAATAGGGTCAACATTTACAAAAAGTGACTCAACCGCAAGACCGCTTGGCGTGCATAAGATATGAGGTTCAAATCCTAGGCACGAAACGTGCTATTTGTCATTGATAATATTTTTTTTAATAGTATTTTTCTATTTTGTTTTAATAACATTTATAAATAATTAAACAATCCAGAAAAATTTAATACTTTAATAATCATTTAATAATATTTATTATTGCTATTATTTAACAAAACTTTGATCTTATTTTACTACAATTTTTATATTTTACAATTTGATTTAATAATTTACAGTTATCATAATATACATATTTTGGCAACTAACACAAACACCCTCCCGAGACAAGTGACATCCTATTAACGCAAACGATAAAATAGGAAGCGCTAGAAATAAATAATAGATTTAAGTGAACGTATACATCAAACGTTTTCTTTATAAAATTAATCCATACCCTCAAGTTATAACTAACTTGAGGGTATGGATTAATTTTATAAAGAAAACGTTAACGGATATCCTCAAATTATAACATCTACCGATTAGACAGAGACCTAAAGATAAATTGACTCGGACGATAGTAGATAACAATTTCATCGCGATTCACATGGGCTCGCTGGCCAGTTCGTCAAACTGCCGGTATGAGTATGACGACGTTCGGTGATGCGATGGTTTGAATCAAAGTCGAAACAATGAAATCTTTTGAAGCATTCTTTAGATTATTCGTAACGAATTCAATATTGTAGCAGTGTAACATTTTAAAACTTGAAGGGCTAGCACATACTGACGCTGTGTAACTTTTTTTTTCTTTTTTTTTGGTGAGAAATTATCAAATAACTTTTCCCGCTCTGGGCGGAGCGGGAGGGCGTGTCAGACTCTTACTGACTAAAACCCACCCGTGATCCTTCAGTTGCCATGTTGCCGGGGGCCACCAACCAAATATTGTTTTTCGCATTAATTGATGATTTCCTTTTTATTAGAACTCAGGGCATTTTTTGAGCTTACATTTTGTGAGAAGAACCAACTTATTTAATAGTAATCTGTAATTTGAAAAAATAATGTCTTCCTACACACCAAGCCACTTAAAATTCTTCTGTTATTTTTGAAGACTTATAGAGGGTGGATTTTTGAGATGGGGCAGTAAGAGCAGGTCTTACCTTATCCGTTGTTGCTACAGGAAAACGGTCGTAGGAATCTGACCTTAACTTTTTGAGAAATTCTTACCTGCATTCACAGATTTTGTAAAAAAGTACACACAGCAAGAAAATAGGCCATTTTCACAAAAGTTTTTTTTTTATGCCTAACAATCTTATAAGGATCAATAAAGTCTATGAGACCAACTGAGGTTTGAGTACTAGAAAATCAGAGCTTTTCCTATATATTCCGTATGAAATACGACCCCAAACTTTAAGACTCAAAACTAGCTTTTGTCTACGGCTTCGCCCGCGTGGTGGTCGGAAATAGTTCCACTAAATCGAGTCGAATCAGCGTCACATTCGCAGTAGTTGAAATAACGTTTTTAGCGATAAACAAATAATTTTGAAAAAAACATTTTTTTTTCTGAAATCTTCAGCAAACAGATTGTCTGTTTGCTGAAGATTTCATTGTAGGACTATACATATAGCTCTACGTCTTCTCTTACGAACAATTTAAAACAAAACATAGCCAAAACGGTCCAACTGTTCTCAAGTGATGCGCTTACCAACGAATAGCATTTAATTTTTATTTATATAGATAGTTCAGTCCATTCCCTCCATACTAACAATCTATATAAACTAGAAATAACACCATAGTAGAAATAGTTAAAATTAAAGCTTACAAAATTTGCAGTAATATAAACAAACACTACGAAGTGAAAAATAATTTCGGAAGTCGGTGTCTTTTGTTTAGAATTTTCGTTTTTTGCCACCGACTTCTGAAATTATTTTTCACTTTGTTAGTGTTTGTTTTTGGAAGTCGACTGTATTTTTTTTGTAAAAAGTTTTTATTTTTCACTTTGTAGTTGTGGTACCTACCCCACACAAATTCGAATACCACTACCTGCTATGTAAATAACAGTGACAGGAATATCATCCACATACTAAGTGGGACAAAATACGTATTATTGAAGCCAACTCAAAAACTACCCAAGTAAACTTAATAAAATTTATATGGGACCTCTGAAGTATGACCTACCAAACAAAAAAAGAATTATCAAAATCAATTCATAATTGGCGGAGTAATCGCGTAACAAACACACAAAAAAAAAAACCTACAGTCGAATTGAGAACCTCCTCCTTTTGGAAGTCGGATAAAAAGGAAAAAATAAAAGATCAAAAAGAAAACAGAAGAAATACGGAATAGATAATATTATGACAATTTAATCAAATACGTAACCTAAGTGACACTATACTGTGCCATTACTTTTTACTGTATAACGTGCGTTTGAACTAAATAGACGGTTGCACACCCCTGAGAGAAGAACTATTCCTACGCATTTTATTACATTGATTCATATCCCGAAAATCATTACAGAAATGCATCTGCACGGTTGTAGATGGATGTGATCTCAGTTTCTTACTTATTGCTGATTGAATACATTTTAACTCATCATTGCAATGTTTTGGGATCACCTTAGAAACTACTAGATAACTAGGAATAAAATCATTATCATTTAGCATATATTTTAGGGTTTCTAGTACAAACTCATCGTAATTATGAAAATTTAACAATTGGAACATTTTTTCGAAAGCTTCTGCAAACAGACAATGTATTGAGGAACTATATAGCTCTGTGTCTTCTTTTAAACACTTTACTATTATTGGACCCAACCACGGAGATATTTTAAAATGAATATGTTTCCATATTTTTTTCATAGCACTTGACATTAGCCCATTTCGAAACTGTGATTCTGGAAACTCGAAAAACTCAAGTGCAATAGGCATACATCCCTCTTCGTCTAATAATTTAACGTATTCTGCTATAAGTTTGAAACTAGTAAACAATACGTAATTCTTAAACACGGGCAATTGATTTTCTATTTTCGTTTTTATTTCTAGAAACAGTTTCACGGGAATAGGTGTATTCAAAGTTATATACATTTTGAAATACCGAACCAAAGACCCTAAAAATTTCTTGAAATTGTCTCTAACATAATAATGGCCTGAACGCATATTATCCCACAACTGAAAAGCTGTATACATTGCTGGATCTAATACACTTCTGAATCTCTGAAGCTGATCTTCCTCGCTTTTGCCGCATAATACGTAACATGCAAAGATCTCTATAAATTGACTTTCATACAAACAAAATTTGGATACTGCTGGTATTTCAGCAGACAGGATTTCCTCGGCTACGAAGTCTCTATCGAGTAAATCCATTATTTTTGGTGCATATTTTAATAAATCATCCATATAACTTTCGAAAAATTGATCACGCGGCAACGCATATATAAACATGTAACTCTTCATGTAATATTCTGCTCGTACACTAATGGGAACACGTGCAACGTGACCTAAGCTACCTATGAATACATCATTTATAAATGTGCTCAATAGTCCCCACAGTTCCTTTTCAACAGTTGGGTTTTTAACCTTGCACATCCGTTCATATGTGTGTCTGAAAAGAATGCCTTGAATTGAAATATTTTCTGTCCTGTTCCAAACTTCAGAATATGTTGACACTAGATCATCGGTTTTAAGTTTAAAATATACTAGATGAAGTCCGAACTTTCGTAAGGCGACTGGTGCATCTAATAATTTCGGCAAATGCTCACGACTGTCGGTTTCACTCATATTGTACAAAATTGCATTTAGTGAAGGAGCTGCATGTTGTAAATAATCTCCTTTGGCGTACCACAAAACCGTATCTAAGGAAATCAGTGGTCTGGCCAGGTGCAAATGTTTTGCAATATTTTTCTGTAAGCTAATTTCTGCCTCTTCTGTTTCCCTCCATTTTATCTTGAAATAATCGGGGATATGATTTTTTGCCATGTCTGTTATTTGTTTTTGTGGAAGAAGCGTGAAGAGACCCCTAATAACGGCCTTTTGTCCACTAGGTTTGTTCAGATTTAGAAGGTAGGCGTCGGTCCAGTGCTGGGCGAGTGAGTGCGGCCAGTAGACGCGCAGCTTGGCAAGCAGACGTCGAAGCGAGACAGCGTCGTTAGTTCGCAACAAGTCTATTTCTTTGTCGTGGCGCGTCAGCAGCTGCGGCTTGTGCTTCAGCGCGTTCAGGCACACTTCCTCGCTCAGACACAGTGACAACGACTCCTCAAACATGTGCTTCCGCCACGATTTCTTCATGTTGTATAAACAGGACATGTCTGTTTTCCACATGTTCTTTTGTTTAATGTTAATTAGCTCCTGAATTTTCTCTAATAAGAATGGGAACTTGCTGATATCTTTTTCCCAATCTCTTAACAAAGTCAAGACATTCTTTAATTGAAGTACAGTCTTTTTGAAACCTGATTCTGTTGCTATGTTTTCAGTTTTAACCTTCTTGAATACGGAATTAAAAAGATAAGTAAACATTTTGGACATTTTGCTATTTTGTTCTCGATTCAGTCTTCTGTGAACTTTTTTAAAAGAATTCCATGTCATCTTCTGTTCTATGATTTCCTTCACTGGTTCATCTCGCAAAACTTTATATAGAGTTATGGATTCGAGACACAGTTGTACGTTGTTTTCTGATTCTATGTACACTTCCATGCTGTGGAACAGCTGATCCAAAATGTTCCAAGTTTCTACGCCGAACCTGTGAGTAGATATTTGTGAAAGCAGATTATTGACGAACTGAATTTTAAATTTGAATGGTTCATTTATGTGTTTTTCATTGAAAAATTTAAGCAATGCTTTAATATAAAATAGGTTTTTTCGTGTGCAAGTGATCAAAACCGAGAGCATGGCACATCGTTCAGAGGGTGAGAGCTCTTTACGTATAAGCTTTTTTATTTCTTGCAAGGCAACATCAAATGGGGCGAACTCATACCACTGGTAAGGTTTTATATTGGATTCGATAATCCGTCTTTCTTCTTCCGAAAATAGTAATTTCATCTCAGTTTTATCGATGAATGTTTTCTTTACGAATTCAAATCTATCTTCTGTTGGCATGTTTTTAACGAAATGTCTTAATGTATTATGATCATATAAACGGGGACCCAGTCTTCCTGCATGTTTGTAAAGAAAAGCTTTGGTCTTTTTCTTTTTTAAATATTTTGCTACTACGGATAGGTCAATTGTGTCAGCGTACTTGTCAAAATTGTCTAATATTCTGTGCGGGCACGTTTTCATAAGTACCTCTGTTTTCTTTTTTCCTAATTTAGGAAAGTAATCGTAATTTTTGTGTTCCAGTACGGTTAATACGTCTTCAGTATGGGACTTTAATAAAAATAAAATTTCGTGTTTCACAACTTTTATGCTGCGTAATTCAACCCTTGTATAGTACGCGAGAAAATGAGCAGATCTTCTGCACAAACGCTTGAAAAGAGATAGTGGTATGCGGCGTTCGGTTTTTATAACATTTTCTATGAAAGGAATGGAGCAGTTTTGCAACCATTTGTAAGCACTGTCGGTTTCTTTCAGATATTCATAAAAGGTTTCGACTCGACTTTCATCTTTCAGATTGAGTCTAATG
This sequence comes from Agrochola litura, assembly GCA_949152395.1. Lineage (NCBI taxonomy): Eukaryota > Metazoa > Arthropoda > Insecta > Lepidoptera > Noctuidae > Agrochola > Agrochola litura. The sequence goes on from OX424511.1 coordinate 9,737,439, forward strand.
TGAAGCATGAGTTTGTTAAATGTGTTGGTGTTCATGCTAGGTAATAGTTGTGTGTGTAGGTACTCTGGGTTGATGATGTTTGCGTACTGCTGCTCGGTGATTAGCCACGTGGATTTTTTAATAGCTGTCGCCGCATACAGCATGTCGTTAGATTTCATTACTTCAATGATATAGTTTACATTTCTGTTTTTACTGGCGATGTCTATTTTCAGAAGGTTGTCTATGTCGCTGTCATCGCCACTAATGTTACATAATTCATAATGTTTATTGGCAATCGCATCTTCGACAAGCTTGTTGTAGTGTTGGCGCTTTTTACCGAGTGTATCTCCTTCTAGCATCACCGGTGGCATTGTGATGAGCTGGAAGTTAAATGTTTTAATTGTTACATTCATAACAAATACTAGATTGTGACATTAATCTAGGAACAAAGGTTTTTTAATCATAATTATATAGATATATTTTTTAAATTCAAATATTTTACAAAACTATATATGTACTGGGACTTTTTGGGAAAGTAGGTTAATAGGTAAGTTCTTTCCACTTCATTAAAAATAATGCAACATGTTATTGTTCAAAATCATCATCATAATTTCACTCTTGTTTTGAGTTTATTTGAAGTTTTTACCAAGTGAACAAGTACCTACATGTAGTTGTACGGTTTTTTTAAATAACCTTTACACACTTTTTATAACCGAATCATGATTGCCAATTTGTAAAATGTGCTTGATTTTTCATGGCCGGTGAATCAGACTTGTCAAAATAATTATGTAGGTACCTACACCTGTTCTAAAATTATCAAACGAACATTATAGGGCAGGACCACCAATGAAAATCGCTTACACTGTTACTTTTAGATACTTATTCAATCATCAGTTTGTAAATTTCTAAGTTTTAATCTGTGGAAAATGTAGTTGGTATTATATTTGTTTAGTTTATTGTTATTTCTGTTTATTTTTAATATACTGTTTGTTTTCTGTTACAAAATAAAAAATAACTAGCGAGAAACCCATCTGAGCAAAACGGTACACTTGCTCCCAAGTGTCTCCATAGAAAAGAAGAGCCGTGTCGTCCGCGAATGTGTGCAATAATCTTGCCGTTAGTAAGGTTTAATCGGCAGAGGTCATTGATGAAAATTAAAAAGAGGGTAGGTCCTAAAATACTCCCCTGAGGAATACCAATATTGACTTCATAGTCATCACTCAAACATTCATCGACTACGACACGTTGAGCTCTGCCATTCAGGTAACTTTCGAACAATTTTAACTGTTCGCCACGAATTCCGAGGTGTTCAAGCTTCAGTAAAAGTGGCGTAGAGACAGTATCAAAACCCTTCGCCAAGTCGAGGAAAATCGTAAGGATCTTTTTCCTCTCATCCAACCTAGAAACTAAGGGATCAGTAAGTTGATGCACGGCATATAATTCCTGCCGGGGGTTCGAAGAAAACCGATAGGGAAATCGCGGCCCCCGGCAACAGGGTAACCGAAGGAACACGGGTGGGTTTTAGTCAGTAAGAGTCTGACACGCCCTCCCGCTCCACCCAGAGCGGGAGAAGTTATTTGATAATTTCCCACCCAAAAACAAAAAAAAAAAACAGGGTCATATAATTAGTTACAGTATCTTTTAATTAATTCACTGGGAACGTCGTCACACTTTACGGCACAAGAGGTTTTAAGAGATGCTATGATGATTTTGATTCATCTACATCAGTGGGCAGAAAGACAAAAGAGAAGAGACAAGGCGGTTAAGAAGTCTGGTATGAGGTAGGGTCAAAAGTCTTTGTAAATGCAAAAGCAGAGGGTACTTCGTCGATCTATACATACGAAAACATTTTATTTAATCAATCTAAATAGACATAATATATTTATTTTATTTCAATAGGGCAATAATAGTAGGTACACACACATATACACATAACATCACGCCTTGTTTCCCCTAAGGGTTGGGCAGAGGTGTACCTGTAGTAGATACACCCACATTTCGCCAGTTATGTTTAAGTCCCATGTAATAGGGGGCGAGCCTATTGCCATCAACCGGGCACAAATCCAGACTCCGGGCTGCTACTGAGAAATTCCAGATAGAAAAAGCCAATAACACTTTGCCCGACCCGGGAATCGAACCCAGGACCTCATGCTTAGCAGTAGCGCAGTAGGTACATTATGATGCAAAAGTGAATAAATCAATACACACGCGTTTCATATGACGTTTTTCAACACACTTGCAAGAAAAAAATTACCCGCACCCGTTGCCAACTTTTAGAATAAACGCTTTTAATAGTATAGGATAGCTCATACTAATTTCATGTTTAATACTACTAATTCCATGATGCCATGATAGTACTTATTAATTCCATACTGCCATGTCATTACTCCGACTAGTAAATAGTTATCTGAGGCGCACATTACCACACTAGTGCGGTAATATAAAGTAAAAAGCACGCGTGTTTAATACACTGCATTAACCTAGAAGCGCCACTTTACGAGGAAATGTGTAGATTTTTTTTTTTTAATACTTTGATTCTAGAAGTCTAGACGCTTTTGATGTGTAAGTATTATATGCGTATTATTATATCTCAGTATACCTACCTTGTGGTATACCTAACGTTCGTGTCCATTTCTACCATGGGGTAACAGGTTTGGAACTAAAATCCAGCGATTCAATAACTATTTGAGCTTTAAAACGAATATCCAAAATATTGTTGGCAAAAATATGAATTTTGGTACTTTCAACCTCAAATAGCCTGCAGTTGGGGGTTAATTGTAGATCTATGTTGTAATATGTAGGTAGTTAAAAAATGTTCAGGATGTTATTTTTCATCAAAAGTTCAAATGCTATACTTTAAAGCATTTGAATTAAAAATATATTTTTTGGTATTTTAAACCTCGTTTGTCAACTTTCCTTGTAATGTATAGTTAAAAAAAATTAAGATGTTATTTCCCTTATGAAAACTGTTTTTTTTTGGCGCTTTAGTTTTAGGGGTGCGAAATGAATGATGTCCTTTAATTTATTTCCCAAAATTATACAAGAGGTTTCCTCTATTGTCTTAATTTAAATTAATGTCAGCTTAGCCAAGTTATTGGCTGAATCAATGAAAATTTCAGATAATTGCTCAATAGAAGCAACAGTTTTAAAATTGCTTGGCTGATATATCAATAAAAAAAACTGGCGAAGTGCGTGTCGAGCCACGCACATTCGTGTTCCGTAGTTTTCCGTAGGGTTCCGTAGTTGGGATGAAGAAAGAAGAGAAAGAATTTTCCCAAGAATAAACTTAAAATTGTAGTTGAAAAGCATGTTCTCCCATACATTCCAACTGCAAATTGATGTAAGTTTGTATGCACAATATTGAGAGATTCACCATGTTATTTTAAGACCATAGACTTCTTATAGGTTTTCCTGATTTCTATAAGTATAGAACAATTCTCTATTATTTCAGAGTTTTAGGCTGTGTTTAGTTTAGTTAGGCTAGTTTCAAAGATAAGGGGGGAATGGTAAATTTTTCATCTTGTTAGTTAAATAACTTTAAAACAATTTATTTTAAAATGATTAAAAATAACTATTTGAGACCCTCATAGTAAGCTCTTACATTTGATGTCACACGGTACAGCTTTTTTTTTTTAATTTTCTTATTCTCCTCCTACAAGTGACCCCATATTCAAAATTAATTTATTTATGTTACACGTCCTTGTTTGGGTCACAGAAATTCATGTGTACCAAATTTCAACTTAATTGATCCATTAGATTCGGAGCAAATTGTGTGTGACAGACGGACAGACAGACAGATACACGAGTGATCCTATAAGAGCACAACAATAAAGCTAAAACTGTATTTACAAACATTTTAGTAGGTAAATACAATCTGCATTTTGTCACTTAAAAATATTTAATAACATACCTACAACAAGTATGTGTCAATGACATGAAAATTATTATTGTTTGATGTCAAATTATTTAACTACCCTTGTACAGACGCCAGCACATCAAGCTACCCGAAACTGTCAAATTTTCCCAAACAACTTTGAACCTTACACTTCAGCGATAAAGTTGAAAATATATTAAATAAATTTGACAGATTGTAGTAGCCTGATGTGCTAGCGTCTGTACTTACATAGTTGTAATGTAAACATTCACATCGTTTTTCAAAGTAATGAAGCAGACTGTCATGTTCGTGATCGGGCGCCATCAGTAGGGATTGGTCATCTCTTAGCTGCCACGGCTTAGGCATATTTTAAATTAATTTAAAAAAAAAGTGGTGGCACTCCGGGAGTGCCGACAGAAGTGAAAACTTGAACAAGATCGCCTTGGTGGAAGAAAAATACTTGTATGGAACATTGGTCCGTAACCTTATCTAAATAAAGAACACAATCGCGTTTACAAAAAATAAACTTCCGAAACCTTTAAAGTAAAAATACTTGCATAGAACATTGATCCGTAACGTAATATAAATAAAGAGCATAATCGCGTTTACAAAACTTATACTTGCATAGAAAATTGACCCGTAACATTATATAAATAAAGAGCACAATCGCGATTACAAAACCATTAAAGTAAAAATACTTGCATAGAACATTGATCCGTAATGTTATATAAATAAAGAGCACAATCGCGTTTACAAAAATGAAGTGTCATCATGGTGTCGCGAAATCAATGGTTTAGTCCCATCTCAAAAATGCCCAACGCGCCTAAAGAAGTTTTCCCTTCAAAATGCTTTATTTTGTTTTTATTTCGGATGCTTTTAACAATCTGCATCATTCTAACATAATTATGTATAATTAGTTGCGCCCCGCGGTTTCACATTTCACCCACATAAGTCTCAATCCCGTGGGTATATCAAGATAAAAAGAAAATCCTATGTCCTAATCCAGGTCAGGGTCTACCCATGTGCCAAATTTCATCCAAATCTGTTCAGCCGTTTTAACCTGAATGCGTAACAAACAAATCACTTTCGCATTTATAATAAATTTTATAAGTTAGGATTTCAAGATGAATTATGTAACCAATATTTTGAATTTAAAAGTGTCCGTGTAGTTTCTTGCCCATTCTTCTCCATAGGTACCTACACATTGGAATGGGTAACTAACTAGCTTCATCTTTCTGACTGACCAACCCCTTTATAATTCTAAAGTATCTGTAATTGGTTTATTTAAAATAAATGCTTTGATTTAAGTTCGTCCTGATTCACATTTTCTCTGTTACTAATTAATATTATCAAAGTTGTATCCTGACTAATAATCTTTGTCACTATTTCAACCCTCTCTTGCAAATATTTGATATTAATTGGCCCATGTCTTTCCCAATTTCATCACTAAATATCACAATATCACTACCTATTTATTTGGGTTTTACACTAACTTTAGTTGCTTTGTGGAAACCATCAGAGTCAGAGTTATTATAATCTTGTTTTTGCCTTGTTGCTGGTGACAAGTCGGTGAAGACTGACTATGGGACAAGCTGTTGCTAGTCAATGATTGTGATCTCTCATAGGAACATAACTAGCAGTCACTATCAACTCATTCATCGCCAGCATGTATTCCCTCATTTGCATTTCAGAGATTTTGTATTTACTTGTCATAGATATTAATTTATGGTTAAGATTTTCTAATTCAAAATTTTTATGTGACATTTTTATATTTAAAAAAGTATTGTTTTGACATAAAAAAAAAAAAAAACTCTAGTTTATTTAGTAATGAAAGGCATTCCCTATTTGATTTAACATTTTTAATGAAGAGTTTCTGTCTTTGAAGTAGTTTTTGAGTTTTTCTAATAGTTGCTACATTTGAGCACCTTTGTTGAGTTATTACTTATATTTTTGCATGTCAGATATATAGTGACTGTGGGTTGTATGTCAATTGCACCAGAAATCATACTTGGGGCGATGACCACCAGCTTATCAAACAGGTTTTGGTTCACGTTATGTTGAGTGCATTCCAATTGTGAAACTTTATTTTTGCCTCATGAAGCTATTTTCCTACTCTTTGTATGCGGTCAACAGCAAGTTCATACTTAGAGCTACACTGGTCGAACCCAAATATAATGAGCCTGTCCCGGGCATCAATGGCTTCAGTGTGTTGTATATATAACTGAGCCTAAATCATCTCTGATTTCATCCCCTAAGACAATCCACTGACCCATGTTTTGGTTCCTTCTTAACAAGTTCATTATCCTTTTCATTGTCATCAGCTCCCCTCGTCAATCGGTCAAACCTCTCTTGAAAAGACTGAGTTTGCTCAAAGCCTGGCTGAGTTTTGCCACATCCTGGCGAGCATAGGCTAAAGAAGTTGTGTCACCTTTGAATATGGTTATGTTTACGTTCTTTAAGGTGAATTTTATGAGGAATTGTACTTGTTCTAATATGTTTAAAACAGTAACAAGTGGTATAATAATAGGAAGACGTTCTATAAAAACAATTGCAAGTTTTGTACCTGTTTACGAGATGACAATGCGAGTTTCACGTAAGCCGGTAGCTGTCACCCAAACCACATTAGTTATAATACTACATAAAACGTTGTATAAACAAGTAATACACTTTATTTATCCTTTCAAATAAAAATACCGGGGCCTTTCAATGATCACTATAAAGCCAACAGCTGATTTAAATTTGAATCAGCAGCTCGCTTTAGTGTTGCCACAGAAAAAAGTCACAGAGTACTGGAAAAAAGTGTAACACTTGATTAAAAATCGTTTTTTTGTGTAAACTTCACAGATGTGATGGGTATTGGTGATGGGTTAAAGCTTAAGTACAGACACCAGCACATCAAGCTACTACAATCTGTCAAATTTATTTAATAGATTTTCAACTTTATGGTTGAAGATTAAGGTTCAAAGTTGATTGGGAAAATTTGACAGTTTCGGGTAGCTTGATGTGCTGGCGTCTGTACCATTCCATACCCGACCGCAGCAGGAGGCAACTGCAGGCGACTTGTCGCTGCGACACGACTGGTTTCTATGAACTTCTATGAAATACCTTCCGTAGCTAGTGACACGTCGTTGGCAGCTACGGGCGAGTGATAGGCGACACGTGTAGCCCGATCGCAGACCAGTAGTGGCGCCAACGCTCGAGCGATAGTCACCTTTTTCCATCTTCTATCTATCGACTGGAATACGGGCAGTTGCCGCCTGCGGTCGGATTCGGAAAAATTAGGTACTGCAGCGACATGACGCCGCGACACGTGGTTGCAGTTGCCTCCTGCGGTTGGATACAGAATGGTACCTTTAAGAAAACAGATTTTTTCCATACAGCACAGCCAGAGGACGACAAAAAAAAAAAAAAACAATCAATCTATCAATTTTGACTAACAAGAGGTGGCAACCCTAAGTCTAAGGCCGCGCTCACTTTGTTTTTTCGTACAAATTTTACTCGTGCGAACCATTGGCGAGGCCTTTATTGATCAGAGAATTTGAACACTGCACACTGCTATGTAGAATATTGCAGTTTTAGGTCAGCGCCATCTGTTGACTGATAGTGGAACTAATGTAATTTAAGTAAGATGATTTCTGAAAAAGTGTGCTATTTAGAGACATCGTTTTATTTGTTCTGTAATGTTTACATGGGACACAGGCCTCCTCTCTGTGAGAGGGAGTGGGCCGTAATCCCACCACGCGGGCCCAGTGCGGTTTGGTAGATGTCACATATCTTCGAATTTTCGGTTCTAGGACATGCCGGTTTCCTCACGATGTTTTCCTTCACCGTTTTGAGAGCAGTGGTGATGAAATAATTTACACAAAGTAAAGCGCCTGTCTGGGTTCGAACCTACGACCTACAACTCGTAAGTCGCGGCCGTTACCACTGGGCCACCACTGCTCCCTGCTAAACTTCTATCACATAGAATCATTTCAGATTTTTCTCTATGCAAACTTCGGAGATAGGGGGGGAACGGTCTTTTTTAAACGTTTTTCGTCAAAAGCCGAAAACTATGGGGCCAAAAAAAGAAAAATGTTTGAGAATGTGCAAATAGCGCTCTTTCACATGATACCCCACATGCCCTAGTAGCCCCACTTCGAATTTTTCAAATTCAAATTCATTTATTTCGTGTGTTTTTAAGACCCCCGATTCAGTCCCTGTTGCAAAAAATCATATATATATTTTTTTCTTTCTTATTTGCAAAATAATTGGGGAAACCTCATCTAAATCAATTCCAATTTTCAAGTTGATAGCATTAGTAGTTCTTGAGATATCCAGCTGTGACAGACAGACGGACAGACAGAGTCTCACCATAAGGGTTCCTTTTTACCATTTTGGTACGGAGACCTAAAAAAAATACACATAAATGTAGGTATTGTTTTTAGGGTTCCGTACCTCAAAAGAAATAAAAACTGAAACCCTTATGGCGCATCCACACATGCCGCCGGCTTATGCCGCCGGGTTTGCCGCCGGCTTTCAGGCTGCCTTGTCGCTGAATAGAAAAAAAGTTGCGCGTGCCGCCGGCATGTGTGGATGCGCCATTATAGGATCACTCGTGTGTCTTTGGCTGTGACAGACCACAGTTCCGAACTTAACACTATGGGACCATCGCCAGAATAACGAAAAAAAAATGAGGTGGTCCCCCTACATTTAGACGAGCTGTGCGAACATAAATTATGTTTCATGCTTCTAGATCTAGCGGTTTAGGATGGGATGTCTGTTAGATGGACCGATTAAGTTGAAATTTGGTACACATATGTATTTCTGTGACCCAAACACAAACACGTAACGTAAATAAATGTATTTTAAATATAGGGGTCACTTTTGGGGGGCAAACAAGAAAATAAAAAAATAAAGTTTTTCTAACAGTACCGTGTGACATATCAAATGAAAGGGCTTGTTGACATATTTTCTATAAAATTAAAATACTTTTAAAGACATTTAAGAAATTCGATGAGCCCCTTATCACCGAAACTACTGGACCTACATTTTTTATATAATTATAGAGAATGGTTCTTTACTCATAGATTACAAGAAAATCTATAAGAGGTCTTAAAATAACATGGTAAATCTCTCAATATTGTGCGTAAAAACTTACATTTGCAGTTGGAATGTATAGGAGAATATATATTTCAACTACAATGTTAAGTTTGTATTTGGGATAAATTTATCCCAACTACGGAACCCTTCATTGTGCGTAGTCCGACACGACCTTGGCCGGTTTTTTTTATCATACCTCAGTTTCATGCTTAAATGTATGGGGAGTGCCCTAATAATGTTTCTCGTAGTTTCACTATTAATCATTGTTTAGTGCCTGCACAGAATACATCTTTACAATTTTCATCGATTTAGTGCAAATAATCTCTGAGTAAAATGGCTGTGTCACATTCGGACGAACGGACGTGGGAATCCTAAAAACAACTAAGTACCTACATACTTTAGATAAATAAAATCCATCTGTAATTAGACACATAAATCTTCCTGAATAAACTCTCTAAAAAGTAGTTTAGAAGAACAACGCGGACTCACATCTCTTTCAATCTCATGAAAAAAGTTTTCTAAATTATTATAAATTATAAAACATGTATAGTTATTATAGAAGTTTAGATACTGTTACATACGGGAAAGGGACACAAGTAAAACTCCGGCGGCCGTGAACGCACTGACTCTCTAGTATATATAGTAGTCTATGGCACTGACGCTTTATTTTAAACATGCGTGCGCGAGCCCGCGGTGGGGAGCGCGGGGTGCGGGGCGCTGCGCGGCGCCGTCTGCGCAGGCAGTCCACAAGGCCGCGCATCGCTACACACATACATACTTATACACAACATCTCCCAACCTTATTTCGAAAGATACAATAGCCTAGCATAATGGTAGAATTCAAAACATAATAAAAATGCTACAGTAGGTACTTAAAGATACTTACAACTATGTAGATACATGTACAACATTTAAATATTAACATTACGCCATCCACTGGTCACTTGCCTAGCGCAAGGCTTCTATAGTCTACCTTTGGGAGCTGGCGCAACACCCTACCGGGATGGTCGGGCGGCACAGGCGCGGGCGGCGAGGTCGACGCCGCTGGCGACGTACTTGCACCTTGCCCCCCCTCCCCCGCGGCGTCAGCTTGGGACGCGGGTTGGGGGCTCGGTGGAGCTGCTGATGATATGTCCTCGTCACCATCATCCTCGATTTCTCCAGCCCAACTTTGTTGTACATTGCCTTTATATAACACAATCTGGTTTTTGTGTTTTTTTATTACACTTCCTGTTATATGATCTTTGATCGAATACACAACTTTACCACTCTTGTCTATTATCGTCCCTCTGCACCATGTGAATTTCTCTTTACTGTGAAATTTTTTGTACAAAACTTCGTCCCCGTTTTTAAAAATTGCTGTATTTTTGCCGCCATAGAATTTATACTGCAAATACTGTTTTGATTTCACTGTGCTGTCCAGTGACGCGTTTGAGGGTGATGACAGCGGTTTTGGCGACAATAGATCCAACCTTGATCTTAGCTTGTGCCCAAAAACTAATTGAGCCGGAGAGAACCCTGTCACAGAATGTATTGAATTTCTGTAATCAAACAGATATTTCAACAGCTTGACCCTTGTGTCTTTTTGGGTTTTACTCGATAAAATACACGATTTAATCCCCTTTTTTGCTATCTTGACGTAGCTTTCGGCCTGGCCATTGCTCGCAGGATTATAGGGCGGTGACGTCACGTGCTCAATCCCGTTGATTACACAAAAACGTTTGAAATCTTGAGACGTGAACGCCGTGCCATTATCGCTTACAATAGTATTTGGTAACCCGAACCTTGAAACAAACTCGTATAATTTTTCTACTGCAGCTGATGAGGTCGTTGAACCACACATATCGTAAACCTCCACCCATTTCGTGTATGCATCTACTACAATTAAATAATTTTTATTATCTAACGGACCCAAGAAATCTATGTGCAACCGGTAGAATGGTTGAGGTGGGTATTTCCAGGGGGCAAGCGGAGCGCGCGGAGGGGTAGGTCGCAAATGTATGCAGACACTACAAGAGTTAATCATAGTTTCTATTTCTTTATCAATACCCGGAAACCAGAAACGGGAACGAGCTTCCGCTTTCGTTTTTACAATTCCCAAGTGGGAAGTATGAAGTTCGTTTAACATTTTAATTTTAAGACTGTCTGGTAAAATCAATTTATGCCCTCTCATAACACAGCCGTCTTCATAAGATAATTGATTCCTACATGCGTGGAACGGTTTCAAATTTACATCAGACACGCTTCTAGGCCAACCCTTAAAAATAAAATCAATCACCTGCATTAAATTAACATCTCGACTAGTTTCCTTGCGTAATTCGTCCCGCGTAACTGGCATGTGTCCGTCTATCACGAAGTGAACATACGACGCGCGGTCAATTGGGGCGGCCGCGGCGGCAGCGTGCTGAACGCTGTCCCCGCGTTCGCTGTCCGCGGTCATTGACCGCGATTGCTTGTCTTCGTCGGGAAGGCTTGCGCGGGACAAATAATCCGCGCTGTTATTCTCGCTACGAACGTATTCGATTTTATAATTATATGCGCTAAGGAACAACGCGTATCTTTGTAATCGATTCGCCGAAACCTCCGGTATACCTTTGTGCGGCCCAAAAATTGAAATTAAAGGCTTATGATCGGTGCGAAGAATGAACGGGTCTGACTTACCGTACAAGTACTGATGGAATCTTCGAACTCCAAAAATAATAGCCGTTGCCTCTTTCTGAATCTGAGAATAACGTTTTTCAGCTGTGTTTAGAGTGCGGGAGGCAAACGAAATAGGACGCTCGCATCCATCCTTATCAATTTGCGATAATATCGCACCTAACCCGTTAGGTGAAGCGTCCACCGTGAGTATTAACTTTGCATTTGGGTCGAAATGCGCTACCACTTGATCCGACGTTAAATGTTTTTTTATTTCTACGAACGCTCTTTGATGTTCGTCAGCCCAATGCCATTTAACCCCCTTCCTTAAAAGATCGTATAGAGGACTTAAGATTTCGGACGCCTTAGGTACGAAATTACGGTAATAATTTACTAATCCTAAAAATGACTGAAGTTTGCCTATATCTGTGGGCACTGGGGATTTCTCGATTGCTATTACTTTATCTGTTGATTTTTTTAACCCGTCTTTGTTAATAACATACCCTAAATAATTGATTTCATTCTTAAAAAATTCGCACTTTCCTTTTTGCAAGGTTAGACCTGCATCTTGCAGCCTCTGTAACACTGCCGTTAACCGTTGGAAATGTAAACCCGGTCCATCGGCTGTGATAAGGACATCGTCTAAAAGACATAACACACCGTCCATACCAGACAACAAGTTTTCCATAGCGCGCTGAAAAATAGATGGTGCGCTGGTTAACCTTTGGGTTAAATATAATTATCTCTAAACTGGATACTTCCAATGCGCTAACAAAATAATAACAACATATTTCATGAACTTGTGCAATGTAATAACAAAACTAACTAGCGCTATCAAGTTTGGAATTTTGTAACACTGTAGCTGTACTTATGTATCAAAATGTGTGAGTAAACTAGATAAAAATAACCACTAAATACCCATTTATCAAGTTTCCTTATTTTATTCCTTTTTTTATTCTTCCTTTTCGATCGTAAGCTTACTTTTAGTTTTCATAAACTTGTTGACATTCCAGACCAAATAAAATACCAAGACATAGTGCTGTCAACAGTGACGTGAAGCCGGTTTCGTAAACATGTGTGAGGTGTATAATTTAATTGTAATTTGATTGTAAATGGGTGTACATGTACATGTACATGTACATGTGTGCGTGTGAGCGTGTATGTAGAGCGGAGGTGTAGTTTTGGTATGCTTCACTGTATTGTTTGCAGCGCTCAGTCTTGGATTCTGGAACGAAGTTCTTTAATGCGGCTTGTAAACTTTCAGAAATCGTCACGCTTAAAAGTGTTAATACTTGCGACCGTCTTCTTCTAATTCAAAGAGAAAGAGAGAGAACACCGGCTGAAAAAAACAAAATAAAAAACAAAAGAAAAGAGTAAAGTTATTACAGTGTCGTGGGATAAAATTGTACACATGGGCCCGAGTACCTACACTGCATGCCGAAGAGAGAGAGAGAGAGGAAGTGTGAATTTGGTCAAAATGTAAACCCAAGATGGCGGCTCTGAAATTTGTGATGTTTTCACCATGGGTATCGTTTTCTTGGTTTTTAAGGGTGCAAAACCGGATAGTGAGGTCAAAATGTAAATCCAAGATGGCGGCTCTGAAAATTTTCATCATTGGTGTCGTTTTCATAGTTTTTGAGAGTGCTAAAGCCGATAGTGAGTTCAAATTGTAAATCCAAGATGGCAGATGCAAAAATTTCCAAAATTTGCGTCATAGGTGTCGTTTTCATAGTTTTCGAGGGTGCTCAAGCCAAATAGTGAGGTCAAAATGTAAATCCAACATGGCGATTGCGAAAGTTTTCAAGTTTTTCATCATGGGTGTCGTTTTCGTAGTTTTCGAGGGTGTTAAAGTCGATGGTGAGGTCAAAATGTAAATCCAAGCTAGCGGCTGAAAAAAAATTGTTATTAAGGGTCCACGAGCAACTTAGTTTCCCAGCAACTTGTTTGTCTCTGTCGCTGTCCCCGCGCCGAGATTTGGACGATGCGCACACGGGAGCATTTTTTTATTCCGACCTACGTGGGTAAGGCACGGACAAAAGCTAGTACAATAATTATAATACAGTCCGCGCCATCACACAAGTCCGTTATAAGCGGCGCTATTAGTGTCTATGTCATTACATCAAATTGCATTTAAAAAAACCGGCCAAGTGCGTGTCGGACTACGTATAATGAAGGGTTCCGTAGTTGAGATGAATTTATCCCAAATACAAACTTAACACTGTAGTTGAAATACATGTTTTCACATACTTTCCAACTGTAAATGTAAGTTTGTACGCACAATTTTGAGAGATTTACCACGTTATTTTAAGACCATAGACTTCGTATAGGTTTTCCTGAAATCTACGAGTAAAGCGCTATACTATGTAGTTTTTTCAAAATTTTAGATCCAGTAGTTTCGGAGATAAGGGGGGAATGGTCAATTTTCATAGAATTTCTTAAATATCTTTAAAAGTATTTATTTCAAAATTATATAAAAAATGTGTTTAAGATCCTCGTAACAAGCCCTTTCATTTGATATGTCACACGGTACTGTTAGCAAAACTTTTTTTTAAATTTTCTTCTTTGCCCCCCAAAAGTGACCCCTATATTCAAAATAAATTTATTTACGTTACACGTTCGTGTTTGGGTCACAGAAATACATATGTGAACCAAATTTTAACTTAATCGGTCCATTAGATTCGGAGCAAATTGGCTGTGACAGACGGACAGACAGATCCTATAAGGGTTCCGTTTTTTCCTTTTGAGGTATGGAACCCTAAAAATGTAGTTGCACAACTTTTCCGCCAGACTTCAATGGTGGCGTGCACTCTCCACGATGATTATGAGAGAAAATGTCGCCGTGAAGCATTTCACATTTCACGAAGGAGATTAAGATAGTGAAAAAGAAATAAAGAATGAAAGACAACGCTCGAAACGTGGACATTGAACCCAAATAAAAGCCAGTGCATATCTGCGGATATAGTTTTTAATTATATCGGAACTACACGTCGTTAGCTAACATAGGTAACCGATAAAAGAAACGGCACAATACAAAATTATCCAGTCATTTTCTCAGTCTTCTGGAACATTCCGTAAATCATTATAATAATGCATCCGCACTGCTTTCGATGGATGTGATTCAAATTTTTTACGTATTTCTGAACGTATTTCACATTTCCTCCCAAAAACACCACCTTTGGGCATCATCTTCGAAACTAAAAAATAACTAGGAACAAAATCATCATGTAGCATGTGTTTTAGCGTTTCTAGTAAAAAGTCACTACTTTGGAATGTAAATAATTCATTAAAAAAAATTGTAAATGCTTCGATAAACAGACAATAAATTGTTGAAAAATTGAATTGCTCGGTGTCCTCTTTTAAACACTTCACTATAACTGGACCCAATGCAGGTGATATTTTATTATGGATATTTATCCAAACAGAATCCATTTCATTTGACATCCATCTATCTTTGAAATCTGATTCTAAAAACCTGCTGGAGTCAAATTCACTGAACGTAGATCTGAGTTCCTCCATAACTTTAATGTATTCTGTTACAATTTTCCAACTAGTGTGCAAAACATAGTTCTCTAATAATGGTAACCCTTTTTCTATTTTAGTTTTTATGTCTTCAAACAGTTTGACAGGCAAAGTTTTTTCATTTAAAGTAAGAAAATAAATTCTAAAATGCCAAACCAAAGAGCTCAGAAAATTGTTGAAATTTTCTCTAACATAATAATGGCCTAAATACGTATTATCCCACAAATGAAAAGCTTTATCCATCGCGGGTTCTACTACTCTTCTGAATCTCTGAAGCTGATCCTCCTCACTTTTACCACACAATACGTAACATGCAAATACTTCTAAAACTTCGCTTCCATACGAACAAAATTTAGTTCCTGCTGGTGAAAGTATTTTGTTGGCTACGAAGTCTTCGCTAAGTGATTCCATAATTTTTGGTGCATATTGAATTAAATACTTCAAACACTTTTCACGATAATAAGCACTAGCAGGCAGAGAGGTTAAAAACTCGTAACTGACCATGTAAAATTCTGCTCGGATACTGGCAGGAAAATTTTGAACGTTAGTAATTTTTTTATAAATATCGGCACTTTCGTCCGATGTAATAAAAATGCTTAATATTTCCCAGAGTTCTTTTTCAATTTCTGGATTTTTAGCTTTACATATCTTAGCGTATGTATGTTTAAAAAGTACAGATTTGATTGTAAGATTCTTAGATGTGTTCCACATTTTCAGAAATATTGATTTGAGATCATCGGAGTTAAGTTTTAAATATACAAGATGAAGCCCGAACTTTTGTAAGGAGACTGGAGCATCCAGCAATTTCGGCAAGTGGTCACGACTTTCGACTTCACTCATATTGTACAAAATTGCATTTAGTGAAGGTACTGCATGTTGTAAGTAATCACCATTGGCGTACAATAAGACCGTCTCTAAAGGAATCAGTGGTCTGGCTACATGCAAATTTCTTGCAATATTTTTCCGTATACTAATTTTGGCCTGGTCAGTCTTGCACCAGTTTATCCTAAAATCATTGGGAGCATGTTTTTTTGCCATGTCTATTATTTGGTTTTGGGTAAGAAGCATGAAGAGTCCTTCAATTACGGGTTTTTGGCAGATAGGTTTGATCAGATTTAGTAAGTAGGCATCGGTCCAGTGCTGGGCGAGTGAGTGCGGCCAGTAGACGCGCAGCTTGGCGAGCAGACGTCGTAGCGAGACAGCGTCGTTAGTTCGCAACTTGTCTATTTCTTTCTCGTGGCGCGTCAGCAGCTGCGGCTTGTGCTTCAGCACGTTCAGGCACGCTTCCTCACTCAGACACAGTGACAACGACTCCTCAAACATGTGCTTCCGCCACGATTTCTTCATGTTGTACAAACAGGTCATATCAGTTTTCCACATGTTCTCTTGTTTTATCTTATTCAGTTCCTGAATTTTCTCAAACACGAATGGATACTCACTGATATCCTTTTTCCAATCTTTAAGCAAAGTCAAGCCATTTTTTAAATGGACTGTAGTCTCACTGAAATCGGATTCATTTGCAATGTTTTCAATGTGAATCTTTGTGAATACGAAATTCAATAAATAAGTGAACATTTTGTTTTTTTGTTCTTGATTTAGTTTCCTTTGGATTTCTTCAAAAGTATTAAATATTGTAATCTTTTCTTCTACGATTTCTGGTACCAGTTCATCATGCAAAACATTATATAGTACTATAGATTCGAGACAGATTTGTACGTCGTTTTCTGATTCGATGTACACTTCCATGCTGTGGAACAACTGGTTCAAAACGTTCCACGTTTCAACGTCAAACTCGTGAGTTGATATTTGGGAAAGCAGATTTCTGACGAACTGAATTTTGAATTTAAATGGTTCATTAATGTGTTTGTCTTTGACAAACTTAAGCAACGTTTTAATATGCTGTGGATTTCTTCTTGCACAAGTGATCAAAACTGAAAGCACAGCACATCGTTCAGAGGATGAGTTCTCTATCCGTAAAAACTTTTTTAATTCAGGAAATGCATAATTAAACGGGGCAAACTCATACCACTGGTAAATTTTTATATGCTGGTTGATCTTTTCTTCTTCGTATTTTGGATAGAATGCTGCCAGCTCAGTTTTATCGATAAAAGTTTTTTTTACAAATTCAAACTTTTCTTCTTCTGGCATGTTTTCAAGGAATGGGCTTAAATTTTCGTAATAACATAAATAAAATCTTATACTTTTCTTCGCTTGCTCATAAAGAAAAGCTTTTATTTCTTTCTTGTTTAAATATTTTGCTACAATGGACAAGTCAAGGCAGTAAACGTATTTGTCAAAATTGTCAAAAACATTTTGCGGGCAAATTTTCATTAGGATCTCTGTTTTCTTTTTCCCCAATCTAGGAAAGCAATAATGATTATTATATTCCAGTACTTTTAAAAGTTCTGCAGAATGGGACTTCAACAAAAATAAACATTCTTTTTTGACGCCATGTACAGTCCATGTCTCTACCCTAAGGTCTACCCGTGTATAGTATGCAATAAAATGAGCAGATCTTCTGCACAAACGTTTAAAACAAGATAGAGGTATAATGCGTTCGTTTTTTATAACATTTTCTATGAAAGGAATGGAGCTGTTTTGCAACCATTTGTAAGCACTGTCGGTTTCTTTAAGGTATTCATAAAAAGCTTCGACTCGACTTTCGTCTTTCAGATTGAGTCTAATGTGAAGCATGAGTTTGTTAAATGTTTTGGTGTTCATGCTAGGTAATAGTTGTGTGTGTAGGTACTCTGGATTGATGATGTTTGCGTACTGCTGCTCGGTGATTAGCCACGTGGATTTTTTTATAGCTGTCGCCGCATACAGCATGTCATTAGATTTCATTACTTCGATGATATAGTCTACATTTCTGTTTTTACTGGCGATGTCTATTTTCAGAAGGTTGTCTATGTCGCTGTCATCTCCACTAATGTTACATAATTCATAATATTTATTAGCAACCGCATCTTCGACCAGCTTGTTGTAGTGTTGGCGCTTTTTGCCGAGTGTGTCTCCTTCTAGCGTCACCGGCGGCATTGTGATGAGCTGGAAGTTAAAATATAATACAAAGTTTGTTATTTATGATTTGACATATTGTAAGTAGTCTTGCCAGGTCATTGCTAGCATTGATACGTTTTGTCTTATTTACCTTAGATGTATAATTTTTCTTTATAGGGAAAACATTAAGTACCCCTTGGTATAATGTGATTAGATATATAAATTGCAAGCATTTGATAAAATAAGTAGGTCTTAACGTTTCTATCAACGTTACACCCCCCCCCTCCCCTCCCTACTTGTGTAGTACTTAGATAAACGAGTCAGCAATAAAGAATGCCAATACTAAACAATAACACTGTTCCTATTGATGCTGTTAATTATGCATAACAGAATACCTTACGATTACTGAATAATGCTTGCGTTACTTGAATAATTGTAATAAAGATGACCTCACTGTGCCGTATAATCTTTGCGCATTAAAAGATAGACATTGGGGTATTACTAAAGTCTATTTTTAATCTCGTAGACTAATTTGACAGGTGCAAATGTCAAACTCCAAATTGAAAAAACAAACAACAATCACTTGAAATGTCAAATTAGTCTACGAGATTAAAAAACTGATTTTAAGTATTATTATTTTGGTGATTGTATCACTTACATCCACTTTTATGGGTAGTTTCTACTTATTCACAAAACTTTTCTTTGAGCACGTTATTAATAATTGAGTCCGCGTATCACTGGTTCAGAATTGCAGATTACCTAGACAGTTGCGTCAACTCGACACTGGTTGACATACAGAGAAAGCCTTGTGGCATAATGTCCCTAGTACACAATGCTACATACATATCAAGCTATAAATTTCCAGTTTATGCTGATCTCGCACTGTATTTATAAGATTAACGTACAATGCGAGGTCAGCTTATACTGGAAATGTATACCACTATTTGTATATGAAGTGTAAATAAATATTTACATTACATGAAATGGTGCAATAGATTGTAATACTTAATACAGTAACATGACTCAGAAGCCAGGGTTTACAAAATACTGCAGTTCACTGTTATGCAATTTTATTGTTTGTGTCCCTTGAAATAAAGCTCGATTCGTAAACTAAGTGCCGACACTTTTTATCTGCTTGACAGCTACACTTCTCTATCCACAGAGTAGTAAAATAATAGACATTGTTTCATCGTTGTCAACAGATAATAAAAAATAACGATACCTGAACATAGTTATCTCGTTTTAACGGTAAAGTCGTTATTCAACGTAGGCCTTTGAACCACAATGGGAGGCCGTCACCTCTTTCTGCGAAGCAGTAATGCTCGCGAAGGAGGAGACGGAGCGCGTGAGGGAGAGGCAAATTTCGCGCCCTCGCGCCCCTAACCGCCGCAGGAGGAGACGCCCTGGGCGTCGGGAATCACAAGAAGATTTCCGGCCACCGTAGGCGCGGGCTTGCGGACGGTGAGCAATGGGTAGCTCGCCGTCCGGTAAGGACCAAGCCCGGGTCGACGGCGCGTTGTGTTCCACGCGCGCCTCAAAGAGATGTCAGCAGAATTGACGGGGTCCGCTAGGGCCAATGCCTGCCGGGTGTTCGAAGAAAACCGATAGGGAAATCGTGGCCCCCGGCAACATGGCATAGGAAGGAACACGGGTGGATTTTAGTCAGTAAGAGTCTGACACGCCCTCCCGCTCCACCCAGAGCGGGAGAAGTTATTTGATAATTTACCACCAAAAAAAAAAAAAAAAGGCCTTTGAACCACAAAAAGGACTTCTCCCCAAATAAACTTGAATTTATTTGGTGACAAATCCCATTTGAGAACAACATTATGATTTAGGTACATAGGAGGTATTTTTTTGGCAATAAACTTTGAACGTTTATACCAGGAGACATAGTTATTATTAAAATAAAATAAAATACGATACGCGCCAAGAAAGATGAGACTTGCGCTTCCCGTGCTCTTTCGTCGCCTCGATAACGTCCCGGCTCAGACCTCATACCGCTAGAAAGACCTATAAATCGTCTACTGCACATATCAAACTACGTGGTGTGTCAAGTCTCACCTTTATTGGCACGTATTGTAACATCAAGCCTGTCTTCTCTGAAAGTGTATAGGCAGAGGTATGTAAAGCAATTAACATTATGTTCACCAGTTATTTTTAAGTTATGGTTAGGTTCAGCGGCATACACAGAATTTTTAGACAGGGTAGGCAGATTTTTTTAATAGAGCTATTACCTAACCAAAAATCAGGTTTATTTTGGTTGATCGGATCTGTAATGTTTTAATTAAATCTACACGTCAATCTTTCAGTCAGAATGTCTGCAATATGGAATCATATAATTCATGTTTGTATGTTTGAATGTTTGTATGTTTGAATGTTTGTATGTTTGTATGTTTGCATGTTTATCTATCTACTATCAACAAAAAAAATCTTTTATCGTAATTCAGCTCCACCTGTCGCGTAAAATTTGAAGCAACTTCACATTGCCCTGCACTAGCGCCGCTGAGTGTCTCGGGAAAGACACAACCTATTCGCGTCTAAATGTTTATGTGTGCTCGCGTGGCTATGCGGATTTAATGGGTGTGCATTCCTATAAATACGTGACGCAAAATATCACAAATAACTCACACAACCGCACAGAATACTCGTAGACACTGTCTTTTGATTTCCGAGTTCGATCCTCGCCGTGCCGACAAGTCTAGATAATAAATGATTTCGTTTTTTATTTACTTTTTATTTTATTTTACAGTGTAGACCATATAATGTTGACGATATTTTTTAATCTTTCAAATCAGAAGTAGTTTCTTCTGACGAAACGATCAAAAGTCAGACTCGCGTCAATTTTTGGAAAACTTGTTCCGAACTTTAGTGTTTTTCCACGAATGCTTAATTTATTTGAAAAATCCCTTTTCACTACAAAACAAAGAATTCGACTTTTCAAATCACAAATAATTTTGTTTAACTCTGTTTGAATTATTGTATGTTTGTATGTTTGATTGTATGTTTGAATGTTTGAATGAATGTTTGTACGTTTGAATGTTTGTATGTTTGAATGAATGTTTGTATGTTTGAATGTTTGTATGTTTGAATGTTTGTATGTTTGAATGTATGTTTGAATGTTTGAATGAATGTTTGAATGTTTGTATGTTTGAATGTTTGACTGAATGTTTGAATGAATGTTTGAATGTTTGTATGTTTGAATGTTTGACTGAATGTTTGTATGTTTGAATATTTGAATGTTTGTATGTTTGTAAGTTTGTATGTTTGTATGTTTGAATGTATGTTTGAATGTTTGAATGAATGTTTGTATGTTTGAATGTTTGTATGTTTGTATGTTTGAATGTTTGAATGTTTGAATGATTGTATGTTTGTATGTTTGTATGTTTGAATGTATGTTTGTATGTTTGTATATTTGAATGTTTGTATGTTCGTATGTTTGTATGTATGAATGTTTGAATGTATGTTTGAATGAATTTATGTGTGTTTGTATGTTTGCATGTTTGAATGTTTGTACGTATGTATGTTTGTATGTTTGTATGTTTGAATGTATGTTTGTATATTTGAATGTTTGTATGTTTGTATGTTTGTATGTTTGTATTTTTGAATGTTTGAATGTTTGTTAGTTTGAATGTATGTTTGTATATTTGAATGTATGTTTGTATGAAAGTTTGTATTTTTGAATGTTTTAATGAATGTTTGTATGTTTGCATGTTTGTATGTTTGTATGTTTGAATGTATGTTTGAATGAATGTTTGTATGTTTGAATGTTTGTATATTTGTATGTTTGTATGTTTGAATGTATGTTTGAATGTTTGAATGTTTGAATGAATGTTTGAATGTTTGAATGTATGTTTGTATGTTTGTATATTTGAATGTATGTTTGAATGTATGTATGTTGTATGTTTGTATGTTTGCATGTTTGAATGTTTGAATGTTTGAATGTATGTTTGAATGTATGTTTGAATGTTTAATGAATGTTTGTATGTTTGTATGTTTGCATGTTTGCATGTTTGTATGTTTGCATGTTTGCATGTTTGAATGAATGTTTGTATGTTTGAATGAATGTTTGTATGTTTGTATGTATGAATGTTTGTATGTTTGTATGTTAGTATGTATGAATATTTGAATATTTGAAAACATACAAACATACAAATTTACAAACATACAAACATTCGAACATGCAAACATGCAAACATACAAACATACAAACATTCAAACATACAAACATACAAATATACAAACATTCAAACATACAAACACTCATTCAAACATACATTCAAACATACAAACATACAAACATGCAAACATACAAACATTCATTCAAACATTCAAAAATACAAACTTTCATTCAAACATACAAACATACATTCAAACTAACAAACATTCATACATTCAAAAATACAAACATACAAACATACAAACATTCAAATATACAAACATACATTCAAACATACAAACATACAAACATTCAAACATGCAAACATACATAAATTCATTCAAACATTCAAACATACAATCAAACATACAAACATACAATAATTCAAACAGAGTTAAACAAAATTATTTGTGATTTGAAAAGTCGAATTCTTTGTTTTGTAGTGAAAAGGGATTTTTCAAATAAATTAAGCATTCGTGGAAAAACACTAAAGTTCGGAACAAGTTTTCCAAAAATTGACGCGAGTCTGACTTTTGATCGTTTCGTTAGAAGAAACTACTTCTGATTTTAAAAATTTAAAAATATCGTCAACATTATATATGGTCTACACTGTAAAATAAAATAAAAAGTAAATAAAAAACGAAATCATTTATTATCTAGACTTTTTTTTTTTTTTTTTTTTTTTTTTTTATCTAGACTTGTCGGCACGGCGAGGATCGAACTCGGAAATCAAAAGACAGTGTCTACGAGTATTCTGTGCGGTTGTGTGAGTTATTTGTGATATTTTGCGTCACGTATTTATAGGAATGCACACCCATTAAATCCGCATAGCCACGCGAGCACACATAAACATTTAGACGCGAATAGGTTGTGTCTTTCCCGAGACACTCAGCGGCGCTAGTGCAGGGCAATGTGAAGTTGCTTCAAATTTTACGCGACAGGTGGAGCTGAATTACGATAAAAGATTTTTTTTGTTGATAGTAAGTACTCGTAGATAAAATAATATTTGATAACAGAACAAAATTAGAAATATTTATATTATCTGATTTAGGTAGGGTAGGCAGTGTCTTTTTGTCTTTATGAAACGTTTGCCGCTGGTTAGGTTAGGTCTTCTTCTTTATCGTGTGGTTAGTTAGTGTCTAATTGCGTAACTTATTTTCTTAAACGATTATGACACATTTGTTTCATTTTGACAGTTCAACAACATTCATTGCGTTGTTTACGTTGTTGACCAGATTTTGTTTCCAACTTATGAAGCAATGAATTAGCAATCTGTTTCAAATCGAAACAAATTGTGATTGATTGGCAGTGTTATTGGGTTTTTCCATTTGGAATTTTGTCAGCAGCAGCTCGAAGTCTGGATTTGTGCCCGGTTGATGGCAATAGGCTCGCCCTCTATTACATGGGACTTAAACATAACTGGCGAAATGTGGGTGTACACAGGTACACCTCTGCCTAACACTTCGGAGATTACAGGCGTGATGTTATGTGTAGTTTCTTTAATTAAAATAAATATCAATCTATTTTTTATAATTCATGTACACAAGTACCTACCTACACAAATAAATACAAACAGAAAAAAATCTGTCAAAAAGCGAGTCTTGCTCGCACAACGAAGGCTCCGTACCTTGATAGTGTGGGAAATAACACAGATTAGTATATTATTCATTTGCTTTATGCAAATACATATCTCACCGACCCTGATGACCCCATAACCCTCCTCCAGGAGAGCAATAGGGAAACAAGCACAGTGTACAAACACAGACGCCTCCCGTCATTCCGACCCCGCCGCCGAGGTCTTTTGCGATCGCGACCGCCGCGCCCCCGAGTAAATGATACTCCCCCCCGACCCTTGCTCGAAAACGAGGTGCCAGCAGTTGTTGCAGCTGAGCACGTAGCTTTAAATTCCTCGATTAATAATCATGATCAAAACTTTGATCCAGCCCGTCCCATCTTTGATGTCCTCCCTCCGGTAAACGCTCTAAGCCGAGGTTCGTACCCCACAGGGGGTGCCCTTAGCGAGCGTTCACCTAGTTTTAATTAGCTTAGTTGAATAACCCCTGGCTGGAGGTTTTAAGTGTAGCAGCTTAAGGAATCCACAGGATTGACCGGTTAAATAGTCTCAGAGGTCAGCTATGAGATGTCCAACAGAAAAAAAAGCAAATACATATTACCTAAACAAAAAGAGTCATTTCAAATCCATATTCAGCGCATTTTTAATAATTTTCCTTTAATTTACATACTAATAGCTGCCACACAATAAAACTAATTCACAAATTACAAAATAGTTAGGACTTATGCACACGTTGATAATTGTTACCCTTTTTCACAGACTGTTAGTACTTATAGACACTGGTGAACTCGTTGAGAACTGTACGCAGACTGGGGCGGATCGTCGAGACGTCGCGACGCCTCCGTAAGGGGGCGTGGCGAACGGGGTTAGGGCTTCGCCCTTCGCCCGCGGTGGCCCATAAATATGGGCCCCTCATCGTGTTGGCCTAAGTCGGCCTTTGGAATTGACGCAGGTTTAGTTGCGTCTGTGTGAATGGTTCCTATGAATATTTCTGTAGGCGCGCCACGACGCTAAATCCAATAGCGCCGCTTTCTTCACGGCATCCCGGTAGCGGCGGTCTGTCCCCACCAGGTGAGACCCCAGTTGCCTGGGGGAGGCCTAACGAGAACGACCAGCGACAGAGATGCCGACTCGACGCTCCTACAGGTAGACTGGGGCGGATCAACTCGTGAAACGCCTTTTACTAAACGCTCGTTTATTGAGCGGCCCGCCGTCAGGTGGCGGATGTGACGTCATGAAGCCTTTTCCAATTAATTCCGTGATTACGAGCGAGACAGATTGATAAAAATGATCAGAAGACTCATTAAAAAAACAGCCAGGCTATAATGGTAGAAAACTAAAACCCAACAACCAAAAAAATGCCATAATACCATGGTAGAAAATAGTAGATTGTTATACAAGGGTCGAAAGGAATCAATTCCCATACGAGGTATTTAGACGCCCAAGCGCAGCGAGGGCGGCTATAGTCCGAGTAGGAATTGATGACTTTCACCCGTGTTAAACACTCTACTTTTCATTTCGAATATAAGGACAGTAAAAAGTTGTGGTTTTTCTAAAATATTAATTAATAATAATAACATGAGTATTTTAATACCTCTAATTTAAAAAAAATATAACATGGAACACACCGCGTCACCGCCGTGGGTCGTCCCGCTGGTATTTTTTTAATTCACACTGGCTGTTTATACAATGAAAAGACTGCAGCATTTTTTTTTAATCAGTATTTTTCTATAAGGCCCCGTATTAAACCATCATATCTACGATCACAGATCCATGATCAAAGACATAACTAAATTGTAAAATAGACATAACATGGGTAATTTGTGAGCTTCGTAAGATAGGTATATGATATAATATAGAAAGAAAGAAAGAAAGAAGAATCCTATCCAAATTTAGTTCTATTTTTAAAATTCATTCCCGCCCTAGAGAGGGAAGCAATTACTATGAGTCTTTCCCGCCCATAGGTGGGGATCAGCGTCTTCCACCCGCCACTTGGATCAAACAAACACTACTTTCCGAGTATGAGAAATGAAAAAGTAATTTCGTAACAACGTAATTAGATAAGTAACGTAGATACCATAATGGACTTAAAGTTCATGTCTACGGAAAAAAACTATGTAAAAAAAAACATATATTACATGTATAATCTCAAGTAGGTAGGTACATTATACTTGTATTATTAAAGATTTTTATAACTAAAACTATAAACGAAATATCGATTTATGCATAACGCAGCATAACGTTTACTTAGAGCGACAATTATTTGGTACAATTTCACTTGGCATACTATGAAGATGGCAGAATTTAATTTGGAATAATTTTATTAGGCTTATTGCCATTTCTATAAAATAGCATTTTTAACCTTAAGTAAAAAAATAAAATATTGTCTTAGAAGTCAATATGTTGTGCTACAAAATTTTGTGACAGAAACGAATCGCTACAAAACCGACTCCACGTAGTCTTGTCTGCCCTACCCCTAGAGTGTAATTTAAACCCGCGTAGGCGCGGAGGGGCGAGGCGGCCCTCGAGCTGAGGAGCAGGTGGTTTTAAGGCTCGCCTCCGCGGCTGAGGCTGGCTGGCGCAGCCGGGCAGCAAGCTGAAGCTGCGGTGGTGAGCTCTAAAACCATCTGCGACGATAAGCTCGCGTGGGACCGCCGGAGCTCCACAGCGCCGGAGCCGTGACAGAAACCATGCCTGCTGCATGTTGCATGCTTGCTTGCATGCTGCATGCTTGCTTGCATGCTGCATACTTGCTTCCCGCATGGTGTATGCTTGTATGCATGCTGCATGCTTGGTGTATGCTTGTATGCATGCTGCATGCTTGCTGCATGCATGGTGTATGCTTGTTTGCATGCTGCATGCTTGCTGCATGCATGGTGTATGCTTGTTTGCATGCTGCATGCTTGCTGCATGCATGGTGTATGCTTGTATGCGTGCTGCATGCTTGCTGCATGCATGGTGTATGCTTGTTTGCATGCTGCATGCTTGCTGCATGCATGGTGTATGCTTGTTTGCATGCTGCATGCTTGCTGCATGCATGGTGTATGCTTGTTTGCATGCTGCATGCATGGTGTATGCTTGTTTGCATGCTGCATGCTTGCTGCATGCATGGTGTATGCTTGTTTGCATGTTTGCATGCTTCTTACAGGGAAATAAAAACCACATATGTTCACAATCAATGTGATAGATGTGGTGTAATGTGATAGATGAGTTTTTCAATATTATGGATATGGAATGATGATTCTATCTGTAAACTTTCTGAGATTTGATAGTTCTGCCTTTTATGATTTATCAATATGAAATGTATGCCAAACGACGATTCTGACTGTGAACTTTCTGCGATACGATGGTTCTATTTTTTAATTATTATGGATATGAAATTTATGCCTAAAGATGATTCTGACTTACAAAATTATGAGTTTTGAATGTATGATAAATGAGTGTCTGCCAAAAGATTTTCTGCGAAATGAAGTTTATGCTATCCGCTGTTATGCAAAATAATATTATGACATAAAAAGTTCTGCTATAAAGGGTGGACTCCTAAAAAACGATATCAAAAATACTTTATGCTAATACGATTTTTTTGATGACATAACATAACATAACATAACATAACATCACGCCTTTTTTCCCCGAAGGGTTGGGCAGAGGTGTCCCTGTAGCAGGTACACCCACATTTCGCCAGTTATGTTTGAGTCCCATGTAATAGGGGGCGGGCCAAGTTATTCGAGTTATTTCGCCTGATTTGGAAAATTATCATAATACTGCATCTGCACTGCTGTTGATGGATGTGATTGTATTTTTTTATGTATTTCTGATCGTATTTTACTTTTATTCTCAAACAGGAGCAAAGACTGCTCTCGCAGCATCTTCGAAACTACTAAAAAACTGTGAAAAAAATGTGTTGAAGAGTTTCAAGTACAAACACTTCATCTCGTAAAGATAAATATTCAAACATTTTGGAAAGCTTCGGTAAACAGACAGTAAATTGTTGGTATATTACTTATATTGCTGTGTCTTCTTTTAAACACTTCACAATCAAGGGACCCAATGAAGGGGCTATTTTATAATGAATAGTTTTCATGAAATTGTAACTAGATTGTTAAAACTCGCTTGACTCATATATCTCACTCAATATAGATTTGTGTTCGTTCATTACTTTAACATATTCTGTTACAAGTTTCCAACTAGTATACAATACATAGTTTTGTAACAATGGCAACTCTTTTTCCATTTTAGTTTTTATCTCTACAAATAGTTGGACGGGCAATGATTTTTTCATTATGAACCCACTACTCAAAGAATTTGTTGAAGTTGTCTCTGATGTAATAATGGCTTGAACGCGTATTGCCCCACAGCTGAAAAGTTTCTACAATCGCTGGTTCTACTACTCTTCTGAATCTCTGAAGCTGATCCTCCTCAATTTTACCACACAATACGTAACATGCAAATACTTCTAAAACTTCGCTTCCATACGAACAAAATTTAGTTACAGCTGGTGAAAGTATTTCGTTAATTACGAAGTCCTCGTCGAGATAGTCCATTAATGTTGGTGCATATACTATAAAATACTTCACATATTTTTCACATTTAGCACTAGCAGGCAGAGAGGTTAACAACTTATAACTCTTCATGTAAAATCCTGCTCGTATAGGTACTGAAAGGAACAACATGAAGGGAAGCAAAATTATTATTTTTATAAATTTCTTCACTCTCTCCTGCAGTTAAACGATCTATAAATGTACTTAATATTTCCCAAAGTTCTTTTTGAACAGTAGGATTATTAGCATCACGCATCTGAACGTAAGTGTGCCCAAAAAGCACTGATTGAATTGTAAGATTCTTTGACGTTTTCCAAACTTTTGAAAATATTATTTTGAGATCTTCAGATTTCAATTTGGACACTGCAAGATTGAGTCCAATTTTTTGTAAGGAGACTGGTGCATCCAATAATTTCGGTAAATATTCACGACTTTCAGTTACGCTCAAATTTGTCCATATTTTAGTTCATTAGTTATCCAGCCATATTTCATATTTCCATACCATGCCAACTTTCAGAGTGCACGCTCATAATTCAAACCCTAAGCTCACTCAGAGATGAATAAGAATAATTTATTTGCAGAAAATACAGGTGTTACCAGTTGCAAAAGTTGGTGGTTTAATGTACAGACGCCAGCACATCAAGCTACTACAATCTGTCAAATTTATTTAATAGATTTTCAACTTTATCGCTGATAGGTAAGGTTCAAAGTTGATTGGGAAAATTTGACAGTTTCGGGTAGCTTGATGTGCTGGCGTCTGTACAGTCCATATTTTGCCTATTTAGGGAATGCAAATTAATTTTACATTAATTCATATTAATACTATTAGGTACTAAGATATTTTTTAAGTTACAATAAATATAAGTACACACATAACACAAATTAACCTTAAAATATATTTTATGTAGCAACAATTATACGCCACACAACAATAGAAAATAAAATAATTTTCCATCATCATCTACGCAGTTTAATTTTAAAATATTTAAACGGGAGCTCCCTTATAATCTTTGGTAATTTATTAAAAATTGTAATGTACAGACGCCAGCACATCAAGCTACTACAATCTGTCAAATTTATTTAATAGATTTTCAACTTTATCGCTGATAGGTAAGGTTCAAAGTTGATTGGGAAAATTTGACAGTTTCGGGTAGCTTGATGTGCTGGCGTCTGTACATATATGATAAACATTCTTTTTAATTAGAGTTGTACTACAAAAAGGAACTAAATTTTTTTTAGATCTCTTTGTCTCTGTTTAGTGTAATTGTCACCTTTGAATCTAAACAATTCAATAAGTTTTCTCACAAAAACCGATACCTCAAACAAATACATGTCGTCAAGGTCAATCATCTCAGTTTTTTTAATAAAGGTCTACAAGACGTAGGTAAGTGAACCGACTACGCATAAAGCTCTTAGGCCGTGCACACTTTGGATGCGTATTCGTACGAATTTTACTCGTGCGAACACACACGAACGATCCCGACCTTTCAAGTACTAAGGGAGCGCGCAGACTGAGTGCGAGTTGGGCATACGTATACGTACGTATAGTTCCGAAGTTCGAAAACAATCCGAACTTGTTGGGATTTTTCGTGCGTTCAATGCGATATCACCGGAACACTACCTATTTGACGGAGGAAAACGTATTCAATTCGTACGTCCACGATTATTCGTTTACGTACGATACAAATTCGTGTCCAAAGTGCGCATGGCCTATGGTGTGAATACTGGACACGAAGTATAAATTTTAATTAAATTTAAACCAGATACAGTGATCCATATTTTATGTTAGTAATAAAAGATTAAAATACATGCCTCAATAGTATAAGTGTAACTAAAATAAATAAGTGAAATATATACATAAAATCAAATTGTATTAGCCTAGTAGGTTGATTTTTTAAATACTAGGCGGCGCAGACAATGCTTTACCATAAGTGTAGCGGTTACACCGCCACATACGAACTACGCATCAAATACATGACGTCACACAAATCCTGCATCACGCAATTAGAGTTTACCACGCGATCGACATAAAGATTCCGACTTCAATCGTTGGGCAGTTGCCCACCAGACTCAACACCCGTCTGGTCGGAGGATCCCCCCTTTACTATAC
Organism: Agrochola litura; assembly: GCA_949152395.1. NCBI lineage: Eukaryota > Metazoa > Arthropoda > Insecta > Lepidoptera > Noctuidae > Agrochola > Agrochola litura. The sequence goes on from OX424511.1 coordinate 9,767,907, forward strand.
AGGATGAGTGAACTTTACGCCCTGTTCCTCATACCTCTAAATAAGTAATCCGGGGGCGAGGTAGTCCTGTCACCTGAAAATAAATAAAATATCAGAAATTAAGTTCTTTTCTTTTTCTATTTTAATTTGGGACTTTTTTAACCGCAATGCGTATGACAGTCCCATCATACCCTAAACAAATAATAACAACATACACTGCTATGGATTACATTTGGGTCATAAACCTGAACAGACTCTTCACATCATCACCATTTGGTTGAGATAGAATTTCATGAAATGTGCCTAAACCAAGTCGGTTCAACCTCAAGGCCCCAAACACATCATTTCTATCAGACTCATATCGAACACAGTCCATCAATAAGTGATCTAAGTCTTCCACAACACCACACTCTAATTTTTTTCTTCATGAAAGCAAATTTACTACATGGAATGTGTCCAGATATGAGTCTATGAGCTGTAACATCCTATTTAAATTACTATTAATTAACCAGGGCACACGAAAAGCCTGACCTTGCATGGTTTTACACCAGATTCCTTTTTCCAATGAACGTTTATCAAAATACTCCTTCTCATTACTAACACTTATTTTATAATGTTTATATAATAATCTTCTAGGGTGTTGGACGCAACCTGTGTCGACACCCTCGTGCCATCCCATCTTCCTAGCACGGCGCGTTGTGCTGGGGCGGCTGCTGCAGATGCAGAAAACCTCAAACGGCGCAAATATAACAACCTTATTGGTAGCTATATTTTTGAACCGTTTAGGGTTGAAACACTAGGGTCCGAGTGCTCATCGATTATTCCGGGACATCGCCAAGCGGTTGGTCGACTCTTCACGTGACCAGAGGGTTGGCCAATTTTTAGGCCAAAGAATTGTTCCTATATTTTATTTTATTTTTTCCTCTGTATATAGTTAGTTGTATTTACTTGGACAATTACACTTTGTATATTTTAATAAAGTCAGTAAAACCTTAATTAAATTACAAAAATCTTCTAGCAGATAACAATAATCCGCCTGTCGGTTGCCCTTATGCATGTATCTCTAAATATTAAAAAAAACAAAGTAACTTTTCAAGTTCGTCTGTATGTCCGAGTTGTTCTTCTAAAATACGCAACGGATTTTGATGCGGTTTCCTCCATCATTTAGAGAATTGATTCCGGAAGGTTTATGTGTATAGAACATTAATATTTAATTAAGATAGGGATAGCAAAATAAAAAAGCATTTTTTTTCTTATTTCTTGCACAGAAATCTCGATGTATTGTTACATGTGGCCACATGAGTAGCTGATATCCGTGCGAAGCACGAGCGAGTCGCTAGTTATATGTATAACTAGTAACACCCTGTGGTTTTACTTGCATAAGTTTCGATCCCGTGGGAATATCGGGATAAAAAGCATCCTATGTGTTAATTCGGGTGTGCCAAATTTTATCCAAATCTGTTTCGCCGTTTTAGCGTGAAAGTATAGCAAATAAACAAGCAAACTCACTCCGCGCTGGACGCAGAGTCCGGCTCTCAGTGCTGGACTCTGCGTCTCATAAGTTGAAGCAAAAATCAAAGTTGCAAAGTCATTTGCTGCTTCAATTTTATTGTATGCCACAGGTAACACGCCGTGTTCGGGTTCGCGATAAGTCCATCGTTATCCTGAGGATGTCTCGTTGAGAGGTGAAACACGTGTCAATAGAGAAGAGCCATAAAAAACCCTGTTTCTTACAGGGTTTTTTTATGGCTCTTTAGGAATAGCTAAGCGGAACAGGTTACTAAATATATCCACGTCTATTGTATTTTATAATGGATTTCCGCCAGGTCACGCCTGAATCAATTAACTATTTTTAATAAAAGTTTATACTACTCACAGATAGGCGACCATTTCAAACATTATTGGAAATAATGCTAAGGATCCATGGAGCGGATTTGGCTACGTCTGCGAGAACCGTCGACGTGTTAATCTCCCACACTTCTATAGCAGAATAGACAACTGCGACTTGACCTCGTAGGTACCAGGAGTTACCCATTCTGAAGACCATGCCGCTGCCACGTTGGACGCCCAACAAACCAGGCCAGTTAGCTAAAAGAAGATGTGCGAATGAGTATTTTTGACTAAGAATTAAACTATGTCTCTCTTCATGAGTCAGGTTAGTAGCGACTTTGGAATGACACTGATGATGAATGTGACCTCAAAAATTAATTGCATATCGCCACAGAGCACGGAATCGCCGCGCCAGCAGCGACTACAATCGCCAAGCATTACTGTCCTTTCACACTTATTTTGTCTCTGACAGCAACAACCCAAAAGCAACCTTATTGTAACGAGATTAAAGATCACTGTGATTACCACAGACTTGTTAGTGGCAGTAACCCAACAGCAACCTTATTGTAACGAGAATAAAGATTGCTCTGATTTGGAAAGCAAGTCGTCATTATTCCTCGATAGCGCTTTATGGCCTCAAGGAATCATATTCAGGCGATTTGTAAATTTCAAACGCAAAATAACGAACGTCGAGGCGTTGCCGCGTCGTATCCGGTCTGAGAATGTAATAGATGGATAAAGACAACCTGTACACATTGGTTAGCTTTAATTGTAAAAGTGTCAAGCGATCGGTAGACTATGTCAGGCAATTGTGTCATACCTCTGACATAATAGCTTTGCAAGAAACATGGCTTCTACCGAATGATATACATTTTCTAAGCGACATTGATCCTGATTATGGCTATGTGGGGACGTCAGCTGTGGATACTACGGCGGGCATGCTCGTAGGCCGGCCGTATGGAGGAGTGGCAATATTGTGGAAGAAGAGTGTCCTACAGAATGTGTCTATAGTGCAGTGTGACAACCCTCGGGTCTGTGCCATTAAAGTGGAGATAGGGCAAAGGTCGTTTTTAGTGGTCAGCATTTATATGCCAACCGACTGTGTCGTGAACCTACCGGAATTTACAGATTGTCTTAGCTTGGTAAGTGCTGTTATTATTAATGAACATATTGAGACTGTTTATTTACTCGGGGGCTTTAACGCTCATCCGGGCCAGTTGTTTTTTAACGAGTTGAAAGACTTTTGTACGGAGGCTGAGTGGATATGTGCCGATGTTGAATTACTCGGAATCTCATCTGATACGTATAGTTTTATAAGTGACGCGAACGGGTCTAGACGATGGTTGGACCACTGTCTGGCTACGGAGTCGGCTATGCAAACAGTTGTTAATGTTGAAATTAAGTATGATGTCATGTGGTCGGATCACTTTCCTCTGTTTATATGTTGTAATTTAAATAGTATTAAACCTAAAATAGTATGTAATAATATTGAGCCGTGTAATAAAATACGTTGGGGCGAGAGAACATCTGAACAAATTGCACTTTATAATAAGTTATGTAATGAACGATTACGATTAATCGATTTTCCGAGTGATTTAGGTAACTGTTGTGATTTCTCTTGCGATGACGTTGAACATAAGTATATTATCGACAAAATGTATAACGAAATTGTAGACATCTTAGGCCGAGCAGCTAATGACAGTTACTCTGGTAGTAATAGGATACGAAAGAACAAACCTGTAGTAGGTTGGAACAGACATGTCAGTAGTGCTCACCGGGAGGCCAGGTCTAAGTTCCAGTTATGGATATGGTATGGCAGGCCGAAGTCGGGTCGTTTTTGGAGTGAGATGCAAGAAAGCCGTAAAATCTTTAAAAGCCGTTTAAAGTGGTGTCAAAATAACAGTGAGCAACTTAGAATGGACATTCTGGCAACGCATCACGCCAAACATGATTTTCGGAGTTTTTGGAAGTCTACTAATAAAGTAAACAGAAAGCCGGGCTTGCCTGTGAGCGTTGGTGGCATTACTGATCCAAAAAACATAGCTGAAATGTTCAAAAGCCATTTCATGGTAACTTCACCATTGGGACCATCACGGTCGGGACCTGAAGGTGTGACTCGGGGGCAGGAGCTCAGTGTCAGGTTTACGGCCAAAGATGTTAGAAAGGTTATCGCGACTATGATTCGAGGCAAGTCTCCTGGCCGCGATGACTTGAGTATCGAGCATCTTAAAAATGCTGGTGTCCATCTGCCAAGGGTTCTGGCTATGTTTTACTCCCTATGTCTAGGACATTCATATCTACCTCCAGCTATGATGCAGACCGTGGTGGTACCGATCGTGAAAAGTAATACTGGTGATATAAGCGACGTCAACAACTATAGACCCATCTCTCTGGCTACAATTCTGTCTAAGGTGCTTGACAGTCTTCTTAACACACTAATGAGTGGCTGTCTCGAGTTACATGACAATCAATTCGGTTTTAAATCGGGACTCTCCACTGAGACAGCTATTCTGTGTTTGAAGCAGACTGTCAAGTACTATACTGATCGCAAAACACCAGTCTATGCTTGCTTCCTCGACCTTACGAAAGCGTTTGACCTGGTTTCCTATGATATCCTTTGGGATAAACTTAACGACACATCCCTGCCAAGCGAATGCATTCGTATACTTAAATATTGGTACGGGAACCAGGTCAACGTAGTTCGATGGTCGGGGATGCTGTCTGAACCATACAGGTTGGAGTGCGGGGTGAGGCAGGGGGGGTTGACATCACCAACGCTCTTCAACCTTTATGTAAACGCACTTATCGAGGGGCTGAGCAGCACGCATGTCGGATGTCATGTTGGTGGAGTTTGTGTAAACAACATTAGCTATGCGGACGATATGGTGCTGCTGAGCGCCTCGGTCTGTGGCCTGTCTAAGCTGCTCAGCATTTGTGAGAAATATGCTCTCAGTCATGGTCTTCTCTATAACACCAAGAAAAGTGAGTGTATGGTTTTTCGGGCCAGGGGTAAATGTCCAGATAGTATCCCTGGCATCAAGTTAAATAATGTACCGCTAAACAGGGTTGACACCTTCAAATACCTTGGGCATCTGGTGACCTCTGACCTAAAAGACGATTCAGACATAGAGCGGGAACGTAGGGCGTTGTCTGTTAGAGCGAACATGATAGCTCGCAGGTTTGCACGATGCTCGAAGGAAGTAAAGAAGACTCTTTTCAGAGCATATTGCACCTGTTTTTATTCGAGCGCCCTGTGGGCTAACTATACTCAAAGACAGTACAGCGCCCTACGAGTCCAATTCAACAATGCCTACAGGATGTTGATGGGGTTGCCCCGATACTGCAGCGCATCAGGGATGTTCGCTGAAGCTCATGTAGACTGTTTCTACACGGTGATGCGGAAGCGGTGCGCATCCTTGGTCCGTGGGGTGCGGGGCAGCGCCAACAGCATCCTCTCTATGATAGCGAGCAGGCTTGATTGTGCGTTTGTGAACCACTGCTGCAAGGTTTCGGCTGGGCCTGTCACCTTGCAGCAGTGACGTCACAATCTCTTTTCTGTTTTTGGTTTTATTTTTGTCTTCATACGTGTATTACTAACATAGTTTGTAAGTATATTGTTACTAACACTATGAGTCTTGTTGCTCGAAATAAAATTATTATTATGACCTTTATTTAATTAATTACATATAAATTATATTTTTAAATATTAGAACAAAATAATATAAAAACATTTAAAAATATAAAAAATAGTATCCCCACCGGTATCGGGAACAGGGTCCAAGCTACCGGCGGTCAGGGCTGCAGAGAAAGGAACCTCCTAACAATGCGAGCCGTGTCCAGGAGTACCGCTTTCTGAATCAAGCCCTTAATCCAGCTGCCCAACGAGAGCCTCCTTAGGTGTTGGTCGAGGCTCTTGGCAATTAAGCCATTGGCTGATACGACTATCGGCACAATGATTGCTGAGTCCACATCCCACATGTCGACAACCTCGCGAGCCAAGTCAAGATACTTGATTTGTTTATCTTTCTCGGCTTTCACGAGGTTCTCGTCATGTGGGACCGTTATGTCAATAATCATTGCGCGCCGCTCTCCTCGATCCACCACCACTATATCAGGCTTATTGGCAACAATAGTCCTGTCAGTGATGATGGATCGATCCCAGTACAATGTGATATTTCCATTTTCGAGAACTGGGTCGGGCACATACCTGTAGTACGGCACTTCCGATTCCACAAGGCTGTATTTCAGAGCAAGTTGCTGATGGATAATCCTGGCTACAAGGTTGTGTCTATGCAAGTACTCTTCGTTAGCTAGACGAGAACACCCGGAGATAATATGTCGGATTGATTCTCCCGGACGGTGGCATGCCCGACAGATGTCAACCGTGCCGTCCTTTACAATGAATCTCCGGTAATTGTTCGTCATCATAACTTCGTCCATAATTGCACAGACAAAACCTTCGGTTTCCCCAAAGAGGTCACCAAAACGCAGCCAGGCTACGGACGCTAGTAAATCTACATCGGGCCCATGTAGGGCCCGGAAGAAGCGCCCATGAAGCTCCTTACTCTGCCATATCTCCCTGCGTTCGTTAGTGTCAAGCACTACAGGTTTGCGCCAGTTCTCTTTAGCCAAGGAGAGCGGGGTAAGGCCCTTGTCCACCGCAACCACATCTCGATGCATCCCCACGTCGGTTTTTAGGAAATATTCCCTAAGACTGCATATCTCGCGATTGTGGAGTGTCTTAGCGTTTAAAAAGCCTCGACCTCCACATTTTCGCGGGATATACAGTCTCATTACCGATGATCGTGGGTGATGCATTCGATATGCAGTCAGTAGTGTACGGACCCTCCTATCCAGGGCGTCTAGTTCGGTCTGAGTCCATTTGAGTATGCCGAAAGAGTACATCAGAACCGGCATGACCCAACCGTTGAAAGCGCGCACCTTGTTTCCGCCTGATAGAAGACTATTAAATACTTTCTTCAGGCGGCCAAAGAAGCGCTCCTTCAACGATTGCTTCATGTCAGTAACATTGATGCCCAACGCTTCCGACATACCCAAATACTTATAGGTTTCGGATGCGGAGAGGGCTCTAAGGTTTATGGAATCCGAGAGTTGGGTTCCCACGGATTCCACAATCTCCCCTCGCTTTACATGCATGACCGCACATTTGTCCACACCAAATTCCATCCTGATGGCGCTACTGAAAGTTTCAGTTACTTTCAGTAGCTCCATCAGTTGCAAATTGTTGGGGGCAAAGAGTTTTAGGTCATCCATGTAGAGGAGGTGAGATATAACCTGACCACCTCTCCTCAACCGATAGCCAAGACCTGAATCCTCCAGCAGTGTGCTTAGAGGATTCAGGGCTAAGCAGAACCAGAGCGGACTCAAACTGTCGCCCTGAAATATACCTCGCTCAATCCTTATCGGCTCGCTATTCCTTCGGATATTTCGACATCCTGGATAGTGAAGGACCGTCCTCCATTGCCCCATACACGACATCAGGAAGGTGCGCAGAGTTGTATCTACTTTATACAACTCCAGCACCCTCATGAGCCATGTATGTGGTACCGAGTCGTAGGCCTTCTTATAATCTATCCAGCATGTCGACAGATCCTTTCGGGAACGGCGAACCTGTTGGCTAATGGCCATATCAATGAGGAGTAGCTCCTTAGTACCGCGGGACCCGTTCCTGCATCCATTTTGAGAGGCAGACATGATGGAGTTGGTGACTATATGTCTGTTAGTTTTAGCTCTCAAAATGGATGTAAGAACTTTATAGACCGTCGGTAAACACGTGATCGGCCTATAATTTTTGGGTTCCGCGGTGCTACCAGATTTGTGGAGCAGGTGGGTAACTCCTGTCGTTAGGAACTGGGGTAGCGACCCAGACTCCAAAGCTGTCTGGTACTGAGCCGCCAAGCGAGCGTGCGATCTTAAAAACCATTTGATCCAGAAGTTGTGCAGCCCGTCCGGCCCTGGAGACTTCCAGTTAGGCAACGGACGGACTGCACGAGCTACATCTTGGGGGCAGATGGTAATAGCCCCCATTTCTGGTATTAGATCGCAGGCTCGCTCGACTTCCCGAGTCCAATCACCTTCGGTGTGACTGACAGGCACCGACCAGATGCTGCGCCAGAAAGAGCACATGGCATCATCATCCGGTAGATGCGTGTCAGCCACACCTTGGTTCGGTCGCTCCCAAGCCCTATAAACCCACCTTTCATCGCTCTGGAAGGTGCGATTCTGAGTGTATCGTTCTACTCGCCGCTTATACCTACGAATACGGTTCGCCCATGCATACACTTTCTGCTTCAGGAAGTCGATGCGCTCTGTGACACGGGCCATATATTCTTGAGGGCGGATATCAGTCCCTAAGAAAGCCCGCCTCACAAAGCGCATCACTCTAGGGCGAGTATTGCCCTCCCTGAAGCAGATTAGTTTGCCGATGAGCGCTCTGGCCCCACCAATACGACGCTCAATTCTGCACTGCCAAGCTGGTACGGCTGGTTTCGGTCGTGTAGCTCTAGAGTCATTAGCAAATTTGACGTGAGCTACACGACATGCCGCTACAGCTGCGCAGTACAGAATTGAATGAGTATCAGTGAGGTCTTCGCAGTCATCAAAATAGTTTGACAACTGCGAATCCAGAACCGCCATCAGCGCCCTATTTTTGTTATGCATGGGCAAACGAGGTAAACGTGGTCTAAGTTCGGGCGACATGAACCGATATTCCTGAATCGCATCCTCCAAAGCACTCCTCAATTCCTCATTGCAATGGGTACTTACGTTTGTAGCCCTGTCATCAATCCTTTCGTCAGCTTGACTTGTAGTGTCCTGTGATGGTGCTATAACACTCTGCGACGGGGGGGCGATGACATGGCTACTTCGCATTTCACTTCGCAGGCGATCAAGTACAGTGTCATCCAACATATGATTACGCTGGATGACCCGCACCTGATCCGACAGTCGTTGTGCCGAAACGTTGATAGCTGGTTCAAGCGCCTGAAAAAGAGAGAGCATCCGAACACGGTACGCGGTCAGATTATTTCCTCCCTCTGTAGCCCCATAGTATGAGCGCATGACGTTTTCGTTAATGGATAGTGTCCATCTCATGCGCTGCACACTTCCGCCGGGAGCTGGGACCCTATCAGAGGCCGGTGGGCCTCGAGGTCCTAAGCCGACCGGCGGCCGGCGTCCTCCCCGTCGACGAGCAGGTGGTGGCGTCGTGGGCGGAGAGAAATATTATTATTATTATTATTATATTTAACAGTGATGCAAAATCAGAGGAAAAGACTAATATTCGTGCTCGCGGAATCAAAGTGCTATTAGCATTGATGTAAATCAAATCGATGGCTATTAGGATCTTTTGGCGCCTGAATGACATTCTTTATTTTTCCTGTGGTTAGTGACTAACCTGGTGTCACAGTTTTTATGCCGTCCATGGGCCTCTGACTTGGCTTGGCAGTGGGGCGTTCATCAAAGGAATTGTATTGACAAAATAAGATGGCGATGTCAGTTCCAATTTTGGCCACGCACAAAATGGTGACCAGTGGCAGAACCATGGCAGAACAGAGCAATCGCGTCACGGGACAAATTATAATGAACGCACTGTAGCGTTTTCGGCTGTCACAAGCATTGTCAGATTGTCACGGATATTGTTTTTTTTTTTGGAAATTTATTGTAATGGATACTTAGGCCTTTAAGTCAAGTCTTATGTGTACAGTAAATAATGTGGTTTGTATGTAAAGTGTTTGATATACAGTTTCTAGAAGCGGCCGCCGAGGCATCTCCTTTTTGTTTTTTTTTTGGGTGGGAAATTATCAAATAACTTCTCCCGCTCTGGGTGGAGCGGGGTCCTTATCGGACGGCGAGCTACCCATTGCTCACCGTTCGCAAGCTCGCGCCTACGGTGGCCGGAAATCGGCTCGTGATTCCCGCCCCGGGCGTCTCCTCCTGCAGCAGTTAGGGGCGTGAGGGCGCGAAATTTGCCTCTCCCTCACGCGTTCCGCCTCCTCCTTCGCGAGCATTACCGCTTCGTAGAAGGAGGTGACGGCCTGCCATTTCCTCTCGCTCCGTACCATGGCCTGAACCAGGGCCGGCCGCGAGCCGAGGCATCTCCTTGCTCTGTGATCCTAAGGCGCGGGACATACACAAATGGCGAGTGGCGCGGGCGTGTCGACGGTATGGCGCGGGCGTTGCGCCGCCGCCCGTTTCATATTTCATACAAAAACATACACACAACGCCCGCGCCGCATCGTCGCGATCGTCGCGCGTCGCCTCGTCTCGCCACGTTTCTTGTGTATGTTTCGCGCCACGTTGTTCCTATACATTTCGTATGAAATATGAAATGGACAAGCGCCCCTCACCACTTGTGTATGTCCTTTCCTTGCCCTGCCCTTACCTTTCCTACTTATTATTATTATTTAAAATTCAAAATCAAAGTACCTATCTACTAAATAAGAAAGCCATTAACAGAGTATTAATTCCGTAACTATAAAAGTTGATCTCACCTTCTCTGTTCCAAGCGCAATAGTAGTTAATTGGCATGCCGCGATGAGACCCAAGTTGTGGCTTAACGCACGTCTCCTGGCTTACCACCGGTATCTCTAATTCGTTTACCTGTTCTTTCACATCGTTGTTGTCGTTTGCACTCCAACCTATCAACTGAAATCACACCGAACGAAGCGAAGGTTAGTTTCGAAAAGGTCATTCAGAACTGCACACTCGGCAGAGAGTAGGTACTACTAGGCCTGAATAAAACAATAAGTACAATTAGGGAAATTAATTCTCAAACTCAAACTCAAAGCATTTATTTCAATTAAACCATTTACAGGCACTTTTGAATTGTCAAGGAATCGGTCAGTCAGAAATAGGTATGAAGCTAGTTGCCCATTCCAAAGCGTAGTAGGTACCTATGGAGAAGAACGGGCAAGAAACTCCACGGACACTCTTTTAAATAAAAAATTGTTACAAAATATTGGTTACATCATTCATGTTGAAATTATACATGTGAGAACAATGTAGAAAGACGTGCACGTTAGAAGCGTCCGTAATAAAAAGATAAAACAAAGAACAATTCAAAAAAATAAAATAAAAATAAGCCCTGGCAGCTAAGAGATGACCAGTCCCAACTGACGGCGCCCGTTCACGAACATGACGCATGGATTATTTATCAAATTACGGTTAAAGATATTTTTTTAAGTGAAAACTTCTTTAGGCGCGTTGGGCATTTTTGAGATGGGACAAAACCATTGATTTCGCGACACTGTTACCGAATTTACCGACACCGTGGAGTAAAAGACATCAACGCGTTGATTACCGCGGTTCCGATTTTTTTTTAATTTTTGCTGTCGGCACTCGGGGAGTGCCACTGTTTTTTTCTCAAAATGACACACGTCGTCAATTTACCGTGTTATAGTCATTTCATACAACTGCCAAAGAATGACAGTTGTGATTTGAATATCATCATCATCATCATTTCAGCCGAAAGACGTCCACTGCCTGACATGGACCTCCCCCAAGCACCGCCACTTCGACCGATTCTGTACTTCCCGCATCCAGCGGATTCCTGCAGCCTTCACAAGATCATCGGTCCACCTTGTGGGAGGCCTTCCAACGCTACGTCTTCCACTACGCGGATTTGAATATACGGACGATTTAAGTTGGTAAGTAATTAATTTCCCTTACTTTACATACCCATCCCTTCTTCCCGATAACAATGTCTTGATCTGTCTCGTTGGCGGGCCAGAGACACACATGTCTAACCCAGTCAGTATACGTCACTGGCTCGTTAAGCACCAATAGCGCCACATTGTCCCCGTGATATGAAAATTCTTGGACGACGTATTCTGGAGAGATTATTATCCTCTGCACCTGTCATTGTAAAAACAAACTGCAATCACCATGTTCCCCGATATTATTTCAAACTGAGACACAGCAACAGGTATACAGTGGTATTAGATACTTCCCCGGGGCCCGAAGCAATGAATCCAAACCTTAATATTACACTTGTCAGCACAAGTGATAAGTTAAGGTCTGGCCAAACTGTGGTGGATCCCGCGTGGGATGCGGGACGATATTCGATCGCACCGATTGTGTTTTTCGAGCACCATGGGAGTAGCACAAGGTTTTCAGAGTTGCAAACTTGGGTATGAACTACTCTCAGGGGACCTACCAACATAATTATAAAAAAATGAGTAGGTAAGTGAGTGCATACGCCACACACACAGCGTACACCGTAGCACCACACAATACCAAAATAGGGAATAATGCGCCGTTTTCCCGTGATTTTAATGGAGCCAAAAGAGAGGTCTTTTTCTCCTGATTTCGGGGACCCCAAACTTGATAGGTCTACGACCTCTGGCTCCAAATTTAATACCCGGGGGGGTGAGGTAACCCTGAAGGGGCACGGGGGAGGGGGGTAGAAGAGGAGGGAAGGGAGGAGTCGTGCAGGGGGTGAAAAAGGGAGGCCTTTTAAATTTTAAATAACTCGGAAACGACTGGGAATATCAAAGTTTAGATAAAATTTCCCCCCCTAGTAACCGCCTCTCAGCTAGAACCTACATTCAGTTAGACCCCTTAGACCCCATTTTTGATCCCTTCTCTTTTGACACCCAATATCTGTAAATAAGTATATCTTAGAAGGTAGAAGAGGAGGGAAGGGGGGAGTCGTGCAGGGGCTGTATCGGGATCAGGGGATCGCGGGAGGATATCGAGGGGGGGTTCGGGGGGAGGTTATATATATAAGAGAGTTGTAAGATATACTTAATTACAGATATTGGGGTCAAAAGAAAAGGGGGTCAAAAATGGGGTCTAAGGGGTCTAACTGAATGTAGGTTCTAGCTGAGAGGGAGGTACTGGGGGGAGGGGGGGGGAATTTTATCAAAACTTTGATATTCCCAGCCATTTCCGAGATATTTAAAATTAAAAAAAAAGTGTCGTTACAACTTTTGGTCTTGGTAACTATATAAGTAAAATATGCGATATGTTGTCATTCATTCAAACCTTAATTTGACATAAGTGACATGCTATAACTGGCCAAATGAAATTGGATCAGAAGGCCAAAATTCTCTTACTTATAAAACGTTCACATTCAAGTCGCAATCTGACAAAATTGTCAAAAATGTTGGTATTGTGAAAAATGTTGGTAAATACGTAAATACAAATAGATTGTATTTTTGACAGATTGCGAATGAGATGCGAATGCAAACGTTGATAAACATTACGGCAGTTATTCAGCTCTTAAGGAAACGTTCCATAATATTCTAGATGAATCATTACGTAAAGTCGACCTCGTAAGCCATTTAGTCACCTTTTTTTTTTTTGGCTGGGAAATTATCAAATAATTTCTCCCGCTCTGGGCGGAGCGGGAGGGCGTGTCAGACTCTTACTGACTAAAACCCACCCGTGTTCTTTCAGTTGCCCTGTTGCCGGGGGCCACGATTTCCCTATCGGTTTTCTTCGAACCCCCGGCAGGCATTGGCCCTAGCGGACCCCGTCAATTCTGCTGACATCTTTTTAAGGCGCGCGTGGAACACAACACGCTGTCGACCCGGCCTGATCCTTATCGGACGGCAAGCTATCCATTGCTCACCGTCCGCAAGCCCGCGCCTACGGTGGCCAGAAATCGGCTCTCGATTCCCGACGCCCTGGGCGTCTCCTCCTGTGGCGGTTAGGTGCGTGATGGCGCGAAATTTGCCTTTCCCTCACTCGTTCCGCCTCCTCCTTCACGAGCATTACTGCTTCGCAAAAGGAGGTGACGGCCTGCCATTTCCTCTCGCTCCGTACCTTGGCCTGAACCAGGGCTGGGCGCGAGAGATCACCCCCACCGATCGCCTCCACAAGGACACGGCGATGCTCCGCCCAAGCCGGGCAGACCTCCACCGTATGCTCCACCGTGTCCTCCGGGCGATCCACACTATGGTGACACCCGGGCGTTTCCTCACGCCTTATCCTGAACAGGAACCTCCCGAAGCAGCCGTGTCCGGTGAGGACCTGCGTCAGGCGGAAGGTGAGGACGCCGTGGCGCCTCTCAAGCCACTCCTCAAAGAGGGGTCTTATCGCCGCAATTGTGGCGTGCCCAGACGTAGTCACCCTAAGGTTGAATGTCATAAAACGACAAGGTCAATTTGTTATGTGGTAAGTTAGATAATCTCAATCTCACTGAAGTTGCTGGGAATTGTTTTAAAAATTGTTAAGGCAATTACGAGATCGACTGTACTTCAAATTAACCAAGGATACTTACAAGCCTAATCTGCGCTCCGTCAAGAGAGCTAAGGTTTTGCTTTCCGAGATGGACCACCAGATTCTTCTCGTCGATAGTAGTTGGTGGAGCCGTACGCCAGTCGTAGACACATTGTGCTGCTGTAATGACGTGCCGGTGGCTGATTAGAGTGCCTCCGCAGAAATACCCATGTGGCGAAACCTAGAAAATATACGCAACGTGTTATTTGAACCATCGAAAGGATAAACTATAAAGTGGAAATGCCGAAAAACGCCATGTTAAAGGTGCGTTTAGATTGACAGCAATAAAAACTACGTGACATCAAACCACCATACCTATCATCAATATATTACATACAATATATTGATGATAGGTATGTTTCGATCAAATTAATTACACTAGCAATTCACAAATTGCTAGTGTAATTAATTTGATCGTAAATTATAATTTCATCTGAACTTCAAACGGCTTTTCTATTGCGCAATAACCAATACTACCCATAGTACGCGCACAGCTGTTAAAATATGGCTGATAATAACGAGAGAGACCACCCTCTCCGTCATATAGATTTAATATTTATTTAAATATTACGTTTTAGTTGCGCGCAGACTTATCTTGCACGCACTCTACTCATTTTACATCAGAACATCATAACGCGGGCTGTCAAGCTCTCCAAGCTGATCCTCTATTTGTTTTTTAATATTCTAAATATGAAATAGTGTTTATCTACACCCATGCTATAAAACCTCTATAAAAGTTTATGAAACAGTTAGCTTATTGCCAACATTAAAACAGCCAGTGTTATCTTGTAACATTATTCAAAATTTCATATGCAACTCGAATTTCAAAAAAAGAACATTGTCATGCACGCGCGTTTCACTACCACAGCGCCGTAATAAATAAAATAAAAACACATACTCGAATTCACGTCGTATTCCGCCATTTTTGTTCGATAAATAATACCTAGTATTGGAAAATTGTATTACTTTGTTGTTTACAAAAATGAGTGATATAAGCTTTGATAACACACCACCAGATATTTTTAATGCAGCAAAGGACATTTCTAACCAAATATTACCAGAAAAGTCAAGAAAAAAATATTGTAAATCAATCACCCTATGGTTTCAGAACCTATTATTATAGAGGATTCATATCATAGGTGTAGATAAAGTCTTGTATGCAACTGCACATAATTAGGTATTAAAACACTCAAGTGATACTATTATCACACGAGACGAAGCCGAAACCCACATTCGTGTTTTAATACCCCTTGTTATAATACAACAGTTGCATAAATAACTATTAGACATGATATCAATTTATAATACCCATGGAGGTTATATGGGAAAGCTAAAAATTTCTACATTACACACCCTCTAGTCCTTCGAAAGTGGTGGTCGTCAACAGAGTTGGCTGAAACCATCAAGAAACGAGTCTTGGATTGGTAACCGCGCAGCGTGGGACGCCCCCAGGTAGATGGACCGACGACCATAAAAATGTGGCCGGGACAGACGAGTATACTTCCACTTTGCCCCACCAAGCCGCCTCACTGGTGGGGCAAAATGGAATGCCTAAAATTTTGCAGTGGAATCTGCCCCACTGGTTCGACTTGGTGGGGCAGATTCCAGTAATTTAAAGTAGAATCCACAAGCTTTTAGGCATTCCATATTACCCCAACAGTGGGATGGCTTTGTGGGGCAAAGTGGAAGTACTCGGACAGACTGGATGCGGAAGGGGACGGACAGAGTGTTGTGCTTGTGGCGAAGCTTGGGAGAGACCTATGTTCAGCAGTGGATTGTGATAGGCTGTGTTGATTACGTCGTAGCGGATTTGGATGAAATTTGGCAGACGGGTAGACCAAGACTTGGATTAGGAGCCAGGGTACAGACTAAGTTATTGTAATTGGTATAGTTATCGAGCTGGTGTCCGCAAATCTACGTCCAAACGCGTATTTATTGTACAGACGCCAGCACATCAAGCTACCCGAAACTGTCAAATTTTCCCAATTAACTTCAAACCTTAAAATTCAGCGATAAAGTTGAAAATCTATTAAATAAATTTGACAGATTGTAGTAGCTTGATGTGCTGGCGTCTGTACGTAGGATTACACTGCGCAAGTCAACCCACGTGGTGTGTCTTAATTATTACGTCTGATAAGTAGGATTAATATAAGCTTGAAACAAATAAAACTTACAAATGTGTAGAGAGCAACAATCCACGGGGCCACTTACTCGCTAACGTAGAGGTGCCACACGGCGTCTCCTAAAAAATAAAAATATCACTATTTATTATAGGGTTCACCCTTGTTTGGTATAACAACTTGTGATGTAATGTTACTAATTCGAACAACGTTTAAGAAAATAATCAATTTGTATAATATCGATTAACATAATTTTCATTTCATCGAATATTTATTTGCGATAACAACATTTGCGCTATTGGTCAAAAGGTATAATTTTCATTTGATGTAGTGTTCAAGTGGTATAACATGTATTTTATCGAATATTCAATTGGTGAAAAAAATTAAAATTAAAGCATTGTCTTAAAACATTATGTTGTGCTACAAAAGTTAGTGACAGAACTGAATCGCTGCAAAACCGACTCCACGTAGTCTTGTTTGCCCTACCCCTAGAGTGTAATTTAAAATCGCGTAGGCGCGTAGGGGCGATTCGGCCTGCGGGCTGAAGAGCAGGTGGCTGGAAGCGAGCCGCCGAAGCTGCGGTGGTGAGCGAAAGCCGTCTGACGATTAGCACGCGTGGGGCCGCCGGAGGCCCGCAGCGCCGGAGCCGTGACAGAAACCATGCCTGCTACATGCTGCATGCTTGCTTGCATACCTGGTGTATGCTTGTTTACATGTTGCATGCTTGCTGCATGCATGGTATATGCTTGTTTGCATGTTTCTTACAGCGAAAAAAACTTATGCTTTAGAATGTTATGCTTAATCATTATTATGATTAGAGAAATGATGCGTAAAAAATTATGCGTAAGCTGTTATGCGTAAATAATATTATGCGAAAATATAATTAGGAAAAACAAAAGTATGCCAAGTTATATTAGGTCTTAAAATTTTATGCAAATGACATAACAATAACATTAGTTTAAATAAAATTAGTGCATTTGAAAATTCGGTCAAATGACATTATTTCAAATAAATAAATATGCTAAATAAAAATCTACCAATTAATTATTCGGTCAAATGAATAATTATACGAAATGACTTTATTGTAACTAAAATTAGCCGGAGCGATTTTCGACAAAACGTTGTTATACCAAACAAGGGTGAACCTTATTATAGCATACTACATGACCTATACAGAAAAAAAAATAGTTCAGTGTAACTATAATGATCCCAGAGTCATGCTCTTGAACGAGTGCCATTATTTGGAACTGATCAGCATAGAAATGCTTGAGGCCTAAACGAAGAAGAGGCGTTGTCTAAAAAAATTTAGGACTAATCACCTGTCCACGAGTTCCTGAGAAGTTATCACCGGCGTTGGAACTGAAAATTAAAGTAATTGTGAATGGTAACTGCATTTTTTTTTTGCACTGCCGTAGACAAATTATTGTATGCGGCAGAAAAACAGGGTTAGGTGCTAAGTACATCATTATTTATTAGGTCCTTTGGAAGGCGTACGAGGTACCGAAGCCAACTCTTAGACTCATAGATAATTAAATAAATAAAATAAAATAGCCTTAGCTCCGCTGTCATTGTGCCGATAGTCGTAACGGCTAATGGCCTGATAGCCGAAAGCCTCGATCAACATCTCTCGAGGCTTTCGTTAGGTGATTCAGAAGGCAGTGCTCCTCGATACGGCTCGCATTGTGAGGAGTTTCCAGTCTCTGCAGTCCTAACCACCGGTAGCTTGGACCATGCGCCCGACACCGACGCACCATTATTATTTTATTTTCATACATTCATTGTTTTTACATATTAAATACATTTTTAAATATTTTTATAAAAATCATTAAAAAAACATTTAAAAATATAAAAAGTAGTGGCCCATCGGCATCAGGAACAGGGTCCAAGCTGCCGGTGGTCAGGGCTCTAGAGAGAGGAACCTCCTCACTATGCGTACCGTGTCTAGGAGTACTGCTTTCTAAATCAAGCCCTTGACCCAGCCGCGCAATGAGAGCTTCCTGAGGTGTTGGTCGAGGCTCTTCGCTATTAGGCCATTAACCGTAACGATGTACAATGATTGCAGAGTCCACATCCCACATGTCGACAACCTCGTGTGCTAAGTCAAGATAGGTACTTGTTTTTTTTATCTTTCTCATCTTTCACGAGATTCTCGTCATGAGGGACAGCAATGTCAACAATCATTGCACGGCGCTCTCGTCGATCCATCGCCACAATATCGGGCTTATTGGCTACAATAATCCTGTCAGTAATGATAGATCGATCCCAGTACAATGTGGCGTGACCATTCTCGAGAACTGGGTCGGGCACATACATGTAGTATGGTACTTCGGACTCCACAAGGTTGTACTGCAAGTCAAGTTGCTGGTGAATAATCCTAGCCACTAGATTGTGTCTGTGCAAGTACTCGCCATTAACAAGACGAGAACAACCGGAAACAATATGTCGGATTGATTCACCGGGACGGTGACTTATTTTATTATTATTATATTGTAATAATATATTTATGTACTCACATGTTTCCAGGATCAGATCTGTTGTCAGGTTTCGGGTTTAAAACAGGATAAATAGACTGCTCAGGCGGATTTATAACTGAACCGGCGTTGGAACTGAAAATTAAAGTAATTGTGAATCGTAACTGCATTTTTTTTTGCTTTGGCTTAGACAATATATTGTATGAGAATAAGGGAGGCGGCAGAAAAACAGAATTAGGTGTTGTATATTTAAATACTTGGGCCATCTGGGAACAGATTCCCTGAAAGACGATTCAGATTTGGAGAGGAAGCGCAGAGCGTAGTCAGTCCGGGCGAACTGCACACACGTTTTAACGCGTATTGCACAACACTATACTCGGGGGCCCTGTGGTTCAGATATACCCAAAGGGCTTGCAATGCTCTGCATATCCAATATAACAATGCGTTCAAGGTGCTGTTGCGACTGCCACACTTCTGCAGGGCGTCGGCGATGTTTGCCGACGCGCGCACTGACAGCTTTGACGCAGTATGGCGCAAGAAATCTGCCTCGTTACTTCGCAGGTTGTGTGACAGTCACAACATCATTCTACACTCGATAGCCGCCCGGGCAGATAGTCCGCTTGTGTGGGCGTTAGCCAGTTGAACAAGATCTGTTTTAGTAATTAAGTACTAACATAGGCTAAGTAAGATTGTTACTAACACAATGGACCTCATTTGTAGTCTGAACAAATAAATAATAATATACTATTATTTATAAATTACATTTTTACATATCTCGGGACCATGGGGTCCCGGACTCCCGAAAGCCAATTCGTAGAGGCCCTTAGACAATTTTAAAGGAAATGAGGCACCAACCGACAATTATCCCTGTATGCACTGTGCAAGTGCACCCAAGGACCATCCTCGGTTGGTGCAGGACTATTGTAGAACATGGGAAGAAAACATGGCTAGGGGCTATGTATGGCATGCATAGGCTATGGGTTTGGGTGGCCAAAGTGTAATAATATATTTTTGTACTCACATGTTTCCAGGATCAGATCTATTGTGAGGGGTTGTGTTTAAAACAGGATAATTAGATTGCTTAGGCGGATTTATAACAGGTCTATTTAATTTGGTGTTAGTTTTAAGTGTTGAATTTGCCTGTTCCTCAGCTGATAGCGCTTTACAGATGACTATTCCATTTAGTCTTATCGCCTGCACTCTAGGGACTTCGCGATTTGTATCATATTGAACGGAAAAACGCAATGATAAGGGGATACCAGGCTGTATCTGCATATCCTCGTTCTCTATCCTAAAGGTCTTGAAGTTTTCTGTGAATGCCTCCACCATTCTGTGCTGAAATAAAATTAATAAAAAAAATAAAAATAATAGCGACAAGCGCATAGATTGCACATCTACTAATGTGGCGACAGGTTGTCAAAACATTGAGATTTCTGTACTATATCCAAGTTAAAAATTTATATAATTATCATAACACTTAAAACCCAACCGGAATAAAATTATTTAAATGATGTTGAAAACCGCATCTAAATCCATTATGTAGTTTATAAGGTCAACGGAAAAACATACAGACAATGAAAAGCGACTTTGTTTTCTACCATTTATAAATCTGACAAACCCAAATACAAAAAATGAGGAAAATGTGTGTGCGTAAACATCGAGGCAAGTTACATAAAATAGATGCTTTCATTTATGGAAATTAGTAAATAATCGAGGTGAAGAGTATGCCGATTTCGCAAAACAATAAATATTAACAAGTAATTATATGCATGTTATTAGAATTACGTAATAATTATAATAGTAGTGAAAATTCATTTGCACACTTGCTTGCAGTTGGAACACAGGGTCCATTTTAAGATCTCACCTTCGTAATAAATAGGTAACCACGTATTTATAGCAAATAAATGTTTTATTTGATGTGATTCAAAACAGTTTTAATTCGCAGTTTTCTTGTGGACATCAAAATAAATCTTACCAGAAGCTTAAATGCTTGGCTATCGAGCACGATGTCGAGCCACACCGAGTGTAGAGCAGAGCTTGTGGACAGGTTTACTACTCCTGACCACCAGCCAGGCTCTGGTCCGGGCAAGTATGTGAGCACGGTGGGACATGGCGATGGTGGCGCGAGAACCTGAGAGTCCTGTCCGAGTGTGGGTGTTGCTAACAACGCCAGGAAAGTGCACAGTGCTGCGATCTGTTCAGTGGAAAACCGGTGGTTGAACAAAAAAACCCAGATAGAACCGGAGCTGGTCTGGATTTCCCTATAAAATAAAAACGGGTAAATTGTGCTTACCAGTTTTTAATTAATATTTTATAGAACAGTTTAGGTAAGTTAATTTTAGATCAAGTAAAGGCATCATTGCCATTCAACGTGACAATGCCGCCAGTCTCTTGAGCACTTCTCCTGTTGACAATGATGCGAACGAATTTGTATCATGCCCTAAGATTCCTTCCTGCCTTCCTTTTTTATACATGTATACATATTTTTAAGAGTTAATAAAACAGGGGTATTTCATAAGACTTTCTTAAGTATTAGATTATTTGAAATCCTCGATTAACTCGTTCGTTTCATAACAAATAACACAGACCACAGAAGAAACATACAGTTGTTCACAACACTGACTTTCGCCTACATCATTTTAAAAACTTTAATTTTATTTTATAAGGTACACAAAATAAAAAATGTTATTCTTACCATTTTTTTAAAATGGAATACCCGGTACTTAATAACAACTACTATTCTGACTTTTCACCCAAGAATAAAAAAAAATAACAAGGATTTAGCGATGGCAGTGAACGCCACACGGCGCGCCGGATAATATGTGTTTAACAAATGAATCACCATGAAGTCAGGTCAACCAACGAGTTACCAATATCAATGAGAGGGCAACGTAGGATTCTATCGTGTTTAGATACAACTTGTTTTTAATAAATTCCAAAGGTGACGTCACAAGATGGCTGGGTCATTTTCAAAAATGTTGTACATTTTGTTGTGTGAATATTGACCAGTAACCCTAATTAAGTAACTTATTTTCGCAAACGATTATGACTAATTTGTTTCATTTTGACAGTTCAACAACATTCATTGCGCTATTTACGTTGTCGAGTTTATTTTACAACTTATGAAGCAATGGATTAGCAATCTGTTTCGAATCGAAACAAATTGTGATTGATCGTGCATTACGTATTAGGGTACAGAAATACCTAACACATTAAAGCGATCAGATTAGTATTATTATGATTGCAGTCCAGATGGATTTCAATATTTCAGATTTAAAAAATAGGTACCTAATTAAGAAAAAAAAAGGTGTTAACTTCTTTAGCCTCATAATATTAATTTGTATATATTCCTATCAACCCCTTGTCTCTAAGCACGAAAGCGTTACCTACAAAAAGTTTCATGAAGAAGAAACTACTCACATAATTTACATGCTCTCATTGTGCAATATTTTCTTAATATAAATTAATAACCTAATGCATAATAATAACAACATCCTTTTAATGGTGTCAGCTAGAATGGCCCGTCACCACTCATGTAACACTTCGAAATGGTTCTTAAAAATTGCTACCGAATTGCTATTATATGTTACCTATCATTAAATAATTGCTACCTATTAGTTTACAAAATAAACCACCTTTTAAGGTGGCCGGCCATCCAGACGTCAGGATGAAAGGTAAAAAAAAAAAACATGATGGCCGGTCGTGCGTAACCCCAGCAAAATGTTGCGCCTTAGAGAAATGAGAGTATTACAGATAATTAGTTCATAGTTAGTTGCAATTTGTTCAAGTATAGCAAAATTTGTTCAAGTTGTATTTTCGAAGTTATTCGAGAAAAACTGATTTTGCTGGAGTAACGTTACCCCAGCAAAATGTTTTTCAAAAAAGGCATTTAGCCTGGAACCAAGTACATGAAAAGATAGCTTTTGATGAGTTGTAAATGTATACCAATAGCAAAATATGTTCATCTTATAGTTTTTGAGATATTCAAGATTTTGCTGGGGTAACGTTTTGGGATTTTCAAAATCTCGAAAACTTTTCGTCGCAGAAATTTGAAAAAAATACCAGTTAAAGGCCTTAATTTGTTCAAATTTGTCCAAACATAAGTATTTCGATTCATCAACAAATATCGATGTAATTAATTGTTTTTAAGAATCAGAAAAAAACGATTTACTCGTAAACTAGTACATTTACAAACGAATAAAAAGCAGTTTCATATACCTATCATATATCCTTTTAAGGTGTACAAATCTGGATTAAAAAACTTAACGCGATATGAAGATATAAAGAGATTTCATCAAATTTTAAGCGGTGTTTCTTTGCGCAACATTTTGCTGGAGTTACGCACACTGGCCGGTCACCTATGTGCTTTATAGAAACTATTGGGAAATAAAGAAGTGTTCTTTGACCAATAATAATTGCTACATAATTGCTACCTATCTATCTATCAATCTGGATCCCGTAACTTTAAAGGATAAAAAATATTAATAAACGAAGTTATAGAAATGCCTGAAGAGCCTGCGAAACAAAAATAGCAAATAACGCGTACTGTCAACTTAGGTAGTGACCATAGAGCAGGCGCTATTTGACAGTCCTAAAGAGTAAATGTACCAAATCAACGCTATAACAACGTAATGTTTAATGTTTCATTAAACAATTAATATTTTAAATCTTTTTTGACATTTGTTAGTTTACCTACTACACCGATTAAAATAATTAAAGTCAATCGGGGGAAACGCAGTAAGTGGGGTAAGTGCACTGGACACTAGTTTCTAAGAAACTAATAGAGATATTGACTAAATTACCATCTAGTACCTCAATCAAAAATCAATGCAACTTTTAACTTTATTTCGGTAAAAGTGAACTTCAAAAATACTCGTACTATGTCGCACTTCCTCCAACTTACCTTCTCAAGTAAAGTAGGACCATTTAAATTTTGACACGTCATCAAAATGTTCGCTTTAAAAACTACACAGTTATTAGCGTTAGATCGCGATGTGTTTTTTACCCGACTACAGCGAAGCAAAAAAGAGGGTTATGATTTTGACCGGTATGTATGTATGTTCATCTGTTCCCTCATAACTTCTAAATTGCTTATCATGTTTTGATAAGTGAGGTATCGTTGAAAGCGTCTTGATCGTCCTCTGGTAGGCTATGTGAAGCATTAAATTGAATATGACGCCCTCTGGAGGACATAAAGTCATGAACTAAATAAATTAAAGTATTAAAAAAGCGTTTTGATGAGTTATTGAACCAATTTGCTACATTCTCAAAGATTGGACATTTTGGGAGTTGGACATTTTGGGAATTGGACATTTTGAGAATTGGACATTTTGACCATTGGACATTTTGGGATTTGGACATTTTGACACCGTTGGACATTTTGAGAATTGGACATTTTGCCCCTAAACGCATCAAAATACTTACTTGCAACGGTAGCCACACACATAAAATGGAA
This sequence comes from Agrochola litura, assembly GCA_949152395.1. Lineage (NCBI taxonomy): Eukaryota > Metazoa > Arthropoda > Insecta > Lepidoptera > Noctuidae > Agrochola > Agrochola litura. The sequence continues at coordinate 9,792,005 of OX424511.1, forward strand.
ATACTTCTTTAACTTCGCTTCCTTACGAACAAAATTTTGTTCAAGTCAAATCATTTATTTCAAATAGGCCCATAAAAGGCATTTTTGAACGTCAAAATTTACAAAAAAAATATATAATTGATTCTAGTTGCCCATTCCAAAAGGTAGTTTTCGTATGTAGAACAATGGGCAAGAAACTCCAACGTTATTCTTTTAAAATGTCTTACAATATTTTGTATTGATAAATTCTCATTCTCTGCGATCAGCGCTCGGCGTGGCAACACGCCGTGTTCGGGTTCGCGATAAGTCAATCGTCATCCTGAGGATGCCTCGTTGAGAGGTGAAACACGTGTCGATTTCTTACAGGGTTTTTTATGGCTCTTTAGGAATAGTTAAACTCGACCTCAAACTCAAAGCATTTATTTCAAATTTACCAATTACAGGTACTTTTGAATTGTCAAGGGGTCGGTCAGTCAGAAAGATGAAGCTAGTTGCCCATTCCAAAGCGTAGTAGGGGTACCTATGGAGAAGAACGGGCAAGAAACTCCACGGACACTCTTTTAAATAAAAAAATATTGTTACGAAATATTGGTTACATCATTCATGTTGAAATTATACATGTGAGAACAATGTAGAAAGACGTGCACGTTAAAAGCGTCCGTAACAAAAATAAAAACAATTCAAAAATTAAAATAAACCGTGGCAGCTAAGAGATGACCAATCCCTACTGACGGCGCCCGTTCACGAACATGACGCATGGATCAGCACCATTTAGCTCAACCATTTTGAAGGGAACTTAATGATCCAACACACACGCCACCATCAGCGAGACATTTGAGTGAGCATGACACTCTCAGCCGCCAGGGCACATTCAAGTCAATGAAAGACGTACCCAGTAAATGGTAGCTTTATGGAATGTACGTGGTCACAATGCCCAATGTTAGCGGAACAGGTTACTAAATCTAGAATAATCTAATCTAGTCTATTGTATTTTAGGTACAGACGCCAGCACTTCAAGCTACTACAATCTGTCAAATTTATTTTATAGATTTTCTACTTTATCGCTGAAATGTAAGGTTCGAAGTTGATTGGGAAAATTTGACAGTTTCGGGTAGCTTGATGTGCTGTGTCTGTACATTAGTTAAAAATTATATGTGAAGACGAGTTCGACGAAGTTCTTGCTGGAGTAAGTATTTTGTTAGCTATGAAGTCCTAGTCGATATAGTTCATTATTTTTCACAATTAGCACTAGCAGGCAGAGAGGCTAAAAACTCGTAGCTCTGCATATAAAATTCTTCATGTATACCACATTGACGTGTGAACATTTTGAACGTTGCCAAATGTTTTATAGATTTCTGCACTCTCTTCTGTAAATACATATACATACACTCACGCCTTCTTTCCATGGGGGTAAGCAGAAACTACAGAACACCACCTATTACGATCCTTACATACCCCTTTTGCCTCGTTGACGTTCATACATCTGGTTATACACGCACACCGGTTGCGAGTACAACGTACCTGACCTTTCTGAAGAACATCACCAATAAGGTCACTAAATGTCCTCCTAGAACGTCCCCTCCCGACGTCTCCACTCACATCTACCTTGTAAATACCTTTTGTTAGTCGCCATTCATTCATCCTCTCAATATGAACAAACCATCTCGGAATACTCTTTAAAAAAATTGTCACTACATCTTCTTTTAAGCTGCACCGTTGCTTTATCACTTCGTTTTTCAGCCTATCATAAGTATATAGTCACGCTACACATGCTGCGCAAGAAACACATTTCCACAGCATGTAGCCCACGAGCGATTTTTTCCCGCGATGATATTTTTTCCCACGTCGCTAAGAGTTGAAAATCCCACAGTGTGTTTTTTTGACGCTCTGGAATGTACTCTGTTGGATTTTCAACGCTTGGCTCGACACCGAGAGTTGAAAATTCAGTGCACTATAAAATCCCGCCGCGATATTTTTACGTCCATACGGACATTATTCTACTTTCATGCTTCTTTTGTCACACCCAACATTCACTTCCATACATAAGCGTAGGCACCAGCACACCATTGTGAACAGCCAGTCGAGCCTTTTTGGGCCTTTTTGCTATTTAGTGATTTTAGAATGATTGGAGAACTACAGTGCGTACTAGAGGTGTGCGCCAATCGGCGCGCGGCGTGGCGCACGTCGCCGGTGATTGCCGCCGCCAACGCCTATGTTTTTTTCGGCATCATCGGCGTCAATATCAAAATATCTTATATTCTAGATTTAGGTATAATGCAAATATACTAGTAAACTAAATACTAGAAATGTCAAAATACAAGCCTATTGGTTTATTTCGACGTAGTTGTTTTCGCAAATTTATTAAAAAAAACATTTTAATATTAGCATAATTTAAATAGCAGGCACGATGCACTGGTTGAATACCTTAGTTTTCAAATATTGTGGTATGGGCGAAAAGAAGACTTGACACAGTTTTCCAAACGCTTCTTGGATGAAAAGAGAATTTTATTATAGTGGTTTGATTTTAATGGTGCTTTTACACCATCCACGCCGATTACGCCGATGATGCCGCCGCCGACAAATTAAACGTCAGACGCCGCCGCCGCCGGTAAAAATACATCGACGCACACCTCTAGTGCGTACCACTAACCACACGAAAAGAAGAAGTGTGTTTAGTGTGTGTTGGTCTAGTGGTCGCAAGCGCTTCTGCTGAGCATGAGGTCCTGGGTTCGATTCCCGGGTCGGGCAAAGTGTTATTAATAAAATCATTTTTCATTCAATCAAACATTTATCTCAAAAACCACTATGACAGTAAAAAAAATATTATGGAATGGATACAAGCTTACCTACAATGATACCGAAACACTTCTGAAACCTTGACACATACACATCCTCACGCTCAGATACTCTCAGCCACACCTACAGGCTGCACTTTCACTCACAATACTCACACACATACTTACACCCACACATTTGATTTAATTTAAGTTAATGTTAATTTATGTAGTTTTAGTATAAACATTATACGATTTGCTATTTATATCACACGTCTTGCTATGGAAGAGCGGACTCTCCTAATGTAGGCACTGGTACCGATTCCCTTGTTCACAAACTAAACTAAATTTAAGTTCAGTGCATCTTTTTCTTTCTATTTCATTAAGAAAAGGACAGACGATAAATTGACGTAATTTTAGTAGGCAAGTTTTTAATCACGTCTAAACTTGTATGGAGAGTGACAGGCGCTGATTAATTTGACAGGACTAAACTAAAATTTATCTTCTGTCCTTTTCTTAATGAAATAGAAAGAAAAAGATGCACTGAACTTAAATTTAGTTTAGTTTGTGAACAAGGGAATCGGCACCAATATCTGCCTAAAAAGGAGGATCCGATCAAACATTTTGTTTATACCTGTACTTGTTTTACGAATAAACAATTTTATTTATTTATTATTGGGTTTTTCTATCTGGAAGTTTTCAGTAGCAGCCCGGAGTCTGGATTTGTGCCCGGTTGATGGCAGTAGGCTCGCCCATTATTACATATATTGTCAACCGTTCACCAACTCGTGCTTTATCAGATTTGACCCCATATGAAGTGTGGATTGGAGAGAAGCCTAATTTGAGTCGTATGAAGATTTTTGGGTGTCACGTGATGGTACATATCCCTAAAGAAAACAGAACAAAGCTTGACGTCAAGTCACGTAAGTTGATATTTGTAGGGTACAGTGATTCCACTAAGGGCTACCAATTCATAGACCCTGAAACAAAAAAGGAATTATAAGTAAAGATGTTGTTCTTAGAAGCTACGGTAAAGAGAAACAAAGTTGTTAACGTACAGTACCGACCAAAAGTCCATAAGCAATCTCACAAAGCAATAGACTGACACTTCGGTTTGACTTACGACCTTCTTCTATAAATTGTTACAATACTATAGACACGCACAGTACACACACACACACTCACTTTGTCTGCAACCAATGACTAGTTCGATAGTCATTCCTTTTTTGTTTCATTCGTCTTGTTCACATAAATATTAAAGTTTAGCAGGTAGACCACAGAAAACTAAGTAAATTATTTCGATTTCTGTAGGGTAGACAGATACAGTTCGTTACGAGTATTCAACTAAAATAACTTTGTTGGCTCGTGGATAATATTGGTGACGAGTATTTAGCGCAGTGTTGTGGTTATTATTTTCAAAAAGCAGGCATAAAATATATTGAAGAGATCAGATCAGATCAGAGAATATTATTGCGCTGCGTAAAAGTGAAGTGAATATCTAATGAAACCGGACTAAGTGTGAGTGTTATCATTTATATATTTCATATTTTAGTAAACATAAATCTTAATCAAGGGTATTGTTGATAGAACAGAGGTATTGTTGAGACAGAAGATGCCTTTAAAGTTTTAAATTCATTATGAGGTTTAATTCGATTAGTGAATAATAAATAATTAGGTATTATGTGTAATAAAAACAATGTTTTTCTTTGTTCTAGAGAAATACTGTGAGGGTTAAGAGATATGAGGAAGGGGCTTATTATCGAGGTGCAGCGACGTCAAATGATGAATGAATATGAAACAAATGGTTTCATACCAACGAGATATTTTGCTGAATTATTAAAAACACGTCATTATGAACCGTTCGCCGTGCACTCTGAAGGCTTGCATCACTGAAGACCAGCTAGAAAACCGTTTTTGACCTTAAAATATTGACCGTACCAACTTAATAAACAACAGATTTATTATTGCATGAATTTATGGTAACGAATTTTTTAAGCACGTTTCAATAGGGTGTTTGTCGTATTTCTTGCAGATAGACCGAAATTGTTTAATTAATATTATTTTAGTAATATTATTATTTTAGGATTAAAATTTGAGGTTTAGTTTCAATCTTCTTTTCGTAAAGAAAATGAATACTTAAGCTATAACCTCAATACCAACCAATATTTACTAAAGCCAAATAAAATTTAAAATAATACTTAACCTTAAAATCAACAATATTGTCAGTAGATTTTTTTACATTTTAAGTAGACTAATATTCTTATTTATTGCTTAATTAATTCGAACATGATCAAAGCTTTATATATATGGTGAAAAAAATCCATTTAAAATTTATAATATTTCAAAATTTAAATATGTCAAAATAATACAAATTGCTTCTAAGTTTCTAGAGATCTATTTCACATAGTATTCAGGTGAAGTAATGATAAACAATTGTAGCAGTTTATTAACTATACCTAAGTAAAATAAATATAACGAATAAATATTATTTATTTTTTATTATCACATATCACGCATTTTTATTCTAAACCCTTTATTGCAATAACAACATTAATAAATAGGCAGGAATATTTAAAAATATTATTATTGCAAACAAAAATAATAATATTTGCAAAAACAGCACTGTGATTTACGAGATTAGAACCTTAGCCATCTTGAATTTAAGACCAACGCTTAACGCCTTCTGCTATCTGCACTTATAATTTACTTTCGAATTTTAGCAATGCCATACACTGGCCAAGGTCACGCGTATGCTGCATGCTAACAAAAGTGATGGAAATATAAGTGCGGCGCCCGCGAACCGTGACGATACGACAGTGTGTAGTGCAAATATGCGTTCTCTGTTGTGTGTGTACGGCACTCGCACCACAGACGTCTGACTGTTTACACATACAAATGTACGGACTATACCGCGTGTTCACAGCAATACGACTCTTAGCGTGCTCATGCACTTTTGAGCGCTTACTGTACAAGGAAAAGAAGAAAATATTAAAGAGAAGGAAATTTGTCCAGACAAAAAGGAGAATAAACTGGAGAAAAATAATAAAATAAGGATAACGAAACAGTAGACTTACCTTTATCTGAAGATCATGATGAATCTGGAAAGGTAAATATAGAAGAAACAAATGAAACACAGTTTACCTCTCAAATCCTTGAAATTTCTTCTAATGACTCAGCTCTATTTGAAGATGTTCATGATGAAACATACTTACCTGATGAATCACTGGAATCTCCGCAACAACTCAACATGACTCTAAGACCACATCCACATCGCATAGAAAGACATCAGAATAATGACGCCACATCATTTCTGTGTATGAACGGTGAGTCAAGTATGAGTTTATAAAATAGAGATCCACAGAACTTTGAAGAAGCTCTCAACAGTGACAAGGCTGATGAATGGAAAAGAGCTATGAAGGAAGAACATCAGTCATTAATAAATAACAACATTTGTACACCAGTAAACTCACCAGAAGGAAAAGTAGGAATTCCCTGTAAATGGGTTGAAAAAAAATAATAATAGATGAACACGGGTTCGTAACACGTTACAAAGCTAGACTTGTAAATAAAGGATATAAACAAGTAAAAGGTATTGATCATCAATAAAAATATGCTCCAGTAGTCCGTTATTGTTCAGTAAGATTTTAATTGGCATGGCTGCTAAATATGATCTCAACATTTACCAAATGGACGCAGTTACTGCTTTTTTGCAGGGAGATATTGATAAAGAAATTTATATGATTCCACCACCCGGCTATAAAGAACAAAATAAAGTATGTCGATTGAATAAGGCTATATACGGCCTGAAACAAGAAAGCAGACAGTGGAATAAAAAATTCAATGCCGTATTGATAGCAATAGGGATGACTCGTTCCAAAGTAGATCCTTGTATATACCATTGCATAATAAATGAAAAGGATATACTTTTCATAACAGTATATGTCGATGATTTGTTGTATTTTTATAATAATGAAGAAACTTCTCAGATTATAAAAATAAGTTAAAAGCGAAATTCAGTATGAAGAATATGGGGACCGCTACAATGCATTGGATTTAGAATTTCTCACAATACAACTGAACATAAAATCTCAATAGATCAGTCGATATATATAAAAAAGATACTCACCCGCTTTGAAATGCAAAACTGTAAGCCAATATGGACACCTACTGATGCCAATGTGAAATTGAAAAAAGCTGAAACTCAAAATGAAATCGTAAAGAATATACCATATCAAGAAATAATTGATTGCCTACTGTACTTATCACAAGGAACCAGGCCCGATATAACTTATATATTAAATTCTTTGAGCAGATTTAATAATCAACCAACGGGTGAAAATTGGGCAGCTCTGAAACGGGTTTTGAGGTACCTGAAAGGTAAAATTAATATGAAACTTACTTTCAAGAGAAATGTGAGTGAAAATATTTATGGCTATTGTGATGTAGATTGGGCAAATGATGCACAGGTTATATATTTTTATTTCAGGGAGCAGCCATAAGCTGGAATTAAAAAAAACAGCAAACCATAGCATTATCCAGCACAGAGGCTGAATATTATGTCAATAAATGGCTTCTGCAATACAAGAAGCACTTTATATAAAACAGCTGGAAGAAGAGTTCTTACCCAAACTGAAAGGTACGCCAGTCACACTTTTCTGTGATAACCAAAGTGCTATTAGTCTTTCAGGTAACGCCATGTACTATCCACGCAGCAAACATATTGATGTTCGTTATCACTTTGTCCGAGAGAAGATTGCTGCTAATCAAGTTGCTGTTCGATATCGATCAACTAAAGACATGATCGCCGATGCTTTAACAAAAGGGCTCCATCGTCCGAAGCATGAAGTTTTCACCACATCAATGGGTTTAACTTTGAAGCGTTTGCGTCCAGGAGAGGATGATGAAAGTATGGACCCTGCACTATAATTTGTAAAGCAGTCTGGCACATAGACGTGTCACTTGTCAAGAGTATATGGGGCGCTCTCCTGTTTTTTCACCTATCAAGTGTGCTAACATTATCCGATACGAGTACATACCTATTAAATAAATTAGTTATCCTTTCAACTTTCATTAACGAGACACAATAGAATTTTAATTGTTATCCACCTCAATGAGGCGTCGTAACAGATGATGAGTTAAATTTAATTGCCAATTGCCCTTGTTATCATTTCATCACTTAAACATAACTGGCGAAATGTGGGTGTACCTGCTACAGGTACACCTCTGCCCAATCCTTCGGGGAAACAAGGAGTGATGTTATGTTATAATAACATGATCCGTGACGCGATTGGTAACACTGATTTGTTTGTATACCTACGTCTGTCAAAACAATTACGTGACTCAGAAGCCGGAGTTTCCAATATGCAATTTTGCTGTTCATTAGCCTTGGTATAAAGTTCTTATCGTAAACTGGCACTATTTTATCCGTAGATTTGAGCTTTTTATCTGCTTGACAAGTGAACAGATAATATTAAAATTTACAAGATCCGACGAATGAATAGCGTAAGTATTCCATAATTAAATACAGATATCGTTATAACACGTTATAACCGTTTTTAACAGTGGCGCCCATATAGTTTTCTATTCCATTTTGTCAACCTGTACTTACTATGGAAAACAAATTCTAACTCAACAGGAAAGTCTTAGGAAAGTGTATAGCAAAGTGTGCACCAAGTGTAACTAGTAGCTATGATTTTTATCAAAGTTTAATTAAAAGGTTTAGCCGTTACTATCATATACCAAAATACCTACTAATAAAATTATGGACCTTGGTCTGAAATAAAGTTTTAATTTAATTTATTAAGCTTTTTTATATGCGCTTCTAATATGCGCTAATAATACTTTTGCGGGTTAACGGGAATGCCTTTCGTTAATTAACATACTGTAGGTACAGTCAGCGTCAAATAGTTAGTGACACTCAGGGTATTCAAATAAATAGACGCAACCAAAAAGTCAATAATATCGGTACAAACTAAGTTGTCTTATTGTTGTCAACAATATAGTCGCTCAAAAGGTCGAGCCGTTTAAAATGTCATATAGATCGGTTCAGTCAAACCGCCATAAATATGGTTACAGTCATCCCGCCAATGGTATCCAAGCATTATAAGTATTCAAAAATATGGAACACATTAGAAAAATAAACTTTACGGCTTTATATATTAAATATTATTTCTCACGTCAACATTTCACAAAATCAAATGAATAGAAACTTCTGCTGTCCTTTTCATTTTAAGCATGACATCAATGACGCAATTTCTATGTAGCGGTGCACACATTCAGTTCGCTCGTACGGTTTTGTCTCTAGAAGTCCAGGTCGCCTTGGCCATCGTGCGGTGCGGACGTACGTGGTGCTGATTAATTGTCGAAAAGTATCCCGTATGTTTATGGAACATACGTCATGACGACTTAAACGATAGAATTGACTTCGTACAATCTCTGCATATACCCAATAGCATCGCTTTCTTTTCTTTCATTTTTTTGACAAAAGAATTGCTAATAGAAATTCGTCATCTCCATTCTTTTTTAAAATATTTTTAATTTCATAAGCGTTCTTCAATACAATCGCCACAAGCTCTGGCACACGACTGGAGAGCGTAGAAACCGAATACAATCAATCGCCTGTACGCGGTACTCGTCCGATCGGGTTTCCGAATTGAAGAATCGGATCAGGTACCTGACATGTGCGGCCACCCTTACATGCTAGTTTACTTTTCTAATGTGTTCCATATTTTTGAACACTTGCTTGGATACCATTGGTGGGATGACTGTAACCATATTTATGGCGGTTTGACTGAACCGATCTATATGACATTTTAAACGTCTCGACCTTTTGAGCAAATACATTGTTGCCAACAATAAGGAAACTTTGTTTGTACCGATATTATTGACTTTTTGGTTGCGTCTATTTATTTGAATACCCTGAGTGTCACTAACTATTTGACGCTGACTGTACAAACTCCTTGTCTTGTCTTGGCCACATTAAGAGGAGGTGAATCACACTCGACTCCAGCTCGATGACTTTTTTACATTAGGAATTTCTGAGTAACAGCTCGGAGTTAGTTGGTGGTATGATACCCTCGTGCTTCGGAAAAGCACGTTAAACCGTTGGTCCTACGCCTGTCGCCGGTCGTGTTGGATTGCCGTCTCATCGAACTATGAGAGTGAGAGGAGAGAGAGTGTACCGGTGTTTGCGCACACACTTGCGTACTGTAAAGGCTTGTGCAGACCAGCGCGACACGCGACGCGACACAAAGACACCACACGTCGCGCGACGAGCGGTGCCTTTGTGTCGCGTCGCGTGTCGCGCCTGTTTGAAAGAGCCTTAATACATAATCTCCCGCGCCGAAGGCTGGTCTCCGCTAAGATTGGTCGCTATAGACGAAATTTGGTCTGCAGGACTAGGTATTATAAGGTTGTTATAAAGTTTCAACCTTACGTACCTGAAAAAAAACCCGGAAGGTTTATGTGTATAATACATTAATATACAACGAGAGGAGCAACTTGAGGAGCTCGTGGCTAAGTAATAACAGCCGCACGGGTCGATACAAAAGGTTAAGTTACGCTTGCCGGGGTTGGTCCGTGGATGGGTGACCATTTTTACTTACTGAGACTCCTCCATGTCTCGGAAACCACGTTAAGCAGTTGGTCCCGGCTGTCATTTGTAGATCTTTGACAGTTGTTGCAGATCGTCAGAGGCCCGAAAGTCTGACAACCAGTCTTACCAAGGGGTATCGTATTACCTAGTTACTGGGTTGTAGAGGTCAGATAGGCAGTTGCTCCATGTAAAATACTGGTATTCAGGTGCATCCGGTTAGACCAAACATAGTTGGGAAAAGGCTGGGCAGGTAGATTGACGTTAAATACAACTTATCAACATAATTATAACAAAGTAATCTCGATGCCAAGTAAAAACCGTACTACGAAGCAGGGCCGAGTCACTAGTATTAAATTATTCTCTGTTCCAATTCATAATATCAAATAATAAACGACCAATTATCTACAATGGAACAGACCAGATATATTTCGTATTTAGAGTTTAATTGAAAATTACCTAGAAATCAATATTTTATCACAAATTATAAATTAGCATAGTGTCAGAGACATTTGCCGTAGAATAATTAATGTGTTATAAATATGGTTAAAATATTCTGTTATCTGAGTCCATTTACGTGAAACGTATTTATGTAATAATAGATGTCTAAGTTATCGTTAAAATATTATTGGAAAATTCCTTATTGAGGATGCGGATGCAGATGTCATCTGAAAAATAGCCCTTGTTTTTGACACATTTATTATTATTTATTTTTTTTGACTGGGAGATTATCAAATAACTTCTCCCGCTCTGGGCGGAGCGGGAAAGCGTGTCAGACTCTTGCTGGCTAAAACCCACCCGTGTTCCTTCAGTTACCATGTTGCCGGGGGCCACGATCTTTGTTTTTGACACCTGACACCACAATCATGCCACCACTGCCACGTGCGGCCCATCGTCTGTCATAGGACAGGGACACTGCGAATTCAGGCAATAGGAACGCGTCACTCACACTCTGGCCCGTACATTTGGCTTGGAGCGAGTTTAACAAAATTTACTATTTGAGCGAACAACGTGGGGTCACATCCCCATAGAAATTATGAGGATGCGGATGAAGATGCGGAGCTTTTACAATCAAAAGTTAAAGAAGCGGATGTTTTGCAAATATCAAAATTTATGCAGATGCTTCGCAGTTGTGGATGCGGATACGGATTTGCGTTACATCCCTGATGGTGACTACCCAGATGACGACTAATAGAGAAGTACCTATGGAAGAAAAAGACATGTTGCGCCGGCCTTAAATAAATTGGGATATAGGCAGGAGAATTAATGAAGAAGATGTTTACTATTCATCATAATTAGCTAGACTAAATTACATTCTGTTAGCCGTAGTATTTTCTGTACCTTACTTATGAAACACTAGCTGCGCCCCACGGTTATACCCGCGTAACTCTCGATTTCGTAAGAATATTGGGATGAAAAGTATCCTATGTGTTAATCCATATTATAAACTATCTCATCTGCCTAGCCTTTTCCCAACTATGTTGGGGTCGGCTTCCAGTCTAACCGGATGCAGCAGGATACCAGTATTTTACATGGAGCGACTGCCTATCTGACCTCCACAACCTAGTTACTAGGTAACACGATACCCCTTGGTTAGACTGGTTGTCAGACTTTTGGGCTTCTGACGACCCGTAACGACTGTCAAAGATCCACGAATGACAGCCAGGACCAACGGCTTAACGTGCTTTCCGAGGCACGGAGAAGTCTCGGTATGTAAAGATGGTCACCCATCCACGGACCAACCCCGGTAAGCATAGCTTAACCTGATGGATCGTACCGTGCGGCTGTTATTGCTTAGCCACGAGCTCCTTATATTATAAACTATCTGTGTGTTAAATTTCATTTAAATCCGTTCAGTAGTTTTTGTGTGAAAGAGTCACAAACATCCATCCATCTTCACAAACTTTCGCGAAGGATGTTTGTTTTCAACTGTCAAAAAATGTTGTTACTTGACAACACAACTTATCATTACATCTATATTCCTGAACGGGTAGAATATGTGTAGGGTATACAGTAATAAGTATACACAGATAAACCTTCCGGAATAAATATTTTAGACGTCTAGATGATGCTGAAAACTGCAGCAAAATCCGTTGAGCAGTTTAATAATAAAATAAAAAATAAAATATTTTTTATTGACACAAATTCAGCTTTTACAAACTTTGTTTGAAGCCCTGGCTCCTGAGCTAGGTAGCAACCTGTGTTACAGGAGCCAGTGTCTTCGCCCATTTATGGTTACTTTCATAACAATGTGCAATAAGCAAAATTAAAAGAGAAAAGGAAAAAAAAAAAGTAACAATAAAAACAATACAATAAAAGACAAAATTACAACAATTATAAGATGGACACATGCTCTTTGTGTGTGTGTGTGTGTGTGCGTGTGGGGGTGTCTGTACAAACAAGGGTGCGTGTATGTGTGTGTGCGTGTGTGTGTGCGTGTGTGGGGGTGTGTGCGTGTATGTATGGGTGAGTGTAGATCATTTTATGAGTACTGATTTTGTAATAGATTTTCCGTCTGGTGGTAATCAAGTGTTTGAAGCCATGTGGAGATTTTGTGAGCTCTGCTCGGATGAAATTAGAAATAAACATATCGTCCAGGTATACCAACGTTGTATCACATTCCCTAGGATATGCAAATATAGAAAACGAATTTTCCCAGAAATGAGATCTAGCTAGATCGATTTGTCGCCCCCGTTTACCCCTATATTGCAACTTTCATCGAAATCGTTAGAAAAATTTTCGATTTTTTTTATAAATCGTATCTCGTAGTTGACGACCGCGCTTTCCTGTGGGTGCCTTAAGCTATTACACTTAAAACCTCCAGCCAGGGGTTATTCAACTATGCTAATTAAAACTAGGTGAACGCTCACTAAGGGCACCCCCTGTGGGGTACAAACCTGGGCTTAAGGCGTCAACCGGAGGGAGGACATCAAGGATGGGACGGGCTGGAACAGTTTTCGAGAACGTGAGTATAAATATATATATATAAATATTGCTCGTTTAATAGTATAGTATTTAACGATTAGAAAATTCTGTGTGGTCGTGTTACGTAGATTAGTAAATAAATAGGTTGCACACCAATTGGCAAAGGTTTAGGGTGTGGTGTAAAAGGTCAAAATGTAGGTCAATCACATTTAAAGGCCGAATGCTCTGAATTATATGTTATTGAATGATAACCTGTTGGGCTTCGTAGCGAAGTGCCTTTCTGTTAGAATATTATACGGATATCGATCAGTGCTTTGAATACCGTTCAAATGTATTTAGTATAACTATTTTCTTAGTGTCCCTCGGCAAACTTCGTGTTTCGTCAGTCGTCGGATTTCTATCAGTTGCCCTTTGCACTTGGTGCAGACCGGACGCTCTCAATAAATAGACTTGGAAATATATAGAGTCGTTAATACTCTTTAACTTAATGTAATTTATTTAAAAAATGGGTGGAAAGCTGCTAAAGTCGCAGGCACAAAAATTGTTTTACAGCTCTAAACAGTTCACACGGAAATCAAAACAAAACAACAATAAAGTACTTAGTTCTGAATTCAAATTATTATACACGATAAATCTAATAATTGATGGACATGGACATGTATTCGTTTGTATTCGGAAACATCACCACTAAAGTCACTATAATGTCCTGTTAGGGTGTCCCTTCCCGGCGTTTCGTCACATTAGTTTATATTATATAATAGTGAAGAATAGTAGCATTGACGCTATTTTCAAAAGCTTATCTAAGGGTAAAGAACGTTACCATGAACTTCTCTCAGGCGTTACGTAAATACGAGTTATGTGGTTTTTATTTCCCTGTAAGAAGCATACAAACAAGTATACACCATGCATGCAGCAAGCATGCAAGCAAGCATGCAGCATGCAAGCGAGCATGCAACATGCAGCAGGCATGGTTAATGTCACGGCTCCGGCGCTGCGGGGCTCCAGCGATCCCACGCGAGTTTATCGTTGCAGATGGTTTAAAACGCTCACCACCGCCGCCTCAGCCGCGGCGGCGAGCGTTACAACCACCTGTTCCTCAACTCGCGAGCCGCCTCGCCCCTCCGCACCTACGCGATTCAAAATTACTCTCTAGGGGTGGGGTAGACAAGACTGCGTGGAGTCGGATTTACAGCGATTCGTTTCTGTCACTTAAATCTAATTTTTTGCAAATGTTTTAGGACTAACAAGTTTATTATAAATGAACATTCAGAAGAATACACATTATATAATACAATACTTAAGAGATATGACTTTATTTCATGCAAAATTAGGAGATTCAATTATTAGATATAGTACTCGATATTAAGACAGAAGTAAAGATAAGAGACATAATAAGACAACATTTTTTAACATTATGGTTACTGAAGTTTATAGCAAATGTGTTATGAATAATGATTTTCGGACAAACAATTTTGGGAGAAAAAAAGGGAGTACCGTATATTTATTAAAACAATAACTTCAGTTCTGCCATTACTATTTCGCTAAATATAAAATGAATATGTATTAAACGTCAATATCTCAATTCCGGTGTTTAATAAAGCTATCATGAAACTAATACCTATACACTAAGGAATTAAAAATATGTCACACATGTTTTAATTAACATTTTTTTATTAAAAATAAGTACAATCAGGATATAAATTAACTTGATTATTTGCAATAAAATGTGTATCATGCATTAAAGATTTCAACGACATAGTGATAGAAAAAAAATCCCATAAAATATTATAAGATTTAGTTCAGAAGACTGATAAACTAAGCTTCAAACTTCCTCTCTCCTACCTCCTTTGCAAAAAACCTCCATTGCCCGTTTTTTGTTTTTTTTTTTCTACATTGTTGGTAATCATTTAGTTCTAAAGAGGTTTTAATAGCCAAACTATGTTACAGGCACTTAATAAAGAGCCTGGGTATGAAAAAAAAAGTTAATTCCAAATTCGAAACTTTTGTTTAAAAATAATAATCCCTTTTTCAGTTTGTGACTTTTTACTTACTTTTCGCGGGTTTGCGGTTAAAGGGTTATCAGGCAACTAAAACTAACTTCTCGTTATTTTTAGTAGAATCATTTATATTTGTCGCATAATCCTGCCTTATTGTGACTTGAAACAGATATCTTTGTGTCGATTGTAATGGCAGAAAAAGTAATAAGAGCTAGTAAAATTATAGCGCTGCTGGAATTTCTTATTATTTGCTGTGAGATGTAACATTGGCTACACTCCTCGTAGCCAATGTTACGTCTCACAGCAGATAATAAGAAATTTGTAGTCGTTTATGCTAATGACATACTAAAAATATTAACGCACAATGAAGGGTTCCATAGTTGGGATGAATTTATCCCAAAAGCAAACATAACATTGCAGTTAAAAAACATGTTCTTCCCATACATCGATATACGCCACAGTCAATTCTCCAACTGCAAATGTAAATTTGTAATTGCATTTTATTTGTGTTACAAAACTACGAATTTTCAGACGTTTTCATTTACATGTGCTTTTACAGCATCTTGCTTCCTGGCAAATTTCATGATTCTAGTTTTGATTTATTTGTGAGTAGGTATCGAAATATGTCGCATAAATGGCCGTATTTTTTTGTTGCGTTGACTTAGCAGGTTGATTTTTTTAGAGCTCCAAGGGACTATAGACCTTCGTATTTGATATTACACCTCCACCAAAACGGGTCCTGACAGATTGACAGACGGACGGACAGACGGACAACAAAGTGATCCTATAAGGGTTCCGTTCGTCCATCGTGAGGAAACCGGTCTGAGAGATATTTCTCGACGGCATGTGAAGCCAAGTCAGAGGCCCGGGCGGCCGGCTTTAAAACTCTAACCAAACACACGAAAAAAAAATGGTTTCCGTTTTTCCTTTTGAGGTACGGAACCCTGTCTATGGTCATACCAGAGACGCTGCAGATGCGTTTGCTCAGTATCAAAGCTGATACTCTCATGTGCCTGCAATAGAGATGATGAATTGATGACTAAAAACATTATTTTTGTCCGTCAGGTAGAGATTGTTAAAAAAATATTGGACACATATTTTTCTTTTTTACGTATTCAAAAGATTACGGCGATACATTGAGTTAAAATTTGCCATGACGTCACGAGTATGATTTTATACTTACTTGAAACGTAGCGAGCCTCACTCCCAAACTTCAATGCGTTTTATCGAAGTCATTTTTTATTAATATGATAAAGCAAAAAATATGTGTCTAATATTTTTTTTATTATCTGACTGACGAACTAAATAGATTTTTTTTTACCCAGGCATCAATCCCTATTACATCGGTACTCTTTACCCGGAACACAGCATCGCGATTGGCGGCAGAAACAGGCATGGTGGTAGGTACGTCCCTAGCCGAGCTCCTTCTCAAAGAGCTGCTGCAGCTCTATTACTGCTAAGCTACGTGCCCTATGGAGGACCTTATAGCCGCTGCTCCCTGCTGACAATGCAATACTTGTAGCTAAGATCTGGGCTAACTCAAGAACTCGCTGCGAAGTGACAAAGGGGCGAAATGTTCATAGAGCCATACCATAGCCTGTTATAATCTTTCAACTCAAAACCAGGGGGTTACCGAGCGTTCTTATAGCAGATGACAAAAAGTGACCAAAAGTTTGATATTCTGAAAGTGGGCAACGTCGCAAATAGATGTCAAATATTTCGATGTTTTGATTAATTTGGCAATATTACTGTGTGGAAATAAAAAAATGTGGCTAATTAAGCGAACTAGAATAATAATAATGAATTGCAAATATAACACTGAATTTGATTTTGTAACCGTTTTAGGTGTAAAAAAGTCATTTGGAAAGTTTCCAAATACTTTTTTTACTTCTAAAAGTAAATTACGGTGTTACGATATTAATTATTGCATTTCATAATCAATATTTTAGTTCCCTAGCTAGCCACATTTCTTAATTTCATACAGTAATATTGGCAAATTAATTAAAACAGGTAAATATTTGACAGTTATTTATGACGTTGCCAACTTTTAGGATAAACCCTCTTGAACCATGTGTTCGGTGGAACATAAATAATACTGACAAATTGACCTATCCTGCGCTTATACTGTCCTGCAAACGGTTATGGTATGTACGAGCTCATTCTTCCCTAGTGCAAGTCGTTCTTGCGAGGCAGTAAACCCACCCATTGCATCAGTTAGTTCATACCTGAGCCAATCTATTCTGTAAAAATAAAAAAACAGTGGCACTCCGGGAGTGCCGACATAAGTGAACAACTTGAATAAGATCGCCCTGGTGGAAGAAAAATACTTGTATAGAACATTGGTCCGTAACTTTATCGAAATAAAGAGCACAATCGCGTTCACAAAAAAAAAAAAAAAACAGTGGCGCTCCGGGAGTGCCGACAGAAGTGAAAACTTGAAAAAAAATCGGCACCGCGGTAATCAACGTCTTTTTAATGGTGAAAAACTGGTGTCGTCACAGTGTCGCGAAATCAATGGTTTAGTCCCATCTCAAAAATGCCCAACGCGCTTGAAGATGTTTTCACTTCAAAAATACTTCTAAAACCTTTAAAGTAAAAATACTTGCATAGAACATTGATCCGTAACGTAATTTAAATAAAGAGCACAATCGCGTTTACAAAAATGAGGTGTCGGGAGTTCAATTGTTTTTTCCCATCTTAAAAATGCCCAATGCGCCTAAAGAAGTTTTCACTGCAAAAATATAATGAGCTTGAAGTGAGCTGTCATTCCACCTGATGCTTGGGATGGACTATATATTAACAGGTCACTTCAAGCTCACTTCACCTACGTTTTCACGGTAAGATATTTACAGAATAGTCTGGTTGTAATCCATCACAGAAATAAGCTAAGAAGCCTTTTAATCCATCACAGAAATAAGCTTATTACGAGACAAGGCTCCTACAGCTGCCGCGGTTAATAATATATTGGGACAAATTGCTTCAACTTTAAACTATTATTGGAGATTATGGGAGTTAATAACAGCGGTAGTGTACATTGCTGCTTGAAAGATTTTTTTTAAAACAAAGATATTTTTCCGTAGGATAAGGTTGGTAGCTTTTAGCGGCGGACATCTCCTGAAGGTACCTCTAGTACCTTCAGGAGATGTCCGCCGCTAAAAGCGGCATATGAATATTTACAATTTAGGTACATTAATATCATACATGATAAAAAAAACAACTTGAACTACTCTATTAATAAATTATACTCTAATAAACAAAACAAGACACAACACATTAGACTTGAAGATACTTGTACTCTATTATACAATTTATATCCTTACATCCTTTACCTTTTTTTATATTATAAAACAAAGTCTCCCGCCGCGTCTGTCTGTCTGTCTCAGCGTGA
Organism: Agrochola litura; assembly: GCA_949152395.1. Lineage (NCBI taxonomy): Eukaryota > Metazoa > Arthropoda > Insecta > Lepidoptera > Noctuidae > Agrochola > Agrochola litura. Next base: position 9,810,659 of record OX424511.1, read on the forward strand.
TAAACTCTAAAACCACCGAACGGATTTTCAAACGGTTTTCACCAATGGACGGAGTGATTCATGAGAAAGGTTTTGGTGTATAATTCATTGAGGTTTTGTGTAAACTGGCTGAAATATAAAGATTATTGTTGAAGACGTCGGAAAAAATCATGCCGACTGGAAGCTTTACTGGCGTGCGCCGTGTAAACCAGGAGATATAAATAAAAGCCCACGGTGCCATAAGTCTATCTTCTAAGGATGACCCACAATAACCATTTTCACCTTTCAGAATTTGATAAAAATTTCATTGTTATTTCCGAAGCTATTTGACCGACATTTTATTTATCTTTATCCATTACAATATTTTATTTAAATTGGGCATTTAGTTTAGATTTAAATATGCCTTGATCTCATAGCATTAAAATAAATACTTTAAAAGATATCACAGATTCAAAATTACGCGTAATAATTATGGTTGATGGCAACGCGGGCGCAGCGGTAGGAGTCAATGACCTTTTCCTCGGTTATTAGGTATGTAATCCCGGTAGTACGTTCCCGTGAGATATTTTTTAACATCCACGCGGGCGAAGCGGCGAGCAAAAGCTAGTATATTATAAGTTAAAGTCGCTTTTCGTGTGTCTGTGTGACCGCGTTGTTTTTTTAAACTACGCAATGGATTTTTATGCGGTTTTCATTACCATTTACAGAATTAACTTACATACTAGTACTACCGGAATGTATAAAACTTCCGGTAGTATGTTAGTTTAATAATGTATAACATTAGTATACCTATATGGATTAGTAATGGGCGAATAGAATCAATTCAATTTTTTTGTAAATTTTGACGTCTAAAAGTGCCATTAAAGGGATAATTACCTATCGAGTCTAGGAAGTAGGTACATACCTCCAGTTAGATACACTGCCCATTACTAACTACGCAGTGTACTGCCATTAACACCAAGGTACCGCCTTACCGACTCACAGTACAAGGCCCCACGCCCAACACCGCATGTTTGGCCCAATATCTGGCGGGTTCTCTTGACCGGCTGGGTTGCCAGCACGGGGGCTATTTGCTAATTTATTGTGGGGTAACACGCACTAACAAGTGTGTTTATATCTCGATCTGTCGGAATTTATGATATTTTGCGAATTGGAGGTTATTTTATCACCGTTTATTTGTGTTTGTGGGATTGTAGTTTTACTAATCATAGTTATTATAATTAGGATTGTTAAGAGTTCAGCTGTCACTACCGAGACGCAATAGAATTTTATTGCTATCGCCTTCTAAAGGCAAATTGACAGTTGAGCGGAGAATGTAGTTACAATTTATTCTGCGACTGATTAAGTACATTGTTTCAGTATCAGCCTGTGTGCGCTTTTATATTTTTTATAAATGTGACGATATTTTCGTGGACGTCCGTGCCATCACGATAACACGGGGAAGTAAAATCTATGGAAATAAATATATGAAGACGCTTTTAAATTTCCGTTCACGATAACGTTTTAATGTGCACGTATTTCCTTACATTTTATGGACGTGAACGTGAATGTCCACGATAATATCGTCACGACATAAATGATAAAAGCACACATTCACTACCATCTCCAGGGATGACAGAATAGCGGCAATGGTCTTGCCGTGCCATCAAACTCAATAGAAACTCTATGAATCAATCACCACACAGCTATAATTTGATGGCACGGTGGCCGATCGCTGGTATTGTCTCGCCCGTGGAAATGGCGCTTAACTTAACTGCCTTTTATAATAAACTAGCTTCTGTCTGCGACTTCGTTCGCGTGGAAGTCTATTTATTTATTTATTTAAGTTTTCATGCACAACATAACAGAATATATATCCAAGGCGTCGTACAGAACAATATAAAAACTAAAAATTACACACATACCTACGTAAGTAGGTTAAGAAAATTACAAAAAAAAATCACATAAAACAAGAAATAACAAAATTAACAAATAAAATAACACTCGTATAATAAACAAACTGCAATCAAGAGGAAGAAAAACTTTAAAAAAAATTATCTTTCATCCATCCTCTCACAAAAACTTAAACATTCACGACACACATCGATCCATCTCCCAGCAAACAAGTCACATTCCGGTGTTGATGTCAGAAGAGCATTGAGCATAGTAAGGGCCCGAACGAGGGGCGAGTTAGCTCGCGACACCGTGCGTGCTGATGGTACGGCTAGTAGCCGGTGACTTCGCGGCCTGAGTTGATGTTTGGGCAGAACAGGGACAAAAAGCCTTACCAACTGCTCCACTAGTTCCTGACAATCGGCCTCACCCCGCATAATACGGCAGGCAGTGATAAGCAGGAAAAAAAAGTCTATAAAATACAGCCAATGTTACTCACTGATAATGCAGCTTTATATTGGCAAAATATTTTTTTAAATCGGTTGAACATTTTTTGAGTTTATTAATTACAAATAAACATACAAAAATCTAATCTTTTCTCTTTATAATATTAGTTGAGACTAGCTGCGCCCCGCGGTTTCACCTTACCAACAAATTAAAATAAAACCTTTCCTCAAATACCTGAAAAGAAAACGTCTGCCTTTCTAAGAGCTGCATACAAAAATATACAATATTCATTTCACTATGAATAGAACGTTATATATAAATATTTATTTGTATAGGGCAGTGAAATTGTATCGGTCAAGAATGAAAGTGGAACTACCTTGCGTGTGTTACATAACCTTTATCTCGCGGCGGCCACCAGCCGAGAGCCGACTTACAGCAACGCTTTGTGTTTGATAGCGACCCGGTGTACAACGACCACGAAAATGTTTATGGGGCTTTAAATATTGGCTTTCTTCTATTACCTATGAGAATTAAAAGTTAAAACTTTTTTCATTGGTCGATAGGGCTCGTATTCGGGGTGCGGGGATTTCTGTAACGCATGCCATAGGGCTCGCATACAGGGAAACATTTTCATTAGTCGTGTAGCGTTGTGAGCGGTCTCAACTGTAAGTCGAGTGACGCAAAAATATCACAATTAGTAAGTTATTAACCACAACACTAAAAACGTGGCACAACACTCATTATCTAAGGAAACTGGCATTTCGACTTCCGCTTGCTAACTTGATGGAAGCTATCCTCTGACCCTCAGGATTCTGTGAGCCCCGACCTAGGGGCTCTCCTTACGGCTGAAGGCAAGACCCCTTGCCTAATACTGCACGCTAGCTATGCATGCTACAGAGGTCTTATGAAGGCCTGCCTACCGGCGGCCTACCGCCGCGAGCCTGTGCTGACAGGCTGCCTCCACGTGCTACCGACGCTCACTATCAGCGTCTTACGAGGGCCGTCCGGCCTACTGCTGAGCTTATGCTGAGCAGGCCCCCCACGTCTAACATGTGCTTCCAAGGACGGTACCCTTCCTAACTAAGTGTGCGAGTGCTCAGGGATCAGTGACCTTACCCGCGACCTAGCCGTGTTTCTTCTTCTACTTATCTAAATTAAATGAATTAATTTATCTAGCTGTTTTAATTACTTTTACTTCTACCTAAACCACTACCTATCAGTTAACGGCCTGCGCAGCCCTAGCCGTTACAGTCGATAGGGAACGATTGCAGTCTACGGTGAACCTGCATCGCACGTTTGGGAGTTGCTTTGCAGGCTTATTTTCAGACGCAGTCGGTGTACCGACCGCGTTATCAACATATAAATTTCATTAGTCATCAGCCCAGTTGCGGGATTCCCCGCATGCTGTATTTTGACCGAGTTATCGATTAATGAAAATGAGATATTATAAATTATAATTGTCTTCGGAGACGGAATAAGAAAAACGTGCAATTAGGTTTATCTAAGACTTCCAGACCTTGAAATATTTTATCAAGTCTGAAAGCATGCTGAATTTCTTCCGACCCTGTCTTGTTTTGTGTGGCAAAAGACGACATTTTGAATCAAAATTCAATGATGAATACTCGGATCGGAAGGGCTCGTGACTAAGTAATAACAGCCACACAGGTCGATCCAAGGTTAAGCTACGCTTGCCGCGGTCGGTTCATGGATGGGTAACCATCCATTACATATTGAGACCCATCCGTGCCTCGAAAAGCACGTTAAGCCGTTGGTCCTGGTTGTCATTTCTAGATCTTTGATAGTCGTTACGGGTAGTCATAAGCCCAAAATGTCTGACAACCATGACTTACCAAGGGGTATCGTGTTATAAATATAAGCAGTCATTTTCACCATTTCAGCCGAAAGACGTCCACTGCTGGACATGAGTTGCTCCATGTAAAATACTGGTATTCAACTGCATTCGGTTAGACTGGAAGCAGACCCCAACATAGTTGGGAAAAGGCTAGACAGATTGATTGATTCTATGATGAATGCTTATTCGAAATGTCGAATTAGCGAGGTTAAGCTTTTAAGGAGACAACTTCTTTCAATCAATCAATATTCTTTATTTGTAAACATGGGTTACAACAGTGTGCAAGATGTTACAATTATTATATTATAGGTTATCTATGTTTTGCCATTTGGCGTACAAATATTAATTTATGGGAGGCTTTTGCCAAGTAAATTAAATTATTATAATTCAGTAGTAGCAATAATCTCAATGTCAATTTATTTTTTAAATGTTGTTTAATAAAATGCAATAGGTAATGTCGGGTATACCTACTCGACATTACCTATTAATGACCAGTAATGAAAATATTTAACGAAATGCAATAAAATCAAAAACAAATAATTATAATAAGAAAAAAAAAAAACAAATTGACAGAATCCACATAATTATTATTATTAAAGTCATACATTTAACTTTTTCCGGGATATTAATAATTTGCCAAGATCTTCGATCAACAATACCAACTGGTATATATATTGGTATTGTTGATCGAAGGCCAAGATGGAAGAAACAATTTTGTATCCGAGGACTGTACATACCTACTATAACCAATTATAAGCTGTGGCTGAAGGCAATAAATTCGGCAGTCTATAGAAATAGGAATAACCTATTATACATTTTTCTTCATCATATGTTTAACACTCGATAAATCACTAAAAATTTTAATGAACGTTTCTGCTTAATTAACGAACAATACGTAACTTTAATAACGGAGATTGCAGCCTGGTGCTTGAGTAAATTGAATTAGTCAATACTCTAACAAGGTGTGAATATGTACATATTTAATATTTAGACTGTCAATTAAGCTACCGCCGGGTGCATATTTAAACAACAACATTATTCAAAAGCTGTCAATTTGGCCCTGTGGAATATTAGTGCATTGTGGAGCACTTTCGCCCACGGTGGTACGCACGCAGTGAGCGCGGTGGGCGCGGCTCGGATCGAAGAATTGAACACTTACACTTATTTATACAAATGTCCATTTACTATGTGGTAACGTTACAGCAAGTTGGTGCAATGCGACTCTTTTATCTGATTCATTAACAATTTCTTATAATAGTACCTATTAATTGTTGACTACTTGATTGGGTATGTTAAGTTGGCAATAAACATTAAGCGAATTAAGTGTCGCTGAACTTGTCGGCAACATATTTTAATGAATAGCGGGGTTGTGATGGTCAAAAGTTAGCCGCAGTAGCTACATGTAGGCTGCTGTCTGGACAAACGTTGTGGAGAACGACACAAACTGTGGTTGCAGCAGCTAGAAAAGCACCAAGTAACTTCAGCCGAAAGACTCTCCACTGCTGGACATAGGCCTCTCCCAAGCACCTCCACTTCGACCGATTCTGTGCTTTCCGCATACAGCGGATTCCTGCGGCCTTCACAGGGTCATCTTGTGGGAGGCCTTCCAACGCTACGTCTTCCGGTACGCGGTCGCCACTCCAGAACCTTTCAGCCCCATCGGCCATCCGTTTTGCGAGCAATGTGCCCTGCCCATTGCCATTTAAGTTTGGCAATTCTTCGGGCTATGTCGGTTACCTTGGTTCTCCTGCGGATCTCTTCATTTCTAATTCGATCACGTAGGGAAACTCCAAGCATAGCCCTGTCCATTGCCCTTTGGGTGACTTTTAGCCTTCTGATAAGGCCCATTGTGAGCGACCACGTTTCAGTACCATAGGTCATCACTGGCAACACGCACTGGTCAAAGACTTTCATCTTGAGACACTGTGGTATGTGGGACGAAAAGATATCGTGTAGCTTCCCAAACGCTGCCCAGCCGAGTCGCATTCGACGATTGACCTCTTTCTCGAAGTTGGACCTACCTAGCTGGACAGTTTGTCTTAGGTAAACATACTCGTCCACAACTTCGAGCGAACTTCATTACTGAAACAAAATCCTTTACTTTACTTTTAAAATAGTAAAAACACATACAGGGTGGCAAGGACATCGACGCGAAACCTATTACCATGGATTCAGGACATAATTCTGAACCCCGCTGCGTTGAAATTTTCCGTGTGAACTATATAGAGTTGTAAAACTATTTTCCTATCTGTCGTGCTTGCGACTGTAGCAGCTTTCCTCCCATTTTTTAAATAAATTACATTAAATCAAAAGAGTATTAACAACTCTATATATTTCCAAGTTGCTTGAGAGCGTCTGGTCTGCACCAAGTGCAAAAGGCAACTGATAGAAATCCGACAACTGACGAAACACGAAGTTTGCCGAAGAACATTAAGAAAATAGAAATATAGTACCTTGTTTTGTTGAGCCAGTACGCTACAATATTCTTCATATTCAACACTTTGTTAATGTGCATGTGTGCAATCAATAAAGATTTGTAGATGCAATTAGTGCGATACGATATAGATAAGGTGGCTATCGTAATCGGAACTTAGAAAAGCAATATTGAAGAAGAAACTACTGATTAATTAAATATGTTTAATGATTTAATCTATTTAACGCAATTTCGAGCACGCACGGTGGAGCGCGGCGCACGCGACGCATGCTAACTTAACAACTTATTTTGTTAGCTATCGGAAAACGAAGGCGTGTGATTTGATGTATGATGTCGCATAGGAGAAGCATAGGGGTCAATATCAACAAAGTTCATTTTTTTTCAATTTTGGTGGCGAAATTTTTTCTTCTGTTTTTGTGAAAAATGAGGACCTGGTATATGAATAGAAAGTCCAAGCTAGAAGGATCTTCAAAAGGTCTGAGAATATCTCGATAACTTTTTGAGATAATTTAGTTCAAAGTCTAGTGTGGCCACCAAAATTGAAAATCGCCCACCAAAATCGAAAGTGCCCACCAAAATTGAAAATCAGTGGCACCAAAATTGGATTTCTCTGTCACAAACCTCAAGCTCACTACTAAAGCTCAATGCAACTAATCTCACAAATTCTCGAGAATTATCAATAACTTTCATCGGTTAATAAAACTCTCTATTGTTAAAAAAATATTTATTATTATTTATCTGATATCAGATAAAACAAAAACAAACATTAATCTTTTTATTGTAAATACGCTTATATAATAAGCTTTGCCAACAACTACCTACAAAGGTTTCCGAAATAAAACTAACTACTATACTAATTGTACTTTTACTCTTTGTGTTTCGCTTCGGTATGGCCACTATCTCATTTGATTCTTTAGTCTTTAGTATTTTATTAACATTTCCTAATCTTTGTACTTGTTTCCTGTAGGTAGTGTTATCTCTTCTAAGTTCTGCAATTCTTCACTGCAATAAATATATTTCTTTGGCTTTACTTTTTTGATATCGTCGAAATTTATTCTTAAACTCACGTTTAAAGTCCACTGAAGTAATTGATGTATCTGATGTTGGACTATTAGGGCATACCATAGGAACAGTAGAAATATCAATGCTGCTGAGGCATGGAGATGTAGGGAGCGACAGCGTCATAAGTTCAACGGGGCTACTTGTGCGAAGATTTCGTGACTTATTTGGTTGTGGATTAGCACGACTTGTGGTCGGTTGTAAGCTGTTGGAGTATTGATGATGTGGAGTCGTTTGATTGTAACTTCTGGTGCGAGTGTCTGGACTACTGCAATCAAGACAGGTTCGAGGACGTAAATTTCTAGTAACCAAGTATATTGATGCATGCTCTCATTATCAAATCGTGAAGATCTCGTCATGCTGCTTGCAAGAGGGTCGTGCGCATCAACAACTCTACAATTAGCTAAGATGTCTTGTTGAGAATTGTTGTCACAGAGTATATTTTGGGGTGACGCATTTGATTCTGCTTCTCTTGCGAGCCTTTTTGTTGCTTTTTTTCTTTGATAATATTCTTGTTGATATATTTTATTTCTTCTTTGTAAAGCTCGACGCTCGTTTTGTGACTTTTGTTGCTGTGAAGCAAGTTTACCTTCTCGCTTTTTTGGTGATATCTCTCTCTTTCTCTTTTTAAGCAGCCTTTCTTAGCTGGTTTGTTTTGGCATTCTAAAAAGCAACACAATAAAAATATATGAATAAGAAACTTGATCATTAGTATGCCACCCTTATAATAATAGGTCTTACTTACTGCCAAGTACAAAAAATGTATTTGTTTGCTTATCAAACTGTCCTGCAATGTAAAAACTGGCTATTTATGTACAAACAATACATATACAGTACATAATTAAAATGTGGTGGCTCGTTTTCAATTTTGGTGGCGTCAAAACGCCACCAAAGCCACCAAAATTGAGCCACCAAAATTGGAACCAGACATAATAAAAATCTTTAAAAATAGGGGTTTTAAGTTACAATTAAATTAATATCACTGATTTATGCGTAACCCAAATCACTACCTGTAACGTGTAGCTTACTATTAAAACACTTTAAAATCAACAGCAAATCGATCCACCAAAAATTGAAAAATTCTTGTCCCCCGTGCCACCCAAGATGATACTTACGTTTTTGGCGGGAAATCACAGCACTAATCACACACCTGTAATGCGCAAGTGCCGGCGCATGACTGAGAGAAGCGAAATAATAAAACGCGATTGATCGCACACGCACGAAACTTCATGTTATAGTAAGTTGAACAAGTGCCACCAAAATTTTGATTTTTGCTTGGACAAACTTTGATCGAGTATCCTGTGCTTTTAAATTAGATTTTCTAATATGGTTAAATTGTTTTTACATAATGTGTCTTATGCATATACTAACTAAATTGTTTATTTTTTATTTTACCTTAAATTGTTATTTTGGTGAATGCAATTATATCAAAAAATGGAGCTGGGACAAGCCACCCAACTTGAATTTTAAGGCGATTTTTTTTTAACCTGATTACCTAATTAAAACTATATAAAAAAAAATGTGGCCCTAACTGAAACAAGTTACGTAGTTCACTATAAAAAAAAATAAGAAACGTCCTATCATTTAACACCTCGATTCTCAACGTGGACACGTAAAATTTGCCACGGGGATATTCACCCATAGACTAAAGCAAAAATGATAGGAACTTGATAATTTGTTGTTATTACCAAAATTGGAGCCATCAAATTAATTCAAATCAAATATTTTATTGGAACAACTACAGGTTTACAATTTTTTGTGTTTGTTAACAGCTACATTCGTTTTTTTTTTAAAAACTGTTTTGCTGCCGTTAGCGCCCACCTCCGAGAGGGGAGAACATCGGCGTTCCAACATTAATAACATTTATAATACAAAAACAATAAAATAAAAAATAAATTTTTGATATAAAAGAACCTAAAGTAAGTAGGTATATCAACTATTTAACTAATTAAATTGCACCATGATTTAGGGCTACAGTAGAGCTACAGCATGCCTGCAACAGCATGCCTGTAGCATTTGCTGAGAAATGAAGTTGTTGATAAATGCAAGCTCTATCGTTTCTAGAAATTCTTTGTCGCTGCATCCATGTCCAGATTTTCTTTTGTATAATTGACGTAGACTTCCGAAGAGCTGACGAGCGGTGGATTCCTAAACAGCGGCGAATGGTAACTATCCTCAGCGAACACTTTTTTTTTTGGGTGGGAAATTATCAAATAACTTCTCCCGCTCTGGGCGGAGCGGGAGGGAGTGTCAGACTCTTACTGTTAAAACCCACCCGTGTTCCTTTAGTTGTCTGTCTGTTGCCAAGGGCCACGGTATCCCTTTCGGACTTTCCCGCAATCCCGGCAGGCACCGGCCCTAGCGGACCCCGTCAGTTCTGCTATGGGAATCCTTTAAAATATCATCAATAGAATATTATCTAGATAGATAAGTGAGTGATGATGATGGCGGTGATGGTGGTGATGGTGTGGTGTGTGTGTGTGAGTGTGTGATTTTAGAACCAATATGGCATACGTTTGAAATGTTTCTTCAGAGCAGGCGTGAAGTAACCAGACGCTTTCCCTGACGTTCGAACATTTTCGTGGTCGGTCGCGTGATGTAGCATTCAGTTACTTTCTCTGCCTGAATTTGGGCTGTTCGACTGAAACACAAACATTAACACAATCATGAGATATTAAAAGAAGATAAAAACCGGTCAAGTGCGTGTCAGACCACGCACAATGAAGGGTTCCGTAGTTGGGATGAACTTATCCCAAAAACAAACTTAACTTTGGAGTTGAAAAACATGTTCTCCCATACGGAAAATATCGGAAAACATGTTTTTGGAACTGCAAATATAAGTTGGTCGATTAGTACTCGTTAACTTGTAGAGCCTACTTAGCTGTGATAGTTTTCCTTTTAATTTCGTTATATAAACTACTGCTGTGATTTTTTTCACACATCCAAAACCAACCGTTTAGCTGGCAGGGACACACACACTTGATTCTAACAAAAAATAGCACTTTAAAGCTTAATATTTCGCAAACGAAACCCTGAATCCAAAAATGCTATTCACATATTCGCAATGTTTTTAAAGGACCTTTCCAATGATACCCCATACGATGGGATGGAAAAAAAACACTATGTGTAGGGCAGGTACCCAAAAATTTTATTTTCCTAATTTTGTTTTACTACTTTGTCGGCGTAATTAATATGTATACCCATGCCAAATTACAGCTTTCTAGTACAAAGAGTCTTGGAGCTAGACCGCGGACAGACAGACAGACAGACAGACGGACATGACAAAACTATAAGGGTTCCTTGTTTACTACGGAACCCTAAAAATAAGGTTTTCTGGTTTTAAAGGTTTACATATAAAATTGAATAACATGAAAAATATAAGAGACCCCCTTTTTAAAGTTATTTTTCGAAAAAAAATCATGAATATTCAGAAAAATGCAAGCAGGCACATGCCGATGGGCGACATTGTATAAAGCAAAGATAGCGATGTCTTTGTTACTTAATTTAATATTAGAAAAATAGTAATAGTAATAATCCACAATCTTACAAAACATGAATACGAAAGTAAAGTAAACTAAAATAGTATAAAGTAACTTAATAAATTTAATAAATATAAGACACTGATATTAAGATGGTCTTCACCATCATCATCATCATTTCAGCCGAAAGACGTCCACTGCTGGACATAGGCCTCCCCCAAGTACCGCCACTTCGACCGGTTCGGTTGCGATTGTCTTGCGTTACCACAAAGACCTCCCCTAGAGCTTGTCACTCTTTCCAATTATGGGTCATCCTCCTCAAGTAACACCAGTTACAGTACTTACTTTACTTTTATTGGTTGAATACGAGGCTTTTGGCTACTTTTGTATATGTGTATTTAAGTTTTTTTGAAGTGAAAACTTCTTTAGGCGCGTTGGGCATTTTTAAGATGGGAACAAACAATTGAACTCGTGACACTGTTACCGACACCTCATTTTTTGTAAACGCGATTGTGCTCTTTATTTATATTACGTTACGGATCAATGTTCTATGCAAGTATTTTTACTCGCCAACAGACGATCTGTGAAGTAAAAGACATCAACGCGTTGATTACTGCGGTGCCGATGTAGGTGATGGTATGATACCTACATAGGAACATGGTAAATTTTTTTGTGCTCTTTATTTATATTACGTTACGGATCAATGTTCTATGCAAGCATTTTTACTGTAAAGGTTTAGGAAGTTTATTTTTCAAGTTTTCACTTCTGTCGGTACTCCCGGAGCGCCACTGTTTTTTTTTTATGTGCGTTTTGTTTGGGCAGAATAAACAGTTTTTCTTTCTTTTCTTTACTTTTAACTTACTTAAAAGGGTAATTGGAGTCTTTACTACCGCGTCGTTAATTTTTACTACTTCGCGAACAGTTAATTTAACCAACAATGGCTGGCAATAGAAACCGAATAACTTTAGTATTAAGGAAACACTGGGTTTCATTCTCATATCACACCTCTATCTATAAACCAATCTTTCAGTCTGAGACAGCTTTTGAATATTCAACAGTTAGTTATTGACTAATCGGGTTAGCATTATTTTGTCACAGTTCTACAAACATTTCTATTCAGATTAACCTTTATTATACTTGTGGTTTAACGGAGGCGGCCATTGGAACTTGAGCAAAGTATGCGGAAGCAGTTAGTTCAAGAAATACGTAACAAAATTAGTTACAATTGATTATATACGTTACGTTAATTTATCTTCTTAATGACGTCTTTTATACAGACGTAATTTATTTGTGTGGTAAGGGTGATTTGAAGGGCAAAAAGGTAAAAAAAAACAGTGGCACTTCGGGAGTGTCAACAGAAGTGAAAACTTGAACAAGATTGCCTTGGTGGAAGAAAAATACTTGTATAGAACATTGGTTCGTAACCTTATTTAAATAAAGAGCACAATCGCGTTTACAAAAATGAGGTGTCGGTAACGGTGTCGCGAGTTCAATCGTTTTTTCCCATCTCAAAAATGCCCAACGCACCTAATGAAGTTTTTACTTCAAAAATTGGCGGATTCGTCGCCAACATTTGCAAGGAGGTTGGTGATGTTCGACAGCGGTGGACGCCATATAACGTCCGAAGTGACAGCTGTCATGAAACTTTCTTAAATAACGTTTTAGTGACGTCATTCGACGGTGAATTATGGACGCTATGTGGCGGCTACCATAGTCTTAGGAAACCCTACCTTAAAGCGAGCTGTCCACCGCCAGCTAAACTAATTTAGTTTAGCTCGCCAGTTTTTCATACATGTGGGTGGACGCACGTCTACCTGCCTAGCCTTTTCCCAACTATATTGGGGTCGGCTTCCAGTCTAACCGGATGCAGCTGAATACCAGTATTTTACATAGAGCGACTGCCTATCTGACCTTCACAACCCAGTAACTGGGTAATACGATACCTCTTGGTAAGACTGGGTGTCAGACTTTCGGGCTTCTGACGACCCATTACGACTATCAAAGATCCACGAATGACAACCGGGCCCAACGGCTTAACGTGCTTTCCGAGGCACGGAGGAGTCTCAGTATGTAAAGATGGTCACCCATCCACAGACCAACCCCGACAAGCGTAGCTTAACCTGATGGATCGACCCGTGTGGCTGTTAATACTTAACCACGAGCTCCACGAGCTGGGTGGATGCTCGTATGTATGAAAAACTGGCTAGCTAAACTACACTAACTTAGTTTACCAGCACGCGTAGCATGACCACCATGGAAACCGGTTTTGTCGACAGAAGAATAGACAAAATGACAGATTGTGATTGTTTATCTGTCATTTTGTCTATTCTTCCGTTGACAAAACCCGTTTCTATTGTGGTCATGCTACGTATCCTGGCGGTGGACAGCTCGCTTAACTCCTTGCGAAAAAGAAATTTCGGTCTGCATGCATTAATTTATTAGAAAACTCTCGGATGCTTCTCGCATGACATTTGATAATTACTTTTACTTTTTATTGCACTTGGAGATGCGTGTATAGAGCACATGAGTGTGATATGGTAACTAGAGAAAAACGAAATGCTTTAATCAGCTGGTTTTATATATTTTTTAAATATCCAAGCTCGAACGTGCTAAACATGTTTCGAAGATTATAGGAGAGGTCTAACTTCCTTTTAGGAAATCTAATAACTTATAAGTTTATATAAAAAGGTTGCACGCAAATAAAATAAAAAATGCTAGCTGATTTTCACGAAAAACTTTTTTGAAATGCCGTTTTTCCAGAAGAATAAATTAAAAAGAAAATATTTAATGGCATCTCTGCTTATTTTGACAGCAAATGGCCAGTGCAAATTGAAATTCATTAAAAAGTTACGATTGAAAAGTTTGCATTACAAGAAAACGTTTATAATTTTGACGATATTACACGAACTTGTCTCCATTCAAGCAAAGAAAAATAGCGCGAGATCAACTTACTCTACTAACAAAGTGGCCAAAGCTAAACTTGAATTAACCTAACCCGTTTGGTCGAGCTAACCTAGCTTAATTATTGCAACCAATTATGAGAAAAGGCCACAAAGTTAAAATGAAGCTTAATATTATTAAAAAAGTGCATTACGCAAAAAAAAATAGAGGTTCATTAATTTAAAAAGTGTCCATCTTTACATGGTCTATCAGTTAAATGTTTCCCCACAAAAATTCATGATGGCGGATCTAAAACGACCCCATTCTAAAACTCAGACTGTAAAAGCTTAACTTGAAATATCTAATATTAAAACATTTACGACATGTGGACAAGTTGTCCATCACCTTGGGTTTAGTGTCGACCACGCCTTACCACCATCAATTACCAGTAACAATAATTACTAGTATCAACCTCGCATGTCGTAAAAATAACTTCGTAGATACAAGTATGATTAAAAGTGTGAAAAATTATACGTTTTAGAGTCATTAAGAGTTAAAAGTGATTCGAATTACATGTAGTTAGATATTGAACTTGATAATTGTTGGTTTGTTACATATTTGCTGCACCCAGATTCTATGCGGATCTGTTTCTTCATTATGTGGTAATGTTAGATACAAATAATTAATGCAGTTTGTTTTTTTATGATAGTTAATAAATCATAAATGAATAAATATGTAGGTCATTTTATTGTAGTTTAATTTATAAGCCATTTGGTTTAATTGCATTCAAAATTAAAATGTCATGAATACTTTCCTTTCTAAATCGTTTTATTACATAGATTTATGGTAACGATTTTCTTAATTTTTACGAAAATGCGTAGGTACTCAGTGTCTGCACTAAGTAAATAAAATAAAAAAATAGAAACGACCAAAAAGTCTGTTTTTTGGTCGTTCCTATTTTTTAATTTACATTAGAACTGGTCATTTGCTGTTAAAATAATAGTAGATGCCATTAGTATTTAATTTTTATTTAATTTAAATTAAACGGCTCTTATTAAAAAAAAATCCTATAAATCAGCCTGTATTTTTTATTTTATAGTAGTTGCAACCTTTTTGATTTTTCTTACCCGTTTCTGACAGATTTTGCATATTTAAGTACCCTTCCAACTAACTACGTAGTAAACTTTTTTCATGTGATAGATGTAAATATTTTGATGTGAAAATCCTTACTCCAAGATAAAGTTTAGCAATAATATAATGATAAATTGAAAAGGCAAGTTTAAAAAGCTTTAGCTATAAAGATCCCATATAAATATTATTAAAAATAAAATTATTAGGTACAATAATTTTCGGTCGTATCTCAGAGTATAAAGTGTGAACTAATGACAGTATAACGATACTTCTGGTACTCAAATGGGCTATTCAAGATATGTTAATATTAATATGGGCTATAATCTATATGGGTGTATAAGTGTGTGGTATATAGTTGGTATTATCACCTGGGAACAGCTTTTAACGAGTGTTCCGCGTTACTCTGATAAAAATAACAATCGTAATGTGTGTATTGTACGTACACACCTTTATACAGGGCTGGCACTAAATATTTTATAAGCTTTATAAAGTACGAATTTTCTTTTTTTTTTCTTTTAGGGTTTTTTTTTTGCAAGTAATGCGTTGTCCAGATACAGGCGATGGCGGTGGCAGAAAGTTACACACGTGGTGGCACAGTAGTGCACCACGTGTTTGAATAGCTCCTTAGCAGATAGTAGATATTAGTAGACAATGGTGCCGATTCCCTTGTTCACAAACTAAACAAAATTTAAGTGCAGTGCATCTTTTTCTTTCTATTTCATTAAGAAAAGGACAGAAGATAAATTTTAGTTTAGTCCTGTCAAATTAATCAGCGCCTGTCACTACTCCATACAAGTTTAGACGTGATTAAAAACTTGCCTACTAAAATTACGTCAATTTACGTCAAGCGCTGATTAATTTGACAGGACTAAACTAAAATGTATCGTCTGTCCTTTTCTTAATGAAATAGAAAGAAAAAGATGCACTGAACTTAAATTTAGTTTAGTTTGTGAACAAGGGAATCGGCACCATTGTAAGCCTACGTTCGCACGGACGTATTAAAATCGCGGCAATTTTTTTTTTGTGCACTTGGTTTTCAATGCTCTGCTTTATGCCGCGAGTTGAAAATCCAACAGTGTGTTTTTTTCAACGCGCTGGGACGAGAGTGCCTCCCAGCGCGTTGGATTCTCAACGCTCGGCTTAACACCGAGAGTTGAAAATCAAGTGCACGAAAAAAAATCGCAGTGATTTTATTACGTCCGTGCTTCGTGGGCTTACTGCAGGCCGTTAAATTAATCAGCGTCTATTTTCAGCAGATAAAGGATTATTAACTGAACGCACTTAATATGTTGGTTCTCAAAATCACAGCCTCTACATTTTTATGGTAAAAAAATACCAGCCTATTGTGTACTTATTATGTCCCACTGCAGGGCAAATGCCTCTTCTCATACCGAGAAGACACGAGCATTGATCACCTCGGCCACGCTTGCTCAAGACACAATTTCAGACTTATATTAACTATAACACCAGTACCCTAATTGCGTAACTTATTTTCGTAAACGATTATGACAAATTTGTTTAATTTTGACAGTTCAACAAAATTCATTGCGTTATTTACATTGTTGAGCAGATTTTTTTTCCAACTTATGAAGCAATGGATTAGCAATCTGTTTTAAATCGAAACAAATTGTGATTGATCGTGTATTACGCAATTAGGGTACAGGTTTTGTCACGATGTTTCTTTCACCGATATCAGGAATGTCAGATAAACTCAGAACCACTGGGACATCATGATATTTACCTTTGTTATGTGAAACATCTATAATGGCGTATCAGACCGAATGTTGGCGTGGTGACGCGTCGCCACGCCAACAGTCGCCATATTTATTTCCTGTCGTAAATTATTCTTTTATTCATATTACCTGTACATAATAATTTTGATGTTTCCCTTCTGCCAGGCGTCCCGCGACGGCTCATTTTTTTTTTTTTTTTTGCGTCTTGATGTCAAGTTCAAAAAGGTAGCAACCCTAAAAGGAAGCGGTTCATTATTCGCACAGTTGTAATGCGCATCCGGGAATCGATCCGGCGACCTCGACGGTCATGACGAGTTTGTTTCATGCGCTACTGAGCTCAGGTATGTTGAGATGGACGTGTTAATCTTTTTTGCAGAAGTAGAATAATTATCTAATTACCATTCAAGGTTTTTTATTATCAATGTAGGTCAGGTGGATTATTAATATTGAAATTCTCTGTTTATTGAAGGTCGGGTATATCAATATGGATATTAAATTCACTTTTTACTTGAATACGGCGGAGTCTTTATGTTCTCTGTTATGGGATTGGTTTCTGCACTTAGCACTTCAAGTGGGCCATTGTACCTACTTACGTAACCCATAGTGGCCGTCGTTGGTCATTGCAACGAGCCCACCTCCCTCCAGAAGCAGATAAGGTCTCCTAATCTATTCAAAACATCTGCAAAAGATCTGGGTGACCAGAGACTTTCCGTTCTAACGTGGGTGCCACCTTTGCATTCAAAGAGCACATACGCGGACGGTTTCCTCAGACTCCATGCATGCTCTGCACGGAAGGCTGTCCGTTATGCCTATTGTGTGGAACTACGGCGGAGCCAACAACGAGGGTAATCAATTTTTTTTTTTATTCTGTTTTAATTTGGGACTTTTATAATCGCAATGCGTATGACAGTCCCATCATACCCTAAATAAATAGTAACAAATCACACTGCTATGGATTACATTTGGGCCATAAACCTGAACAGACTCTTCACATCATCACCATTTGGTTGAGATAGAATTTCATGAAATGTGCCTAAACCAAGTCGGTTCAACCTCAAGGCCCCAAACACATCATTTCTATCAGACTCATATCGAACACAGTCCATCAATAAGTGATTTAAGTCTTCCACAACTCCACACAATTAGGCGAGTTAATTTTTTTCATCATGAATGCAAACTTATTACATGGAATGTGTCCAGATCTGAGCCTATGAGCTGTGAGGGTAATCTGTTTGATATTCTCTACTTACATTATTAATGTTTTATATTAGCAGAAAATTGTTTTGTGCCTCATTTTGATTTGATTGATATGTATCTATATCAATCAAATCAAAATGAGGCACAAAACAATTTTCTGCTTCATTAAATCAAAGTTTTTATTAATTATAACTTTAATAGCGATAATAATGAGGTGTTTTGCTGAAGCCGACTACGAAATTTTTTTAACAACTTAATCTGTTAATATTTTAGATAATTTTTATATTACATAGTGTAATTAATTTGTAAAGTTATGTCTAACGCGAATAATAAACTGAGAATCATGTTAAAACTATCAAGCGATTTTTTCTGAAACCTTCACCATTTTAAACATAATTTAATTATTTATCTTTTAATATACGTGTTTTATAAAAAATACTTTTTGTTTTATGTATAATAAATTAATAATGCGTCTAATTTGGGACAGCACTCCTTGATGTCCTATTACTGGCTGGACGTACGACGCGTTGCGTGAGCTAAGTACAGAACACGCAAGCTATTACCACTCAAGGCCACTGGCATTTAGTTGCGTCTTAAGCTTGAGATTTATACACAATAGACAAGCTGTTATATTTGGTGTACTTATTATTACTACACTGATAACACCTATGTTATCTTTATCAAGTAAATCTACACTTGTTAGTACACATGCATTAATTAGTTGTTGAAACATTTCGTCTACAATAGATAGCCATCTGGAGGTCGATTTTAATTGAGGAGCACTACTAACTAACGAAAATTTAAAAAAACTGAAATCTAAATTATTGCCAAAAATATTTATGTTTAACGATAAAAATAGAATACAAACGCACAATAAGTTTTTTTAGAAAAAGCTCTAACTTTTGGTTTAAAATTTCACAAGCCTTTTCAGGCAGATTTTCCTAAACTTTTCAAGCGTCGCAAAAAACATCGGGAAGTTGTATTTGTTGACATAATTTGTAGGTAGATCATCAATGAGGTAAATATTGTTTGTTATTATAAATTAAATACTTCGCCTGTTGTTCTAAATTAATTTTCCGAACAGAAATATAATTCAAGCAATTTTTAAATAAAAAACACGTCGACATTTACCGTAATTGATAGTACCAGAATGTTAGATCAAGTTTAATTGTGCGCCTGCGGCCAAATCGGTATTAATGAGACTCTTAAAAGTTTAAATTATGTTATGGCTGTTTTATGCGGTAGCTACGAGTACGTACATACTAATCACAAGGAGTATTTATTCCCTCGTTAATAGCAGCCGACTTGTTAATTTCAAACATCTATTATGTAAGTAATTGTAATGATTTTAATGTTGTTTTGATAAGATAGCTCTGATTTTATTGCGATGATAAATATTGTAGTTAATCTATTAAAACTGTGTGTCTACAAGAGTAAACTGGATTTGCGTCTAAATTTGTATCTAACATGTGTCAGTCTGTAACTGAGTGAAGTGGCGTCCAAAGATTGGAAGTATAACATCGCGGGTCGAACCACGATGAGACAGGCAAAGAAGCGTGTAGACCGATACAACCAAGGAGAGGCCTATGAAAGAAGCCCTTTTAGGCAATTTTTGAAGTGAAAAGTTCTTTAGGCGCGTTGGGCATTTTTGAGATGGGACTAACCATTGATTTCGCAACCTGTTACCGACACCGTGGAGTAAAAAACATCGACGCGTTGATTGCCGCGGTACCGATTTTTTTTTTCAAGTTTTCACTTCTTTTGGCACTCCCCGAGTGCCACTGTTTTTTTTTTTAATATTTTCAGAATAAGTAATGAGCAAGAATTGAAACGCTGTGGGTGTCTGAGGCATCTGGTTGAAATTATTCTTCGAATCAAAAACCACTGGCGATGGTATAAAGTGGGCTGCAACACTGACGAGGGATCGGGATTGTCTACATGGATGCTTGTATAAAGATTGTCGGCCACAAAAATGCGACATAGAAGCATGAAAGAGAAGTATAATTGGAAAAAACACGACCAAGTGCGTGTCGGATCACGCAGAATGAAGGGTTCCGAAGCTGGGATGAATTTATCTCAAAAACAAACTTAACTTTGTAGTTGAAAAACATGTTCTATACATCGATATACGTCCCAGTTAATTCTCCAACTGCAAACGTATGTATGTAATCGCAAAAAAAAATGAAATGATTTTCCGATTTTTCCTTAACTTGAGCTGTGAGACCTTGTGTAGGGTGCTTCCCTAACACAAGTAATGTCAATGCAAATGTAAAATGTCAAATTTAAACTTAAATGCAGAAAATGTCAGTGAATGCTCAACGGGATGAATCTAAATAAAAATGCAAGTTGTCCGACTCAAACCACGTCTAATTGAACACTAAAAATGTAATATACATAAAATGCATAGAACAATGCAATATGTCAGTGTCAATGCGCTGCCAAATGTAGGTCGCGTTCAAAGTGCAAATACGCGAGCCTACTGGCTAACTTATTGTAATAAATATATTTTAAAACCCATGTACGTTCACCGTACATATTGCCACAACACAGAAAGAGAATAATTAAATAACAATCCCAAAATATGTAAAAAAACTAAAATAAGAATGTAAAAAACAATGTAAAAATGAAGGACTCCAATGTAAATATGATTGATCTACGACTACTATGAAGAAATATAACTAAAGTCTATAAATAGAATGTCACCATAATAATAAATTAGCACACATCACTATGTTTTTCAGTGTCAAATTTCACTTCACTTGAGGTAGGGTTAGCACACGACACTTTATTCAATTTTGAGTCAAGTTTGTCGATCTTGCTGTTCCTGTCCTCGATGTCATGATCTTCTTCTCGTCTGCTTCTACTTCTCGCGTCTTGCGGACCCTCCCCCTGTCTTTGGGTTGCTATGTTTCGCCAAAAGTACACCGATGTTACAAACAGTGCAATGCTAATCGCAACAACCACATAAATTGCAATGTAGTGATGAACGTCGTGAGAGGATAAGGTGTCTAGCTTAGACTGTGCTTCTATAGAGCGTAGTTGCGTGTCAATCTTCTTGAACGTCTCTTCGTGCGTTTCAATATGCAACGTTGAGTTACGAATCGAGGTATTGATTATGTTGTTGATTGGAGAGATCGTGGGCACGATCATCGCATATGGTACATTGACTAAAATGTCACTTGTATGTTCCATATATGCGTGCAGTGTGAATGAGTCGCCTTGCAAGTTGCATCCTTGTTTCAGCGTTATCAGACCCGAGTGACGTATCGTCTCCGATGTCATTTGAGTGCCGCACACTAATTGTACTTCGCACGTGTCACAACAATAATAAAACCAGGTGTTTTGTTTATGTAATTTGACCCATTTGTCGGCGCATAATTTTATTTCCGTATGGCAATAAACGCTGTGTTCTTCGTTGTCTCGAATTAGCTGTACATCGCAAATAGATTTGTGACGATCACCGGTGTTGTATATAGGGTGATTTAGTTTGCACAGTAGAGTTTGGTCATGTAATTTTTGGCATTCGTTAATGTCATATTGTTCTAGGGGTATAAATGAGTATTGGTTGGCATTAAATGCTATTAATGCAGAGTTGGGAATAACGTACATTACCCGATTTATGTCAATACGTTGAGGAATGCTGATAAGTCTGTTAAGTTCGTATAGGGCATCACTCAAGATCGGTACTTTTATTTCCATCAACAGGTAGTGTTGTGTTATGCGTGCATGTATTCTGAACAGCCTGTAGATGTCTCTTATGTCATTACGAACTTCAGGTAGTGTAGAATCGCGAGGTAGTAGTCGAGCTACTCTATCTAGTTCGCTTTGCATTTGGGTTGGTGATAATAGATGTACGTCCATATGTCCTTGGTACATATTTGTCAGTGTGTTGATGAGTGATTCTTGGATATCTTTTAAGTTTTGGGCCATTCTGTCTGCAGCTATGGCCGATGTAATGATGTAGAATGCATTTGAACTCTCAAGTTTATCTTTGAGCGTCTTGTTTTCTAGGGACGTGAGGTGATCGTTGATAAAAGTGAACTGCTTCACCATTGTTGCTTCGTTACGCTGTACAATGTTGTTCTCGGTTTCCAGAACACTTGTCTGGTTTTTAAGCAGTTGGAATAGGTGATTTTCATTGTGTTGGATTGTGTCGATATCCTGTTCATATTTTTCTGCAAAATGTTGATCTAACACTCCAAATAACGAATTTGCAACATACCCTACTCCGTCGATCATTCCTCTTTTGACCCTGTGTTGAATTATCCGCTGGGACCTCAGTAATTCGTTGTAATAATTTAGTTCACTCGTGCTTTGTTCAAGTTGGTTAATCAGAACATGAAATTGCATCAACCACTCTTCGCAACGAGCTTGCTTTATATGCGATACGAATGCTTGCAGAGTGTCCACGTTGCGCCAATAATTTGTCATATTGTAATAGAATACCAGTTTCCATTCATCTCTAATTTCTTGTAGATCTGCAATCTTGTCAAAGAAAACTGTTTGATTTTTTGTCAGTTGAGCAAATTTCATATCTTGCTGAACAGTGGGTGTTATTAATGTCATAACTAGCATCAGCATATAACACACCAAGCTGTTCCAGGTAAGCCCTTTAGCTCGGTTTCGCCTGTTTTTGGGTAGTTTGTCAGTGTCAGTGTTGGTTTTTTCCTCAGCCTCCACTAGTGGTACCAGTTTTGTAATAGGTCGTTTAGTTTCGCCTTTTGCAGTTTGTAATGTCACAACTCTAGTGTGGCCGTCTTTTCCAGGGTGTAAATCCGCTACACGACCCAGTGCCCATTTTCCTGCAGGTAACCTTTCATCTTTAATGCATACAATGTCATTTTTCTTTATGTCAGTATTCTGTCGTTTCCACTTTAGTCTTGCTTGTAGTTGTTGGAGGTACTCTTGCGACCACTTCTTCCAGAAATCCTTGCTAAGTTGTTGTACAATTTGCCATCTCGTGTTTAAACGGTACGTATTGTCCATGTCGGGTTCTGGAATTGTCATGAGTGATGTGCCGGTTAAGAAATGTCCTGGAGTTAAACAGTTAATCTCTTCGGCGTTCTCTGAAACAGTGCATAGTGGTCGTGAGTTCAAGCAAGCTTCTATCTGACATAGCAGAGTGGTAAATTCTTCGTATGTCAGACGTTGGTCTCCAATGACCCGTTTGAGATGATATTTCATGCTCTTCACAGCTGCTTCCCACAGTCCGCCTGCGCTTGGCCAGACCGGGGCATTGAAGTGCCATTGAACTCCCATCTCTGATATTTTCCCCAAGAAGAAGTTGTCAATGTTTTCTACAATGCATTTGTATTGTTGCAATAGGATCCGATTTGCACCCACAAAGTTCGTGCCGTTGTCGCTGTACATGTCCCGTGGTGTACCTCGACGTGCGCAGAAGCGCTTGAAAGCCGATAGGAATGCTGTACTGGATAGTTCTGAAACCAGTTCTAGATGGATGGCTTTTGTTGCTAGACAAACAAATACTGCAACGTACGCCAGCAATGTTCTGACGCCTCGGCCTTTACTTGCCTGGATCTCAACGTGTCCAGTAAAATCGACACCTGTATGTGTAAAAGGGCGAGATACTGTCACTCTCGGCTCTGGTAGGTCCGCCATAATCTGGTTTGTTTGTTTAGCATTAAATCGGCGACATGTTACGCATTTGTGTAAGACCTTTTTGACGGCGCGATGTCCTCCTACGATCCAAACTCTTTGTCGAAGATGTGTCAGGGTTAACTTAGGACCTCCGTGTAATGTTCTTCTGTGAGCTTGCCAAATTAATAACTCTGTCAGTTTGTTGTCATGTGGTAGTAGAATTGGATGTTTAGTGTCTTCGGGTAGGCTTGAGTTACGTAACCTTCCACCCACTCGCAGAATGTCATTTTTGTCAAGGAATGGATTTAAACTCAAAAGGTTACTTTTTGTGCTCAAACCTTTGTTTTCCTTCAATCTCATAATCTCGTCATTGAAAGCATGCAGTTGAATATGTTTCATTATTAGGTTTTCAGCGCTTTTTAGTTCCGTAGACGTCAAGTAAGTAGTAGTACGATGAGTGTCGGTGTTCGAACAGCTGTTAATGAAACGTTTCATCCAAGCAATGACCCTTGTAATACGAGTCAAATCGCTGTGTCTGTCTAATAACTCAATTACTATTGAAGACGGTTCACATTTCACAACATACGTTTGCATTTGTTTTTGTTTTGATTCGCATGTTGTCGGTGTAATTGTAATTTTGTCAAAGGTATCTTCACTGTAATTTTTCATCCAGTAGGGGCCTTGCCACCACAAAGGATGTTGCAATAGTTGGGAACAACTGATTCCGCGTGACGCGCAGTCTGCAGCATTTTCCTCGGACTTGACATAACTCCAGTGCTGTTTTGGGATTACGTCATGCACTTGCTGTACTCTGTTGCTGACGAACGACTTCCATTTTGTGACGTCCCCGTGCAGCCAGCCTAATACAATCATAGAGTCCGTCCAGGCGTATGTATTTTTGTGCACATTGTCCCATTTAAAGGCTGTCAGGACCTTTTTCATGAGCCGTGAAAGTAGTAGCGCTCCACATAATTCGAGTCGCGGTAGTGTCAATTTTTTGTTGATTGGCGATAACCTCGACTTTGCAGCGATAAGTCTAATCGTAGGCTCGTTTTTGTCATTTGTTGTCAGCAGGTATATAGCGCATGCGTAGGCCTTTTCGGATGCATCGCAGAACCCATGTACTTGGAATGGTTTAGTAATATCTCCCAGCCACCTTGGTATTTGGTATTCGGTTATGTTGTGTAAGTCGCTAGTAAACTGCTTCCATTCCTCTTGCACGCTGTCAGGTAAGGTTTCATCCCACTCGCATCCCGATAGCCAGACGCTTTGGAACAGCAGTTTTGCTTTTACTGTCAAAGGTGTCAGCCAGCCCAGCGGGTCGAAAATTTTCGAGATTTCCGATAGTAGCTTCCTTTTTGTCAATTGGTTTTTATTGTCAAATTGTATTTTGTTTGTAAATGAAAATGTGTCAGTTGTAGGATTCCACTGGACCCCCAGGGCTTTTGTCATGCCATCGTTTGTAAAATGCATTGTCGTTTGGTTAAGATCTGAAGAAAATAAGCTTTCAATCAAGGTCTGGTCGTTGCTTGACCACTTCCGTAGTGTAAGGCCAGCTCCACTCAGCATGTCAATGAGTTGCTTTTGAATTTCTTGTGCTCGTTCGACGGAGTTGCTGCCACTTAGGACATCATCAACGTACATTTCGTTAGCGATGACATCCGCTGCTAACGGATATTTCTGTGCATCATCCTCTGCAAGCTGTTTCAGCGTTCGAAGAGCTAGAAATGGTGCTGCCTTGGTTCCATACGTCACTGTGCGTAACTGGAACTCCTTTAAAGGACCTTGGTTGGATTCTCTCCACAGGATCTTTTGCAAGCGTTGGTCTTCTTCATGGACAAGGATCATGCGGTACATCTTCTCACAATCTGCAGTAAAGACGTACTTGTATAGCCGCCATCCTAATAATAATGTCAATAGGTCTTGATGTAGCTTAGGGCCACACTCCATCAAGTCATTCAGGCTGTAACCTGTGTCAGTTTTCTGGGAGGCATTAAAGACCACCCTCAATTTTGATGTCACTGAGTCCTGTTTTAGGACTCCATGATGAGGTAAGTAGCATGCCGTGTTGCAGTCAGGTTTGCTCTCCTTCATATGTCCCATTTCCAGGTACTCTTGCATAAATTTGATGTAACTATCTGATAATTTGTCATCCCTGCCTAATCTCCTTTCTAATTGCATAAACTGTGCTACCGCTCGTGGCTTTGACTTGCCCAGCAGCTGATTAAAATTAGGCTTCATTGGCAAACGAACTGCATATCTGCCATCACCTAATCGCTTGGTTGTTGCAGTGTAGAGCTCCTCACAATATCGTTCCTCTGACGTCATAGAATTGCATGCATCTCCATTGATGTCTTCAATTTCCCAGTATTTTGTCAAGTCGTTAACTTCATTAACTACGACGTTGCAATTAAATGTTTTGGTGACATTGCCTGACAATATCCACCCCAACCGTGTTTGTTGAGCCATGGGTTCATTAACCTCCCCTTTGACTAAGCCATTCATGAGTATTTCGGAAAATACGTGTGCATCCAGAAGTATGTCAATGGGCCTAGATAAGTTGTAATCTGGGTCGGCTAGTGTGATGTCTGTCACATGAGCCCAAGGTTTCTTTGCAAATGTAACGTTAGGCAGACTGTTTACTACCCGTGTCATGATTAACGCTTCCGTTGTAAACTGGAAATCGTTATATAAGGACTTGCAGGATAGATGGACCTTTCCTTTACTCCTGTTGGATAAAGTACCGATGCCACTTATGTTTGCATTCAGCTGTTGACGCTTTATGCCCAATCTTTGAGCTGCATTCTCCGTGATCAACGTAATTTGTGAGCCTTGATCAACTAGAGCCCTTAGTGTAATGTAGTCACCTCCAGCTGTGGCTACTTGCAGTAATGCTGTTGGTAATAATATTTCATCATTATTATTTGACGCGAAGTTGTTTTGCATATTTTTATTTGACCTAGATGAAGTCGATGACGACGGTTTAGGTGCTGTTTGTGTTGCTGAGGGCGTTTGCGCTGACTTTACAATATCGCTGTGCAGAAGTGTGTTATGTTGTTCGTTGCAATCTCTGCATCTTTTCTGCGACGCACAGTAACCCTTAGTATGCACATACAAACAATTTTTGCATATTTGATTGTTTTCTATAAATGCTATTTTTTCCGGACTCAGCATGTCAGCGAATTTAGAACATTGAAATAATGCATGATTCGTATTGCACAATGGACAAATAGTCTTGCTGTATTGTCCAGCGTTTGACGCATGAAAATTGCGAGAATAGTTTGCCGAACCTTTATTGGGTTGTGAATTTGATGACTTGGGATTATTGCCGAACAGATGTTGCGTCTTAAAATGTGGTTTTGATGCAGGTTTATCATAATTTTCTGGCTTTTTCCTGTGCAATGGTTCTAATGCCATAAACTTGTTTTCGACGAAATCCATAAAATGATTGTATGTTGGTATCTCGCGCGGATCCGACCTGGACTGCATGTATTCCGTATACGTTTCGGAGTCTAATTTTTCGCATAACACGTAAACTAGAATCGGATCCCATGAGCTTGTATCAACGCCCAAGTTGTGTATGGCGTTTATGGTTTCGTTGCTAGTGTCATATAACCGCTTGAGGTCGAATGCAGATTGTTTTTGCAAATTAGGTTGACGCATAAATACCTGGAAATTTCTGGTAAATAACAGAAACTTATTATTATATCTATGGTTCAAAATTTCCCAACACGTGTCATAATTTTCGGGTGCAATGTGTAAATGCTGCACGAGCTTTTCCGCTTCACCGCGAAGTCTACCCTTTAGATGTTGCATTTTTTGTGTTTTTGCGATCGCCGAATTATTATGAATCGCTTCTACGTAGAGATCCATAAAAGTAGGCCATAAAGTATAGTTGCCGTTAAAGATAGGTATGTCAATTTTAGGCAATGTTTGCTGTTGATGTAGAGAAGCGTTTAATTTCGTGTTCAACGCCCGTTTCATATTTGTAAATGCCTTTTCGTGACGACAGAACTCGTCATAGTAGTCCTGTGAATTCCCCTCTAATATGCCATCAATTTGTAAATGTAATTTGTCAATCGCAGTCCACCGAAACTCTACAGTCTTAAGCATATCCTCAATTTCCCATTTCTCCTTAACCTCGTGTAGGCTTCGATTTACTAACCTAGTGAATGCACGGAAGTTAGCTTGTTGCAACTGCTGTAACTCGAGTAGCTTGTCCTCTGCTCCTACAGATGTCTCGAACATGGTTTTGTCAAACTCAACGTTTAACTTACTATGGCCGGCGTTACTGGGTCCAGCAAGAGTCTTCATCTCGAACGCTGCAATCTCCTGACGCGTTCCATGGTACCAGCTTTTAATGACCTCATAAATGTTACCGGTGAAATATTGATGATCTTTCTCCTCTACTGCACTCAGCTCCCGGTTCTTCTCTTCACATTCCGCCCATAGTATATCTAACCTCTCAAGCCTTTTACGAATGTAATCGGTGGTCTTCCTGCTCGCTGAATCCTTCTTAAAATTAGAATGGATTCTCTTCACTTCCTCGAGGATCTCAGCTTGACGCACGATTAAACCCTCCATTATAAAGCCGTAAGATAAATAATGAACGATCTTACTTGAAATTCAGGAACTCTCCCTGTATGCAATGCAATGCAATGTGACGCTCTGGAACCTGGATCGCTGCCACCTCCCCGAATGCTCCTGCACGGCAACACACGTGGCACGGTATGACACGACACGACACAGATCCCGCGCGGCGACTTATCGACCGACGTATCGGACTGTATGGTACTTGCAATAGTTACGAAGGACCAAAAAACTATGTAGGGTGCTTCCCTAACACAAGTAATGTCAATGCAAATGTAAAATGTCAAATTTAAACTTAAATGCAGAAAATGTCAGTGAATGCTCAACGGGATGAATCTAAATAAAAATGCAAGTTGTCCGACTCAAACCACGTCTAATTGAACACTAAAAATGTAATATACATAAAATGCATAGAACAATGCAATATGTCAGTGTCAATGCGCTGCCAAATGTAGGTCGCGTTCAAAGTGCAAATACGCGAGCCTACTGGCTAACTTATTGTAATAAATATATTTTAAAACCCATGTACGTTCACCGTACACCTTGGTTCCTGCCAAATTTCATGATTCTAGTTCAATGGGAAATATTCTGTAGTTTTTTATTTATTTGCGAGTATTAAAATATGTCGCATAAATGGCCGTATTTTGCATTACGTTGACATAGAAGCTTGATTTTTTTAGAGCTCTATGGGACTATAGACCTACGTATTTGATATTATTTTCAACTTGATACCGCGTTCCTTAGAAAAAGGGTCTTGACAGACTGAGACGTACAGACCCAGAACCCAAATAAATATAAATAGGAAACTTTTTAAGTGAAAACCGATCTTTGCTTTTGCACTTCTGTCAATATCTATATAAGTACGCTCAAGCTCAACTGCAATTTAATTTTACCTCGACCTCGACTTTTCCTTTATCAAACTTCATCATAAACAAACAGTTTTAGAACAGCCTCCAATTTACCTACAATCTCGGTAAACAATCGTAATCTCAAACTAATCTGCAGCTTAGATATTTTTCGCACTGCTGACCAGTGAGACAGATAAATAATGATAATACCTAATCAATAGTGTCGGTCTGGCATTTGAGGTATTTACCGCCTGACAGTTGCATTTCCAATGGCGATTATAGGTCTGTCATTGTGAAATAGTAAGTAATAATTTGTATTTTGTCTCGCTAAATGACTGTAATCTCGTCCTTTACTTTATCTGTTATTATACAGGTACGGTATTTCTATTTTCTTAATGTCCCTCGGGAATTATCGCATTTCCGACAAACAAATGCTAATTTCCATGTCCATCAATTATTAGATTTATCTTGTATAATAATTTGAATTCAGAACGAAGTACGTTATTGTTGTTTTGTTTTTATTTTGGTGGGAACTATATAGAGCAGTATAACTATTTTCCTATGTGTCATGCCTGCGACTTTAGCAGCTTTTCTACAATTTTTTAAATAAATAAGTTAAAAGAGTATTAACAACTCTATATACTTCCAAGTCGATTAAGAGCGTCCGGTCTGCACCAAGTGCAAAGGGCAACTGATAGAAATCCGACGACTGCCGAAACATGAGGTTTGCCGAGGGACATTAAGAATATATTTGTATTGTACACCATTATTACATGGGTAGAGGAGCTTGTCGCTAAGTAATAAGAGCCGCACAGATCGATTTATCGGGTTAAGCTACGCTTGCCGCTGTTGGTCCGTGGATGGGTGACCATTTTTACATACCAAGACCCCTCCGTACCTCAGAAAGTATGTAAAGCCTTTGGTTCCGACTGTCATTCGTGGATCTTTGACAGTCGTTATGGGTCATTAGAAGCCCGAAATTCTGACTACAAGGGGTATCGTATTACCCAGTAACTGGGTTGTGGAGGTCAGATAGGCAGTCGTTCTATGTAAAATACTGGTATTCAGTTGCATCTGGTTAGACTGGAAGCCGACCCCAACACTTGGGTAAAGGCTCATCATCATCTGCCTAGGATGATGAGTCCATTAAACATAATATGTACTTTATTGTTCTAGTTGTGACCGGGTGTTCAAAACTGAATTCGGTCTAGTGAGCCATATAACGGCACACGCAAGGAAGTGATTTCGAAGGGTCACAGTTATCGAAACCGATAAGGAGGGCTATACACAGGTAAATAGTTATTTATGCAACTGTTTTAATACCTAATTATGTACAGTTGCATACAAGACTTTATCTACACCCATGATATTAATCCTCTATAAAAGGTTCTGAAACCATTGGGTGTTTGTAATTCAAGATCAAGAATTAAAAAAATCCCACGAAATTCAGTACAACTGCACATATGAATGTCGCCTGCATCAGCACATCACCGCACGTGCGTGCAGTGGGTACTGCTGTCCCCCGCTTAAACGTTGAAACGAGTTGCATAATGAAATTTAGTACAACATTATAACACTCATTTGGATGATATTATTGTTACAAAGATACTGGCATTTTTAATGTTAGAATTTTTTATAGAGGTTTAATAGCATGTGTGTAGATAAACACGCTTATAAAATAAAATAGGGACGAGAACATAAACGCCTGAATAGCGGTCCCCAGATTGATTTGATCTACTTTTGAGGGCGAATTTCATCAATGAAATTTAACGAGATCAGCACATCTGAACCACGTTTAAGAGATGACAGTGTCATTATTTTCGTGAAAGATTGACACTGACAGTTGTTTGTGTTGATCACGTTTCGTTCTATTGGAGAAGTTCGTCTTGAGAGCATCCGGGAAGCGTTACACTCGTCTTGTCACAGTACTAAGTAAAATATTGCAAAAAAAACAGTGGCACTCCGGGAGTGCCGACAGAAGTGAAAACGTGAACAATTTTACTGTGCAGGAAATATTTTAATTTTTTTAAGTCGGTAAAAAAAGGGAAATGTCAATAATGTCGTTGTCATGTCTCAATGTTTGGAGTGTCCAAAGAAAATGTATCGAGAAAATGTATCGCGCGTTGATGTCCTTTTATTGGTCAAAAGCTAAAATTTATGAGGTGTAGGTAACAGTGTCGCGAGTTAAAAAAAAATTCCCATCTCAAAAATGCTCAACGCGCCTAAAGAAGTTATCACTTAAAAAAAATCTGTTTAAAGTTCAGATTTCAATCAAATTTGCTCTAAATTCTTCTGGAAAAAGTTACGTTTCAAAAGCGCAAAACGAAGTTGTTAATACCACCATTCTGTCAATCATGCAATTCATAAAAATAAATCAATATTCATTTGTCAAAATTAATCAGGTTGGTAATTAATGGCTACAAGGTAACAGGCCAACATCCGTACATCATTCAATTCACACGTATCAAATAATTATACTCCGGATGGAGAGTATCCGGTGTAGGTGTAATTTTATATTGAATTTACATTAACTGGTACTCGTAGATATGAAGGATTTTTGAAGTAAAAACTTCTTTAGGCGCTTTGGGCATTTTTGTGATAGGAAAAAACAATTGAACTCGCGACACCGTTACCCACACCTCATTTTCGTAAACGCAATTGTGCTCTTTATTTATATAACGTTACGGATCAATGTTCTATGCAAGTATTTTTACTTTAAAGGTTCTGGAAGTATTTTTCTTCCACCAAGGCGATCTTGTTCAAGTTTTCACTTCTGTCGGCACTCCCGGAGGGCCAATTTTTTTTTTCCTACAAAAATAAATACTTTATTAGTTTATCTATGTTTTGTGTGTGTTTAATACTTAGTAGAGCATTTTGTAGTGATCGACCCCTTAGATTCTTCTGTCAGGCAGTAGTTATTGCCATAATACTGATTTTAAGCGTTTGAACGATGAAAGATAACATTGTAATAATCAAAAGGTTAAGGCTGGGTTAAGGCTGACATTATCGTGAGGGAGAGGCAAATTTCGCGCCCTCGCGCCCCTAACCGCCGCAGGAGGAGACGCCCTGGGCGTCGGGAATCGCAGGAAGATTTCCGGCCACCGTAGGCGCGGGCTTGCGGACGGTGAGCAATGGGTAGCTCGCCGTCCGATAAGGACCAAGCCCGGGTCGACGGCGCGTTGTGTTCCACGCGCGCCTCAAAGAGATGTCAGCAGAATTGACGTGGTCCGCTAGGGCCAATGCCTGCCGGGGCTGCGAATATGGGCCGATAGGGATATCGTGGCCCCCCGGCAACATGGCATAGGAAGGAACACGGGTGGGTTTTAGTCAGTAAGAGTCTGACACGCCCTCCCGCTCCACCCAGAGCGGGAGAAGTTATTTGATAATTTCCAGTCCCAAAAAAAAAAAAAAAAAGGCTGACACTATCGCTACCACCCACCCACTCTCACCTTGTCCTTTTTTCGGCTTTTTAAGACAAAGAGCACAAAATTCAGAACTAACAAAATGTTTGCTTATAAATATGTAACAAATACTGTACTGCAACGGCTGATGAAAAATCACAGGAGTTTTCCATCAATGGGAACAACGTTTAATTAACACGAAAGCCCTGGGATTTTTCTAGTGCCTTGTTTAGACGGACCTCGATCCATGTTGCGGTGACCTAGCTCTTGCAGCACCTTGTTGACATGAGGTTAAGCACATTTTTGTTTCTGCGGATCAAAGTTATGCGGCCTTTGAACTTCTTGAAAATAAATGTTTTTCCTGGTTACTAGAAACTTCTAACCTCAAGATATGACAGAAGTGATAGCTTAGTGGTGCGACCGTCGGACTGCCAAGTCCGGTCCTGAGTTCAAACCTAAGGCACGCACTACTGACTTTTCGGATTCATGGGCGTATTGTATAATTATCACTTGCTTCAAAAACGGTGAAGGAAAACATCGTAAGGAAACCGGAATCCCTGAGAGATATTTCTCGACGGCATGTGAAACGAAGTCAGAGACCCATGGGCAGATTAAAAATTCTGACACCAGGTTCACTAACAACACGAAAAAGAAAATAAAGACCTCAAGATATTCCGGAACAGAATTTCTCGTAATTAAAGATCACGTACAATTTGCCAGCTATGTAATAACTCCAATATAACAGGGGGCGAACAGTGAACTTGGTTTCATTACTATAAAGTTGCAATAATTCTCTAAATAGTGTGTATCAATCAAATTGAATCAATCAATAGAACTTAATCGAGAAAAAATTTAAGTTACAAAAGTATTGGCAAGAGATCGACAAAAATGGCTCGTTTAATAGCAGTAATAGAAATTTTACGTTCTTTTAGCATTGTGCCCTGAAGGTGCGTATGCGCATAACCCTGTTCTACATGACCGCCATGTTTCTTTACGACAATTAGTTGTGACTTAATGAGACGGCAGCCATTATTACATGTTATGACATGTCATAACATAACAGGCACGCGCAAATTACCTTCATGAATATTTGAAATCAAATGTTACAATCTACCGTTAATTACATTGTCACTTGTCATAGTCCAACTTGACGCAGAAACCAGTAACTAACTACTTTTGGGCATGGTAGGATTAGTAGTTCCCTTTCTCTAAAGCACTAGCCATTGAGCGAATGGTAGTAGCTGGGATACGGTACCCTTTTTTTTCTTTATTTTTTGGGTGGTAAATTATCAAATAACTTCTCCCGCTCTTCGTGTCAAACTCTTACTGACTAAAACCCACCCGTGTTCCTTCAGTTGCCTGGTTGCTGGGGGCCACGATCTCTCTTTCGGACTTCTTCGCAACCCCGGCAGGCTTCGTCCCTAGCGGACCCCGTCAATTCTGCTGACATCTCTTAGAGGCGCGCTTGGAATACAACGCGCCGTCGACTCGGTCCTGGTCCTTATCGGACGGCGAGCTTACCCTGTGGTCGTAGCTGTTGAACTTGATTTTTAGACCGACTGTTTTCAAGTGCAACTACTAGACACACAAAACACACACACTCCTACACATACTCCTTTTACACAAGGAAAATGCAGCCATAGTGACCTCTACGCTGTCACCGACGATGCCGTGCAAATCGCAAGTTTTGGGCCAGCATAGTACACTATCGTGCCATCGACACGACTTAGAAGAGGATAAGGCAAAAATAAAACTGTAAAAGTTAATTGCGATTCTGTCTTAAGTTGAATACCTAGTTTTTGAATGAGCGAACTTTCATCTTCTTTCTTTCAAAGAAATTCTTGTAGATACCCGATTCCTGACTCTACTTTAGCATGACTTAAGGTGATTCCTTCAATGGAACACGCAAAATAAAAATTTATTTTGTTTTTTGCAAATAAATTTTGTATTTCACAAGTTTTCACCTGAAGTAATGCTTAAGTAGAATTTTAAAAATTTTCAACTACAAATCCTCAATTCAGAAACCCGAATTATGTCAAGTACCTATTTATTGAATTTTCATGAAAATTCACACTTTGCACAAGTTGGCGCCACTTTGACAAGAGGTCTTCCATTTCGACAATGAATATAAAATATACGATGACGTTCATCATTAATCTAAAAAAACAGTGGCACTCCGGGAGTGCCGACAGAAGTTAAAAATTGAACAATTAAAAAAAATGTACTTCCAAAACCTTAAAAGTAAAAATAATTGCATAGAACATTGATCCGTAACGTAATAATAATAAAGAGCACAATCGCGTTTACTAAAATGAATGTCGGTAACGGTGTCGCGAGTTTAATTGTTTTTTCCCTCAAGAAGTTTTTACTTCAAAAAAATATAGGCTCTTTGACGCTTTTGACAGGTGCCCGGACCTGACAACTCAGTGCTGCCACCTAGTGAACGTTATTTCAGAAAAACCTTATTAAATTTTTCCAGATAAACAAATTCGCAGGCCACTATTTGTCACAAAAGTTCGCGACCTCGGCGACAACTACAAGTAAAGACAGGCGCTAAGATACCTCTCAAAGATAACCAAATTGATTATAACCATTAGCTGGAGGCTGGTACAGTCGTTGATCGATTATTATGATTGATAACAACCCGTTACACTCTGTTATTAACTCACTGATAATGTATCTAGGGTAACTATTTGAGAAATTTATTGTCCCTACGCTGCTTTGACAACAAATTGTTTTAACTTAAAATTCATAAACTGTACTTTTGTATTACGCGGACGGGAACTGGTAGATGTATTGTTAGTTATGGTCAAGTGCCATGTAAAGCTATTATGAGAGCAGTGGTGGCACAGTGGTAATGGCCGTGACTTACGAATTGTAGACCGTAGGTCTGAACCCTGACTGACAGGCGCTTTACTTTGTGTAAATTATTTCATCACCACTGCTCTCAAAACGGTGAAGGAAAACATCGTGAGGAAACCAATTCGAATTTTTGGTTCTAGGACATGCTCCTAGAACCAAAAATTCGAAGACATGTGACATCCAACCCGCACTGGGCCCGCGTGGTGATCTGGCGACGGCCCACTCCCTCTCACAGAGAGGAGACCCGTGTCTCAGCAGTAGAAACATTATTGGCTGATTAAGCTTATGCTGTATGCTTATGCCATGTAAAAGAGTGTGAGCCTATTGCCATCAACCGGGCTCAAATCCTGATTCTTAACTGCTACTGAGATTTTTTTCATAAAGAAAACCTTATAACGACAGGTTTTCCGACCGGCGGCACCCCAAATTGTATATATATGTATGTATCTATGTATTAATTATTTTTCGAGTTTTCTATTCCTCATGCTGCATCTACCATGTTTTGTCTCTGCATCTAAGGTTGACTGGTAGAAAATGCCTCAGGCATTTAAGCCGCCTTTGTACAGTCTTTTTTTAATTGTGCTTAAGTTTTAATCAATAATTGCGTAACGCACTTTCAGTCATAGTACGAGGGATTATGAAGGAATTTGCCAATCCATTTCTTCAAATGTTTGAAAAATTCGTCTGCTTAACAACACCAATAACGCAATGAATTTTACTGAACTATCAAAATTAAAAACATCGTCTTTGTAAGTATGTTACGCAATAAAATTACCCCACTGGTAATCGGATTCAGATCCCCATGTCCTGTACAAGAGCTGTGGTGCTTGCAACAAAGTACTGGGCATAGATTATGCCATTCACTAAGACGGGCCCCATTCTTCTTCTTAATACAGTACAGCTTACAGTACAGCTTATAGTACAGCTTACAGTACAGTTTACAGTACAGCTAACAGTACAGCTTACAGTACAGCCTACAGTACAGCTTACTGAACAGCCTACAGTACAGCTTACAGTACAGCTTACAGTACAGCTTACAGTACAGCTTACAGTACAGCTTACAGTAAAGCTTACAGTACAGCTTACAGTATAGCTTACCGTACAGCTTACAGTACAGCTTACAGTACAGTTTACAGTACAGCTTACAGTATAGCTTACAGTACAGCTTACAGTACAGCTTACAGTACAGCTTACAATACAGCAGGGGCGAATTGTCCATATAAGCCGATTCCTACCGGCTTCCCTTTGGAAATTCGAAACACAACCACTCTATCGTCATTGAATAATCAAACTATAAGTATTTGATACACCATAAAATTAAAATACCTATTACAAAACGCCTACATACATTAAAAATTGTCTTAATAACCCAACAACAAAACACTGCGCTAAAATAACTCGTAGGCGCGTCCGGCTTACGCTAAATTCAATTTCCTTACAAAAAATAAAGTCATCATGACGTCACTTCGGTCACGTGATCCGCGGTTTCTATGAGCCGAGTAAGCCGGTCTGTAGCGAGTTATTGTAGGCACAGAGTAGCAGAAACGTGCGCGCGGGAGCGAGAAGGAATTATTGCTATTGCACCACCTCTTTCTGGCACACGCATTTGATTCGGTAAATTTCGTAATGCGTTCGGCTAGGAGTTCGTAAAAATTTCATCATTCGTTTGACAAATATATTATGTGGTTGTTTTTTGACGTAATCGCATTAGAATCTTATTAATTTGCATTTTGTTCGCTCAGTATTAATTGAATTCATATGTTTATCAATACTACTAGTATTAATATTTGTTTGTAGTTATAGGACAGTGATTAAAATAGTGTTTTGAGAATGATTAACATGGTGTTTTGTGTGTTGTGAATGTAAAGTACCTTGTAATTAGGTATTTGGGGTAAGTAGATAGTTTAATAAGCTGAAATTACTTATTTAGAGTAGATTTGACAACTAATTAGTACGATCTTATTAGGATGGCGGCATTCATAGTTTTAGAATGTCATAGTGTGTGAATTTTGTGAAGAAACATGCTTTTCAAGGTTAAGTTTTGAAAATACGTGCTCGCCCCGATGTGACTATAAATCTCAAACGCCGCGATGGTTTTTTCAAAAATTGTAATGTTTCCCTTTACGATAAATATCAATGACTGACTGGCAGTCGTTCCCGTGTTTACTTTTGTTAGATTGTAGTTGAATTCATCAAAAAAGATGTGCAGACTGAAAAACATATTCGTAGCTGTTTTATGAGTTCGGGAATCGGGAATTTGTATGAAGCTCATAATAGAAAAGTAGTATATCGAAATGTAATGAAATGAAATTTTGATTGATTGATTGATGTACGGTAAATAATAGTTTTTTTTTTTTTTTTTTTGTTGGTTCGGCTTACCTCCTCCATAAAGTCACCCTGCGCTACTGCAATACAGCTTACAGTATAGCTTACAGTACAGCTTACAGTACAGCTTACAGTACAGCTTACAGTATAGCTTACAGTGCAGCTCACATAACAGCTTACAGTACAGTAATCGCGTTTAGGAAGAAGAGTGAACTAGATGAGAAGAGTGCACTATCCCTACTTGATCAACGAGGTAAGTGTTTTTTTGTGTTTAGAATCGAGTGTGGCGCCAGCTATACAGTACTTTTAGGAATTACATGAATGAATAATCAAAAGTTAACAAAGAAAGTCTTTTTAATCAAAACAATTAAGTTACAACATTTGAGAAGTATTAATTAAGTGAACCGATAGGGAATAGTAAAGTGCGCGCCGCCAGAATTGGGAATGAATCGGTGGTTTTTTTTTGTAACTAGGGCATCACGCAGTTTTGAAAGCCTCCATTCAGGGGCAAAAAAAACTATTCTAAATTAAAATTAGGCGAGCGCCCTGTGGGGTACGAACCCCGGCTTAGGGCCTGCCAGGGTTGCGAAGAAAACCGAAAGGGAGATCGTGGCCCCCGGCAACAGAACAACCGAAGGAACACGGGTGGGTTTTAGTCAGTAAGAGTCTGACACGCCCTCCCGATCCGCTCAGAGCGGGAGAAATTATTTGAAAAATTCCCACCAAAAAAAAAAAATACGTCACTGGGGGGAGGACAGCAAGAAGGGACAGACTGGATCAAACTTGGATTTTTATAATGATTATTATGCGGGGTATTTAAACCTACGTGCTCAGCTGCAACAACTGCTGGCACCTCGTTTTCGACCAAGGGTCGCGGGGGAGGAATCAGTGGTCACGCTGCGCGTGGTCTTATGGACTCGATCACATGTTCCGGGCTGGCCGGAGGGGTGTAGGTTAGAGATGCAGCTAACAGTACATCATTTATGTTTTAATTACTGCCTACTTGCCTAATTGTCCTGGCGTTGTTTTACTGTATCACTATAGATTGGAGTAGGTAGAGTGATTTGGGGTCAATGAACTGGCACGTATATATTAGTTTGGATATGCCTCCGGGATTCCGGGATTTTGAAATTATTAAGATTTTTTTAAGGAATTTCAAATGTTGTAATGTGTAGACTGTAGAATAAAGAATACATCAATATGGATAAGAAATGTTTAACCCATTTGCTGTCTTTTTAATAGTATACAGGTGATCGGACTCCAAGAAAAGGATAGGTATACTATAAAAACAATATAATAATGTATTATATTTTAAATGTTTATCTATCGCATTCTATAAATTTCTAATGTAGTAGTTTAAAAATCCTTACTTTTACAATATTTGATTCAATCCCGTAAGTACCAAAATGAAATCCCGGAAAAAAGGCTTATCCATGTTATGATTTCTATGACTATTCATGATGCGAGTACGTAAAATCAATCTACCTACTCCGATCACTGCTTATCACAAACTGTTTATTACTTGGTCATATTTAATTGAATCTCTTTGATCTAGTTTGGTTTTATTATACTACAAGACTCTAGACTACAAGGACCAATAACATAACATAAATATCACGCTTATAACTGTTGGGCAGGCGAAGGGTTGGGCAGAGGTGTATGTGAATAGTACACCCACATTTTGCCAGTTATGTTTAAGTCCCATGTGGGGGTGAGCCTATTGCCATCAACGGGGCACAAATCCAGACTTCACGTGCTGCTACTGAGAAACACCAGATAGAAAAACCCAATAACACTTTGCCCGACCCGGGAATCGAACCCAGGACCTCATGCTCAGCAGTAGCGCTTGCAACCACTAGACCAAAAAGACAGTCCAAGACCAGTACTTATTGCAAAACTTCGTTATCAAACATTACGTATCGCTAACATTTAGTAAACTGTAATATTCATTGAACAATCTCATTGTTCTTTGTACGAGTCAGATTTGAACACAAGTAATAAACTATAACCTCAGGCTATTTCGTAATCTCTATACTTTGACTGCGGTCAAGCAAATTAGGGCATTTAAAACGTAATGCAAGATAATCGACGAGGACCTTTTGTATCGCATACCGTTCGAGTGTCTTATGTGGGTTGCAGACCAAGAGCTAAGCTAAGTTAATTTAGCTTAGCTCGCATAACTGACGCAGTTTTCCATACTTGTGTGCAGACCGCAAAGTATGCCTCAAGTATGAGAAATTACCTCAGCTATGCGAGCTACGCTAAAGTAATTTAGCTTAGTTCTTGGTCTGCAACCCGACTTACTAGGGTGTTTGAACACAGCACGGCTTGATCGCCGGCTGCGCTGTGGCGGATAGACGTAGGCGCACGCATAGCCGCGATGATATTTATAGATGACGATACGGGATCGAGACGATAACGAATCGATATCAGTATCACTCTAAATCGATACTCCAGCATGTATCTCGATTTGCAACTGTCAGATATCGAACAAATATCTCATCAAATCTTGTTATAAATCGTGATTACAGACTTAATTGGACACCGCACAGCGTCAACAATTTACTGTCGAATGACGTCATTTCTTATTTTCATGTGGTTAGTGACTAACCTGGTGTCAGAGTTTTAAAGCCGCATGGGCCTCTGACTTAGCTTCACATGCCGTCGAGAAA
Organism: Agrochola litura; assembly: GCA_949152395.1. Taxonomy (NCBI): domain Eukaryota; kingdom Metazoa; phylum Arthropoda; class Insecta; order Lepidoptera; family Noctuidae; genus Agrochola; species Agrochola litura. Next base: position 9,851,018 of record OX424511.1, read on the forward strand.
TGTCTCTCAAGCATGCCGGTTTCCTCACGATGTTTTTCTTCACCGTTTTTGAAGCAAGTGATAATTATACAATACGCACATGAATCCGGAAAGTCAGAGGTGCGTGCCTTGGGTTCAAACTCGAGACCTATGACTTGGCAGTCCGATGGTCATGCCACTAGGCTCTCACTGCTATATGACGTCACTGAAACGTTATGTATGAAAGTAAGTTGGTGTGTTTTCCTAGAGAGCATTTTATGACACCGTAAGGTCAAACCCCGCTACCATCATTTTCATGACGGCCGTCATCGCGGCCGTTATGTGGCGGCCACCGCTATCGTAGGAAACCGTAGCTAAAGGCCGTATACAAGACCGTTACACTAAGTATTAACAATCGATCCACATGTTTAATTTATTATGGGGAACAAAAACAAAGTGTCTCACTGAACCGAAATTCAGGGTCCAACTAAATTGCAGTTCATTTTGTAGACGTGACCCTCTGGCGGGCTCGTTTTTTGGTCAAAGTATTTTCATTGTCATTCCACGTGGCAATGCTGCTAGTCTGTCTTCTGGGCACGTTTCTAATCTATGAGTTCTTAACCTCCAGAAGAAATAAAGACTTCATGAATCGTATACAGGGTGGCAGGGACATCGACGCGAAAACTGTTACCATGGATTCAGTACATGATACTGAAATTAAATTGCGTTGAAATTTTTCGTCTCCTAAAAAAATCTGGTGTTCTGACCGCGTAGGTATTGCACTTTTCTATGAAACAGATGATTAACCGAAGAAGTATTTCAACGCAGGGGGGTTCAGAATCATGTACTGAATCCAATATGGTATCAGTTTTCGCGTCGATGTCCCTGCCACCCTGATTATTATGTTGTTTGTATTTCATTTATAAACTGATGTGATTTTTTTTCCTTATTTCCCCATTATGAGCTCTTTGAGACGTCAATGGTTATTTGTGAAAGAAAAGTTCACGAATCCCCATTGCTGGGGATTGTTAATTGGGATTAGTGGAATAACCCTTCCGGATGACAGCCATACGGACGAGTACTTCGACGCCTAAGTGTCCTTTTGTTTTAGTATATCGTCGGCGTAGTTGGAGAACTAAATAACTGCGATTTTGGTCAAATTGACTTTTCACCATTTTCGTAACACCCAAATCATGCCGTATAAATAAATCGCAATTTTCTCCAAACAAATTTTTTTTTGTTATTTAGCTCTCCACCTACGCCAACGATATATTTGTATAGTTAGTTAGTCATTTAATTTAGTACCTAGTGTAAATACTTAGTCGTGTTATACAGGGTGGCAGGGACATCGACGCGAAAACTATTACATTCAGTACATGATTCTGAACACCCGCGTTGAAATTTTTCGTCGGTTATTTGAAAAAAATCTGCTGTTCCATACATTTTGACACTGGTGTTGCACTTTTCTATAAAACAGCAGATTTAAAAAAATAAACCGACAAATAATTTCAACGCAGAGGGTGTCCGAATCATGTACTGAATCCATGGTAACAGTTTTTGCGTCGATGTCCCTGTCACCCTGTATACTGGGAATAAACATTTTGTAGACTATGAAGCCACTTAAAGCCTACCCATAACTGTGGGAAGACCTAGTTACCAGCTCGACTTCCACGAATACAATGACGGGGCACTTGTCAAATGTTGAGCGAACAACATAGCCAACATACCACGCAGTTAGCCTAGTTATGTGTTACATAATACATTTTATTGCTAGCCCAATGAAATAGCAACGTATTGTAATGTTTAATTAGATCGTAATTTATTTCTTGAATTAGGCCTGTGGGCAAACACGGCAAATAGGTTATTTTTAAAGTTGGGTAATTATGAATTCATAATTATTCGTCATTTATGTGATGAGCATACAATCATATCAATATTAAAATCATGATTGTAACAGTAGTAAGAGGTACCACGTTAGATAAACAAACTGCACCTAACAGATAAGTATATATTTAGTCACTACGGGTGCGATGGCGACATGTCCGAACATCGATGTTTTTGAGTCTTAAATGATATTATAATCTTCCGGAATAAATGCTCTAAATGATAGTGAAGACCGCATCAAAATCAATTGTGCAGTTTAGAGGATTTAAGCGGTCAAAAAGACAGACACGAAAAATTACTTTGTTGTGTATTGTGTTTTTTCTGAATATTCATGAAAAATTTTCGACAAATAACTTTAAAAGGGGGTCTATCTTGCCTTTTTTTTTTCAAAATCTCCTTTCATTTTATGAACTTACACTTGTTTTTTTATTGAAAACAAAGTTTTCACCTCCGTTTTTTTTTGCATGGTCCATAAATTTTAAATTTTTTAGTTAATCCGATAAAATAACTCGTAAGCTTTTAGAAATAATAAACTGAATCCAAATCGAGCCAATAACATCGGAGATATGGTATGGTAAACGCTACTCAAAACATAAATATTAAATAACATGAAAAATATCAAAGATTAAAGTTACTTTTCGATAATTTTTAAATATTATATATAATATAATATATACAATAGATATTTTGAATAGGTATTCACAAAAATACGGGCGGGCACATACCGATGGGTGAAATTGTATACGATGATGTCCGAATGTGTCTCTATTGTGCTCGCTGCCTACCTCTCCATTAATCACAGTCGTAACGGTTATAGTGATAATATATGTAAGTAAAGCATAATGAATTAGTTGTAATGATAAAGGGCATGCTCCAATTGTTTATGTCGAAACTTTGAAGGAAAGAGTGACGAAACGGAAGTATTTAACATTACAGAAACGAAATAGGAAATAACTTATATCAAGATCTAATGGCATTTGTGCTGTGTAATAGCTACATAGAGTGGTAGTAATAATCGGTTTGTTGTCTCTGCAAGGCACTGCCCAATGAAGCTGACCAAAACGCGTAAATAGATGAAACGAAAGACAAAATGATAGACTGAAGAAAATGCAGAGGTGGCTCAGTGGTAACAGCTCCGACTTAAGTGCTTGCCACACGGCCTGACCTTGGTTGGCGACAGGCAGAGCTCTTTGAAATTTTGTGGCAAACCACCATCTACATGATTGTAAATCACCAAGGTCACCGCTGTCGGGACGGGGTTGGTAGCAGTGTAGCAAGCCCTTTACATGACGTAGGTCGCAGATTCGAAATAAAGACTTTTGGCAATTTATTTCATCACCATTGCTCTCAAAGCGGTGAAGGAAAACATCGCGAAGAAACCGGAATGTCTTAGAAACAAAAATTCAAAGACTTGTGATACCTACCAATTCGCACTGGGCCCGCGTGGGGGAGGTTCTGTGTTACAGCAGAGGGAACGTTATAGGCTGATTATGCAGACGGATTTTTACGATCTCAAAAATTTACGAAACAAATGTCACTTTGTATTGAAAGAGATATGTCTATTCTCCGTAAGGTGCTGATAAACTTGAGCATTCACTTGTAACAGAACATCGAGCATTCGCCGTTTTTAAATTTGTCGAACTAAACAACAAACAGAGCCAAGCATAGAGCCAAACAACGCTACGAACATTTTCACGATTATTCTAGCGAATGCTATAGTCAATGCTCGTCAAAAAAAATATTCTTCATGAAGATGTCAGACTTGACAGTTGCGTGTGGCTCGGCTCGGCAAAAAGTTCGAAGCAAATTTAATAATGCTCGCTAGAATGTTCGCTAAAATGCTCCCGTAAATTTTTCTGTAATGTAACATTCGCTAGAATGCTCATTACAAGTGAATGCTCAAGCTTATCAGCACCTGTAGAGTCAAGATTCAAGTTCAGTCCGGACGTCGAGAGAGCGTATTATCTATGGTCGAGAGAATGCTTTCTTGACACCTGTCAGATAAATATTATGTTCTTAATATCTCTCGGCAATCCTCTTGTTTGGTCAGTCCTCGGATTTCTATCACATAGATAATACGCTTAAGTTGCCTTTTGCACTTGGTGCAGACCGGACGCCTTCAATCGACTTGGAAGTACATAGAGTTGTTAATACTTTTTAACTTATTGTAATTTATTTTAAAAATGGTAGGAAAGCCGCTAAAGTCGCAGGCACGACAGATAGGAAAATAATTTTACAGCTCTATATAGTTCACACGAAAATCAAAACAAAACAACAATACCTACCTAGTTCTGAATTCAAATTATTGTACACGATAAATCTAATAATTGATGGACATGGAAATTAGCATTCGTTTGTGTTCGAAAATCCGATGATACCCGAGGGACATTAAGAAAATAGAAATACTCACGTCCCTGTATCATGTAAAGAACCTCTCAAACCCCACAAGAACAAGTGAATATCACGCTACTAAGCTTAACGTCTCATTGGATGTTGGGCGTAGTTAACTGATTTTCTCGCTTGTTATGTATTAAATAACTTAAATATTAAACATTCATGTTGTTTTGATAATCACCTGATCTATAAGATTGTGTTTATTTATGCTGCAGCGGATTTTCGCACGAGTGGCAGAGGCCGTGTTAATGCTTCATTAATATCAGTAATTCGATATACAGCGTGTCAATAAACATTGTCGTTACCGCAAAACATTCGGTTTTTGTGGGTAAAGGCGAATAATATATTAAGAAGACAGAGAATCTGTCCCTGGCATATCATTTGGATAGCTTTTTCCCAACTGTGTATATTGGGATCGGCTTCAGACTAACCGAATGCATAGGTAATTGATTCAGGTGACCTTGCGGAAATTCATTATAAAATACAATAGACGTGGACATATTTAGTAACCTGTTCCGCCCAGCTATTTCTAAAGAGCCATAAAAACCCTGAAAGAAATCGACACGTGTTTTACCTCTCAACGAGGCATCCTCAGGATGACGATTGACTTGCCGCGAACCCGAACACGGTGTGGCAACACGCTCGTATGGCTAAGAAATAGCTAAGTGGAACAGGTTACTAAATATATCCACGTCTATTGTTTTTTTTTTACCGGATGCAGCTGAATACAAGTATTTTACATGGAGCGACTGCCCCTAGTGCATTGCTATTTTCAGTTGCTTGAGTCAACACTTTTTTAATCATATTTAATTCCAGGAGACATGAAAAGAATCTTTCTATTTGGAAAAGCAATAACTTGTAAGCATTTAGAAATAATTTCTCGTTTTGTTTCTGTCTGTATGCAGCCCCGGATCTAGTATTTTTTTTGAGGCGGGGCAAAAACTGCCGTCGGCCGCCCCCCGCCAATCTTTTATGGGATGCGCTAAGTTAGCCCACGAAATGAAAATTTTCTCAAAATGAAAATTTTGGCAGCAACATATTAATCAAATTGTATCGATCGATAATGCGCCAAAAAAAAGATAAAAAATATTAAGATTACAAATGTGCTGCGCGTCTCATTTATTGCAAAGTTGCTGTGTGCTGGGTGGTGCACTTGTCTGCTACGCTTGAATTTGTCGCCTCCTGAAGTTGACGAACCCCCCTAGATCTGGGGCTGTCTGTATGTACATTTTAATAATTTCTACACATTAAACCTACACAACTGTGTAGGTTTAATGTGTAGAAATTATTAAAATAAACTAATGCAATAAACTTATTATAAGGGCAACTAACACCCTTTGCAATGTCAAATAACTTCATAACTTGTATAACTAAATTTCGAATTTTGAAATGTTTTCTAAAATATTTAATGAGGTCGATATTTGCTTAAATAAACCACAAATAACTAGGTAGTGTTTCGTATTACATTTAGTAACAAATGTAGCCTCTGGGCGAGAACTAATAGTTGTGTCTTATTGCATGTCGTTATATAAAATAAATACTAATACATTGGCAGGTAACGCATATTTAACTTTTATTGATTGACATTTCACACGACCGTTAGACAAGTTTATTTTGCTCTATGTCAATCAATATTAACTTACTGTATTACCACATGGGGTGGAGCGGGTAAAACAATGTTACTAACCATCGAGAGAGCTCAAAGGGCGATTCTCAAAGTGTCTACTTTCCGCCCTTTCCTTTTTCCTACTTACCTCCTATACAAATCTTGTGAAGTATTAACAGTTCGACAGCTATTTATAATGGGTATTGTATTAAAACAACACACAGCTTTACCTTACAGCACTGCATATACTAATAAAAGGCGTAAAGATATCGTTTGTCCACAAAATACATCTAAACATGCTTTTGTATCCAAATTTTACCTGTACCTCGGTCCTCTTCTCTATAATAGACTAAACTCGAAAGCAAACATTTATTCCCTGAACAACACAAATTGTAAGAGTATTCTCAAGGATGCTCTCCAAAGTATGTCTTACGAAGATACAGAGAATTTACTAACTGTGTTAAAGTGAATATGTACAAATTTCACCTACTTTAAGTATTTATCAAATTTAGAAACTAAGTTTTAAGCTACTCAACGTATAATTAGTGATCTATTGTCAACCTGCAGATTATTTAATTATTTATAAGTTTATTTTAGCGCTTCTCGCCTGAAACACAGGATTACCTAGTTCAGGCACGTAAGTCTTAGGAATATAATTTACATTTAAGCAAATCTGTAATAATTTTTATGCCTTGTAATTTTTGGAATAAATATTATTATTATTATTAAATATTATTATATTATTATTATTTCCAAATATTATCTCTATGCAAAACATAACGTAAGGAGATAACCAGATAACCAGTCTTACCAAGGGGTATCGTGTTACCCAATAAAGCGTCTAACAGACTGGCGCAACGCGAAAACAATTTCTAAGGAAACTTCACGGCAGAACAAATACCGGTGTCACGGCGCGCCGTCGCGTCGCGCCAGTCTGCTCGAGGCTCAACTGGGTTGTGGAGGTTAGATAGGCAGTCGCTCCATGTAAAATACTGGTATTCAGCTGCATCCGGTTAGACTGGAAGCCGACCCCAACATAGTTGGGAAAAGGCTAGGCAGATTGATTGAGATAGATCTGGTGTACCCTTGACAGTCAGCTCTACTACCAACCTTACTGACTGGCTAATCTATACAGGGTGTCCCTAGAAGTAATAAAGAAAGAAAATATGTTTATTTGTGGTAAACATAACGAAAAGAAAGAACACAAACACAAAAAGAACAAGTAGCGGAAAATATGTGTCACATCTACGCAAAACGGCCATTGCTCAGCATAATGCTGATGTAGATGCGTTTCCCTCCTTTGAGACAATGTTAGAGTGCTTAATGTGGCTGCATACATAACCGGAACAGCTACGCTGCACAGTAGGCTAAAAATTGTCAAAAATCTCGCACGGACACAAATTTAACTATAACCCATTAATTTTTGTTTTGAAATACTCAGGATAACCTACTTTAACAGTGGAACTGCGACCAGATTGTAAAATAAATAAAATACTTGGCACTATGTTAACAGCAATAACCACCTCAGCTTAATTAGAGGTTTTGCGACAGTGGGTTGACAGTTTGAAGGTTTCAGTTTAGGTTTCATGCGTTAAGGGTTTGGGATATGTGGGTTTAAAACTTAATTGTGGTTTTGCACATTTTGGGTAATTAAGCTTAGGTGGTTTTAGCTTAGTGCCAAGTAAAAAAAATTTTTATCACTTTCTGGTCGAATTCCACTGTTGAAGTAGGTTATCCTGAGTAGTTCAAAACTAAAATTAATGGGTTACATTACAGTTAAAGGAGACTGAAACGATTACATCTACTCTTGGGCCTGAATAGTAACAAGATATAAATGGTGTGAATTTATAGAATCATACAAACATTAAGTGTATTGCAGTGATTAGTTGCTATCCCACAAATCACATAGCGATCAATAGTTTTAACAATATTATCCAATCGGTAAAATCCATTATAACAATTCCAAGTTAATCGCGTGAGCGATCTTCAGTGTCCAGTGTGAAAGCAAGGGTCGTGCAAGGTAGGCAGGGTCAGAATCCGTAAAAATCAAAGCAGTGATCGTTGAAAATGAAAAATAATTGGGAGAGCACTCAAAACACATCCGAAAACAAGAAATAAGTGACAGCTGTCTAGTTCTAGTAGGGATGTGCGTTGCGACAACGAACCGTTTACAAAGACCGTTTTGTGATGATGAAACCGTTTTACGTCCTGAGTTCAACTTCAAACAGTCTTCATTGCACAAACCAGTCTTCGAATTACTTGGTGCGATATTTACATCTAAGAAAATACAGTCGGGTACAATGATTCAACTATCTATCACACTCGTAAAACAGTCCTTCCAATAAAAAGTGAACTCTTAAAAAGTGAACTTTTTTAAGTGAAATACAGTCGGTAATGTATTACCAGTTGTCAATGCTGTCGTTCGTGATGCGAAAAAACCATTTCATACATATTCCAAATCGTTGATAGTTTTAAGAAACTGCGCTCGACGAAAAGGCAATTCTATTCCATGTTGGATAAGTTTCGTCCTTTAACCGTTTTCTGCAACCGTTTTCGTCGTCGGGAAAACGGTTTCGGTCGCCAAACATTCAATAATGACCCACCACTAATGTGTCAAATTGTCAATGTCAATTTGTCAATGCAGAATATGTACTGCCAGTGACATATAGACAAAAAATAAAACTGATTTTAATAGATATGAAATTGATAATCATTATTTTGGTTTTTCAGTAATGATGTTTTATTTAAATTAAATGCACTATATTGCATAAAAGTATATAGTGCATTTATTTACTTTGAGTGAACTATATTACCTAGTGCTACCTAGTGGGTAGGTTTTCTTTTTGTAGTTGTGTAATCGATTACTATAATCGATGATCTCTCGAAAACTATCTTTATCATATTTCTCCGCTTCCATACAAAGAATTGAGCAGATTTTTTATATTCAAGGATAAAAAAATATGACTAATTTTTAGATCATATCTCAACTTAATAAATACACTTTCCATCTCCTTTGTGTCCGAGCGAGATTTTTGTAAATTTTTACCAACTGTGTGTTGCTTGGCGGCAGCAAAAGGTAGTTTTGAGATGGGACTAAACCAATGATTTCGCGACACTATAAAGCAAATTTACCGGCACCGCGGAGTAAAAGACATCAACGTGTTGATTACCGCCATGCTGATTTTTTCAAATTTTCTCTTCTGTTGGCACTCCCGGAGTGCCACTGTTTTTAAATAATTTATTTGTTTAATTTACTTGAAGATAATTATGCCTAACTTCTAGAAACTGAACTGATATAACGACGTCTTAGTGACCATGTAGTCAACTAATGGTGCAGTATCCGAAGATAAATAAATTCATGGGTGCCGAGATGGGAAGGTGCCGAGTTGGGTCTAAACCCTTGCAGTTTACCGCATGCCTGCACCTGCACTGCACAAAGCAAGGATCCGATATATTATGATTGACTTGCTACTGCCCGCGACCTCGTTCGCATGAAAGTTCTTGTTTTAACATAAAATACATACTTTGATACTAGGCAATACTGTACCTTCCCCATAGTGAAAGAATTTTCGGAATTGGATCAGGAGTTCCGAAGATTACGCCCTACATATAAAATCTCACAAATTTTCATCTTTCCTCTTGCTTTCCTGCAATCAAAATCTGAATCTAAAAAATATAAATGATCAAATCTGTAGGAGTGATTTCGTGAAAAGGGACGGAAGTGTGTTACAGGAAGCCGGGGAAGCGCGCGCTATTTAATTTAACCAATGAGCGCGTATGGTGCTAGAGTTGGCCGTCAGAAACGACCTTAACGAGGCCAATGTTGCTTATTACCAAGGTGAGATGTCAGATGTCACACATATGCGACTACTGTAAGACTAGCTCGTTTTTAGGTACCGTCAACCGCACATCAGTGGTAGGTAGCACTACGAAAAACACCCTTTACTTAAAGACGCTATCAATGTCAAATTGATTTGTACACATGAAACCTACACATTTATTTTGAGGGTAAATGTAAAGGCAGCTAACACCCTTTACAATGACCAATTAACTTCATAACCTGTATAACTATTATATTTCGAATTTTGTTATGTTTTCTATAATATTTCGTCGCCAACACTGCAAAGGGGCGAACCTAATACAAACGGTCTTTGAGGTTCGCCCCTTTGCGGTGTTGGTGACGATTTAATGAGGTCGATATTTGGTTAAATAAACCACAAATAACTAGGTAACGTTTCGTTTTTTTTCGCTCCAATGTGCAGGCAGCTTAAATCTGAGCATGAATGAGATGGCAACAGACCGATGAGGCAGATGTACCTAGATCGTTTTTCCTTAAAGAATGTACGAAATGAATGAGTGAATGAAAAGCCAGTCTCACATTATGTAGAACTAATAAGCAAAGAACTAGTCACTTTGCATATTACTTGGTGTTTAATAATTATATAGGTATTTACATAATCGCTCCTATAAGGATACGCTGAGATCCGGTAAAATTGAATTAAAGTGAGCACTGGGTGCTATGGCGCAACTTGAGTGACGCCTATGTTCAACAAAATTTCAGAAAGACTAAGCATTTTAGAAGAACTTGTTTGTAGTAATTTAAGATGATAACAGTAACAACTTTAGGCAAAGGAAGAATCCTCGCGCACATATGAAAGTGGCAAATTTCGGAGTCCGCTAGGGCCGATGCCTGCCGGAGTCGCGGGATAGTCCGAAACGGATGTCGTGGCCCCTGGCAACATACAGGCAATTGAAGGAACACGGGTGGGTTTTAGTCTGCAAGAGTCTGACACGCCCTCCCGCTCCGCCCAGATCGGGAGAAGTTATTTGATAATTACCCGGTCACAAAACAAAAAAAGGCAAAGGAAGAAAAATGGTTTCAGTTAAAGTACTGGTCCAGCTCCACAAGGGCGCATAAACTAATTGATTAGCATTCGAAAGTATTGTTGCAGCTGCTGAAGATTGTAAAACTATCTTTCCTTTGTATAAATTCAATCTCTTTGTATTGTATAATTGCATATCACATGTGTGAGCACTGTGACCATGTTGTACATTCCATAAAGCTACCATTTACTGGGTACGTCTTTCATTGACTTGAATGTGCCCTGGCGGCTGAGAGTATGTCATGCTCACTCAAATGTCTCGCTGATGGTGGCGTGTGTGTTGGATCATTAAGTTCCCTTCAAAATGGTTGAGCTAAATGGTGCTGATCCATGCGTCATGTTCGTGACCGGCGCCGTCAGTAGGGACTGGTCATCTCTGAGCTGCCACGGTTTATTTAAATTTATTTAAATTTTTGAATTGTTATTATATTTTTATTACGGACGCTTTTAACGTGCACGTCTTTCTACATTGTTCTCACATGTATAAAAGTTCAACACGAATGATGTACCCAATATTTTGTAATAATATTTTGATTTAAAAGAGTGTCCGTGGAGTTTCTTGCCCGTTCTTCTCCATAGGTACCTACTACGCTTTGGAATGGGCAACTAGCTTCATTTTTCTGACTGACCGACCCCTTCACAATTCAAAAGTACCTGTAATTGGTTTATTTGAAATAAATGCTTTGAGTTTGAGTTTGAGTATACAGTCGTGAGGATGATACCTTTGCTGCAGCATATATAGAAGGCCAGTTTCCGTATTCAAAAAACGTTCGAATCTCGCAGTCTTATCTCAACGTCAATGTTAAAAATGTGTCACAAAAATATTGGGTAAATAAGCTGAGCCGAAAGACGTCTTAGTTCATACAAAATTCCCATAGAAAATATAGTTTCAGTTTTACTCAATTTCCAATTTTCCTGGCAACTTTTCAATTTTTTTTTCCGTAATGATCTGATTTGAATACTATTACGAACATTTTAAAACAAAAAATAGCCGATTTGGACCATAGGTTCTCAAGTGATACGTTTACCAACGAGCAGCATTTCATTTTTATTTAAATACTAGCTGCGCCCCGCGGTTTCACCCGCAGAAGTCTCGATCCCGTGAGAATATCGGGATAAAAAGTATTCTATGTGTTAATCCAGGTTATAAGAGCCAGAGGACTAAGTCTCTCTTAGTTATTAGGTACTAACATAGTCTATAAGTTCATACTAACAATGTAAATGTAATGGATCAATGTTGTCTGAATAAATAAATAAATAATATTATTATAAACTATCTGTGTACCAAATTTCATCCAAATCCGTTTAGCCGTTTGAGCGTGAAGAAGAGACAAACATACACACACACACTCACAAACTTTCGCCTTTCCGGCAAACGTGGTTTTGCCATATAAATGTTTGGGGTAGACGACCGATTCTCAGACCTACCAAATATACATATAAAATTTCATAAAAATCGATCAATCCGTTTTGGAGGAGTATGGCAACTAACATTGTGACACGAGAATTTTATATAAATTATATAGATAGATAAGGGGTATTTTTCTCAGATTGATACTGAGATTAGAATGCAAACGATCTTAAACATACGAGAATTGCCCCATCTGATCATTTCTAGGCAATAAATGTATTGTAATCGGAACGGAAGACGTACTTGTCAACGGTACAACTTGATATTCGGCCAAGAGGAAGTTGTCGATATAATCAGCTCGACGCCAGTCGTACTTAAAAGTGAAACTAAATAATTAATTGGCAAAAAAGATACTGTCACAAATCTGCATGTCAAACATGGTATGGCAACATTAAATGACCTTGCACTGAGGCCATAATGGTGTGACCAATTCTTTTTTTAAACCTTTTTTTTACAAACTCCTTCGTCTTTCGTAACCCGAGGGTGTAGCAACCCGACAATTTCGAATATTTCTACTTTTTCGTTCGATTATATTTGTGGTCTAGTTAGCAAAATTGGCTAATTACTGACGATTATTGAAACAGATAAGCCATTCGTACGTAATTATCACCAACGGTTTAATTTTAGTAAGTGCTCTGTAATTCTTGTTCTGTCCTGCTAAGTGTTATTAGTTTGTGTATTTGTTACTTCGTGATTGGCGGTTCCGGCATTTAATAATGACAGTTGGAAACTCAGTACTTGTACTTACTATGCACTCCGGAATGTGTTGTTTCCGATTTGGAACTCTTTTGAATGTTGACAGATTGGCATCTTAACAGTCAAAAGAGTTCTAAATTTTAAACATCAGTTTTATGTGCAGATAGGAATGTGAATAGATTATTGATGTACAGACGCCAGCACTTCAAGCTACTACAATCTGTCAAATTTATTTAATAGATTTTCAAATTTATCGCTGAAGTTTAAGGTTCAAAGTTGATTGGGAAAATTTGACAGTTTCGGGTAGCTTGATGTGCTGGCGTCTGTACTGTGTGAAAGATTATATAATAAGTATCGAAGAAAAAGATGTGTTGCACCGGCCGATAAATTGGAAAAAGGGAGAAAAGAAGAGAGGGAGAAAAGATTGATGAGGTACGGCTATAATGATGGCTTAGTTTATGGAGGTTCCGAGTTCCGAATAGAACAGTTTGGCGAAAAACAAAATAGAATATGTCATTTTCTGCGGCACCTTTAGCATATCCAAAGCTAGACCAAGACCTTCCCATAATTAATCAACGATCAACACCTTTGTACATCAAATCATCTTCTTTAAGAATCTAAAGAAGGAAATCGGAAGACAGCTTCACTTTCAGCAAATTAGGAACATATCTATTTGCAAAACGTAAAAAAAAAAACTGTTGTAACGCTTAAAACTGATTAATAGCTCTTTGATAAATGGAGCGAGAAATCAAAGAGTGCTCACACGCATACAACGGATTGGTGCGGCTAGACCGTGAGGCAAACTTAACATGCAGTGGACCCCACTCTTAAAACAACTGCAAAAGATTGAAAATCGTATTAAGGTTATGTAAATGGGTTGGTAAATAGATCTGTGACGTATGACGGACGCAATGCCACAGTTGCCAAAGTGCATGTAAGTCGGGTGTGCAACTAGTGGCCTATGGATACAATTACCGTTCCTTTATAATTAAGATTTTTAACTACAATCGATTAGACGTGTGGATATTGGAATTTTAGTTTCGTAATAGGTGATATTTTTTTCAGGGTTGATCGAGCTGAAAGAAAGGTAGCAGGGACTGACTCAGAGATCGAATATTTCTATCGTGCCTTGAACATTTTGGCGGGGATTTCGTTAAGATGGACTTCAGTCTGTTGAGTACCGAACTAAAATGACATTGTAGCCTTAAGCGAAACAAGATATTGAAGTCTTACAATGATGTAATTCATCATCATCATCATTTGAGAAAAAAAACGTCCACTGCTGGACATAGGTCTCACCCAAGCACCGCCACTTCAACCGGTTCTGTGTCTTTCGCATCTAGTGGATTCCTGCGGACTTCACAAGGTCATCGGAAGGTGTAATTCACCTATCGGTTATCATCGTCATCGCGTACTCGTCAAGCGGTGTAAGCTATTAAACCTTTTTGGAAGTTTTAGCTAGAACGTTAAGTAGTTTACTCTGGTTTTCTTCCATCTGCAAGTTACTTAACACTTTTGACTCTACCCACTTATCGTGGAGCTCATACGCCATGCCTCCATACATATTGCAAGTTGAACCTCCTCGAGGGCTCCCGGCATCCCATATGCAACTTGAGTGAACCTTCCAGCAGGGCTCCCGGCACTAAACGTGTTAAATACTTAACAATACAACATGTAAAAAAAAAACCCTGTCCGATCCGTGAGGGTTTTGTTAAGTATCATATTGAGAGTCTATTTTATGTGGAAATTTTCTGGTAAAAAGTAAAAAAAAAAAACCTTTTTTTCAATGGGTAATTTTACCGGTTTATTACATGGGGCGCGGCCGTTGTTTAGCGGGTGTCTACAAGTTATAACTTATGACCCCTGTTGAAAATTTGGAAATTTTTAATGAATTTGGGGTAGTTTTGTTACTAAAAATGTGAATTTTAAATAGCAATAACTTTTTTATTTTTAATAATAATATATTTTTTTATTACTTTTTGGTAATGTTATGGCAGTACCCATGTGCCCCTTTCGGATCGGACAGGGTTTTATTTACATAATTCAAAAATCATTTATTGAAACTAAGCTGAGAATCAGCACTTTTCGAACATCTAAATTACATAAGCCAGTCCCCCAAAACGCCCTTCGCTCCTTCGTATTAAATTGTTCAGTTCCGTTCGCCGGTGTGCATCAGGATCAGCACTGATTCTAATTAATATTATTTCCACGCACCGCTTACATTGCATTTTCTGCTCTACAAAGCCATAAGATGTTTTATCTCACATATGCGTCACTAGTTGCGTAAAAACCTATGCAATGGAGTAAACGCTACGGTTTTTAACGTGCTATGAATGACTACTTCCTCTCAGTAATAGGACATTGTGTGACGTAACAGCTCTTATAACGCGCACTATCAGTAAATATCCGTGTTGCATAGTTGCTGAGATTGTCGTGGGAGCTGGCCTTTGGAAATTATCGTCTGGTTCTGGGCGAGAGTTTAGGGCTCTAGTGTTATTGAATGGGAAATACTCGGAGAATTATTTACTTTGCAAGTTGGATTTTGAATCAATTTTACACAAGACGGTGTCATAACGAACAGGTAGATGACGGTTTTTTAATCTGACTTCCGCTGAGTAGAAATGCTGAAGCGAACATATAAGTGACAAAGCAGTTTTTAAATAAGGTATGCTTCTCAAATAAACCTATCGGAAGGGGCGATTAGAATCAATTCAATTTTCATGCAAATTTTGTCGTTCAAAAGTGTCTTTTATGTGCCTAATTGAAATAAATTACTTGACTTTGCCTTTGACTTTAAATTTAAAAAATCTTTTGCAAACAGGATTCACACAATGCCTACTGCACCAAAACCTATTATTGCTTATGGATGAGACGTAGGAATTTAAGACATTTTAATTACTTACATTTTGATTACTTACATATTGATTACTTACATTTTATTACTTACATTTTGATTACTTACATTTTGAATACTCACATTTTGATTACTTACATTGCCTAAATGATTTGTTAGCAACTGACTTTGACTGCCTCGTTGGTGTAGTGGTCGCAAGGGCTACTGCTGAGCAAGAGGTCCTGGGCTCGATTCCCAGGTCGGGCAAAGAGTTATTGGGTTTTTCCATCAGGAATTTCTCAGTACCAGCCCGGAGTCTGAATTTGTGCCCGGTTGATGACAATAGGGTCGCCCTCTATTACATGGGACTTAAACATAACTGGCGAAATGTTGGTGTTCTATAGGTCCACCTACCTAATCCTTCGGGGATTATAAGCGTGATGTTATGTTATGTTATCATTGCATAAGGACTAGACGTAGGAGGACATTTTGAAGCCATTTCTTGAATGATTTGATGGCAACTGTCACAAATAAAATAGCTCGTGGCTAAGTAATAACAGCCACACGGGTCGATCCATCAGGTTAAGCTACGCTTGCTGGAGTTGGTCCTTGGATGGGTGACCATCTTTAAATACCGACACTCCTCCGTGCTTCGGAAAGCACGTTAAGCCGTTGGTCCCGGCTGTCATTCGTGGATCTTTGACAGTCGTTACGGGTCGTCAGAAGCCCGAAAGTCTGACAACCAGTCTTACCAAGGGGTATCGTATTACGTCAGATAGGCAGTCGATCCATGTAAAATATTGGTATTCAGCTGCATCCGGTTAGACTGGAAGCCGACCCCAACATAGTTGGGAATGACTAGGCAGATTGATGTGACAAATAAAATAATCAAGATTCCGATGAATTTAGTTCAGGTCAGAGTTGATAGAAATTCCATGTTGACCTAGACCCCGAAGGCAAGGACACAAGCTTTAAAATTAAAATTAATTAAGTCAATACTAAGCTGAGCACGATAAAAAATTACAACTTAATTCCAGCCATAATTTAAAAATTCGATGGTAACTTTATAAAGTGTTAAGAATTAATGGAACAGCGGGGTATCAATGATAATTTCGGATATGATGTATGGAGCGGAAACTACTTGCAGACGTGTTCGATCCTTATTTGGACTGCAGCGTCGATTTAATAAGAACTAGCTTTATCCGTGAATTCGCTCTTGCAATTAATTTTTATTCTGACGTAGATAAGTACTGAGACCACTCTCTTTACTTCACCTTCTATTGTAGCGTCGGTTCGAGTTTACATAATATCATATAAAATAATAATTATTCCAACTCAAATCATTTATTTCAAATAAACCAATTACAGGTAGTTTTGAATTACCAAGGGGTCGGTCAGTCAGAAAGATGAAGCTAGTTGCCCATTCCAAAGCGTAGTAGGTACCTATGGAGAAGAACGGGCAAGAAACTCCACGGATACTGTTTTAAATCAAAATTTCGTACAAAATATTGGTTCCATCATTCATAATTAAATTATTATTATTGTCCTCCAGACCGAATTTCGGCCATGGCGGCCCATCTCAACGAAGACTAGCCTTCGGCGCGGGAGATATTATAGTGCACGAGTGTGTGCGCAGACACAGGTGCACTCTCTCTACCCTCACTCTCATAGTCCGATGGGACGGCAATCCGACACGACCGGAGAGAGATCAGGCGCAGAACCAACGGCTTAACGTGCTTTCCGAGGGTATCACACCGCCAACTTCCTAACTCCGAGCTGTCACTAAGAAATTCCTAATGGAAAAACCCAATAACACTTTGCCTGATAACCACGAGACCAGCGGGTCAGTCACCATATTATTATATAATACCTGCAATAAGCACAGGTGTCACTGATATCGTAGATGGCAAAAATCTAAACTCTGGAGTGGAGTTTAGGTTCTATTGGTTAATATTAGCACATCTCTGGTCCTCTCCTCTGTTCTCTACCCCAGTGGATAGGCAGCCTTTAGCATGGATTTGGATACTTGTGCTTAGTAACTTCTCTTCTCATTTGTATTGTTTTTCTTGTATTGTTTTTCTTGTGTTGTTTTTCTTGTATTGTTTTTCTTGTATTGTTTTTCTTGTATTGTTTTTCTTGTATTGTTTTTCTTGTATTGTTTTTCTTGTATTGTTTTTCTTGTATTGTTTTTCTTGTATTGTTTTTCTTGTGTTGTTTTTCTTGTATTGTTTTTCTTGTATTGTTTTTCTTCCTATTGTTTTTCTTATGATGGTACAGTAGGCCGCACGTCAGTGGTAACAAAACCAGTATAAGCTGGCCTCTTATTCTAATTAAATTCTATGAAACGTAACGGACTACGCTAGGCTAGCTCAAGTGCCAAGTATTACCATCGTCGCGCGTCGTGCGGTCGACTGTACATATAACATAACATAACATCACGCATTGTTTCCCGAAGGGTTGGGCAGAGCTGTACCCATAATAGGTAGTGGTACATCCACATTTCACCTGTTATGTTACGTTCCATGTAATAGGGGGCGAGCGTATTGCCATCAACCTGGCACAAATCCAGACTCCGGACTGGTACTCAAATATTTCTAACGGAAAAACCCATTATCACTTTGCCCGACTTGGGAATTGGACCCAGGACTTCATGCTCAGCAGTAGCGCTCGCGATCACTACACCAATGCGGCAGTCTGTACATACAGAGTGGCAGGGACATCGACGCGAAAACTGTTACCATGGATTCAGTACATGATTCTGAAACCCCGCGTTGAAATTTTACGTCGGTAATTTAAAAAAAATCTGCTGTTTCTTAGAAAAGTGCAGTACCTACGCGGTCAAAATGTAAGGAAATGCTGCTTAAAAAAAAAACCGATGAATTTCAACGCAGGGCGTTCAGAATCATGTACTGAATCCATGGTAACAGTTTTCGTGTCGATGTCCTTGTCACACTGTAAAAAGTAAGGCATAAAGCCCATATCGAACAATTAGTACCTTCACTGGCACGTTGCTACCAGATAAGCTCTCAGGGCTCTGTATAAGGGAGTGCAATTATATTTTCGACTAATATTATAAATGCGAAACTTACTCTATCTGTTGGTTACATTGTCACGCTGATGAAATTTGGCACAGGCCTGGGAGAACATGATCCCGGTAGTACACTCCCAAACTGTTGTCCCAAATGTATTTTTTTTCGAACTTATAACATTATAATAACAATATTATATGACTTAATTGCAAATTACAAGCCCCCACAGATAAATACAAAATGATTAGGTACTTTCTCATAGTCTCAGTTTCATCTAATCTGTATACCAACATTATAAGCAAATAAACGATTTCCATTATATTTTTTTTAACTAGTTAGTCCCTCAAAGTTGGTTAATTCTAATCGAGCCAACCTGAATTGACTTTTTAAATGGTTAAGAATTCAAATTTGGAACAATAGTGACAATAAAATGATCGCCAGTGTGTCTGCTTCAAAATTACATAAAACCTTTTTCTTTGACTTATCATTATTTTGTGTGCGCGGGCAAAACCTAGTAAAGATAGAAAACCTAGATAAGTAATTTCATTACCTTTATTATAAATGTTTGATTTGTTTCACATAGGGTATGTTATGGTGCCATTAGCTTATAACAAACATAACATTGCAGTTCAATTAAATGTAAATTAGGTAGTATTGAATGAGTCGTGTGATCGAGATTGAGAACAAATAGATTAGGATGTGACTTGTATTAACGAGCAATTTGATTGGCGGAAAATAATTATAGGCAGATTTTATTAAACAATTTTCAATAAAGTGTATATTTCAGTTGTAAGACAAATACTTAATTAATAATAATGTAAATAAATAGGTACTATTGTAATTATTTTATGACTTTCGGAAATCAACAACAATAACATAACATCTCGCCTGTAATCTCCGAAGGGTTGGGCAGAGGTGTACCTATTATATAGTACACCCACATTTCGCCAGTTATGTTTAAGTCCCATGTAATAGGGGGCGAGCTTATTGCTATCAACCGAGCACAAATCCAGACTCCGAGCTGAGAAATTCGAAATTCTTTCGGAAGTTGTTGGCCAAAAATCAATCAAAACCAAGAAAGAAAAATTCTGTGAATCGAATCTAATAAATGATTGAAGTTTTTGTCTATCCAATTTTTTTTTGTAAATAGGTATTGCTTTAGTAACAAGATCCACTATTACTTTTAATATTTTCTGTTTTTCCTGTTAACAACAAATACTGCTCTACTTACGTACTTGTCATTATTTCCAGGTATTATTCCAAACGGTCACTTCAATCGATAACCCTTGACACTTGCCTCCATTTCAGTTTGTCCCACGATGGGCAGGTGCTCTGAATGTCAACAGTCATGGGCTCATGGACCGCAAGCGCATTCTCCCGACCGAAGGCGAAACCCACCGGTCAATTGTTCTGCCGACCATATCCTTTAAGTGAAATAAATAAATGTTGATTTAAATAAATATCTTATTTGCTATCCGTATCGGACGTTATTGGAATTCTTTTATAGATAAAGATGTTAATTTTTTGCATTTTTGTTGGATTTTATTTATGTTAATGTGGATTGTTGTAAGACATACAATTTTATTGTTTCTTGATACGTTACAAGATGGCTCTTTTCCTTTTGCTTCCGTAGGTACCTACAAAAATTGCATTCTACGTTTACAATACATTTTCAAGTTTTAAATAACCGACTTCAAAAAGGAGGAGGTACTCAATTAAATTTTTGTATGTTTGTTACGCGATAACTCCGCCAATTGTGAATTGATTTTGATAGTTTTCTTTTGTTTGGTAGGTCATACTTCAGAGGTGATCCCATGTATAATTTATTTACTTTGCTTGGGTAGTTTTTGAGTTAGCTTCAATAATACGTATTTTTTCCCACTTAGTATGTGGATGATATGATAAGTTCCTGTCACTGTTATTTACATAGCAGGTAGTGGTATTCCAATTTGTGAGGGGTGAGTACCACAGGTAAAAAGTGAAAAATAAAAACTTTTTACAAAAAAAAACAACAGACTTCCAAAAAAAAACACTACAACGTGAAATACAACTTTAATTTCAGAAGTCGGTGGCAAAAAACGAAAATTTAAAACCAAAGATACCGACTTCCGAAATCAAAGTTATTTTTCACTTTGTAGTGTTTTTTTTGGAAGTCGGTTGTTCAACAAAAGGTTCATACGGAAGTTTTTCACAAACTCCAATATTGTTCACACGATCTATCGATCAACTTTAAACTGTCGTTTTGTCTCCATTGACAGCAAACACTTTATAGAAATTAGTCGAACGACTGGTGGCCATTATAATCGATCAATCGTGTGACAAAACCAATTCACTTGGCTGGCTATCAAAAAAGAAAAGTAAAGTGAGCGAATTATTAATAGACCAGCAAGAAAATAACATAATAATTGTGAACACGTTTTATTCTATTTTTATAAAAACGTCGGTTTAGATAACAATCACAGTACCTAATCTCAAGTCTAATAATAATCTTATATTTTAGCAGTTACTCAGAATATAATTGTGTAATTTCTGACATTGCGGAGATTTCAACAATGTTTTAAAACTGTAAAAGACTTTAAAAATAATGAAACACCTACTGAGGCTCCTATGATTTACCGAAAAAGGGAAATGGATGGCATTGAGTATATGGATATGGTTGGTATATCGATATGGCGGCATCGAGATAACGAAGGGATAGTTTTTTTTTCGGTTGATCTAAGAGGCCATTTTTTTCGACAGAATCTCATCCCCTTCCAGCTCGTTTGGACGTAGAGGTCCTAATAGGCGCATGACCAACGGTTAAGTGATCAAACTGTAGGTAAGTACCTAGTTAGTTTTTCAGACACGGTTTAGAAAATAAGTGGTTATCTTTCCTCAGCCAGGAATCACCCAGCAATATGTGCTGCAATATTTAAAATGGTATGCAATGTCTAATTACTTTGGAACTATAAATAAATGTAAACATTTAAAACATTGCATTACAAAACTTATTAATATTTTAGACATTACAAAAACTTATTACTCATGTACTTTTGCAACTTACTACGCGTTGATTTCGACAACGCGTAGAATTAAGTAATAATCTAATTACTTATTCAAGTTTAAACGTGTGGTTTTTTTTGTTATAACTAACAGCTAGATAAGTTAGATTATCTACTAGACAATCAGGTGCATAGCAGTCACGATTTGTGAGAAAACGTTTGACATTTGGAAGCCATTTTGCGCGGAGATCTAGAACGTTCGTATGTAGATGCAATAGAAAAATCAAGGGCGTGTTCGATTTAGAGCAGTCGTGTTCAATAGCCCGCGGGTCTGTTAGTATTGTTGTCTAATTATTTGATTGATTTTTTGTGGTGGTTTGGGGAATGCCAATGTATTGTGTGGTCTCTCGACATCGTGTTATTATTACAGGATTTGTTTGTTTGTGTAAGGTTAACATGATTCTAATTGGTTACACATCGATCGTCGATACATAAAAGTGTGTCTTTAATTGCACTTTTATGGAAATCATTAGGCCATTAGATTAATTAGGTAATTAAGGTTTTATTTCCATTATACAACCTTCTACTAACCCTCATACATATGGATAGTTGGAAAATAATGTAAAAGCTTTATGACGGAATAAGGATTCGAACCGTCGACCTTTTAGTCACCGACTTAACGCCTTAAGTGTTCAGTTAGCTTTGTACCAGTTAAACTTTGTGTTCACGGCACTTAGGTACTGTAAAATACTGTCTTCAGTTTTATCTAGTACTACATAGCTTTTGACAGCGGCTTCACCCGCTTGATATCTTTACAAATTATTATTAATAGCCTATGTTAATAGCCTATGTTACTCAGTGATAATATAGCATTCACTGGTGAAAGAATTTTTAAAATCGTTCCAGCAGTTTTTGAGTTTATTCATTACAAATAAAAGTACAAAACTATTATCTTTTTAATATTAGTGTAGAAGACTAAAATAAACTCTTATGTTCCTGCCAAGAGATTAGGTTAGACCCAATTTGGATGGACTGGAAATCAACATGACTAAACTTGATCATTCAAAATCGTAACATTTATTTTAATTAGCAGGCACCTAATAGACGGGGTTTGATAGGGCCGATGCCTGCCGGGGCTGCGGTTTCGTCCGAAAGGGTTACCGTGGCCTCTGGCAACTGAAGGAACATGGGTGGGTTTTAGTCAGTCAGAGTCTGCCACGCCCTGATAAATTATTTGATAATGTCCCAGACAAAAAAAAAAGGCACCTAATAGAGATGTAGCGTGGGGCGCCCCCCAGCTAGATGGATCGACCACCGTAAAAAGGTGGCTGGGACAGACTGGATGCGGAAGGCAGAAGACAGAGTGTTGTGACGCAGCCTGGGAGAGGCCTATGTTCAGCAGTGGACTGTGATAGTCTGAGTTGACTAATTAATAAAAGAGAAGTGGATTGTCGTACAAACACAGACACCCGATATTCCGACCTCGCCGTCGAGGTCCTCCGCGACCGCGAAACTCCCCCCCGACCCTTGCTTGAAAACGAGGTGGCAGCAGTTGTTGTAGCTGAGCACGTAGCTTTAAATTCCCCGATTAAAAATCATGATCAAAATTTTGCTCCAGCCCGTCTCATCTTTGATGTCCTCCCCCCAGCGATGCCCTAAGCCGAGGTTCGTACCCCACAGGGGGTGCTCTTAGGGAGCGCTCGCCTAGTTTTAATTGGCATAGTTTTTTGCCCCTGGCTGGAGGCTTTGAATGTAGTAGCTTAAGGCAGCCACAGAAACGCCTGGTTAAATAGTCATGACGTCAGAGGTCAGCTATGAGATGCCCTATCAAAAAAAGAAAAATGATATTGTTTTTTTTTTATTCTTTATTAATAATAGGGGGTTTTTGTCCATACGGATATGCCAACCCCATTGTGCCTCATCAAAAATGATATTGTTGTAATAGAGAAGTCAGCCATATTTAAAAGTGTAGGTAATAATGATGATATAGATAAATGATCAAGAATTTCCATGATTACTGTTTTTCAACATATTTTACACGGTTATGATAACGACTCCAATATAGAGTCCTTAAACTGTCGCCGCAGGGTCATGCCGCAATAAAACGCAAATAATTACTTTTGCAATAAAAAATATTATCCGTGATACAAGTTATAATGTGATTTATATGGTAATCGTTATCATTTGACATTTGAATTGCAAGGAGCGTCAAATATAACAGGTTTTCCTTATAATTGCGAGTACTTGTCAGCAATCCTTCCGGGTATTTTCCGGGTAGCGATCTAATTACCGAAGTTCATCGTAAAAGAAGTAGGTGTTCTTTTTTTGTGGAATGTCTGCGATCAAGCCAATGCATCTTGTATCAAGCCGAAAAGATCAACTATTTGCCTGCATGTTTAAAAACTTGACTTGGGTAGCGGAAAACTAAATTTAGAAAATATAGATTAATCTAAGTTATACAGAGCATAACGGCTGCCTCGTTTGCAATAATAAACGAATACCTAAAAGTTTTCTTCCACCCTGAAAGATACTTGTAAATGCCTATTTGAAATGTGGAGGAATTTTTCGACGTCATATTTTAGTTTGTTAATAGTTTTAGTTAAGTAAAGATATTCTATTTTTATTTTATTTATTAATTAAGTGTATGTTGTTAATTATGTACATTTCAATTTAATTCTGAATAAAAAAATTAAATCATTTGTATAATTATAAATAAAAATAAAAAATATTGGTATCATTTATGTTTACACCACATATTTAGGTTTAAAACATCCAAATTTGAAATCAAAATAGTGTTGTTCACCTGACCCAATTTTGTCAATAGCCTCCTAAAACATCATTTACCATTTCATTTATTTAAGTACCATTTCCGTAAACAACAGCCGCTGATCATCAAAAAAACAATTAAACATAAATCAATTAACCTGCCATGTCTCCTTATTGACCTTACTTCATCACAAGCCCGATATCTCCGTGGACGTACGGTCAACTGTATATCTGAAAAACTTGACCTACAAAAACCGCCCTTACTACGAATGAAATAAAAGCGTTATTAAAATAGTTACCATGGACTGTTGGATGTGGGTGGACCAAGGCCAGGGAGTGCCGGGGAGTGGCCATCTGTCAAGCAATCCGATTGAAGTAGTCGGAAGACCGATAAATGCTTTTAATTTCTGACTGCTCCGAAAATAGATTGAGATTATTTTGGCGCAGTAATCGGCAAGGGGAATGTTACTGATTTATTGGTTGAATGGATAATCCATACCTATAGATACTGATGATATAAACCTGCGACAATCTAAGAAATTCGATTTGACAGCAATAAAAATCCTTTGTGTAGTGATGGAACACTCCGGGAGTGCCGACAGAAGTGAAAACTTGGAAAAAAATCAGCACCGCAGTAATCAGTGCGTTGATGTCTTTTACTGCACGCACCGCGGTAATCCAACGCGTTGATGTCTTTTTAATGGTCAAAAGCTGGTGTCGTCACAGTGTCGCGAAATCAATGGTTTAGTCCCAAAAATTCCCAACGCGCCTGAAGAAGTTTTCACTTAAAAAAATAGGTTGCTTTAAAAACCGATTCTCGAGACATCGACTTATTCACACTTGGAGAATTTGTAATCGACGATTTATATCATATCGTCGTATATAGGGTACACATCGTTTTATTACACGTATGAGTATAAAACGTCAAATCGGATTTCTTAGATTGTCGCGAGTGTTATGTTGAAGTTTCTTCCTGGATTTGTTTTGGAAACAAAAACTTGAAGCTGGGCTGTTAGGCTCAACTTTTCTTTGTTTTTATTTTAAATCATAAACTACTCTTTAAACTTACCAGGATCAAAAGTAATCACTCCAATCTTTCAATGATTAGATACTACTCCACCTGGCGTCTAACTAAGGGCGTTTAAATTGACTAGGGCGAACAAGTTTCACGCAAAGGAACGGCTAAACGCTGACTTTCTTTATGTTTTGATTTAATCACGCTAAAAACATTAATATTATGTATGAACATTAACAACATTTAAACTTACATAAATCTCCGATCATAATTTCCAATAAATCATTTCTCACAGTTACGAGATCATACCGACCACGAGATAGGTCCTAGTCAGTCAATCCCGCGCACAATAGAGCGGAATACCGGCGCAGACGCAGGACAATTAGACTAAATATTTGGGGCCACCCACTCTTGATAAGTATCGTGGCCGCACTGTCGCTCGATGAAGGATACTCTAGGGGCGTGGTCGCAGTTCGTGTAGTCATCGGGAATAACTTGGATTTATTAGATTATATTATTTGCAGCAACTGCAATGAAAATCTTTTGTTGTAAATGGGTCACTTGGTTGTTCATAAAACAGACTGGCATACCCATCTTAGAGTCTCACTACCTACATTTAAATTGGCAGTAGTTTCATAGAATCAGCATCATCATAATCATCAGCCTATAATATTCCCACTGCTGGGACACAGGCCTCCTCTCTTCGAGAGGGAGTGGGCCGTAATCCACCACGCGGGCCCAGTGCGGGTTGGTAGATGTCACATGTCTTCGAATTTTTGGTTCTAGGACATGCCGGTTTCCTCACGATGTTTTCCTTCACCGTTTTGAGAGCAGTGGTGATGAAATAATTTACACAAAGTAAAGCACCTGTCTGGGTTCGGACCTACGACCTACAACTCGTAAGACGCGACCGTTACCACTGGGTCACCACTGCTCTCAGTATCATCATTAGTCTATAACAGTCTAATATGACACTTTTCTATATATGAAGTTACACATTTTCGCAATTGCAGCAAAAGGTTCCATTCTGAATACTGCTAGTCTTCTTCTTCAATCGGTCTCTCATTACTGAGGATCGTGGTCACTAAATGTCCGTTTAAAGGGGTTTAAACGGACAATCTACCTCCATCGACTCCGGTCTAAACTTGCCATCACCACCTGCTGAAATTTGCTTGAGGACGTAGCTTCTTTTACTTGGTCGGACCATTGTGTTGGCGACCAGCCCCGTGCTCTCTTTCCTTCGGTATTGCGAACAATGACCAGCTTTTCAAGGCTGCTATCTCCACTTCGCATTATGTGGCCGAAATAGGTTAAAATACGCCGTAGGCAAACTGTAGACAATCGGGTCTTGATGTCGAGTTGGGAAAGGATAGACACATTTAATTTTGTGCGTTTGGCTGTTCATGGAACTGATAGTAATCACTAAGAAATGAGTCAGCCGTGGTATGGTATCGTCAGTTCGCATCTGACAAATAAGTTTAAATGTAGAAGCATAAGTCATAAGCAGTAGTCTTCTAGCGTGCTAACAACAAACAGATTTTTCGTAATTAAAAAGTTTCAATGGAGTATTTTTAACCAGAGGTTATCAATGAAATTGAAAGGGACATAAGGACGTCCATCCTAATCAATCATACCTATATATGTAATTATCTTAGACATTGTGGGTGTACCTACTACAGGTACACCTCTGTCCAAACCTTCGGGCAAACAAGGCGTGATGTTATGTTATGTTATCTTAGACATAATTATCTATTTCCTTCACCTAAATATTGAGACTCTATTTTTCTCTAATTGCCATACTAACACGTAATGATATGCAATGTATTCACAGTGCAGGTTCCATTCATCATCATATCATGAATTATTCATATTTTTGTAAAATTTTGTATCAGGCGAAACTATGAATTATATTATGTTGTGATATTATACCTACTTGATATAATTTATAGAATTTGTAAAGTTTATATTGCTTAGTTGGGAACTCTACTGAGTACTGACTAAAAATGATTTAATGAAATCAAATCACCAAGGCAGTTCTGGAAAACGCTCGGCAGATATCAAAATCGTCTTATGATAGTTTATTCCAAACGAAGCCATTCATATTATTATGCTCAGTGTATTCTTTGATCGATGTTTGATCTCAGCTAGATTAAACAAATACACAACATTATGAAATCAACATCAATCAAAAAAATCTATCAAAAAAAATCAAAAAACTAAAATCAAATCATCAATTATTGTTCTTAATATAAATGTCCTCTCAGCTGAGAAAAGTCCACTGCTGGACATGTAATATACCTTAAACAATATCTATAATACATTCATCGCAAAGATTTATCGTTTCAAAAATAAAGATGTGTCGATATTTTAAGCGATAAATCTCAGTTATTCCAATTTCAATTAATCACACTAATATTATAAAGGCGAAAGTTTGTGAGTGTGTGTGTATGTTTGTCTCTTCTTCACGCTCAAACGGCTGAACGGATTTGGATGAAATTTGGCACACAGATAATTTATAACCTGGATTGACACATAGAATACTTTTTATCCCGATATTTCCACGGAATCGAGACTACTGCGGGTGAAACCGCGGGGCGCAGCTAGTAAAAACTAAAACCGTTTAATTAAAAATAAATTAATTGCCAATGCAACCGGCCAGCTTGTTATAAAAAATTTACGAAAGACAATAACGTCAGGCGATAAAAAAGAGTTTGTTATCTAATAATTATTAGAAAGTATTCATGAGTTAAGTACATGCAATGTTAAGAATGTTTAACACACGATCAGTACCGCGAAACTAATTAGTGATGGATTTTAAAATTAGTTTCATCAACTTGGTGGATTGAGAAGCAGTGGCAATCAAGGAGGCAGTCTACCTGGTACCACTAGGTGGACTGCCAGGACCACCAGGTGGTTGATCAATCAGTCAACTTAGTCTATCGCAGTCTACTGCTGGACATAGGCCTCTCCCAGGCTGCGCCACAACACCCTGTCCTCCGCCTTCCGCATCCAGTCTGTCCCAGCCACCTTTATAAGGTCGTCGGTCCATCTAGCTGGGGGGTGTCCCACACTTCGCTAGCCGATACGCGGTCTCCACTCCAGGACTTGTCTGCTCCACCGGCCATCGATCCTTCGACAAACAGCTAGTCCACTGCCACTTCAGCTTGCTTATCCTACAAGCTATGTTGGTAACTCCATTTATTTACCGGATAATTGAATTCCTGATTTTATCCTCGGTTTAAGTGGTCACCGCCAACGAATGCCACTACCAACACTAGAAACATCCCAGCCATCCCAAAGTGAAATATCTCAAGCGCCTGTAATCACACCGGCACTCATGCCCTTGCAGAGCACTGGTGGCCTAGTGGTTATGTAAATAATTTCATCACCACTGCTCTCAAAACGGTGAAGGAAAACATCGTGAGGAAACCGGCATGTCCTCGAACCAAAAATTCAAAGACATGTGACATCTACCAACCCGAACTGGGCCCGCGTGGTAGATTATAGCTCACTCCCTCTCGAAGAGAGAAGGCCTGTGTCCCAGCAGTGGGAACACTATGAACACTATAGGCTGATGATGATGATGCCATACCCTTTAAACTGGAACACAGCAACGCTGTTTGACGGCAGAAATATATAGGTATAGTGGTAATACTTCTCCGGATGAGCCTCTTCGGAAAGAACAGCAAGAAGGTTTGGTGGATACCACAACTAATCTTCTTGATTTAAAAAAATATATTTGAATCTTTTGGTTGGTAATACCTACAAGTAAATTAGTCACAACAAAGAATTTTAGAAGGCTGCACACTTCTCTCTTCAGGTGGGTGTCGTAAAATGCAGCCATTCCTTGGTTAACGAGAGCCTGTTCAATTAAATCTATTGCCAAATGTCAGGTCAAGTAATTTGATTGGCAGTTGTTATTTCCGACAGCCAATCATAACAGCTAAGCGATTAAGTCTTTGTCCAGTTAATAAACTGGACGACAAAGACTTTATCGGCATAAACTGGGTGTAAGGGATTATTACAAGAGGTTAGACAACACTGCACTCCAGGTATGCTAAGATAAATTACTAATAAAAATGTAAAGTGTGGTGATAATTTATTTTATTTATTTTTTTAAACTTTGTACACAAGTAATAAAATACTGTACAAAGGCGGCCTGAGGCATTTTCTACCGGTCAACCTTAGGGTGATGCAGAGACAAAACATGGCAGGTGCAACATAATTGATAGATAACTCGAAAAATAATAAATACTAATACATAGATAGATACATACATAAAAACAAATAAGGAGAAATAACGATGGGTAGAGGAGAAAACGAATCCAACAAATCAGCACTGGGATGATTCTGCCAACTTCTTACGAATATGCTCGCGTGCTTTTATTTAAAAACATAACCGACTGGTTACCGTCTTGATGTTCAGAGGGAGCGCATTCCAAAGAAAGTGGCTTTTCTTCGCAAACAAGGACATACGGAGACTCATTAGGCTTATCTTATAGACATGATAATGGTACATATAAATGTTCTTGAACGGTCTGTCGCTCCAACAATCAATTCAACCTATCACAATCCACTATTGAACATACGACTCTCCGGAGTTACGCTACAACATCTGGTTCTTCGTCTTCTAAATCTCGTCTGTTCCGATCAACTTTTCAAATTCATTTATTAAACTTAAACATAGTATAACTAACAAAAGTCCCAAGTCTTCATGTAAAATACTGATATTCAGCTGCATCCGATTGGGAAAAGGCTAGGCAAATTGAACAGCGGGTCCCAAACTAGGCACAACCTGTGTCTTGGTAAACAAAACACTACTTAATTTAATGTGTTCAACAAGCGCAAGATTTTAATTCATAAGTTCTCTCTCATCAAGGACGTCGGTTCGCCTAGGTGGCTGTGTCAAGTCACGGTCTCCACTAAAGTACTTTTCTGCTTTAATAACAATTGATCCTTTGACCCAGCATAAAAATAATATGATTCGGAATTCCATGAAACACCAGAATGTATTGGATTGTAAACAAAATACACTTACACTCTATTTATGATGGTATCAGCTGCTCATTGTAATAGTGGGCGGGCCAATCACCTATCTATAGGGCACAATTTCATTCCTGACTCCAACTGACCATTATCTATTAGAAAACTAATTACTTATTCAAGTATAGGGAACTATAGTTATTTCATCCTTTGTTAAGTTAAGAAGGTGCATTCTGAAAATTGGCAACGTCGCAAATAGCTGCCAAATATATTGCTGTGTTGTTTAGTTTTATATGTAAAACAGCAATTGGAAAGTTTTTATAGATTTTTTATAAGTCAAGTTTAATATACAGTGTTAAGATATTAATTATTGCAACTTATAATTAGTTTTTAGTGCAATAAACAGCGTTTTTTTTCATATTTTAATTTAGAAAAATTTACAAATTAAACAAACAGCGAAATATTTGTCATGCGACATTGCCAAGTTTCGCAAGAATGCCTCCTCTTAATTAAGTGTTCGAAAAAAGTCTCATTTCACACAAGATTCAATAATAATGACAAACATCATCTAGGTTTATAAGAAGTGATCTTTTGTAGAAGTATTTCTATTAAATATTTTTACATAAGCAAATAGTCATTACATCACTTTCTTTTGTATTATTTAGTTATAGGTACATAACTTTCATAGTGCGAACTAATTTATAAATGGCCAATTTTATTAGAACATGACGTCTTTCATTTTAAATAGCCGTAACAATTACATTCCTTTTTCACAAATATGATAAGCGACATCGCGACAGTTCTAGTTGGAGATGACGAGACGAGCTGGAGTCCCTTAATAAACCTATTCCTTAGTGGGTCACTCGATATACAATATGTAAAAAAAGACAATCCGATCCTTAAGTACTGCAATAACATTACCAAAAAGTAATAAAAAATATTATTATTATTGAAAATAAAAAGTCGTTGCAATTAAAAATTCACATTTTTAGTACCAAAATTACCCCAAATCTATTAAAAATTACCAAATTTTCAACAGGGCAGGCAGGCCAGTTATGACTTGTAGACACCCGCTATATGACAGCAGCCCGTGCCCCATATAACAACCCACTAAAATTCCCCATTGAACAAAAAGTGGCAATTTATTATTTTTTCTTTTTACCTAAAATTTTCCACATAAATATACTCTCAGTACGATACTTAACAACACCCTCACGGATCGGACAGGTTTTTCGTACATGTTGTATAAAGTTAAAAGAGATTAGGGAGGCCTTTGCCCTGCCTGGCGTTTTCCCAACTATTTTGGGGTCGGCTTCCAGTCTAACCAGATGCAGCTGAGTACAAGTTACATGGAGCGATTGCCTATCTACAACCCAGTTACTGGGTAAATTTGACCAAAAGAGACTCATAAAAAAATATGGCAGTGCGAGCATTACCTAAACTGCCTAGACTACCTCGTTGGTCCAGTGTTTGCAAGCACTACTGCAGAGCATGAGGTCCTGGGTTCGATTCCCGGGTCCAGCAAAGGGTTATTGAGTTTTTCGATCTGGAATTTCTCAGTAGCAGCCTGGAGTCTGGATTTGTGCCCGGTTGATGGCAATAGGCTCGCCCCCTATTACATGGGACTTAAACATAACTGGCGAAATTTGGGTGTACTATAGGTAGGTACACCTCTGCCTAACCCTTCCGGGAATACAGGCGTGATGTTATGTTATGTGAGCAATCGTCCTTGTCTAGTCACCGATGAAAAATAAATAAAAAACTCAATTTTGATTTTCCGTTTGAGTTTTCTTCAAAATGTCAAAATAGAAAATCACGCGTCACATCTTCATAGTAAAGACATCAACGCGTGATCTCTAATTGTGTTTTGTTTTGTAAAAACTAACTCGATGATTTTTTTTTCGTAACAGTAAATCTACGTATTATTATAGTAATAGTACAAGTACAAAAACATCACGCCTGTTTTCCCCGCAGGGATAGCCAGGGGTGTACAGCACACCCTTATTTTAATACGGGGTGAGCCTATTACAGCTTGGCAAAAAAGAGTAAAATTTAAATGAGGGCGGCACTATCGTATTTATGTCACTTCGAATGGGAAATGAGTAAAATAATTTAAACAAATTTTTTAAAACGCTGCTTGTGTGTGACTCAAAACCTACTAGCACTTGTCAGCAAAGTAGTGCCATCATCATAGGTCTGCATTGCAGTAAAATATTTAATTCCAAATGTCACCACGTCACACTCTTTTATGTCGACCTGTACAAATAATAGGCCCAAGTCCCAACTCCGAACTACCGAGAATTTCTAGTAAATTGTAATTATAGGCTGTTGCAATAATACACCTAATAGATTTTTTTCTCTGAAGTATCTACGTTCTAAATACCATGACATATATCACAATACACATACGTAATTGGCCTGGTATTCAAGTTCAAGTACACCATACGGATCTCTGTGCTATTTCCGGTTCAAATTGAAAACAAGAGTAAAACAATTTACCCAATGTAGCATTCGCCGAGCTAGTTTTCTGATTTTACTTAGGCAAAAAACAAAATAACTTTACAAAAAAATACCCTCATGAATAAAAAAATACACTCATTTAATGTATTCAAAACTCAATTAGCTGAATATTTAATCACAAATAACACCCTTTCTAAAATTGAATGCATTGGATGAGTGTATTATAATTGCTACAGTGACGTCTGTGTCCTGTGACGACTATTATATTTATAATTTATTTTAAGCACTGTTCTCAAAGAAGTGACTTAGTGTCTTTTTGAGAATAAAATTATCTTTAAACCTAAACCAGTATTTCGAAAGGTCCAATTCATAATAGTACAAAAATGTTCGTGAACTTTTCCGACCAAATTTCTCGTTCATGCCATTACTAATAGATTAACACTGGACTGAAATGTTAACCGTTAATTTAAGGTATGTGTCGATTACCGTCTACATTGTTACCACGTTTACCTTGCCTTACCTAGTCTAGTAAAATAGCCTAATGCCGATAAATTCCACTGATAATTTCCTTAAATAGAACTTACGATACCATGATAACAATTGCAAATTTAAAATATTTTTACCAAACTTCATACTTAACAAATCGATAATTTTGAAAGTATAAGAAATATGGGCCAGTACTTAATGTACAATATTGGTTTTAACTACATTTCCTAACCACAAAACGTATCTAGTTGTGTGTAGCAACAACAATATAAACAAGTAACAAATGGCAATATAATAGGGGACTCCCATTATCTTACTCAACGGGTGCTTAAGCCATCTTTTATCTCCATTATATACTTTATTGACAGAACAAATGTATCGAAATAGCAGCTTTAGAAACACCAATGATTGGGGCCAACATTTGGCCAAAAAAGCGGATTCAATATCATCCTTTACTCCATTTCTTTTCGATATTATAAACGCGTTCCGCCGGAAAAACGTATGCACATCTTACAATTAAAAATTACAGCATTGCACTTGCTCGCAACTTAATTGTTTCCAATTACGAACCGCCAAAGCGGGGTGTTCCATATATAAAGGGGCGTACTGTGGCCAATCGGCATTCCGACTCGGAAGGTGGTTGTATTCACACGTCGCTTACTTAGGCGAAAATTTCTAGGCGAGTTCTGTCTAACAGTAGCGCTTAAGTTAGTTCGTTTGAGATCTCTAAACCTTAGTAATACACACAGTAATCATGCAGTCTATGGTGAGTGTTTTAATTTTAATTATTCTTTTTTTCGCGGTTCAAATGCTCGATTTTTCGAAAATATTTTGTATACAAGTAGGGTAGTTTAATACTTTATTATCTCTATCTGTCTCTATACAAAACTTGGTGGTCCTTTTGGTAATTTTATAACCTTTTATTTATCAGTGCCTTAGTTTATTCAATATCTTATTATATTCTAATACTATCCAACAATACATTTTTCTAATTCCTTAGTTCTGCCTCGTAAATATTTTCAAAAACTCCTTCATTTTTATATAAAAAATTACTACCCATAAAAACTATCCTATGTAAAACATAGCCGTTGATCTAATTTCTGCTTTCATTAATAATTCAATCCCGTTTCTTACTCATAACTCAAACAACCATAATAAATTTTAAACAAACTAATAAATACATTCAAGGAAACTGTTTCTCACCCACTTTCACCCCTCAGAACATTTAAATATCCCTTCGATACGACTTTCCTTCGTTTCGTAATATATAAGATTTATATACGTTATTACTGAGAACAATACACCGGCACTACTGGCATTTCCTTACAAACAATAATTAATTGAGGAAAGTTAGAAATTAACGGAAAATCAATTAGTTTTACGTTGAATTGTCTATACTGTGAACATTTCCGTGTATCGAAGGACCAACTCAAGGAAGAAAAGCCATTGTTGATGAAGAATCTACAATTAGTTAAACATACTATAGAAACTCGTAGAAATATAAGGACAGTGTACATAAAATATAGAAAACAGAAGTAAAAATAAACGAATAAGAAGTTCAAATCTTAAAAAAAACTTATTTTGTAACAGAAATGCACTAAAAAGAAAATAAAAGTGCACTTAAAAGTATCTATTGTGTAGTTCGAAACACTTTTTGTAGCTATTACTGTAAATAGTGCAATTGCTTTGAGACATATAACAGAAAAAAAAAATACTGAACGAAAATCATTCTTCAATAATGTCACAATGAAAGAGGAAATACCTAATGGTAATAAGTATATAACACGCTCATCAAAAAGCAATCAAAGACTGTTTACCTACGAATATAAAACCTATTTCATTTATCGATGAAATAAAAACAAAACCGACTCAATTTAGTGTTCAGCTTGTCAATCAATCTTCACCTTCTATTTGTATGCAAATATGAAAAGTACATTTAATCAAATTATGTAGTACATCAAAACAATAGATTAAGCCATGCCCACAATATGTATGATACATCCTTGGCTTTTTAATAATAGATAAACATCACGACTGTGACCTCTAAAATTACTATGGAATATCATCTTGTGGAAGTAAAACACAATTAGGCAGTGGTTCACCTTCCTAGATCACATACAGGCACCATTCCTATCTTATCTATGATGCCAATGTCACTGTTATACTCATACTCAAAGCATTAAGATAATTTTAGTCTTTTTCATATTTGGTCCTATTTTGTCCTTAATGAAATCAAAACCTTTTCGAATTTGGTCCTCAAACAAA
Source organism: Agrochola litura (assembly GCA_949152395.1). Classification (NCBI taxonomy): domain Eukaryota; kingdom Metazoa; phylum Arthropoda; class Insecta; order Lepidoptera; family Noctuidae; genus Agrochola; species Agrochola litura. The sequence continues at coordinate 9,886,668 of OX424511.1, forward strand.
AATTACACTAAAATAGTTATTTGTCCGATTTGAAAATCGAACTAGAACCATAACTTATTCTTCGTCTGACAGTTGGTACTAAAGAGGTATTTGAAATAGTTTTAATTATGTCAAGGATCATGTAAAACAATGTAAGTGATGATTAATACAATGTATCCGTTTTCTAAATTCGCCTACGTCAAATATTTGAATATTATTTTGTTGTTGACTCCCTCATTGGTTATGCGATTGTAACACTCGACGAGTTACAATCAGCTAACACAAAAAAAGTGTATGTATAGATTAAAAGTGTAATTATTGATGGTTGTGTTACACTGTAAGCGTTTTAAATCATTCAACGATTATAGACGATTACGGAAACTGTTGTCATAAACATGAAATTTTTTGACAATCATACAATTAAGAACTCGTTGAAACACTGACCAAAGGCAATATAGACTCCAAAAAAGAAGCGCATCTTCTGACAGAAGTTTTCGCGCCCAAACAAATGTCAAAGACACGCGCATGCGCTCTGGGCGGGCGCGCGTCTTCGTTCCGCTTTACTAATGAGTGGGCGGGAAGCGCGTCCGTTTTATGGCTGCAGTATAACTACCGGTAATCACCTAGTCTCGGTATATTTGCTAAATTTGTGACTTCAATGTATGAAGTACCACTAAGATTATATTTCAAAATTCACTGTCGATGTTACGCTAACAAAAGTGGCCTGATAAAAAAGCCATAATAGCTATGTTTATAACATTTCATAACTCCATACAGTTTACCAATAAAAAGTTTGACCCAAACATGCGTAACCACAACAAAAAGTTGTGCGATATCGATAGTTACCCGAGCGCGACAAATTTCTATTTTCAATGTCCCGTTTTTCTATGACCTTCGACCACCAGTGACCACCATAACACTTCCTCACGCCCACGGCTTCCTCTTGCAACATCTAACTCGCAACAGCCGGTTGTGCACCAGTTCGTCGAATGATAATTCCAATCTATTGCAAAATGGCGCCTTTTGCAACAGAATGCAAAGGCGAGTCGATATGAGACCCACGCCCACAAATTACGGCCGCGCTCGCTTTGTCTGATGTCCTTAAATTTTCTTTAATAACAGAATCTGAGAGACTGTCCGTAAACTAGTTCAGCTATTGCATGGTGTTATTACCTTTGTCTGTTCCGACGAAACGTAATGCTGTATCATTAAATCCCTTTGCGTTTCAAAAATAAAAACTTTGTCTGTTACTTCTTTTTGAATTCCGAACTTCATTTGTTAAACAAAAACTGCTTATGCCAATAAACCATTCTGCCAAAACATTCTCAATTCAAATAACTACCTACATGCCTACAAATGGACGCATATCTAAATAATAATAGTTGTTAATCTAGACCTTTCAGCACGAGGGCTGTGGCTCAACATTGCGCAAGAGACGATTGTTTATCAAACAGTTGTAGCTATTTACACTGCCGATCACTTGTCCAAGTATTGGTTTGTGCGCGCGAACAAGTGCTGAATTATGACCACATATATTTATCTCGGGTTTGGGTTGATAGAATACATTATTGTCACAGTTAAACATTAATTCATTAGTATTCGTACCTAATACTGGACATATGCCGGATTTGACGAGGAAGTTTGTCGAAAAAATATTCTTTCTCAATTTGAAATTTTCAGGATTCGGTCTCAGGAGTGATCATCTTCAGTCTATTTTCATTTATCTTGTCATTTATTTTCTTCTAACACCTTGCATTGTATCTTGATAGAATTAATTAAAACAACTAACTTTCCATTTAACACTCCGTCTACATGTCTTTAACTTTTATTGCGTGGATAATTAGCACCAAGGTTGATAATGAAATAATTATGAGTTGCAATTTTATGCGTTTAGCACTTAGGAAATGGCACTTAATCGTGAAATTGAACTATTAGACTTTATAATTCATTCAAGTATGTGGAGATTATTAACTTAAATTCAAACTACCGTAGGTACAATTATTCATGAATTCGTTTATAATAAGTATCGTAGGAAAGTGTTTTATAACTGGCTAAACAGGGCGTGGCATTACGCTCAACACTATTTCAAATTAAAATTATATTTCATAAGTACTTCGCATTAATAGTTTGACCTTAGATAATGCGATGAATTACCTACAAGCTATTTATTTTGCATAAACATTTATAATGAGAATGTCATAGACTCGAAAGACCAAAAAAAAAATCATGCTATTGTTTTTGATAACGCTCGCACTGGCCACTTTCTATTTCGTTTAAAAAAAATCTTTTGGACGTAACAACATAGTAAAGCTGTCTGTGGTTTCATATTTGGTGTCAATATATTATGTTACGTGCGTACTTGTATTATTATCGGTAGAAACGCGATACAGATATGTAAGAACACAGTAAACCACATTCGATCGAGTTTCGGGTTGAGGTTAGAACATTAGGTAAAAACTGTGCAATACGTAAACGTTTATTTTATTGGTAAGTAGCATTCGGATTTCAAAATTCGATATTTATGTGCCCATTTTACTTCTGAAACTAAAGTACTTCTCCACTCAGCCTTCCGACCTGATTATATAACACATTCATTTTGATATTTGAATGTTAAAGTATTAAAGCCGATAAGTTAATGCTTTACATGTAAAAGACATTCCTATTTATCTAGAATATTTTACTATAAGCCAGTTTAAATTCGGATCTATTTCTTCACATTTGCCTTTACATTGTGTTAAAAAAAAATGGTATTTCAGTACCAAATAATACAAGAATGGCTTAATTTTATGTGTTATATTATTATTTCTAAATTAGGTAAAGGGAAGAAAGAAATTATCGACTTTATCGAATGTAATTAATAAATATAGACACAATGTAATAATTCCATTGCCTATTATGTCTCTAATATGTCATGTTCGACAAATGATCACTGCAGCCGTGGGACTAATTGAACAAGACATTTCATTAAAATTCCGAACATAGTTGGATAAAATAGATCACAACTAATGATACAAATATCTACTCTAGAATGTAAAGGATTTCAAGAAATATTAAGGTCTAAACATACATTGTCTTAAAAAAAAAAAAACATCACTGGCTATTCATAAAATCAACGTTCGATTTTTGAAAAACGAGTACAGCACGCGCGGCCCTTTATAATGTACCTAATCTATAGTGTTCGATGGCTATCTGTTCTGTAAAGCACTATTTATAGCTTGTCCGTTTTATTTAAAGCTGTTGTTGTTTATCTATCATCTGCAATGGTGGCCATAGCCGGTGCGTACCACGCCTTCAACATTTCGCGTAACTAGTTAGCTTCAAGCAATAGTTTTGCAAAACACCCTGATTTCTGTAAGCTACTTTACGACTGTGCGCTAGAAATGTTGAGCAGAGCGAATTATATTAAATTAAATGGAGTTTGTGCTTTGCGCTGATGTTACAATAATGTTGGAAACTAATGGGAATCAATTTAAATTATTTAGGTGAGTTTACGACTAAGATAGGTACTGTCGTTCGTTAAGATACATAAGACATTACTTAAAATAGTTTTAATGAGGTGTAAATTTACAAAATCATTCGCAAAGGGACATTAGTGTATTTACTCCTTTTTTTTGAGTTCATGTAGTTGCACAAAACCTTTTTAAAAGTTTCAACGACCCTGTTTATGCATTATTATACTTCTAAATAGTCCAACAGCTAGCATTGCTAAAACATTACTCAGGTAACACAATAATTTACAAATTCACACGCGTTAATTCGGCATCCATTTTGAAATTAGGTTCACGATGCAACATTATGATGTCTTGACACTTCTGTGACTGATACAGTATATAAAACTCGTGGGAAATCTGATAGTAAAACAATACTTGAATTAATTTGATACGACTAAAATTTTATGAAATCGTGCTTAGTAAATTGCTCTTTATTATTTGCGACGTAAACTAGGCGAGATAATTTTGTGATTATGATGGATTTTGTATCTTAATCTTGTTGTGGTTTGAAATTATTCTTAGTTTAAATGCAACGATTTGTACTGATAAGAGCTTCTAAGGAATGTTAGCTGAAAACTGTTGGTTGGAATTGTATCTTGGTTTTGAATTCGATGTCATTTTCATTAGGTACTCGCCCAAACCCACTAAAATATAAAATAACTTCGCTTTTCTGAAGACACTAGAATGTCAATCAGTAAGTATTGGCGCAAGCTAAACCTTGCCGTAAACCAAACATTTAGGTCCCAAAAATCAAAATAGAAAGAAAGGCTTTACAGCCTAATCATAGACTGAAGATTGACTCCTCAGTCAATCACACATCATCACTTTCCTTGTCCCCGCAATGGGTCCATATTTGATCGACTGTTTACAAGAATATATGCCTATATTAGAAACTAGTATAATATCCTTTGGCAACATTACGATATCCGTCGCTGGGCCGTGTAATAGACATAATAACGACGTGTCCAAACTGACTGTTGCCACTTTTTGCGCCGCACTCAGTCAAGCATGAGCTGTAATGGGTCAGCTTGTATGCAATTTGTGCCCCGGAACTGTAGCAGACGTGTTATGACATATACTTCCAGTGTATTCGATCTATAGGTAAGTTTGATGAGTTGACATTGCAGGACCAGAAGTTTCATCTTTGGAAATTTTTGGGAGATACAATTTTTGACAGATTTTTTAAAAAATTTGTTGTGTGGTCGTATCTACTCGCAAATCAAGTTATTCTAGATAGATATTTAGTCAAAATTCTGCTTTTATGAGGCATCCCTTTTTAGCAGATGAGATATTGCGAAATGAAGCTGAAGACAGCAGAATATGTGACTTCTGAAAACAAATGACAATCCTTCTTGCAAGCATCTCTTCTGTGTTCAGAAACTGTCCCCTACGAATAACCCTTTTACCATCCAATAACCCCATAGTTTAGTAAACGTGAGTTAGTTGTCGCAACCTGTCTAATTACATTCACGTGTGAGTGACTCCGGCGCAGGTGGCTGCGTAAGTGTCTAGGTTTCGGAACGACCGCGTGAAACCGCGAAACTCTTGGTTATGCTCCGATAAATATCTACCGACAATGTCAGACTGATCAATTATAATTTATATTAGATGCACTTTAGTACACTTTAGTTGTTGTTTTTCTTGTCCCTACTTAATGCTGTTCGTTTTTTATTTATAAAACTAGAAAAATTGATACTGTGATACAATGCAAACAATGACAATTAAAATATTATTTTGTCATAATTTACTGTCCAGCCATTTAATAATTTATCATATCATATTTTATGATATTCCTAGTTTAATGCTTCAATTAATGCTGAATTCCTTAATTGGTCCTTAATTGTATACACCAATAAATCTAGAATCATAACACTGACTAGGTAAACCACACCTTTAATCAAGTCTTAACTATACTATGTTTCACCTCGTTTGATAAGCCTACAATTTGATAATTGGGTCTTTTATACAAGGCTCTAGCGTCCCTTTAGAAAGTAGACCAATAGGAGTACTTTCACAAATACCTAGTTTTGCTAAATTAATAGTACATCCACCTACTTATCAAGAGACATAGCCTAAGCAACCCAATAGCCACCCATTTTTAACCCTGCTCTTCTTTCCAGATTATCCTCGCAGCCACCCTCTGCCTGGCCCAGGCTTCGTACTACGCAGGCCCGCCAGCGCACGTTCAACTGAGCTCTGACGGCAAGTTCCTGCTGGACACGCCCGAGGTTGCTCACGCTAAGGCGGCCCACGCCGCGGCTCACGCGCAAGCTTCCTCATCGCACGGCGCGTGGGCGCCCGCCGGAGGATACATTGCCGGACCCGCCTACGGTGCCGGCGGGCATTACGGCGCTCCTGCCGCTGGTAAATATTTGATGTTTCTAGTACTAGAAGTTTTAAATTAACATGCAAGCTTCTAAATTATTTCATGAAATTTTCGATGTTATCACACCATCAACACCACGGTTCACCATTGTAAACTCCATGCTTACTGTACCATCCCATCTAAAGTCGTCAACTAACCCAACCTTTTTTTAAAACAGGTCTTCTGAAATACGGCCCCGCCCCCCTGGCCCATGATGGTCGCGTAGTAGACACCCCCGAGGTAGCCCACCTTAAGGCCGCTCACATCGCAGCCCACAGCGCGGCCCACGCTAGCGCAGCCCACGGTGCATACGGCGGCGGATACGGCGGTGGATACGGCGGCGGCCTGGCCCATGGAGCGGCCCTCGCCCCCCTCGCATACGGCGGTCTTGGACACGGAGCGGGTTACGCTGCTGGTTACGGCAAATGGACTGGTCCTCAGGTGATTATTTGGAATTTATGAAACCTTCATGCTAGGCGAAGTTGAAGTTATAGAAACATGATAAATTTGTAGTAGGAGATGCTTTGGGTTGCTGCAGCATCTTACCAATAGCAACAACAATCATTCATTCATTCACATAAGTTTGTGAGCGAGGTTATCCCATGACATGGCAAAAAAAAGACCTGCCTCTTCTGTCACAAGCATGATTTATAACCTAGGATCCCATTGGTGCAGTTTGCCCTGCAAAAAACCTTTGTATTCATTCTTCATCATCTAACGGTTCTAACCAAACCTTTCTCCCCAGGCTCACATCCAGCTGACCCACGACGGCCAATACGTGGTAGACACTCCTGAGGTCCAACACGCGCGCGCGGTCCATCTCTCCCAGTACGCGCACGCGGCCCACGCCGCGGCCGCATCCCCTGAAGAGCCCTGGGGCCACCACGGCGGCTGGCACTAAACCCTACCTCTGACCCAAGCTCAACACTGCCTGACACACTATTTTTTATACAAAACGACCAGAAAAAGCCAAAAAAAAAATGTTAAACTGTATAAAGTTGAATGTGAACTGTGTATTATAATGCAAACTCTTGTAGAACGAACTTGAAAATGTATTAATAAAAAAATCTAATAAGTTTATTTTTTTATGTTTTATTTCGGATTCTTTTACTAATTTTATTTATTGATCTTCATTGTCGTATGATCAAAAGCTCGTACAAACAATCACTTCATTTCAAAACATTCTAAAGTGTTATAGATTATTTTACTTAACAACCTACAAATCTAGATATTAATACATGGGTTGGTCTTGTAAACGTTCCATTACAAATGCAACTAATGCGTTAAGTCAAGCACCAACAGGACACTTAGATTAATTAAAAATATACAGACCATAAAATAATTTTAATAAGTATTGATAAATTCTACCAAATCACAATGAATAGGTTAATAAATAACCTGATAGTTTATCAAGTTTTAATAATTATCAAACTATCAAGGGTGAAATCACGAATGAAACTAAATGCGTTCGGCAAATCCCGCCGCGATACAGAAACCGCGTTCAAGAGCGGACATCATCATATTGACTCAAAATCACTGGTGAAATTCGCACTAAAACGTGTCCATCGTAACTATCATTTGGTGCCGATTCCCTTGTTCACAAACTAAACAAAATTTAAGTTCAGTGCATCTTTTTCTTTCTATTTCATTAAGAAAAGGACAGAAGATAAATTTTAGTTTAGTCCTGTCAAATTAATCAGCGCCTGTCACTACTCCATAAAAGTTTAGACGTGATTATAAACTTGCCTACTAAAATTACGTCAATTTACATCAAGCGCTGATTAATTTGACAAGACTAAACTTAAATTTATCTCCTGTCCTTTTCTTAATGAAATAGAAAGAAAAAGATGCACTAAACTTAAATTTAGTTTAGTTTGTGAACAAGGGAATCGGCATCATTGTCGAATTTAAGATAGAACTTACAAACTATGAAGCGGAATAAAATAGGCCTGCTGAACTGAGTCATCTCCAAATAAGATAAGGAGGTTGATCAGAAGGATAAAGACTATTTATGGCAGACGCCGCCGCAGGAGGAGACGCCCGGGGTGGGAATCGCGAGCCGATTTCCGGCCACCGTAGGGGCGGGCTTGCGGACGGTGAGCAATGGGTAGCTCGCCGTCCGATAAGGACCAAGCCCGGGTCGACGGCGCGTTGTGTTCCACGCGTGCCTCAAAGAGATGTCAGCAGAATTGACGGGGTCCGTTAGGGCCAATGCCTGCCGGGGGTTCGAAGAAAACCGATAAGGAAATCGTGGCCCCCGGCAACAGGGCAACCGAAGGAACACGGGTGGGTTTTAGTCAGTAAGAGTCTGACACGCCCTCCCGCTCCACCCAGAGCGAGAGAAGTTATTTGATAATTTCCCACCCAAAAAAAAAAAAAGGCCACGGGAACAATCTGCGAATCTTCATTCCCCTTTTAAACTTAAGGGAAAGATTTATAAAACAATGCTGTTTATGGATCAGAATGTTAGGCCCCAAAAGGGACGAATGATTGTGTGGAAATCAATTGTCATCGTATGAGCATGTGACGCGGAAGAAGGAGGAACGTAAGGAAAGTTTTGAGTATGAATGTGGATGGCCATAAGAGTAGGGGAAGATCAAAGAAATGATGGATGTGCTGATGGTGAAAGATGATGTGGATAGAAAGGTGGTGACTACCGAGATGACGTCATAGAGAAGTATGGAAGAAAAGGACATGTTGCGACGACCACAAATAAATTGGGCTAAGGGCAGGAGTATGTATGACTCAGTTACCATAACAATACGAGTATTATGTACAAAAAAAACAGTGACACTCCAGGAGTGCTGACAGAAGTGAAAACTTGAACAATTTTACTGTGCAGGAAATACTTTTCTTTTTGAAGTCGATAAATAAGGGAAATGTCAATCATGTCGTTGTCATGTCTCGATGTTTGGAATGTCATTAATCCTAAAGAAAATATATCGCGCGTTAGTGTCTTTTTAATGGTCAAAAGCTAAAATTAATGAGAAGTGTCGGTAACAGTGTCGCGATCCAGTTAGGTTGGAAGCCGACCCCAACATAGTTGGGAAAAGGCTAGGCAGATTGATTTTGGTAACAGTGTCGCGAGTTCAATTATTTTTTCCCATCTCAAAAATGCCCAACGCGCCTAAAGAAGTTTTCACTTCAAAAAACGAGTGAGCCTTTTAGTAGTCGCCTTATGATGTGAAACATCTTACATATATACTCGTAAGTAACATTAAGGTTATAAGCAACATTAAAGGTGCGGGCCTCGTCAAGGTCGTTTCTGACCAACTCTAGCACCGCGCGCGCTCATTGGTCAAATCAAATAGCGTGCGCTTCTCCAACTTCCTGTTACACACTTCCGTCCCTTTTCACGAAATCACTCCCATAGATTTGATTCTTTAGATTTTGATTTAAATTGCAGGAAACCGAGCGGAAAGATGTTACACATTATATCAAAAAATATATATATTAGATTTATAACCCTACGATTCTGGTCAGACCAACTTATCTGAACACTTTGTAATACAAGTTCAGCTACACCTTTACGTTGATTCCGATAAACTTTACAATGTTATGCATACCTAATGAGAAGTTAAGCGGATCTTATTTTATTAGATCAATCCGGTACAAGGTAATAAATAACTAGATTTAGAGCTAAGGGACATTAAATAGCGGTGTGGTTCCCACAAAATTGGAAATGTCTGCCCGTTGGTCATGAGTTTGTTAAGGTCACAGTAATATAATAGAGTAGGTCTATCGAAGAAACGCTTACTGTACACTGTAAGGACTATTCTTGCTTGTAGGGCTCGGCCGCTATAGTATCGCTTACCTAAGAAAAATTAGGGACGTGTGCACAGGATTATGTTTTCAAAGTCTGTTAGATATGCGTTACCGCGATGATACCTATATTGATTCTGAAACAGTTCTACGACATTCGTTTTGTCGATGAACTGTTCGCCGACACAACGATTCACTTTTGAGAGATTCGTCGATAGAACCTTTCAACGCAACTGTTCATCTATACCCGCGTTTACACCAAGGTATAAATGATTAATTCCACATGTAGTACTGTTTTCGTTTATTGTTGACATTTTGAACAGTTTTCAACAAGCGTTATATACAACTAGTCTTCACACCTTGTTTTAGGTGTAAGCAATAAACGAGGAAGTTCCATCAGCGAAACACTTGAAATTGAATCGTTCTGTCGACGAACCGTTCATCGGTGAAACGGATGTCGTAGAACTGTTTCAGAATCGGGTATATTAATGTTGAAAGGCCATTTTCTATAGACAGTCTAAAGCTAAACTGTAGTTTGAACCATATTTAGGAGACAGTGTGGAGATGCTTGGTTGGTTACTTGGTTGTTACTCTTGGGAGCATACCACAAATGGGAACCCAGAGGTAACAGGTGAGACTTACTAGTTGTAGGTCGTAAGTTCGAACCCTCACCAGCGCTTTACTTTGTGTAAATTATTTTATCACCATTGCTCTCAAAACGAAGGAAAACATCGTGAGGAAATCGAATACATGTGACATTTACCAACCCGCACTGGGCCCGCGTGGTGGATTATGGCCCACTCCCTCTCACTGCGAGGTCTGTGTCCTAGCATTATAAGCTGATTATGTTTATCCTTATGGTACAGGCCAGAGGTGATGATGATCTTTTTCTTCTTTTCGTATGGTTAGTGAATAACCTAGTATCAGAGTTTTCAAGGCACCCATGGACCTTTCCGTCGAGAAATATCTCCCAGGCATGCCGGTTTCCTCACGATATTTTCCTTCACTGTGTTTGAAGCAAGTGATAATTATACAATACGCACATGAATCCGAAAAGTCAGAGGTGTGTGCCTTGGGTTCGGACTCGAGAACTATGACTTGGCAGCCTGATGGTCACACCACTAGGCTATCACTGCTCCATCTCTGCTTCTTGGTGATGATGATGATATTAATTTAATATTTTGTGTCAAGGCATGGGCTGCATTAATAAACTAATGTTATCATAAAAACATGAGCCCAGTAGCAAAACTGGCTTCAGGGGCTTACTAGCTTATGTTCCATACACTCCTATAGCAGGTCAAGACCAGACGGAAACCGAAGTGTCATGAACTCATGAGAGGCGTCATGAAATTTTCTATGTACGGTGTTACGGACCTCCTCCTGCTCTGACCTGCTCTGTCCTGCACAACATTGCAATTATTATGGTAGGGCTGACTATCCAATATCTGCGCCGGGCATATTCTTACTTTTTAAGAACAGTTTTTTTTATTATTAACTACATTATTATTATTTGAAAAACTAGTGGAGCGAGTCCTCGCCGGCGCGGCGGTGTGAACAGTCAGCGATCAACTATTAATATATGCATCTTTTTTATTTACACGGAATGTATATCTATTGTACGTTTCTTGAACGAGAAAATAGGCGATAGTTAGTCGCTTCCTCGCCGGCGGTGGGACAACTGCCTAGAGATATTGTCATTAGAACATTTACTCAATTGTTTTGCATAACACGACAAACTACTAACACGTCTCTTCAAAGTTACAAGATTATCTATAAGATATTTGCTATGCAATAAGTTTCCCGCATTGCTGGTTATCTGATAGAGTTACGTTTAGTATCTAGTCTTATATAACTTAACTTACTTAATAGCTTTCGGAATGGGCGTGGCAGTCAAGCAGTTTTAGCACGCCTACGCGCGCGCTTATTAATCTATGTAGATATCTGACGTAAGAACTATATTATTGAAGTGGAAACTTCTTTAGGCGCGTTGGGCATTTTTGAGATGGGACTAAACCATTGATTTCGCGACCTATTACCGACACCGTAGAGTAAAAGACATCAACGCGTTGATTACCGCGATGCCGACTTTTTTTCAAGTTTTCACTTCTGTCGGCACTCCCGGAGTGCCACTGTTTTTTTATTGAAATAACCCCGTGTAACAACAAGTTTTGACTTCTTGTTACACGGGGTTATTTCAATAAAAAACCACTTGTTGTTACTTCAGGAATGCCAGACGGGTGTCACCACTGTATGGATCGCCCGGAGGACACGGTGGAGCATACGGTGGAGGTCTGCCCGACTTGGGCGGAGTATCGCCGTGTTCTCGTGTTCAGCGGCGGTGATCTCTCGCGGCTGGCCCTGGTTCAGGCCATGGTACGGAGCGCGAGGAAATGGGAGGCCGTCATGTCCTTCTGCGAAGCGGTAATATTTGCGAGGGAGAAGGCGGAATGCGTGAGGGAGAGGCCAATTTCGCGCCCTCACGCCCTTAACCACCGCAGGAGGAAACGCCCTGGGCGTCGGGAATCGCAGGCCGATTTCCGGCCACCGTAGGCGCGGGCTTGCGGACGGTGAGGAATGGGTAGCTCGCCGTCCGATAAGGACCCGGCCCGGGTCGACGGCGCGTTGTGTTCCACGCGTGCCTCAAAGAGATGTCAGCAGAATTGACGGGGTCTGCCAAGGCCGATTCCTGCCAAGGTTGCGAAGAAAACCGAAAGAGAGATCGGGGTCCCCGGCAACGGCAAGTGAAGGAACGCGGGTGAGTTTTAGTCAGTAAGAGTCTGACACCCGCTTCACCCGCTGCTTCCCGCTCCGCCCAGAGCGGAAGAAGTGATTTGATAATTTCCCACCCGAAAAAAGGATGCCAGACGTACGATGATTAAGTATCGTGCTTGTACGATAATTTCGACATCGATACGATGTACGATACAATTTATGTATTATCGTACGCAAAAGTATGATAATTTGCAACCCTCCTCCGAAGTAAGATAAAACGACTATTCAGAAAAAATAATGTGATGAAACCAAGAATAAGAAACAAACTTGCAACAAAAACTGTTAATGGTGCCGATTCCCTTGTTCACAAACTAAACTAAATTTAAGTTCAGTGCATCTTTTTCTTTCTATTTCATTAAGAAAAGGACAGAAGATAAATTTTAGTTTAGTCCTGTCAAATTAATCAGCGCTTGACGTAAATTGACGTAATTTTAGTAGACAAGTTTTTAATCACGTCTAAACTTGTATGAAGTAGTGACAGGCACTGATTAATTTGACAGGACTAAACTAAAATTTATCTTCTGTCCTTTTCTTAATCAAATAGAAAGAAAAAGATGCACTGAACTTAAATTTAGTTTAGTTTGTGAACAAGGGAATCGGCACCAATGGCGCTTTAATTTCAGCGCAATGCGTAAAAACTCAATCAAAAGAGCAACTGAAAAAATAATGTTACCATTTTAATTTCTTTCACATTTCACAGCATCCTAAAATTCTTATCGTATTTCTAGTCTTATGAACTAGTTACGCTTTCCGCGCGGCTCTAGTTCTTGTACGATAATTTTCGAATATTGATAATTATGTGAATTCACTCGCACTCGTCTAGCAATATGAAGCGGCATAACATTGCCAAGTGGTTAAGACTCGGCGCTGGCCGTAGCGCCTGCCAAAATAGTAAACCTCGAGATAATTTCCCTTTCTGACGTTTGCACGAACAGTGATTCTGTTCTACACGTGTTATAGAGTCTAAGAACGAAACTGTTTAAAGAGTAAGAAAGTGTTATGTGAGACACCTTAAGAATGACCTTCGCCTTGTATTTTGAGCCTTTCGTCATTCGTGCGATTTATTGCGTAAGCGCAAATAAATTGTGAAAACCAGGCACTTCTTCTAAAAATCTTTTGGAATATTTTGAGAAAATTTTAGGGACAGGTAGGTAGTTATAGTTTTTAGGGTTCCGAACGAGGAGGGTGCCAAATGGAACCCTGTAAGTAAGCCTCCGCTGTCCGTCTGTCTGTCAGCGGGCTGTTTCTCATGAACCGTAATGGGTACACAGTTGAAATTTACACAGATTGTGTATTTCTGTTGTCGCTCTAACAAAAAATTTTAGGTAATCCCCATACAAGAAACGTGTTTTTTTCGGCGTTTTTCGCCAAATAAATAATCTTTGATATTACAGTTCAATGTGCCTACCTATTTTGTTTTTTCTCGGAGCGTTGCTTTCACTCCTCGAACATACGCAGGCGCATAATTTGCGTTACAAATATAGCCTGTAATATTCTCATAACTACCAAAAACTTTTCAAAGGACACGACCACAAGATATGTAACGGTTGTCTAAAATATTTGGGAAAATTATGTTCTCTTTCTAGGTTTAGAAGAAACACGTACCACTACACAATTTAATCTGAATTGCTATTCACCAAAGCTCTATGCATTGCCTTGGAAATCATTGTTACAAACTCCTTTTTTTTGTTTTACTTAAAGGTAAATAAATAACATTGAAAAGGAAACTTATCGACTGGCCGTCCTAACTTATGGTGCACAAAGTTGGTTACCTACTGAACAATAGAAGTCCAAACTCAAGATTTGCCAGCGGGCAATGGAGCGCAGCATAATAGGTGTCAGACGAACGGACCGCGTTCGAAACACCATCCTGCGCTCCATAACTCAAGTAGCGGATGTTGGAGAAACAACAGCCAGGCTGAAGTGGAAGTGGCCGGCCACGTCGCACAAATGCACCCGCAGAGTTGGGCAAAGATCGTCACTCACTGGACGCCTGAAGGAGGACAACGCCGTCGAGGTAGACCGCGGCGAAGGTGGTGTGACGATCTAGTTATGTTTGCGGGGCCAACATGGCCTGAAATTGCACAAAACAGAGAGATTTGGAAGGAAAAAGGGAAGGCCATTGCCCAGTAGTGGGACACAATACAGGTTAACAAAAAAAAAAATGATAGAAGTGGTGCCCTTGGAAGGTTATGTGTTGGTGGTTTGTGGCTTAGTAATAACAGCTCTACGGGTCGATTGGTCGGGTCTACACTTGCCGCGGTTGGTACGTGGATGGGTGACCATCTTTACTCTCCACATACCGAGACCCCTCCGTGCTTCGGAAAACACGTTAAACCGTTGGTCCCGGCTGTCATTCGTGGATCTTTGACAGTCGTTACGGGTTGTCAGAAGTCCGAAAGTCTGACAACCAGTCTTACCGAGGGGTATCGTATTACCCAGTTACTGGATTGTGGAGGTCAGATAGGCAGTCGCTCCATGTACCTAAATACTGGTATTCAGCTGCATTCGACTCTGTTGCGTCCGCTGCATTAGACTGGAAGCCGACCCCATCATAGTTGGGAAAAGGCTGGGCAGATTTTTTTTATACGTACGGAACCTTAAAAGGCCCTAACACATTTATAAATAAGAATATTATAAACACAAAAAAATATTATGACTAAATAAGAGGTCTTGCAAACCAGAAACGAACTCGCCAGAAGCCCGAAAGTCTGACAACGAAGGGGTATCGTATTACCCAATAACGGTTGTGGAGGTCAGAAAGGAAGCCGCTCTATGTAAAATACTGGTATTCAGCTGCATCCGATTAAACTGGAAGCCGACCCCAACATAGTTGGGAAAAAGCTAGGCAGATGGTAAGAAGTGGTACCCTGAACTGGTGGTGTCGGACAGCAAACGTTAGTGACCATCAGCATGTCCTGCATAAAACCAGATTATCATAAAAGAAGGTAAAGATAAAGTCTTGTCTCATTGCAATGAGTGCACTTTCTTTTTTAGGGTTCTGTACCAACATGGTAAAAAGAAACCCTTATGGTGCGTCTGTCTGTCCGTCTGTCTGTCACAGCTGGATATCTCAAGAACTACTGATGTTATCAACTTGAAAATTGGAATAGTTTTAGATGACGTTTGCCCAACTATTTTGCAAATAAGAAAGAAATAAAAATGTATTTCTTTTTTGTGCAACATTGACTAAACGGGGGGTCTTAAAAATTCGAAGTGGGGCTAGCCCAGAATCTGCAAATAGCGCTCTTTCATATGATACCCCATCATATGAAAGAGCGCTATTTGCAGATTCTCAAACATTTTTTTTAAGCCGCGTAGTTACGACTTGTGACGAAAAAATTAAAAAAATACCATTCCCCCTCCGAAGTTTGCATAGAAAAAAATCTGAAATTATTCTATGTGATAGAAGTTTATGTAAAGATTACAGGAAAAATAAAACGATGTCTCTAAATAGCACACTCTTTCAGAAATCATCAACAAAAATTACATTAGTTCCACTATCGGTCAAGAGATGACGCTGTCCCCAAAACTGCCATATTCTACACCGCAGCGTGCAGTATTAAAATTCTCTGACAAATATAGGCCTCGCCGATGAAAATTTAAATGATACGGAACCCTCGGTTTTTATTTATAATTAAGTAGGTGAATTGAATATTATGATGATTGTGACTGAATTGACTGTGATGTAAAATTGAATGTGGAATCCTTATCAACTTTTGTTTCCGTCGGATATCCTTCATTTGTAACTTGTAATCTTAACGGATCTTTATGGCGACGATAACCGACTTTTAATGATTTTATGCATACTGAAGATCACGTCTAAACGAGTAGTGTTGATGATTTGGAAAAAATATATGTTAAATTAGAGCATTTTTCAATAACTTAATACATGAATATTTTTTTTATATTACATAGTGAAATTAATTTGTAAAGTTATGTCTAACGTGGATAAAAAACTGAGAATCACACAAAATCTATCAAGCGTATTTTTCTGAAACCTTCACCATTTTAAAGATAATTTAATTATTGATCTTTTGGTATACGTGTTTTATTAAAATACTTTTTGTTTTATGTATAGTAAATTAATAATTCGTCTAATTTGGGACAGCGCTCCTTGATGGGCGAGTCCTATTACTGGCAGGACGTACGACGCGTTGCAAGCTCAAGCTAACTATTCAAGGTCACTGGCATATATCTGCGTCTTAACTTGATTACATAACATAACTTCACGCCTGTAATCCCAAAGGGTTTCTCAGAGGTGTACCTATATAGTACAGCCACTTTTCGCCAGTTATGTTTAAGTCCCATATCATAGGGGGCGAGCCTATTGCCATCAACCGGGCACAAATCCAGACTCCGGGCTACTACTGAGAAATTCCAGATGAAAAACCCAATAACACTTTGCCCGACCCGGGAATCGAAACCAAGAGTCCTCATACTCAGCAGTCGTGCTTACGATCACTGGATTAACTTGATTAATAATTAACGAATTTCCATATGTATTAGAGATTAGAGTTTGTACATAAATAATGTGTTATTACTTATTTTATTATCCTTACTACTATTGACTCACTAGAAAAATAGTTAATGGAAAAGGAATGATCGTATCGATTATCCCTTGCCTGAATTTTATAAAATTCTTACCGACGGAAGTCAAATTCAAATCTTTATTGTATATATCATGGGTGTACAAGATTTTAAAACAATAGTCACAAAGTTCACATGGACCCTGATGGGCACAACAATTTAACAAGTCCCGAATTCAGAATTTATTTTAAATTGTTTAAATAATTTACGAAGATGTCGTTTGATTGTATGTGAATATCGTGTACACCTGAAATTGGTATTGGGGTCAGAACTAGATATTTTACGATAATTTATGTCAGGTTCAGATGCAGGTGCAGAGTAGTGGTGGCCCAGTGGTATCGGTCCCGACTTACGCGTTATAAGGTCGTGGGTTCGAATCCAAGCAGGCGCTTTACTTTGTGTAATTTATTTCATCACCGCTGCTCTCAAAACGGTGAAGGAAAATATCGTGAAGAAACTGGCATGACTTAGAACCGAAAATTCGAAGACATGTGACATATACCAACCCGAAATCGGCACACGTGGTGAATTACGGCGCAGTCCCTCTCACGGCTCTCACAGTGAGGAGGCCTGTATCCCAACATTGGGAACGTGATAGACTAATAAAATTATGCTTATGCTATAGTTCACTCTAATAAAGGTAAAGATAAGGTGGCCTTTCCCATTGCATGATTCACATATAGTATTTGCCCTAATAACACACTTGCCCGCATAATGTACAGAGACCTAAAGGACAAATCCATCCGTCTGTCTAGCCGCCAGCCTAAATACCCGTAATATTAGAAAACAATATCTAAGTGGGTGTCTATTATCTAGGTAGGGTGTCGGTTATACTGCCACCGTTCTCACTGGCGGTGTCACTGTCACCCACATGTTTAGTAGGTCGCCGCGCTGGTGTAGACTACACCTGAGATCCATAGACGATTCTATAATACATTTATTATCTTGGCTAGTACCTACAGATATGTTACTGGGGCCAGAGTGCACTTAAAACTTTTTTAGTCAGCTGATATTTTGGTCTGTCAGGCAATCGTTGGAGTGCGCAAACTTACTGATTTAAAATCGGACTAAAATTCACTAGTAAACGATATCGATAAAAGAATCGGCAGACTAAAAGTCTCTAATGCTCCTGACCCTTACATACAGGGTATCGCCAATCTATAGGGTTAAATTAAATTCAAAACCAAAGTCGAATAATTTATTTCAATAAGGCACATGAAAGGCTCCTTTGAAGGTCAAAAACAAAAAAAAAATGATTCTTGTCGTCCCTTCCAAAAGGTAGTTTTCGTACGGAGAAGAATGGGCAAGAAACTCCACCGTGACTCTTATAAATGTTTTACAATATTTTGTAATACCTACATTAAATATATAATTATATGTAAAGGACTATGCACCTGGAATAAGATTACTATACCACAATAAGTGAAAATAATTAAAAATGAAGCAATTTAACTAGCTAAACTCATTAAATTAAACATGACAAAACAATAACGAATATGATAAATGATGTTTTTTTTTTTGGGGGACTGCATGTAGTCTATTAATACTAGTTTTCTAAACTCATACTTCAAGTAACTACAATAACTACGGTCATTGACCCAAAAAAAATAACAAATTATAATTTATTTTTTCGTTTTATCACGTTTAGATATCGATACCCGTCATGTCCACGGAGTTTCACTACGTAATTTAAATAATAACTAAATAAAATGTATAGAATGTGTAAAAATATCGCGATGGCATTTTTGCGAACACTGAATTTTCAACGCTCTGCTTAGCACCGAGAGCTGAAAATCCAGTGCGCGATAAAATCCCCCCCGCGATATTTTTACGTCCATGCGAACGTGGGCTTATTGTGTTGCATAATGTGCACAAAAAAAAATGCAACACGGTATGACTGGCTTTGACTATAATTATTATTATTGACATTAGAGAACTAGGTTGATAGTTTTATCGATAATAATTAATAAGGTTAATTGAAATACATAACCTAATTAAACTAATCTCTGATTCTGTAGGTACTAGCACCCTAATTGCGTAACACACTTTCCATCACAATCTGAATGATTTTGAAGGATATTGCTAATCCATTGCTTCTTAAGTTCGAAAAATTTGTCTGCTTAACTATGTAAATAACGCAATGAATGTTTTTGAACTGTCAAAATGAAAGCCATTGCTACTGTTAGTGTGTTATGCAATTACTCCGGAGGCTTTAATGAATGAAATAACAACGGTGATAAAGATCAAAGTGGCTGTTTCAAAAACGGTGACGGAAAACATCGTGAGGAAACTGAGAGATATTTTTCGACGGCCATGGGCCATGCCATGGCTTGGCGTCACAAGCCAAGGCAGAGGCCCATGGGCGGCTATAAAAATCTGACACCAGGTTAGTCACAAACCACACGAAAAAGAAGAAGACTGCTCTGATAAATCAAGACATATGTAATTGATTGAAACAGAAATTGTCTATTTTATAAAAACCGATCATAAAAATAATTTGTTTATAATAATTTGCAACATCGGTCTCTCGTCGCGCAATAAAGAAGTGTCAAAGTGCCTTTTTCGAGTTTACTCGTCGTTTACGGTCATGTTAGGGATTAGAATGACGTCAGAATCGTAGACAAATTACGATAAAACGAGAAAAAGAGCGTTCTCGCGCGTGTTGTCATGTTAGCCCTGCAGATCTTATAATTAATCATTTCATGAAATGATCAACCATTTAATGAAATGGTTGTGTTTCATGCAAAAAAACATGATGAAAAATAAATAAATAAGACTTTTCATACCTACCTTGCCTCTAAATGCCTTTACGGTGATCTAATTTTCTGGATAAACCACAATCTGGCTAATACCTGTAGGTAACATCATATCTAATACGGGCTTACAATGATGTATTGGTGCCTGGCGATGCACTTAAGTGCATCCTAAAAGACCCATTCAAATGTTAGATCAGATCAGCGAGCGATTTGCTATTAGCCTTTTTGTGCGAATTAGTGATTTAAATATGGGTCTAATATCTTGGGTGTTAAAAGTGATTGACTTTGCTTTTGCTAGAGGAAAAACAAAATAAAGTAACCTATGTATTCAAAAGAGCCTTCTTGAGGGACGATCGGTAAATGTATGTCCGGTCAAGCTTTGCTGAATAGCAAATAAATATTATTTTTAGTCCACGACATGGCAAATATGGTAATTCGAACCGATAAGTCATACATACCTAACCAGCCTATAATGTTCCCACTGCTGGGACACAGGCTTCCTCTCGGTGAGAGGGAGTGGGCAGTGATGCACCACGCGGGCCCAGGGAGGGTTGGTAGATGTGACATGTCTTCGAAGCTTTTGGTTCTAGGACATGCCGGAGTCCGAATCCACAATCTACATCTCGTAAGTCGCAGCCGTTAAAGTCATAATAAAAGAAAATTGTCTAACTCTAAGAAACTTCTTGTGTAGGTAATATATACCTACTTAACTCTTTTGCTAAGGGAAAAAATGCTGTGTTTTATGAAAGTTTCCTTAACTAATTTGGAACTAATTTTTGCAGATCCTCAGATAACCTCAATAGCTGTTTTTTTTTTTACCAAATGAAGTTTTATAGAAAAATGTTCTACTAAAGTCTCGTCGCGCCTGTCTGTGGGAGCTATAACAGGTATTTTTCATTTGAATAAATAAAATCAAGCGAATCCCTCAAACCTTGTATCAATCAATGGGTCTAGAAGAAGCACACAGCTGCTATAGGAATTCGAACAAATTGTTCAATAAACAAGGACCAAAGAAACAGTTACCCAGAGACCTGTTTCAGAATGAAAACAGGTTAATTTCACTTTTGTCGCTGAACTCCGACAGTGTACTCGATTGCAATGTGCAACGGTACGAAGTACGAACATTACAATATTTAAAAAAACTGGCCAAGTGCGTGTCAGACTACGCACAATGAAGGGTTCCGTAGTTGGGATGAATTTATCCCAAGAACAAACTTAACTTTGTAGTTGAAAAACATGTTTTTGCAACCGCAAATGTAAGTTGGTCGATTATTACTCGTTAATTTGTAAAGCCTACTTAGCTGTGATAGTTTTCCTTTTAATTTCGTTATATATGCTACTGCCGTGAATTTTTTCACATACCCAAAACCAACTATTAAACTTGCATCATTACACTTGACTCTAACAAAAATTTGCATTTTAAAGCTTAATATTTCGAAAACGGATCCCTAAATCCAAAAATAGTCTTCGCAAACTCACAATATTTTTGAACGACCTTTCTAACGACACACTATAGGATTATTGAGAAAAAAAAAATCATCCTCACTTTACGTCTAGGGGAGGCACCTAAAAAAAAAATGTTTTCATTATTTTTTATTTTACCACTTTGTCGGCGTGATTTATATGTATGCCCATGCTAAATTACACCTTTCTAGTATTAAGCGTCTCTGAGCTAAGCCGCGGACAGACAGACAGACAGACAGACAGACAGACGGACAGACAGACGGACATGACGAAACTATAAGGGTTCCTTGTTTACTACGGAACCCTAAAAACAGCAGAAATGTAAAAGTGTGTGGATAAAAATTACGCTTAGTTGTAGAATCAAATCAAGTTAGTCAGGTGTCTTTGGTTTTGTATTTCAGTTTTTTGCCACCGACTTCCGAAATTAAAGTAATTTTTCACTTTGTAGTGTTTTTTTTGGAAGTCGGTTGTTTTTTTTTTGGAAAATGTTTTTATTTTTCACTTTTTAGTTGTGGTACCTACCCCACACACATTCGAATACCACTAATTTATATCTTCTGACTACGTTACTCTCACTGAACTGGCCCGACAAGTCGAGCCTAAAAACCTAAACCGCGGAGTGTCCTATCTGTATTAATCTGTGACATCACTTACAGTTACTCTGAATTTTAAATACGATGATACATCAGATTTTTCCTCATGATTGATCTTTGTAAGAGTGTCACAATCAGTCGTGCTGGTTATTCCAACGAAAGAGAAAACTTGTGTGGTTTTCCCAGCTTTTTGCACTACCGTGTGGGTTTAGTCAGACATGTTTCATGACGTAACGTTAGATGAGACAATATTTTTATTATTAACATTAAAATGCTTGTATACACTTATTACACAACTAACTATATACACAAAGTACCTACTAAGTTAAACGGTTTATCTAAATCATGTAAAAAAAACCAGTCCGATCCATAAAGATGTTGTTAGGTATCGTACTGAGAGTATATTTATGTGATAATTTTCTAGAAAAAGTAAATAAATATCGCAACTTTTTTATGGGGAATTTTACCGCATTATTACATGGGGCGCAGGCGGCCGTTTAAAATTTGCTAATTTTGAATAGATTTGGGGTAATTTTGGTACAAAACATGTGTATTTTAAATAGCAATAAGTTTTTATTTTCAATAATAATAAGATTTTTTTATTATTTTTTGGTAATGTTATTGCAGTAGGTACCTATGTCCCTTTCGGATCGGACGGGATTTTTTTAAGTGAAAACTCTAGGCGCGTTGGGCATTTTTGAGATGGGACTAAACCATTGATTTCGCGACACTGTGACGGAATTTACCGACACCGTGGAGAAGACATCAACGCGATGATTACCGCGGTGCGTGGAGTAAAAAACATCAACGTGTTGATTACCGCGGTGCCAATTTTTTTTCAAGTTTTCACTTCTATCGGCACTCCCGGAATACCACTGTTTTTTTCACATATTGTATAAACGTTGCTTAAATTTAAGAAACGTTTCAACGTCCAAATTAATTATATAGTTAAACAATAAACAGTAGCTAATCATTAATTAATTTTAAGCAACGTTTATGGGTTAATAACTAACTAACTTACTGTAGAAATAAGTACAAAAACAGATGAGATAATTAGATTTATTGTTGATCAGCGGAAGATGATCATAAAAAATCGTAATACTAGTTTTTTTGTCACGATTGTAATTGTATTGCCCGAAGAGATAAGTCATTATTAGGTATCATTATTTCAGACGAGAGCAAACAACACAATACCAGCATAAATACTTACATATCACGAAGAAGACACGCAGAAGGCGACAGGTAAGGTGTTGTGGCGACAAATAATGTGGAGATGACATTCCTAACTTATTATCTAAACTAATAATACAACATTATGTTATATAATGGAGGAGGCTGTCGTTTAAACGTCAAAAACGTCAAAAGACGTTTAAACGTCAAAAATTTGTGCTTAACACACATTTTTGACGTTTAAACGTCTTTGAATTTTATGGCGGCGAAAAGCGACTTTTAATGATTTTATACTGAAGATCATGTCTAAACGAGTAGTGTTAATGATTTGGAAAAATATATATTAAATCAGAGCATTTTTTTAATAACTTAATTTATGAATATTTTAGATTATGTTAATATTACATAGTGAAATTAATTATGAAGTTATGTCTAACGCGGATAAAAAACTGAGAATCACGCAAAATGTCTCAAGCATTTTTTTCTTGAACCTTGACCATTTTAAAGATAATTTAATTATTGATCTTTTAGTATACGTGTTTTATTAAAATACCATTATTTGACAGCGCTCCTTGATGGGCCAGTCCTATTACTGGCTGGACGTACGACGCGTTGCGTGAGCTCAGTACAGGGGTCTACCACCAGCTCAAAAGCAGTATTATTTTAATATTACTTCAGTAGGAGAAAGAGATGGAGCTATACGTCCTGTAGAGCTTCATCTCTTTCCCACACTGAAGTAATATTAAAATAATACTGCTTTATGAGCTGGTGGTAGGCCCCCTGAACACGCAAGCTAACCAGTCAAGGTCACTGTCATATATCTGCATCTTAAGCAACGTTAATAATTAAAGGGGATTTTGTCCAGTACTCTCGTAAATAGGCTGCATGTTTATTGTTACTTGGGTTGTGACCTGTATATTAAGTTAGTGGTGGTAACCTTGAAGATTTGTGTAAAATCTTTACCTTAAATTTGGTCAAGGAAGTTGTGGTTTTAATAAATTGCATCCAGTTTTGGCTAGATGTCTTTAAGACCACATTAAACGACTTGTACCTACTAACTAGCAACAATTTGAAAACTTGTGAATCGAGCGGAACATGCATCAAATGTCAGTAGGGTAACCAATTTACCAGACTAATCATTATAATGTTCGAAAATAGGATTCAGATACTTTCTCACGAGTTAATTTTCTCGTGGCTAAGTAATAACAGCTGCACGGGTCGATCCATCAGGTTAAGCTATGCTTGCCGGGGATCTTTACAGTCGAGATTCCTCCGTGGCTCGGAAAACACGTTAAGCCGTTGGTCCCGGCTGTCATTCGTGGAACTTTGACAGTCGTTACGGCTCGTCAGAAGCCCGAAAGTCTGGCAACCAGTTTTACCAAGGGGTATCGTATAACACAGTTACTGGGTTGTGAAGGTCAGATAGGCAATCGATCCATGTAAAATACTGGTATTTAGCTGCATCCGGTTAGACTGGAAGCCGACCCCAACATAGTTGGGAAAAGGTTAGGCAGATTGGATTGAAAGGTTACAATAATAATATCAGTACGTTCATTTTTAGGGTTCCGTAGTCAACAAGGAACCCTGATAGTTTCGCCATGTTCATCTGTCAGTCTGTCCGCGGTCTAGCTCCAAGACTAGAAAGTTGTAATTTGACATGGGTATACATATTAATCATGCCGACAAAGTGGTAAAATAAAGTTATGAAAAATATTTTTTTTTAGGATACCTCCCCTACACGTAAAGTGGGGATGTTTTGTTTTTTTGTTTCTATCCCTTGTTGTGGGGTATCGTTGAAAAGGTATTTTAAAAACATTGAGTGTGTTAAAACCATTTTTGAATTCAGAGATCCCTTTGCGAAATATTAAGCTTTAAAGTACAAATTTTTGTTAGAGTCAAGTCCTGCCAGCTAAATGGTTGGTTTTAGATATGTGAAAAAATTCACGGCAGTAGCTTATACAGGGTGATTGGAAGATGGGTGCAAAGCTTTAAGGCGAAGATAGTACAGACAATTTAGAACCATTTAAGCCATGGTTGTCTTAGACGAAGTCTTACCAAATATTTTACAAATTTCTTATTTTTTCTAATCGTATTGTACAAAATTTTAATTTTTTCTGAGCTTTAAATGTCTGTAAAAAAAATGTCTAATGACACAGAAGCCTAAAACATGTTTTGCTTGGTTGCTTACACATTACTTTAATTAAATAAATAAAAATGAATTCATTTATCATTCAATTTGGCCATAATTATGCAGTTTACATTAAATTTTGAGAATTTCCGAAAAAAAACTTAAAAATTTGGTTAAAAAAATTTGGTAAGACTTCGTCTAAGACAACCATGGCTTAAATGGTTCTAAATTGTCTATACTATCTTCACCTTAAAGCTTTGCACCCATCTTCCAATCACCCTGTATAACGAATTTAAAAGGAAAACTATCACAGCTGAGTAGGCTTTACAACTAAGGTAATAAACGACCAACTTAGATTTGCGGTTGTAAAACATGTTCTTCCATACATTCCGTATGAAAGATTATTTTTTTTAACTACAAAGTTAAGTTTGTTCTTGGGATAAATTCATCCCAACTACGGAACAATACATTGTACGTGGTCCTCTATTTTTGTTATTTAATAAGGTATGAGACAGATCTATCTATCTTTGTTTTGTTTTATACTGTAAATAATATTTAACTGCTTTACTTTAAAATTGTTCACCTAGTAGGTGATAATAAAAAAATGCAGTATTTACCTATAATAAGGATAGCGGATTATTACAAAAATTTTGACGTTTTTTTTACGTTGTCAAAAGTTTATGGCTATACATTGTGTTAAAATGTGCCATGACGTCACGAGTATGTAGATTTTATACTTACTTGTGACGTAGCAACCCCCACTCCCCAACTTTAATACGTTTTATCTAAGTCATTTTTTTATATGATAAAGTAAAAAATACACGTCTAATATTTTTTTATTGTCTGACTGACGGACTTAATAGAAATTCTTTTTTTGTCACTTTTGATTTTCTGTTGCTTTTTGTAATTTCTATAGTGTATACGAACATTAATCTAAATAAATAAACAAAGCAATTGTACATTACAAATGTGTGAGCACCTTAATGTATCTCTTCTTCTAATTTATTTAAAAAAAAGATATGTTTTTGATCCTTGAGGCAATTATTGGGGGGCTGTGGATGTCTTCCGGCTGAACTGATAATTATGAAAATTGCCAAAATACTGGAAAACACGATGGAACACCATTAAAATGATTATTAGTCTTATTTGATGCAGAATTTTATGGTGACCCTAGTTACAGATATTTTATCACAGTTTTTGTCCAAACTTCCATGCAATTTGAATAACAAATGACGGCATGTTCGTCACGTGTCATAACGTTACATAATGAGTCTTTGTCCGACTGCGAATGAATTAGACGAATTAAATTAGTGGTTTGTATTATCAGATCAATAAAAACTACAAACAAAATCATTAGGATACCAGTCTTAGTAGTATAGTTCGCTTCCGTTTCATTCTCTGGTCATAGAAAATTCTAGAACAGAAGGCCAATTCTCATAAAAAAAATTTGACGTGAAAACGTCTTATAAACCAAGAACCGCTGCACGCACGAAAAAGTGTCACGTTCCGCCTGAACCGAGCATGCAAGCGAGAACGCGGAACAAGCGATAGAGAGGCACGATCGGCCTTAGCGTTCGGCTTGTGACGTTATCACGTAAAATTATCGTCCGTAAAGCGACTTTACAGATAGCCAATTTTTTTTTCTTCTTTGGCACCTGAGCCGATGTCGACTATTCTGCCAACGTCATAATTGTCGTACATAAAAAAAAGTTTACATTCAAGTCACAATCTGTAAAACTTGTCAAACATAAATAGATTGTATTTTCGACAGATTGCAAATGAGATGGGAATGCGAACGTTCTTAAAAATTACGAGAATGGCCCCTCGGGTACTTGTAATGTAGCTTATAATATATGTATTACAGCTGTCTATACCGGTTCTTGGATTTTCTCTTAATAGGGACCACGGACTTAGGGGAAGGACTGAAAAAATAGGTAAATGGATTGAACTGCTGTTTAATAAAATTTGTTTTAGAATCTGGTTCCTGTTTAAATAGTTGGAGACACTTAGGTACCAGCTTGCAAATATTCGCTTTTAGGAGGCCTGTACCCTTATTACGTAATACACGATCAATTACAATTTGTTTTTAACTTGATTTGAAACAGATTGCTAATCCATTGCTTCATAAGTTGGAAAAAAAATCTGCTCAACAATGTAAATAACGCAATGAATGTTGTTGAACTGTCAAAATGAAACAAATAAGGCATAATTGTTTACGAAAATAAGTTACGCAATTAGGGTTTAGGTGTATGAGGAACAGGGTGTAAAGTTCACTCATCCACCATAGAAAAGAGAGGATCCTCCGACCAGACGGGTGTTGTATCTGGCGGGCAACTGCCCATCGGTTTGAAGTTGAAATCTTGTATGTATGTTGATCGCTCGGTAAACTCTAACTGCGCGATGCAGGATTTGTGTGACGTCATGTCTATGATGCGTAGTTCGTATGTGGCGGTGTAACCGCTACAAGGGTACTGTTCTTGGATTTTCTTAATATCTCCTCTACATGGAAAGCCTGAAAAGTAGGTACCTAAATGGATTGAATTGCTGTCTATTATAATTCGTTTTAGAATCTGGTTCCTATTTAAATAATGGAGACACTTTGGCACCAGCTTGCAACTATTCGCTTTTAGGAGGCCTGCTCTACCTTTACCTACTACCTAGAATGGGTATCTAATAATTAAATATTAGCAAAAACAAGGCTTATAATATACCCAGACATTTGTAAAACAAAGAACGTCATGACTTCCTCAATGTAGCACCCTAACTGCGTAACACACGACCGATCATAATCTGAACCATTTTGAAGGATATTGCTAATCCATTGCTTATTAAATTTGAAAAATTTGTCTGCAAAAATTTGTCTGCGTAAATAACGCAATAAATGTTGTGGACCTGTCAAAAAGAAAAAAAAACAGTGGCACTCCGCGAGTGCCGACAGAAGTGAAAACTTGAACAAGATCGCCTTTTTTTGATTTTATTCGCAACCCCGGCAGGCATCGGCCCTAGCAGACCCCGTCAATTTTGCTGACATCTCTTTGAGGCGCGCGCGGAACACAACGCGCCATTGACCCGGACCTGGTCCTTATCGGACGGCGAGCTACCCATTGCTCATCGTCCGCAAGCCCGTGCCTACGGTGGCCGGAAATCGGCTCGCGATTCCCGACGCCCAGGGCGTCTCCTCCTGCGGCGGTTAGGGGCGTGAGGGCGCGAATTTTGCCTCTCCCTCACGCGTTCCGCCTCCTCCTTCGCGAGCATTACTGCTTCGCAGAAGGAGGTGACGGCCTCCCATTTCCTCTCGCTCCGTACCATGGCCCGAATCAGGGCCGGATGCGAGAGATCACCGCCACCGATTGCCTCCACGAGGACACGGCGATGCTGCACCCAAGCCGGGCAGACCTCCACCGTATGCTCCACCGTGTCCTCCGGGCGATCCACACAATGGTGACACCCGGGCGTTTCCTCCCGCCTTGAACAAAATCGCCTTGGTGGAAGAAAAATACTTGTATAGAACATTGGTCCGTAACCTTATCTAAATAAAAAGCACAATCGCGTTTACAAAAAGAATACTTCCAAAACCTTTAAAGTAAAAATACTTGCATAGAACATTGATTCGTAACGTACCTAATATAAATAAAGAGCACAATCGCGTTTACAAAAATGAGATGTCGATAACGGTGTCGCGAGCCCAACGAGCCAAAGAAGTTTTCACTTCAAAAATTATGATTGATCGTGAGTTATGCAATTAGGTGCAAGTCTTAAGCCTCTTGCAGACTGGCGCGATGCGACACCGGTAATTGTACTACCGTGAAGTTTTCTTAGTCTGCACGAGGCTTTACTGGCTGATAAGAGCGACCAAGTAAAAAAATTAAAAACAAGTTCATATTGGTCATGTGTCTTTAATGGCCCACCAATAAAATAATTCCATTGTATTTTACGATTATCTTTAAAGGTCCCAATCTCAATACTTCAGAAGAGAAATATTAACTTTCTCTCAAATAACGACGATAACATGTAAAATGTTTTATTTTACGTGCGGCGTCCTACAATACGTTTACCGTTACAGCTCGCGACAGGAATTCTTTTACATCGAGCAAATGTTACCGTAACATTGAAGACATTGACTTTAAAATAACTAGAGGTTCTCGAACGAACAAAACTGGTAACATTTTTATTTTTTTATTTTATTTGTTCGGGAAAATAAACATTACTTAAACTAAGTTATAAATATACGAGAGTTACAAATGTACGACATTTTCCACAACATATTAAAAGCTATATCTAACAGTGCGCTATTCTAAGCTGCTAAAACAGAAAAGTATTAGTAGGTAGTGAACTTAAACAAAGACAGGCATGCAAAGAACAGAGAAGGAGAGAGAATGAGTAAATAAGTAAATATTAATCTAACTATTTTGATCCAAACATTTTCTATAAATTGCACAGAGCTTGTTCTTTTAAAAAAAAATCATGTTTTTGACTCAGTATTATTTGAAATCAGAATCTTGTTTTGATCATGTTCCACCATTGCCAATTTCGAACTTTTTTTTTTTCGTTGCGCCTATTTTGAAGTTTGACAGTTCTTATTTTAAAAACTCTGTTTTTTTTTCTAAAAGCAATAGTAGTGCCGTAAAATTATTTGGTTGGTAAACCGAAAGCAAATCGATTCGAGTCACGTTTCCTCTTTGTATATTGAATATTCAGTTTTTACGAATACACGCAGAATCGATATTGGAAATCGATATTTAAAAATCGATGTGTTTTTTGTTAGCTATTTATTACTGAACTTGAACTTGACAGTTATAAGTTTGCATCATCTTGGTTCAAGGCTTTATTACGTATGAATGTTGAATAATTTACATACCTACCTACCTACATGATTATTCTCACGAGGTGTTAATTTTGAGCAAAATTGCTGTTACATGATTACTTTGTTGTTTTGCGCGTGATATGATTCATGACAATGATGTTATATGACGATTATTAACAGGATATCACTTCAACAGCTGATGCATGACATCATCAAACACATCAGTAAAATATAGTACACTTGAAATAGACCTCTTCTGATCGAAGAATCCGCCTGGTTAGACTCACTAGGAGCACAGGAGTAGCTTCAAAGAATCATGATCACCACACTTAGTAGAGAAAAATAGGTAAGCGTTTGTTGTTATTAAGCTGCATGCCCATTAGAGTGGATAGGAGAGGATAAGTGCCGAGCTAGCGCTTAATGTTGGCACTTCTCAGGTGTTCCTCTCCAACAGGCAGCTACCATTTAAGTCCTAACAACAAACCGGACATTTACAAATCAAATCCGGTCTTTGGTCTCTTTTTTTTTAATCTCTCTTTTTTCTAAAATAATCCCGTTTAATCGAATAGTCCGGAAAAATGGCAAAGCCGGACATGTCCAGATAAATCTGGACGTATCGTAACCTAGATGCATTGGTGCCCTTTCTTTTGACGCAATACCCATATACATTGACTGCCATCAATGACACCATGTATCCATTACATAATTATTTTTTCTGTCATTGCTTCTTTTTTAATAATAGTTTTACATATCGTGGTATAGTAATCTTATTCCAGGTGCATCGTCTTCACATATAATTATATAATTAATGTATACAAAATATTGTAAAACATTTTAAAAGAGTAACGGTGGAGTTTCTTGCACATTCTTCTCCATACGAAAACTACCTTTTGGAAGGGGCGACTAGAATCAATTCTATTTTTTGTAAATTTTGACGTTCAAAAGTGCCTTTTATGTGCCTAGTTGAAATAAATTATTATTTGACTTTGGACTTTAACTGAATTCAAAATACATATTCATACTAAAGTTACTACTAATTCCCCAAACAAAAAAAAAAGTTGTCAGGAACGCATTCTCTCGATAGCCGGATTGTAGGTTCATTGATTTACCTCTAAATTGTTATGATGGGGATGTTAGGTAAGCTACGATTTCCTAGAAGAGCGGTGGCCGCCACATGACAACCGCAGTGACGGCAAAATGGCCGCGGGGTTTGACTTTCCCGTGTCAAAAAACGCTCTCTGGAAAACATACCTTACTTTCATAAATAACGTTTTACTGACGTCATTCGCCGGTAAATTGCAAACAATATGTGGCGGCCACCGCTCTTCTTAGAAATCGTAGCTTACCTAACATCCCTATCATAACAATTTAGAGGTACCTAAATCAATGAACCTACAGTCCGGCCGTCGCGTCGAGAGAATGTGTTCCTGACAACTTTTTTTTTTTGGTTGCGAAATTAGTAGTATGCAGTACATTGAATAGACGTGGGTGCCTTATATCGTCTGCGGAGTTTTGCTAGCTAATTTTATTTGACGCTGTATATTATATGGGCGTGAAACAACCTTGGCTTCCTGTAGGTACATGACGCCGGAGCCGCCCCGGCGCCGAACCGTATGTTTATGTATACGAATGAATATCACCCATGCGCCGCACCGCACCGCTGCTGCCACACCATCGCCGTCGCGGTCGGCGGCGCCGGACCGCAAGATGAAAAAAAAACAAAATATCTCAGAATGAGTGTAAAATCTACGCGCGCCATCGAGCGACGGTGCGGCTCCGGTGTCATGTACAGGAAGCCATTTTTTTTTGTTTTTTTGTTAAGAATTCATCAAATAATTTCTCCCGCTCTGGGCGGAGCGGCAGGGTGTATCAGACTCTTATTGACTAAAACCCACCCGTGTTCCTTCAATTGCCATGTTGCCGCGACCCCGGCAGGCATCAGCCCTAGCGGACCCCGTCAGTTGTGCTGACATCTCTTTGAGGCGCGCGTGGAACACAACGCGCCGTCGACCCGGGCCTGGTCCATATCGGACGGCGAGCTACGCGTTCCTGTCACCTGTCAGTTGTACAATTTCTAGTAGTATTATGGATCAAATTCGCAAAACACATTCGTTATTATTAAACTGACAGGTGTCAAGAATGCATCCTCTCGATTGCCGAACTGTAACCCATGAAATTTACATTAAACTAACATAGACGAAAATCAATCAATACCTCATATAAAATGTAGAAATGACACAGCATTTTAACACCACATTCTGGGTACAACAACCACGGTGATACGCCATGATAGCCGGAACAGCCATTAGTAATGGTGCTGTATTGTCAGCCTATTTAGTTTTGTGGGATGTCTGGCTTCCGCGTCTATACAAAACTGTGACGAAAATTAAATGGAGTTGTTGCCCTGAAAATTGTTAAGTTTTAATTAAATTTTGTTGATATAAGTAATAACATAGTGCATATAAAAAGAAAATCTTACATAATATTTTTTTTATTTTAATTTTTATTCATTTTTACTTGGCTAGTAACATTTAAATTAGAATATTTACAGAAAAAATTAAAAAAAGAAACGTAAAGTTGATTTCTTAAATAATGCATTCAGTTTTTTTTTTAATTCTTTATTAATAAGGGGTTTTTATCCACACGGATACGTCAACCCCATTGTACCTTATACTCTATTTACACACAACTATACACTTGTAATTATATTATATTTTACTACATAACTATCCACCACAACTTTAAACTCGTATAAATACTATAAAAAAAAATATAAAAGAGAATCACTGCCCAGACTTCTGCATTAAATCACAAATTATGCGTTTAATTTTTTCTGATTTAGGGTATGCCAAAATATTTTGAAAAAGTCCAACATCCCACATGTTCAGTTTAAACTCCCTAGCCAGAGATTCCCTTTCATTCTTGTTCTTAGCACATTCCATCAGCAAATGTTGCACATCTTCAATTTTACCACATGTCTCACAATTAGGCGATGTAGCCTTTCGCATTAAGAAAGCAAACTTTGCCGATGGAAAGTGGCCAGAACGAAGTCTTATCGCTAACTTAACATAACTCCTAGTTAAACATCTATCATCAAACCATGGCTCACGAGGTGGCTCGTTTTGAATGACTTTATACCAAATGCCTTTTTCTTTGAATATTTCATTAAAATATTCTTTCCAACTGTCGAAACACACATTCTTAAACCTGGAGAAATATTCCCAATAATCGGACATAAATGGGGTAACGTTGCCCATCTCCACTGCCAGTTTTGACAGTCTATCAGCCTCCTCGTTGCCCCGTAACCCTATGTGCGCTGGAACCCATTGCAAGATAATCCTAATGTCATCTTTGTTATAGCAATGAATTAGTTTTCAGAATGTCATAAGCTATCGATGCACCTCTGCAACCAGAGGCGCATCGAGCCATATGTTGTAAAGCGCTTTTGCTATCTGTAAATATAACTACTTTATTAAAATTTTGACTAAGTGAATATGACACCGCCTGGTATATTGCAATGAGTTCCAGAGACATTATACATATATTTTCATTAATTTTATACATAGCCTTATAACCTGTACTTTGTAGGAAAAAAGCAGCTCCAGACCCATCTTTACTTTTTGACCCATCTGTGAAAATTTTAAGCCACTCACTATATTTGGAAGTTAATTCAGATACCACTTCGTGTACCAAGGCATTGTAATTATATTTTTTTTTTTGGGTGTGTTACACATTCTAAATCAGTTTTAATACTATCTTTAATTTGTACAGCTGATATCCAAATGTCTAATGAGAACATTTTAAGACTATCCGAGGTATTAATTTGCAATTGTCCTAATTCTTTAAAACAAGTAGCCAGTAAGGGTTTTCTTTTATTTGCCCAATAAGTAGTATTAGTTAGGCGAGTCTAATTCTGAAATTATGTTTATAGTTATATTATTAGACCATGACAATGATTTTAGGATTAACTTGTATGCGAGATATTTTCTCCTCAAAAATAATGGTGGTATGTGCAGTTCACTCTCCATCACATGAATTGGTGTGCTTCTTATGAAACCTCCTACTATTCTAAGTGCTTGGTTTTGTAATTTATCTAGTTTGCTTGTATGTGTTTTTGCACTAGAATCATATAAATAACATGCATAATCAAGTCTACTCCTTACTAACGATATATATAATCTACGTATATGTTTAGTATGTACTCCCCAAGAGGAGCCTGCCAGTACTTTTAATACATTAAGGTATTTTCCACATTTACTAACAATCTCCTTGATATGTTTCCGCCAGAGTAAACTTCTATCCAACCAAACTCCTAGATATTTTACACATTCCACCATTGCTAACGGCTGACCATACACTTTTAATGAAGGTAATACTCGCCTTCGGCCCCTACTAAATATACAATAATTAGATTTGGATGGGGACAACGTCAATCCAATCTCACCCAGTAATGTAATTATACAGTTTAAGGCATCCTGTAAATATCGCTCACATTTGTTTATTTGCTTGTCACTAAAATATATAACAAAATCGTCTGCATATTGCGATATCATAACGGTTTTTACTTGACGACAGATTTGATGCGTGACTAAATTAAATAATAAAGGCGACAACGGGTCACCCTGAGCTAATCCTCTATTAGTCAGCCTTGTTTCAAAACCTTCACTATTAAATGATTTAATTGTTGATTTTGTTGTTTTAATTGTGTGCCTCTCGTTCAAAAACGACCAAAGATAACTACAAATCCGAGACCCAACCTGAATTGGCATTATTTTCGTTTAAAGAATAATCGAGATGTGGTTTTTATGCTCCCTTTGGCAATATTGATCAAAATTCAAACATTATGGCTAGTCGTGTTTTCGGTAAAATGATAGTTGAACTATCCTATGTAATGCTTGGGATGTAACTTTACCTACTGTAAGTAAAGCAGTTAAGGTGGGTTCGTAGTAGTAGTCTGCGAAATTAAAATTTTCTTACATTTTTTGCAATTTGTTCCGCAGTTAGAGATTATGGGGTTTATTTATAAACGTTGCTTAAAACTAAGTAATGATTAGCAACTGTTTAACCATACATTTGAACGTTTGAATGTCACTTAACTTTAAGCAACGTTTGTATAAACCCCTGTATGGTGACTTTTGAACGAGGGGCCTGGGGGTCTACTCCCTGAGCGATATCCGTAGTTTCGGCCGGAGTTTTTAAGTGATACGGAATACGAAACGCCCGTAACTTCGGCCAAAATGTAGACCCTCTGGTTACACAGGTACGGTCAGCATCAAAAATCGATTAACACTGTTACTTTGACGTTTATCAACTAAATAGATACATGGTTTGATACTTTATTTTTCAACATTTCATACAATACCTATGAGTTAATGTTCTTAAAATATTATATTTGTTCAGAATTTTTATGGATATTTTGCTCAATAAATAATATTGAAAAAACTGAAGTGTTAATCGACTTTTGATGCTGACTGTACCTACTACCTACATATCTAGAAAAAGAAAAATATTAATTAGTTTTGCTCCGAAACAAGCTAACATTTAGGTCTGCTCCACACGTTGGTTCCAACGCAACTCGTCCAACATGTGGATCCAGAAAATTGCATTAGCCCAACGTTAGGAGGTAATGCATTTTCACCAGAAAACATTCAACATGTAGATGTTTCGAAACTTGTCACATGAAACAAATCTCATTACTTGTTTTGTTGAACTTGCGTTCGCACTGCACGAAACATACACAATAAACATGTTTTGTAATAGAGATTTGTCACGTTTGCGTTCGCATTGTTGTGTGTGAGTATGGTGTATGATGAGAGAGTATGGTGGTAAACATCTCGTGTTTATATCGAAACATGGAGTGGTCCAAAGTAGACACGGTAAAGTTTTTTTAGAAAGTCGCGCATCCAGTACCTAGGTTTTTGCCGTTCCAGGTATGCAATACTGGCAGCTACAAACAATAAATCGTCTTCATCGCTTGAATCCATTTTATTACCTACTTTTGATATTACCCAGTTAATAAACGTTGCAATATTTTTGACTTTGTTTGGTTTCGTTAATAGTAATTTTGACTTGGTTACGATTTGGCCACAAATAAATCACTTTCAACATCTTTATGATTCACAGAACCTATAAGTCGCAAAATGCAATGAAATGTCAAAA
Organism: Agrochola litura; assembly: GCA_949152395.1. NCBI lineage: Eukaryota > Metazoa > Arthropoda > Insecta > Lepidoptera > Noctuidae > Agrochola > Agrochola litura. The sequence continues at coordinate 9,922,701 of OX424511.1, forward strand.
CAAATATTAAAACATGTTGCTAGAGAGTCACACAGACACATTTTGGTAGAACATTGGTTTGTAAAAACATGTGGCGAAACATGTCAAGTGATATGAAACGTCAAAAATGTTTCGCGTCAACAAGTTGCGTGACAATGCGAACGCGAGTCGATACATTGACAGAAAACAGAGTTTTCAACATGTTTTTATGTGAATATTTCGCCAATGCAAACGCACAGTTAGGACGACCGTTGGCAGTTGTCGATTTTTTTTTTTAATTAGTGCATCTCGTAGTTGACCTCTGAGATCATGACTACTTAACCGGGCTTTCCTGTGGGTGCCTTAAGCTACTACACTTAAAACCTCCAGCCAGGGGTTATTCAACTGTGCTAATTAAAACTAGGTGAACGCTCGCTAAGGGCACCCCCTGTGGGGTACGAACCTCGGCTTAAGACGTCAACCGGAGGGAGGACATCAAGGATTGGACGGGCTGGGGTAGCTGTCGTCCCGTGTCGGTTTCATCATAGGAAATAAGCACCAACGTTCCTGATCCGTCCACGCATTGGACACGTTTGCTCAAATTATGAAAACTAAGTATTAGGTAGGTTAAAAGTAATGATTTTAGGTATTTTCTTCTGATCCCGTCTTTTATGATTTCTTCTTTAACCCCACCACCTCCTTTTGCGTGGTTTTCTCATTTCCTCCTTCAATAAAAAGAAAAATAACATAACATAACGCTTTGTTTCCCCAAAGGGTTAGGCAGTACCTGTAGTAGGTACGACTAAAGAGTACTTTTCGGTCTATATTTACTGCATTTGAATACGGAACGCTCTATCCTTTCTCTACATAACGTCTATGTCCTAGGTACAGTACCGACCAAAAGTCCATAAGCAATCTCACAAAGCAATAGACTGACGCTTCGGTTTGACTTACGACCTTCTTCTATAAGTTGTTACAATACTGTAGACACGCACATTACACACACACACTCACTTTGTCTGCAACCAATGACTAGTTCGATAATCATCATTCGTTTTTAGTTTCATTCGTCTTGTTCACATAAATATTAAAGTTTAGCAGGTAGACCACAAAAAACTAAGTAAATTATTTCGATTTCTGTGGGGTAGATGCAGTTTGTTACAAGTATTCAATTAATAGAACTTTGTTGGTTCGTGCCGTGATAATATTGGTGACGAGCATTTAGCGCAGTGTTGTGGTTATTATTATCAAAAAGCAGGCATAAAATATATTGAAGAGATCAGATCAGATCAGAGAATATTATTGCGCTGCGTAAAAGTGAAGTGAATATCTAATAAAACCGGACTAAGTGTGAGTGTTATCATTTATATATTTCATATTTTACTAAACATAAATCTTAATCAAGGGTATTGTTGATAGAACAGAGGTATTGTTGAGACAGAAGATGCCTTTAAAGTTTTAAATTCATTGTGAGGTTTAATTCGATTAGTGAATAATAAATAATTAGGTATTATGTGTAATAAAAACAATGTTTTTCTTTGTTCTAGAGAAATACTGTGACGGTTAAGAGATATGAGGAAGGGGCTTATTATCGAGTAGCAGCGACGTCAAATGGTGAATGAAACAAATGGTTTTATACCAACGAGATATTTTGCTGAATTATTAAAAACACGTCATTATGAACCGTTCGCCGTGCACTCTGAAGGCTTGCATCACTGAAGACCAGCTAGAAAACCGTTTTTGACCTTAAAATATTGACCGTACCAACTTAATAAACAACAGATTCGTTATTGCATGAATTTATGGTAACGAATTTTTTAAGCACGTTTCAATAGGGTGTTTGTCGTATTTCTTGCAGATATACCGAAATTGTTTAATATTATTTTAGTAATAGTATTATTTTAGGATTAAAATTTGAGATTTAGTTTCAATCTTCTTTTCGTAAAGAAAATGAATACTCAAGCTATAACCTCAATACCAACCAATATTTACTAAAGCCAAATAAAGTTTAAAATAATTAATATGAACAACTGCCTTTAACCTTAAAATCAACAATTTTGTCAGTAGATTTTTTTACATTTTAAGTAGTCTAATATTCTTATTTATTGCTTAATTACTTAGACCATGATCAAAGCTTTATATTTATGGTGCAAAAAAATCCATTTAAAATTTAAAACATTTCAAAATTTAAATATGTCAAAATAATACAAATTGCTTCTAAGTTTCTAGACATCTATTTCACATATTATTCAGGTGAAGTAATGATAAATAATTGTAGCAGTTTGATAACTATTCTTAAGTAAAATAAACATAACGAGTAAATATTATTTATTTTTTATTATAACATATCACGCATTTTTTATTCTAAACCCTTTATTGCAATAACAACATTAATAAATAGGCAGGATATTTAAAAATATTATTATTGCAAACAAAAATAATAATATTTGCAAAAACAGCGCTGTGATTTACGAGATTAGAACCTTAGCCATCTTGAATCTAAGACCAACGCTTAACGCCTTCTGCTATCTGCACATATAATTTACTTTCGAATTTTAGCAATGCGATACACTGGCCAAGGTCACGCGTACGAGTATGATGCGTGCTAACAAAAGTTATGGAAATATAAGTGCGGCGACCGCGAACCGTGACGATACGATAGTGTGTAGTGCGAAACTGCGTTCTCTGTGGTGTGTGTACGGCACTCACACCACAGACGTCTGACTGTTTACACATACAAATGTACGGACTATACCGCGTGTTCACAGCAATACGACTCTTAGCGTGCTCATGCACTTTTGAGCGCTTACTGTACACACGTAACAACTTTGATCGCCATGGCTACAAACGATTTATCGCTAGTGATGTCAAAAATATGACATGTGATTTCAAAATCGCCAGCGAATCACCTGCGGTCAAAGTCGCTGCGTGTGTACCTAGCATTAGTTCAAGGTCAAAAGGTCACTCAATCGTGGTTAAGGAAAACAGATGCTTTGCTTTGTAATCGCTTTGTGTTTTTATGAGAAAATAACAGGTTTTTCTAGTCTAGCGTAATAATCCATATTTATTAGGATAATACCCAGTGGAAATTGGCAGTTACATGTACAATAATAGCTTCCTCAGGTCTGATGAGTCGTAAAAACTGTAAAATACCCATAGGTTACGCAATAATATTAGAAATAAGGAATGATATTAATCTTCGGAAGTCCATAAAAAGTGGGTTATCTATGATTTATTGAATGACAGTTGGAAAATTATAATAATAGTAGGTAGATGTATCTAATAAATAACAATATTATATTAGATCGATTTCATTTGTCGACTTCCGTAACAGGGGAAACTTAAAAAAAAAGAATCACTAGGTACGTAGTGTAGTGTACACACGGCTACACATCAAGCTATACAATTCCAGTTTATACTGCTCTCGCATCGTATAGGATTTCCGTACAATGCGATGTCAGCTTATACTGGAAATGTACAGCTTGATGTGTAGCCGTGTGTACCTTCTTTTCCCTCCTTCGCACGTTTTCTCATAACACATCTGACATTGGCAGAATTGTCGATATCGACAGCATTGCCATAAAGAAAAAAATTTTTACAAAAAAAAACTACAGACTTCCAAAAAAAACACTACAAAGTGAAAAATAACTTTAATTTCGGAAGCGGTGTCTTGGGTTTTGTGTTTTCGTTTTTGCCACCGACTTCCGAAATTAAAGTTATTTTTAACCGACTTCCAAAAGGAGGAGGTTATAAGTTCGTCGCGTATGTTTGTTTTTTTTTTTTTTTTATGTATGTCCACCGATTTCTCCGTCATTTGTGGACCGATTTTGAAAATTCTTTTTTTGTTTGAAAGGGTATGCTCCCAAATTGGTCCCATATAAATTTTATTAACTTTGCTTGAGTAGTTTTTGAGTTAGCTACAAAATACGTATTTTTTTCCCACTTAGTATGTAGATGATATGATAAGTTCCAGTCACTGGTAGCAGGTAGTGGTATTCGAATGTGTGTGGGGTAGGTACCACAACCAAAAAGTGAAAAAACTTTTTACAAAAAAAAACAACCGACTTCCAAAAAAAAACACTACAAAGTGAAAAATAACTTTAATTTCGGAAGTCGGTGTCTTGGGTTTTGTGTTTTCGTTTTTTGCCACCGACTTCCGAAATTAAAGTTATTTTTCACTTTGTAGTGTTTTTTTTTGGAAGTCGGTTGTTTTTTTTTGTAAAAAGTTTTTTCACTTTTTGGTTGTGGTACCTACCCCACACACATTCAAATACCACTACCTACTACCAGTGTCAGGAACTTATCATATCATCTACATACTAAGTGGGAAAAAAAATACGTATTTTGTAGCTAACAATAAAATTTATATGGGACCAATTTGGGAGCATGCCCTTTCAAACAAAAAAAGAATTTTCAAAATCGGTCCACAAATGACGGAGAAATCGGTGGACATACATAAAAAAAAAAACAAACATACGCGTCGAACATATAACCTCCTCCTTTTTGGAAGTCGGTTAAAAATAGAATAGAATAATAGTGTACCTACATACTAATATAGTAAAAGTCAAACAATTTATTTCAATTAGGCACATAAAAAAGCACTTTTGAACATCAAAATTTACAAAAAATAGAATTGATTCTAGTCGCCCCTTTCAAAACGTAGTTTTAAAGACAAAAAAGACAAAAATGAATGTTTCAATATAGAAACTGTATCTGTCTGGGAACCAAAATATACGTATCAAAGGTCGAAATAATTTTGCTACATTTAGGGCCGATTTTTTTTACGCGGATGTAATTTATGGAACAGCAATTTTTTTTTAACCCCAACAAATTTCAACGCAGGGTTTACAGAATCATGTACTTACTGAATCCATGGTACTTAACAGTTGCGCGTCGACGTCCCTGCCACCCTGTATTGTTGATCGTATTGGAGATATTGGTGGCTCTTGTCACCGTCGGCGTTCCAGCTGTATTTGTACCCAATGGCTTACCACGCGACGATGGCAAGAGACTGGACGGCATGTCTTTATTTCCATGGAAGGTGGCCTTTTTATAGAACGCAACGTGTGTTGAACTCGATACTCTTGCGCCATCCCATCTTCCTGGTTTGGCGTGCTGTTCTGGTGCTGCTACGGAAAACCTCAAACGGCGTAAGTATTGGTAATTATACTTTCGAGCCGTTTGGGGTTGAAACCCTCAGGTCATGGGGTCCGAGTGCTCATGGCGGCCTCTTTAATGAAATCTCGAAAGGGCTGGTTGACACTTCCTGTGACCCATGGGCTGGCTTTTACCTTGGCCATAGGCTAAGCATTGCCATACAACGTGGCAATGCCGCCAGTCTCTTGGGTACATCAGTCGACAGGGATGCGGATAAATTTTTTGACGCCATAGTTTACTTTGAGAATAGTTTTAGTTAAATTACCATACAATTTTGTTATTTTTATTAATAAATTAGTAATAAGTTGTAATGTACCTTTATGTTTTTATGATAATAATGAAAAATAAATTACATTGGAGATTAAACCACAAAATAAAAATTGTATTTATTTGTTACCGCAATAAGCTGTCTTCTGAACTAATGTTTTTGACTAAATCTAAATATAATGTTGATGTAACGTGGGTTTACCACAACCTTGGCGAGAATAAAAAATAAAAGTATGTGTGAGAAAATTAGTAAATTAATAATTTTAATATTTATTCTATTAAAGTAGAAAATCAAGTTTTCTTAGAGCATGTTACATTTTCTTATTTTTAACCGACTTCAAAAAAGGAGAAGGTTATAAAATATGTTCGACTGTACGATTTTTATTTTTGGATTTTCATCGATATTTTCGTCAATTGTGAACCGATTTTTAAATTCTTTTGTACAATATGGGTTGGCGCACTCATGGCGAGGCGTAGAGCGGTTTTCATTGTACAGACGCCAGCACATCAAGCTACCAGAAACTGTCAAATTTTCCCAATCAACTTTAAACCTTAAAATTCAGCAATAAAGTTGAAAATCTATTAAATAAATTTGACAGATTGTAGTAACCTGATGTGCTGGCGTCTGTACCCATACTCCATTTGAAATGAGATTAAACATTTAAATAAACCTTTTTTGCAGTCTGTTCAACCGATTTTGACTTCTATTGCGTTGTTGGCATGACAAACGGCAGCTGCAGTAAACAGTTAGTATTGTAACCACTTTTTTGCTTTTAATGCCATCCTTATGCCTACGATATAGAAGTTAAAATCCGTTGAACGGACTGTAAAAAAGGTTTGTTTAAATGTCTACTCTTATTTCAAATATAGTATATATACCTATGCTCATTGTAAGTACCTACCTACATAGTCGAATTTACATTCTTATTCTTCTTTTGTTGGTTATAAAGCCAATTATCAAGTTTCGTAGAGAGTCTGACGGTTTGGATGCGAAAAACATTCAAACCTATCTATCATCGTTGTGGTAGCTCTTGGGCCTTCATCTCACCTGATGGTAAGTGATGATCAGGCCGAAGGTGGAAGCGAGCTTCACCCGGAATCCTCAACCACAGAGGAACTGACTACCTTACTTTACTTCTAATTTCCAAAACACAAAAATGCTGTTAACATTGTTGTTATGGCGACAGACTTAGATAAGATGGTGGTAGCTAGCCAGGCGGACTGAGAACAAGCCCTACCAGCAACCTAAATTGAATATAATCGTATCGTCAATTTGAATACTTAATTCTCCAATGCACCCCAATTCAACATCCATGCTTACCGATCTACTTGTTTTTTTTTTCCAATCGTAAATCTCATCGGGCTCACTCACGGCTTGTTTCTTTATAAAACGCAACCATTCTCGACTATATAGCGTATATATATAGCGTTGAAAATCCAGTGTGCGAAAAAATCACGCCGCGATATTTTTACGTCCGTGCCAACGTGGGCTTAGATGTTTCCGGGCTATCCTAAAGTGCCTGCTACACGGTTGCCAACTGCGTCCCCGACAGAGGTGACCCTGGTTGTCGACCGGCAGAGTTGTTTGAAATTTGGTCTTAAACCCCCATTTACATGGTTTTAAACCACCAAGGTCACCGCTGTCGAGACGCGGTTGGCGACCGTGCTGCAGTCGCTTTACTGACAAAAAAACACATACATAGTTTTAATTGAATTTAATTACAACTTTAAAACACATTTATAAAATTATAACATAACTTGGACAATCACGACACCGCAAAATTACAGTTTTGGCCAAACATAATTTTTTTTCGGGCTGTCAAAACGTTTAGCTTAGGTATATACCCTTAACTATATTTAAAAAAAGGTATACCTTTAATAAGTTTAATAGAACTGTGATGACACGGCCTCGGACACAATATTTTCAAATGAAATTCGTTACCTACTAGATTCTATAGGTAATTATTACTGTACTACGGCTTCATGTAAATAGCAAGTAATTACGCGCTCTGCTTACTTTTTTTATTTGAAAATCGCTGTAGGTCATATTTAGATATTTTGATAACACAGATACATAGGAATATACCTATCTCATCTAAAAGTAAGTAGGCAATCAATCTGCCTACTCTTTTCCCAACTATGTTGGGGTCGGCGTCCAATCTAACCGGATGCAGCTGAATACCAGTATTTTACATGGAGCGACTGCCTATCTGACCTCCACAACCCATTTACTGAGTAAAACGATACCCCTTGGTAAGATTGGTTGTCAGACTTTTGAGCTTCTGACTACCCGTAACGACTGTCAAAGATCTAGTCAGCCGGGACTAACGGCTTATCATGTTTTTTGAGGCACGGAGGAGTCTCGATAAGTAATGGATAGTCACCCATCTACAAACTGACCGCGGCAAGCGTAGCTTAACCTTCGATCAATCCGTGAGGTTGTTATCATTCAGCCACGAGCTTCTTAAAGTAAGTAGGCAATATAGGTACTGAATGACCTACCCCTATACCTACAAAATTCCATCCGCTCTTAAGACGCGACTAAATGCCAGTGGCTTTGAGTGGTTAGCTTGCGTGTTCTGTGCTGAGCTTACGCAACGCATCGTTAGTCCAGCCAGTAATAGGACTCGCCCATCAAGGAGCGCTGTCTCAAATTAGGTAGGTTTTTATAAAACACGTTAAACAAAGATAAATAATTAAATTATCTTTAAAATGGTGAAGGCTTCAGAAAAATACGCTTAATAGATTTGTTAGCAACTTGTTATAAAAGCGGACACTGTTTATAAGAAATGACTAACATATGTTTTTTCCAATTCATGTTAAAACTACTCGTTTAGACATGATCTTCAGTATAAAATCATTAAAGGTAATTTATTCTCATCTTAAATGATGTCCTCCAAACACAGGTTTTTTTTGTTTGACAAACAGATAAGTACAGACGTATTTTTCGGAAAACCTGACCTACAATGCATAGAACGTGTCTCAGCCCAAATAAAAAACCAAGACAGAGCACTGCGAACAATACAGTGAAGCATGCCAAAACTACGCCTCCGCTCTACGCACACGCTCACACGCACACATTTACAGACATTTTCAAACTATACCTCACTAAGTGCACACATGTTTACGAAACCGTCTTCATGTCACTGTTGACAGCGCTATGTTTTTTTTTTAATTTGGTCTGGGGTGCGTGTATGACCAGACCAAAAGGAGTATGTTAGGATCGTTGCAAATGGCGTTCTGAGTTTCTGCCTACCCCCTTGGAAAGAAGCCGTGAATGTGTCTGACCTACAGTTTCTGAGAAAACGTTTCAGAAACAAGAAAAAACTCATAAAATATTTTTGGTAACAGGGAAATCCCAACATTGCAAGTCACGCTCTGTTTTAACTACGTAATCAGATTAATTTTAAGAAGTCTGTGGAAGATGATGCGATTGTCATCGCTATGATAAAAAAAAAGTTTTGTTCTTACGCATAGGTGACTAACTCTATAACTTTGTCTGATCATGCTACAGTTGAATGAGTAAACAATAATAGTTCTTGTCCGTGGCCATGATAGTTCGTCATCAATTACATTAGCAACTGTTGCGATTTCGTGAAACGTGCTTGATCCTAGAATCTGATAATATATTTTTACTAGCTTTTGCCCGCAGCTTCGCTCCCGCGATATTCCAGCCCGATTCAAAATTTATGGCGGCTCGGAACATGAGGCGAGTCGCTGCGCAGTAACAAATTCACTTGTCAGAGGGGGTGAGGGGTAGGGTCCTGCGCAGCACGTAGCGTACTTCAAGTGCCTGCTACACGGTCGCCAACCGCGTCTCGACAGAGGTGACCTTGGTGGCTTACAAGGTCACCTCTGTCAGGGACGCGGTTGGTGACCGTGTAGCAGGCACTTCAGAGCCGCCATAAAGTTTGACGCATACTATTAAATCCCTCGGGGAACATACTACTGGGATAAAGGTATCCTATGTCCTAACCCAGGTCATCGTTTACCTATTTGCCACATTTTTCCAAACACAGAAAGATGACAGACAGAGTTACTTTCGCATTTATTATTTATAAGTATGGATTACTAAAAGGCACGATTGGCGTATTGGCTTAGAAGCTTTAAATATCGTTCGAGTCGCAGGTTTGATTTCTACGCTGAGCAAAATCTTGTTTGTACATGCTGTTTTGTGCCTGTAAATGCACCCAAGATACTGAACTCTCCATACGAAACTACCTTTTGGAAGAGGTGACAAGAATCAATTCTATTTTTTTTATTATGTAAATGTTGACGTTCAAAACTGCCTTTTATCTGCCAATTTGAAATAAATTATTTGATTTTGACTTTGAAGGAAACTGAGGAAAAATCCAACGTTTAAAAAAATGGTTCAAGTTTGGAAGCCCTCTAACGTTAGCAAGTAATTTACAATTTTCTTTGTTAGGAACGATGCCTCTTCACACAGTCCCGTAAGCGCATTTTACGAGTCCACAGTATTGCCTGCAAAATTAATTGGTAAGCAAATTGACACCCTACGGCAATTACTGTCAAAGCACGACATATAAGCATGTGATTTCAATATACGGACACTTTGAAATAGTAGACAATTTGCTTAAAAATTACTTTACCTGATTTCACTTTCTTTTCCAAGAAACATAATTCGGCACTTAACATCCCAGAAAAATGAATCTCAAACTCGTGTCACGTTGGAATTACACTTATTGGTGGCGATTTATATACCAGCATCCGTCAAGGTGGTGATTCTAACCGTCATACTTAACAACTTCTACCATTAAACTTATATACGATTCATGAGGCTAGTTTTACAGCTGTCCGGGAGACCCGTGCCGGCCGCCCGTACGAGCTTCCGGAACGGAGACACACGTGCGCTAGAACATTGTTTCACAGCGACGCGGATTGGTCCGTACGCGACCCGCTCCGGGTAGAGCCCGTATAACGCTAGCAACCGTATCGTCCTAACTCCCTCGTTTCAGAGCACTGCGGGCGCTACCCGTACGGGTCCCGTATGCGGGCGGCCCGTGCAGGTCTCTTGGACAGCTGAGAAATCAGCCTGAAAAAGAAATCAAATTCTTATGCAACAGTAATAAACTATTTCAATTCATGTTCAAAAAGTTTTTGAAGTGAAAACTTCTTCAGGCGCGTTGGGCATTTTTGAGATGGGACTAAACCATTGATTTCGCGACACTAACGCAATTTACCGACACCGTGGAGTAAAAGACATCAACGCGTTGATTACCGCGGTGCCGTTTTTATTCAAGTTTTCACTTCTATCGGCACTCCCGGAGTGCCATTGTTTTGTTTTTATATCGTATCTTGACGGATGCAGGTCACTAAATCGCCATCCTATATGTTTGAAATAAAAACCGAGTGACATATTTCCAACCTTGGGCCTTGGAATACATAACCCAGACCAATAACAAGATGATAACAAGGAAAGTTTTTATGAATATGTAGGAAATATGCAAATAAACTTTTTCTGTCAAGTCTAATGCGGGAAATCTTCTGTTATCATAAGTGGGTTGAATGTAGCAAGGCTTAAGTTATGGGGGCTCGTAGAGTCCAAGGCGCTGTTCTAAAGTGTTATTCACAATGAAAATGCCGATAGAATTTTTTCTAGGGATTTTCTCCTCATTATGCCCTGGTTTCCGAGAAAAAACGTACGTAGAAGGAGCAGAGCAATAGCCAGGAGGGACGATCTACAGAAAATCGCGGGGAAGAGTTGCTGGATAAGACTGGCACAGACCAGGGAAGCATGGCGCAAAAGCGAGGAGGCCTATATTTAGCAGTGTATGGAACTTGTTTCTGCTCATTTAGGTTGGTGGTAGGGCTTGTTCTAAGTCCGCCTGGCTAGCTACCACCATCTTATCTAAGTCTGTCGCCATAACAACAATTTTGTGTTTCGGCGGTTAAAGGTAAGATAGCCAGTTCCTCTGTGGTTGAGGATTCCGGGTAAAGCTCGGTTCCACCTTCGGCCTGATCATCACTGACCATCAGGTGAGATGCAGGCCAAGAGTTTTCACGTTGTGGTCAAAAAAAAAAACAAGGCTGGCAATAATGATGATGCTCTGTAACCGTCTGTGGATGTCCATAGGATGGTTTACTGTGCTTGAAAAAATACAGGGTAAAAAAAAAGAATTTCTATTTAGTCCGTCAGACAGATAATAAAAAAATATTAGACACATATTTTTTGCTTCATCGTATTAATAAAAATGACTTAGTTAAAACGCATTAAAGTTGGGGAGTGGGGGCTTCCCAACTTTATTGGGTTGGTTTATGGGTTGCTACGTCACAAGTTAGTATAAAATCATACTCGTGACGTCATGGTACATTTTAACTCAATGTATTGCCGTAATCTTTAGATTACGTAAAAAAAGAAAAAATACGTGTCTAATATTTTTAAATAATCTACCTGACGGATATTTTTTTTTTGTCCTAATCCTTATTGGCTACCTATCTTATTTTTTTAATGCCGTTTGAGTGGGGCTTAGTTCGAGGTTGGAGGTGAAATTATTTAACCAGAATTCATTATTATCAAAAATTGGTCCAAGATGATTGTTAATTATAAGTGTAGATTAGACATTGGCATCTGCGACAATACAGACAGTCCACCTCAATTTGAGACGGCGTTAGGTACAGTCGAGGGATCAGAGATTTTATCTCTTAATCTGTTCTTTATAATCTCACCCAGCATCTCGACAATATTTTAATCTTGTAGTTACCTAAGTAAAGCTGATTATTTCAGCCTTACTGACAACATCCTTTTTTTTATAAACACCGGTTTACAACGTTCTGTATCGCCTGTGTGTATCAGCCCTCAGTCCAAGCGGCTCTTCTCCATATAAACAAACCGTGCGCGGGCGCAGTGCGCGTTGTCAACCGCGCATCATCTCACGTGCGCGCATCTATAAGCACCATACAAATATTTATTTATTTATTCGTGAATTTTGTGATAGTGTTCTTGTGATATAGTGATAAGAATTTTTAAGGTGAATATTAAATTATTTAATTATAATTTAAAATTAATTTGGTAATTTTAAATCGATTATGAGATAATAGCGGTTATGAAGAGCTGGCCCAGTGATATTGGCCCCTCCTTACAAGTTGTAGGTCGTGGGTTCGAACCCAAGTAGGCGCTTTACTTTGTGTAATTTATTTCATCACCACTGCTCTCAAAAACGGTGAAGGAAAACATCGTGAGGAAACCGACATATCCTAGAACAAAAAATTCGAAGACATGTGACATCTACCAACCCGCACTGGGCCCGCGTGGTGGATTACGGCCCAATTCCTCTCACAGAGAGGAGGCCTGTGTCCCAGTAGTGGGAACATTAAGATTATGCTATACTTATGCTAAATCGATTATAATGATGATTTAGTTAAATTCTGTTTAAAGATGGTTTAGTTCTGATGCTCTAATTAGTTAGCGTGATAATAATAAATTAACATAAATTATAAAGATATTTTTATGAAAGGAAACACAACATTACGCCTGTATCTTCCAACGGGTTAGACAGAGACGTACCTGCATTAGTATACCCATATTTCGCCAGTTATGTTTAAGTCAAGCCAGTTGTGTTATCAACGTGCCTTTTTGTGCCTAATTGAAATAAATTATTTGACTTCGAATTTCTTTAACGGAAACAGCATCAGTTGATGGCTAATATTACTAACTTAATTTTCAACCGACTTCCAAAAGAAGGAGGTTCTCAATTCGACTGTATGTTCTGTGTTTTTTTTTTTGTATGTTGTTTACGCGATTACTCCGCCAATTATGAATTGATTTTGATGATTCTTTTTTTATTTGGTAGGTCATCCTTCAAAGGTGGTCCCATTTAAATTTTATTAGCTTCAATAATACGTATTTTTTCCCACTTAGTATGTGGATGATATGATAAGTTCCTATCACTATTAGTTACATAGCAGGTAGTGGTATTCCAATTTGTGTGGGGTAGGTACCACAACTAAAAACAGAAAAATAAAAACATTTTACAAAAAAAAAAAACCGTCTTCCAAAAAATAAAAGTTTTTTTTGTTTTTCATTCATTAAAGTTTCACGTATATATACAGACGTCAAGGGACTTAACTCGCTACTAAACGAATGCAAATGTAAAAATCTAAAAAAAAATGGTCACAGAAAACAACAAACTTTCTTGCGTTGATGAATATTTTCTTCCGTACGAAATAAAGAAAACATGGAAAGTGTCATACCTGAGTAGAATCGTATAACTTGAGTAAGCGAAAGTTACTATTGTACTAAAGCATAGTGTTCTGCCAATAATAATAAGGAGATAACCATTGAAAATGAAACTGTTTTAAGTTTGCCTAGCCTTTTCCCAATTATGTTGGGGTCGGCTTCCAGTCTAACCACCTGAATATCAGTATTTTACATGGAGTGACTGCCTATCTGACCTCCACAACCCATCAATTACTGGGTAACACGACATCCCTTGGTATTACATATAAGACTGGTTGTCAGACGTTTGGGCTTCTGACGACCCGTAACGACTGTCAAAGATCTACGAATGACAGCCGGGACCAACAGCTTAACGTGATTTCCGAGCCACGGAGTGGTCTCGATATGTAATGGATGGTCACCCATCCACAAACCGACCGCGGCAAGCGTAGCTTAACTTTCGATCGACCTGTGTGGCTATTATTATTTAGCCACGAGCCCCTCACACAGGAAAGTAATAGAGGCAACTAGTTCCTCTGTGGTTGATGATTCCGGGTGAAGCTCGCGTCCACCTTCGGCCTGATCATCACTTACTATCAGATGAGATGCAGGCTTAAAAAAAAAAACAGTGGCAGAAGTGAAAACTTGAACAAGATCGTCTTGGTGGAAGAAAAATACTTGTATAGAACATTGGTCCGTAATGTTATCTAAATAAAGAGCACAATCGCGTTTACAAAAATGAGGTGTCGGTAACAGTATCGCGAGATCAATTGTTTTTCCCATCTCAAAAATGCCCAACCCGCCTAAAGAAGCATTCACTTAAAAAAAACAGTGCAGTGGTGTATTCGCACACCTACTTTTCGCCTGTTTGATTTAGAGTCCGGACTATTACGTAATCTGTACTGCTAATAAGACATTCCTAATGGCAAAAACTGTACCTATAGGTAACACTTCCCGCCCTAGGAAACGAACCAAGACACTTGGCGTGGTCTTGGTTTGCTGCTGCTGGATATAGAGTAGGAATGAGATAATGTCGTGCGTTGCCTTGTAAGCTTGACTTTTTTAGAGCTCTAAGGAACCGTAGATCTACGTATTTGATATTTTAATTTAACCTCCACGCGCTCCTGAGAAAAAGGGTCTTGATAGGCAGATAGACGGACAACGAAGTGACCTTATAAGGGTTCCGTTTTTAGGGTTCCGCAGTAAACAAGGAACCCTTATAGTTTCGCCATATCTGTCTGTCTGTCTTTCCGCGGCTTAGCTCAGAGACTCTTAGTTTTTTTTATGGTATCTCCCCTACTCGTAAAGTGGGGATTTTTTTTTTCATCTTTTCTGTAGTTTGGGGTCTCGTTGGAAAGATCGTTCAAAAATATTGGGAGTTTGGGAAAACCATTTTTGGATTCATGAATCCGTTTTCGAAATATTAAGCTTTAAAGTGCTAATTTTTGTTAGAGTCAAGTGGTCCCCCCCCCCCCTGCCAGCTTACTGGTTGGTTTTGGATATGTGAAAAAATTCACAGCAGTAGTATATATAACGAAATTAAAAAGAAAACTATCACAGCTAAGGAGGCTTTACAAGTTAACGAGTAATAATCGACGAACTTACGTATGGGAGAACATTTCTTGCAACCACAAATTAAGTTAAATTTGTTCTTGGGATAAATTCATCTCAACTACGGAACCGAAACATTGTGCGTGGTCCGACACGCACATGTCCAGTTTTTTTCCTCTCGAGGTACGGAACCCTAAAAATGATAATGACTACATAGTCAAACACGTTATTAGGATTATCATTTAAATAATAAGGTGTATTTCGGTGTTTCGAGTCAAAATTATTGTTACAGTTATTTTCACATCGGTAACAAATAAATATTTACCGTTTCCTCAGATTCCGACAGGATATTTAATATTATATTTCTCTTCAATAATAATAGCTGGTTTCTAAGCAATTATCTTGGACCGGTCCGTAATGTCATGTTGTCTTGAAGACATTGAACTTGACTTGTTCTGACATAAAACAACCCCGTAATTCGACGTTCTTATTTAAAACTGGTTATTAAAAAAATATAAATTTTAATAAATATATTGGAGGTTTTTTGAAAATAGTTAGTTATTCGTGGTTTTTCGAATACTGTTATGTTCACATTCATTTAAATATTATGTGCTTTACCAATATTACTGAGGGGACAATGAACTAAGACACAACTAATAATGGCAAAATTACTTAATAAAATGTACCGGTTGACTACCTCGTGAGTAGTCGTGACTCCCGTGTTCGTAAGCGCGACTGCTGAACTTAGTGTTCCGGACTCCATGCCAGGTCACTCAAAATTTGATTGGGTTTTACTCTTGAATTTTTTCCGAAGTCTGGATTTGTGCTCAGTAGCGAAATTCGCCCCCTATTACATAGGACAAACATAACTGGCGGAATGTGGGTATATTTATTTACCTATACAATGCTGCCCATGGACATGCTGCCTATATTTTTCTGAATATTCATGAAAAATTATCTAAAAATACTTTTAAAAGGGAGGTCTATCTTGTTTTTTTATTTTTTTTTTTTTTTTTAACTACTTTTTTTTAGGCATAGTCGACAAATTTTCATAAAAATGTTAGTTATTCAGATTAAATAACTCATAAGCTTTTAGAAATAATAAACAGAATCAAAATCGAGCCAATAACATCGGAGATATGGCAAACGCTACTCAAAACATAAAAAATTTAATACATGAAAAATATTAAAGATAGTTCGATAATTTTTAACATGGGTGATATTCTATATCACGAATCAATTTGATTCGTGAATTGCGCTACAAGTAAGTAAAGTCATTCAGGTAATGGCTTGATGAAGTCATTCAGTCATATTTGTTTACACAAATCTTCAAATTGTAAATCATGACGTGCCTAACATTTAAACACTAAGTTATAAATTGAATTGACACGACTTTTGTTTAAATATAGGAAATAGCTTTATAGTGTTTTGTTTACTTACTTATTTTAGACACGCACTATTTTGGTATTTTGCTAAGTAATTTGTGTGAATCTGTCATTTATTTATGACATTTCGGATCATTGGCATTCTCAATGCCATTATTTATTGACGATGATAAGTACTCACTTCTCTGTTCGACAGCAGGGATTGTCGCAAACTATATTCCTCCTCTTATCATGTCCTCTGCACCCCAAAAAATGCAGCCAAAGTGACCTCTGCGCCGGCAACGACGACGCCGTGAAAGTGGCGCAGTTTTGGGCCATCAAAATGTTTTCTAATCTACTTACTAAGTAAAAATTTGTTTTGACTAATATTCATTGTTTGATTGTCTGTGATAACAGCCATTTATTGAGCTAGGTACTTATTAAATTAGTGTTGTTACTTAAAAATTAAATCACTAATTCCCCTCGCCACCCGCGGGCGCGATATTGGCAAGACACAATTACGGGATTTGAATAGAAATGGGTTTTGTCTATGGAAGAATAGACAAAATGACAGATAAACAATTGCAATCTGTAAATTTGTCTATTCTTCCGTCGACAAAACTCGTAGAAAACCCGTTTCTATGGTTGTCACGCTACGCATGCTGAAGGACCAAAAAATAAAAATACCTAAAACATAAAATGTCAACTTTTATGAGCTGAAATAATAAAATAGACGAACTGTTTCTGTGATCTTAAATAAGCTATGCAGTAAAAGTATCACTTAAAACAAAAGCTTGACTCTTAAACAAACTAAGAGTAGAAGAATCAATGGCGAACACAACACCTGTGGTATTATTGTACCTACCTACTAAGGCTAACCGTTATTGGTCAGAGAAAAGTAACGCATCATGGTGGACACGGTCAGGTCATTGTGGGCAGATCATAACTCATTTCGATACGCAATCCGTTAGTTTACACCTTTCGGAAAATTGGTCACATGACAAAGCTGAGAGACTCTACAACATTGTCGAAATGTCGAGACCTCAGAACCTTAGTTTTGGACTCTGCTGATCTTGTGGACCTGCTTCAATGTTGTATGACAAATTGATCAGTTTGAAACTGTGAATATATGCCCCGATAATGGCAATAGGTTATTACATAGGTCTAAATATACTTGGCGCAATATAGTCAACAACTCTGCCGTTCCCTTCGGCGAACAAAACCAACATGACAACACCGACTATGGCCGACATGTTAGTTGTGGCTTACATACTTACATTGTTTATTAGGAACTAGCTACTTATGAATGTAAGCTAGTAATGTAGGTTCTAAATTCTCCTACTGACCACTTTTTCTTAGGCACGGTTCCTCCTCTCCAACGTCAATGGAGCGATGGTGCAGCGGTTCAAACTTATGATTCAGAGAAAAACAGCATTTAATCTCATGTTTGTTTAGGTGCTGTTTTCCTCTGAATCGCACCCTACAGGGCGATTCGATTACAAGACCCAACACATAGCCTATATTCGACGCATTCTGTAGGTACATGAAAATAAGTAAAATTTCACAAAAATGGTTGTTAGAAAACGACTTTCATTTTTGGTGTGAATAATCGCTGTTTAAAGTATAGCGTTCAATGTGACGCACGCAAAACATTGTGCGTAGACATGCAACGGTAAAGGGGTCGTGGGGTATTTAGAGTTAAGTTATAACATTTATAACTTGGTTTCGTAAAACAGAATGCAAAGTTTGACCTTCAATAACTAACTAACCAGAAGGTTCTAAATAAGGTCCAGTACAAAAAAAATATCACAATGACGGGAAGAGCCGGCTTCGTTAACCGCCTTTTAACACCCGTTCGCACACTAGACGGACATGACCACGACCATCAAAATAGAAACGGGTTTTGTCGACGGAAGAATAGACCAAATGACAGATACACAATCACAATCTGTAATTTTTTCTATTCTTCCGTCGACAAAACCCGTTTCTATGGCTTTCTACGCGTGCTGGTAAACTATAGAAACCGATACGAATCGCGCACTTGGTCGCAACGGCCACAGACCGGGCCACGGACCACAGACTACGACCTGGCCGGAATCGTGGCCGACTAGTGTGCGAGATCGCTTACATATCTACCTATTTCACTAGCATGCGTATATTTGTATATAATCACCATGTAATTAACATGGTCATCTGGCAAAATAGATACAAACAAATAAGTAGATTTTCCATGTGATGTGTGGGCAGTTCAATCATGGATGGTATGTAATTAATGTTAATTTGTATTGTTACAGTGCACAACTTTACAGAAGTCAGCAACATGATTAGGGATCCAGAGGTGAGTTGGAAAACATAATACTTTTTTTTTTTTCTGTTGCATTAAGAGTACGTGTATCTTCAGTTACAGCTAATTAAAACTACATAGGTATCTATCTATTGGATCGATTAATTTACTTTATAAGTACTTGCTCCGCCAGAGGCTTAGCCCTCGTGATATCTTTATAAATTATAGCCTGTTAGGTACCCAGTGATAATATAACACTATACTGGGGTATACTGATCAAAGAAATAAAAAAATCGGTTCAGTAGTTTTTGAGTTTATTCAATAAATACAAACAAAAACACAAACATTTTTTCTTTATAATATTAGTGTAGAAGTGTAGATAAGTGGATTGTGGCTAAGTAATAACAGCCGCACGGGTCGATTGATCAGGTTAAGCTACGCTTGCTGCGGTTGGTCCGTGGATGGGTGAGCATCTTTATATACCAATACCCGTCCGTACCTCGGAAAGCACGTTAAGCCATTGGTCCCAGCTATCATTTGTAGATCTTTTATTAGGGGTCGTCAGAAGCCCGAAAGTCTGACAATCAGTCTTACCAAGGGCTATCGTGTTACCCAGTAACTGAGTTGGGTCAGATAGGCAGTCGCTCCATATAAAATACTACTTACTGGATTCAGCTGCATCCGGTTAGACTGGAAGCCGACCCCGACATAGTTGGGAAAAGGCTAGTCAGATTGCAGATTGATTGCATGATAAAAATGATGGGGATAACTGGTACTATATGCCAACTACAGTCCACAATTTTTTTTTCACTCCTCTTGCTCAAAAAGGCCGTCATTGTAGAGTACCAGAGCGGGGAAAAAGTTGCATTTCTTGCTCTAGGGGAAAAAGTATTTTTTTTTTAATTTTTGTGTTTTCCAACGAGCCTTGAAAAATGAAAAAGTCTTTATTCTTTTGTAGAATAATCATGAGTATGGACTCGACTTATTACTTGTTCACAAAAAAAAAAGAACATTTTATTTTTGAAAATGGAACTAAATGCGGCTATCTCTTCGGTAGAATGCGAGCATTGCGTTGCGGCTACAGAAGAAATAAAAAAGGCATTGGCGCGAAATCTTTAAAAAAAAATCTGTAATTTAATGCTTAAAACAATTCTATTTAATTTTTCGATTTCTGATATTCGACATATTAATTAATCGAGTCGATTAAAATTGAAAAAAAAAATCGTTTGGCATAATCGTTTTCGCACATCAACACAATAAAAAAAAAAAAATGGTCGGCAATTTTTAACACAAATTGAGTAGTGGTAATGAATATTACGTGTTATTGGACCTGTGTTCGTATATTACGTTAAGATCTGGGCATTTTCTAGTTGTGTATAATATTTTTAATAATATTTGTCACATTTTAAATCGTATCTACATGTGTGTGTGATATTTGTGAAAAGTTAAAATGTAAACTCGCACGATTGGCGCGAAACTTCGACTTTGGATATCAAAAACTTAACTACCGCTACTTACTTAACTTAAACAATGGATGAACTCGTCAAATAATTAAATGATGTAGTACCTATTCACTGCCCCTGTGGTGGAGTTTGGATGTTCGAAATCCCCAATTTTTATGTTTTTAGTCTCGACCTCGACTGTCATCAAAATGGCGATAATCGCATTTATAGATTTGAATTTTATAAAGGTAAATTAATATTGTATTGGATTATTTTATTTTCTCGCAATCGTAGTGAAAAGTAGAGTGTAACACACGGCGCTAAAACCCATTATAACTCGGTTTCTATTTACTCCCTCGCTAAAGCTCGGGAGTAAAACTACCTCGTTACAATGGGTTATTTTAGCCCCTCGTATAACAATCTACTATTTCACTCCTCTTGCTCAAAAAGGCCGTCATTGTAAAGTACCAGAGCGGGGAAAAAAAATAGCATTTCTTGCTCTAGGGGAAAAAGTAATTTCTTTTTAATTTTTGTCAGTTCCAACGAGCCTTGAAAAACGAAAAAGTCTTTATTCTTATGTAGAATAATCATGATTATGGACTCTACTTATTACTGGTTCACAAAAAAAAAGAAGAACATTTCATTTTTGAAAATGGAACTAAATGCGGCTATCTCTTCGATAGAATGCGTGCATTGCGTTGCGGCTACAGAAGAAATAAAAAAGGCATTGGCGAGAAATCATTAGAATTTGTTTCTAATTACGAATTGAATTGGTGACCGTAACAGTGAAAATGTCATCATCTAGTGAGAACATCTTCACAGAGCTAGGACTGAAATTAAGTTGCCGGAAAAAAACATCTCATTAAATATATCCAGAATTATACAAATTGATTATTTGTACAGTTCTGGATATTATTATTTGGATTGGATTATTTTATTTTCTCGCAATCGTAGTGAAAAGTAGAGTGTAACACACGGCGCTAAAACCCATTATAACTCGGTTTCTATTTACTCCCTCGCTAAAGCACGGGAGTAAAACTACCTCGTTACAATGGGTTATTTTACAATCTACTATTATAGATGGCGTCAAAATAATCAAGTATTTCGCAGTTTCACCAATAGACCAATTATCTGAAAATCCTCAAGAAGCTCGTTTTAAGGACTAAAAGAAATATCGGGTAAAAGTTACGAAATTTTTCAAAATTTTATGTTTGTAATTTTTTACTAACAACTATGTTGGGGTCGGCTTCCAGTCTAAACGGATGCAGCTGAATACCAGTATTTTACATGAAGCGACTGCTCAACCCAGTTACTGGGTACACGATACCCCTTGGTATTACATACCTATAAGACTGATTGTCAGACGTTTGGGATTCTGACTACCCGTGACGACTGTCAAAGATTTACTTATGACAGCCGGGACCAACTGCTTAACGTGCTTTCCGAAGCAAGAAGGGGACTCGGTATATTATGGATGATCACCCATCCACTAACCGACCTCGGCAAGCGTTGCTTAACCCTGAAGATCGAGCCGTGCGATTGTTATTATTTTACCTCGAGCCTCTCATATTCATCACGAGGAAGGTGGTAAAAAAATAATTTAGTTTTGTATGCCAGGTGATTTGTACTTAGTACCTACTTAGTAGGTGAGATATAGTAAACATAAACACGTTGGTAATTATAAAGTCATCATGATGGGAACATGTGATATCAACAGCTCATCATCACGATTTGCACGAGAAACCGCAGTTGCTAAAGTTTCGTCACGGAAAATGATTCATCAGTGATTGAACATGAACAATTGATTAGAGGAGGTCCGGAGGTTTGCATTTTTGCAGACCAGTACCCTAATTGCGTAACTTATTTTCGTAAACGATTATGACTGATTTGTTTCATTTTGAGTTGACAGTTCAACAACATTCATTGCGTTATTTACGTTGTTGAGCAGATTTTTTTTTCCAACTTATGAAGCAATGGATTAGCAATCTGTTTCAAATCGAAACAGATTGTGATTGATCGTGTATTACGCAATTAGAATACCGCACCCTAATTACGTAACACACAATGAATCAAAATTTGTTTCATTTTGACAACAATATTCATTGCGTTATTTACGTTGTTGAGCAGACAAATTTTTCGAACTTATGAAGCAATGGTTTAACAATATCCTTCAAAATGATTCAGATTGTGATTGATCGTATGTTTAGGGTGCTGTTCTTACTAGACCTAATGCAACTTGCAGTATTTAAATGTGAAATGGCATGTACTACTAAGGAAGAATAGCACTTTTCATAGCCAAGATCTGTAGTAAATTTACATATAAGGTACCTAGTATTTAATTTTTTCGATGCCGAGTAGCGAGAAGTGTAGTCTGCAGTTCTGCACATAATGATAGCCTACCACCAATCAGGGATGTTGCGGATATTCGCATTCGCCGCAATTGCGGAGCTTTCGCATTTATTTAGACCTCCGCATCCGCATTATTCAACGCGGAGCTCATGAGGATGCAGCTGTGGGTCGAAAAGGGTGATAAGTAAAATCAAAATCAAAATGGAAATTAAATTTTACAGTACATTTAAATCACCAATCTAGTTCTAAATCGTCACATTTTCACAAAATAGTTTTATATCCATCAAACATAAAATTTCGAGGGCTATTTAAATGATTTAATTTAGTAATTATTTTATTATAAATGCTGGAAATTGCATTATGATCAACATGCAACGAAACAGCGCTGCAATTTGTAAAAAATCACCCTGTCCGATCCATGATCCGGCTGTTATAGTGTATAGTGCTAGATCATTTTCAGAAAATAAGAATTGAAACATACCTCTTTTTATTTTAAGCTGGTTTTTCCAAATACATCGTACTCGGGTGTCGTGCAGCCGGTCATACAAGTCATAACCTTGTGACATGTTGAATGCTGATTTTGAATGAAATTGGGGAAATTTTGGTACCTACCTACTAAAAAGGTGAATTTTAAATAGAAATTTGGTTCTTTTTTATTTTCAATAATAAAAAGGTTCTTTTATCTTTTTGGGTTTATTATTGGTATCTACCTATGTGCCCCTTTCGGATAGGACAGGATTTTTTTTAAACACGTTAGTAAGTAGTTAAAGTTTTTTCTTGCAGCTGAAAAATTGCAGGAGATTAGTCCACATACGCCCGTTTTTTTCCTGAACATTTGGCAATCTAAGATGCCTTTGCCTACTGACTACTAAAGGCAAAAGATGGCAGGAAACCTTAAAATCCCATTTTCTGGTAGATTAATGAAAAAAAAAACCACTTAATTTGGACGAATTGTTATGCCCATAAATTGTTAGTTACAAAGGTCTTAAAACTATGTTAGTGATCATTTATAATTAAATTTAAAATACATAAAATTTAAAATGCAAATAATAAAATCACTCATGTCAAAAAAAAACATCATCTCGTCACGTGAAGCTGAATGAACCTACCCAGTA
This sequence comes from Agrochola litura, assembly GCA_949152395.1. Taxonomy (NCBI): domain Eukaryota; kingdom Metazoa; phylum Arthropoda; class Insecta; order Lepidoptera; family Noctuidae; genus Agrochola; species Agrochola litura. Next base: position 9,946,364 of record OX424511.1, read on the forward strand.
CTGCAGACTCTGGCCACTCAGCGATCATCTCTAGGATTCTGTTGGCGCTCCGCCGAATCCGGCGCATCAGAAAAGCTGTTTTCTTACGCTTAATGGCGTAATACTCTTGCGTCAGCAAATATGCCCGACGATTAAGAATTGACCCAATCTTTAATACCGTTTCAACTTCACGCTTTTGGAAATATCAAGTTCCAGGTTCCATTCTTTGTCGACAAAAAACAGTTTTCTTTAGAATAAGTGAGCGGTTCAAGATTATTCCTTCACCTAAGTACAATGGAGATGCCAACGTTTTTATTACTGTTCTTTTCAATCATTCATTAATTGGCTTGTTATGTCAGCACCTACCTTCTCGGTGGTAATCCTCGTTTACCAGATAAATATAATCGATGTCATTATAAACAATTAACTCTCTAATAGGTAACCCTTTGTTTTCATTTCGACAGTAAATTCTTCCGTTGCGTGTGTATCTGTTTCCTCATTTGTACACCGATTTCCGTATTTTGTTCAGAGGTCAAGGTCATATAATTATGTATGTTTATGAGACATGGGAATTGCTCTAAAAAAATATAATGGTACCTAACTGCCCTCTTACTTAACTGCCTCTTTTTTCGATCTTTTAAGGACGGACCTAAGTACCTTTAGCAAAATCTGCTTTATTCATTATTTCTGCTTTATTTGTTTTTTTGATCAGCTTTTTGTTTGTTTTTTTGCTTTGTTTTGCTGCTTTTAGGCGGATGGTTGATGATCGCAGTGTGTTGCCATAAATAAATGTTCAACACTGTTCCCTCCGACATAACTCCTCAGTGATTAGGTACTAGGAACAGAAAAGGGTCTTACGTAAACTTCGTTCGCGATTTAGTTTTTAAACATGTAAACAAATGTGTTTCAAGAAACGACTTTAAAAACTCACACATAAAGTCCAGCTACAACTACAATTTCTTTATGACTTTATGAATAGTTTTAATTCGGTACCAACTTAATTTACACATGCATAAAGTTGATATTCTTCTAAGTGGAAATACGGAATTGAACAGACTTTAATATATTTTTAATCTCTTTCTCAGGCATGCGGCTGCCCCATACGGGAAGTAGGTCCTTCCATGGTATCGGCCTGCCCGAACCAGTTCCTGCTGTTCATGACAATCCTGGAGGCGTACGTCAACGGACGCTGCGACCTGGCCGACCCCTGCAACCGGGTCACCAGCAGGGACCAGCCTGATGAGAACTATGACTTCGTGGTGGTTGGGGGTGGGACTGCGGGGGCTGTCATGGCTTCCCGGCTCTCAGAGAATCCTCAGTGGAAGGTATGAAACTTTGAGTTTAAAGTCTTCTTGTCTTTGTCTTACCGTTACCACTCTTCAAGTGGTTTGCTACAGTTTTTCGGATCTTTCAGTTCTACCATAATAACGTGCAAAGTTACCCCTTACCAATTTGATATGCGCGACCAAGGTTTAGTTAGAATACATAACATATTATTTGTCAAAATTAAAGCGTGCACTTCTATAAAACCGGCGAATCATTCATCTGCACCAAATCGAGTTTCTAGGCCTTTAGGTTCAGAACAATGGACAGACATTCGCGGCGATTTCACGCTGGCACCCATGACTTGTCACCATGCATTGTTGTAAGAACCATGGAGTATCAATGCAAGGTCGCCGATCTTTGTCTAAAGCTGCGTCTTCCTCGATTACCATGATTTGGGTCGAGCCGTAGAGATAAAGTCCTTAAATTTTTTAAAGTAGGTACCGACTCTGTACCAACATCTTGTAAGTAGGTAGAGACAGGCATACCATCACTGAGCTAACTTCTAAATCTTGATGCCTCTAGAGGCACCTACATCGGTTTATATCGACTACCTAGGTCAACAATAACAATATTATAAAATATTAGTTAGGATTCTGCTAGGTACCTACACCGTTTTCACGCTAAAACGGCTGAACGGAGTTGCATGAAATTTGGCACATGGATAGACCATGACTTGGGGTAGGACAATACTTTTATCCTGGTAGAATGTTTCCGTGGGATAGTTTCCGACCTCCACGCGGGCGAAGCTGCGGACAAAAATGAGGTTTAGTTATGCCTTACCTGACCTACTCAGAAAGGGCTCGAGAAAGACCGATGAGATCCTGTATAGAACCTACTGGCTCGTAGCATTTCGATGGATTCTCTTAATTCTTTATTTATACTATATTTAAATCACAAATTATAACACCTTAACAGACTCATCCAAGGCGATGTTATAAGTCAAGAAGTCTGCACAAATTTACAATAAAATTAAATAACCTGTCAGCAGAATTACAAATAATTTTATATGATAATGGTGGTATAGTATGGTTTATTTAAACCAAAAACATGTTGTTTTGTACGCTATAAATGGCAAAATATGCAGATCTACCTGTTATTTTAAGACTGCACATATTATTTGATATATACTCATGTTTTACAATAAATATATTCTATTCTATTCTATAATAAGTAATATTACAATTATTATAATGACAACTTTTATACTATAAAAACTTTAACCTTAAAGATAGCTTATACCGATGAATGTCTCCAAACGCCACGATTTTACAATCCGTATGTAGTATCATCATATCTAAAACCATAATAAAACTTGAAATATTAACAGCCGGGTTTCTCACAATCTTCAATGGAGATTCTTCAAAACCTGTTGAGCACAACGGCGATGATTAGAAAAAATGTAGCAAAAACCTTATCAACTTGTATATGGGCAATTACATTTATAAGGTGGGCGGTAAATAATATAATTACATAAGACACACAGTAAATAAATACAGCAGAAGGATTAGGTACTATAAACATACCTATAATTTATAAAACATAGGGCTAAGGTACAGATGGCATACATCGACGCGAAAACTGTTACCATGGATCTGAACATTTTTAAATCAGGTGTTCCATACATTTAGACCGCGTAGATTTTATTCATGAAAGAGCAGATTTTTTAAAAAATAACTGACGAAAAATTTCTAGCTCTATATAGTTCACGCGAAAATCAAAACAATAGAATAGAATAGAATAGAATAATTATTTATTTGCATAGAAAGTAGGTACAGACGCCAGCACATCAAGCTACTACAAATTATGTCATGCTATGTCAAATTTATTTAATAGATTTTCAACTTTATCGCTGAAGCATAAGGTTCAAAGTTGATTGGGAAAATTTTACAGTTTCGGGTAGCTTGATGTGCTGGCGTCTGTACAAAAAATGCAGATGTTGAAGTACTTAGTTCTGAAATCAAATTATTATACAAGATAAATCTAATAATTGATGGACATGGAAATTAGCATTCGTTTGTATTCGGAAATCCGATGATACCCGACGGACATATACAAATAGAAATAGGTACAGTAGATATATATACGGACCGGGCGAGTTCCAACTAGGGATGAGTATGATCTATGCCGTTACTACAGACTAACGAAAAGTAGCAACCTGGAAACGCATTTATCATATGGGTAAAGGGTATAAGCTCGTTCCCATTAGATGGGACTGAAACTAAACACAACTGGTGAAATGTCAGTGTAGTTACAAAAACCGTCTCTATGGTCTAGTGGTTACACCACCTGTTTCAGACCCAGAGCTCCCGAGTTCGTTTCCCAGTGGAGGCAAAATTTTCTGCTCGGTTTGGTTGGTAGAACTTGTTCTAAGACCGCCTGGCTAGCTACCACCATCTTATCTAAGTCTGTCACCATAACAACAATGTTAACAACATGGTTGTGTGTCGGCAGTTAAGGGGACGATAACCAACTTTTAATGATTTTATACTGAAGATGACGTCTAAACGAGTTGTGTTAGTGATTTGGAAAAAATATATGTTAAATCAGAGCATTTTCTTAATATTTTAATATAGGCATATTTTCGATTATGTTTATATTACATAGTGAAATTAATTTGTAAAGTTACGTCTAACGCGGATAAAAAACTGAGAATGACGCAAAATCTATCGAGCGTATTTTTCTGAAAACTTCACTGTTTTAAAGATAATTAAATTATTGATCTTTTAGTACCTATACGTGTTTAATTAAAATACTTTTTGTTTTACGTGTAATAAATTAATAATGCGTCTAATTTGGGTCAGCGCTCCTTGATGGGCGAGTCCTATTACTGGCTGGACGTACGACGCGTTGCGTGAGCTCAGTACAGAACACGCAAGCTAACCATTCAAGGTCACTGTCATATATCTGCGTCTTAAAGGTAAGATAGCCAGTTCCTCTGTGGTTGAGGATTCCGGGTGAAGCGCGTTTCCACCTTCGGCCTGATCATCACTTACCATCAGGGCAGATGCAGGTTAAGAGCTACCCCGTTGTGGATTTGAAAGAAAGTAACTTTCCTGAACCCTTCAGGGAATATGTACCAACCAACCTAATAATTATCGTCTAATTTGAAACTGGACCCGCGTCCCCCCATAAAAATGTATATACAAATATTTGAAATGTATATGCAACAAGCGTTGAAGGGGCGATCATTTTAAATTAGACGATCCCTTTACATTTTTCCTTGCATTCTGAACTTCTGAACATATTTTTGTTGTTTACACGATGAAATAAAACTTTGCGGTTACCAAAATGGCGTCATTATCTATTAGGGAAACAAAAAGTAACAGTAATTATAATTTTTACATCTTTATTATATAATAACTTGTTTTACATTCCGTACCTGTACCACGTAACGTTAATAGATGTTTTTAATTTAGCGTGAAATTTATAATTAAACTTTGGTACGTCTGTGTAAGCTTTGGGCAGTAAACCGAAGCAAAATGTATCAAATTAGGTGCGTACTTACTAGAAGTAATCGTCAAACATGTTCCACACAGTTAATTTTGCGTTTGAAAAACAGCTTTTGTATGAAGTAGAACTATAGGGATTTTCCCAGCCTATTCTTTTTTAAATTACATTAAGCCTGATATAGTAGTGGTGATAGATTGATTAACGCACCGCGCCATGATTGTCAATGTTACCATTCCGCAAGAAGAAGAACTTCGTGAAAGTTGAGAAAGAGAAACAAATTGAATTTCTCGACTTAGCACACGAGGTTGTTAACATGTGAAATATGAGATCGGCTGTCATTGTGCCAATTGTCGTAACGGCCAGTGGACTAGGCTCTCGTTAGGCGGTTGGATCAAGGGCCTGATTCAGAAGGCAATACTCCTCGATACGGCTCGTATCGTTCAGATGTTCCTGTCTCTGGAGCCCTAACCACCAGTAGCTTAGACCTTGCTCCCGACACCGATGAACCACATTTTTTTTATTTTTTTTATGTTTTATATCATTTTTTTAAAGAAATAATAAAAAATATATTTTAATGGAAAATAATGAATAAACGATGATAATAATGGCACTGGTAATTGCTACAAGGGAGTGCTAAATAAAGCTTATGGGTTCTGGTGGTGGCCGTATTTTTCGACTAAGGCCAAGTAAGAACCTACCCTTGTTCTGATCTTACTAACGGAATGCAAGAGCGAGCGAAGCGAACTCGAGAATTTGAGCATCCTAACTGGGATACTTGTTTAAGCTGACATTGTGATTTCACTAAGAGAATGCAAGAGTTTGAGAATTGGACCATGCCTATAGCTTGAAGCCTTTGTAAACCATAAAGAAATTTCGTTAATTTTAATATTTTCTATAGGTATTCATTCATTACGGGTCTGTTATCAATAAGGATATTTGGATAATATTTTCCGATTTTTTGCTTACACACGTCGCGTCGGGGGGCCCCGTGTCTATAATACGGCGGTAGTTACACCCCTGCTACCTATCAAGTTTTATCCTCATAATCTATCGAATCTCAAGTCAGTTAAAATCCTCGCTACCTAGGTAGGTAGGTACCTACCTACCTACTTGATAACAACACCTTATCTTTCTCTCCAGGTGCTCCTGCTCGAAGCAGGTGGTGACGAACCGACGCAGTCAGGAGTGCCATCCTGGGTGACCGCGTACTGGGAGCGAGATGACACGGACTGGCAGTACCACACGGAAAAGCAGGATAAGGCCTGTCTCGATAGCGGCGGAAAGTGCTACTGGCCTAGGGCAAAGATGTTGGGTAAGCTAGCTCTGATCAGTACCTATAGAAATAAGACTAAAGTATTAGTCTTATTTCTGATATTCTAATCATTATCTTTGTACACAAGGTGGCAGGGACATCGACGCGAAAAATGTTGCCATGGATTCAGTACATTGTTCTGAACCCCCTGCGTTGAACTTTTTCGTCGGTTATTTAAAAAAAATCTGCTTGTCCATACATTTTGACTTTTGATTTGATTTTTGATTTTGGCTTTTCCATATTGTTTATGAATAAATGAAATGAAATGAATGAAATGCGTAAGTATTGTACTTTTCTATGAAAAAATAGATTTTTGACTGGTTGTCAGACTTTCGGGCTTCTGACGATCCGTAATGACTGTCAAAGATTCACGAATGACAGCCGGGACCAATGGCTTAACGTGCTTTCCGAGGCACGGAGGAGTCTCGGTATGTAGAAATGGTCACCCATCCACGGATGAACCCTGGCAAGCGTAGCTTACCTGATGGATCGACCCTTGCGGCTGTTAGTACTTAGCCACGAGCCCCTCTGAATTCAAGCTGAATTCAATTTACAAATCAAAACAAAATTAAAAGTGACCTATCGCGCGCTTTTGCTGATTTTTGAAAAACCGCTGGGAAAGTAAATACAATTTGTACCTTTTTGGAAAGCTTATGAAACCAGTAAGTCATTTTATTCATTTGTACGCCAACTGTCATACAATTTCTTTCCAATAATTTACTTAAATTTTCGGGAAAAATACAATCATTAAAAATTATTGCTACTAAAGACCTTTTATTTCTGAGATTATGTAAGTTTTGGCCAAGTATTTTTTATTTTATTGATCACTCCTTTTTCAGCTTTCAGAAAAGTATCAATTTAATGTTTAGAGTGGAGTAGTTTTTTCATAGTTAATTATTTTTGGTAACAAGACAGAAAATTCCAAAAAAATCAAAGAACCGTCACAGCTCGGTAACCATCCAGTTTTGACCCCTAGTTAACTGGACTTCATTTGTTGCTAATGACCTCTTGTATAACCCCTTTCAAGGAATAGGTCGAATTTCCCTGTCACCCTGTATATTTGAGTGGGATGGTTTGAAAATACAATTGGACCCGAGGCGGACCTGTTCGGACAGGACAACGTCTGTCGGGTCCGCTAGTATTATAATAATAATTTAGATGCGAAAGTAACTCTATGTTATTTTTTCACGTCTTAACAGCTGAACGAATTTCGATGAAATTTGGTACAAGGATAGACCATATATCCTGTTTTGGGACATAGGACCTATTTTAATGTATAGTCAGCCTATAATGTTCCCACTGCTGGGACACTTACTGCTCTCGATGAGAGGGACCTGGACTACTTTAATAGGTGATGAATAATTCCCGACGTCCGCGTGGGCGAATTCGCGGCCAACGGCTAGTATAAAGCTACTCGACCCAAATGTATGGGACGGCTGACATTTTTTTCGCGATTACTATGTTGGTCCCATTGAGAAAGTTGTTCAGTTTGATGGTCTGTACAACAATTTTTTTGACCACACGTTTCTGATACACTCTGTACAGGCGATCGACCTCGGTATTTCTATTTTCTTAATGTCCCTCGGGAATCATCGCATTTCCGAATACAAACGAATGCTAATTTCCATGTCCATCAATTATTCGATTTATCGTGTATAATAATTTGAATTCAGAACTAAGTACTTTATTGTTGCTTTGTTTTGATTTCCGTCTGAACTCTATAGAGCTGTAAAACTACGAGTATTTTCCTATCTGTCGTGCCTGCGACTTTAGCAGCTTTTCTCCCATTTTTTAAATAAATTACGTTAAGTTAAAAGAGTATTACCAACTCTTTAGACTTCCAAGTGGATTGTGAGCGTCCGGTCTGCACCAAGTGCAAAGTGCAACTGATAGAAATCCGACGACTGACGAAACACGAAGTTTGCCGAGGGACATTAAGAAAATAGAAATACTTGTAATTGCCTTATCACCGTATGGTTGAGTGTCACTTCCATAATAAAAAAAGATTTATGATCTATTTGTCCATGTGACAGATAGTTGGGTTAGTGAGGTTTCTATTTAATGGAATTGGTGTCAAGTGATAAAGCAAATGAGGTCAACTACACTAACTATCCCGCCAATAATTACCAATTCTTTAGTTAAACGCAGTGATAGTTATATACCCTCACTAAACACCAAGTGTCTCCCCAGGTGGATGCTCAGTGATCAACGGCATGATGTACATGCGAGGCCAGCCGGCTGACTACGACAGCTGGGCAGTCAACGGCGCTACGGGCTGGTCTTGGTACGAAGTGCTGCCTTACTTCCTGAAGAGCGAGGATAACAAGGAGATCGGGAACGGAGTGTCGGCGCAGTATCATAGTCGGGGAGGACCACTGCCAGTGCAGAAGGTACCTTTATTTTAATAATATCTTCAGCTCCTCCACCTTACCCTGTCAGAGGGTGTCGAAGGGCTTTGGCATCAAATCTAAGCTTTGCAAGGCTTTAAAAAGACATAGATGCCTTACCTATTTAGGGGTATGAGGAACAGGGTGTAAAGTTCACTCATCCTCTATAGAAAAGGGAGGGTCCTCCTACCAGACGGGTGTAGTGTCTGGTGAGCAACTGCCCAACGATTGATGTCGAGGAAGTTATACATATATATGGAGCTCGCGCGGTAAACTATAATTGCGCGATGCAGGATTTGTGTGACGTCAGGTCTTTGATGTGTAGTTCGCATGTGCCGATGTAGATGTCGCCACACCAAAATTACCCATCTATGCTACCGAGGTTCACTAGAGACAAGCCTCCTCTAAGATACTCCTCAAAACAACACAAAGCTAATCCTCAACAGCAGCTGTAAGGAATTTTAAGACTATTTATTTCTGTTTTTCTGTGTGCAGTTCCGTCACGCGCCTCAGTTTGCTCACGACGTGGTGTCAGGAGCCATCGAGTTGGGATACCCACCTACCACTGACCTGAACGGAGAGACCAACACCGGCTTCACTATCGCTCAGACTTTGAATGAGTAAGTATTGAAAGAGTCTTTTCAAAGAATGTACGTTACGAGAGAATAGGTATAGGGAATGTTGTCGGCAAGTCAGAAAATGTAGTGGTAAGTGGTGTGATTGTGTGAAACACCCGGGGTCTGCGGGCGACGAAGTTGGGGCTGTGTCGTCGCACTAACAGTCAGGCCCAAAGAGGAAGCACGTATTGTTTCATGCGCACCTTTATGAGAGGACGTGCGGTCGTGGGAGCGGCTGCACGGGTTGATGGGGCCCGCTAGGCATGGTGGGCTGATACCAGTGGGGGTGCGGCGAATGTACAAGTATCTCCCGGGCCCCAGACACATGGTAGAAGTAAGAACAGTGGGGTTTTAGTCGGTAGGATTCCGACATAACTCTCCGTTCTCCCAAGATGGAGGTTAGGTATGCAAGAGGACTTCAAAAAAAAAAAAACTCGATGTGACGGATCTAAGTTCAAAATTTTGTGCTGTCACTCGTGGATGGTCTTTTTATACAGCTTTCAGATTCTAGTAGCGACTTTTTATAGACTAGTAGTTATGTGAATTTATTCTTTGTTGGAGTAGCTGCAACGCCAAACATATGGAATGACGTGTTATCTCTAATTGAATATGGTAACGGTTTTGGATGAGGTCTACTTTGCTTACTTAAGATAAGCTCATTGACGAAGCTGCAGACATGGCTCTACCCACAAAAAACTTATCCAAGTATAAGCCTATTATTAACCATCTTTCCCTCCACAGTGGTGGTACCCGCTACACAACAGCACGTGCCTACCTCAGGCCTGCTTCGAAACGAGCCAACCTGCACGTGATGCTCAATACACTCGGGTCCCGCGTCATTGTAGACCCTGTCTCCAAGAAGGTCACCGCCGTGGAATACGTGAAGGATGGTGTTACGAAGACTGTTGGTGTTAATAAAGAGGTAACTACTTGAACTCTAGAGCCCCATTTAGACGATGCCAGTTTCTTACCTGTGGCATAAAATAAAATTGAAGAAAATGACAAATGACTGCCTGTGGCATACCAAATATTAATTTCAGTACAAATATTTTATCACAATTAAATCAGACAATTGTACCTACGTTTCTCACAAAAAACACGTTTCTATTTTTCCAGGCAATCCTCACCGCAGGTACTTTGAACACTCCTCAAATCCTGCTGCTCTCTGGCATCGGGCCCAAAGAGACCCTAGACAAGTTCAACATCCCCACTATCAAGGACCTGCCAGGCGTGGGCCAGAACCTTCAGAACCACGTGGGAGTCACCCTGGACTTCACTCTCACTAAGGAACCCATGATTCCGGACTTGAACTGGGATGTGGCTACTGAGTACTTGTTGAGCAGAACCGGTCCTTTGTCCAGCACTGGAATGTCTCAGGTAAGATTAAACTGTACGATCTTTATCATAGTTATTTGGGGTACCAACTTTCATTAAATCTGTCTGATATATCTGTTGTTACCCTGCAGGATAACAACAGGGGTTGTGGGGGTCAGATTGTTAGTCGTTCCTTGTAAAATACTGGTATTCAGCTGGATCCAGTTAGAATAGAAACTGACCCCAACATATTTGGGATAAGGCGAAGCAGATGATAAATTTCAATAATTATGTCTAGTAGAGGCTTATCCTTGGTTGAGTATGAGTTGAGGTGCTTATAGTACAGACGCCAGCACATCAAGCTATTACAATCTGTCAAATTTATTTAATAGATTTTCAACTTTATCGCTGAGGATTAAGGTTCAAAGTTGATTGGGAAAATTTTACAGTTTCGGGTATCTTGATGTGCTGGCGTCTGTACATGACAAAGTTATTAATTATGGATTCAACCCAGTCACACTATATTGAAGTACCCCAGTTTAGTATGGAGGACTACCAACAGATGGCGCATTTTTCATCATCACGAAAAACTTTTGGTCTCCGTCTTTGCTTCCGCTCTATAACTCAATGAATAAATGCTTAGTGGGGCAATTCCATCACATAATATTTTCTTCCTACAGTTGACAGGAAAAGTGAACTCTCGGTTGGCATCAGCCGGAGGTCGAAACCCCGACGTGCAGTTCTTCTTTGGAGGATACTACGCGTCATGCGGTAATGGAGCCATTGTCGAACCTCAGACATTAGACGATAGCGCAGAAAAGAGGCATATCTCGTGAGTTAAATTTTTTTTATGCTAACTGGTTTGTCTGATGGGAAGTCCCACACTCATAACATCATGCCTGAATTCCTCGAGTAGGGTTAAGCGGAGGTGCACCAATTGTACACACACATTTCGCCAGTTATGCAAAGAAGTCCCCTGTCCTTTAAACCGCAAAAAACAGTTTGAAATGTGTAGATGGTTTTATATGCTTACACGGCATGTTAAGGCTCCTGCAATAATGCGTGAAGCGACAATTTGACGCGATTTTGGTAGAACAATTTCTATGAAAACTTCATGGAAATTGTTTTACAAAAGTCGCGTTGCGCCTGTCTAACTCTAATAAGCCTTTACGTTATGAAACCAGTGTGGGTACCACCTACTACGCAGCTAGTCATGTTATTCAGTTATAATAAAATTTTGCTTGTGTTGTACTATTTCTTTTGTGTGCCTAAGCAAATGGTTTACCAAATATATGATTTAATATTATCAGACCCTATAAGTAATAAGATCATGAGTGTACCCATGACGTACCTATAGGTTGCGTCTCAGGGTCATGTGACCTATTTAAGTAACTAGGTACCAGTCATTGCCAGTAATTTCCTGCAGTTAGCTACGGACTTGTACCTTTACCTTTAATCTGACATATCAAGCTTTAGAAAGAGACCATCCCATAGGTCTGTGTGTCAGAGATGACGCTATAAAAAGCTGAACTTTTTATTAAAACTCCATGTGCCATTTTTACTACTGGATGCTTGTACCTACCTACAATGCCAGTTCAATCACTATTACCAAGTTTCAAAACTCAAACACAACGCATTTATTTCAATTAAACCATAAATATACAGGCACTTTTGGACTGTCGGGCAACATTTGTAACCCATTCCAAAGTATAGTAAGAACGGGCAAGGAACTCCATGGACACTCATTTAAATCAAAATATTGTTTCCAAATAAATAATGTTTCTGCCACCCAGGATCTCAGCGATAGCGTTACATCCGCGCAGTCGAGGCTTCGTCTCGATCCGGTCAGTGGACCCGACGCAACCGCCAGTGATGCAGCCCAACTATTTCTACGAGGACCATGAGCTCAACGTGATCGTTGACGCCGCGAGAATCGCTTACAAACTAGCTAATACTACCGTAAGTTTGTTCTTGGTTATTTTCTTTTGTTCAAAGTGCCACTTTTCCAAAAGTTGGTTACGCAAGAGTTGGCAAAATAGGAATGAGATTTTCAGTTTGTACCTATTGCATAAAATCAGCCCCGGATCTAGATTCTCAAAATGAAAATTTTGCCAGCAACATATTAATCAAATTTTATAGATCGATAATGCGCCAATCTAACAGGGGCGCCAAAACTTGTAAAAAAGAAAAAAATAGAAAGATTATAAATGTGCTGCGCGTCTCATTTATTGCAAAGTTGATGTGTGCTGGGTGGTGCACATGTCTGCTACGCTTGAATTTGTCGCCCCCTGAAGTTGGCGCCCGGGGCATGTGCCCCGATTTGCCCCCCTTAGATGCGGGGCTGTATAAAATAAAATTGCTTGAAGTTTAGACGCACGACAATAATTAGTTTTTGTACTAAACTGTTGTAGCTACGCCCACTTGTTGTGTTGGCACATCAATTGGCATATTTAAACGAATAATGCTATTTTGTATTGTATCCTATTTAGGTAATTCTCATGAAGTTTCTTTTTTATCGGGGAAATAACGCAAATATTTTTTCAAATAAAAAAACACGACAGATAGGAATATAGTTTTACAGCTCTATATAGTTCACACGGAAATCAAAACAAAACAACAATAAAGTACTTAGTTCTGAATTCAAATGATTTATTATACACGATAAATCTAATAATTGATGGACATGGAAATTAGCATTCGTCTGTATTCGGAAATCCGAGTAGGTATTGCATGCGTCTGCTATTTCACCTCTTTTAATCAGAATAAGTACTACCAAACTTGCTTTAATTTCAGATCCTCCGAGAAAAATACGGCATGATACCCACAGTAGGGCACGGCAAGGAGTGTGAGGGCGGAGGCCGGGATCCAACGGACGAGTTCTTCAAATGTCTGGCGCAGCAGCACACGGCGCCCGAGAACCATCAGGTTGGAACGGCCAAGATGGGGCCCGAGTCCGACCCTATGGCGGTTGTGGATATGCAGCTCAAGGTTCACGGGATTCAAGGTAATTTTGTTGTTTTAATGTTAAGATTTAAATGTATAATTTACCACTGTCTTAACTTTCAAAGTTATGTACCAATGGTCTGAAGCAAAAATTTAATAGTCACAAAATGTAGGTAATGAGATCAAATAGTTTTCGTCATAAAACCTTTTCGAATTTTGTCATTTAGAAAAATTTACGGCAAAAGAAAGATCTTCGATCCTTTCTTTGATATAACCTCAACTTCTTTTTACACCAGATTCCTGTAATGTTTGTTACAGCCAGTTGCTGAAACGAACCTTATCTTTTAAAGCTGTCATTATAATCTTTCATTAACTTTTTCAAACTTGTTGCAGAAAGCAAAATTAGACTCGATTCTATTGGTTCTTTGATGAAATTAATGAAATCATTAGCGTTAATGTTTATAAACGTTAACATTAACGTTTGTCTTTGTATAACTGGGTGTTAGTCCCTTATAAAATAATGTCAAAGTTTTATTGTTTTGCAGGTCTCCGTGTCGCAGACGGATCTATAATGCCAGCATTGCCTTCTGGTAAGTATCACATACTATTTTATTTCATTTCGTCAGTAAATTTACAGCTAAGATACAGATAGTAAAACATTTGTGAAAGTAAGGTTACAAGGGAACAAGTTTTCACTGATCGTAATTTTAAGATGTGCGCGCACAGTAACAGCTAACAGTAACTAAACCCATTTTTCTTCCCACTTCAGGTAACACGATGGCCCCCATAATAATGATAGCAGAGCGCGGCGCAGAGTTCATAGTAACTCGTCACCAGCTATCGAAGAAGTCTCCCGGACAGCTGGGCAACAGGTTCGGACAAGACACGCTGCAGTCAGAGGACGATAGTGGAAACTATGCCAGTCATGAAGGACCTGACAGTCAGGAGCATGGGCATCACGAGTAAGTGTTATTGCTGTACATTTCTTGCGTACCTATTTCGGTTGTGGTGGTATCAGCACATGTATATACCACACGCGGCCGCCACTAGTAGCCAGCGACTGCTATGAGTGGTTGGTGATCGCCACTAGTGACCAGCTGTCGCCGCTATTGGCCAACGGACGCCACTAGTGGCCAGCGACCATAACGAGTGGTTAGCAAAGACTACTATTAGAGGTCGCGGGTGGTCCATGTCCAGGGAGCCTTCGCGGAGTCACGTATTTTTTTTTATGTGAATAAAATAATGATATTCTGTTGATATGGCTAGAAAGGGGGTGACTACAGAGATGACGAACTAATAGAGAGAGAAGGCAAATTCATTTATGATGATGAAATAATGATATTCCGTTAATACCCGCTGAATTGATTTCTGGATAATATAGTGTCTATGGGGAAAAGGCCGTCGCTTGTTTCGCGGATACTAGAGTGTCAAAGGGTACATGTTGAATATTATGTCTGTTCCGTTCTATCCTTTACATTTACTCGCTTCAACGCATTTTCTATCCTTTTCTTGATAAACAGCCGCTGAAGAACTAATTTCGCGTCCAGCCGTCGAAAAGCCGTCGCTTGCTCGGCGGATACTAGTGTCCAACGGGTATCTAGAATAAACCATTTGAACAAGCGACCGCCCCGCGTCCACTTTAAACAAAAAAGCGGTTATGAACGAGACTGTAAACAAATCTGATGAATTTATTCAAGGTGGAGCCACACTGGATGCAGATGCAATGCGCAAGCATTACATGCAGCGAGCAGGTCTTGTAATGTATGAAACGCTTTGTGAGATGACGCATCAAATCTATCGTACTACATGCACTGTAATTGCACTGCATTTGGTGTAACACTAGTTTCATATGAACAAAGCTTTCTGGTCACTGCACGCTCTGCATCTATATTCAGTGAAGCCCTGCCAATGCAAATACCGACTGATAATATTAAAACATACTCTTTTCCTTTTTCAGTTGGCACCACGGCGACTACAACGGCTACTCCGGCTACCATGGCCCCACTCCAAAGCAGCCAGAGAACCAAACAAACAAGAACCACCGGTGGGAGCATAGATGGAAGCCTTGGGACAAGAACTGGAACCCCGAGTGGCAGAACAAGAACCAAGACTGGCATAAAAACTGGCAACAGAACGATAAGCACCAATCGCGGTAGTTTTATATTTAGAAAATAAAAATTTGTATAAGAAAATTAGTGTTTTATTTACTCATTTAATTATTTATGCTAGGTTATTTCAAACAGATTGTTTAGGATAACACAAATAAATGCCTATTTATACCTTAGGCAGATAAAAGCTGGAGTACCACAAGGGAGTGTATTTGGTCCGGTCCTGTATCTACTATACACCTGCGATATTTCTGAGCTAGAAAATAATTTCATTGCAACCTTTGCTGACGGCACAGATACCATGGCTGTTGGAAACGGTCACGAGCAAGCTGCAGAAAAGGTTCAAGAGGCTCATGAATCGTGTCTCTGAGTGGACTACAACACGGCGTATCAAACTGAATGAAAGCAATTCTATCCACATTGGCTTCATCACTAACAAAATGCCAAAATATTTCCCGGTATTCATAAGTAATCATCAACAAATACATGTCAAAAAGAAAAGAGCCGAATTAGGCTACTTGGCAGACAGTCGCCATTGTCAATAATTAAAAAAAATCGTTATATAAACAAGTTATAAAGCTTGTACGGGCCTACGGTATTCAGCTTTGGGGCTGCACCAGCCAAAGCAAATGTCAAACATACAAAGGTTTCAAAGCAAGGTACGAATGGATATAGTCAACGCGCCCTGGTACGTTAGGAACAGCAACCTCCACCGCGCCTTCAATATGAATGTCGTAAACATAGTAATACAAAAAATATGCAGATGCTCATAAATACAGACTTCATCATTACGTGAATGTCGAGGCGATCCAACTCCTTGACAACACTGAATTAGTGCGAAGACTAAAAAGGAACCTTTTGAATTAGTTTAGTGTAAGTGAACTTAAACTGCAGTGTATGTGCGGACAATTATAAAGAACACGTGAATCAAGTGTCTTCCCTTTAAGATAAAGTCAATAGGAAAGAAGTTGTTTCGACGATTTCTTAATTTTATAGTTACTTAGCAGTTTTAAGTTGTATTTAAATTACTTAGTAGCTAATAGGCTCGATTGTAATGTGAATAAACTATCACCAACTTACTTTATAATAGGAAAGAAAAAAAAACAAAAGTTATGAAAATTTGTGGTTTATTTTTTAATTTGATTTATTAATGCTAGGTTATTTCTTTTTGCCGTTTCGTTTGCCCCTTTTCGGTATTTCTGGTTCGGGTTCTGATCTGTAAGAAAGAGATGATAATGTAATACAGCTCTACGCGATAACTTATAGAAATGTTTGAAAATATTTTTTTTGTCCGTCAGGAAGATTATAAAAAAATATTGGACACGTATTTTATATTTCCGCCCACATGTGCACGAGCGTCATTGCACTGGAGTGGAAACAGCTCAAATTCAAATTCGAAATTTAAATCAGTCTGAAACAATTACTTCGGCGCGTTGCAGCCCATCGCGGTCATAATGTAGGCCTATTTAGATTTATGCGATATCGGTGTTGTGGTTAGGGTTGGCAACATTTATTCGGTGAAATATAGTATTTTTCAAAATAGGTAATATAAAATATAGTACACTTCAAAAAAATATAGTACTTTATGGAAAATGCTAAAAAGATATATTTGTTACTTATTTATTTTTATAAAAACTATATTTTATGCACTTCTTGCAAAAAAAAAGTCTAAAATTCAAGTATAATGATTTATTACATTAAATGTTTAAATTAATGTAAACCAAAAGCACATTTTTTATTAATCTAAAAAATATCCTTTCTGTGAATGCCGAAGTGGCGGGATAAACATGATAAATCATTTTCAGTATTTTTTTAAATATGATGCCATTTTTGTCCTGTAGTTTTGTCAGTAAACTCACTACATTCTTTTACTTTCATTTGCTATTGTTATTTCAGAGTAATAGAGCAGCGTTTCTTTTTTTTTGTTATATTTCGGTGTTGAAAACATAATATTTTTGCGTACTATATATTTATTCAACAGTATATAGTACGCAGACTCGAAATATAGTACAATACTATATATTATAGTACGGTTGGCAACCCTAGTTGTGCTCGGTAGCGATACTGATCCGCCTTCTGGTTAGTCACTTTGAACCAGTATCGCTACTGAGCACGACAGCGATATCGCTTTTATGTGAATAGTCCTAAATAGTGCGATTTTGAACGCGTTCGAAACGTATTTTACTGCTATACGAAGTTTTTTGAAGTGAAAACTTCTTTAGGCGTGTTGGGCATTTTTGAGATGGGACTAAACCATTGATTTCGCGACACTGTGACGACACCAGCTTTTGAACATTAAAAAGACATCAACGCGTTGATTACCGCGGTGCCGATTTTTTTTTTTTTAAGTTTTCGCTTCTGTCGGCACTCCCGGAGTGCAACTGTTTTTTTTATGCCAGGGGAACGAACACAAAGTATTTAAAATTATAAATTAATTACTTACTCTTCGCTAGCGTCAGGTGTCTCAGGAACAGTGACGTTCGCTTTAGAATCGCGCCTGGTTTCCGCCAGCTCGCTGGAGTCGTTCAATACTGATTGTACCTGAATTTAAACACATTTTATAAAAGTGCTAGAAACTAAGAAAGAATATTTTTTTTACTTCGTGACGTCGCGGGAAATATGCATTTGATTTCACACAATATTGTGGTTTTCGCCACACTACGCGAAAAAAGTGCGAATACGAGACGGAATGTAACGAGCTACGACTCATTTTAAGCGTCATAAATTGCGCTACCAAATCCGATTGCGGACCAAATCCCAATAAGAACGACGTAATTTTTTTTTAGGAAAAACGATATAATTCAAGTCGTAATCATCTCAGCGACAATCGACGTTCGTCATGTTATTGGTAGTACAATTCTATCAGTCACCATTTTGAACTCTATTGGTAATGAAACTAAGACTGCAAAATTCTGTGATACCAATCGCGACATGAGGCAGGTTATAATCTTCAGCACTGTAAATGGATTGTATTTTTGGCAGATTGAGACGAGATTAGAATTCTAAAGTTCTTAGGCCTCGGTCTGAAAGTCAGCGGGCAGCGGGGCGGCGGCGGCGGCGGCGGCGCGGCAACGTATAGTTTTATATGGAACCGCCCGCTCCCCGCGCCGCGGCCTTCGCGGCCAGTTCCATATAAATCTATGCATTGAATCGCGCCGCTGCCCGCGCTTCCGCCGCCGCCGCCACCACCGCCCCGCGCCCGCTGACTTCTTATCCGTAGCCTTAAAAATATGGGAATTGCTCTTCAGGGTCCTTTCTTTAACCTTCCGAAAATAATATCGATGTTCTACAAAATAACAAGTTAGAAATTAAAATAAGTAATACTCACAAACTCCTGTTCGTATACGATGGTGTGTAGCATGGTGTCGTCTGAATCGTCGAGCACTGATCGTGAGGACCCGGCGCTGCTGCGTTGTGAACCTGCTGAAGAACGTGTCGTGCGGACTGGCTTACTGGGTGCTGAAAAACAATACAAAATATTAAATAAGAAAAATTAAACTCACACACACTCACATCACACACACACTCACATCACACACACTCTCACATCACACACACTCTCACATGACACACACTCACAACGCCTTAGCAAAAACACATTTTCAGAAACTAACCTGGTTTCTCTTTCTCCTGTGCCTTCTTACTTTTTCCCTTTCCTTTTCCCTTGGTAGACTCCATAGAGTCCGTACTGGACCCAGACTGAAGACTTCTCACAGACCTTCGAACGGTGACATTGGACACGTCCAAGTCTGAAGGGGGGGATGAAAACTCTTGAGGTGAAGCTGGTTTTTGTGGTGACTGGCTGGCTGGTTTCTTGGATTTTGTTGAGGTGGTTTTTTCTTTTGACGATTTTTCTTTGGAGGCTTTCTCTTCAGCATTGGCTTTAGCTGGTGGGGGATACGAAATTTACTAACAGCTGATTCATGGGTGTTTTTATTATTCTGTTAAAATACATTAAAAAGTAGTACCAGCAAGAAAAACAATGAGATATCTTAAAAGTTTCTCCAAATGACTGCAAACGGTATAATAAAACAGAATTTTCAAGGATTTTCATTTCAAAAGTAGTAGTAAACGTTTCCAGTTCTGAGAGTTTTAAATGGTCAACATCCCTTTTAAAACCTTACGATACAAAGTTATTTATTTACTAACACTATTCAGAGTCAGGTATATTTGCCTGACACATGCTGAGCTGTGAGAGCAGTGGTGGCCCAGTGGTAACGGCCGCGACTTACGGGTTAGAGGTCGTAGGTTCGAACCCAGACAGGCGCTTTACTTTGTGTAAATTATTTCATCACCACTGCTCTCAAAACGGTGAAGGAAAACATCGTGAGGAAACCGGCATGTCCTAGAACCGAAAATTCGAAGACATATGACATCTACCAACCCGCACTGGGCCCGCGTGGTGGATTACGGCCCACTCCCTCTCACAGAGAGGAGGCCGCAGTCCCAGCAGTGGGGACATTATAGGCTGATGAAGATGCTAAGCTGGACTCCCATTTAGTGCAACCTTGAGACGCACACCGCACTTTGTTTGTTTGTTGTCAATTCATTATTTTAAAATTGTCATAGCCAATAGTGTCATCACAATGTCTTATTATTTTTTTGTATGTAGGCACCTTGTAGCTATTTACAAATATACATGTAATTCGTTATTATTTAATCGTGCTTTTGTATGTTATGCTGTTTTTTGTGTGCACCAAATAAACGATCTATGTATTCATTCGTTCATCACATAAGAGCTTTTAAACTGTTTAATAATGGCAATCAGCAGCAAGAGAATTATAAAGATGGTGATAACGGTGGTGAATCAAATATGCACGTACAGCTGAATATAATTACCAGAAAAGGAGGTTACAAGTTTGGTTTCAGCTATAATAAATTAATAACTTAAAAACACTAGAAAAACACGCTTTTATAAATGCATGTGTGCCTATCTTCCGGCTTCATCATCAGACCTTGAAACCTAATCGTGGTCAAAGTTCATTACAAGACTTTTCTAAGAAATACAAAACAGCTATGATACGATTTTCCATCATGAAGTTCCAGTTCATATCTTCCGGCTCCATCATCAGATCAGTTCGACCATACCATATTATTGTATTGTCATCAGAACTACATACAGCTGCCAATTTTCATTACGCTACGCCCTTGGAAGATGGTTAAATTAGTTACCTTAGATTCCATTACATATTAGTTACATACAGGTCGACCTAATAAAAGCGTGTTAAAAACGATTTTCGGTCACACAGCACGTAGGCAACTGAACGCGCCTTCAAAATCTACGATCTTTATTACTACTTTACGCAAACGCAATAACTTGTAAAGTTAAATAACCAAATACATTTGTAAAATTGAAATGAATGAACGCAAATTTTCAAATTCATGCTACATCTAAGTTGTGTCGTACTGTACTCTGATGAACTTACCTCCCACAAAGTGTAAGTTATGAACACTGTCTTACCTCTCTCAACATCGACTAAGGAACGCTGCGACCTACTTCTCTTGACGCCCTTCTCATTCTCTTCTCTAGCTTCTTTCTTGCCTCTCCCAGTCTTCTCTTTAGCAGGCTTGCTGGAGTCTGAGCCACTGGTTTGTCGCGTTATTGATAGCTTTTTCTTTTTGCCTGAAAAAGGTGAAGTTGTTAGTACTCAAAATAATACAGTACACCAGAGAAGATCGGACTTTGTGGCATTGTGGGGAGGTCCCCACAATGCCACAAAGTCCGATCTTCTCTGGTCTATGTCCAGCAGTGGACATCTATCGGTTGTAACTAGTCACCAGACGTCCCGTATTTCAGGCGTAATTATGAACGTCCCGCCGGGACACTTTATCAAAAAAAAAAAAAAAAAAAAATTAAATAATTAAAATCTATCGCACTACGGCTGATTGATATTGAGATCTGGAAGAAAATTATGGAAGGAAAACTTTTTTCTAATTATATCGTTTATCTTTAGTAGGTATCCCTAGTTCCAACTGTTTTGTGGAAAGGACTTTTTTGCAGATGTTCTTGAAATGTACTGATGTGAGCGACAAATGTACCCACGATTTGATAAATAGTGAATTAATGACCATCACGATCTTCTTTAAACTATAAGTAGCAATAAATAAATTATAAGAACGTAAAATACATGTTTTTGATTTGTTCCGAAAAAAATTGAAATCCCGTTTTTTTTTTAAACAAAATTGTGCATTTGTCCCTTAAAGAATTTAAAAAAATCTGGCAACCCTAGTTATAACTAGAGGCTGCAAATGCAAGTTTTGAATCAAAGAAAGAAGAGCAATCCACTCGTGGCAAATAAATACTAGCCGTTCAATGTGTTTATGGAAAAGCCCCAATTTTTACCCGACTGCGGCGAAGCCAAAAAAGGAGGGTTATGTTTCTGACCTATATGTATGTATGTCCGTCCGTATGTTCTCTCGTAACTACTAAACGGCTGCACCGGCTGATGATTGACAATAATATGTCGTTATTTAATCTTAGCTGAGTTCATGTTTCTATGCACACTTTACAAGTATTAATTATTATTTATATCGGTTGGCTTATCTAATATTTAATTTTTGCAAATTTATCAACTTCAAAAGTATTTTTGACGGCTGGTATAGTGATATTATTTTCTTTTATTGCGATTACAAACTTACATTTGCAATTACCGTTTGGTTACCGTGACGTATATCGAAGTATGGGAGAACAAGTATTTCAACTACAATGAACAGTTTGTTTTTGGGTTACATTCATCCCAACTACGGAAGCCTTCATTGTGCGTGGTCCGACACGCACTTTGCCGGCTTTTTTTAAAGATCGATATGCCGTTTTTGCGTTCCAATACGTGCGTCCAATAATTATAAGAGATGCGTGAAATACAGACATCACATACCTTTAGTAACCTTAGCTTTCTTGACGGGCGACACCCCACTGCTGGTGTCGGATGGAATGTCAGACGGTTCTGCAGTTGGACCCGTGTCGGTCTCTGAGGATTCCCGCACTGCTCTACTACTTTCTGCTTGTGGTTGTGCTGGTAAACAAAACAAAGAACAATAAAGCTTGCAATAAAAAAACCGGAATGGCGGTGGGGGTAACTTTTTACCATGTTTTACTTCTTACCTTCTGAGATTGATATGCCGTCTGTAGGGGAAGTTTCATCTATTTCAGGCTCCTCTTCCACCGTTTCATTGATGACCACGTGTGTGCTTCGAGCAATTGGTTGAGCTGAAAAAGTAAATAACCAAAAAGTTTTATATATGGTATACTTTTACATCACTCAGTTATGTCAGGTTGTAAGTAGATCTAATGATTTTGATATTTGCCTTTTGATTTTTGCTTATTAGATTATGTGTAATAGACTACGTCGTACCTATGCTCTACCTCCATACGATGACAAAACTGAATCAAATCCACACTACATCGTGCTAAAGTGACTATTCGTTACCAGAAATAAATCAGAATACAAACAAAATAACCTATCAAAAACAAAAAGACAAACAAAGTATCAAATTCTTTTTGTAGGACAGATGGTGTTGCCGTCTATAGATTTTGAAATACCACCGCTTTTTTTACTAATGCAGACTTAGCGTGGCCAGACTCTAGTGTTGTTACTTGAAGTGTGGGTTGATTAAATCTGTTTCCCATCACGTTAAGTCTGTAAAGTTTACCTTCACAAAAAAAAAACTGATTTTTAAACTGATACTTTAAGTGACTACTCTACTGGCGGTTGATGACCCTAAAAAAAACATCATCAAATTAATTAATTTTTTTGTTTTATCATGTTTAGATATTATGTCTGTAGAGTTTCGCCAGGTTTTTAATTTGAAGGATTTTTACTAAAGGGCTATGGCAATGCTAATATAGGGGATGAAAGTTTGAATGGAAGTTCCTTATTTTAGCTTGTCGGAAATCTCACCGGGCACACGGCTTGTATCCTATAACGATGGTGTGGAAACACGCCGTGTTCGGGTCACAAGTCAATCGTCATCATGAGGATCGTTGAGAGGCGAAACACGTGTCGATTTCTTTCAGCGTTTTTTATGGCTCTTTAGGAATAGCTAAGCAGAACAGGTTACTAAATATATCCACGTCTATTGTATTTTATAATGGATTTCCGCAAGGTCACGCTTGAATCCTATAAGGATGTAAAATTGTTTATCTACTCTCATATCGTAATATTCGAATTATAAACTTCAAAATGAGTTTATATTGACATACTTTATAAACACAATACCAAAATTTAAAAATGGAATCATATAATACTTTTTCTGTAACAAAATCACTACCTAGTATAAAACAAAGTCGCTTTCTCTGTCCCTATATCCCTATGTATGCTTAAATCTTTAAAACTACGCAACGGATTTTGATGCGGTTTTTTTTAATAGATAGAGTGATTGAAGAGGAAGGTTTGTATGTATAATAACATCCATTAAATAGTGGAGAAATACTGTTATTTTTGAGGTTGCTAATGTGATGTCGTAAATAATTACATTTTTTTCCGCTTACATTGCAAACGTAAGCTGAACCCTACGAGATTTATCAAAATAATGTACTAAGTATTGTACACATTGAAAAGGTCTACAGAAAACTCCGCGATGGTATATGTCTATCTCTTATAGATATCCCACAATAACATTTTTTTGTCATTTACTTTTTACGACAAATAATGGCTAATTTTCGAAGCGATTTTAACCAATACAGCATTAATCCTTATCCAATTAAATACCTTAAATACGTTGTTGATTTAATATAGATCTATATGGCCCTATACAGCATATGATTTAAATGAATGAATGAATTGACTGTTTTTCACTTGGCCAACTGTATGTCGCTCTTTCAAGAGTAACCTCTAGAGAAAACATGTTTGTATTGTTAAAACCCTCGTGTGATAACACACACTCATGTTTTAAGAGCGTACCGACCATTTGCCTTTGTCTCTGTCTTTTTCTTAACGTATAAATAGTAAAGAAAATAACCACACTTTTGCACTTTTTCAATGTTTTTCGTTGTTATTTTTATCATATTGCTCTTAAATAAAAAACTAACGCGGAAAGACGCTGGAGTCATCTATGAACTTTATTTTAGTAAATTAATCATACTATGAATTTACTTATTTATATAAAAAAGTAGCAAAATAGAGGAAAAAAATACTCGATAAGAGGTAACTTTGCGAATTTATTCTATCGAGCCAACTTTATCAAATCGTGTTTCCATCGCGGATGATGTCTAGTATATATCCCCAATAATACAAATTTATTTCCTTACATTTTAATTTAACTGTTTACTACTTCAAATAAGCTTAATAGAAACATGTTTGTGTGCATAAAAAGCTCGGTAGGCTCTTAATACATTTTGCATCAGTTTCATAAACTACTATTGTTTGGAAGTTCTGATTCGATTACAACAATTCTTTCACTTATAGATCGCTAAACTACTGCCGAGTGTAAAACGATATATTATATTTCTCCAACGTGGACGAAATCGCGAGTTACCGGGTTGTGGAGGTCAGATAGGCAGTCGCTCCATGTAAAATACTGGTATTCAGGTGCATCCGGTTAGACTGGAAATCGACCCTAACATAGTTGGGAAAAGGCTAGGACGATTGATTGTGGACGAAGTCGCGAGCAGAACCTAGTTTAGAAATTTTTTGAAGTGAAAACTTCTTTAGGCGCTTTGGGCATTTTTGAGATAGGAAAAAACAATTGAATTCGCGACACCGTTACCGACACCTCATTTTTGTAAACGCGATTGTGCTCTTTATTTATATTACGGAAGTACTTACTTACTACTTTAAAGGTTTAGGAAGTATTTTTTTAAATTGATCAAGTTTTCACTTGTCACTCCCGAAGTGCCTCTGTTTTTTTTGTCATAGAACACAAAAAATACTTTTCGTATTTTTACATTCAGACGGATCGTTCTTTACTTCAATAAAATTATTAGTGAAGATGTTTTACATCGTACATTCGGTATTCAGCATCCCACATTCGCAGTTTAGTCAATAGGACCTCCTCAAAAAAGAAAATTATTATTAAATACAAGTTTACTTACGCAAAGACGACGTAATTCTTCCTAGAGTGGCCAGTGAGTCTTCCTGCATTGTCGCACCTTCCGTTACACCTGAATAAAGAAACAAGAAATAACTTTAGATTAATTGAACTAAAGCCCGGATTCAGCAACGAAAAACAATAGAAAAATTTGCTAGCAAATTGTCAAACTTCCGTTAACTGTTGTGATTGGTTGACTGTGTGGCGGCATCTACATCGTCACATGCGAACTACGCAACACACTGACGTCACGCAAAATCCTGCAATTTGCAATGAAAATCAATTCTGCTTGCGCGATGCAGGATTTTACAACGTCCCGACATCAATCGCTGGGCAGTAGCCACGACACCCGTCTGGTCGGAGGATCATCCCTTTTCTATAGAGGGAGTGAACTTTACACCCTGTTCCTCATAACTCTAAAACTGAATTATCAACAGCTAATTACATTGGCCTCAGTTTAATTTTAACAGCACGTTGGTTTTCGTTCTAGAAACCAGGCGTGATACTTGATTAGACCTTTAAAAGCCAGGAGTTATCGCGAACAACGTGGTAGATAGACGAAATCGTAGTAGAGAACCATCACAACATATTATAAAACAAACTCCGCCCGCCGCGTCTCTGTCTGAACGCGATAAACTCAAAAACTACCGAACGGATTTTCATACGATTTTCACCAATGGCCTGAGTGATTCATGAGGAAGGTTTAGTGTATAATTCATTTAGGTTTTGTGTAAATTGGCTGAAATACGACGATGATTGTTAAGATGCCGAAAAAAATCATACCGACTGGGAGTTTTACTGGCGTCGTGCGCGTTTCTGTGGCATAATTTCCGACCACCACGCGGGCGAAGCCGCGGGTAAAAGCTAGTGAGATGATATTTGTTATACCTGTATGTGACATTTTGTTGAGACTGGCTCGCTCGGCCGCTTCCAAAGCGCCTAAGTACCTCGTCAAGTTACGACATGACTGCTTGTCTGGCAGTTTCTGTAATTAAAAATAATATTATCAGACTCAAATTTCCTCACTGCTAAGAAAAGTATTGATCGACTAGTTGCCGATGCGTATTTAAAGATTGAGGGTTCCCAATTTGAGTAAATTTATAAGATCTTTGGAAAATAGTTAGTGACTTAATTAAAGTGAGTACTTCAATGTACGGTGGCGGATATACTCACTAGACACAGCTCCCTCAGCATGTGCGCCAGCTCGTGCGCGAGGTGCGCGTCGCGCGGGCTGGCCAGCAGCGCCAGCACGCGGCACGCCAGGCCCACCTCGGGCGCGCTCGGGCGCCGCACTATGTACTGGCTCAGGACCAGGGCCATGCCGCCTTGACTGTCAGACAGCTGGGGAAAGAATAAATGGAGATAAAATATGAGGTGATAATGGTAGATTATTCACTAAGATTAAGCAGTGTCTTAAGTCACGGGTGCTATTTTAAATCCCGAGCGTAACGGTGAGTTTCAATCCCTCGCTGCACTCAGGATTCTAATCTTGACTCCCTCGTTTCGCACAGGTGTTAACTCTGAACTTTCCCCGCTTCACTCAGGATTGAAGCTCAGCCAAGACGACACCTTTATTCCCGAGGCGAATTAAGGCTCTTACAAACAGGCGCAACACGCGACGCGACATAAAGGCACCGCTCGTCGCGCGACGAGCGGTGTCTTTGTGTCGCGCTGGTCTGCACAAGCCTTTACTTTTCACACCTTCTGCGACGTAATAAAAAGCGAATCGATTTTAGAAAAAAATACATTGTAAACGTTTTCTTGCAAATATTTAGTTGAGGTTCCAAATTCTAATACTATTATTATTGCCAGGCTAAATCCAAGGGCTAATAAGACTTAGTTTAGGTTAGGTTTGCATGACATATAATTTGACATTACTAAACAGGTGGTGTCAAAATAATATTAGAGACGTACAACGTCAAGTATTATAGAAGGTGGCGATTTAGTCACCTGCAGTCGTCAAAGGGGTCCGTCCTACTAAACAACTTTGCCTACGAAATCCATATCAAATTCGTAAAATAAAAACTTTTCATACGTGCATCGAAATACCTCCGTCTACTGGGAGGAATTTGTATTTTTTTTTTCACGAATTGTATATGAGTTCATAGCGAAAGTTGTTTGGAATGATAAGCACAATCACCCCTAAAAGGATAAAAGTGACTAAATCGCCAACCAGTATAAAAAAAGTTTGAGAAATCTATTAATATTGACCGAGATTTTGCAGGTCAAAAATCGGAACTTCCCTGGATCAAAAAAACTTATATAAGTTAGTTTTATGGGTAGTCATTACTAAGGCCTGAATTACTCTTACACTGATGTCAGTCGCGTACGCAATGTACAGTGCCGATTAAAAGTCCATGAGCAATCTCACAAAGCAATAGACTGACGCTTCGGTTTGACTTACGACCTTCTTCTATAAGTTGTTACAATACTGTAGACACGCACATTACACACACACACTCACTTTGTCTGCAACCAATGACTAGTTCGATAATCATCATTCGTTTTTAGTTTCATTCGTCTTGTTCACATAAATATTAAAGTTTAGCAGGTAGACCACAAAAAACTAAGTAAATTATTTCGATTTCTGTGGGGTAGATGCAGTTTGTTACAAGTATTCAATTAATAGAACTTTGTTGGTTCGTGCCGTGATAATATTGGTGACGAGCATTTAGCGCAGTGTTGTGGTTATTATTATCAAAAAGCAGGCATAAAATATATTGAAGAGATCAGATCAGATCAGAGAATATTATTGCGCTGCGTAAAAGTGAAGTGAATATCTAATAAAACCGGACTAAGTGTGAGTGTTATCATTTATATATTTCATATTTTACTAAACATAAATCTTAATCAAGGGTATTGTTGATAGAACAGAGGTATTGCTGAGACAGAAGATGCCTTTAAAGTTTTAAATTCATTGTGAGGTTTAATTCGATTAGTGAATAATAAATAATTAGGTATTATGTGTAATAAAAACAATGATTTTCTTTGTTCTAGAGAAATACTGTGACGGTTAAGAGATATGAGGAAGGGGCTTATTATCGAGTAGCAGCGACGTCAAATGGTGAATGAAACAAATGGTTTCATACCAACGAGATATTTTGCTGAATTATTAAAAACACGTCATTATGAACCGTTCGCCGTGCACTCTGAAGGCTTGCATCACTGAAGACCAGCTAGAAAACCGTTTTTGACCTTAAAATATTGACCGTACCAACTTAATAAACAACAGATTCGTTATTGCATGAATTTATGGTAACTAATTTTTTAAGCACGTTTCAATAGGGTGTTTGTCGTATTTCTTGCAGATATACCGAAATTGTTTAATATTATTTTAGTAATAGTATTATTTTAGGATTAAAATTTGAGGTTTAGTTTCAATCTTCTTTTCGTAAAGAAAATGAATACTTAAGCTATAACCTCAATACCAACCAATATTTACTAAAGCCAAATAAAGTTTAAAATAATTAATATGAACAACTGCCTTTAACCTTAAAATCAACAATTTTGTCAGTAGATTTTTTTACATTTTAAGTAGTCTAATATTCTTATTTATTGCTTAATTACTTAGACCATGATCAAAGCTTTATATTTATGGTGCAAAAAAATCCATTTAAAATTTAAAACATTTCAAAATTTAAATATGTCAAAATAATACAAATGGCTTCTAAGTTTCTAGACATCTATTTCACATATTATTCAGGTGAAGTAATGATAAATAATTATAGCAGTTTGATAACTAGGTATACTTAAGTAAAATAAACATAACGAATAAATATTATTTATTTTTTATTATAACATATCACGCATTTTTTATTCTAAACCCTTTATTGCAATAACAACATTAATAAATAGGCAGGATATTTAAAAATATTATTATTGCAAACAAAAATAATAATATTTGCAAAAACAGCGCTGTGATTTACGAGATTAGAACCTTAGCCATCTTGAATCTAAGACCAACGCTTAACGCCTTCTGCTATCTGCACTTATAATTTACTTTCGAATTTTAGCAATGCGATACACTGGCCAAGGTCACGCGTACGAGTATGATGCGTGCTAACAAAAGTTATGGAAATATAAGTGCGGCGCCCGCGAACCGTGACGATACGATAGTGTGTAGTTCAAAACTGCGTTCTCTGTGGTGTGTGTACGGCACTCACACCACAGACGTCTGACTGTTTACACATACAAATGTACGGACTATACCGCGTGTTCACAGCAATACGACTCTTAGCGTGCTCATGCACTTTTGAGCGCTTACTGTACGTACGTACGCGCCGCTGACGTTAGCGTCGCAGTATGGTGCTATATAAAACACAATGTAAATACGCACGCGCGACCGACATCAGCGTAAGAGGAATTCAGGCCTTAGGCAGCCACAGTCATAAAACTCGAAAGCGAGTTGATACGAGGCTCAGAATAATGTCTTGAATACCGTAGTAAGTATTTACCTTCCGAATCGCAAGATTTACGTCCGCGAATATTAATAACTTTACGTGCACGTACTTAACGTGCGTACAAAAAAAAAGCGTCAAAATCGGACTGAAAGTTATGTGGTCATAAATAAAAAAGAATATACGCGTCGCCTTGAGAACCCTTTCCTTTTTCCTCGGTTAAAAAGCACAGATACGTATAAATACACTCTGCGAGTAACTGTTTCAGCGAATTAAAAATGTTAAGATTAAAGTTTGGTCGACTCTTCACGTGACCAGAGGGCTGGCCTATTTTTTGGCCAAAGAATCAGCATCACCATACAACGCTGCCAGCCTTTTGTGTACTTTTCCTGTTGACAGCGATGCGGACGAATTTTTTGATACCCTATGATTCTTTGCCTTCCTTTTTTATCATCATCATCATCATCGGCCTATAAATGTTCCCACTGCTGGGACACAGGCCTCCTCTCTGTGAGAGGGAGTGGGCCGTAATCCACCACGCGGGCCCAGTGCGGGTTGGTAGATGTCACATGTCTTCGAATTTTCGGTTCTAGGACTTGCCGGTTTCCTCACGATGTTTTCCTTCACCGTTTTGAGAGCAGTGGTGATGAAATAACTTACACAAAGTAAAGCGCCTGTCTGGGTTCGAACCTACGACCTACAATTCGTAAGTCGCAGCCGTTACCACTGGGCCACCACTGCTCTTATCCTTTTTTATACACCGTGACATTTTAATCGTCTTACAAAGGCAGCCCACTTCATGATGTATCCATTGACTACTAAACATTCATTAAAAAAATATATTATATATATTGTAACAACAATTTATTAATTGCTCCTAGAGGTATTTTATGTCGGGTACATTGAGTGGCCCTTTGTAAATAGACTAAAATGTCAAGGTGTATATAATTTTTTGAAGTAAAAACTTCTTAAGGCGCGTTGGGAAAAAACAATTGAACTCGCGACACCGTTACCCACACCTCATTTTTTGTAAACGAAATTGTGTTCTTTATTTATATTACGTTTAAAGGTTTTGGAGGTGAAAACGCGATTGTGCTCTTTATTCAGATAACGTTACGGACCAATGTTCTATACAAGTATTTTTCTTCCACCAAGGTAATCTTGTTTAAGTTTTCACTTCTGTCAGCACTCCCGGAGTCCCAATGTTTTTTTATTTAAATGAATGTTTTAGAAGTCATTGGATACATGAAGTGGGCAGCTTTTGTAAGACGACTAAAATGTCACGGTGTATACAAGCACATATTACTATCGTTATTTTAAATATTTTGGCTTGAATATTATGTAAATATTAAACCTTGTATAACTTGTTCAGCCTGAAATGACGCGCCCCACTACCGCATTTTACGTACTAACGTGTACAGTACAACTATGTTCTTAATGTCCCTCGGCAAACCTCGTGTTTCGTCAGTTGTCGGATTTCTATCAGTTGCCCTTTGCACTTGGTGCAGACCGAACGCTCTCAATTGACTTGGAAGTATATAGAGTTGTTAAATAACTCTTTTAACTTAAATGTAATTAATTAAAAAAATGGGAGGACAGCCGCTAAAGTCGCAGACACGACAGATAGGAAAATAGTTTTACAGCTCTATATAGTTCACAAGGAAATCAAAACAACAATAAAGTACTTAGTTCTGAATTCAAATTATTATACACGATAATTCTAATAATTGATGGACTGATGACTGATGGATGGGTATCCGGAAATCCGATGATACCCGAGGGACATGAAGAAAATAGAAAATACTGTACGTAAAATGCGATAGTGGGCGCGTCATTTCAGACTAGACAAGCTATAATCTAAAGAATAAAGTCCTTTATTAAAATTACAGGAGGGCATTTTACATAATAACTGACCTCATGGTTGACCCTCGTTAGTGACACAATAAATTTGACGACTGCCTCTTGATCGATCTCTGCTAGCGGCGAACTTGACGGAGCGTTGGCGAGCGCGCGAAGAGTAGGTAGCGTAGCTTTCTGTACACAAAGATTATTAGTTTTAAATTAGTATGATAATGGTGCCGATTCTCTTGTCACAAATGCCTCTAACCTAGACTAAAAATCACCAAAATGTTGTTTATTCCTGTCAAACGAGGATCCCGTTCTGAAAATGCGATTTTATTTTAGTTTGACAGCACTAAGATGGCACTGAGATGTTAATTTAGTTAAAATGGCAATTTTGCTGTTCTGAATTTACCGTTTTTTACCAAAAATAATGTTTTTCTAACTAAATCTGACTATTTCTAATCGCGATTCAAAACGTGTGGAATAAAATTGGTTGTCATGAACTTTAAATTCACACCAACACCTCGACTTCAGGTGCAAAAACAGTACTGCATCTTTTTTTTTTTTGCTTCTAAAATGGTGTGTCCTATTGCATAAATAATGAAAACCCCTTTATGATACCCATAAACCCCTAAAACTCAACATGTTGGAGTTAGTTTAGTTTAGTGTACAAGAGAATCTGCACCAATGTAGGATATAAAAATACGGGGTAGCAGGGACATCGACGCGAAAACCGAAACCATGGATTCAGTACATGATTTAATTACAATGTGATTTAAAATAACTAAGCAACTATGACGAGTTGGAAAGATAGTGTTCTTTCACTCTTCGCTTAAATGCTTCAACAGTATGACAGTTCCTAATGTCAGGCGGTAGTGAATTCCACAACCGAACCGCGTGAACAGTGAAGGAGTAGGAATAGAAGTCGGTTGAGTGGGGAGGGGATTTAAGGAGGTTTTTAAGATGCGACCTGCAAGGTGCATTAAAAGGACGGGCGTAGGAAAAGCGTTCCCGCAGATAGGATGGGGTTTTAGGATTGTGAAGGACGTTGAATAGCAGACACAATATCCGGGAGTTCCTGCGAAGTCGAATAGGGAGCCACTTGAGTATCTTGCGATCTTGCTTATTTAATCATTCATTTATTTCTATCAAATTACAATCGAAAGCATCATCAAAATGTTAGAAAACGTACCTGTATCTGTTCTTGGGCACCATCCACGCTTATAGGGAACGTTTGGAAGAACACGCCAATAGTTTGTCTCAGCATATCTTCATCAACTGTACGGACAATGAACATTCATTCAGACATGACATGATCAAAATCATTTTCAACTTTAACTTCTCAATCATAAAGTTCCAATTCCGGTCTTTTTCAGATTAGTGTGTGGTAAGTTATTTTAACCTTAATACTGTTTGTACATAAAGTTCAATTTAGCATACCTGTGGCTGGGTTGAACCAGAGAAGGAGTAGTCTGCTGAGTATGGCGGGAGACTCGAGGTTTCCTAAGTGCAGGAGGCGACATAGACCTTCCACTATGATTAGCCTGTATGCTGCACACTAGAAATAATAAAGAGTAAATATATTATAATGAAGGTTTCATTTTTGATACTTTAGTATTTATTGATGGCGCGGATCGCGTGAGGAGCTCGTGGCGAAGTAATAACAGCCACACGGGTCGATCCATCAGGTTAAGCTACGCTTGCCGGGGTTGTTCCGTGGATGGGTGACCATTTCTACATACCGAGACTCCTCCGTGCCTCGGAAAGCACGTTAAGCCGTTGGTCCCGGCTGTCGTTCGCGGATCTTAGACAGTCGCTACGGGTCCTCAGAAGCCCGAAAGTCTGACAACCAGTCTTACCAAGGGGTATCATATTACCTAGTTACTGGGTCGTGGAGGTCAGATAGGCAGTCGTTCCATGTAAAATACTGGTATTCAGCTGCATCGTGTCAGACTGGAAGCCGACCCCAACATAGTTGGGAAAAGGCTAGGCAGATTGATTTTTTTTTATGGCTCGGATCGCTTCCTTGCATGGTTTTTTTAATTCTTCCGTGTATTGTTTACTGTGAAAATACTTCAGTATACTTACAGTGCTGTCCATAATCTTCAGTAGTAATTCGATGACCGTGCTATGAGTTGGCGACATTGATATGGCTGACTCTGAAATGTTGCCTGCAAGAAAAAGCCAAAACTATATTAACTAAGGCAAAGACAGGCAAAGTGTTTTGGAGTTTTTCTATCTAGAATTTCTCAGTAGTAGTCCAGTCTGGATTTGTGCCCGGTTGATGGCAATAGGCTCGCCCCCTATTACATGGGACTTAAACATAACTGGCGAAATGTGGGTGTACTATAGGCACACCTCTGCCCAACCCTTCGGGAAAACAAGGCGTGATGTTATGTTGTATATTAACTAACTTTTCCCAACCTTACACAGCAAGACTTAATAAGTAATAACTAGAATTTCGTGTTAATGCCTATCATATGTTATTGACGTGACATGTTAAATAACGGTTCGTAAAATCAAAGATAACTAGCCGTAAACATGGAAAACGTATCTATAAAAAATAAAATATTTCAAAAAGTATGGTACAGTCTGTTCCAATAAATATAATTTTACAATTTACGGATAATCAGTAAAAGAGTAATAATTGACAGAATTGAATCGGGCGTCCTAGCTAGGTTACATGGTAACCTGTATTAAGGATCGCCAGCCCAGGTTCCCATGGAAGGAACACAAAAAGTTCGGTTTGTAGAGCGTTGTCTTTGTCACATACATCACTGTATCAGTAGCGAAGGCTCACGTTATGGAGGAGGGAAGCCGGAGCATCCAAAAAAATCAAAGAAAAGTAAACACGGGAACAATACATTTTATTAAATTTACGACTGCCAGTCAGTCATTGATATTTATCGTAAAGGGAAACATTACAATGTTTGAACGAACCATCGCGGCGTTTGTAATAATATAGTCACATCTGGGCGAGCACGTATTTTCTAAACTTAACCTTGAAAAGCATGTTTCTTCACAAAGTAATGTGTATTCTAAAACTATGAATGCCGCCATCCTAATAAGATCGTACTAATTATTTTCAAATCTACTCTAAATAAGTAATTTCAGCTTATTAAACTATCTACTTACCCCAATACCTAATTACAACGTACTTTATTTTCACATCCAATAAACTCAAAACACTATGTTAATCACTGTCCTATAACTACAAACAAATATTAATACTACTAGTGATGATAAACTAATGAATTCAATAAATACTGTGCGAAAGAAATGCAAATTAATATGGTTCTAATGCGATTACGTCAAAAAGCAACCACACATTGTCATACGAATAATGAAATGTTTACGAACTCCGAACTCTTAGCCAGTATTACGAAATTCAACGAAAACTACCGAATCAAATGCGTGCGCCAGAAAGAGGTGGTGCAATAGCAATAATTCCTTCTCGCTCCCGCGCGCACGTTTCTGCTACTATGTGCCTACAATAACTCGCTACAGACCGGCTTACCCGGCTCATAGAAACCGCGGATCACGTGACCGAAGTGACGTTATGATGACTTTATTTTTTGTAAGGAAATTGCATTTAGCATAAGCCGGACGCGCCTACGAGTTATTTTAGCGCAGTGTTTTGTTGTTGGGTTATTAAGACAATGTTTAACGTATGTAGGCGTTTTGTAATAGGTATTTTAATTTTATGGTGTATCAAATACTTATAGTTTGATTATTCAATGACGATAAAGTGGTTGTGTTCCGAATTTCCAAAGGGAAGCCGGTAGGAATCGGCTTATATGGACGATTCGCCCCTGCTGTATGACAGTAAATAATATCAAGTACAGTCAACCGCACTTCCATGAAAAATACATCGACAGCTCCTATTTTTCAGTTTCGCATTTGAAAGAAAGAAAGAATAACGTGCGGTTTATCGTACTATACAAATTCTGCAAAGTCCTCACCATCATCATCAATAACGCTATGGAAAGTGCTGTGTTTCTTCGTCGTGTTAACTGTAGTGTCCTCTTGATTGTTCTCATCTTCGAAGAGACGCGCGCCGTGGACACACAGCAAGTCGGCTATACAGCGGAGCACCGTCGATACTGTGCGTTCGTTTGATGTGTCGATAAGCTGGAAAATACAGAGTGTAAAAATACCCATCACATAGCATTTGCCCGTCCCATCTTTGATGTCCTCCCTCCGGTTGACGCCCTAAGCCGAGGTTCGTACCCCACAGGGGGTGCCCTTAGCGAGCGTTCACCTAGTTTTAATTACGTTGAATATTGAATAACCCCTGGCTGGAGGTTTTAAGTGTAGTAGCTTAAGGCACCCACAGGAAAGCCCGGTTAAGTAGTCATGATCTTAGAGGTCAATTACGAGATGCCCTACATAAAAAAAAAAACATAGCCATTATCTACGTATTCCAGAATAGTACAGAAGGCGCACTCCGCATTTTGGGTATGAAGCTACAAGTACGCGGCGGGCTCGTCTTGTCGGTTGCCAATTCAGTGAGCGCAACGCAGTCAGAAGATATAAGAGTTACGCGAGGGAAAAAGAGGGATTCTATGTGAATATAACTGTAGGTAATTAGCGCTGTGCGACCTGAATTGCACTTTATTGTGTCGTAGCAAGTCGCTTTTAATTTAAATGATTTTGCGAAGTGAACCATCCGTATTAATCTGTAATCAAACTAAGTAACATTGAGCAAAAATTATTGCTGGGAAACGACAATTAATTTTGGTGTGAAAAATCATTTCTGTTTACGGGCAAAAGATTAAGCTTATGGAAGCATGCAATGGTAGAGGTGGGGGGGGGGGGGGGGGGGGCGTACTTAAGTTATAACATTTACAACTTGATTTTCGTTAAAAAAGTATTAAAAAAAAACACTTCGTTCTTCTCTCGAAAGTCCAAAACTCCTACCGAAAAGACAGGCCGACACTAGCAATAGACAGAATTGTGTGGAAAAAGGAGAGGGAGGCCTAGGCTTTCTCCTACCGTGGGACAACACAGGCGTTCAATATCTCCATAACCAGAAGGTTTCCAGATATGGTCCCATACAAAAAAATGGTCATAATGACAAGGAGTTTAAGAAACCGTTTCTACTGAAGCGGAGACCTGCAGCGACCAATCACAATGGTTGAAATACTCATCGCGTATCTCGTCTCATCTATGATTAATAATAATATATGTTTATTCATCATAAATTATAGATATTTACAGCAACAATACAGTAGACAGTTATAGTTCCTTAGGTTGATAATTAGATTGGACGATTCCTGCATGTCTCCGCTCAACTTCGCTGGTCTCCGCATCAGTGGAAACGCACCACCACCGCGACCCACGGCTTCGATAAGCGTCTTTTACACCCAATAGGTAAATTATGACTACGTCACTATCATAGTCTTATGATACTTGAGTGTCGGTGGGATATTGGGATATTCGGTGCACTCTGAAGGCAGTCAATCCCGATAGTTTATACTGTTTAATTTTTAGAAACGGTTTAGAGATTTTTAGAAGCATACCGAAATGTTAAAATATTCAATGGTATTTATTAACAATCC
Source organism: Agrochola litura (assembly GCA_949152395.1). NCBI lineage: Eukaryota > Metazoa > Arthropoda > Insecta > Lepidoptera > Noctuidae > Agrochola > Agrochola litura. Next base: position 9,983,626 of record OX424511.1, read on the forward strand.
ATGTCTTAAAACCCATTGGACTGTTTTTAATGACAAAAGTACTTTATAATAATCTACCAAATAATTTATTAATTCATTTTCACTGACAGACAAAGATTTCCTTTTATAACGAAGGTGAGCACTAAGGAAGGATTTCTGAAATTTCACCCCTAAAGGGGTTAAAATAGGGGATGAAATTTTGTATGGAAGATGGCCATTTTTGCCGAAGGAGAATCCCATCGGGCACACGGCTTGCATGTTAATAAAAAATTGGCCAACTGCGAGTAGAGCTCGCATACGAAGGGTTTCGTAGTACCGTACAATATTTAACACTAAGTTTTTTAATTTAGTAATAAAAAACACGTTTCTTGTTGGGGACCCCTTTTTTTTCTTTTTTTTTTTGGGTGGGAAATTGTCAAATAACTTCTCCCGCTCTGGGTGGAGCGGGAGGGCGTGTCAGACTCTTACTGACTAAAACCCACCCGTGTTCCTTCGGTTGCCCCATAGATATAAGAAAGAAGGAGATATGCCCGGTAGTTGAAAATGTATCGAAACCCAATGTCTCCACTTTGTCCCCACTACCTCGCCACTAGTCGCCACAACTACACATGCAGATCAGTAAACCAAATAGAAACGAGGCTGCGCTCACTCTTGCAATTCATAAATCAGAACGTACTACACAATCAATTATAAACCTTATCCCATCAAACACAGCGTGCATTTACCATGCACCGTACAACTCACTCACACGAAAACATCATTTCTATCGTTGTGCTGTACAGAAACAATTTATTTTACATATACGCTAGTGATTGACTAAATCGGAAAGGTATCGATTCTTCCATTTAATGTTATCGACGGTGAAGTATCAATATCTAATAACTAACATTTTGGCGGTTTTCACTTACTAATGTTTACTTCAAATGGTCAAAAACTATAGAAATTAAACTTTTTTTTCTCCTCCTGTAAAACCATGTTTTTGTAGTTATTAGATATTGATACTTCACCGTCGTTATACTTTAAAAAATTTGGTGTCCTGAAAATAAAATAAATAAAAACGATAAGTCCAGAAAATACTATAATAAAAATAAATAATAAGCAAAAAATTCAAACAATAAAAATCCAGTTACGTTGGTTTAACCTGTCATAGTTTATTTGAAACAGTAGATATTGTTGAACCCTGCTATGATGTTTACTCACTGACCTGTAAAGTGGAGGCATTTGTGCAGCACTTGACGCTTTGATATTACTGGAGTGGCATTTTTTGTCAAATAGTGTAATCTTAAATTAATATATTTTTCCATGACTGCTTTAATTTGAAATATTATGTGATTATTTATCGGAGACTGCTCAAATTGGTGAAACTTAATATTTTCAAAGAGACCTAATCCTATGAAGTGAGGCAAAGCCTTTGCCATGAGTTCCTGTTTGACATTTTTAGTTTTAACTGTTAATTTATTATTGGTGAGACAAGCTGTTTTTATGATTATTTCCATTATCTTACAAATCATGACGACATCAGGAGATGGGTACATAAGCCCACCTTTGTCCTTATACTTTATAAAATGATGTGTTTCTTCATATTTGTAATTATCTGAACCACGCCGATTACTATAACGCATTCGAAGCTTTTGAAGACTTTAACGGAAGTAAAATACCAAAACCATAAAAAAGTAAGGAAATAGCACGAGTATAAGGCATAATAGACCAGCGATAATTCAAACCCAAAACACTCCACCTAAAATTTTATTAACTTTACGACCGTTGGTTACGCATTTCTCTACCACGCTGTAAAATAATCAAAATAAGTAAAACACATTATTTCACATCGATCTTCCACCCGGGTAAAACAGTTGACAAATTGAAGAATAAAGTATAATAGCAATAAATTCATTCGCCAAACGACATTGTTGTCGATAGCCTACGTTAGTGGATCTGCACAACCACATCACTAGCTCGTCGCCAGACACAGCGGCCGTACTGCGCGATGCATCCGCAGTCCACAGTATCGTTTCGTGATTTTTACATTGCTTGTTGAGTCACTGAGCGACATATTTAGGTAGTGGTTAACGAGCAATGTATGTAGTGCAAAAATAGTACAGTCGCTGTGATATTTGGAAACAAAAATAACGTAGTAAAAGCAAGAAGTATTTTACGATTTGTTGTTTTTCATTATTTTAAAGACAAATATAGTAAAATACTTGTAATTACATATGGTAAGTGATTCCATGATTCACAAAGTTTTTGTTTTGACTTCAGTTTTTACAAGAAACCACTGAACAACACGGCATTCTTATAAATTCTCCCGATCACAGCCGAAAGCACACTAGTTCGCGGAGACGGCCATTTTCGTATGCAATGAGCACTTTGATCATTACGCGCGGACACAGACACGCCCCCATGCCACTTCTCCTGTTTTTTATATTTCTATGGGTTGCCCTGTTGCCGGGGGCCACGATTTCCCTATCGGTTTTCTTCGAACCCCCGGCAGGCATTGCCCCTAACGGACCCCGACAATTCTGCTGACATCTCTTTGAGGCGCGCGTGGAGCACAACGCGCCGTCGACCCGGGCTTGGTCCTTATCGGACGGCGAGCTACCCATTGCTCACCGTCCGCAAGCCCGCGCCTACGGTGGCCGGAAATCGGCTCGCGATTCCCGCCCCGGGCGTCTCCTCCTGCGGCGGTTAGGGGCGTGAGGGCGCGAAATTTGCCTCTCCCTCACGCGTTCCGCCTCCTCCTTCGCGAGCATTACCGCTTCGCAGAAGGAGGTGACGGCCTGCCATTTCCTCTCGCTCCGTACCATGGCCTGAACCAGGGCCGGACGCGAGAGATCACCGCCGCCGATCGCCTCTACGAGGACACGGCGTTGCTCCGCCCAAGCCGGGCAGACCTCCACCGTATGCTCCACCGTGTCCTCAGGCCAATCCACACAATGGTGACACCCGGGTGTTTCCTCCCGCCTTATCCTAAACAGGAACCTCCCGAAGCAGCCGTGTCCGGTGAGGACCTGCGTCAGGCGGAAGGTGAGGACGCCGTGGCGTCTCTCAAGCCACTCCTCAAAGAGGGGTCTTATCGCCGCAATTGTGGCGTGTGTATGGGGACCCCTTACATTTTTAATTTATTGTTATTACGGCAATAGAAATATACAATCTGTGAAAATTTCAACTGTCTACTTATTCGTTCGTGAGATAAAACTTGCTGACAGACAGACAGACGGACGGACGGGGACGGAGAGCGGAGGCTTAGTAATAGGGTTCCGTTCAGCACCGTACGGGTACGGAACCCTAAAACAGTATGTTTTAAAGTATCACTGTTGCTATACATGTTTAGTATACTCACATTAGCGAAGAAGAAGGCTTTGTTTTCTTTAGCGAAGTCTTTATCCAACATTCCATACAGGGCCACAGTTTCCAGGGCAGTCTCAATTATTTCTGGGTTTTGGAATATGTCCACCTAAAATCAAATAAGAATTTGTAATGCTAAGACAGGCGTCACACTTTTAAGTACACACGGCTACACATCAAGCTATACATATCCAGTATAAGCTGACCTCGCATTGTACGGATAACCTATGCAATGCGAGATCAACATAAACTGGAAATGTATAGTTTGATGTGTAGCCGTGTGTACCGTGAAAAAAATACATAATCAGTATTGTGTACATTTATTTTTCATTTCTCCTTTCACAGGTCTGCTGAAAGAAATTTCTTAAGAAATAAGCAGTACCTTTGTTCTCAAAAGTTATACGTTGTATCACTATGTACATAAATAATACAAAATAAATACATCATTAGCACAAAACCATCTTCATAGGGAATCGGCTTCCTTTCTGAGGGAGTGAGCCGTAATCAAGTTGGTCGACGTCTGTACCCTAATTGCGTAATTTATTTTCGTAAACAATTTTGCCTAATTTGTTTCATTTTGACAGTTCAACAACATTCATTGCGTTATTTACGTTGTTGAGCTTATTTTTTTTCCAACTTATGAAGCATTGGATTCGCAATCTGTTTCAAATCGAAACAGATTGTGTTGTATTACGCAATTAGGGTAATAGTCTTTTTGAACTTTTAGTTCTAGGACATGCCGGTTTTCTAACCACTGCAATAGTATCTTGTTGAAAGAAATGATAATAACTTCAAATCATTATATATTTAATTTTATCAAATTTCGTAACAGAAGGTCCATCGAAGGTTAATTCACGCTATAGTTTGACCAATACCGCTGTACCGCGCCTTAGGAATACGCGGCGAGGCGGGGCAGAGTTGACCAATGAGCGGCGGGCGGGACGCCGAGAGCTTTGACGAATTAGCGGCCTGCACTCTCCCCCGTCTCGCCGCGCGCCTTCCTAAGGCGCGGTACAGCGGTATTGGTCAAACTATAGCCGCGAACGGTTCGTGGATCCATTACATATCGAGATCCCTCCGAGCCGCGGAAAGCACGTTAGCTGTTGGTCCTGGCTGCCATTCGTAGATCTTTGACAGTCCTTACGGGTCAGAAGCCAAAAAGTTTGAGAGCCGGTCTTACCATGGGGTATCGTGTTACCCAGTAACTAAGTTGTTGAGGTCAGATAGGCAGTCACTCTTTGTAAAATACTGGAATTCAGCTGCATTTGGTTAGACTGGAAGCCGACCCCAACATAGTTGGTAAAGGTTAGATAAATTGAAAGTTTCATAACAAATTAATGGTTAGTTAATTGATTCAGGCGTGACCTTGCGGAAATCCCACAAATCTCACTCTGCGTTCAGCGCTCGGTGTGGGAAAACGCCATGTTCGGGTTCGCAACAAGTCAATCGTCATCCTGAGGATGCCTCGTTGAGAGGTGAAACACGTGTCGATTTCTTTCAGTTTTTTATGGCTCTTTAGAAATAGCTAAGTGGAACAGGTTACTAAATATATCCACGTCTATTGTATTTTTTAAATTAATGGTTGTCAGTAATTGCAACATACCTCTAACTCGTTGAATATCATCCGCATAATTGGAGTTACAGTCTTTAGTTGTGGTGTGTCCAATGCAGAGTTTAATATTGTCAAACACTTGGTGAGGGTCGCTGCGTCCGATAGCTTCTCTTTTATAGTCTGTAAAAGAGTTTTATAACGTTTGATAGTTTTGGGCATAAATGCCGATGGCTATAAGAGTAGGGGAAGACCAAAGAAACGATGGATGGGCTGTGTGAGGGATGATATGGCTCGTAATAGAGAATTAAGGAAGAAAAAGACATATTAGGGATGATGCCCGGGTAAGAAAAAAAGAAATTAAATTTAGTCCAATGGGGTATGAAAAATAGTCAGATAATAAAAATATATTAACCACGTATTTTTTGCTTTATCATATTAATATAAAAATACTCAGATAAAACGCATTAAAGTTGGAGAGTGGGGGTCGCATACGTCATAAGTAAGTACAAAATCTACATACTCGTGACGTCATGGCACATTTTAACCCAATGTATCGCCGTAATCTTTTGATAACGTACAAAAAGAAAAAATACGTGTCCAATATTTTTTAATAATCTACCGGACGGACAAAAAAAGTGGTAGCACTCCGGGAGTGCCGACAGAAGTGAAAACTTGAACAAGATCGCCTTGGTGGAAGAACATTGGTCCGTAACCTTATCCAAATAAAGAGCACAGTCGCGTTTACAAAAAATAATACTTCCGAAACCTTTAAAGTAAAAATACTTGCATAGAACATTGATCCGTAACAAAATATAAATAAAGAGCATAATCGCATTTACAAAACCTTTAAAGTAAAAATACTTGCATAGAACATTGATCCGTAACGTAATATAAATAAAGATTGTGATTGCGATTGTGCAATCGCGTTTACAAAAATGAGGTGTCGTCATGGTATCGTGAAATCAATGGTTTAGTTCCATCTCAAAAATGGCCAACGCGCCTAAAGAAGTTTTCACTTCAAAAATTTTAGTCATCATCCCTATTGGGATAAGGGCAAGAGCATGATGAAAAGTTTTATAACATGTCGTTGCATAATAACATTTAAGCCAGGTGAGTTTTCTCCTCGGTATTTCTACTAACATTTTTAATTGCCTTTCATTCATCCTCTCAACATGACCAATAAACGTTTTTTTTTTTTTGATACTACAGCCTCCTTGGTTTGACTAACTTTTTTTTAAATAACTAGGTATATAAACTTACCGGAACGGGTATTGGTGCTGGTACAGGTGCCGCCGGTTGTATGGACAACTCATCCAATTTCTTTTGAATGTCTTCCACCTAAATATAACATCACATTCTCAGTAAAAATATATTTTTGAGCTCCTTAAAAATGTTTGCACAAAGGTTTTTCAGAATATTTGCCACATATTTTGCCGAAAATAGCCTCCATAGCACAATGATGCCGACTCGTCATCACAGATGTCGAGATATTAAAAGATTTATTTTGTCTTTCAGAGATAATGTCATTAGACAATCATAGTGCGTCTTTTTAATCTACGATATGAACTGTATTGTTAAATTTTATTTGTGACTAGCTGACCCGGCAAACGTTGTTTTGCCTTATAAATTATTTGTTTGGGGTGGACCACCCTTATCACTTAGGGGTATGAAAAAACTTTTTACATAAAAAAAACAACCGACTTCCAATAAAAACACTACAAAGTGAAAAATAACTTTAATTTCGGAAGTCGGTGGCAAAAACAAAAATTCAAAATCAAAGACACCGACTTCTGAAATTAAAGTTATTTTTCACTTTGTAGTGTTTTTATTGGAAGTCGGTTGTTTTTTTTATGTAAAATGTTTTTATTTTTCTCTTTTTAGTTGTGGTACCTACCCCACACAAATTCCAATAACACTGCCTACTATGTAAATAACGTGACAGAAACTTATCATATCATCCACATACTGAGTGGGAAAAAATACGTATTATTGAAGCTAACTCAAAAACTATCCAAGCCAAGTTAATAAAATTGGTATGGGACCACCTCTGAAATATGACCTACCAAACAAAAAAAAAAATCATTAAAATCAATTCACAATTGGCGAAGTAGTCGCGTAAAAAACAAACAAAAAAAAAAACATACATTCGAATTTAGAACCTCGTCCTTTTGGAAATCGGTAAAAAAATAGATTACGAACGATTCTCAAACCTACCGAATATACATGTAAAATTTCATAAAAATCGATCCAGCCGTTTCGGAGGAGTATGGCAACTAACATTGTGACACGAGAATTTTATATATATATATAATAGATCGTTAAAGAGAATTACATTGTTACCTTAGCTTTGCATTCCGCCGCTAGAGAGTAGTTTTGATCCCTGACAGCTTCCTCTTGCGCTTCAATGGCGACGTTCAGTGACACGCGCAGTCGGGCCCTCTATGAAATAATAACACAACTGTTTAACTATAGTAAAAAACCCGCCCCGTTTTCTCTGCAACTCCTGACGAGCGAATATCATTATTTAAAATGTATGTATATAATTTAAAATATTTTATTTAAAAATCAAATATACCTACACTTTCCGCAATAAACCCAAGCAAATTATCTAATAATTTACTATCAGAACTTATATTTAAAAAGTTAACCAGTCATCTTGAACTCAGATAACATTATTAATAAATAAATAAACTTTTTTTTAAGTTTTTTTTCACTTTTTAGTTGGATGGTTCGTAATTTATCCAAGTAACTGCTCATCAAAATTACCCAAATCGCTATAGATGTGCCTATAATATTTGTAGAGTTCCCTCGATTTCTCCAAGATCCCATCATCGGATTATGACCAAATGATAATGGGACCAACTTGACAGTATACCCTTTCAAACAAAACAGATTTTTTCAAATCGGTCCAGCCGTCTTCGAGTAATCGGGGAACATACATAAAAAAGAATATTCCGACGAACTGAGAACCTCCTCTTTTTTTGAAGTCGGTTCAAAAGAAAACACGTTCCACATAAACCCAACAATATTTTAAAAATTGCACACATCGCGCAGATTCATTCAGCAGGTGTCGTGCAAAACCCTTACCTGCACGAATAGAATATAATAATATTGATGATAAGAAATTGGGCTTAGATATTAACCTGTAACTTAGCCTCAGTACAATCAACTTGCGGTAGCGGCAGCGGCGGCGGCTGGTCGGGCTCGGGAGGGTCGCGCAGGGACTGGATCACGCCGTTGATCACTTCCATACGGCCCGACACCTCGGGGACGATTAGTTCTAGAGCCGATACGAAGGCACGGATCACTTCGGAGTTTAGAAGGCCGTAATCACCTGATGGAGGAAAGACAAGTATACTAAAATATCACACTTTTATATTACAAGAAATGATTAGCAGAGAAACAACTTGCGGTATGTTTGGTGGTTATGTTATAAGTCCTATGTAACAGGAGACATTTTTAGAGCCAACGCGCACACCCCACGCCAACCCACGCTTGTTTAGTTTGTTTCCGTCTGTATTCGTTTTTGACCGACTTCAAAAAAGGAGGAGGTTCTATGTTCGTCTGTATTTTATATATATATATATATGTCCCTCGATATTTTCGTCAATTGTGGACCGATTTTCTAAATGTGTTATTTACATAGCAGGTAGTGTTATTCGAATTTGTGTGGGGTAGGTACCACAACAAAAAAGTGAAAAAGAATATTTTTTTACAAAAAAAAAACATCCGACTTCCTAAAAAAGCACTACAAAGTGAAAAATAACTTTTATTTCGGAAGTCGGTGTCTTTGGTTTAGAATTTTCGTCTCTAACCACCGACTTACGTGTAAAAAAGTTTTTTTATAGTCGCCAATAAAAAAATTCAAAGCCGACTACTGTTTAAATGGTACGTTTTTTAGTTTATATTTTCATTCATAACTTAAATGAAGTGAATCATCAAATCATCACTTACCAGTTAGAACATCAGTAATAAGCGCTTGTAACGCGCTCCTCCCGGCGGGGTCAGTAGCGTCATACACTCGCAACATAGTGCCCAGCTCGTGCAGTACATACTGACGGGTACTGAAGCCTACCGGGTCTTCAGTCTCTGATGGGCAGGGGGACTCCACAATACTGTAAAAAAATATGAAACAGAGGTAATCAGTGGCGAATAGAATAAGACTGTAACCCATGGCAAATGCGGCGAGGTCTTTACTGGGCATAGAATATTGATGCATCTCAGTAATAAATAAGACTTAATAAAATAGTGGGTCATGAATAACATCAGTGTAGGCAACTCACTCGCCTTATGTAAATAAAAATGTTAGTTTTAAGTTTCCATTTACGCGCAAAGCGAAATGGCAGTCCCGCGCCACCGAAGCATCGTAGATCATGCTTGCTTTGTAACACGCGGGGCCGCCGCGTGAGCGCGCGCTCGCCGGCCGACGCGTGGGGACGCCGCGCGTGTGCCGGCCGAGTGTGTGCCCTCAAAACAACAGTGCGCGCGGACGTATGCCAAATCGCTCGGGCATTCCTGCTAAAATCGGTTTAGTCCTAGTTACGCTAGTTTCTATTGTGTTGGTTTTGTGAACCGTTCTATGTGCGAGTTTATGTAAAACTGTGAAAACTAATATAAATACTCTATTACCGGTAACTTTGTGTTTCTGTTTTGTGTTAATCCCGCCCTATAACGAACAGTCAGTGTAACTTTAATTCACATACATAACATCACACATAACATCACGCCTAGTTTCCCAGAAGGGTTGGGCAGAGGTGTCCCTGTAGCAGGTACACCCACATTTCGCCAGTTATGTTTAAGTCCCATGTAATGGGGGCGAGCCTATAGACATCAACCGGGCACAAATCCAGACTCCGGGCTACTACCGAGAAATTTCAGATAGAAAAACCCAATAACACTTTGTGCCCAGGGATCGAACCCAGGACCTCATGCTCAGCAGTTGCGCTTGCGACCACTAGACCAACGAGGCAGTCTCTCAACTTTAATTCCTTCATATTATTAAACTTTTTTAGGAAAAAGTACACTGTATCAGGGGGGCCTACTCACTAAGCACGAAGTACGTAGTTTGGGCTGAACTTACTTACGAGCGTTTCCAGCTCCGTATCATTTACGGACATAAAATTAATTCGGGCTCCGAACTAAGAATTAATGACAACACGATTTGACAGCTGTCGCTACTCCCGGTGTGACTTTCCCTCTACTATAATGTGATCAACTACTATTGGACGGACCCGTAACTTCGTTGACGGACTTGGAGAGTATGTACCATCGCCGAAAGCCATAACTAACCACCGTAAGGACTATTCTTGCTTGCAACACTCGGCCGCTATAGAACCGGGGCGGTAACAGATGTGGTCATCGTGTGCACGGGATTTTATTTTCAAAGTGGTTAGTTATGGACTTCCGAGATCTGCTGTTCTTAGTTTTTTCCTTTGTATCTGTGGATGTACAGCGCGCGCTCGTACTAATTATGGCAAAAAAAACAATATTCGTTGAAGGAGCACGACTGTTCAACAGTAGTACTAGATAAAACCACGTATGTATCTCATTATAAGCAAACTGCTAGTTTTAAGTTCTTATGAGAAATAAAGTTTTAAACCCATAATTATATGTATCTGAGCACAGTGCAGACGGAGGATATACTCATCAAAATAGCTTTTTATAAAAAATACACTATAAGACACAAACTCACGCTCTAATATATCCAGTAAGTATAACCAAGTCCGGTAGAATAGTCTCCAGAGTTTCATCATCGTCTATCTTCTGCAGATGCTCCGCGAGATGGCGCCAGTACCACGCTGTTTCCTTGTTCAGCTTCTCTGCAGGTATGACGCGAAGCGACCTGTCGGTGGGTAGCCATTCCAGCAGCTCAGATATTGGGAGGCGTCTGTAAGAGGAAGGGTTTTATTTATTAAGCAAAAATTTTAAAAGAACGTTAGTTTTAAAAATATCTCTAAAAATTATAGATTAGAATTTTCTTTATTCGGAGTAACCAAGACTCAACAAGATTGTTAGTAAAACTTACGACTATGTTAGTAAGCACAGACACTAAACAAAAACAAGGAAACAATACAATCAATAATGGTTGGTCACCGATGCGACATCCCATGAGAGAGGGCACAAGTGACCCATGTATTCACAGTCCAGGCGACTCGCAACCATGCTTAAGACACTGTTGGAGCTGCCCCACACCCTGCGCACCAGGGAAGCGCACCTTTTACGCATTGTTGCGTAAAAGCAATCTACATGCGCATCTGCGAACATCCCTGACGCACTACAGAAACGGAGCAGTATTCTAAACGCATTGTTATATTGATCGCGGAGCGCTATACGATCTTTGCGTATATTATCTAGCCCGCAGGCTGCACGTGTGTAGGCTCGAAAGAGCGCGATCTTTAAGAGGAAGTGAGCATCGTGCAAATGCAAATAATTTTGGCCTCTTCGGTACAAACTAAAATGAAGCTGCATCTTCTAACATCTTTAAGAAAATGCTTGGATGATAATTTTGTTAAAAAAGAGAATAAGTCAAAGCATTTATTTTATTGAGTTCAGAGACACTTTTGTAATGTTACAATGCTATTAGTCAAATATTGGACGATTCCATGGTGTAGATTCATATCAACGAATAATCTATCATACAGAAAGCGGGTCATACCGCCATGGACCCGAACTTTTACGAACATTCGACTTCTACCTACGGGGTTCAAGATGTTTTTGTAAATGCAATAACACCAAAAACTCACTTAAACAGCGACTCCAGCAGTTTTCCGGCGACATACTGGGAGTCCTTAGCATCTTGCGCGTTGTCCAAACGTATGGCCTTCAGCAGGTCGACGATATTACCCTGGAACGTGCTCAGCCAACCAGGAATCAGAATCTCTTCGACCACGCGACGGACGCGGAGACTGCGTTCTGTTAGACCGACCTGAAGATGGAAGAATGATATTTTAATTATTACACTTTATTTATTCTACTTCTCGCCGCAGTCCCTATTTCCAGATGGCTATAACTAAAAAGTAAGTCCGAATTCAATAGATTAATGGATGACGCCTGGGTAAAAAAAACAGAAATTCTATTTAGTCCGACAGAAGGATAGTAAAAAAAAAACAGTGGCACTCCGGGAGGGCCGACAGAAGTGAAAACTTGAACAACTTTACTGTGCAGGAAATAATGTACCGCGCGATGATGTATTTTTAATGGTCAAAAGCTGGTGTCGTCACAGTGTCTCGAAATCAATTGTTTAGTACCATCTCAAAAATGCCCAACGCACCTAAAGAAGTTTTCACTTAAAAAATTAGACAAGTATTTTTTGTGCTTTATCATATCAATAAAATATTACTCAGATAAAACGCATAAAAGTTGGGGAGTGGGGGTCGCTACGTCACAAGTATAAAATCTTCATACTCGTGACGTCATAGCACATTTTTACATAAAAAAAGAAAAAATACGTGTCTAATATTTTTATTTATTTATATATACTTTATTGTACTCCACAAAAATACATAACAAAAAATAAATCAAACACTACAAAATATACAATAGGCGGCTTTATCGCTTTTCGAGATCTCTTCCAGGCAACCTTGGAATGGACAGTGATTTGCCTGGACATAATTTTTTTTTTAAATCTATATGATGGAAAAAAAGTGGTGGCACTCCGGAAGTTCCAACAGAAGTGAAAACTTGAACAATATCGCCTTGGTGGAAGAAAAATACTTGTATAGAACATTGGTCCGTAACTTAATATAAATAAAGAGCACAATCGCGTTTACAAAAATGAGGTGTCGTCAAGGTGTCGCGAAATCAATGGTTTAGTCCCATCTCAAAAATGCCCAACGCGCCTAAAGAAGTTTTCACTTCAAAAATTGTCATCATCCCTATTGTTGGCAAGCGTCAAGCATGCACTGTTGTCATCACTTACCATCAGGTGGTGATACTGGTCGAACGGGAGCCTATCAAATACGCAAATAGGACATATTCAGACCTGTTTCAGATAGCATGATTAAGTGTCTGATCCGAAATTTCCTGTTTAATCTTATGTCAGTTGTTGATCAAAATAAGACTCGGTTACAAAACTGCAATGACTATTGATCAGACATAATATAATATCAACTTTTAAGACCCATTATCCTTTCAACGGTCATTAATGAGACACAATATAATTTTAATTGTTATCGATCTCAATGAGTTCTCGTGACCGTTGAACTCTTATACCAATATACTGTTTAGTAGAATACGATATCTTGAGCGTGAGCAGTCTCTACCTAACTTACTCTAAGCTGGGTAACATTGACAGCAGCAATATACAGGAAGACAGCGCGACGCACTGCCTCGAAAGTGAATGAAAGTCAGTTTACCTTGAGCGTGAGCACTCTCTGCCTAACTCTAAGCTGGGTAACATTGATGGCGGCGATGTACAGGAAGGCAGCGCGACGCACTGCCTCGTCCACGTCACACAGTCGCTCTAACACGAAGGGAACGTTGCGGCTACATTTAGCGATTGACATCACTATGGCTCTGTGAAAAAACATCAGTTTCATTACATTTTAAAGCACAATGTCAATAGTTGATCAACTCAAACATTTGAGTCAAAGAATTTAAACGGGTTTTTCATATGGCTTATAGGTCAAAATACATAGTCAAAATCAATTTTATTGCTGTTCTACAGTAAGTTTCATCAGTTTGGTCAGCATGGCATTCAATGTGTAACAAGTAAAAAAAAATGTTGCTTCATAGCAAAAAGTAGGTCTGATCAAAAACTTAAATGAAAAACTAAAGCAAGCACTCACAATCATAAGCCAATATTGATGCAGGTCTGAGAAGTTATTACATTTTCTATAATAGAGCCTGATGATCGAAGCTTATAGTATGCAGACCAAAGGTTCCATAAATTCCTCAAATATGGCGAGGGGCGTAATGGCTGATCTTTGCGTTATGCTCGTGAACGGGAGCTGCTTGTGGTGACTGATCGTCTTGCTGATCATGGTTTTGTTATTGTAACTTATAGTAATTAACTGTTTATTTATTTTACCTCGATGGTCCTAGTTTATCATATATAACTGCCAATTACAGCTTGATATAGCTTTAGGTAAGCGGGCACGCCCTTTATGCCTGCAGGCTTTTATTTCGATATTTAGTTTTTATTTTTGCTTGAGTTCTCGATGATTTTGGTTGGTATATTGGCGTGTGCTAGCTGACATATGGCCAATAATTTATCATTTAAATTATGTTTTGTGTTGCATAATGTAAATTATTTTGCATGTATAGAATGTTTTTTTCTAACTTGAACAGCTGTGCTGCTGGGGAGTTTGTTGCGCCACTTCTTCTTCCCAGCTAAAGGCACTAGGAAGTGGTGAAGGGTGGGCGTTTTTTGGGGGACTGTCTTATGTAATTTTGACATTCGAAAAGTGCTGATTCTCAGCCCAGTTTGAATAAATGACTTTGAATTTGAACTTTTTTTTTTAAATCAAGGCTACTCAGTTAAACTAAAGTTACTCAGGTTTTACCTCCTGACAGAAGAGCTCGGGTCACAGCTCATGTGAAAGCGGTAAGCTCGAGTGACTTCGTCTTCTTGTTCCATTGGGTTCTGCAGTCGCTGTAGAGCGAGGGCGGCGCGACAACGTACTGCTCCACGCGTGTCTTGTAGTCTTTGCATCTAGTGATAGAAAAAGGATGTGTAAACATAAAATTAATTTATAATAGTTCTTTACTATGTTTAACTAAATCAAACCCATATCTCATATTTAAGAAGGCATCTTAGGGTGAGATTTGCAGACTGCTCTTTGACTTTAATTTGCTAAGTAAGGGTTGAATTTGAGTAAGTATGAACATTTTTCATTTAAAATTAATATTTGCTTGTCCGACTAGATCTTTATTTCTAAAGAAATTAGATTCTATGTCATATGAAATGCGTACTATGCAAAGTAAAATCAAAGTGTGGCCTGTGTGGTCATGCAATACAAAATTGTATAACTGACAAAAACACCCAGCAAATTAAAGAAAAATACTTCTTTCTGCCAAACAACAATTTTTTTATTTACTCACAGAATGGTAACAAGTTCCAACATAAATATCAATTATCTGTAGCAAATAAATGCTAACAGATAGTGCCTTACCTGTGATGCCAGCAACCTGTCACAAAGATCGTCATCCAATGAAGCATCATCTCCAAGAGCAGATAGTACAGCCGCCAGCAGCTGACTAGCTCGGTACCTCACTGACTGACCGGATACACACTGACACTAAAAATGAACATAAAGATTAAAGGGAGCTGTAAAAGACTTGAGGGTTTCCTCAAGACCATAATCCACCACTCCATGTGTTTGCATGGCATAATGGATTATGGCCTACTCCCTCCCACAAAGAGAAGGCCTGTGTCCCAGCAGTGGAAATATTAAGGGCTGATTATGCTAACTTGCAGCAACAATAAATAATATTCTATTCTAAGTTGTACATTTCCTCCAAAACCTTTATAAAGATACTCACATCAAAAATAACAGCAAATATGAACAGCAAGAACTCTTCCTCGTCATCAAGAGAGGTGCAGAATGTTGCCACAAACTGTACAACACGGTCCACATTAGCACTGGTGTCTCCAAACGTGAACAAGTATTGTAGAGCATTCTTGAAGCTCTCACAAAAACTGTCCTCGTCAAGCTGTGAATCAAAATGAATAATAGAGATGAATTTTTAGGAATCCTTATGATGAAACTAATTTGTAGGTCTGGTCTTAATGGCAGGCTGAATATTATTATCTCCAAAATACATAATTATAATCAACACAGATCCTGCCCGCATAGCATGACAACCATAGAAACGGGTTTTCTACGGGTTTTGTTGATGGAAGAATAGACAAAATGACAGATTTTGTTTGTTTATCTGTCATTTCCGTTAACTAAACCCATTTTTATTGTGGACATGCTAAGCGATCTGTACAATCAATTTGCACTATCTAATTTCAACTCTTCATAAATGGGTTTTGTTGAAGAGACGCCATAATTTTGACAATGTCACATAAGTACTATGTTAGATCATCAAATGCTGGAGATTGATCAGTTTTTTTTTTTTTTTGGCAGTGATTAAGAGAAATCCATAGTTCAAATACCTACTATATTTTATATCACAAAACCATCAGTAGGTACCTAAGGTAGATAGTGTTTGTTGGATGTACCTGCCTGCCTTTTCTATTTACTTACATGTAAAAAGTACTTTCTGTGTAGTAAGTGCCTAGCACTTAATGTATGTAGTAAAAGTATATTATTATGTATCTATAGTTATTCCAACTATAACTAATGATAAACCAACTTATTGATATTACTTTGGAATTTAAAGAAAGCAAAGGTAATTGTGTTGTTTGACTCAAGCTAAACAGTAAATATCTCGTGATTCAGTGGAATAAAGTTGGCAAACTTACCTTTTTATACAATTTAATCATTTCCTTCACATATTTCTTGTGTTGAACCACATTGTATTGTACGTTTTGAAATATTTTGAACATTGTTGGATTGTTCCGAGGGTTTGGTTTTACCGCGGACACTGGCTGCGGCACTTCGGCGTCCGTTGGAGGCATTTTAAAAGCGAATACTGTGAGTCTTTGAGAACAAAATGAATTATAATGAAATAACAGGCGTTTAATAGTAATTTCACAAAGGATAAACAGTAATGACACAAACACATACACTTTGAGTTCACAACACAACCGTTTTGTTTTCGAATATTTGAAATATTTGACAATAATAGTTTGACATTGACAACTTCCCCTGCATTCCGAGTTACGCTAAAAGTGTTAATATCGCGAAACCGACCAAATTTTATAGTCACAATCATTACTGAATAGCCCTTATATTTTGTGACTATCAAATTTGATCGGATTCGCATTATTATCACTTTTAGCGTAACTCGGAATGCGGCCCAAGTGTTAAACGCAGTGTTGCCAACATTTTTTTTCTGACTCCAGTAAAGTAACGTCGCGGCGCAGGCGGTTCTTCAAACCAGCAGAAATCCACTAATGGGGATAAAAACTGCCAGTTGCTCACTTCAGATGGCGCTGATCTCCAGCGTCTTATAATTTGATAGCTGGCCATACATTTTTTGTAAACAAGTGACTTATTTTACCCATAATTAATCATTTGGCCCAGGCGCACAGCTGTTTACTGCAAAAATACGGGGACCCATGTATTTGCCAAAGATGTTATAAGAAGAAAACTGTGGGAGAAAGCTTTCCGAAAAAAAAATTGGAATTCGATATAATTTCGTCGAGACGGTGTGCTATTCTTTTAGCCTTTTATGGGAGAAAGTGGTTTATTAAAGGTGATGCTCCCAAGAGAACTAAGTCTGTTTTTATTACATACAGGCACTTGTGATGTGATATTATATAAATTATAGTAAAGCATGTGCTTGTTAATATTATCATATTAGATCAGTGCTAGAAGTGCTATCTCTGAGGTTTTTCAGTCAGGAAGATCATGCCGGGGTTGGTTTTCAACTTTGACCAGGTTATTTCTATCTTACGCCTCCAGTCTTTAAAACGAACTTAAAGTCAACAAACACAAAATAACCTATAATTATTAAAACGTTCTTAATTTATTGACGTTACCACTAAAGCTGCATTTTTACCAGTGGTAGACGCTTCCCCTGTTTTTAGCTCGTCTTTTAATAGCGCTACACTCCAAGTCTCAAACATATTTATCTAGTTTTCGTATAATTTGTGATCGGCACAAAAGTAAACATAAACACAACAATGGCGGTTAAAGACGTACATTCAACTGTACTGCTATATGTTCTGAGCTTTCAGTTTTTAACCTCATTATTTTACTTCTTCTTTTTGCTTATCTTCGACATTCAGTCACTGTTTGAGATTTGATGTTGATGAGTTTCATTCGAAGATTTGAGAATGAAAATAAATAATCATAAAGTCATTTTATTGTTATAATAATGTTCCCATCCTGACGACGAAGTTGAAGAATTTTATGACCTCCTAAATAAGGTGTGTGACGATAACCGAGCCACGTGGACGATTGTACAGGGAGACTTCAACGCCAAAGTTGGTGCTAGGCAAGTACTCGACAATAGCAACATAGTCGGTCCCCACGGACTAGGCTCGAGAAATGAACGAGGTACAAGACTTCTTCAGTTCACGTTCGGTCAGAACTTAAACGTAGCAAACAGTTATTTCTACAAAAAACCTCATCGCCGTTGGACGTGGCTGTCTCCGGATGAAGTTACTAAAAATGAGATAGATTATTAGACAATAATCTGTGTGAAGGGAGACACCTTCATACAAACAACTGATTACTAACGTAGAAGTTCTTAATAATTTTAAATTCAGTTCTGACCACAGACCTTTACGCACGACCCTAAAATTCAGCCAAAAAATAAACACATACATACATACATAAACTCACGCCTTCTTCCCACGGGGGTAGGCAGAAACTACAGAACGCCACCTGCTACGATCCTCAAAATAGTCAAAAACTCAATTAGAAGATTAAATAAAGCCACTCTCATAGCAAACCAAGAGCAATTCAATGTAGATTAAAAAAATAATTTTAGTTTATTAGATGAAGATGACGTTCAAACTCAATACACTAATATAAAAAACAGCACTAAAAAGGTCAGTAATAAAATAAAATCGATTATACAAAGAGAGTAAACTTAGTTACCAAACAAAACAGATATTTGAAAAGAGACAACAACTTGCCATGTAAACACCAGAACACAAAGCGGTAGACCGGCTTGTTAAACGCAGCATTCGTAAAGACTTGAGAAACCGTAATACACACCTCATGAAGATTGCTTTAGAACAAAACTCCTCACTAAAATCAGCAAAGCAAGGAATATCAAGCCAAGGACGACCTGCTTTAAGCTGGCAGCAGGCTGGGCAGAAAGGGGCATTATGTTTGGACATAGGAGATTATCCAATCTCCGTTTTGTCGACGATATTGTCCTTTTTTCGTCTTCAGCCTCCGAGCTGACTTAGTATCTTAGCATGGCAAGCCTAGAGGTCGGGCTACAAATGAATATGTCAAAGACCAAGTTGATGACGAACAGCGCGTATCGCAGGATCACCGTGGTGGGTCGGAGGTTGAATATGTCAATGAGTATCTCTATCTGTGGTCAAATAGTCTCTTTCTAGGCAAGACAAAACAAAGAAGTTGCAAGACGCACCGAAAATGCTTGGAAGAGCTATTGGGCCATGAAAGATCTAATGAAGGGCGATCTTCCTCTATCCCTCAAGAGAAGACTCATCGACGTGTGTATTCTTCCCATCCTCATGTATGGTTCTCAAACATGGTCTTTGACAATTCAGCAGAGGTCCACGCTCGGGGTTTGCCAGAGAGCTATGGAACGGAGTATTCTGTCGGGAGTACAACCTCAAAGTGATATTCTTTTATTACAGTGCATAGAGAAAAGTAATATATAACGTATGTCACTTGACAAGAAAAAATATGTATGTCGATTAATATTATAAAAGACAATAAAGTATATCTTGTTATACAATATAAATGACTAAATTACTTGCTCCAACAAAGGTTATGGGCCACTAATAAAAGGAGTAAGTATTATACCTACACATATAAAAAATGATGAATACGAATAATTCTCTTTTGCCAATATTAAAGGGCGAAAATTATGCAAATTGGAAATTCAGAGTAAAATCACTATTAGAAGAAAAACAGGTATTAACAATTTTAGATTATGATGACACTGAAATTTCCAAAGATGAAAAATTAAAATTATATAATTCAAAGGCAAAATCAATAATTATTCAATGCATATCAGACAAACATTTATCAATAATTCAAGAATGCACAAATGCAAAAGAAATGTTCAAAAAATTAGACAGCGTATTTCAACGCAAAAGTGTTTTTACAAAGATTACACTGAAAAAGAAATTACTAAGTCTTAAATTAACGAACGATACGTTAGATGAACACTTTCAAAAATTTGATAATATTATATTCGAAATAGAAAACATAGATAAAAAATTAGACGATTCAGACAAAATCTGTCATTTATTATTGTCCTTAAATGAAGATTACGAACACGTAATTACAGCAATTGAAACTATCAGCTCAGATATAACATTAGAGTTCGTAAAATCACGATTACTTGATGAAGAAATAAAAATAAAAAATAAGCGTCCTACATATGAGTCTCACTCACAACAAATATTTAAAGCGTCAGGCTCAGGAATAAACTATAATTATAACAACACAAGATCCAGACGTCCTTTTAGAGGAAGAGGAAATAGAACTAGAAATAGAGGATATTACAGAAGAGGAATGAAAAAAAAAATTTAATGGATTTATAGCTTTGACTGCATCAGCTATTAATGAAAACAAATTCATACTAGATAGCGGCGCTACTAACCATATGGTTACCGAAAAAGTCGAAAAATATATGACAAAAATACAAAAATTAGATGAACCGATAACTGTTACTATAGCAGATGGTAAAGGATTAACAGCAAATAAGAAAGGAACAATAACAGGATATTGTAATAACATAAAAATACACTTTGAAGCACTCATTGTAGAAAATATAACACATAACTTATTATCAGTAGATAAAATAACAAATAATGGCTACACGGTACTATTCAAAAATAATGCAGTGAGCATAAGAAGAGACAAAACATTTTTTTATGGTACAAAATACCAAAATTTGTACACATTAGAAATTAACTTTATATCACAAAAAGATGAATCTGCAAATGTTACAAAAAATAAAGAAGATGACTTATGGCATAGACGTCTAGGTCATTTAAATCGAAAAGGTCTAAAAATACTTGGATTACCATTCTCAGAAAAAATATGTGAGAGTTGTATACAAGGGAAAAGTACACGAAGACCATTTATATCTAATACAAGAGAAAGCAAAGAGATAGGAGATCTTCTACACTCAGATTTGTGTGGACCTATCCATCCAATGTCTATAAATGGCGAATACTATTTTCAAGTATTGATAGATGATTATTCACATTTTGTAATGATATATCTATTGAAAAATAAAAACGAAGCAGAACATAATATTTTGAAACATATACAGCTTATTAAAGCTCAATTTGGATTAAAAACAAAGAGATTAAGACTAGATAATGGTGGAGAATTTACATCAAAAAGATTTAAAGAATCATGTATTCAAAAAGGCATAATATTAGAATATACAAGCCCGTATACGCCACAACAAAATGGCACATCGGAAAGGATGAACAGAACATTATTAGACAAAGTTAGAGTCAAGTTTGCAGAAACGAAGTTACCCAAGGAATTATGGAGCGAATTAATTTGCGCATCAGCTTATGAGCTCAACCGTAGTCCTACAAAAGCATTAAACGGTCAAACACCAGCTTCAATATGGTACGGTTATAATGACTTGTCAAAACTAAAAGTGTATGGTTCCAAAGCATGGATTGTAACAATACCAAAACCAAGCAAGCTACAACCAAGAGCCAAACCAATGATAATGGTCGGCTACACTGGTTCAGGATATAAATTATGGGATCATGAAAGTAATAAAATTGTAACTTCAACAGATGTCATATTTGATGAATCAAAGACTATTTACCAACCGGAAAAGCAGGAAGAGGTAGTAAACTATCCCTATGAAAATGTAACAATATTCAATGACGACGATGAAGACAAATATAAGAATATATCGAAAAACTTGTGGACCGGATAAGAATACAACAGTCCGTTCCATCACTAAAATAACTGATGTCACTCGGAAAGCTACCACTGGAATTGGGCTGGACATATCTGCCACATGTCAAACGATCAATGGGCCAAACTTACGACCCAGTGGGTCCCGCTTAACGGCAAACGACATCGCGGCAGGCCCAGACGGAGATGGCAGGATGAGCTGGACTCCTATAAGAAAGATTGGTCCTTGGAAGCTCTGGACAGAGAAAGGTGGAAAGAGGGTAGGGAGGCCTTAGCCCAGCAGTGGGACAATAATGGCTAAGAAAATAAAAATAAAATAATGTTAATATAATATTATCACAAAATACTTAATTAATGAAAAGTGTGTGAAGATTCCTATGGAATAATTTTTCGAAATGATGTCGTTTTTTGACTTTAGACTTCACCATATTCGTCATGTTACATTCTCCAAATCAGCGTTGGAATCTACAATGGTTGGCGTTGAAATTACTTGTTGGAGATTTTAGACAAACAATAGAACATGCCAGTATCATGTTATTAAAATATTTTCTGAAGTCAAAGTGAGAGTGGTTGATTGACTCAAATATATTGTATTCGACTATCTGAAGTAAACTACTAGACAAACCCACCAGCTACTAAAAGCAATATTCCACCGTAGAAGGGGAGTCCAAACTCCAAACCACCAGGTTTAGTGGAAACTCCTCCAAATTGGCAACATTGGTAGAATGACACTTCTTCTCGATGCTGCCAGTAGTAAAATAACGGTGATAAAACTGGATATTTGCTCGATTATTTAGCGCTATTTACGGTTTTTATAAAAAAACTATAGTCAGCATCTCTATAATGATCGCAACATAACTTCCGGTAAACTATAATAATATAACATATATAAAAAATCTACTACAATGATTAAAAATACTCTAAGTCAATCAATCATGGCATGGCTGCGTTTTGGTGCACTCTTCGGGGAATCCGAAGTTTTTGTCTGTGCAACGGACAAAGTTATCATGACGAACATTACCGGAGATTTATTGTGAAGATGTGGCCCGTCTGGGTGAATTATCCGACACATTATCTCCGAGTGTTCTCATCTAGCTAACGAAGAGTACCTAAGTTCTTGCTTAAACACAAACTTGTAGTCAAGATTTTCGATCAGCAACTTTCTCTGCCCGACCCAGTTCTCGAAAATGGAAATATCCATAGATGTACCTATTATATGGAATTATCACATTGCATTGTACTGGCATCTTCACTGACAGGACTATTGTTGCCAATGTTGACTTATCGGCCCCGCATGACGGGAACCTCGTGAAAGCCGAGAAAGATAATCAAATCAAGTATCTTGTCGAGATGTGGAATGTGGACTCGGCGATCATTGTGCCGATAGTCGAAACAGCCAATGGCTTAGCCCACGTTCGCACGGATGTAATAAGATCGCGGCGATATTTTTTTGTACGCTGTGTTTTCAACACTCTGCTTAACGCCGAGAGTTGACAATTCAGTGCGCAAAAAATCCCTCCGCGGTTTTATTACATAGGTGCGAACGTCGGTTTAATAGTTACGAGCCTCGATCAACACCTGAAGAGGCTCTTATTGGGCAGCTGGATTAAGGGCTTGATTCAGAAAGCAGTACCTACTTCTAGACACGGCTCGCATTGTTAGAAGGTTCCTCTCTCTGGAGCCCTGACCCGGTAGCTTGAACCCACGGAGTATAGTACTCCGTGCTTGGACCCCATTCCCGATACAGGAAGGCTACTACTAGGTAGGTACCTACTACAATTTATTTTTATTTGTTTTATATTTATTATATTCTAATAATAAACTTGTACTTAATTTGTATGTATAAAAATAAAGGAGAAAATAATAAGGCAATCTAATGATCAATACAAAATCGGCAAAACCAAAAATGATCAGATTCGTTACAAATAATAAAAAACAAAATATTTATTATTGTGTAAAAGTTTATTGTGTCGTTTGGTAATACAATAGTATACTTTATAAATAATAATTAACTTAAAAATATTATGTACAAATCACATGATAGCAAAAATGAGTGAAAAAATAAGTGGCTAGGTAGATGTTTATGGTGGTAAATTACAATTTAAATTAATTATAAATAAAAATATTAATATAAAGGAAGAGAGTATTTAGGAGCAAAGGTTAAAAAATTTGATAAAATTACAAATATTTTGGCAGAAAAAACATCAGCAGTCATTATTTTGCAGATAATATTATATGATTAAAAAAAGCCTTACTAAAATTAAAAATAATGATAAGGAATCATCAATATAGATAGATATAATTTAACTTCGACTATCTACATAAATAATTATGAAAGTTATATTCATTGAACTATCTAAGTAGTTGTAACTGTTGTAAGTAATACCTACATGTAGGTAAGGTTGCCAGTTTTTCTGTACCCTCTTTAAGGCGAAAGCGTCAGGTTAGACCGCGAAATTACTAATTGTGTAATACACGATCAATCACAATTTGTTTCGATTTGAAACAAATGGCTAATCCATTGCTTCATAAATTGGAAAAAAAATCTGCTGAACAACGTAAATAACACAATTAATGTTGTTGAACTGTCAAAATTAAACAAATTTGTCATAATCGTTTACGAAAATATGTTACGCAATTAGGGTACAGTTCCTGCTTTCGAACAGTTGCTTTAAGTGTTTGACAAACAATGCTTTACAGAATTAGATATAATCATAAAAATCATCAATACAATTCTCCGAGTTCATATTACCCTATTGAATGACTATTTCATGAAATCATAGCATTTGAGGTCAATTCTGGATTTGTATTGCCGATTTTAATGATTATAATTCTGTAAAGCCATATTTCTTATGGTCGCGAATCATATTTTAATCAACATACAACTTGATATTGACCTGCAATTTGCAAAAAAGTAAGAAAATTTGAATTTCGTGGGTTACCTTGGCGCATCCCCCTTAAATAATTAACTTATCGTTCAAGATCAAGATAGTTATGAGATTCGAAAGTGATAAAAACCCAATAATTTTTCAGGTTAATCGACAATATCAGACACTGTCATTGATTAGTACATATCGTAGGTACTGGACACAGTCGATTAAATCTGACAATCTTATCATATCAATTACAAATTACCAATGATCAGAGATTACCAGAGATCAGATAACTTTGACTTGAGACAATTTGTTAACTGTTTTATTTATTATCTAAAGGAGTCTGAAATACGAATCGTTTTTGATCGACACTGCACGGGAATTTTGACAGACCATAGAAAGGGCCATCTTAGAAAACCAAAAACTTAATTCCGTCCGAGTCCCTCAGAAGTAAACAATGGTAACTCCAAATTTTACAAAATCGTGATAATTTTACCGACGCCAAATCTAGCTGCACCTAAGAGATAGTTTAAAGACTAAAGTCAGTCACGTAGGGTAGTTAGATACCGTTTTAAAGCCATTTTCTCGTGAAAGAATGATTGCATATTTGAGAAAAGACAGATATGGTTTCGAAAAATACTATGTTCGTAATGCCATACAATTTCTATCAAAACTTTAGGAGAAAATAGTTTTTGATCTTGCGTGTCAGATTTTATTGCTGTTCGAGACATGTAAAAATTCAAGTTATTTATTTCTGAGTCCACAGAACTGCTGTGCTATTGTCCAAAAAAAGAAGAGATTCATATCCTCATTACTAATACCTATTGTGAGAAGAGTAGCGTGTAAAGTATCAAGAGCATTTGATTACTCAAGATCATCAATGAGAGAGTCGAGTTCTTTCTGCAAGGCGACCGATTCTTCCCTTTGCTTCAATACATCGTCTTTCAAACGGTCAACGTTAGCCATGAGGAGTGCGTTGCCCTTCTTCAGAGCGTGGACCCTGGTCTCGTGTCGCTTCATCCTCTTTGTGAGGTTCTCTTTCTTGTTGGGGAGGGGAGCATCCTGAAAAGTAGAGCGAAAATTTTATCAAGAATTTTTTGCCGTGAACGATATGTACCTACCTACTATCGAAAAAACGCATATCTATACACCATGAGATCTATTTCTGCTTGCAGTGCTTGGCCACTATAGAAAGCGATCCATAAACAGATGTGGTCATCGTATTCACGGGATTCTGCTTAGATATGCGTATCTTCGATAGTACTTACAGTACGAGGGCGTTGATATGGCAATGCGTTTAACTCCTTGCCCTGTCAACTTTAAGGCCATTAGGAAGGCATTTCTATATCATAGGGTATAGGTTCCTCATCATCATTATTCTTCTGCAAAAGACATGTCAGTCTGACTCCAAACAAATTGGAATAAAGAGAATTATGACCTGAATGATTCAGGTCATAATTCTTCTGCCCTTATCCAAATTTATTCGGGGTCTGCGCAACATATCTTTTGCTTCCAAATTTCTCTATTAGTCGTCATCTCGGTAGTTATTCCCTTTCTATCCATATCAACTTCCACACAGTCCATCCATCGTTTCTTTGGTCTTAAACTTTCCTACCTCCACCGCATTATTAGTTAGATGATGCATGATGAACGGGTAGATAGGTAATCGGGTTGAGAACGATGTGTCGTATTGAAAATTATTGTTGGTTACAAGAAATTGGTCCGGGGTACAGACCCCAGACTGATTTCATGTACCTACATTCAAATTACTATGTAAGAAATTGTCTAATCGAAAACTTAAATGCTTCAACTTCAAAAAGACAATGTCGGATAAGTAAACATTTTTTGCTATCGTAAGTCTGCATTGCAGAACTTGCATTTATGTGCAGACAATAAGTGTGAATCTTTAACATTCTGCTCCAAATAGATTGAAATGATCATTTCAACACGATTGGAGCTTAGTTCCAGCTGCCTAGCGCTGATCTTTGCTCGTTTGTTCTCAATATGAGACGAGTTCTTTACCTTACAATAGTACAGTCATAGGCCGGTAATATATACCTACCTAATTACATTACCAGCGACTTTTTTATTAGCAGCTAGGGCGGTTTTCGTAGTTGACAGTACCGTACCTACGTACTTATTTTTTGTTTCAACTCACCTCAGGTTCACTTTCACTTTCTGTCTCACTCTCCGTGTCCTGTTCTGTCTCAGTCTCAGATTCTTCTTCTTCTGACTCTGACTTCTTCTCCTCCTCGGATTCCTCTTCTTCCTCGTCATCTTCGTCATCTGAGCCGCATTCCTTCATCATGGCTGCCATCTTGTCGACCTCCCGTTTTAGCTCCTTGTATTTTCGTTTCGCCTCCCTGAAATTTATAATTTTAGAACAGGTTTATGTATTGGCATAGGAGTACGTACCTACGTAATGGATATCTCGCATTCTGTAGTTTCTACCTGTAGGAAAAGCCACGAATTTATGGCCTACGCTTTTCGCATCCAATGGATTCCCACGACCTTCACCAGCACCCCATGTACAGACGACAGCACTTCAAGCTAGCACAATCTGTCAAATTTATTTAATAGATTTTCAACTTTAGCGCTGAAGTTTAAGGTTCAAAGTTGATTGGGAAAATTTGACAGTTTCGGGTAGCTTGATGTGCTGGCGTCTGTACGTAAAACACTTTGAAAGATTTAGAAAGAAATTCCAAATCCATGGCTTTATATTATTCATCTGATCAACAACGTAAATAAAACAATGAATATTGTTGATTTGTCAAAATGTGTGTTACGCAATAATCCCGCTGCATATGTAGCACAATAACCATAGAAACAGGTTTTGTCGACGTAAGAATAGACAAAATGACAGATTGTGATTGTTTATCTGTCATTTTGTCTATTCTTCCCTCGACAAAACCCGTTTTATTGTGGTCATGCTAGGCGTGCTGGTCATCATGTCTATATTGTGAGGTCGGTGTTGCAATGCTTGGGGGCGGCTCATATCCAGCAGTGGAAGTCTTTCGGCTAGATGATGATAATGATTGATGATGATGAGTTATCAATAGATAATTGAAGGAAAGTAGAAACAGCTGCCATGGTCGCTAAGAGTACTACCCTAAATATTGAAGAAGAAAATCAAAGAACAAAAAATCAAAACAGCCAAATAACAGTAAATACCTCTCTATCATGTATTATGAAAATGATTGATGATTAGCAGATAATCGCGATTGAGGTAATTAAACACGGTGATAAAGCATTGATTCAACTTAAAGTACCGACAGTGGCCGACGCATTTCTAAGAAAATAACCGAACATGACGCCAGTATTTCCCGAAGGGTTAGACAGAGGTGTATCTATAGTACACCCACATTTTGCCAGTTATGTTTAAGTCCCATGTAACAAGGGCGAGCCTATTGCCATTGGGTACAAATTCAGACTCCAGACTGCTACTGAGCTGCCTTGAAGCGGCTCCTGCCCAATCTGGGAGGTCCAAACGCCTCCTGCCGGAGGCTCTACGCGGGGATCGTGCGGTCCATGGCCCTTTACGGGGCGCCGGTGTGGGCGCCTTCATTGAGGCGGCAGCCAGGCCGCCGGCTGAACGCGTCCCAAAGGGTCATGGCCATCCGGCTGGCCCGAGGATACCGCACGGTCTCCTGCGAGGCGGCGAGCCTCCTTGCCGGAGTACCGCCATGGGATCTGGAGGCAAAGGTCCTCGCGCACATTTGGGAGTGGCGCGAGGAGGCGAAGCGCCGGGGCTTAACTCCGATGCCGCAAGAAGTCGCGGCACAGCGGACAGAGCTCCGGCGGGATCTCATGGCGGAATGGAGACTGCGATTGTCGCAACCCAGCGCTGGGCACGCCACAATTGAGGCGATAAGACCCCTCTTTGAGGAGTGGCTAGAGAGGCGCCACGGCGTCCTCACCTTCCGCCTGACGCAGGTACTCACCGGACACGGCTGTTTCGGGAGGTACCTGTTCAGGATAAAGCGGGAGGAAACGCCCGGGTGTCGTCACTGTGTGGATCGCCCGGAGGACACGGTGGAGCATACGGTGGAGGTCTGCCCGGCTTGGGCAGGGCATCGCCGTGTTCTCGTGGATGCGATCGGCGGCGGTGATCTCTCGCGTCCGGCCCTGATTCGGGCCATGCTACGGAGCGAGAGGAAATGGGAGGCCGTCACCTCTTTCTGCGAAGCAGTAATTCTCGCGAAGGAGGAGACGGAGCGCGTGAGGGAGAGGCAAATTTCGCGCCCTCGCGCCCCTAACCGCCGCAGCAGGAGACGCCCTGGGCGTCGGGAATCGCAGGAAGATTTCCGGCCACCGTAGGCGCGGGCTTGCGGACGGTGAGCAATGGGTAGCTCGCCGTCCGATAAGGACCAAGCCCGGGTCGACGGCGCGTTGTGTTCCACGCGCGCCTCAAAGAGATGTCAGCAGAATTGACGGGGTCCGCTAGGGCCAATGCCAATGCCGGGGGTTCGAAGAAAACCGATAGGGAAATCGTGGCCCCCGGCAACATGGCATAGGAAGGAACACGGGTGGGTTTTAGTCAGTAAGAGTCTGACACGCCCTCCCGCTCCACCCAGAGCGGGAGAAGTTATTTGATAATTTCCCACCCAAAAAAAAAAAAAAAAAAAAGGCTGCTACTGAGAAATTCCATGGAAAAACAAAAGAAAATAAAAGTCCTATTGAATTTTTTCTACTGGAAATTCTCAGTAGGTAGCATTAAATCTATGCTCGAAGTCTGCGTTTGTGCCCGGCTTATGGCTTATTATTACATGGGGCTTAAACATAACTGGTGAAATGTGGCTGTAGTATTATGCCTCAACTTTGCTGCAGAAAGATTCAAATAATTCAAATAACTTTTATTTTCTTTTCAGATCAATGACATCATTTATGAAACAAACTTAAAAACTACATTAGTTAGTGAGGGGAGTCTGCACTAGAAATACTTGTTTAACAGATTACCAGAAGATGTGATCTACTGACGTAATGTTATGTTTTTATACGTATATAATTATAACTAACTTGAGCGCTGCCTGTTGGTTCTTCAGCGACATCTTGAAGCCCATGCGCTCCCGTTTCATTTGATCTTGCTTCTCCTTCAAGTACCGGATCTTGTTCCTCATGTTGCGCACCTCCTTTTCCATTCGCTTCTGCTTCTTCTCTTCGCTTTCCTCCTGAAAGATTAGGTAGAGAGTTGTTAAAAATATTCAAGAACTTTTGTTTGCGATTGGAAGACTTCTTGCCAACTGTATCAAGTGCGTCAACATTGCGATAGGCTCTATTTACTTAACTCTTATAAACATTTATTTGGTAGTAAACGTAGGATTTTTCAAAGACCGACCACGTTGAAATACTACATTTACTGCCACAGAATATCTACAAATTTAGGACTTCATCATAAACATTGCCACACTCACACATACACGCATTTTGTATTTGGCTCCACATTTGAAGCCGCCTCTCGTCTTTCTCAATGTTTATCTATATTTTCGCCATCCTAAGATTGTTTGGCCAGGATCGCTAATAGACCGCCCATTTCAATACCTCTTCCTCACCAATTTAAAAAAACTTTGAATGTAATTTTTCCTTTCTTTGGTGTGCGATATGTATTTGATAGATCCTATATTCTATCATTCTATCTCATAAAAACTCTTTATAATAAACATTCCAATACCTCTTCGTCATCAGAGTCCTCCTCCTCTTCAAAACTATCATCCTTGGTGACGGAGAGCTGCTTGATGGCGTGGCTCGAGCGCCGCGAACCCATGCTCGTTGGCATGATGCCCTGCAATGTTTATATACAGTGTTATATTGGTCACAAAGTAATGTATGAGTCATAATGTAAAAATACGGCACGAAACAATGCACGTAATTAGAATGTAATCGATTGGAATGCTAGTGAGGACAAGTGTTATTTTGGACGACAATAATAGGTCATTATTTTTATCATAAGATGGAGGAATGAATTTTGAGTGAGTAGTTTAAAAAGCATTGGTATGAGAAAGAATAAGAAACATAAAGTTGGAAATATGGAAAGAAGAAGATGAACGAAAATATAAACAATGTATCAGTAATCAAGATCATGATCACGTTTGCAAAAATTTATGTTAACAGCGAAAGATCGAAGCATCCTAAAGAAACATATCTGCCAAGCCTTTTCTCAACTATGTTGGGATCGGCTCCCAGTCTAACCGGATGCAGCTGAATAGGTACCAGTTTTTTCTATAGAACGACTGCCTATCTGAACAAACACACATGAAAAGCTAACAATGTGCCCAATATTGAGGTTAGTGTCCTATCTGTCCGAAGAAGGACTGTAATCATCCAAGCGAGCTTGCTCAGTGAGAGTTTTAGAAATCACGAAAAGGAGTGTGCTATTAATAAATGTTTATTTATGATTGTGATTAAATGATAAAGCCATACCTCATCAGCAGGTACGTTAGTATTAGAAGCGTCATTCGTTTTAGCGTCGTTAGTTTTAACTTCATTAGTTTTAGCGTCATTAGTTTGAGCCCCATTAGGTTTAACTTCTTTAGCTTTACTCTCATTAGATCTAGCAAGCTCATTGTTAGCGTCAATCTTCTGTTTTTTTAACTTGTCGGCTTCAGGCGAGTTAACTTCAATATTCAATAACCTGCATTCCTTAGCGAAATCAAGTTGACGCTTTTGGAAAAATGACAAAGGTTCCTGAGATTCTTCTTCTTCGTCCTGCAAATTGTTAGTGAAGCAGTTATCAAGCAGAGCTTTGTTGAATTTAAAAGTATTAACCAAGAATATTAGTTTTCAAACTGCCTCGTTGGTCTAGTGGTAGCAAGCGCTACTGCTGAGCATGCGGTCCTGGGTTCGATTCCCGGGTCGGGCAAAGTGTTATTGGGTTTTTCTATCAGAAATTTCTCAGTAGTAGCTCGGAGTCCGGATTTGTGCCCGGTTGATGGCAATAGGCTCGCCTCCTATTACATGGGACTTAAAACATAACTGGCGAAATGTGGGTGTACCTGCTACAGGGACACCTCTGCCCAACCCTTCGGGAAAACAAGGCGTGATTTTATGTATGTTATGTATGTATTAGTTTTCAATTAAGAAAATTAAAACCAGCCTGTTATTATTAATCATGCACGCAAACCATCAGGTTTCTATGTTGATTAAATGGAAGCCTGTTAATTAATTTCAGTGACTATTACTCACCGACATAGCCTGTTCCAATTTCTTCTCTAACTCAGCATTCCTTCTCTTTACTTCTTCCAACTCTGTGAGTGCTGTGTCCCTATCTTCTGCAGCATCTAGGTATTGTTTCTCCAAATGGTCAGCGTTTTGCTTAGTCTTTTCTACCTCACTCTTAAGACTGTTCACTAGTCTTTCGTCGTAAGCGTCAGTAACGGATATGACAGTCTTGTGCTGTTCTTGTTTGATGAAAGCCCTCTCTCTTGCTAACTCAGCTTCTAAGTTCGCTATCCTTGTCAGAAGTCGTTTATTTTCTCTTTCTTGAGCTTCTTTGTTTCTGTGGAATTATGTTAGGGAGAATATTATTGCATTGATCTAATAAGAAGTATTAGATCAATGCAATAATATTCTCCCTATTATTATTGTGCTTGACGTAAAAAGGATTTACTTGTTTTCAAAGACGGTGAGTATTGTCTTTAATTTCTTTGTAAAATTTGAGGAAAAGATATTATTATTAAGTTCTGATTCATAAAATTTGCAATCAACTTTCTTGATACTTTCATTGCTATTGCATAAGTAGGTATAATTAAAGCCGATCATGACCATGCAAATCTTATCTAAGTAGACGAGGTAGAATTGTCTGTCATTAATCTGTTATAAGCCCCAATGCGGATTATCGTAAAAGTGATTAGCTTCTTATAATTAGCTATCAATATTTTCTAAACTGTTCTAAAACTGAAATTAATTAAGGGTACTAGGCAGTCCGGCTGCGGGAGCTAGCTTTATCTTCTTTCACCTTTTGTTAACGATTTGTATTTCTTGTGAGTGTCCCAAATAAAATATTTTTCTTTCTTACTTCAATTCGTGTCGATGGTACTCGTTGTTTTTTTAATATATATTTTGAGCCCAGTAGACGGCCATGTTGATTTCCATGCCAACATGGCCATGTTGTGACATTCTGTAGGTCATCTAAGGCTGCGAGCTTATGGCAGCAAAAATTAACATACCACGTGGGGATGAAAATACGACAGTAAATGAAAACACTGGCAATGAATTTTGAAACTATGAAATGACTAAATATCATCGCCATTAAAAAAATACTAAATAAGTGGTAGTAATGGCTTTGATTGAATTTTTGTTTGTAGACTGGGAACGTCGCAATTAGATATACAAAATTTTATGTATTGTCATATTGTTGTCTAATGCCACCCTCGCTTTATTATGGCTCATTAGAACCTGCGCAATAAGTAGCCAGGAATTTGCTCATCATTTCGGCTGCAGTAGCTCGGTTCCTGCTGTTTGTCTGACTAGTGCGCGGGAGCACTCTAAGAATACCTAAATAGCGATTAGTAGTATTTTGTGGATTCTTTCTTGTCAGTAGATGATGGGACTAACAGCATTCTTAATGTATAAAACAAATCGTCTCAGTCTTTTTATTTTATTCAGTGACCTCCGGATATTGTGAGCTTTTTATAGGCTTTAAGTTATTATAATATGATTAAAAAACGTGATCTTTTTCGTCAATCATCAAGTTGCTGGTTACTTGGTGATTTAATAAGCAAAAGATAACCCTCCTTTTTTAGCTTCTCCGCAGTTGGGTAAAAATACAGTTCACTATATTTTCAGTCTATCACTTACATCATCTTCGTCGTCAGGGTCAGCTTCCAATCTAAGCAGCTGAATACCAATATTTTACAAGGAGCGACTGACTAATTGATCTCTGTCTACTTTAATATTGATAAAATTTCATTGATATTATCGTACCTTAGTTCAATAGCCAGTAACTGCTTGGTAGATTGCAGATCATCTCTGACTTTGTCAATGTCGTCCATTTCATCGATTTCTTCTTCTTCCGGCGGTATAGCACCGGGTATCTGAAACATTTCAGCAAATTATCGTTAAAGGGTGTAATATTTTTTTAAAATTATATTATATATTATTGGATTGATTTTATATGAAATTTTAAGTCCATACCTTCCATAATTTTTCTTAAGTGATAATTTGATAGTTAGTTGTACCAACTCGTTCGTTTATTTTAATTACATTGATATGTTATTTTATTCAAATCTATTATATTACAATTATTAGAAGAAGGGGATTATTAATTTTATTTACTTTTTAGGTTTCAGTGTAAAAGTTAAGTGGTGATTGCACAGATTATTTTATTTATCAAAATCAAGAGTCATTTGATAAAATAAGGCTGAGCACTTTTTGAATGTCAAAGTTAAATAAGACAGTCTCCCAAAATGCCCGCCCTTCACCACTTCATAGTGCTTTAGTTGGGAAGAATAAGTGGTGCAACCAACTCCCCAGCAGCACAGCTGTCTGTTATGTTAGAAGAACTTGATTAAGTCGGTGGATTGAATCCCAATTTAATAGGTTCACATTTTAGCCAGAAGTTTAAAGGGTATCATGAGATTTATATTTGACGAGTATAAAATAAAATATTAAATCCAATTAATTATGTTTCCCTCCTTAATAAACGGGTGGTTTTCTCAGTGTAAGTACAAAAAAGTGTGCAGTGCGATACATACATGTGAGCTACTCGCCTCTGCCGATGCCAGGCCGACTCCTGAGGGCGACGTCGCCAGGTTCGCCTGTGACATGCTCTTCTGCACCTGCTCCTCAATCGTCATCTGCCTCCTGAACTTCCTCAAACCTTCCAGATTTGGTTTACTCCTATCATTAGTCTTCGTCTTTTTCAGCTTTATTCCCTTGTTGATCTGTTTAAGCAACGCGTTGTGGGAGTTCGGCTTTTCTGACTCAAATATGAACTGATCCTTGTTCTTTACTACTGTTGATGTTGTTATGATTGGGCTTGATCTGAAATTCCATTTTTTTTGTAGGTATTATTATTTTTGTTGCTAATAGTGATGTACTTCTTTAGCAGCATTTTAATTGATGCAATTGCGTGAGAAGTTGTTTTAGTTATTTGAGTATTTGGTTATACTTAATATAAGTTAAAAACGCATAATGAAAAATGGAAATCATTCATTTTTCACGATTATCAATATATTATTGTACCAATAGCAAATCTCTATTATTATTCTCTACCTAGAGTGAATTCAATAGTATCGTCCTATCCTCCAAAAAGGTCACATACCGGTCATTACAGACAACATGTTTCAGCTTCTTTCCTTCTTCCACCTCCTTCATCATGTCAGTCCAGTCTGGTCTCCTCCTGGGCCTGCTGCGAAGTGATTCCAGCCTCTTCAGCTTTGCAGGGTCTACCGGGGCCTTCTTAAACTCAGGAGGAGGGGGCATCTTTGGTGGTAAAGGCGGCGGCATTGGCGGTGGTGTGGGCTTCAGTAAACCTGAGTTTAGAAGATATTTAAGAATCGGCCATCATCATCAGCTTAATGCTGTTCACTGGGTACCATATGCCTCACTTCTAACTCTCTATCGATAATTTATTAATTGTTTATCAATCAATGTTTTTCCAATTTTGGGCGCATTTTGCAAAAGGCTAGTATGTTCCTAAACCTTAATAAAGTCTATAGAAATATTTGTGTATTTTTTTGTACAATATAAAATAGTTTGACGCAATCGTCGACTCCGACAGGCTGGTTGATTTATTGGAGCATCAATCGCCAATAAAATATTAATTAACTATTATATATTATACTGTGCAGTAATAGTTCAGAAGAGTCACTGATTTTCATTAAAACAAAATAGATAAAGATTTGTTTTGATAGAGATCGTAAACAAAATCGACGCAATCCCTGACGACCTTAATTGAATTTTCTAGTAATCAATCAATTTCTAGATAATAAATTATAATAACCACTCATAACAGTGACTAAACAATTTAAAATCTAGTCAACAGTCATCATAATAATCTTGGTACTTGACTATACGCAATTTAGCTACGCAGCGCGTCATTTAAAATCAAAATAGGCATCAAATTGTCGAGTGCAACTAATCAGTAAATACCTTCTGAGTCAGCCATTATAATCAATAAAATCACTAATCACTTAATTTAAAAACAAACACTAAGCAGAATCGCCTCACAAATATCACAATTTTCCTCAAAGCAGTTCACAATTTGTCAGGATAGTTCGGAATAGACTTGTGTTGCAGTAAGTGTGCATGTTAACTGAGGTATGGGTGCATTTACACCTGATCTGCGCAGGCGACGCATGCGGAACTGTGCGGTACTATTTTGGGTCGCATTTAGACCACAAACTAGTCTAGCGCACAAGAGATCAAAAGGTAACGATGTTGTTAGAAGCAACACTTGAAAGAGAAATTAATGTGGGTAATAATAAAAGGCAAAATTGAGAAAGGATCGTTAAAGGCTGTATACCTAATTAAATAGACGATGAGGAAGATCAACAAGAACATGTTGTAAAGCAAATTATAGGAATTCAACTCTAAAATGCAAACAACACTGATTAGCTTAAAAGGTTTTATAAAAGTCGAGGTAGTGAGACTAACGGACATTTGGTAAAGTACTTGAAGCTTATAGAAGACTTAGAAAAGAAGTAAAGATCACAGAAACCTCTCTAAAGATGTAAAAAACAATATTACTAGGATTGAGCTTGGAAATTTTACAGGACCGAAAGTTTTATTTCTAGGTGTTGAGGAGTTATGAATGTAACTTAGGGATTAACTGCTGAAAGTAGAGCTGTAGTAGCTTCTAAAGAATGAGGAACATTTCTTCTAGACAAATAATATTGAATGGATAAAATCATCGCCAAAGAAAGTATAAATGGTAAACAGCATTAATAATAATAAAATCTAAGTGTTTTTATTGTTTTTTCAAAGAAAGTAAAAGGCATCGTTATAAAATAATCCTCAAGACTATTAAAATTATATCTGAAAACAATAATCTCATTAGTATCAGACAATGCGCAGTGCCAAAATCGATATAGATTGATGTCACCGCGTTTGCGATCGAATGCGATCCAACTCTCTAATTATACGCAAGGAAGTGCCACTGTGTCAATGTTGATGTCACAACTAAGCAAATAGAAAACTCTTTGTATATTCTATTCTTGATTTAATTGACTCATGAACTAGTCACTTATCATCTATTTTTAATAGAGTGGAAGAAGTCTCTAGTAATTATTATACCGTCAATGAGACAAGATTTAAAATGGGCAGAAATCTGGAATTTGAATTACGTAATCTACGGCTGATCGATAACCTTGTTTGCTAGTCTAGAGTAATATTTCGATAAGTAAATTCTAGTACGTATTTACATTTATCTAATGTCGGCTATCAGTAGCACTTTCCTACGTATTTTCACCGCAGTGTTATCAATTATTCCAAGACACAAATTGAACGATGGACGCTACTGATGGCGCCCTAATTTGGGCCGACTCCATTTATATGGCCGTCGACACGCTATTAAATTTGTAAATTCTACGCTCACAGTAGCTTTAGTCCTACTGACTACAAGATTGTGTTAATAAAACAGTAGTGCAATAGTACTCACTTCTCAAGCTCTCATTTTTAGTCAGCGTATGACCCTTAGGTACTTCATTCAGGGTTTTGTCGATGTTCTCCTTGACACGCTCATGCAGGGGGTCTCGCCATTTCTTAACAGGCACGTCATCCTTTGACGGCTGCTTTTGAATCGGTGGTTTGCGCGGTGGGAGCTGGAAACGAGACCATGTTAAGAGTTATAAGATATTCTATAGGAAAAGGAATTAATTTAACACTAAGAATTACTGAATTAGATAAAGTAAGTTAGTTAGATTAATTAGAATCTGTATCATAAGCAGTAGATACCTTTGAAGGAGGTGGTTTTGTAGCCATTTCTGAGCTTTCTGGTTTTTCTACTGCTTTCTCAGTTGCAGTGGTTTGAGGTTCAGCTTTTGCAGCAGCTGAAGGTTTTGTTTCTGCTTTTGCAGCAGCTGAAGGTTTTGTTTCTGCTTTTGCAGCAGCTGAAGGTTTTATTTCTGCTTTCGTTGATGCAGGTTTAGTTTCAACCTTTTCAATAGGTTTTGTTTCTGCTTTCGTTGATGCAGGTTTAGTTTCAACCTTTTCAATAGGCTTTATTACTACCTTTTCGGGAGTTTTTGGCGCCGGTTTCTCGGCTGCAGTCTTCACAGCAGGTTTATCGTTGAGTACTTTTGTCGCGGGCTTAGTATCTTTACTTGAAACTGTATTTTTAATATCAGATTTGTCATTTACCGTGCTATTTGCTTTAGTGGGACCATTTTTCTCTGGTCTCTTGTCTACTATAGTCACAGATTTCTCTTTGACTTTATCGTCGATTGTCCTGACACTCCTTAGTGGTGGTTTTTCTACTTTGTCATTGCCTTTATCTTCAGATTTTAAGGCACTTTTTAGTGCAGATTTGGTGAATCTTGGTTTTTCGTCTGCTGGCTTTGTGGCTTGATCAGCCTGCTTTGCTGCTGAAGGCTTGACTAGTTTTTCTTCTACGGGCGCCGACACTCCGTTTTCTGCTTTATCTTTGATGGTCGACTGTTTCTTCAGTGCGGCTGAAATTTTAATAAATATGTGTGATTGTATATTCATCAATAAATATAAAAATGAACTAAGTATTTTCTGCTGCAATGATTTATTTATGTTTTGAGATAACATTGATCTTTAAAGATGTCCTCTTGCATGGAATGAATCCAAAAATTACCCGCAAAACGCTTTCTAAATTATAATAATCTATACTAATTCTAAAAAGAGGTACCTATCATTTGTTTGTATGTTTGTTTGTTTATAAGATTGTATGTAGTGTATGTAAAAATTCTTTTTGCTTTGGATAGCCTAATTCTTGAGAAAGGTTTTAGGTCCGCGGACGAAGTCGCGGGCAGAAGCTCGTTAACAATAAATTGGTATTTTTTATTCCCTTGCTACTTAAATGACCAAACAGCAGTTATTCAAGATAACTGATTGGTTTAATTAGTCATCAAGGTATGATTTCCATAAATAAACACCTACGACATTAAGAACCATGACTGAAAACAAAATGTTTAACGGCTGAAAAACTAAAACATGAAGTAAGAACAGTGAAATTGATTGTAGCACGTGTTTCGGCCCCGACGCGCTGCAGTTTGATGGCATTCGCGGACGTAAATAAACAGGGTGTTTGCCAAGATGGCCGACCTTCGCTATTTTAGCGCGATTACATGTCAAATTCCCCTATTAGATGGCCAAGCGAATACGGAAAATTTATCGTAGGCATAAGATTTAACTAAATACTCTTAAATCCACAGGATATATCACCTGTTTCATTGTTTATCACAGCTGCCAACGTTGCGTTGGCGCCAATAAGGTAACCAAGATCGTTCTAATTGTTTATAGTAAAATTTATCTACAAACTTATAGATTGGTCTTTGTTAGAAGTACCAACATTGTAGCCAATATTTGCTACCAAGCTATTTGAGGGAAACTTAGCAAAATCGAAAAATCATCAGCAATTCAGAGCTTTCAATCTTCTGTATCTATGCTGCACTGTTGACGCATTTCTGGTCGCATCATTTCAAAATTAGTACTCTCATGGTTTTAAATAACGTTCTGATAACCGTAATGTTCTTATAAATCAGCCGCTAACCCCAACATCTCCGTTTATTTTGTAAAAAGTCTCTCGTCGCTAAAAATACCGCGGATGGCGGCGCGTGCGCTCGAAATATCTCCTAAACATCGTCGACGAACACGTCACGACAAACGACCGCGCAAGCTTTTTCAATTCCATTTTTATTTAAACTTTTGTGATTAATCGTTTTGTTTTTAAATACATTTACTTTATTTTTTAGGAAAAAGTCAAAGCTATCCTCTTTTCCATTGAAAAGCTTTTCAGTTTCGTCATCGTCAAGAAATGCATCTACAAAATGTTTAGATTGTATTCTATTTTCATTAACAATAAGCAGATTAAACAAAAGCTCTATTTTCAAAGAACATCGAGTGTTTATATGACGTTGTCTAGTCACGTTTCTTTAACTCGAAGCTTGGCAGGAAATATTCGGAACATTAAAACGTAATACCCGATTTTATAGCTTCTGTCCAATACTGAAACTTTTTATTTTCAATGGCACGAATTTTATTGCACAGTCATGTAAACATGTGAAAAATTTGCATACGAGAAGCTAAATGCAGATTTTGATTTACCGTTTTAACAGCACTGGACACTAAAGAAACTGGAGGACTCGTCAGATCACTTTTCAAGCACAGTTTTCACTAGTCATACAGTAGTAATATTCGGGCGAAATTCGGAATTATACTGTTGTGAAGCGCGTGGTTTTCTCATCGAACGATCACGTCATTCGGTTCCGAACTCCAGACTAACAAACTTGTGAACGGTTTCGGAGAGTCAATTATTCAGAACCCGTGTCTCCTGCCAAAGTTTCGGTCAGGTGGCTGACGTCATCATATACTTACGCATATGTAGCCTACCCACAAATAAACAGTCACAAATATTATGCACTGTGAAATATTGCTTTCTTGTGTAGCGTCAGTAAAAAACGTTGTGACGGAAATGGGAGATTCTTTTTAAAAGATTGGAGCTTTTTCGTGTGACGATTAAAGTTGACGATGCTCATCGGAGCTTCCTGTCGGGAAGTTCAAGTATACATTATCCAGGATAACGACATCCTGGAGCTAGAGAAGGTCACTTGCAATGCTTGATGAGTAATTATGCACATATCCTCGAACTTCAAGACCTAATTTTGCACAAGCATGCACATGATGAGACGACTATTATCTCTGAATAAAAATTTGATGTCGCAGTCATAGGTAATGATAATCATAAATGTTTATGTTCGTTTAATGAATACCTTAATAAAATCTTTGTCTCTGCCATTAGGTACAACATTGTGTGACAACTATTTTAAAGATGACATAAAAGTCGCATGAATATGAGCAAGTTTGGAAAAGTGAACATGTCAGAGTACTCAGACAAAATCAGCTGTTCCATCATTCAGTTTGAATAGGCATCTTTGGTTATTATTAAACCAACCTCTTACACCTTGAAAGAAGTTAAACAAACAGAATCAGCTGCTAACATCCAGAAGCAAAAACAAAATAAATACAAATCTTCTAACCCACATTATTTTGTTTGCAGACGCTACCATACCCACACTCACACACACGGGATGTGACGCGCCTTAAGGCGCCAAATACAGATTCTGACAGAAAGGAACGGAAGAGATTTTCCATGTTTTGCAGACGTGCTGACATGAAAATATTGTTATATTTTAATTTATTGTAATAGGTTTGCCAAATATTTAATTTTTACGTAAGATTCGGGATAAAACGTGAAAAATACTGATGTATGAGCTGCTTTTCATGCTTGTTTAAAGTCAAATGAAGGTTTTGTGTGAGTAAATATACTTAGAAAAAACATAGATATTGTTCTATCTACTTTATTCTTTATTATTTTGCTTCGATCGAGGTCTGTTTATCATCAGTAGAAACAGCCGGTCTATAAAAATCAGTAAAAATCTGAAGTGAGCTGTCATTCCACCTGATGTTAGGGATTGACACTATTAACAACTCAATTCACGTACAGTCTGACTATTTTCTTAATGTCCCTTGGAAAACTTCGTGTTTCGTCAGTCGTCGGATTTCTATCCGTTGCCCTTTGCACTTAATGTAGACCGGATGCTCTCAATCGACTTGGATGTACATATATAGAGTTGTTACAACAATAAAGTACTTAGTTCTGAATTCAAATTATTATACACGATAAATCTAATAATTGATGGACATGGAAATTAGCATTCGTTTGTATTCGGAAATGTGAAGATTCCCAAGGGACATTAAGAAAATAGTTATACTGTAAGTTTTCACGGTGAGATTTTCAGAAGTCACAAAAACAAATGATTTTCTGGACGATGTCCTACAAATTGTTTGTCTGGGCAAAAAGTCGTACGTTCAAAGTGTCGACCCTGACTGCGATTTGTAGGTTGTGACGGCTGTAATACATCTCTATTATATTCGAGTGCAAAGCTAAGGAGATGTTCAGACGGACGACTGGTTACTATGTGCGACAATATCTGGGTGACGTGTGTTGCTCTTTAACTGGCACTACGAACTTTCGCGCATGTTCTCTCCCCCACACTCGCCTCATGTCACCATTTTTGGTTCCTAAAAAAATGTTACTACGCAGCCCTCTGCGCGAAGTTCGGAACTGTCAAGTTATATCGGTCGTATAGTAATTTTGCTGATTCTGGGTGTCATCGTCATTATCTTAACCAGCTTCCAGAAATGCACCATCTGCTTAGGACTGATGGAATGGCAAAAAAATATCTATTTTGCTAGCCAAATTACAGCATCGAATCCCCCTTGCGGTAATTCAGTAAGTATTTTTCTCTTAAAGTAAATGGTGCTCTGCTACTTTGAAAGATAGAGAAGTACTTAGTATTCAGTGTAGAATATTATGTACACTTAAATTATTACTGACAGTAATACCTATCCTATAGCCTCTGCTTGATTCTATTTAATATAAATGTACTCTAGTATTTTATATTTGTCTGATAATTTGACAAAACCATGCGTTATGTCATGGAAACTTAAGACATACTATACCATGTGGGAACGACAATAAGACAATAAATGAAAATACTTGCAATACATGCATAGGAGTATTTTGAAAGTAACAAATAAATCTTTAACATCAACATAAAATAGTGTTTTTTTTCAAACAATTAAATAATAGTGATGGTCCGACTATGGGTTTTGCCAATCTTTGAATAGCTATAGTGACTAAACTATTGGGAATTTTTGGTTAAATTTTTGTATGCAGAACGTCATTATACAATGTCACCCACTATATAAAATGTACTCTGTGGTCACCCATGAGCATGTGACCGCCCGTGTTTTTATGAATATTCATGAAAAATTAACTTTTTTATTTATATTATCATTTTTTGATATTTTTTTTTTAAATTTAATCATTTTATGGACTTACATTTGTGTTCTTTTAATGAATACTGCTTTTTTTAGAAAAATTGTTAGTTTACCGATAAAATAACTCATAAGCTTTTAGAAATAATACACAGAATCCAAATCGAGCCAATATCTGAGATACGGCAAACGCTACACAAAAACTAAAAAAAAATAACTTTTTATTTTTTTCAAAAAATATCATGAATATTCAGAAAAATACGGGCGGTCTCATGCCTATGGATGACATTAGAAATACGAAGTTTAAAGTATTGTCGTAGTGTCGTCTCCACCTTGTATACGATTTTCGCGATCACTCCATCTGAACAAGCTCTTTAGTCTCAATTTGTTCCGCTGCTGGTACCAAGTGTAGTGTGTCCACACATCGCGTCCAATCTGTTTGGAACTTTGCCTACACACGACCGTGGCGTAGGCCACAGTTCTACTAGGAAATTATGAGCTTTTAATACAAATGTATGAATATTTTTTTCCGATGAAGTTTTCGGAATTTGTTTATGTTTTAGATTTTCAACGTAATCTCTAAATACATTTGTAAATTAAAGAGGATGACTCAACGAAATATTGGGCTTTTGGCAACCAGCATGTACCTTTAAGAAACATTATGAGTTAAAGTGAGATCATAATTAGGTGTTAGATTAATTGTATCAAGAAGATGAGCAGTATCAGTGGCGAACAGCTTAAAATTCCCTCAAAAGCGTTCGTTCTACAGTTGGCAACATATAAATATAAATAACAGGTTAGCAACGTCGCAAATAGCTGTCAAATATTTTTACCTATTTTGGTTAATTTGGCAAAATTACTGCATAGAAATATGAAATATCCCTAGCCAGTGAACTAGAATATTATTAATGAAATGCAAATATAACACTAAATTTGAGGTTATTAACCGTTATATTATAAGTGTTAAATAGGCAATTGGAAAGTTGCCATTAATTATTGAATTTATAATCACTATTTTATTTCATTAGTTAGCCATTTTTCATTCTTTCATACAGTAATATTGCCAAAACAGCGAAATATTTTACATCTATTTGCGACGTTGCCCACTTTCAGAATGCACGCTCTTAAGAAAGATTTCTTTGGAAGGTATAGCATGGGAAGCCTGGGTTAACCGACAACCTGATGAAGGTCGCGGAGCTATCCGCCGGCTGTGAGAAGCACAGGATCGCTCGATGTGGCGATGCTTGATGGAGATCTTTCTCCAGCAGTGGACGTCTTTTAACAGAGTGATGATGAATATAATAATTAAAATAAAGACTAATCAGTACTTCTCATGATTCAGTGATGACTATGACACTGAAACGTGGTCGCTCACAATGGCTCACCAGAAGGCTAAAAGTGACCCAAAGGGCAATGGAGAGGGCTCTGTTTGGAGTTTCCCTACGTGATCGAATCAGAAATGAAGAGAGCCGTACGAGAACCAAGGTAACCGACATAGTCCGAAGAATTGCCAAACTTAAGTGGCGATGGGCAGGGCACATTGCTCGCAGAACAGATGGCCGATGGGGCCGAAAGGTTACAGAGTGACCGCGTACCGGAAGACGTACCGTCGGAAGGCCTCCCACAATATGGACCGATGACCTTGTGAAGGCTGCAGGAATCCACTAAATGCGGGAAGCACAGAATCGATCGAAGTGGCGGTGCTTGGGGGACACCTATGTCCAGCGGTGGACGTCTTTCGGCTGAAATGATGATGATGATGAGTAATTCATAAAATCTATTCTGCGTCCTTACAACACTCAATAATTCAAGAAACTGTAGCTTTCAAGAAAAATATGACAGTCACGGGATGTATGCTATTATTACTGATAATAACTTCATCACGGCGTGGGTTGAGAATATTACGTAGTTTTCAGCGTATGTTGTTGTATTTTTCACTCGGAAACGTCACCCGTGGAAGGAAATGGAGTATTAATACGATCTTTGGAGGTTATAGTAAGGTCTGACACAGACATGAATTGGCTAAATTCGGTGCGTGTGTAATTGGACGGATAGATAGAGCCACTGACGCATATCTAGCGTAAAACACCTTAAAGTCGACGGTCCACTGCTATGTAGGATGTGCATGGAGAGGGTTATCAGCTGCTCGATTCATTTGTTTGCAAGCCATTCATTTTTTTGCACAGATGATGACACGTGCGGAACGTGTCCACATGTCGCTGAGTACCACTCCGCCTATGTTTTCAACCGAACTGAAGTACACGCGCTTAGTTTGGCCGTGGGCTGCTGTGGAGCGGCACCTTAACTACTTGTTCAGCTGGGGCATTCTTATGAGTGCACCCATAGATATAAGAAAGAGGAGTGCACCATAACATTGGTGCTGCGATAAAAAATCGCGCGATATCTTTATCACAATTCTGTAACATATGGTATCAGATAATGTATCTACGCGCCCTGGCGATTTAAAATTCCCACTGAAACGTAGTACAGTGGGCTGCATCAATTAGGAACCCCAGTTGTATTAAAAATTTAATACAACTG
The DNA here is from genome assembly GCA_949152395.1 of Agrochola litura. NCBI lineage: Eukaryota > Metazoa > Arthropoda > Insecta > Lepidoptera > Noctuidae > Agrochola > Agrochola litura. Next base: position 10,028,541 of record OX424511.1, read on the forward strand.
CGGAACCTACGAGTGTATCCCATCTGGCCCGGTGACTTGGCCCGGCACCGGGCCACATGGGACAAAAAAGTTTTAACTGGCCCGGTGATATATTTACCGGGCCAGATGACACAAATCAAGTGCCATCGTCCCCGGAAAGGGGAGAAAAGAGGATACGCCTCGTAATTTGTGAAATACTAACTATATGCATCTATGAAAGGGATTGAACTTATAAATCAAACTGCTTAGTATAAAATAATCAGTTTTTATTGTGAATAACGCGATATATCTCTACTATATGTATACTTGTGTCATAAATCTCAACCTGAAATAGACTTCCTGTAAGCAGATTTTTTGAATTTGAACATAACAACAATATTTTTATAATAATCCTAATCAACGAAGCCAAAATCAAACAAAATTATTAATCATTACTTACTATAACAATCAACTACAACAATATACGCATAAAATGGTCAAAATTACCTATTAATTAGTACTTATTATAATATACAAACAGTCTACAATATATTTTTTTATAAACAATCAACAATATACGTATAAAATGGTTAAAAACTACCTATTAATTAGTACTTATTATAATTTACAAACAGTCTACAATATATTTTTTTATAAACAATCAACAATATACGTATAAAATGGTTAAAAATTACCTATTAATTAGTACTTATTATAATATACAAACAGTCTACAATATATTTTTTTTATAAACAATCAACACGTATAAAATGGTCAAAAACATTTTTATTAATAATAGTAATCCTAGTCAACGTAGCCAAAATGCTATGAATCAAACCAAATTATTAAAGTACTTATTACAACACAGTCTCCAATATTTTGTCTTTATAAACAGTCAACAAATATTCTTTCCAAAATCAAAAAAATAACTAACCTCTTATCGACCATACTACAAAATTATTTTTATAAATATATCACAAATGGTAATAATCACAGATTGCAGTTGAGTATAATCAATAACAATTATAAAAATATAAAAATCACAGCTTCGAACATCAATCATTTCAGAATTCTCTATCGCATTTTTTCTAAAAAATGACCGACGGTTATTTGACCGGTCATGAGCTCCATGGTTGTCTCCTGAATAAAGTCTTCTCGAAGCATGGCTTTCTTTGAATGACGTCGAGTACTTGGTATCTTATTTGCAATTTGCACTGATCTTGTTTTGTAATAAGATGCGACAGTATAAAGCGCTTTTAAAATCTCGATCATATTGGGCTGCTTTCTTTTAATTGTTTTGTTAAGTTTGCTGTGCCACGCTTCCAGTGCATTTGTCGTACGGTGGCGTTGTCCGAAAACGCACCACACGTTTATAAAATCGTCACGCAACCATTGCTTTAACATGTAATCACGAAATATCTTGCTATTTTTATCATCGGGACTTTGAGCAGCAACATACCACCAGCCATTAAAAATTTCGTTTTGTGGCAGAAGGGGTAGTACAGCACTGAGGGCTACTTGTCTGCGGGTTGTTTTTAACTTAGTGAGTTGTAACTCCTTCCCTTTCTTCCACACCGCTTGCGAATAATGGAAGTAGCAACCTTTTGTTATTACATTAGGGAATACTAATACAATAGCGTTCATGACGGCTATCTCAAAATCAGTTTTAAAAGTTTCTGGGGTCCAGTCTGGTACTTGAGCTTTCAATAAGTGAAAAAGAACCTCATATGTGTCTGTACTTTTGTCACATAATAACGCGTACGCCACTGGCACAATATTTGTTTCTTCTTCACCAATAGCACAATGTATACTGTAAAGTTGTTTAAAAGGCTCCGGGCAACTTTTGAATGTGCCATCTCCAAAGAAAAGTTTACCCTCAGACAAAAGTTGTCTGCCCTTTTGAGTGGCAAATATCAAAATTCTCTTTTCTTCACGTGAATAGTCTGCCATCAAAAAATCTAAATATTTTTCGGGTACCTTCACTTCGATCAGATTCTTGCAGACAATTTTTTTCAACCCAACGGAAGCATTTCTCGATCTATATAACGTACTCTTAACTTGGTGTAGTTCTGGAATTTTTTTTATTAAATCGAGACCCGAGTTTTGGTATGAAGCTACTGTAGCATTATATATCGAAGTAACGGTCGGAAATTCTGGCGCTGATAATTCAATTTTGCATTTGTATAAACTCTCGTCTATTTCATTTTTAGCAAAATCTGGCATGCACCCATGATTTTTCTCTCCTACTTTATCGCAGCCCTAAAAAAGATAAATTGATATTAATTACTATTACCTACTTAGATCATAAATAAGTCAGCAAGCATTATAAGATGAATGTTCTTTTGTACTTACTTTCAAAGTTATTTTGCCACCACATCTTTTTCTCTTTCTATTAATGCATTCCCATGCCACTGTCCCATTCTTGTATTTTTCTTTCAATGTGTACTGGTATCCAGCTTGAAGAAGGACAGTGCCGCCACCTCTTTTTATATATTTTAAAGACGATAAGTCATTTGAACATCTTGGATTTTCGTCGGCCATAGCTCCCGAAATCGTTACGTGTTATTTAGTCTGTAGCACTACAGCAACGAATATTTTTTAACCACGCATTTTGATAAAATAAATGTTAAATCAAATATCACTTCACTTACTAAGTTGCAGACGTTGCAGTTCATAAATACCACGTGCACATTAACCTTGACTGACCGTAACCGACTGACAGACGTCACAGGCAATTAAATTTAAAGCACACCATTCTGCCCTTCTCGCTCTCCGTGTATCATAAAAAAGGGACAACGAATAGAAAGAGATATTGGAGACTGTTTGTATTTTATAACAAGTATTTAGCCTATTATTAAAAAGATTGTTTTTGACCATTTTATGCGTATATTGTTGTAGTTGATTGTTATAGTAAGTAATAATTAATAATTTTGTTTGATTTTGGCTTCGTTGATTAGGATTATTATAAAAATATTGTTGTTATCTTCAAATTCAAAAAATCTGCTTACAGGAAGTCTATTTCAGGTTGAGATTTATGACACAAGTATACGTATAGTAGAGATATATCGCGTTATTCACAATAAAAACTGATTATTTTATACTAAGCAGTTTGATTTATAAGTTCAATCCCTTTCATAGATGCATATAGTTAGTATTTCACAAATTACGAGGCGTATCCTCTTTTCTCCCCTTTCCGGGGACGATGGCACTTGATTTGTGTCATCTGGCCCGGTAAACATATCACCGGGCCAGTTAAAACTTTTTTGTCCCATGTGGCCCGGTGCCGGGCCAAGTCACCGGGCCAGATGGGATACACTCGAACCTACGATGCGATACGGTTACTAACAATTGAGTCTATAAAAAAACCCAAAAAAAATGGTGCTCCTTTGAATTTTTCTGCTTTCCTTAGAAAATGTGTCAACTGCAGTTTGCTATACTAAAACGTTATAAAAACATCGAAATTGCATAAAATTAATGAGACAGGCTCTCGGTATTAACATAAGAATAAATTATTATGCCTCGTTTGCAATTGGCTTTTATTGCATTACGCTCGTTTTGCAGTTAGACTTGGCATGAACAAGAAGTTAACGTCACATAAACCGATAATGAGAGATTTAAACATACTTATCATTTAATATCATTTCAGCAAGATAAAATTAAGAACAATTGGCACTACAATATTTTAGATCCTTTGTATAAATTCTTTCTGATTCCCTAACTCCTATATAATTATGGAATAGTCGAGAAGGAGTTGAGTTTATATTATCATTTTTGTAATTAAGTATCATTATCGTAAAGCCAGACTATATTTCAGCGCAGGGGGTTCAGAATCATGTACAGAATCCATGGTAACATTTATGCGTCGATGTCCCTGCCATCCTGTATATGTCGTGGCCAGATCTTAGAATTGATCATTTCATGAAGAGTTTGATCATTTCATGAAATTGCTGTATTTCAGTAAATAGAACATCAACCGCCGCTGCTCATATCATGATGTGGTCTAGCCATATCATTGAATACTCAACGTTTGACGATCAATGAACAGTTAAACGCATGACTACTTACTTCATGATGTGGCCAAACATTAGTGATCATATCGTAAAATAGTTAGATTTTAGAGGTATGAGGAACAGGGTGTAAAGTTCACTCATCCTCTTTAGAAAAGGGAGGATCCTCCAACCAGACGGGTGCCGTGTCTGGCGGGCAACTGCCTAACGATGTCGGCAAAGTTATATATTTATGCTGTTCGCGCGGTAAACTCTAACTGCGCGATGCAAGATTTGTGTGACGTCAGGTCTTTGATGCGTAGTTCGTATGTGGCGATGTAGATGCCGCCACAACATTATCCACCGGTAGAGACGTTGATGTCGCTTTGTTTTTGTTGTTCATCATGGCGGCGGCATACAACAAATCAAACAGAGTAGGGTGACCACGCAATAAAAGTCGATGGACTTGTATTGGATTTCCAAATATGATATTATGGAAAGCGACCAACTTGGAAGTAGCGCTGGGTCAGCTCGCGCGCGGTTGTTCACAGTTCTAAACATAACCTATTTGGTCGGGGTGCCACAAGCGGCGTGAAATGGTTGGATTTTAAAACCAACGCATATACTGATAAATCTTGTTAAAATATACGTCAGATTTTATTTTCACGGTTTATGCTTTATGAAAACCAACATTTAAAATGAGCCCTCCGCGAGGGCTCCCCGGCATCCCATATGCAACTAGCTGAACTCTCTAGGAGGGCCCAGAATTGAACGTGTTAAATCAATTTTCCAACTCACGCTTCAACGGCTTAGCAGGTGTCACCACTGCGGCTGGCTCAGCATCCACGGACATCGTCTTAGTGGTGCTTTCCACTGGCTTGAGTTTCTTCTGCATCCAAGATGGCGGCGCCTCGACATCCTTGTCCTTCACCCAGGGAGGCCTGAAGGAGTCCCGGCGAGCCCCGCTGTCTTTACTGACGTTACCGATCGGCATTGTGAGCTGGAAGGAAATGGTTTTTAGATTAGATATTATTAGGATTTCTTCATGTGTTGTGAGTGTGTTTGTCTGTGTGTTTTGGAAGAAATTGAAACCTAATACCTACCTACTTTTACGAAGACCTAGTCTATCGATATTTCCCGTTTCTTATGTTAGTATTTATTATGTCTATCAAAATGGTAGTTACCTATGTTATGATGCGAATGTGACTGCTAGCTTCTTAATATATTAGTTAAGATTCCTGAATCAATTAATCTTAAATGTTTGTCACCCGTCATAGCTAGTTAGACCATCATAATATGTATATGTACAATATTAAAAACTACATTAAAAAAAAAATCTTTAGTAAAAAAATCACGTGTCTTGTATGGGGACCCCCTAATTTTTTTTTACTTTATTTTCCTTTTATTATTTGTTGTTTTAACGGCAATAGTAATACACAATCTGTGAAAATTTCTTAGTAATAGAGTTTCCTTTGTTAAAAATAACACTTCTCCGTCTGACAGTCTCTTCGTTAGTACGTTTAATGACTCGAGAGTCGAGAACTACTTTTCGATCAAGCGATATTTTTGTTATCGGACAGCGAGCTACCCATTGATCACCGTCCGTAAGCCCGCGCCTACGGTGGCCGGAAATCAGCTCGCGATTCCCGACGCCCAGGGCGTCTCCTCCTGCGGCGATTAGGGGCATGAGGGCGCGAATTTTGCCTCTCTCGCACGTGTTCCGCCTCCTCCTTCGCGAGCATTACTGCTTCGCAGAAGGAGGTGACGGCCTCCCATTTCCTCTTGCTCCGTACCATGGCCTGAACCAGGGCTGGATGCGAGAGATCACCGCCGCCGATCGCCTCGAGGACACTGCGATGACAAAGGGAGCCTTCCGGTTTTCAGAAAAAAAAGTGACATATGGACGCGAAGGAGGCGGGAGGCGGGTAAGTGGGTAGTGAGTACAGTTAGTTTAATCGAAACATGTGAAACACTACTGTTTGTACCTATACCCCGAAACATTTTAGTAGTCTTACAAAAGCAGCCCACTTCATGTACCCAAGTACCCAATGACTACTAAACATTCATTAAAAAAATACATATATACACCGTGACATTTCAGTCGTCTTACACAGGGCCACTCAATGTACCCCACACAAAATACCTCTAGGAGCAATAAAAAATTGTTACAAATACATAAAAACATAAAAAATACATAAAGTTACACAAGAAACAGTGGAGTGCCGTCAGAAGTGAAAACTTGAACAAGATCGCCTTGGTGGAAGAAAAATACTTGCATAGAACATTGATCCGTAACGTAATATAAATGAAGAGCACAATCGCGTTTACAAAAATGAAGTGTCGGTAACAGTGTCGCGAGTTCAATAGTTTTTTCCCATCTCAAAAATGCCCAACGCGCCTAAAGAAGTTTTCGCTTCAAAAATGTAATGTATGTTTAGTAGTCATTGGATACATGAAGTGGGCTGCTTTTGTAAGACGAGTAAAATGTCACGGTGTATATAAATAATATTGTGAATGGATGACAAAAAATGTCATTGACTGCGTCGGCAGTGACAATTTATGTCATTCATTTTTATAAAAACACTTCAATTAGATAGGTAGGTATAATATTAATAGCCACCTAAAGTATTAATTACACCTACCGGAAGATAAAATAACAATGAACCAATTACAGAAGGAAGCAGACAGATCTTAAGTCGAGATTCATAATTAGATAATTACTTGATCAATCAATATTGACGTTAGTACCTATGGGAGATAAGGGACTTCACATTACAAAGTTTGTTCAGAAACGTATGATTTTATTAAGCGTCATTATCGAAATGATTTCTATCTGAATTATTAGATTACATTGCCTGTATTTCAGAGGTGGCCTGTATTTAGCTTCCTTATATTTAGCTCCTTTCTTTAGCTCTCTCAAAATGGATGAACTGAATGATAATAATAAAAATAAATAAAAAATAAAAATAAAAATCGTTTATTTTCAGGCGTCGACGGCCCATAGCGTGTTAGTAATCAGTACAAACTTAAAAACTATGTTAGTAGTAACACTTAGACACACATGAGTACAAAAATAAAAACACAAATACACACTAAAAATACAGCCAAGATTAGAGAAAGAAGATTTATCAAGTCCCATGTCTGACATGCCGTTTGATAAATGTATCCATTGTAGGCCCTTCTAGCCTTTCTGCAAACACCTTCAGAATACTATTGTTGCTTCCCCTCAATCTGCGTATCACTGATGCCACTTTTTTGCGCATGATCGCGAAATAATCGTCAGTGCGCGCATCCGCGAACATCCCTGATAATCCATGCGTCAGGTTCGTGAACGGGCGCCGTCAGTAGGAATTGGTCTGCCACGGCTTTTTTTTTTATCTTTTTGTTACGGACCCTTTTAACGTTTTAGATCGTTCTCACATGTAAAATTTCAACATGAATGATTGTTACCAATATTTTGTAACCATATTTTGATGTAAAAGAGTGTTCCAGGAGTTTCTTGCCCGTTCTTCTCCATAGTACGCTTTGGAATGGGCAACTAGCTTCATCTTTCTGACTGACCGACCCCTTGACAGTTCAAAAGTGACTGTAATTGGTTTATTTGAAATAAATGCTTTGAATTTGAGTTTCTGATGAAAGTGTAAAAACCCCGTTGTTCAGGTTAAATTCTTTCGCAACCACTCATTAAAGGGCAATTGAAAGAAAAAGAAAAAGAAAAAGGGACACATGCATCTGTATTTAGAAGGTTCCAAAATTAAATCTTTGTGAGTTACCTCCTTGGCTGCCATTTGTCAAAGTAAAAAGTTCGTTCCATTTTTTGTATTTAGAAGGTTCCAAAATAAAATCTTTGATAAGTTACCTCCTTGGTTGCCATGTGTCAAAGTAAAAAGTTCGTTCCATTTTTTTAATATACGGCAGATATTTTCATAGTAATTTATTTGGCCGCTAAATACGACATTATGGATTTTCAGAGTAACATTGCCGGCCGCCTACTCGCAAGTACAGCATTTTTTATTTATTTCGCAGAAGATTGTCAAAATAATGCACGAATTTCCAAGCATGTTTGAGGACAGTAATTTTTATTAATGAGGTTATGATTATCAAAAAAAAAAGAGAAAACAGTTCATGAATAAAGGAAGTGATAATGAATTGTCGTTCTAACTTTCTTTAAACATAAAAAAAGTGTTATCTTCCTACGTGCAAATATTCAATGAATTAATCAAAAAATAAATTGGATTTAGAGATTACGGTAAGTACCTATATTTTATTTTTAGATTTGAACAAAACTATTCACTATAAATCAGTCATGTGTTGAATAATATTTAAAATAGCAACAACAAAATATGGATGAAATTAATACGCAACGAAAACGATATCTTAAAGTTTAAAACAGTTCGTGTAGCAGTTGTCATATTAACTTTTTTAAACATCTATACCTAATAACTATGACTGTTCCGCCACATAACGGCCGCAGTGAGTCAGTGACGGCCGTTTTATGGTTTTTAACTTAAGGCGACGATAACCGACTTTCAATGATTTTATACTGAAGATCACGTCTAAACGAGTAGAGTTAATGATATGGAAAAAATATATGTTAAATAAAAGCATTTTCTTAATAACTAATAAAAGGAATATTTTAGATTGTGTTTATATTACATAGTGAAATTAATTTGAAAAGTTATGTCTAACGCGGATAAAAAACTGAGAATCACGCAAAATCTATCAAGCGTATTTTTCTTAAACCTTCACCATTTTAAAGATAATTTACTTATACGTTTTTATTAAAATACTTTTTTTTTGATGAATTAAATTTTTATTAAAATAATAATGTGTCTAATTTGAGACATCGCTTCTTGATGGGCGAGTCCTATTACTGGCTAAACGTACGACGTTGCGTGAGCTCAGATGGAGCTATACGACCTGTAGAGCTTCATCTCTTTCCCACACTGAAGTAATATTAAAATAATACTGCTTTATGAGCTGGTGGTAGGCCCCCTGAACACGCAAGCTAACAACTCAAGGTCACTGGCATATAATCTGCGTCTTAACGGTGTCAATAATCGCTCTCTAGGAAAACACACCAACTTACTTTCATAAATAACGTTTTAGTGACGTTATTTTTCACGATTTCATTGTTAAATGATTTTATTTCTAAGTTTGTAAAAACACTTTTACACGTCAATCACATTTTAAAAACTAGACGAGGTCGGCGTTTCCTATCTGATTACTTTGAGAAGAAAGGCCGAAACAAACTCAGAGGTCGCGGCGTCAAATTGCGGCGATAAGACCCCTCTTTGAGGAGTGGCTAGAGAGGCGCCACGGCGTCCTCACCTTCCGCCTGACGCAGCTCCTCACCGGACACGGTTGTTTCGGGAGGTTCCTGTTCAGGATAAGGCGGGAGGAAACGCCCGGGTGTCACCACTGTGTGGATCGCCCGGAGGACACGTTGGAGCATACGGTGGAGGTCTGCCCGGCTTGGGTGGAGCATCGCCGTGTCCTCGTGGAAGCGATCGGCGGTGGTGGGTGATCTCTCGCGTCCGGCCCTGATTCGGGCCATGGTACGGAGCGAGAGAAAATGGGAGGACATCACCTCCTTCTGCGAAGCAGTAATGTTCGCGAAGGAGGAGGCAGAACGCGTGAGGGAGAGGTAAAATTTGCGCCCTCACGCCCCTAACCGCCGCAGGAGAAGACGCCCTGGGCGTCGGGAATCGCGACCCAATTTCCGGCCACCGTAGGCGCGGGCTTGCGGACGGTGAGCAATGGGTAGCTCGCCGCCCGATAAGGACCAGGCCCGGGTCGATGGCGCGTTGTATTCCACGCGCGCCTCAAAGAGATGTCAGCAGAATTGACGGGGTTCACTAGGGCCGATGCCTGCCGGGGTTGCGAATAAGGTCGAAAGGGAAATCGTGGCCCCCGGCAACATGGCAACTGAAGGAACACGGGTGGGCTTTAGTCAGTAAGAGTCTGACACGCCCTCCTGCTCCACCCAGAGCGGGAGAAATTATTTGATAATTTCCCAAACAAAAAAAAAAGAGGTCGCAGTCTCTTTTAAAGTCCAGACTTAATCAAAAAGTTGGTCCCATTGTAACAGTTGTTTATTGACAATTGTTTTTGTTGTTTTTAATAGAAGAGCTCGTGGCTTTGTAGTAACAGCCCCACGGGTCGATTTATCAGGTTAAGCTACATTTTCCGGGGTTGGTCTGTGGATTGGTGACTGTTTTTACATACCAAAACTTCGGAATTCACGTTAAGCCGTTGATCCCGGCTGTTATTTTTGGATCTTTGACAGTCGTTACGGGTCAGTTAGACTTTGTAGGCTGATTATGTAGCGCTATGAAATCTTTCAAATGATCGTGAAATAGGTAGGTATAACACAAAGTTTTCTTAATAATACGTGCGGTCACTCAATCAATCTGCCTAGCGTTTTCCTAACTATGTCGGGGTTGGCTTCCAGTCGAAGCGGATGCAGCTGAATACCAGTATTCGATATGGAGCGACTGCCGATCTGACCTCCAAAACCCAGTTAGGCTGGTTACCACGGTACCCTTTCTTTCAGGCTTTTGGGCTTCTGACTACCCGTAACGACTGTCAAAGATCTACAAATGATAGCCGGAACGAACGGCTGAACGTGCTTTCTGAGGCATGGACAGAACCCTCTCGATATGTAATGAATGGTCACCCTTCCACCAAACGTCCACGGCAAGCGTAGCTTAACAAAGTCAAAGTCAAATAATTTATTTCAATTAGGCACATAAAAGGCACTTTTGAACGTCAAAAATTTACAAAAAATTGAATTGATTCTAGTCGCCCCTTCCATAAGATAGTTTTCGTATGGAGAAGAATGGGCAAGAAACTCCACTCAATATTCGATCGCCCTGTGCAGCAGTTATTGTGATTAGGTAAAATGCTTTAAAATCTTTCAAATTATCGTGGAATATATAGGTGTAACATAAACTTTCCTTAGTAATACGTGCGGTCACTACTCATCACATATAGCTGATAGTGCGATATTCAAGACATGACTCTGATAAAATAATATAATTTCCCGTTCCCACTTCAGCGGGACATGACGAAATAATTATAAACTTATCTTTATATATTTACTTCTACATGTCCTTTACCTTCAAGTGCACTTATATATAGGCACAGTCCATGACTCTTATGGTATTTTCTAGGCCAGAGATTCCATGGCGCACGTGCCATGGGTGGCACACGACGAAGCAGAATGTGAATTCTCGTCATCCTTATTTAAAAAACATTCAAATTCAATTTGAAATACTTTTTTGCTACGCGTTCATTGACAATAATGTCAAAAACCTGTCAAATCTTTTTTTTTTTTTTCACAGATTGTGATTTGAATGCGAGCGCTCTTATGAGGAGGCTCCCCAAATTGTATGTTAATTTGCATTAATATTCTGAAACAGTCACGTGTACAATCAAAATGGAACTTTATTATATGTTTTATTGGATCTTTTTCTTTCCACGTACAAAACAGTTACGTAATTGTAATATTTTCGAACGATTAAATTTTCAAAGATTAATCTTTTTTTAAAGATTATTTAAATAAAATCATGATTACTCGGCTTTTATGTCTAAAATAAGTATTTACAGTAAGACAGTATAATTTATTATCCAGCCACATGATATTTTTTCTCTAGATCAATTATTACTTTAGTTATAAACGAAATAAGAATTGAGTCTTGTCATTTAATTTCGTGGTCGAACACGATCAAAGAGCGCACACGATATTTAACTTTATTACTGATGTGTTAGCGTTTAGCACATAGTGGAGTGGCAGGGTGCATGGGGGTGGAGTTTGCGTGGAAATTGTCTTTAGAGTACCTGTCTTAAAAATACGTGAATTGTCTCTCTGGGGCACGGTATTGATTGGAGTCAGAGTAGCCCGTGAAAATCAAATTTTCTTAATTTTTTTACATTTTGCAAGTCGTGCGTGTATATTATAGATCTAAATACGATTCGCGGTCATATAAAATATTTATTAATATAATTATAATCATAAAAATATATAATCATCAATACGTCTCTCCAAGTTCATATGACCTTATTGAATGGTTATTTCATGAAATCATGACTTTTGAGGTCAATTCTAACATGAGTTGTATTGCTGATTCTAATGATTATAATTTTGTAAAGCCATATTTGATATGGCCGCAAATCATATTTTAATCAACATACAACCTGACACTGACCTGCAAATTGCAAAAAAACTAATTTGAATTTCGCTATATATGCGCTCCCCCTTAAATTGAAATAGGTTTTACTCAATTTTAATTTTCTTTTCAACGATTTAACATTGTATTACAGAGTTTATTTTTATTTCTAAATATAGAAATAGAAAGATTTTTATTTAGGCTGACTTTTTTCAAATAAACGTAGGTAAGAATGAAAAATCTTGGCCGCAACATTTTAGCAGTAAAATTATCCACCAAAGAGATTCGCCATTGTATTCTAGACCATTCGTCTTACAAATCATAGCTGTATTTAGAGTTATGTCATCTTGAAAGTCACTTTCCATAAACGATCACTAGATAGTTGCCAAGTGAGTGACTAAAGGTCTATAAACATCCATATGAAAAGATCCATGCACAGCAATATAATTATAGGAACAAGAAACATTCATAGTTGAAATAGAAGGGTGATTAGATACTTTGATAGCCTGCCAGAGAACTCATTTAGAATACCTACTTATATTAAGGCATGCAAGAATTCACGATTACACTGAATTATTTATTATGAAAATAATTAAGGAAGCTGTATCTTACTGCTCCAACCTACTCCTACTAACCTAACTGGCTACTGACCAACAGTATTAAAGCGGCTTCCCACGGTGTGTGATATTGCGGACAGACACGGACCAGCCCGCACTGACGCGGACGCACCATGAGAAGAGTATTGTCCGTGGTAGGTAGCGCAGACACGTCTGTCGTGGTACGTCTGATCCGCGGCGAGCCGATAATTTCTAAGCGAGCTTCTCTTTCACTTTGCATTTCGGAATGAGAAAATGGATCCAATGGCAACGGGCTGGTCTGCGTCCGTCCGCAATATCACGGACCGTGGGAAGAGCCTTGATGTGCGGTGCGTAGCTGTCCGTAGTTGTCGGCCGAGCGAGCTGGTCCGCGTCCGTCCGGAATCTTAATCTTAAATGGTAGGTATACCTACAATTTTTTTAACGTCTTACTTAGACCATGAGTTTTTAAAGCAATATAGATGAATTGAATTGACAGAAAATTCGGTTTTCGGAAAGCAATCAGCAAGGTCATCAATGAAAATCATTTTAAATTAAATCATTATCAACGGGTCCCTTGCTCAAATACCGACCCAGTTGCTCCCAAGAGCCTACTACACAAACCCTAATCATGTACCTACAAATTGTTTCATAAAATAAATCGTCTTATAATACATTACTGAGAGCTATAACACACGTTAGCAGCTGCTGAAACGAGCCAAACATCGCATCCATTCATTCAACAAGACTAGATATTTTTAACGCGCCCGTCACAAGCTCTATTAGACTTAGGGCCGGTGTAGACGAACTACTTTAGAGCTTCACCAGAGTACAACACTAAATAAAACGCATTTTATTTTAATTGCGACCAACTTATGTAATACGCTGATAAAAAGGTATTTTGTATAATATTGGATGAATAACAAAAAACTAACTGAACAGACAGCTGTGCTGCTGGGGAGTTTGTTCAGCCACTTCTTCTTTCGAGCTAAAGTATTAGGAAGTGGTGAAGGGCGGGCGTTTTGGGGGACTGTCTTTTGTAATGTTGACGTTCAAAAAGTACTGCTTCTCAGCCTAGTTTGAATAAATGACTTTTGATTTTTGATGACCAACAACCCGACGGCCTACCTGATGATAGGTGGTGATTACCGCCAATGGACTTGCAATAGACCAGAGCCATTGCAGATTCATTGACATCCCAGAAACAAAGCTGAAATGTTTTATGTGCAAATGAAACCTGCAAATACTCCAGTACCCACACGATCCACAACCCTTCAAACTGGAATAAATACAGCTGCTTGGCAGTAGAATTAGAAAAAATGTTTATAGTAATATTTTGGATATATACGGTTATAATAAACTAACTTTGAAAATTGCGTGCCAAACTGGTCACGCGAATGGCTTTTCGCTCAAGTGTCGTCATCCTTCGTCCGCAATCACAAGATAACATCTCTCTCAAAAAAAGGTAATTATCCAGTTTAATAACTTGGTGTTCTGATGTAACAGGGTGTGACCGGTGTGACGAAACTGCGAAGGTGTGTATCTACACAGTCACCATCTCAATCACCAATAGCAATACTCACACCTTGAGATAGCCATCCTAGTTGATAAAAATGACCCGTGTAAATGATATCATGCAAAATTATCAGATATTTCTAATTTATTGATTTAAATCAATAAAATCGTGCACCTCCACGAGTATCCTATCTGAGCTGCACCTTGGACAGCCGCTCCCCTAACTAATCTTAATAAATGTTATGACCGTCATTTCTGGTAGATATTATACGGTCAATCATGTTTATCATAAGAAAATTATGAATGTACGAAAACCTTAACCAATTGTATAAAGACACTTAGGTATATTACACGAAGGCACTTTGGAAATACATATAGTACCAGATACACTCTCGCTAACACGTTCTCAAACAGACATACTTGGCACAGATATTTATACTCGAAAAAAGAATACCAAAATCCTTATTTTTATTTGATATTTTAAATACCTTTTTGTTACTAGATTAAATAGATAATTGTACTATGGAAGAGTGGAGTCCCTTAACACAAGCAATGTTTGCTTATAAGAAGGCTCTAAACAGTACCTAAACCCTTTTTGTGAACTGAACAGTTTAATAAACGAATTATATTTTATTTATTTTTTTAATTTCTTTGACATATGTCGATACTCTAAGGTTATGGACCTTTGCAAGGCGTACGTTATTATTAAATAAAATAATTAATTTTACGAAGTAGTGGAACCATGCTCAAACCATTTCATAGAAAAGAAAAGCAAAAATCAATAATTTATTGTTTCCTTTCTACCTTGGGACCTGTTCCTGATATTATGGAGATATTAATTTCATATAATTAAATGTTGTTTTTACAGTATTATTTATTGAGGTTCAAACACCATATTATTGAACCAATGAAATAGTAAAATAAAAGGTAAGGATATATTTATTAAAAAATAAAACAGAACTATGCATCAAAACTCTGAGATTTTAATCTTTGCGTATGTTGGCTTCCAATCTGTTTTGTTTTTTATTAGTTATCTTACCTACTTATCTTTTTATAATATGCACGTGTTTCTGTGACATCACAAATAAAATAAAATAAACTTTCTTTCCATCGTGTTCTTCGTGTTTTCTCCGAATGTTTAAAAGTGGTTCGTCTAAGCAGGCCCTTATCGGAACACTTGTTAATATTAAATCTACATTATTATTGTTTCTGTTATTATTTTATACATTGGTTTATGTGGATGCCACGACTGTTGAGTCATTGAGCTCTATTTCGGGTATTTGTTTAGAGTATTAACTAAACAGAAGCTAGTTGAGTGATATCTAGTATTTGGCGTACTGCGATATTTACAAGGGTAACCACTTTTGTATGAATTAAAAATTCTATCGGTAGTTGGTAGCTCAAGAATTTGCAATGTTTAGAAATAATTGTTTTTAATAAATAGGTAGGTACACTTATTGTAATTTCCATAGGTATTTATTTTGAAATTCGAAAAGTGTCAAAAGAATAAGATAAATGGTTTAAGATTTCAACACCTTGGATTTAAATTCACAGCTGTGCAAAACATAATACGTACTAACGTTCTATATTTTATTATGATTATTCTATCTCCTTACACCCCGTGTGTAAAAATTTTAGTTGTAAATAGTACCTTATGGCGGGTTTATACGAGCCCAATAATGTGGCAGTCAGTCCAGGGCTGACTTGCAACTGGGCTAATGTAGACAAGAAAAAAAACATTCCGACTTTACATGTAGGGGAGGCAACGCAAAAAAAAAAGTTTTTTTCATGATTTTGTTTACTTATTATTTTACCAGTTTGTCGGCGTGATTAATAATGTAGTATACGCATGCCAAATTACAGCGGACAGACAGACGGTCATGGCGAAACTATAAGGGTTCCTTGTTGCCTACGCAACCCTAAAAACTGGGCAACTTTTCAAAGAGCTGTCATCATTTCACGTGCATGAGCTAGATTTTTGACAAGCGAGAAACTAGATTTAAAAAAATTAAAATAGTTGTAAAGCGGAAATTCAATAACAACTTTAAAACAGCTGACTGTTGCAAATCGTGGCTGCCTGCCATGCTGTCTGTGTCGTCAGTTTTTCTTTATTTTTCGTGTGGTTAGTAACTAACCTGGTGTCAGAGTTTTAAAGCCGCCCATGGGCCTCTGGATCTTGGATTCACATGCCGTCGAGAAATATCTCTCAGGCTCTCAGTTTCCTTCACCGGTTTTGAAGCAAGTGATAATTATACTATACGCACATGAATCCGAAAAGTCAGAGGTGCGTGCCTTGGGTTCGAGCTCGAGACCTTTGACTTGGCAGCCTGCCGGTCACACCACTAAGCTATCACTGCTCAGTAGTAGTATTATTACAATTAAAGTAAATTTATTAAGTAAAAGCTCGACTTGCTATCAAACTCAAACTCAAAAGCATTTATTTCAACTAAACCAATTACAGGCACTTTTGAATTGTCCGGGGGTCGGTCAGTCAGAAAGATGTAAGCTGGTTGCCCATCCCATTCCAAAGCGTATCATTATATTAAGTAGGTAAAAGACCGAACAGCCCAAGTTTTCCAACAATCTTTAAAGTTCAGTAACATAACTAAAATGTTGTGTTCAAATGTTAACTGCCAATCATTCATTTTTTTTACCTATGTTTAATTTAAGACGGATGCGCCAGGGTAGCCCGCGAAGTTCAACAAAAACCAAGTCAAGTTCAAGCCAAATTTTCTTACGTTTTTTTCAATTTGCAGGTCAGTGTCAAGGCGAATGTTGATTAAAATATGATTCACGACCGTAACAAATATGTATTTATAAAACTAAATCAATAGATTCTGCAATAATTTTGCGGGCTTCTCCCCTAAATTAAACATTTACGTAAAATAAATTAATGATACAATTTGAACACAACATTTTGGTTATGTTGCTAAACTTTAAATTTCGTTGCAAAACTTTGGCTGTTCGGGTTTTCGCCTTAAATATAACCATAAATCACGCCTGCCACCCCCCACTTTTCGCCAGTTATGTTTAAGTCCCATGTAATAGGGGGTGAGCCTATTGTCATCAACCGGGCACAAATCCAGACTCCGGGCTGCTACTGAGAAATTCAAAGCGGAAAACCCAATACCACTTTGTCTGACCCGAGAATCGAACCCAGCACCTCATGCTCAGCAGTAGCGCTTGCGACCACTAGACCAACGAGACAGTCGATAATTACAATATTTTTTATTTGTAATTTAAATGTATTATTTGTAATTTAAAAATATTATTTGTATTAAATATATGATTTATAATTTAAATATATTACTTATTTTCAATTTAAATATATTCTACACATAATCCCTTTAAGCTATACCATTTTTATTTCAACGCGATATTTGAAATTTATACATTAAGTGGGTGTCTTGGCATAGAGTCGTAACCTTTTAGTAGTGATAAATTAGAGTCACATTCACGAAACGAGGTGACTTCTTGTTTAGTTTACTTTATAAACACACTTTATGAAATATTTTAACAACGTTTCGACTTATTTTTAATTTGAAATGTCACATGTTTCGATATGAGTAGTCGAGGATGTCCTGAAAACGTGCGCTGCACGTGATGATGTCAATTCATGCACATGTTACACAAATATTTACGAATTTTGCACTTTCTTTTATTTTTACTATGCGTCAGGATTGGGAATTTAAAATGAGAAGGTGTCATGAAAATATTTAATAAAAGTGTTAGTTTATCGTTAGCGAAACCATAAAATGACAACAAGAGGGAAACCCATTAGGATTTGAAAACATTTCTGAAAACCCTATATTCAGTGCCAATGTATTTACTAAGCGCTGATAGAAACGATAAAAAAGAAAATAATCTATTTTGGTAATCCTGCTTATCAATGTACTGTATTATTCCTTGCAGGTTATTCAATTGTTTTGTATAGGCACACATTAGTAGTGCTCACATGATCTGATCAAGATTATTTCTGGACTTTAAAAGAGACTGTGACCTCTGAGTTTGTATTTCTTCCTAGCGGTATCCCTAAAGTTATGGGAAAATTCATCAAAGAAAAAGCCTTTGAAGCATTTTTTTGTCTAACCGAGTTGTAGCAGCTTGGAAAAGTTTCATTGAACTGCTTCAAGAATCGACTGGACAGATTAAAAATATCTCTAAGCTAGGTATTTGATACACTCGTATCAGCTAATTAGCTGCTAGTGTGTCTAACCAAATAATAAAAATAATAATCATCAATATTTTTTTTGTTTTTATAAAAATATTTAAAAAGTACATAGATATAATTTACATTTTTAATATTTTTATAAAAACAAAAAAAAACATTAAAAAAATATATTGATGATTATTATTATTATAATTATTTCCCTTTTATAGATGAAATACCTAAAGGAAATAATACTCAGATAGGAAATGTCGACTCCATCTAGCTTTTTTTTATGACGTGTAAAAGTGATTTTGATATCTTATTTACAATGAAAACCATTTCATTTAATTAATGAGTCGGAATCAATCATACATTACGATAACTGTTTATCAGACTTGAACGTCATTAAATGTGAATTCCCTGAGTTGACGTCATTAGTAATATTCCTTCAATGAAGTAGGTAATTTTCATTCAAAAGAAAATCGAGATAACTTAGGTAAGTATGATAAAGCTGTGTGAGAAGAAAATCGAAAAAGTTTTATAAGTACGTCTGTAACAAAAGTTTTAGGAGATCCAAAACTTCAATTGACAATCTTTTACCAGTTTTTAGGCATTGATCTAATTGTTTTCGGTAATAGAACAGCTTCCTATCGCGACATAAGTTGGGAAACTTTGAAAATAAAGCTTCAAAACACGAGTTCACTTAAAATTTTCCAAGCATTGAGCCCTAACAATCCAACAGAGCTTTATCACTTCTATTCTAGTTATCTACGCAAATCCCTATTTCTATCTGTTCTTCAAATAGAATAGATTAATAATACTTTCACCAAAATCATGATTTTGTCTTACATTATAAAATAAACTCCGTGTGTATGTGTAATGTTACTCTAATCACAAATATACGCACTTTAAAATTCGAACACCAAACACTCAATCAACTGATCATATTTTTTTAATTAATACAGTGTGCCTCGGATATTTCGGGGACGCGAAACCGGGAGCGCGTATAGCCCGCGACTACCATCGGAATTTCATCTGTGAACAATTCCTCTGGAACTTATAAATAGGTGCGTCGAAGCGACGTGTACCATGAGTTTTAGCTAACGTACACACTGTCTTAGATGTGAGGTGCACGCGGATTTTGATGCGCTCCATTGATTCGCGGGAAAATCAATCGTCCATACTTTTTTCAAGTCGTTCTTTTTTCAAATAGTGTCGCTGGCCAGAAGCGGATGTTCTTTTTTTGAATAGCACGGTGGCCTAATGATGTTTTTTTTTTCATGTTGTATCGTTGTCGGGTGGTGAGTTTTCTTGGCAGCATGAGGGCTCATTAGGGATAGTGAAAATCGAGAAATAATACTGTTTTTTTTAAGTATAATACAATGGTAATACATCATCTGTTCAGATATAAATCGCAAAGTCGATTTTCGTGTCTGTCTGTGTGACCGCCTGGTTCTTCTAAACTACAAACTGGATTTTGATGCGGTTTCTTCCATCATTTAGAGAATGTATTCCGGAAGGCTTATGTATAATATTAATATTTATTAGACATGTCGCCACATTCATAGTTTGCACACTTGCGAAGCAAGGGCGAGGTCACTAGGGAACAATTAACAATTTTACTTGAGTTTTCATGACCTTCGTTGCTTGCTGATAGCGTTGATGGAAGCTGCAGCAGCCATCATGACGTCATGCTGTTGTCTATTGTCACTTCAGTCAGCCGTGCGGAGTCTGCATCTTCCGGTATGTCGGGGGTAGGCCTGTAGATTTGTAGAACTATCCGCCATCCTGTAATACACTTTTTTTTTTTTTGTTTGGGATATTATAAAATAACTTCTCCCGCTCTGGGTGGAGCGGGAGGGCGTGTCAGACTCTTACTGACTAAAACCCACCCGTGTTCCTTCGGTTGCCATGTTGCCGGGGGGCCACGATATCCCTATCGGCCCATATTCGCAGCCCCGGCAGACATTGGCCCTAGCGGACCCCGTCAATTCTGCTGACATCTCTTTGAGGCGCGCGTGGAACACAACGCACCGTCGACCCAGGCTTGGTCCTTATCGGACGGCGAGCTACCCATTGCTCACCGTCCGCAAGCCCGCGCCTACGGTGGCCGGAAATCTGCCTGTGATTCCCGACGCCCGTCTCCTCCTGCGGCGGTTAGGGGCGCGAGGGCGCGAAATTTGCCTCTCCCTCACGCGCTCCGTCTCCTCCTTCGCGAGCATTACTGCTTCGCAGAAGGAGGTGACGGCCTCCCATTTCCTCTCGCTCCGTAGCATGGCCCGAATCAGGGCCGGACGCGAGAGATCACCGCCGCCGATCGCTTCCACGAGGACATGGCGATGCCCTGCCCAAGCCGGGCAGACCTCCACCGTATGCTCCACCGTGTCCTCCTGGCGATCCACACAGTGACGACACCCGGGCGTTTCCTCCCGCTTTATCCTGAACAGGTACCTCCTGAAACAGCCGTGTCCGGTGAGGACCTGCGTCAGGCGGAAGGTGAGGACGCCGTGGCGCCTCTCTAGCCACTCCTCAAAGAGGGGTCTTATCGCCGCAATTGTGGCGTGCCCAGCGCTGGGTTGCGACAATCGCACTCTCCATTCCGCCATGAGATCCCGCCGGAGCTCTGTCCGCTGTGCCGCGACTTCTTGCGGCATCGGAGTTAAGCCCCGGCGTTTCGCCTCCTCGCGCCACTCCCAAATGTGCGCGAGGAACTTTGCCTCCAGATCCCATAGCGGTACTCCGGCAAGGAGGCTCGCCGCCTCGCAGGAGACCGTGCGGTATCCTCGGGCCAGCCGGATGGCCATGAGCCTTTGGGACGCGTTCAGCCGGCGGCCTGGCTGCCGTCTCAATGAAGGCGCATACACCGGCACCCCGTAAAGGGCCATGGACCGCACGCTCCTCGCGTAGAGGCTCCGGCAGGAGGCGTTTGGACCTCCCAGACTGGGCAGGAGCCGCTTCAAGGCAGCCCCGGCCCGGTCCAGTCTGGGAGCCAAACGTCGGAAATGCTCCACGAAGTTCCACCGGCTGTCGAGGACGAGTCCCAGATACTTCATCGTCGACTCGACGCCGATGTGAACCCCTCCCGCCAATACCTGGGAACCCGACGGTGGCGCACTACGAGGACCATAAAAACCCCTGGCCTCGGACTTGTGCAGGGCCACCTCGAGTCCCAGCTGCCGGATTCTGTCGACGATTGACGCAACCCCGCGTGTCGCTAAGTCGGCCGCCGCCTGGTACGACCTCCCCTGCGCCCTACAAGGGCACTTATGAAACGTCAGAAGCTAGGTGACCGGTTTTAATTGGTCGTTTCCTATGAAGAGCGGGCAAGAAACCCCACGGTTACTATCTTAACAATTTATAATTTTATTTAAATAAATAGCATTGGTGCTGGGAGTAGTGGTGGCCCAGTGGTAACGGCCGCGACTTACGAGCGCACAGTTCGTTTTTTAATCCCAGAGACTAATTTGACAGAATGTCAAACTCCAAATTAAAAAAAACAAACAACAATCACTTAAAATGTCAAATTAGTCTCTGGGATTAAAAAACGAGCTTTAGGTTCAAACCCAGGCAGGCGCTTTACTTTGTGTAGATTACTTCATCACCACTGCTCTCAAAACCGTGAAGGAAAACGTCGTGAGGAAACCGGCACGTCATAGAACCAAAAATACGAAGACATGTGACATCTACCAACCCGCACTGGGCCCGCGTGGTGGATTACAGCCCACTCCCTCTCACCGAGAGGAGGCCTGTGTCCCAGCAGTGAGAACTTTATAGGCTAATTATGGCGATGATGAAATAGCACTAAACTACGTAGTTTAAGTAAGTACCTATGTAAGAATCTTACCGGCGAGCTTTCCATAGCCTTGGTAATTAAGTACAGCGCAAGTTGCATTTTCCGCATTAGCGTTCCTATACGACATACGTGAGTTAGCGCTTTAATTTGAATTGTTTACATAATTTTATCAACAACTACTTAGGTACCTACTTGTGCGTACAGCTTCGCCCAAACTTCAACACAAGGGAAAAAACGTGGGCGGTCAGGGGACCCTCGTCAGGAACGAAGTTC
Organism: Agrochola litura; assembly: GCA_949152395.1. Taxonomy (NCBI): domain Eukaryota; kingdom Metazoa; phylum Arthropoda; class Insecta; order Lepidoptera; family Noctuidae; genus Agrochola; species Agrochola litura. The sequence goes on from OX424511.1 coordinate 10,050,962, forward strand.
TTTCTCACGTATGATTTAAAACAAAAACAAAATTTTTGCAGTCGCCATCTTAGATTTACATTTTGACCTCATATCCCTTGAAAACCATGAAAACGATATCCATGATGAAAAATTTGAAAACATTCAGAGCCGCCATCTTGGATTTACATTTTGACCTCACTGTTGCTTTAGCACCCTCGAAAACTATGAAAACGACACCCACGACGAAAAATTTTTAAACTTTCGCAGCCGCCATCTTGAATTTTCATTTTGACTTCACTTTCGGCTTTTGCACCCTTGAAAACCATGAAAACGATACCCATGACGAAAAATTTTAAAATTTTTAGAGCTGCCATCTTGGATTTAATTTTGACCAAATTCATACTTTCTCTCTCTTTCTCTCCGACTTGCAGTGTACTCGGGCCATAATGTAAGGCCGGTTTAAACCCAATTAAACCAATCCATTTAAAACGAAAAAAAACGTTTAAAATCGGAATAAACCATTTTTTTCGATTTACGGTTGGTGTTGATGACTATATTTTTAACTACATTTTCTTGATTTTACCGAGTTAGGGATATAACTGAGTACCTACCTCTCGCACTCTCGTTGACGTCATCACTCGTGACTCGATGCAACGTTGCTAGCTCGCCTACCCTACACACTCATGCACCTACATAACGATTTATTTGGGGTTTAAAACGGCAACATTTTATTTAAAACGTTTAAATCGGTTGTTTTACATCTATAACTCGGGCGGATGTGTACAATTTTATCCCACGACACTGTAATCACTTTACTCTTTTCTTTTGTTTTTTTTTGCCTGCGTTCTCTCTCTCTCTCTTTCTTTCTCTTTGAATTAGAAGAATACAGTCGCAAGTATTAAAACTTTTTACGTGACGATTTGTGAAAGTTGTAAACTTTAACTTCGTTCCAAAAATATCCTACCTTCTGATAGTAAGTGGTCACGGACGCCTATAATTATTATGTATATCTAATGGACATCTGTAAGACTATGACATTTCATGTGTCAAACTTGCCCATGACTTTCAAACCGGATTACCGAAATACCGCCATGCTTGGCGACATCATCATCATCATCATCAGCCTATAATGTTCCCACTGCTGGGACACAGGCCTCCTCTCTGTGAGAGGGAGTGGGCCGTAATCCACCACGCGGGCCCAGTGCGGATTAGTAGATGTCACATGTCTTCGAATTTTCGGTTCTAGGACATGCCGGTTTCCTCAAGATGTTTTCCTTCACCGTTTTGAGAGCAGTGGTGCTGAAATAATTTACACAAAGTAAAGCGCCTGTCTGAATTCAAACCTACGACCTACAACTCGTAAGTCGCAGCCGTTACCACTGGGCCACCACTGCTCTCAACAGACGCTTGACAGAACGCTTGGCGACAGAATGTTAGGTATGGTGGTAGTACTTCCCCGAACGAGATACGAGCTCTAAAGATTTGAATTAAGAGATATGAAAGGTCTTAGGCCATTGGTAGGTAACCCCCCTAAGATAATAAAGCATAAATGCCAGATTCTTATCAACGTCACATCAATTATAAGTGAGATTGTATCATAACTCGACGCCATTATTAAGTCATTCAGAAATGTACCTGGGTACTAATGAATCATTTAAACAATAAACTCATTGTTTTTTCGGTTTACTTCTAGTACGCTTAACTTGACCATAATAGAAACGGGTTTTGTCGACGGACGAATAGACAGAATGTCAGATAAACAATCACAATCTGTCATTTTGTCTATTCTTCCGTCGAAAAAACCCGTCGAGAACCCGTTTCTATGGTTGTCATACTGCGCGTGTTGGTCTATGGTAACTGTTGTTTATGAAACCTAAAGTGTGTTTCCTCAAATAGTTTCTATGCTGTAATTTTGGTTCCACTCTTGTAGGACGAACACGAATACGCTACGGAGCTACCTAATAGGTCCGTTGTTGAAGTTTAACAGTGGAGCCAACATTACGGCAAAGGAACTATTTGATGAAATGCACTGTACAAATGTGAGAACAGAGAGACGGAATGATTCGCACTGATGTCAAAAGTCAAATTCAAATAATTTATTTGACATAGGCATAGGTTCTAAGTTGCCCCTTCCAAAAGGTAGTTTTTATAGAAGAATGGGCAAGAAAGTCCATCGTTACTCTTTTAAAATGTTTTGCAATATTTTGTATACATTAATTATGTGTGAAGACGATGCACCTAGAATAAAATTACTATACCACAATAGGTAAAAAGAATTAAAAATGAACTAATGACAGGTAAATGAATTTTATTATGTTATAGATACTTGATGCTCACATATTTACAAAAATTATAAAAGTAGTAAGTATACGATTTTCCTGTGAGTTAAACAAAAATTATAAAAGTAGTAAGTATACGATTTTCCTGTGAGTTAAACTCACAGGAAAATCGTATACTTACTACTTTTATAATTTTTGTAAATATGTGAGCATCAAGTAATCATAAAATGTAAAATCGATGTCATAAAAATAATAAAGTGTATAATTAAATTAGCAGTTTGATTTTGTCTAGACTCTAGATTGTCCTATAGAGCAGGACCAGCATATCCTAGCATTCTTATCTTGGATATAACCCTCTAATTTGTAATATACTTGTATGTACAAACTGTATTTTTAATTATGAGTCTTACATTTTCTTTCATTCAATTGCATTAGATCACTTGACAAGGTATTTTGTTGTATCATTTAACAGCTTTATTTGATGTCCTCTAAATGGCTGTATTTGACAGCTGTCCTTACTATGCGGGGCAGCCACATCTATTTTACATCTATAGGTATATCTAAACATAACAGTAACAAAAAAGAAACTTAATTATGCTAACTTCAGTGATAAGGTAAATCAGTACAGGTGGTATAACATAATATAAAATAATGAGTCTATAAAAAATAATAATTGTGTTTTAATTCAGGCAAAATACCCATATACAAAAAAGAATAAATAAGTAGGTAGTAAAAAACATTAAAAAATATTCAAAAAAATATAATTAAAAATTATAATTAAAAAATTAAAAATTATCTTTAAAAATTATCAGTCTTCTCGTTCCCACTGCTGGGACACAGGCCTCCTCTCTGTGAGAGGGAGTGGGCCGTAATCCACCACGCGGACCCAGTGCGGGTTGGTAGATGTCACATGCCTTCGAATTTTTAATTCTAGGACATCCTCACTATATTTTCCTCTACCATTTTGAGAGCAGTGGTGATGAAATAATGTATGCAAAGTATTTTATCTGTCTAGGTTTGAACCTTGACCTACAATTCGTAAGTCGCGGCCGTGTCTACTAGGCCAGCACTGCTCGGAATCGGTATAGGATCGTTTAAATGACTTCTTCTGTCACAGAACAATTCGATGTTCTGTGGATTCTTCGAATAAGAAAACAATATAAACTAATTATTAATGTGGACGAAAAAACATTTATTAATGTGGATGTAAATGTACTCCTTTGTTGCGTAGCTATCTTAACGAAGTTCACAGTGTTAATTTGGGACGTTGATTAAATACTTCCCTAAAAAATTATGGAGCTGTATTAAAGACATGACTGAGATGCTATAGAAAAAAAAGAGCTCCCTATAAGAACTAATGACTTCCGCTGGATCCATCAAGGCATTTTTTACTAAGCAATAGTAACTTTGCATCGGTGGAAAAAACTTTGGCCAGCCAGATAATGCAAAATCTTTCCAAGACCCAGGAGCCTCAAAAATCACATGTGGAGTATTTTATAGTAACTCCATATTTTTGACACTTACTGAAGAAGATAGAATTATTCTGAATTTAGAAGTGAGAGTGCTCCGGAAATAGACGGATACAAGGCAACATTAATCAAAAACATAAGACACTCAAACTTGGAGCCTTTTACGCACATAATTGCGATCTGAGAATGTAACAAGAGTTTTCCCGGACAAGTGGAAAACTTCCTAGGTGTCTCCAATCCACAAGGTAGGACCGAACTCCTGATTACTACAGACTAATATCCTTCCTCAGCATGTTCTCTAAAATACTTAAAAAGTAATCAACAAACGTATCGTGAAGTTGTTTATCGAAGAAAACAACTTATTATTGGACCGCCAGTTTGGCTTTAGACAGGGGGAAGACGCACGAAAAACGCTGTCGAACTTCTTACCAATATTGTTCCAGGGCACGTTGACTGGCGCCGTCGATGCCTTAGCGTATTCATAGATCTCGCAAAGGCATTCGACACAGCCTCGTGTCAGATACTATTCAAGAAATTATGGAGACGCTCGGTATAAGAAGAGTGGCCCTAAACTAGTTCCGCAGCTACTTGACCGATCGCTGGCAATATAAGAGTCGAAAATCAGTTGAGCGATGAACTAAGTGTGTCTTTTGGTGTACCGCAGGGTAGTCTACTGGGCTGGACATTATTCGCAATTTACTTGAATGCCATTTTAAAAAATGAAATTCCTAACGCTGACTTGATTTGTTACGCTGACGATACAGTTATCATTTTCCACGGTGCTGACTGGAGTACATGAGAAAATCGAGTCTAGAATGAGTAAGTTAGCTATCTATTTTTATCTGGTTGGATTTAAATTTACTCACGCTCAACGAAAATAAAACTAAATATTAAATAATATTTAGAAAAACTAATGCTAAACAGCTTGGATGGAGGATAAAAATCTACACACACGTACACACCCTCACACATACAATTACACACAAGCATAATACAGAATAGCAGCATCAACGGCAATTATACCAAGTTTTATCTTATACATATGAAAATTGTTGTTTTTCTCACTTAATTAGTTTATTTTGTATTTTTGCAGTCTAACTATTTTTAATCGTAGCCTTTTTTTTTAAATAACCTAAAGTTTTACATATTATTATAGTGCCCAAGATACAAACTGTGCCTAATTTGCGACCAACGCTATCTCCATATTGTAATTTTATTTTGAAATAAACGATTTTTACTTCTACACTAATAAGCAGTTTAGGAAAGAACGAAAGACTGCATCTGTAAGTCCATATCGAAGAATCTTATTTCAAATCAGATTACCTATTACAAATATCAAACCCACTAACTCCCATGAGTTAGGCTCTACAAAAGTCCTACCCAAAAAAAGTCATTCAGCTGTCCCCAAATCCGAACGAAATTAATCAAACATAAAACAATGTACCAAAGCCAATAAATAAAAAAAACATCCAAATTGTTTATAATTTATCGCTCTATATTTGAATATGAGCATAAATTAGTGCGCTAGAGTGTATTCCTGACAATGGCGGCGCCTGCCTTCCGGACGACGCGCCTTGGTTGCGTAAGCGCCGCTCCCAGATGTTAGGTCAAGTGTGAAATTATTATATGAATGTTACAAGGGCATCAGTGGACCGGGAAGGAGGCGCCGAGCTGACTCCAAGATGACATCGTTCTTAGAAAAAAAGATAAGCTGCGGGCCTAGTTAAAGGGACGTTCTATCAGCGATAACGAGGTCAGAAAAGTAAATAACCCAGAAAAACTTAGGTTGGTATACAAAGTGGCACGGACATTGACGCGAAAACGGTTACCATGGATTCAGTACATGATTCTGAACCCCACACTAAAAAAATATTGCTGTTCCATATATTTTGACCGCGTAGGTATTGCACGTTTGTATGAAATAGCAGTTTTCTTTTTTTATATCCGACGAAAAATTTCAACGTAGGGGGGTTCCATGGTAACAGTTTTCGCGTCAATGTCCCTGCCACCCTGTGTATATATCAATTCTGTTGAAAGTCATAAATGAAAAACAAAACACTTTGGAGGCGATTGCCACTTGGCAATTTTTTTTTTAAACTATCCTTTACTGCTCCACTGCTAGGCTAAGGTTTCCCCCATACTTCACCACTCATCTTTGCCTACTACCTTTTCCGGCCAATCAGTCAAGAAAGAGTCTAGGTCGTCATGCCAGCATTTCTTACGACTGCCTCGGTGACGACACCCGTCTTCAGGCACCCACTGCGTGACGACCCTGGCCCAGGCATTTACCCGAAGCACAGATTGATATAGATGGTTCACTCCGCAAAATCATTTAAATAAAAACTAGTTCTTGATACGACACAATAAAGTGCAATTCAGGTCGCACAGCGCTAATTACCTACAGTTATATTCACCTAGAAGTTGCCTCTCTTTCTATCGCGTAACTCTTATTTATTCTGACCACGTTACACTCACTGAATTGGCCCGGCAAGTCGAGCCCGCTGCGTACTTGTAGCTTCATACCTAAAATGCGAGTGAATCAAGCTAGGAATGCCAAGGGAGCTGCACGAAGTCTAGTAGTGTAGGAGAGTTATTAATTTCTATAAAATGATATAATTGCATAAAATTAAACTGCCTTTCTAAAGGGGACTTATTCGGATAACATATTCTTTCTTATTTTCTGAAATTGCAGGGACTTTACACAATCAAGATTGGCATCTTAATTACAAAGATAGTAAGGTACTTTTTTAAGAAAAAGTTTTATCGTGACGTCATCTATAAAATAAAGTCCCTCGTAAGTAGCCAGACAACTAGAATTCATTATTTAACGATTTTTAATGGATGAGCTTATCTTTTCCATTTGTATATAATATCAACAAAAAGGGAAGCGTGCAAAGGGCTAATTAAGGGGGCCCTTCCCGATCCGTCTATCGTCAACGCGAGCATGGTCGAAAAGCTTGTTGTTTCATCCAGCGCAAGTGAGAACCGCTAACAAGCAAGTGAGAACGCGATAACATTGTACGAAAAATAACTGGTTTCAGGAAATACGTGTTTTTGAATACGCCTTACAAGTTTGTAAAATATTTTTTTGTAATTTAGAATCTCCATTACATGGGCGAGGTTTCTATAAAGATGTTTTCTTTACTTTTACAATTTATAAGTACATTATGAACGGTCAAAGTTGAGGTAAAATTTGTGCAAAAAAGCAGATTTTTGGAGGCTTATATTGAATTTGTTTCGCCAAATTTTTATTTTTTGATTTCATAGAAACCTAGATATAGTGCACAAGATACCCATTAGTTTAAAAGAATTAAAGAAAGATGTGTTACAACGCCATAATCACGTACGAGCGTTTGTATGAAAAGTATGACGGGTTGGCCACTCTTAAGTCAATTTCACAATGCAATACATTTGTCTTTATTGCACAAGAAAGATTAACAATAATTAAATACGTAATTGACGATGTTATCACTCACGGCGATTTATTTCAGGCAAACACTACTCAATTAACTGAAATTTTAAGGACGAAACGAGGCGCCAACTACATTTTCATGATCTTCATCACCTTCTCAGCCGAAAGACGTCCACTGTTGTACATAGGCCTCCCACATCAAGCATCGCTACAACGACCGTTCCTGGTACCTTCGCCAGGGCCATATTTTATACAACTGATAATAGAACGTGTTTGTCAAAGAATTACTGAAGACGCATATATGCCAGTGGCCTTGAGTGGTTAGCTTGCGTGTTCTGTACTGAGCTAACGAACGCGTCGTACGTCCAGCCAGCAATAGGACTCGCCCATCAAGGAGCGCAAGCTGATCCAAATTAGACGCATATTAGTTTTACCATACATAAATCAGAAATTAAAATACTTTAATAAATAACGTATACTAAAAGATAAATATTTATATGGTGAAGGTTTCAGAATAATACGCTTGATAGTTTTTACGTGATTCTCAGTTTTATATCCGCGTTATACATAACTTTACAAATTAATTACACTATGTAATACAAACATAATCTAAAATATTCATAGACTAAGTTATTGACAAAATGCTTTAATTTAACATATATTTTTTCCAAATCATTAACACTACTCGTTTAGACGTGATCTTCAGTATAAAATCATTAAAAGTCGCTTAGTGTCGCCTTAATTGTAACATTTTCACAGCTAGTGCTGTTTAATAAACCAAAAAACTAAGCATGAAAAATACTTACAAAATGTTCAGATTGTCAGATTGTCGCTGCCTTTTACGGCCTATTTACAAGATACTATCTTGCAGGCAAGTTGTATGTAGGTTGTAGGCAAAATTCATGTAATTCACCTATAAATTGAATGGAATGACATAAATCTACCTATTTCATTGAAAATTATTATTTGTCACAAATAAGTCCCTTATTCAATGAACTAATTAGTGTCAGGTCGTGACACTTCTGTGAGTCCCCTAACAAACCATTGTTTACTTATTGCCTGTTACAATAACATGTGATTTTCTAAGAAATAGGTTATCAGTGGGTGTTGTAAGTTCTGATTTACGGATGTTGACTAATAAAGCGTAGGGTTCACTTCGAATACCACAATGTACCTAATAATAGAATAGAATAGAATACTATTCATTATGTACACCATACATATAACTATGTTATTGTTACTAGTAATAAACTGTTTATTTATTGTACCTCGATGGTCCTAGTTTATCATTTATAACTTCCAATTACAGCTTTATATTGCTTTATGTAAGCGGGCACGCCCTTTATGCCTGGAGGCTTTTATTAGTTCTGTTTACGTCTAGTTTTAATTTCTGCTAGAGTATAGCTCTCGATGATTTTGGTTGATATATTGGCGTGTGCTAGCTGACATACGGCCAATAATTTTTCATTTAAGTTATGTTTTGTGTTGCATAATGTAAATTATTTTGCATACTATTGTATAGAATTTTTTTTTCTAACTTGAACAGACAGCTGTGCTGCTGGGGAGTTTGTTGCGCCACTTCTTCCCAGCTAACGGCACTAGGACGTGGTGAAGGGTGGGCGTTTTGGGGGACTGTCTTATGTAATTTTGACGTTCGAAAAGTGCTGATTGTCAGCCTAGTTTGAATGAATGACTTTTGAATTTTAATTTTTGAAAGATATAAATGTAGAATTTTCACGCTACAACCATGAGGAACGCGAAAACGAAGTAATGGCGCGGGTGGGCGATGCGATGCGACGCTGTGGGGTCAAGGGAACATGAAATTTCACGCGGACGAAGTCACGGGGAGAAGCTAGTACTATAGAAGAAACGTATATATCGTCGCCCTCCCCGCCAACTGTCGTAACTAGCAATTGATATTTTTCCAGCGCAACAGTTTTTCGGTCGGGCGCTACAATCATGTTAATATAGTTGCGTTAGCTGTGGCTTTATTAATGAATTAATAACTTTTTATAGCTCTTGACTTAATCTTTAACTCACTAACTGTAGATGTGTGCATATACGACAGGTGGTGAGAATATTTTTTCACTCAAACAAAACTCACGCAAAACAAAATACGTGATTATCTTCTAAACGGTAAACGACACAGACACGACGATTAGAGAGAACTTTTTCGAAACAAAGTTCTGAACACGTAGGTAATGTCAGTGCAGATACGTCAGTTTGTGAGATACGACAGTTAGCGAGGAGAGCGACGATATGTACCTACCTACCTACACTGTAAGGACTATTCTTGCTTGCAGCGCTCGGCCACCCTAGTATCGCTAAATTACGAAAAAAAAGGGTCGTGTACACGGGATTTTGTTTTCAAATTGCTTAGATATGAGTTACCCCGATGGTACATTAATAGAGGTTAATACCCGGCGTAAGTCTCATTTAACAATACACAACAAATATTATTATGTGACAAATCAGAGCTGATAAGAGTATCACCGAATTAGGTACTTATCTAGTATGACTCCGATTATCAACAATACATTAACATATTATATATGTACTACTGTTCATATAAATACTACAGTGTTTCATTGATAGATCAGTCGTTTAGTGTTTTGTTATAATTTATTTAGTAAATTTTTTAATTGAATTTTGGTTTATTAAGGTAAGTTCCTCTGTGTTTGTTCGTTTGAAAAACTCTTTCTCTGTTTCTGTATTTTATGTTAAGTTTTAAATTAGAGTTTGAAACACTTCGTTATATGAACTTTTAAATCGAAACTAGGTAGGTAAGATTTTTTTTTATTTAGGTACAGACGCCAGCACTTCAAGCTACTACAAGCTGTCAAATTTATTTAATAGATTTTCAACTTTATCTCTCAAGAATAAGGTTCAAAGTTGATTGGGAAAATTTGACAGTTTCGGGTAGCTTGATGTGCTAGCGTCTGTACAATATTTAGTTGTAACTATCGATTTTGTCTCAATAAATTAATTGAAAGTATTGATTTGCCAGCACCAATTTTTTTCCGTCCCACGGCCGTAAATTATTTTTTATAATAATTTATTTTCCGCCGAAAATGCCTGCCTCGTTGGTCTAGTGGTCGCAAGCGCTACTGCTGAGCATGAGGTCCTGGGTTCGATTCCCGGGTCGGGCAAAGTGTTATTGGGTTTTTCTATCTGAAATTTCTCAGTAGCAGCTCGGAGTCTGGATTTGTGCCCGGTTGATGGCAATAGGCTCGCCCCCTATTACATGGGACTTAAACATAACTGGCGAAATGTGGGTGTACCTGCTACAGGGACACCTCTGCCCAACCCTTCGGGGAAACAAGGCGTGATGTTATGTTATGTTTCCGCCGAAAATGGAAATTTCCGAAAATGTATATATTTCGCCTGAAAATTGCCTAAAAACTGATATTAATGTCAACGACAGAATTTTCTTCATTTCACCTATCATTACATTTCGTCCCACCCATCATCTGCCTAGTCTTTTCCCAACTATATTGGGGTCGGCAACTAATCGACCTCCTATCTGACCTCCACAACCCAGTTACTGGGTAATACGATACTCCTTAGGAAAACTAGTTGTCAGATTGGCTGTCAAATATCCACGAATGACTGCCGGAATAAACGGCTTTTAATGTGCTTTCCGAAGAGATTCGGTCCGACCCCTAAATTAGTCATATCTGCGTGCGGGGCGTGCCAAGTAAAAAACCGGCTAAAATTCATAGAATTCATAGAATTGAGATATTGATATCATTGTGTAACGTTACATATATTGGAAAAATACCCGAAACCCGTAACATAAAGGAACTCTCACTTTCCTTTACGCAGTCACGCATTTGAGTCATCTTGCCGGTTAATTTTGTAAAAATCTCACCGCGAAAACTTAGGCACAGATTAGTACAGATGGGACACTCCGCAAAATCATTTAAATAAAAAGCGACTCTTGCTACGACATAATAAAGTGCAATTCAGGTCGCACAGCGCTGGGCACGCCACAATTGCGGCGATAAGACCCCTCTTTGAGGAGTGGCTTGAGAGACGCCACGGCGTCCTCACCTTCCGCCTGACGCATGTCCTCACCGGACACGGCTGCTTCGGGAGGTTCCTGTTTAGGATAAGGCGGGAGGAAACACCCGGGTGTCACCATTGTGTGGATCGGCCTGAGGACACGGTGGAGCATACGGTGGAGGTCTGCCCGGCTTGGGCGGAGCAACGCCGTGTCCTCGTAGAGGCGATCGGCGGCGGTGATCTCTCGCCTCCGGCCCTGGTTCAGGCCATGGTACGGAGCGAGAGGAAATGGCAGGCCGTCACCTCCTTCTGCGAAACGGTAATGCTCGCGAAGGAGGAGGCGGAACGCGTGAGGGAGAGGCAAATTTCGCGCCCTCACGCCCCTAACCGCCGCAGGAGGAGACGCCCGGGGCGGAAATCGCGAGCCAATTCCGGCCACCGTAGGCGCGGGCTTGCGGACGGTGAGCAATGGGTAGCTCACCGTCCGATAAGGACCAAGCCCGGGTCGACGGCGCGTTGTGTTCCACGCGCGCCTCAAAGAGATGTCAGCAGAACTGATAGAACCGTTAGGGCCTGCCGAGTTCGCAGGAAAGTCCGAAAGGGAATACCGTGGCCCCTGGCAACATACAGGCAAGGCAACTGAAGGAACGCGGGTAGGTTTTAGTCAGTAAGAGTCTGACACGCCCTCCCGTTCTGCCCAGAGCGGGAGAAGTTATTTGAAAACTTCCCACCCAAAAAAAAAGTACCGACGCGCGACGTAGGCCAAGTTGATTTTCCATGTCCCTCTTCAATTTTACAAATTTTCTACTATTAGATTAGATAGCTGGGTACTTGTGAATATTCCTATTACAGATACGTTATCTATCTATCCTTGATTGCGTTTTAAGGTTACAATTGGCACGTGGCCTGAAGTGTGCTTGAGTCAATGGCAATGAAAACACAGTTAATATATCTACAACGCTACAAGGTTCTTTTGGCGCGTGGCAAGAATCGGAACTAACACTGCCATCTTGTTTTGTCAATAGAATTTCTGTGATACTATTTCAAATGTTTACCAACAGCGCCCCCCTGTCAATGTCATTCTGGCGCCAAAAGGTCTTTGCGGCACTCTATTCCTATTTGATAACTTAATCGTTGTTTTTTTTATTTTTATTAAACGAATTTAACGTTTATTTGTCAGCATGTCTATTCAAGATACGTATTAGGCACCTACTTATTCCTACAACCAAAACATTCACAATGCACGTATACCTAGTAGTAGAAATCCTTATAAAATAATACCTGCGCCCCGCGGTTTCACCCGCTTAAGTCGAAATCCTGTGGGAATATCAGGATAAAATGTACCTATATATTTTATGTCCTAATCCAGATCGCTTAGTTTTTTAATCTTAATTTATTGAGGCACTTCCTCAGGAAAGTTCGGTTAAGCAAGCAGTCAACAATCTCCTTGGTTGACCTCGCGATTCAGTATTTTTTGTACATCTGGGTTTACAAGATAATTTAATAACAAATTCGACCTTTTAGAATATTTTAGACATGAATTTCCTACAAAAAAAAAAAAAAATAATGAAGGTTACAAACTTTTCTTTACTTGAATTTTTTTTGTCTTGATTTTACAGTAATTTCCGGTAAATAAATTGTCATTTTAATGGGTTTTAACCTGAGCTTAAATGATTTTATACAATCCACATGTCCAAAGTAGGTATAGCAGAAGTCTTTAGTAGTCAGTCATAAAGTAAAATTTAACTTCGGGGAATTTGTGAGTTTTCCTGCCTATATAAACTTGAACTTACAAACTTAGCTTCATTGAACAGTTTGAATTCCCACCGATATCAATACCAATGTTGGCGCGAATCCGTGTACAACTTGTGAGGTCTATTAGTTCGTAATTCAAATCAATTCTACGAAAAACCTGATTTAACAAAAACCTAGATATGAATTTATGTTAATTATATTAATTTCAATTTAGAAGGTTAACTGGCCAGACACAATAGGACTACATCACGGCAGATTTTTTTTAAAGAATTTTCTGTACTGTATTTTTAACGTAGTGAAATTAATAGTTTTGTTTGCATGATTGCGTCTTTTTTTTCTTTTTTGTATTAGTTGTCATTTGGATATTATTTTCTAACCTATTCTCATTTTTATTTCTAGAAACCATGGCCAATTTAATCTACATCGTCTTTGCCTGCTTGCTTGCCAGTGTTGCGGCTCTCCCGCCATCCCGTAAAATACGAAGTTCTTACAGTAAGTTTGTGCATTTACTTTTAATAACAACAGTAGGCAGCTTTTGTACACCATATATTTTGTGGTAGAATGTATAGAACTAACAAAAATACTAACACCATACTATGTAAAACTACATTCTTACAAATAAATACATTCTAATTCTAATTCCTATGTTATACCTATATATATTTATCTGTTAGTTATTTTCATATTGATAACTTGATCAATTAATATTGAAAAGCTGTCAAAATTATCCATCTTTCTTTGTCTTTGACGAAAGCCTGATCAAATAATTGGTCGCAGATTTGCTGTCGAATCAAATCTAAGGCCCTTTTCCCCCGGTGATGTAAGACCTAATGTTCATTTCAGTGAGTGAATATTTACTAAATGTTCGCTCACAACGGCGAACTGTTGAGCACGCACTCATTGCATTCTTGAAGAGGAAGACTCATTAATGCGATCACATAGGTTCCTTCAACACTCATTCTCGCTTCCGCCGCCGGAGCGAAAACATTAATTTTACGTTTACTTTTTGTCAATCATGGAGTGGACTAGAGAAGTCAGATGGAAGTTCAAGCAAACTGAAGGTGAACCTAGTGTCGTGTCTTACTATACTCATGTGCCACTGTTGGTTTGTCAGTAGTTACGCGGAGCGTGATCCGTGAGCCTTGACCCTATCAAGCCAGCAAACTTTTACATAATTCATACTGTGTACGCGAGACTTTATGAGTAGGGTGGGCCGGTAAAAGAAAGTGCAGTCTGCGCTCACTTAAGGCCCAAACAGCAGCGCGGCACAAAAAATGTCCCTAAAGTTGCATAACCTTTTCATTCCTCCACTGTACATTAACAAAAACTTAATTTTAACAGATTACCCCTTTAACTTTGTGGCTCGAGAAACATGGGGCGCGCGTCCCCCTAATGGAGTCACTAGCTTGAACCTGCCAGTTCCCTACGTCGTCGTGCACCACAGCTACATACCCCCGGACTGCGTGACCAAGGACGCCTGCAAGAGAAATATGAGGCTTATGCAGGACATGCACCAAATCCACAACGGGTGGCAGGATATTGGATATAAGTGAGTTGAAATGCAATTCTAAATGCTCTTGGTTCAAACAGATTCATTCGAATCCTGCGCGGGACACGGGTAGGTACTGTAGACACTTCGCGTGGCTACGTGTACTGGGACGAATAAAACACTTTATAGATCAAGATATTTCACACAATATCTTTTGTAAACGCCGGCTTGACAGCCTGAGAGGGACTCCCTGATATCTCTTCCAACAAAATCACATTTAAATCCTTTTTAAAACATAATCTGTCAGAGTGTTCGAATGTAATGCTGCTTTCTAACCAGCCTGCACAACATAAGGTTGCTTATCGCATAAAACCTTACAGTACCTAACCTACAACTAACTTACCTATAATCGTGTGCTTTCTTTTCCATTTCCAATTCCAGTTCCCTGAATTAATTTCCGTCGCTAGCACTTAAATAGGCGGTTCCAAAATTTAGTGCAATACATATAAGCTTTGCCACTTTAGTGTTGAAAACAATACGGCTTGGGTAACCCTTTAACATGTTATTAGCTATGAGCTGACTACGTTTCCTTATAGTCGTGTCAGGTGGCGTATCATATGGAGATATACAGGGTGGCACCATCGATGCGCAAACTGTAACTATGAATTCAGCACATGATTCTGGACCCCACTGCATATAAACTTTACGTCAATAATATAATAAAAAAAAACAGTGGCACTTCGGGAGTGGCGACAGAAGTGATAACTTGAGCAACATCGCTGTGGTGGAAGAAAAATACTTGTATAGAACATTGGTCCGTAACTTAATATAAATAAAGAGCACAATCGCGTTTACAAAAATGAGGTGTCGGTAACGGTAACGGTGTCGCAAGTTAAATTGTTTTTTCTCATCTCAGAAATGCCCAAGGCGCGTAAAGAAGTTTCCACTTTAAAAAAAAATCTGCTGTTTCATACAAAAGTGCAATAGCTACGCGGTCCAAATGTATGGAACAGCAATTTTTTTTTTGGGTGGGCTTTTGAATCATGTACTGAATCCATAGTAACAGGTTGAGCATCGATATCCCTGCCCTGTACTATTTATTACAAAGGTTTTTTTAGCAAAAACCCACCGATATTCAACAATTTTTCAGGACCATTTCCTTGTAATGTACCTTCCATGAAGGCTCGTGCAGACCAGCGCGACACGCGACGCGACACAAAGGCACCGCTCGTCGCGCGACGACCGGTGTCTTTGTGTCGCGCGACAAGTCGCGCTGGTCTGCACAAGCCTTGATATGGATCTATTAACAGTCTATGTACATAGATAGCAACTGATAAGATATTATCATCGATACTTTGAAAGCCGATAGATATTAGACAGTAAACAGGATGCATATCGAATCAGTGCCACTAGTATGAGTCGCGTACCTGTGCCCTAATTATATCTTCCTACCGAGCGAGATCTTGCCAAATAATGACTAAGACGAAGACTATGTAAGTGCACCTGCACACAATAATGTCGTACATAACATAATGCATATAGGTTTGTAGCAAAACATAATATTGTTTACACCCATTATAACTGTCGACAATATTTTATCTACACCCATGCTAAAAAACCTCTATAAAAGTTAGCTTATTGGCAACATTATAACAGCCAGTGTCATAGTAACCATTACATCATCCAAACAAGTGTTACAATGTTGTACTAAATTTCATTACGCAACTCGTTTCAACGTTCAAACGGGGGACAGCAGCACCCGTTGCACGCATGTGTGGTGATGTGCTGCTGCAGGCGACATTCATACGTGCAGTTGTACTGAATCTCGTGGGAATTTCTTTATTTTTGGTCTTGAATTACAAACACCCAATGGTTTCAGAAACTTTTATAGAGGATTAATTTCATGACTGTAGATAACTATTATATATCAGTAAAATAAAGTAAGTAGTCAAAAACTCAAACTCACTATAATTCCTTGTTTGCACAAAAAAGCCTAAAGTATTTTTTTATATACTTAATTCTTTATTGTACGCCAGAAAAAAAACATAACAAAAAATAAATTAAACAACACAAAACATACAATGGGTGGCCTTATCGGTTTCTGCGATCACTTCCAGGCGACCTTGGAATGGGCAGTGATTGCAGTGGTATCTACATTGTCATTATTACCACAATTCTGCCAGGCTAGGTTTCAAAAACTACTTAAAACAACATTCCGTATTGACCAATTTTCATAATTGCACCTACGTACCACTGTTTGTCTCTGCACCACGCAAAGGTTGACTGCTAAAAAAAAAACAGTGTTACTCCGGGAGTGCTGACAGAAGTGAAAACTTGAACAATTTTATTGTGCAGGAAATCATTTTAATGAGGTGTCGGTAACGGTAACGGTAACAGTGTCGCGAGTTCAATTGTTTTTTCCCATCTCAATAATACCCAACGCGTTTAAAGAAGTTTTCACTTCAAAAATGTCTATGGCATTAGGTCCGCCTCTGTACATGGGGGTGTTCTTGAAGTATAAATTTAAAGAACGGAATAAATTTCGAACAAAAATAAATAAATTGTAAAGTCTAGCGCAGATTGGGGCGGGCCGCGCTGCACCGCGAAAATCCTCCTTCGCTACTTTCGTACATTTTCTACGAACCAACACTACAGGCGGACCACACCGCACTTTTTTGTATGAAAATGCGTTGTACAGTTGTACTGCGGCGCTAAGCTTAAGCAAGTGAAAACCGATATTAGGTCAAATAGATTGATAGGTAGTTTTTTAATAATAGCGGCAATAGTTTACTTAAATAATACGGATATACAATCAGTGTTTTTATCGCCAGTCCTCAGATGATACCGTCCTATATCCTACTATCGTTGTATAAACTAGTAATTAAAGTCAATTGATAGAACGTTCTTCAAATGACACGAATGGAGAGTGTCATGTTTTTCACCGCATGCACAGTGCGCGTGAGTTTACACGATAGTCTTGAGAGACACTTCAAAATTTCACTTAATATCAACACCTTATTTGGATGTTTGTAGTTTATTTATTTTAGAAGCGCCTAATAGATCAATCAAGGAAGAATCAGCTCGTAGTTTTCGATAGCTTAGATAACTCAAAGAATCAATGCTTAGTTATCTAGATAAGTCATTACTTTAACTTTTTAATTAAAAAAAAATTATTACATCAAGCCTGTTTTACATAGCTATTAGATACATGAGACTGAAACATAAAGGACTTAAAATTAAGTAAAAAAACTTGTTGAGAATATTAGAACATCTACCGCGAGACAGTCAGTTTCCGTGACTGTACATTACGTTATGGATACTCATGTATCTTTTTCTTTACAGTTTCGCAGTAGGCGGAGAAGGCTCAGTTTATGAGGGCCGCGGCTGGGACGCAGTCGGCGCACACGCTGTGTCATATAACGTGAAGAGTATCGGCATTTGTATGATCGGTGACTTTGTAGGTAAGTCTCTTTCGGCCGTCTCTTTGTAGGTAAAGTAAAAATAAAATCTGGAAAAAATAATTGGTACCAACTTATACAGGATCAAATTAAATTAGGTAGCGAAACTCCTCTGACGTGATGGATATCGAATAAATATACTAATTTAATTTAAACCTTGTATAAGTCCATATACAGTGTGAATCTTTATAATGTGTACATATTGAAATGAGGGAATTTATGCTTAATTTTACCGACGGAAAAAATATTTAAAAATCTAAATATTTTTAAGGTTCCGTACCTCAAAAGGAAAAACGGAACCCTTATAGGATCACTTTGTTTTCCGTCTGTCTATCAAGACCCTTTTTCTCAGGAACACGTAAAGGTATCAAGCTGAAATTCATATCAAATACTCAAGTCTACTGTTCCTTGGAGTTGTGAAAAAATCAAACTTCTAAGCCAACGCAATCAAAAGATACAGCCGTTTATGCTGCAATTTTTCGATACTCGCAAGGGAATCAAAACCTACAGGGTACTTCCCGTGAACTCAGAATCTTGAAATTTGGTACGAAGCAACGTCTTATAGCACAGATAAAGGAAACATTGCGAAAATCATAAATGTTTAGTTACATCATTTAATAAAAATATTTTTAATAATTTAAAACTTACTACCCCTTTCCTCATGAACGCAGTTTGTACGGAACCCTGAGTGCGCGAGTCCGACTCGCACTTGGGCGGTTTTTTTTATTTATACCTATATTTGTTTTTTTTTTTTTTTTTTTAAAGGTACGTAGGTAATGGTCGATTTAGTAAAGTGACGTCACTCATGATGTCACTCTACTAAATTGAACTATTTTTAAATTATATTTGCTACATTAACGACTGAGTGCCAAGTAAAGCTAATTAATTTCTCCAACACTAAAATCTCTCTTAAATTTTTTCGCAGAAAACCTTCCGCCAGACACCCAAATTAAGTCCCTCAAGGATCTGATAGCCGCTGGAGTGGAACTAGGCTACATCAGTCCTGACTACAAGCTGATCGGCCATCGCCAGGTCAGCGCGACCGAATGTCCAGGCGAAGCGCTCTTCAATGAAATCTCCACCTGGGATCATTTTGCACCCTCATAAAGATTGAAGACTAAATCCCGCTTGGATCACAAATCACTAAAGCTACAGTTTCCTAGAAGTGCGGTGGCCGCCACATAACGGCCGCAGTGACAGCTATCATTGAAATGATGGCAGTGGGGTTTGATTTTACGGTGTCATAAACGTTATCTAGGAAAACACACAACTTACCATCATAAATAACGTTTCTGTGACGTCATTGGACGGTAAATTGCGGCTGCTATGTGGCGGCCACCGCAGTCTTAGGAAACCCTAGCTTTAGGGCGGATCTCACCAATAAACTGTACGCGATCAGTACATAAACTACGTTTAAAAGCTGTCAGTGTCATTATTTTCTTTAGAATATTGACACTGACAGCTCTATTACTTAGTTTAGATGTGCTAATCGCGTTTAGTTTCATTGGTTAAATTCGCACTTAATGTATTTAGCCATAATTAACGAATATAAAACATCGCTCTGTTTCTTTCAATCATATGAAGATGACGGAGACAAAACGATGATTTAAATTCGTAAATGTGTTGATTTGCGGTGGAAGCGGACCAAATTCGCACCAAAACTGTAATCGAGGCCTACTTCTATATACGACCTCGATATTGATTTATTTACCACTTTTGACATCAATTGATGTCAAAAGTGGTAAATAACAGTGGCAATTGCCAGTCAAGCGAAACCTCAATAAGGTTGAAAATTACTAACTGTCACACAGACAAATAGACCTTGTCGTTTCTTAACGTGCAAGCGACATTCAACCTTAAGGTTCATGCAATTACGAGGTCGAATACACTAATAAGTTTTGTTTGAGGACTATCGACTAATTATTTGTAAATATTAATTTCGGACCAAATTGTACATAAAATACTGTGATTTTTATTGTTTTAGTAAATGACTGTAGTTGTTATATTTTGTTGTTTTTATTACTATTTATTATCTTTACGAAATTACACAATTCACCATCACCTTTTCCCAACTATATTGAGTTGGCTTCCAATCTAACCGAATGCAGCTGAATACTAGTATTTTATAAAGAGCGACTGCCTATCTGACCTCCACAACCCAGTTACTGGGTAACTCACTTAACCAAAGGGTTGGTTGACGAAATTACACAATTATTAATGTGAAATGAAATACAAAACTTATCCAAAGAATCTTGCAATATTTTGCGATCATTTATTAAAATAACTTTGACTAAAATGTGATCGCGTTAAGCGCGACGCAACTCTAACATAGGGTTGCCGATCCCAAATTTTGAAAACCAGGATTAGAAGGTGAAAATACCAGGTTATTTCGGAATAAAAACAGGACGCAGGTATAAATGCAGTACCTAGTTAAAGCAACACGCAATAAGAACAGGTTCAATGAAACTTCATTTTCTGCACCGAATCAGCACCTTTCGAACGTCAAAATTGCATAAGACCGACGTCCCCCTTCACCAGTTCCTAGTGCTTTAGCTGGGAAGAAGAAGTGGCGCAACAAACTCCCCAGCTATGGTTGCCAGGTCCAAAAAATGAAAAGCCGGACACAGATTTACATTTAGCCGGACATTTTGCCCTGAAAGCCTGACACACTGGCTTAAAAAAAAACTTTTATTTTGTGTATTTATTACCGTTATCCATTTGAGACTTATTCTACTCTTTATTATGAACCACATTTTGTGAAGTAGTCCACTTAGAGCACCCGTGCGAATAGCACCTTCGCGAATAGCACCTAGCTAGGCTGATTTTGCAATAAAAGTGACGTGGAGACTGATTGTGATATATTAAAAATAAGAAGTGTTATTATTTGGTAAGATTAATAATAATTGTCATAGTGATTTTCATTATTTTTCAATTTTAAATGTCGCCTAGGCAAATTTCGTATATACGTAAGTACCTATATGTAATTAATAAACATTCTAGTGATTTTTATCGATATCTTTCCTTTAATAACGTCCTGTAAAAAACTTTTTACAAAAAAAAAACAACCGACTTCCAAAAAAAACACTACAAAGTGAAAAATAACTTTAATTTCGGAAGTCGGTGTCTTGGGTTTTGTGTTTTCGTTTTTTGCCACCGACTTCCGAAATTAAAGTTATTTTTCACTTTGTAGTGTTTTTTTTGGAAGTCGGTTGTTTTTTTTTTGTAAAAAGTTTTTATTTTTCACTTTTTAGTTGTGGTACCTACCCCACACACATTCGAATACCACTACCTGCTACCAGTGTCAAGAACTTATCATATCATCTACATACTAAGTGGGAAAAAAAATACGTATTTTGTAGCTAACTCAAAAACTACCCAAGCAAAGTTAATAAAATTTATATGGGACCAATTTGGGAGACTACCCTTTCAAACAAAAAAAGAATTTTCAAAATCGGTCCACAAATAACTGAGAAATCGGTGGACATACATAAAAAAAAAAAAAAAAACAGACATACGCGTCGAACATATAACCTCCTCCTTTTTGGAAGTCGGTTAAAAACAAATACATCCCAGCAGTAGGCTAGGCTGCTGAGTCGTAGGTACTCTTCGTGGACAAAAATCTAAAAATAAATTTTAATCTAATCTAAATTTATTTTAATCTAATCTAATCGAACTAGGTGCGCGTAGGTGCTATTCGGACGGGTGCTCTTAGTGGACTGCTTCCATTTTGTTCTTACTTAAGTCAGTAACTTCTTTACATTAAAAGTAATTAAAACAATCAATAATCAGGCATTTTTGTCGGGGCGGGGTTGACCAAAAGCCTAACAAAAGTCGGACAGTCCGGGCTTGTGTGTATTTGGCCGGACACGATTGTAAAAAGCCGGACACCTGACAACCCTATCCCCAGCACAGCTGTCTGTTCAGTTAGAGAAACTAGATTCTATTCACCTCTGCCTAGTGCCTAACCCATTGGGGAATACAGTCGTGATGTTATGTTACGTTATGTTTAGAAAAGGGTAAACAATTACTATTTTCTTAATGTCCCTCGGGAATCATCGCATTTCCGAATACAAACGAATGCTAATTTCCATGTCCATCAATTATTAGATTAATCGTGTATAATAATTTTAATTTAGAATTAAGTACTTTATTGTTGTTTTGTTTTGATTTCCGTGTGAACTATATAGAGCTGTAAAAATATTTTCGTGCCTGCGACTTTAGCAGCTTTCCACCCATGTTTTAAATAAATTACATTAAGTTAAAAGAGTATTAACAACTTTCTAAACTTTCAAGTTGATTGAGGGCGTCCGGTCACTGCACCAAGTGCAAAGGGCAACTGATAGAAATCCGACAACTGACGAAACACGAAGTTAGCCGAGGGACATTAAGAAAATAGTTATAGTGTAATATTTTTTAAGGCACGCACCTCTGACTTTTCAGATTCATGTGCGTATTGTATAATTATTACTTGGTTAAAAAACGGTGAAGGAAAACATCGTGAGGATGCTTGAGAGATATTTCTAAAAACTCTCAACCAGTTAATTACGTAATACACGATCAATCACAATCTGTTTCGATTTGAAACAGATTGCTAATCCATTGCTGCATAAGTTGGGGAAAAAAATCTGCTCAACAACGTAAATAACGCAAAGAATGTTGTTGAACTGTCAAAATGAAACAAATTACTCATAATCGTTTACGAAAATAAGTTACGCAATTAGGGTACTAGTTAGTCACTAACTACGCGAAAAATATATAATAGTAATAAATATTGTGATGGATGTATTCATCATAGATAGATACCTTTTAGAAAAAGCACTCTTAATATTAGTGTGTGTGTTGTTTTTACTGTTTTCCACAAAATTAGTCATAAATGGACATTGTACATTGAGTGAAGAGGTAAATATCGACCGATACACAGATAAAAAAAACTTGAGAGGTGTCAAGGGACACCCGGATGGAACGAAGTTCTTTTCGATTAATTAGTGAATGAATTGTAATAAAATGAGTAGGTAAGTGAGTGCATACGCCACACACAGCGTACACCGCAGCACCACACAATACCAAAATAGGGAATAATGCGGCGTTTTCTTTTTTTGATTTTAATGGAGCCAAAAGAGAGGTCTTTTTCTCCTGATTTCGGGGACCCCAAACTTGATAGGTCTACGACCTCTGGCTCCAAAGTTAAGACCCGGGAGGGGGGGGGGAGGGGTTGAGGTAACCCTGAAGGGGCACGGGGAGGGGGGGAGAGGAGGAGGAAAGAGGGGAGGTGTGCAGGGGGTGTATCGGGATCAGGGTGTCGCGGGAGGATATGGAGGTGGGGTTCGGGGGGAGGTTATATATATAAGAGAGTTGTAAGATATACTTAATTACAGATATTGGGGGTCAAAAGAAAAGGGGGTCAAAAATGGGGTCTAAGGGGTCTAACTAAATGTAGGTTCTAGCTGAGAGGAGGGTACTAGGGGGGGGAAATTTTATCAAAACTTTGATATTCCCCCTAGCCCCCTGTCGCAACGCGCGATAAGGAACTTCGTTCCAAAACTTCGTTCCAATAACAACAACTAATTAGGCACTTACTTGATTTTAAGTATGTACTAAAGGAAGGTAAACAGAACATATTTCCACGATGTACTTTACCTCTTCTCATATCTGATTGCCAGCACGAGCTTATGCTTGTGGAGAAAACGTGAAATGACAGCGTGTGTACGTGCGTACCTACCAGTAGTAAGTACGAATTCTTGTATAATGGTCTAAAAAGACGCATAACGAAGCTGATAGTCTTTTGTAGGTATTCACTTCTGTTATTGTGATAATTATTAGTTCTTTTATTGTGATAATTATTTTGTACTGGACCATACTTAGGAACCTTCTGCGTAACCAGAAGGTCCAAATACTTAAGTACTATTTTTTTGAATTTTTGTAGTTATCGGCTATAATCCTAATAATTTATTCGCTTTGAGAGTAGGTACATAAATAAAGGTGTTCACAAAATGTTGAGATCCCTGTACAATCTACCAATTAGGCATGCAACAGTCAAATTAAAATTGGCAAAAAAATTAATTAATCAAAAAATTATAGAATTTAAAACTAGCATAATAATAATAAAGAAATACACAATGTCAATAATTAAATCTAAAGAAAAAAAAAAAAAAAATAAAAAAAAAAAAAAAAAACATTAATTGAATAGTAACACTTATCAAGCAATAGGGCTGTTATGCTATGAAAAGGGACTTGTTACACACTGTGTCTAGTAGTATCTAGTCTTCGACATTTACGCATATTAAGTAAATACCTAATCGATAAGTTCGTTTATCCCCTTCTAGTTAAAGTTCAATTAAGCAATATCTTTATTGTAAGTAGATCATAGGCAGGTATAATACAGGTCTAAAATAATTAAATTGTGATCAGCTGTGTCTCGCCCCTAAGGCATACAATAGTTACATAGAAATTAAATTCACATTATTGTTACAAAATTAAGAATTCACATATGAAAAGAAAAAAAAAACAGTGACTCTCCAGGAGTCCAGAAGTGAAAACTTGAAAAAAAATCAGCACCGCGGTTATCAACGCGTTGATGTCTTTTACTCCACGGTGTCGGTAAATTGCGTTACAGTGTCGCGAAATCAATGGTTTAGTCCCATCTCAAAAATGCCCAACACGCCTATAGAAGTTTTCACTTCAAAAAACGGAACGAATTTAGGTAGGTACACATCAGTGGGACACTGAACGCATCATGACTGCCTGTAATGGAGAAGTGATTTGTCTGATAGGAAGTCTTTTATATAGCACTTGTTTAATTTAAGTTAAGTTGGAGTTGGTTTCCGAATATCACTAAGTAGGAATTTTAGACAGAGAAGCTGCCTGGCCTCCAAATCCAACCAAATCATCCAGTTCCTCTTTTAAATATAATCCTTATCACATCCACGGACTAACGCAAAGGTAGTTTAGAAAAAACAGCTGAGCGCTGCTAATCTATTGATTCTTGCGGCTTTCCAATTTTCACAAAAGCAGAGTTTACTTTCGATAGGACTTTTTATTATTAAATAATAATAATAATAATAATTCTTTATTCACAAAAAAACATAAACTTTGACAATAGATATGTATACAGAAAGGTAAGCAAACTTAAGTATAATTATACAAAAATGAGGTCGAAAGTCCAAGAAGAAATGTACCCTGCCCCCAAACTAGGAAAATCCTGTATCTTGGGCGGCAGTGTCTTCGCGTAGATACAATAAGGTCGAGCGATTATTATGAGCATACAAGTTGATTTAGGTTAGAGAATTGTCAAAGATAGGATTATGTACTAGTGAAAAGAAAGAAAAAAAACAAAATAAAATAATCAGACGTTGGTAAGTGCAGATGTGAATGTTAGTGTGATAAATATATAAGATAAAAGAATTAACTTATATACGTAGTTACTTTTGACCGACATTGAACTGTGGAACACATAAAAATCACAATTTATCATCTCATCAATAAGTAATAACAACCGCACGGGTCGATCCAACAGGTTAAGCAACGCTTGCCGGGGTTGGTCCGTGGATGGGTGACCATCTTTACATACCGAGACTCCTCCGTGGCTCGGAAAGCACGTTAAGCCGTTGGTCCCGGCTGTCATTTGTAGATCTTTGACAGTTGTTACGGGTCGTCAGACGCCCGAAAGTCTGACAACCAGTCTTACCAAGGGGTATCGTGTTACCCAGTTGGTACTGGGTTGTGGAGGTCAGATAGGCGACTGCCTATGGAGTGACTACTCCACGTAAAATACTGGTATTCAGCTGCATCCGGTTAGACTGGAAGCCGACCCCAACATAATTGGGAAAAGGCTTGGCAGATGATGTCTAAGCACTAAGAAGTTATATAAGGTGTTGTGTATTTAGATGTATAGTTGTATTGTGTACTCACATGTGTAATTAGCATCTCTATAAAATATTCTGTCATAAACGAGACTGTAAATTATTTCATCACCACTGCTCTCAAAACGGTGTAGGAAAACATTCGAAGACATGTGATATCCACCGACCCGCACTGGGCTCGTTTGGTGGATTACAGCCCACTCCCTCTCACAAAGAGGAGGCCTGTGACCCAACAGAAAAAACATTATAGGCAGATTATGTTTATGCTATACGAGATTGTCAGTATTCAAATTAAGTAAGTCTTACTAATGTTCGGTTCTTATAAACAAATAAAAACTTTTTACAAAAAAAAATCAACCGACTTCCAAAAAAAAACACTACAAAGTGAAAAATTACTTTAATTTCGGAAGTCGGTGTCTTTGGTTTTGAATTTTCGTATTTTGTCACCAACTTTCGAAATTAAAGTTATTTTTCACATTGTAGTGTATTTTTTTGAAGTCGGTTGTTTTTTTTTTTCGTGGAAAGAATTTATTCTCACTTTTTAGTTATGGTACCTACCCCACACAAATTCGAATACCTGCTATGTAAATAACAGTGACAGGAACTTAATTATATCATCCACGTACGTGTGAAGTGTGAGAAAATACGTATTATAGAAGCTAACTCAAAAACTACCCTAGCTAAGTTCATAAAATTTATATGGTACTACCTATGAAATATGACCTACCAAACAAAAAAAAACATCAAAATCAATTCATAATTGGCGGAGTAATCGCGTAACAAACATACAAAATACAGTCGAATTGAGAACCTCCTCCTTTGAACTATATCTCTAGGTAATAAGGTGATGAAGAATTTCGGATTTGATAATTTAAATAATGGCACAACTGGCACTTGAATTGGCATCCACAGGCACATATTCTATCAATTTGTTTACATTTTCATGAGATATGTACTTTATGAACAGACTACAGGGTATGTACGTCATACGAGTGGTACAGTCATGAGTGGACATTAATCTCGGCCTCCACTGTAATTGCCATGTTCTTCCCCAGAGCAGTGGAGGGCGTTCACTCAACTTTTTGTGCCAGTTACACTTGAGGTGTAGAAAATGTGGTTAACCGGACCACAGAAATATTATGTACATATGTATTTACTGCGGTCCAATTACATATTTAACATAGGTAGAGGTGTACCTATAGCACACCCACATTTCGCCAATTATTATGTTTAACATGTTCAGTACCGGGAGCCCTCCTGGCGGGTTCACCTAGTCGTATATGCGATGCCGGGAGCCCTCGCGGAGGGCTCATTTTAAATGTAGGTTTTTCTTACTGCATTTAATCTGATGTAGGTATATTTTAACAAGATTTATTGGTATATTATGCGTTGGTTTTTAAAATCCAATTTTTGTTCGGCAAAAATGTAGTAGCAGTGCTGAGGTTTGATGAAAACTTCAAAAGTCTTTTAGATTTACTGAGGATTTTGACTAAAAACGATGCGTTAGTCTTGACGAACAAGTTCTGTATTCACCAAACCTCGCCGCTGCTGCTGCATTTTGGTAAGACTGGAAGCCAATCACAAAACTCTACAAAAAAATTATATTTTCAGAAAATAAGTAAACCGTCTTTTGGGAGACGGAGAGTTTATAGATATATATACGAGTTTCAAAAAGCTGATTGACATCCAGCTGCAAATTCGTAACTTAGGAGCTCTTTGAGTTGCATAAGCCTGAAGGACCAAGATACTGGCTACTGTTTACCCAAAATAATTCGTTACAATATGTCACACTAATGTCTACACTAATTTAAAAAGATAAAACATTTATATTTTTGTTTGTAATGCATAGTCAGCCTATAATGTTCCCACTGCTGGGACACAGGTCTCCTCTCGGTGAATGAGAGTGGGCCGTAATCCACCACGCGTGCCCAGTGCGGGTTGGTAGATGTCACATGTCTTCGAATTTTTGATTCAAAACCATGTCGGTTTCCTCATGATGTTTTTCTTCACCGTAACGTACTATGCGTAATTTTTTTCATCACCACTATGATGAAAAAAATTACACATAGTTAAGCGCTCGGAAGTACTCGGAAGTCGGGGCCACGGCCACTGGGCCACCACTGCTCTGTAACTCAAAAACTGTTAGACCGATTTTAACCATTCTTTCAGCACTAAAATACTATATTATCACGGAGTAACAGGCTACAATTTATAAAGATGTCACGAGGTGAAGCCACTGGCGGAAACTTAACAAACATATTATAGCTGAAAAACCAACCTGAAAAAATTTAGTCATCAAAAGTGATGTTTTTCGATCAAAATAGAGGAAGACAAAGTACTTTAAAGATGCTTATTTAGCCATAAATATTTTGAAAGCTTCGTCTTGACTATTTAATAAGTAAGTTATCTTCCACTTTATATGCAAAAATCTGCAAAAACTGAAGGTATCTAATAACGAAATTAGATTTATAAAATAACTAAGTAGCTGCACCCCGCGGTTTCACCTGCATAAGTCTCGAGACTAAAAAGTATCCTATGTCCTAACCTAGGCCATGGTCTATCCATGTGCCTACCCGTTATGCCGTATTAGCGTAATAAACAAACATGCAAAAAATCAAATCGTTTCACTTTATTATATTAAGTTTAGATTTAGACTAGTCCCTGCGTTGCACGATTTTTACTACTCGACAAAACATCGAGATTTCTTTATTACACATACATACGTAAGTATAATGTACACATGAATTTATATTGTACATTTACACCTTTCAGTGTACATTTTCTCAATGATGGTGAAAACCGCATCAACATCCGTTGCGCTGTTTAGAAGAATCGTTTATTTAGTGCACACAAAAGACAGCACAACATACAAAAGCACGATTAAATAATAACTAATTAGCTATTAAAAGAGTACTGGTGGCCCAGTGGTATCGGCCGCGACTTACGAGTTGTAGGTCGTAGGTTCGAACTCAGACAGGCACTTTACTTTGTGTAAATTATTTCATCACCACTGCTCTCAAAACGGTGAAGGAAAAACATCGTGAGGAAACCGGCATGTCCTAGAACCGAAAATTCGAAGACATGTGACATCTACCAACCCGCACTAGGCCCGCGTGGTAGATTACGGCCCACTCTCTGTCACAGAGAGGAGGCCTGTGTCTCAGCAGTGGGTAAATTTATAGGCTGATGATAATGATGATATTAGGAAATAGCTGCGAGGTGACAATATACAAACAAACAAAAAAAAAGTAGTGGGCACTCCGGGAGTGCCGACAGAAGTGAAAACTTGAACAAGATCGCCTTGGTAGAAGAAAAATACTTGTATATAACATTGGTCCGTAACCTTATCTAAATAAAGAGCACAATCGCGTTTACAAAACCTTTAAAGTAAAAATACTTGCATAGAACATTGATCCATAACGTAACATAAATAGAGCACAATCGCGTTTACAAAAATGAGGTGTCGTCATGCAGTCGCGAAATCAATGGTTTAGTATCTCAAAAATGCCCAACGTGCCTAACGAAGTTTTCACTTCAAAAATAAAAGGAAGAAAATAAGACATTGTGATGACACTATTGGCTAGACGATGGGGAAAAATAGTATATTATCTTTCTATACAGGGTTAAATTAAATTAGCTAGCAAAACTCCGCAGACATGATTGATATCGATATTTAAACAAAAAGATGAAAAAATATTATTTCATTTTTTTGTGGGGTCATCGACCGCAGTTAGTGCAGTCACTTGAAATATCAGTTTAAAGAAAACAGATTTTCTCAACTCATACTAGAACACTACACACAAAAGCAATGGTGGCCCAGTAAGAGCAGTGGTGGCCCCGTGGTAACTGCCCCGACTTACGAGTTGTAGGTCATGGGTTCGAACCCAGTCAGGCGCTTTACTTTGTATATTTAATTTCATCACCACTGCTCTCAAAACGGTTAAGGAAAACATCGTGAAGAAACCGGCATGTCCAAGAACCAAAAAATTCGAAGACATGTGACATCTACCAACCCGCACTGGGTCCGTGTGGTAGATTACAGCCCACTCCCTCTCACCGAGAGGAGGCCTGTGTCCCAGCAGTGAGAACATTATAGGCTGATTATGATGACTAGAACACTGCCAGCGGTCGTTAACTCCCCAAAAAAAACTCAAATATATTTTTTATTTAATCGTGTTTTGATATCGATACCAATCACGTCTGCGGAGTTTTCCTAGGTAATTTAATTGAACCCTGTATAGAAATATATGAGTACCTATTATTTTTTTACTAATTTTCTCCGTCGCCTCAACCCCATGAATGCTGTATTGAACGTACTAAATCGAAGTACTATAAACACAATGCTTGGTAGATAAATTCACAAATTATTATACAAGTTTATATTCGTCATTGCAATAGTTATAATTCCATATTTCTCTTTCTTTATTTGTAACTAGTTATTCTTACTCTCTAACAATACTAACATATCATCACGCCAGGAATCCCCGAAAGGACAGGCTGAGGTGTATCTAATAGTACATCCACATTTCGCCAGTTATGTTTAAGTCCCATGTAATAAGGGGCGAGCCTATTTCCATCAACCGGGCACTGGCTTTTACTGAGAAATTCCAGATAGAAAAACCCAATAACACTTTGCCCGACCTGGGAATTTTATTGTTTCATAACATAATACTTGTTTTATTTTTGTACCAGGACCTCATGCTGAGCAGTCGCGCTTGCGACCACTTTAAAGACCAATGACGCTGGTCTCTCTAAAAATCTGACAGTAAAATCAACGCAGGTCTCTCTAAAAATGTACCAATAAAATCACCGAAACGACCTAATTCAAATTTTAATTCATATTTTCCTCATTCAAACAATAGCCATGACTCTTTCTCCGAACACCGATTCACTTTGTTGACGAAAAACCATTTGGAGTCCCTAATTCCTAGAAGTGTCAAATATGTTTCCAGTAGCCCTCAAATACACGAGTCCTCGTATGACCAAGCTCTTATCGGTGAACCGTTGGGAAAGTACCGCGGGATCAAGTCGTATCTTCATATAAAGAACGGGGTTGCGCAAACGCAGCTCACTGGTCAACCAGCCTAGCTCGCTTATACATAACACATCGTTTTATTGATTATTTTAATCGCACAAAATGACGTCATTCAAAGTGTTAGTGTCTTTTGTTTTAATGAGTTTTTTATCTGCGCACGCGTCGCCGACATTGGTGTTGAAAAGTGAGTTTTTTTATTGTTTTTATTTGAAGGTTGGGGTCGTTTTGGTATTGTCTGATAGGCTTTTTAAACAGAGTTCAAGAGCATAAGTGTTTGAAAGTGTTTCGTTAAGCATATTTTTCCCAATATTTTTGCAGAATCATTCTAAACGATAAATACCTCTCTACCTTCAAATTCACTTAGCATAGTTGATTCATTATTATTTTAAATCATATAAACTAATAATATTAATAAATCAATCCTAAACTATTAAATGAGAAATATTTGAATACACATATTTGTAATCACGTTCTCGAAAACGGCTCTAACGATTTCGATGAAAGTTGCAATACAGGGGTTTACGGGGGCAAAAAAGCGATCTAGATAGGTCATCATCCTATAATGTTCCCACTGCTGGGACACAGGCCTCCTCTCTGTGAGAGGGAGTGGGCCGTAATCCACTACGCGGGCACAGTGCGGGTTGGTAGATGTCACATGTCTTCGAATTTTCAGCTCTAGGTCATGCCGGTTTCCTCACGATGTTTTCCTTCACCGTTTTGAGAGCAAAATCAATCTAGATAGGTCTCATATCTGGGAAAATTCCTTTTCTCCGTATTTTCACCCGAGCAGAGCTCGGTGGCCCAAAGTTTAGAACCAGATGGTTACCTTAGAATAATGACATGGCCACATGGAATTAGTAAGTACCTAATATCATGGCAGCATGTAATTAGTATGTACTATACATGGAGTTAGTAAGAACCATCCTATACTATTAAATGAGCATTCTCTATTTTCACCCGAGCAGAGCTCGGTAGACCAGGTACTAATTTATTAATCAAGCAACCGTTCATTTTATTAATTAACCAAACCGCGGCGAAACTATTTAAAGGAAGGTGCAGCGCTCGGCCGCTATAGTATCGCTTACCTACGAAAAAAAGTGTCGTGTGCACGGGATTTTGTTTTCAAAATGCTTAGATATGCGTTACCCCAATGGTACATACGCCTGTGTTAACCTACTTTTTATTTCCAGGTCCACACTCCTTCCCGTTCTACAGCAAATCCAATTGGCTTGGCCTGCCAACCGCTGGAGCTCAACCTCTGAAGTTACCCGTACCTTACGTTGTGATCCACCACACATACATCCCAGCAGCCTGCTATACCGTTGAAGACTGTTCAGCCAAGATGCGGTCCATGCAGAGATACCATAACAGTCTGGGCTGGGGCGATATTGGTTACCAGTAAGTTATATTTTAAAGGTTTTACAATACACAACCCTAACTATTCCTATTTCTCCGAAGCGTTTTGCAGGGGCGTAGGTACCTTTTTTTTTTGTTTTCGGGTGGAAACCTTCAAAAGGCACCCGGGCTTTGGGATAAGACCGGGGAGTGTGGGGGTCACCATCTGCATATGGAAGGGGCATCGCTACCTCCCAAAAGACTAATCCAGAACCCCCTCTGTGCAGCGCCTGTTAGGAGACTGTAAAGGGGTCTCCCCGAAACCTAACTCTGCAAGAATGCAAGGCAGCACATGACCACTTTGCGCTGTCTACCCTGAGGTCACTCAGTGGGCGGACAGAGTCCCCACTCAAAGCGCCCGTGATCCCTAATTCCCGCGTAGGTACGAGTACCTATAGTAAACTCACATTTCGCTATTATAGTTATGATTAGGTCCCATGTAAGTTGAAGGGGAAGAACACAATTACACAACCACAACATTTTTACTAATGAGACCGATACACCGTATAAAGGAGGTGAAGCGATCGACAATATTACTACAACTGCAATTGATTGCAATTGATCGTTTCGGGGACCCTTAACTTTAGTTTAATTTAAGTATATTTTAAGACAGTACTGCTTGAGGCTAGGTAATAACAGCCGCACGGATCAATCCATCAGGTTAAGCTACGCTTACCGCGGTTGGTCCGTGGATGGGTGACCATCTTTACATACCGAGACTCCTCCGTGCCTCGGAAAGCACGTTAAGCCGTTGGTCCCGGCTGTCATTCGTGGATGTTTTACAGTTGTTACGGCTCGTCAGGAGCCTGAAAGTCTGACAACCAGTCTTACCAAGGGGTATCGTATTACCCAGTTACCGGGTTGTGGAGGTCAGATAGGCAGTCGCTCCATGTAAAATACTGGTATTCAGCTGCATCCGGTTAGACTGGAAGCCGACCCCAATATAAGTAGTTGGGAAAAAGGCTAGGATTAATAGGCATTTGGACCAACATGTATCTCATTTGGACCAATCTGTATATATATGGATCAATTTCCACCAATCAACTATTCATTTCTCTCTCTTTCAAATGTCCCTTGGTTCAATGGTTTTGGCGCTGTAACGTCCTAAGGTTACACGTGCCTTTATGAAGATATCCGAGAGATGATAACTCTTATCAAGGAGATAACTTACCCTATCGCGGTTCACATCACCCGGATTTTAGTACCTACCTATTCCGCATCATGAGTTTTGTTTTTTTTTGTTTTTTTATCAATCGGTTTCATCTCGTCGACAGCGCAGAATTATACTTATATCATAATATAAGCAAAAAAAACTTTGATTATTTATATATCTAGAGTGTCGCGCTGCAAAATAACTAAAACAAACAAGTCAACTTTGTTATGCTGGTGTGCGTGACAGCTACGTCTGACACTCGCGCCACGTTATTGTGCTGTTCTAGTGTGCGTGCATTTAGCGGCCAACAGTTGGACGCAATTTTTTTCGACGAGTTCACAGCTTTGACTGTTTTTCTAGACATATTTATATCTGGCAAAAATCATCAAACAATTTGATTGACTCTCACTGTCTATGCTATAGATTTTTGGTTTATTTTCTGCGACAAGCACAATCAGTATCACCCATTGATATTATCGTTCTTGCTAGGCTCACTGTAGGTATACATATACAGGGTCAAATTAAATTAGCCTGCCAAACTTCACTGACGCGATGGGTATCGGAAACGAGATTTTTGGGGTCATCAACCACAGGTAGTGTAGTCACTTGAATTATCAGTTTAAAAAACAGATTCTTTTTTTAATTCAGTTTCGATATTTTGACAAGATAAAACAAAAAAAAAAAAAATTCGCGACTTAAACTTCAAGTAACAAAACCACAAGCAGTCGTTGACCCCAAAAAAATCATCGAATCTTTTTTATTTTATCGTGTTTAGATCGATACCGTGTCTGCAGAGTTTCATTACTTAATTTAATTGAACCTTGTACATGTGTGCTGTGTAGAATTTCTGTTATATCTCACATTATTTTGTAATTTAAAAAAAAAACAACCGACTTCCAAAAAAAAACACTACAAAGTGAAAAATAACTTTAATTTCGGAAGTCGGTGTCTTGGGTTTTGTGTTTTCGTTTTTTGCCACCGACTTCCGAAATTAAAGTTATTTTTCACTTTGTAGTGTTTTTTTTTGGAAGTCGGTTGTTTTTTTTTGTAAAAAGTTTTTATTTTTCACTTTTTAGTTGTGGTACCTACCCCACACACATTCGAATACCACTACCTGCTATCAGTGACAGATACTTATATCATCTACATACTAAGTGGGAAAAAAATACGTATTTTGTAGCTAACTCAAAAAGTACCCAAGCAAAGTTAATAAAATTTATATGGGACCAATTTGGAAGCATACCCTTTCAAACAAAAAAAGAATTTTCAAAATCGGTCTACAAATGACGGAGAAATCGGTGGACATACATAAAAAAAAAAAAAAAACAAACATACGCGACGAACATATTTATAACCTCCTCCTTTTTGGAAGTCGGTTAAAAAGCAACAAATCTCACTAAACGTTGTTTAAATTCACATAAGTATTATTGTCTAGCCATGTATTAAGGTTATTATTAGTATTGTACTAACCGACTTTTAATGATTTTATACTGAAGATCATGTCTAAACGATTAGTGTTAATGATTTGAAAAAAACATATATGTTAAATAAGAGCATTTTTAAATAACTTAATCTGTGAACATTTTAGATTATGTTTAAATAACAATAACAATAGTGTAATTAATTTGTAAAGTTATGTCTAATGCGCACAAAAAAACTGAAAATCACGCAAAAACTATCAAGCGCATTTTTCCAATTTTAAAGATAATTTAATTATGTATCTTTTAGTATCATGTTTTATTAGAATACCTTTTGTTTTACGTATAAAAAATTAATAATGCGTCGAATTTGGGACAGTGCTGCTTGATGGGCGAGTCCTATTATTGACTGGACGTACGGCGCGTTGCGTGAGCTTAGCACAGAACAAGCTAGCTAGCTAACCACTCAAGGTCACTGGCATATATCTGCATTTTAACTCTGGCATTTGGAAATTGAAGTAGTCCACTTAGAGCACCCGTCCGAATAGCACCTGCGCGAATAGCACCCAGCCTAGTCCACGAAGAGCACCCGGATGCTCTTCGTGGATTAAAATTTATTTTTAAATTTTTGTTCATGAAGAGCACCTACGACTCAGCAACCTAGTGCTGGGATGCATTTGTTTTACAGGACGTTATTAAATGAAAGGTATCGATAAAAATCACTAGTATGTTTATTAATTACACATATTTACGTACATATGAAATTTGTCTAGGCAACATTCAAAAATGAAAAATAATAAAAATCACTATGACAATAATTATTAATTTTACCAAATAATAACACTTCTTATTTTTAATATATTACAATCAGTCTCCACACTTTTATTGCAAAATCAGCCTTAATTAAATCTTACGTATCATACTGATTTGAAAGAAGTACTTACTTTTACTTATTCCCAGTACCTTTACTTGTTTCATTCGTAATACTATCGAGATGGTCCACTTACCCCCTTTGGGACTAATTATAACAAGCGACCGAGACGCGCGCTCAGTACGCTGCATTTCGGGCGCGGGCCGAGCGCCGGCCGAGCCCGCGATGGAAGCTCCTCAAACACAACAAGACTTCCACATTTTGTTGTAGGTAACTTTTGAACCCTCAATATGCTTAGTATAACTGTGTTTCTTTTAAGTTTATTACTGACGCAGAGAAAACGACAAAGAAAAATAGTAAAAAAGGAACTTGCGTCCATGCGTTGAGGGCGCGCTAAGGGCGCGTACAAGATGCGCGCCTCGGGCGCTTGTTATGACTAGTTCCTTATTCATAAATTCTGCTTAAGTTAAGTAATGACTAGCGCCTGTTTAACCATAAATTTTTGACATATAAACGACTCTTAACTTCAAGCAAGGTTTATGATTAAGAGTTTCATGACGATTAAGATAATAGGTGCGTCCCCGTTGTGATTTATATCAACGAAGTACCGATGTGAAACGTACAAAACAATTATTTTATATTATTTACCTTTCTCTCTATGTACACACGGCTACACATCAAGCTATACATTTCCAGTATAAGCTGATCTCGCATTGTTCGGAAATCCAATACAATGCGAGATCAGCTTATGTATAGCTTGATGTGTAGCCGTGCGTGTGTACTATGTGAGTGATGGGCGCTTTGCCATGTCTTGTTAATAGGTCATTCATCAACTGCATAGCGTAGTGAACAATGGTATTTATATAATAAATTAATTGCCCAGCGTCATCACTATAACATCATGCCTTATTTCCTCGAAGGGTTAGGCAGGGGTGAATCTAACAAACATTTTGACAGTTATGTTTAAATCCCATATTTAGGGGGCGAGCCCCCTCGCCCTCGCCTCGCTGTGCCTCGGAAAGCACGTTAAGCCGTTGGTCCCGGCTGTCATTCGTGGATCTTTGACAGTCGTTAAGAGTCGTCAGAAGCCCGAAACTCTGACAACCAGTCTTACCAAGGGGTATCGTATTACCTAGTTACTGGGTTGTGGAGGTCAGATAGGTAGTCGCTCTATGTAAAATACTAGTATTCAGCTGCATCCGGCTAGACTGGTAGCCGACCCCAACATAGTTGGGAAAAGGATAAGCAGATTGATTGTAATAGGGGATGAGCCTATTATGTTTCTTAATTCTATCATCATTCTCCTTCTGCCCATATACCAATTTATTTCGGGTCGAGGCAACACGTCCCTTTCTTCCATACTTGTCTATTAGAGCTGTTACACACTACGTCCGAACCGAATCCGAGAAATGTCAGTCCGAAGTCAAAGTCAAAGTCAAAGTCAAATCATTTATTTCAAATAGGCCCATGTATGGCACTTTTGAACGTCGAAATTTACAAAATATTAAAAATGATTCTAGTCGCCCCTTCCAAAAGGTAGTTTTCGTATGGAGAAGAATGGGCAAGAAACTCCACCGTTACTCTTTTAAAATGTTTTACAATAGTTTGTATAGGTACGTACATTAGTTAAATAATTATATGTGAAGACGATGCACCTAGAATAAAATTACTATACCACAATAGGTAAAAAGAATTAAAAATGAAGCAACGACAGATAATTTAATATGTGATAGATACATGGTGCTCACATATTTACAAACATTGTAAAAGTAGACGATTTTCCTAAAATTTTGTAATTAATAAGTCAGTGTGTGAGAAAGTAATCACAGAATGTTAAATCAATGTCATAAAACACAAAATAATCAATTTTACAATTAAATTAGCAACCAGTTTGATTTTGTCTTGATTCTAAATTGTCCTATGGAGCAGGACCAGCATGTTTCCAAGCACTCTTATCCTGGATATAATCCTCTAATTTGTAATATGCTTGTTTACAAAGTGCACTTTTGATATGAGTTTTAAATTTTCTTTCATTTAATTGCAATATGTCACAAGGTATTTTGTTGTAACATTTAACACAGTACCCCATAAAAGATGTATGTACTTTAGATAATCTGTAAAATGGTTGATCTAGTTTATCTTTATTTCTAGTATTAAAATTATGTCTATCACTTATTTTATTAAAGAGATGTGGATTTTTCCTTACAAACATAATATTTTCATAGATGAATTGGCAAGGTACCGTCATAATATTAATCCTTTTAAAAAGTTCCCTGAGAGATTCGCGGCGACGTAGATTATAAATGGCTCTGACAGCTCTCTTTTGCAAAATAAAGATGGATTCAATGTCAGCAGCCCGACCCCACAGTAAAATGCCATACGACATAATGCTGTGAAAGTAGCTAAAATAGACCAAACGCGCGGTTTCCACATCTGTTAACTGTCTTATCTTTCTAACAGCATAAGCGGCCGAGCTTAACCGCCCCGCAAGAGATGTTATATGAGGTCCCCATTGTAATTTCTCGTCTAGCGTGATTCCTAGGAAAACTGTTTGATTAATAAATTCCAGTTTTTCTCCATTCAATATGATGTCACATTCGCTACTTTTAACATTAGGTAATTTAAATCTAATGCATTTGGTTTTTTTTTTATTAAGTACCAGATTATTTACCGTAAACCAATCTTGGACTTGCAGAATAGAGCTATTCACGTCGTCAAGATTTTGTGACCGTCGGTTTATTTTAAAGATTAATGATGTGTCATCTGCAAATAACACCATCTTCGGTTGATTTTGAAGTAATTGGGGTAAATCATTAATGTAAACTAAAAAGAGGAATGGACCCAATATCGAACCTTGAGGAACGCCCATTGCCATTTCAGACCCTAATGAGTTTACGCCGTTTACCTGAACTTTAACATTTCTATCTTTCAGGTATGATCTAAATAAATCAAGAGCTGTATTCCTAATCCCATAGTGCTCTAGTTTCAGCAGAAGTGTCTCATGGTCTACACAATCGAACGCCTTCGAGAGGTCGCAAAAGATTCCAATGGCATCTTGTGCTTCTTCCCAGGCATTAAAAATGTTCTTTATTAGGGTGACACCGGCGTCAGTAGTACAACGCCCTTTGGTGAAACCGTACTGTTGTTTATGAAAGATGGAATTTTTATTAAAGTGAAGTAACATTTGATTGAGCATCAACTTTTCAAACACCTTACTGAGAACTGGCAGAATTGACACAGGCCTATAATTGTTGGGTTCTTTACTATCACCGGATTTGAACAATGGAACTACTTTACTGTGTTTCATGAGATCCGGAAAGACTCCTTGGTCTACACTGGTGTTAAATATGTAAGCTAGATAGGGCGCAATGGTTTCGATAATAGATCTACAGACTTTTACAGACATTCCCCAGAGATCTTCTGTTGATTTAATTTTAAGATCTTTAAAAGCTTTTATAACAGCCTGGGGGTTTGTATGCTGAAACCTAAACTCTAAAGGGCATGCCTTCACATTTTGTCTAAGTAAAGCAACAGAAAGCGCGGGTGAGGAATTTAAAGCTTCAGTAGTTTTAAGGGGAATATTAGCAAAAAAGTTTTCAAATTCTTGAGCTACTTCTATATCTGAGTTAATGGGGCCATGTGCAGTCTCTAAATTAAATTCAGTATTTCGCTGTTTTTTCCTACCTGTTTCATTATTTATTACTTGCCAGGTAGTTTTTATTTTATCATCAGCTGATTTTATTTTATTGCTAATATAAAGAGCTTTAGCTATTTTGCAAACACTTTTAAAAGTTTTTGAATATTTTGCAACATACTTATGAAAGCTTGTATTATTCATATGTTGTTTTAAGCCATAAAGTTCAAATAGTTTTTCCCTGCTTTTACGAATACCTGGAGTCGCCCAATCACTAAATAAGAACTTTGTGTAAATACTTTTAGTCTTTAGTGGAAAAGTGTCATTAAATTCCGTGTTTAATAGTGAAAAGAACTCGGCGTAGAACTCATTTGGGTCACCTATATTATTAAAACTCTGAACACATAATTTATTGGCCAAAGAATGATTTAATTTCTCTAAACTTTTACATGTAATTGGCCTAAACCTTATTTGAATTTTTTGTAAAGGTATGTAGGAGCAAAATGTTATTGTTTGTCCGCTGTGATCTGAAGGCAACTTATTTACAATTTGTTTGTGTAAGTAATCACAGTTACAAAAAATATTATCTATACAAGTGGCAGAAGAAGCTGTCACTCGGGTTGGTTCAATAAAAACATTTGACAAATCAAATGACCTAAAAAGACTTAATAATCTGACAGTATTTGAGTTATTTTCTAATAAGTTAATATTAAAATCACCACATATGATTATTGACTTACTACTAGTACTAAGTTTCTTTAATACATCTTCCATTACAGAATCAAACACGGATAGATTCTGGTAACTTGGAGGTCTGTATACGCATACTATAACATGCTTATCAAGCTCAACACAGGACAATTCAATGTTGTGTTCAACAGACAGTCCGATAATGTCTTTTCTTTCTTTCGATTTAATAGATTTTTTTATCAATATTAATGACCCGCCATGTATCATACGTTTTCGGCTGAAATGGCTAACTACACAATAATTTTCATAATTAATTGACATTACTTGATGATCTTTTAACCAATGCTCTGTTAAACAAATTACATCAAACTTGGTATTTTCTAAAAACAATTCTATTTCCAGTAATTTGGAAGAGCAACCTTGGATATTTTGATTGAATAATTTTAAAGTATGTTGCCCCCCCTTTGGTTTTTTATTATTATTTTTATGTAAAATATTGCCAGAAGATACCTTTTTATTATTCTCTAATAATAATTGGTTAATTGAAGGGGTAACTTCCGTTGTCTTACTGCCTAGTTTAAAGAATTATCCGGAGTGACCTCCACAACTACAACTGAAGAATCTAAAATGCCCGTATGAGTTCCAGCAGGAAGGGAATACCCTATCTGACTGGTAGTGGCCTCCAAGTATGTTGGTGGATCCTCCTTCGTACATGGTAATACATAATTATTCACTATGTTGTTAGTATAACTAGACAACACAGATTCGTCACTAATACTACACTTAGTTATATTAGCTATAACCTCATTAATATTATGTGCTATCAACATAGCAATCATATGTCTACATTCCCAAGACAGAGATAAAGTTCTCTGAGTTAACTTAAAACCACTAACAAATTTGTTAGTGTCAAAATACAATAATTTGTCACTATGACAACATGTCAGCCTGTGAATAGTATTATTCAACTTAAAAATATAGTTATTTTCATCATATGATAAAGTATCAGAATAAGGAAAAGCACATAACATCAGCTTTCCTATATTTAATTTTAATAAGGTGTCCACACCATCCACTATGTCCTTTCTGGTAATACCAGTACTATTACCTAATAATAAAACCATTGTGGAATAATTATCTATGTTTGTGTTTACAATTCTTTTTATCATTTGTTTAAAACTTATGTTATGATAGCTATGATTAGTAAAACTATGGCTAAGGTAATTAAATAAAATTTTCCCAAAGCCTGAACCTAATTCATCACAAAAAAATATTGATTTATTTTTCTGTAACTTAACACAAGTCTCTGCTGGAAGAGCCAATACCTGAGGGGGCAAGTTAGGCTGAGGCTGAGGAGGTAGTGGTTGGTTTGCACAGCTGCATGAGAGGTTATTGGTCAGAGACTCATACATCTCAGCATTGCACTTCACCAAATCTAGTAGTTCCCCAGCCTCAAGCAAGCGGTCACTTACTTGCTGTTGTGAAGTCTCATATTTTTCAAAAATATCCTTCAGCAAGTGCTCCTTGTGTAGTATATCATTATAGAGGAGCTGGATATCAGTGTCATATTTTTCCCTACATTGATCTAACTCAATAATACAATTCTTTAAACTTTTTGATAAGACAACACGTTCCTTTCTAAGTGAAAGATTTAATTTTAAGAGATTTTGTTTTTTGATTGCTCTCTGTGACCTTTTAATTAATTTCTTGATTTTAATGTATTTTTTTAATTTATTATGACTCACAACAATAGGACATAATGGTATGGTGTCATCACCAGTCAAATCTATCGTTACAGCTGGCTCACACACTGATTTCAACTTACTACCTACTAACTCACTAAATAGATTACTGGTGCTAGCGACCTGTTTGCTGACCTTGATACACTCTGAGAGAGATAGGGCCTTTTGGGCTTCACACAATTTTTGTTCAAGTTCTGTAATTCTATTCAAAGCAAGTTCGTGGGTGTCACTGCACTCTTGAAATGTTGACACTAGATATTGTAGTTGACTGTGCTGGTCGGTTAAGTCCATGTGTTGTATGTGTAGCTGAGACAGTTCATTTTTGAGGGAGGTGTTCTTTAAATTAATGTTTACCACTTCCACTTCACTGTCTTCTCTTTCCTGGAGCAGCTGTTGGCATGTCGCTTTAGAAGCCTCGAGCTCCGTCAAGGTAACTCTTAGTTTTGCTTCCAAATCCCTGATTGTGGCACTGCGGGTCATCATAGTGGCCTGGAATGTGTAAAGTTATGCAGCTAAATAACAAAGTAAGAAAAGATGTTCTAATATTTAGATTAATAGGAGGTAGAAGAGAGAAAAAAAAAAAAAAGATTTTATTTAATTTAAAAATAGGTAATGAATTGTTAACAAATAGAAGTTACAGTATTAGCTGAAGTTAATAAGGAATTAGATGGAACTGTTAAACAAAAGTATAGTTTTAAAGAATACACTGCTTTTATATTAGGACACACAAAAAAACTTTTATTTTTTCCTTTAGTCGTCTGAATAAATGATAATCAGTAAGGCCTAATGAGATTATTTTTGTTTAGTAAATTATGTAGTGTTTATTGTCTGAGCGAATGTTTTCGTCATCGATTTTGCTTCCACTAGTTGTCAAGCAAAAGGAGACATAAACCGTGCCAGTGTGTGATGGACGTTGCTCAGAAACCTGAGCAGTATTTTGTGATGTTCTGCGGTCTGTAAATATGATGTAAAATAACATAAATAAAACAAAATACTCCCCGGGATTGATGATAATTTGAAATCCGTCACCGTTGGGTTGGTCGAGTTGACAGCCGGTTTAATATCCTTTTTGTGCGAAGTTCACGCGACAAAAAACACTGTATATTCACTGAATAGACTACTTAATAACTAGTTACGACTATATTACTCTAATTTAACATAATTTAAACACTTTTTATAAATTTTCTAAATTAATTACTCTAGAGATCGTTTTTTGACGACCGGCTACCAGTGTTGCCAGCCAAAAAAAAAAAAGAAGAAGTAACCATAGTACTATTTATACGAGGGGTTGCGCATTAGTTCCGAACTCTGCCCGTCCAAATTTAGAACGTTATCCATTCGGATTGAATTCGGATCTTGAAATCCGGATTCGGATCAGACGTAGTGCGTAACCGCTCTGTCGTCATCTCGATAGTCACCCCCTTTCTAGCCTTTCTACCATCTGTCACACAGTCCATCCATCGTTTTTTTGGTCTTCCCCTACTCTTATTCAAATAATAATATTAGAATTTAGTAATTCTACATCAAACATATTATATTACACACTGAAATATAGTTGTTTGAATGTAGATCTACGACGGGTTCACACCATATTTGATTTAGTATTATCCTTAAGTGAAAAAACCAATATACCTACTTGTACCTCTACATAATTGTTTGCAATGACGGGTTTTCTTTATTTCCGTAATTGACCTACTCATGTGTGCATTATTTTACGTAACTATTCTTGTTTTTCAAAGACTTCAAGTTAAAAATAGAGGAAAAAATATCAATTTTCCTATATTTGCGAGGTCAAATGATTGAAGTTGACCTCCCTCATTCGTACGAGTAGATAAACAATATAATATAAGTCCCGGGTGATACCTACATACGTACGTATGTACCTACACCGTGTTATACACATCGCAAAACACTTGAGTGTTCACACATAAATGTCAAAAGTTTATGCAATACGTTGGAAATGCAATGAGTAACTCTTTTTATATCTTGCTTTAGGCAAATGTATATTTTATAGACATTTACAAGTCTATTGATTTGTGGTTTCCAAGCTTTGGATAGAAACGCCGGAAATAATTAAAAACGGCAACGTCTCTTTAAGTGTGTACCTATAGGTCACAGGATATTTATAATTACTGGACTCTTTATAGATAGTTCACCCGGTACAGAGATAAACTACCCGAACTGTGTGTGACTAGACTACCTTTTGCCATTATTTAGGGGGTGGGACAACAAAAACAAAACATTTAATTCAATTTCAAGATCAGAATGCGTAGTGCCAAGTTCAGTAGTATTGTGACCTTTGATGAGCGAGTACTGTATGCAAAAGAATTTAGTGTGTATACAAAATGGACA
Source organism: Agrochola litura (assembly GCA_949152395.1). NCBI lineage: Eukaryota > Metazoa > Arthropoda > Insecta > Lepidoptera > Noctuidae > Agrochola > Agrochola litura. The sequence continues at coordinate 10,094,939 of OX424511.1, forward strand.
AAGATCCAATCTGCCCCAAAGATTTAAATTGTTAGATTTGCTCTCATCGTACTTAGTCGCGCAAAAAACTGTCCATACTGAGAAGAGTGAGCTCACACAATAATAACTGTGTTTCCATAACAATCAAGTCAAGTCACTGCGTCATTGTGTGTTTCAGAGGTGTTAAAACGAAACAGAAACGCGACTTATTGACGCGGTCGGGCGAATCTAACAATTTAAATCTTTGGGGCAGATTGGATCTTTGTCCATTTTGTATACACACTAAATTCTTTTGCATACAGTACTCGCTCATCAAAGGTCACAATACTACTGAACTTGGCACTACGCATTCTGATCTTGAAATTGAATTAAATGTTTTGTTTATAAAACTGCTATCTTTAGCTATCAGAGGTCACGCTAGGAAAGCAGCGCAGCTGTTCAAAACTACATACTTACTACTAAATGAAAAAAAAACAATGAGTCATCATCGAACATTGTGGGACTCCCGCGCAGATTCGTTGATATAAGCGATTAAGTAAATAATCAAACACGCTCGAGTAAAGCGGTGCTCCGTGCGCAGTGGTGGCCCAGTGGTAACGGCCGCGACTTACAAGTTGTAGGTCGTAGGTTCGAACCCTGACAGGCGCTTTACTTTGTGTTAATTATTTCATCACCACTGCTCTCAAAACGGTGAAGGAAAACATCGTGAGGAACAAAAAATTCGAAAAAATGTGACATCTACCAACCCGCACTGGGCACGCGTGGTGGATTACGGCCCACTCCCTCTTACCGAGAGGAGGCCTGTGTCCCAGCAGTGGAAACATTATAGGCTGATTATGCTACTCGCATACATTTAATGGACCCGCGCCGTAGCGTCCGTGGCGGTTTTGTACTAACTAGCAACCAACCCCTACTTCGCACTGTTTTACGACTCGACAAAACATGAACATTTCTTTATTATATCTAAATTAAATATTAATTTATTATACTCATAAACCTTCCGGAATAAATTTTCTAAAAAAAAAACAACCGACTTCAAAAAAAAAAACACTACAAAGTGAAAAATAACTTTAATTTCGGAAGTCGGTGTCTTTGGTTTTGAATTTTCGTTCTTTGTCACCGACTTCCGAAATTAAAGTTATTTTTCACTTTGTAATGTTTTTTTTTTGAAGTCGGTTTTTTTTTTTTTTGAAAAAAGTTTTTATTTTTCACTTTTTAGTTGTGGTACCTACCCCACACAAATTCGAATACCACTACCTGCTATGTAAATAACAGTGACAGGAAGTTATCATAATCATATCATCTACATACTAAGTGGGAAAAAATACGTATTATTGAAGCTAACTCAAAAACTACCCAAGCAAAGTTAATAAAATTAATATGGGACCACCTCTGAAGTATGATCTACCAAACAAAAAAAGAATCATCAAAATCTATTCATAATTGGCGGAATAATCGCGTAACAAACTCACAAAAAAAAAAAAAAAACATACTGTCGATTTGAGAACCTCCTCCTTTTGGAAGTCGGTTAAAAAGACGGTTAAAACCGCATCAAAATCCGTTGCGTAGTTAAAGCCGGGTCTCCTGCGCGTGTTTTTTCAAAACATTACACAAAAAACCTTACACATAAACATTTTATTTTCATACAAAACGTTGTGTATGGTGTTTGGCCACGCCTCTTTGTTGCGATGTTTTTGTGTAAAAACACGCGCATTAGACCCGGCTTTAGAACAACAACGCGATCATACAGACATACTTTTATTACAATATGATATAGATGAAGAAGTGAAATAGTCGCGATCAAGTTTGGGACCCGTGGCGGTTATAAACATAATAATTATGTAAATCACGTTTAATTAGGTATTCGAGGTTATGTTAAGTAGCTGATCTCAAATCCTTGTGACGTCTTTTTAATACCAAATAGTTTTGAGAATATCTATCCTTATTCAATGACGCACTCTCCTCTGTATTTTGTTTTCTTTTTGATTTAGTCTATCAGGTTATTTTTCTACAATTCCAAACATTCCAATTACTCAGCCTCCAGTTAGTCCCTCTCTGTAGATAACCCTATTACTTTCTAGGCTAACGGCTTTTCATCAGATCATCTAAGCATATTTTCGAAGTAGTCCACTTAGAGCACCCGTCCGAATAGTACCTGCGCGAATAGCACCTAGCCTAGTCGTTTTTATTAAATTCGTGGATTAATAATTATTGTCATAGTGATTTTATCATTTTTCATTTTTAAATGTCGCCTAGACAAATTTCGTATAGGTATACATATGTGTAATTAATAAGCATTCCAGTGATTTTTATCGATATCTTTCATTTAGTAACATCCTGTAAAACAAATACATCCCAGCAGTAGGCTGCTGAGTCGTAGGTGCTCTTCCTGGACAAAAATGTAAAAATAAATTTTAATCTACGAAGAGCACCCAGGTGCTCTTCGTGGACTAGGCTAGGTGCTATTCGAGCAGGTGCTATCCGGACGGGTGCTCTAAGTGGACTACTTCATATTTTCTAGCTAATAACGTACAGTAGACCCCGTACGGCAATGGTAAAACTTTGACCTTGAGCTGGTTTAACTAAGTAGGGATTTTAAAAAGGGATGCGCTAAGGTAGCCCGCGAAATTCAATTTTTCTTTACGTATTTTGCAATTTGCAGGTCAGTGTCAGGTTGTATGTTGATCTTAATATGATTCGCGAACGTAACAAATATGGCTTTACAAAATTATGATCTTTAGAATCACCAATACACACCAATTCTATGTTATGGAGTTATAACATAGAATTGGCCTCAAATGTCATAATTTCATGTACTATTCAATAGGGTAATACGATTTAGAGAGTTGTATTGATGAGTTTTATGATTATAATTTTATAAATATATATGATACGGCCGCGAATATACGAATATATACCCGAGACTGACCTGCAAATTGCAAAAAAACAAAGAAAATTTGAATTTTGCGGACTACCCTGACGCTTTCGCCTTAATAGAACAAGAAGACAGCTTATACCCACTGATTTAGTTACCACTGACGTGCAAAGTAAGTCAAATAATTTATTTCAATTAGGCACATAAAAGGCACTTTTGAACGTCAAAACAAAAAAATAGAATTAATTCTAGTCGCCCCTTCCAAAAGATAGTTTTCGTATGGAGAAGAATGGGCAAGAAACTCCACCGATACTCTTTTAAAATGTTTTACAATATTTTGTATACATGAATTATATGTGAAGACGATGCACCTGGAATAAGATTACTATACCACAATAGGTAAAAATAATTAAAAATGAAACAATGACAGTAAAAAATAATTATGTAACGGATACATGGTGTTATATACATGGAGGTGAAAACATTTTTTTCTAAAAAAAACAAGTGTAAGCTCATAAAAAGAAATAGAAATTTAAAAAAAAAAAAAAGTCAAGATAGACCCCCCTTTTAAAGTTATTTTTCGGTAATTTTTCATGAATATTCAGAAAAATTCGGGCGGGCACATGCCCATGGGCGACATATTATATATGACTATCCGACATCAATCGTTGGGCAGTTGCCCGCCAGACACGACACCCGTCTGGTCGGAGGATCCTCCCTTTTCTATAGAGGATGAGTGAACTTTACACCCTGTTCCTCATACCCATTAAAAGTCATGCTACTTATGTATTGAAAGACCAATTAACTCAATACTCACAATGACTCCACTACATTGGATCCCATTTTTTCGCTAAACAGCAATTATGTAGGTATGCATATCATATAATAGTATTTATAAACGTTTAAGAACAACCAATGAGAATTGATCATTGAGCTCAATGTGACGTCATCGCGGAAAACCACGCCCCACAGAGTCCTGTAGGTATTTCTGATAAGTTCTAGAGACTACAGTATATGTGTAGGTACTTTGATATTTAATTGCGCGGCTATGGGTACTTACTAGTGATGTGCCGGATCGTTAAAAATGGTGATCCGCGAATACGGATACGTGTCTCAACTTTCTTCAGGTTCAGAACCAAGGTGCCAAGTTACTCTTTTTGAAATACAATTTACCATTACTCAATATTAATTATGACGTATATTTTTTAAGTTCTTGAATTCAACATAGTTTTAATTGATGTGTAACACTCACATAATTATTTCAATTAGCATAGCACAAATATTAGAGGTTTGATCTCACTACAAAGATAGTTTATTTAATACTACCTTATAACTTAATTTACTGGTACTTACTCTACTTGAATTATAATAAATATGACGATGTTTTTTTTTTTACTAATTTGGATTGAAGTTAACAGTATATGAAATTTTAAAGATATGTATCAATACATATCTTTAAAATTTCATATACGTAAAATGTATTAATATAAAAGATCCGTTCAAGATCCGCCAAAAAGTAACGGATACGGATCTTTTTTCTCCCCCGGATATCCGCGGATACGGATATCCGGCACATCACTAGTACTTACATAGCAAACATTTGTGGAGGAGTATAGTATAGTACCTATATTACAGTACCTACCTATAAAGTCTGGTTGTTAAAGTTTTGAGTCGATACTCAATAGTTTATGGCATTCCACAATGTGTACTACAATAACTGTCCGTTATTTTAGTTCCGGATCGTAAATCAAACACTTGTTTGTGATTTATCTCGAATCATAATGCAGAAAAAAAAACACCGTGCGCCGTCATCGGGACGTCACGTTCGGTTCAAATGACAGTGGTTTCTCGTTGACGGTGGCGGGGGATGAGCGGTGTCAGGGCGGACCGGTTTAAGACCCTGATAAGCTACACCCACAAACAGAAGCCCGAATCATTGTAGGGATCCCTAAAGAACGCAATTCTTCTCGTATCGCCATTTAATTTCAAATTATTGTTCTAAATGTAAGCCAACTAAATTAACCACGTGTATATCGTTATATAATTCATTATGAACTTGAGATGTGCGAATGAATGCACATAAATTATAAAATAAATAAACTTAGACCATTAAAATGTCAAATACTTGCAAAAACTATTAAGTACCGAGGGGAACCACCGTGCACCGGCACGGCTGCCACTATTTATGCCAAACAACTAAAAAAAAAATCATCATTATGCTAAATCCGGTTCCATCGGTAAAAAGCGGTTACTGACATTAGCCAAATTATGTTCAGTCAATTTAGTTCTATTTTTAAATTCTTGTAGACGAAAAAATGACGGTGATTTCCGTACGCGCAGGTGTAAATTAATAAAAACGAATCTATATTTGAAGCTGATGTCATATCTGATTATTTTTTTACTTTTAAAAACTTACGCATTTTTCCTATGGGCGTAGACAGAAGTTACCGAATACCACGTGCTACGATCCTTTGCCGACGTTCGCACGGACGGAATAAAATCGCGGCGGGATTTTATCGCGCACTGGATTTTCAACTCTCGGCGTGAAGCCGAGCGTTGAGAATTCAACAGACTGCATCCCAGCGCGTCGAAAAAACACACTGTTAAATTTTTAACTCTCGGTACTAAGCAGAGCATTGAAAATCCAATGTACGAGAAAATCATCTCATAGTGCATCTCGTAATTGACCCTTAACCGGGCTTTCCTGTGGCTGCCTTAAGCTAATAATAGTCAAAGCTTCCAGCCAGGGGCACTACAAACTAAGCTTATATACTTACTAGGTGAACGCTCGCTAAGGGTACCCCCTGTGGGGTACGAACCTCGGCTTAGGGCGTCAACCGGAGGGAGGACATCAAAGATGTGACGGGCTGGACGCGAACGTCAGTTTTTTTTTTAACTATGGCCTCTCTCAGTTGTGACCACTAAGGTCTTGGCTGCTTAACCGAACTTTTCTTGTGGTGGCCTTAAGAAGTTTTAAACTACATATACTAAATTAAAATTAAGCGAGTGCTCGCTAAGGGCACCCCCTGTGGGGTACGAACCTCGGCTTAGGGCATCGCTGAGGGGAGGACAGCAAGAAGGGACAGGCTGGATCAAACTTAAAGCGAACGTCGGCTTACTTATGTACTATTTATAGGGGCTCCGTGCCCTCATATTGCCGGGAACTACTGAATGAAACGAAAGGCGTATTTTATAATAAATAACTCATATTATTATTCCTATAGTTCAATCTACATAATTTATACCATGACGCGCCCTGTCAGCAGCGTCTATGTCATTGCATCAAATTGCATCAAAAATGTAATTCCACAATTTTCCGCGGGACTTTTCTAATCTTCTAAGTACGAAAGTTTACCTCATTAAACATGCCTTCAACTTATAGTAGCTTCCGCCAGCGGCTTGGCCCGCGTGATATATTTATAAATTATAACCTATGTTACTCAGTGCTAATATAGCATTCTACAGGTAAAAGAATTTTTCATTTCTCATACTCGGAAAGTATAAGATACGCAATGCAATTTTAAAATACACATTTATTATGGGTATATTCCCATAGGGGGATATTACACTACCATATTATATCATATACCTATCTACGAAGGAGCTCGTGGCTAAATAGTGACAGCCGCACGGGTCGATCCATCAGGTTAAGCTACGCTTGCCGGGGTTGGTCCGTGGATGGGTGACCATCTTTAGATACCGAGACTCCTCCGTGCCTCGGAAAGCATGTTAAGCCGTTGGTCCCGGCTGTCATTCGTGGATCTTTGACAGTCGTTACGGGTCGTCAGAAGCCCGAAAGTCTGACAACCAGTCTTACCAAGGGGTAACGTATTATCCAGTTACTGGGTTGTGGAGGTCAGATAGGCAGTCGCTCCATGTAAAATACTGGTATTCAGCTGCATCCGGTTAGACTGGAAGCCGACCCCAACATAGTTGGGAAAAGGCTAGGCAGATTGATACCTATCTACGAAGCTCATAAATTACCCATAATAATTGTCTATTTTACAATTTAATCATAGATATGATTGTGTAATACCCCCTTATAAAAAAATTATAAAAAAATATTGCAGTCTTGTTAGTGTATAAATTAAATTAAAATTCATTTATTTTGGACAACAATGATCCATATTATTGATAAACAGCCTGTGTGAATTATTAAAATACATATGCGGGACAACCCGCGATGGCGGTGACGCGGTGTGTTCCATAATTAAAATTTAAAAAAGACTAATAGGTACTTGAATACTCTTGTTATTACTATTAATAAATATTTTAGAAAAACTAAAAAAAAAATACTTTCCTTAAATTCGAAATGAAAAGTAGAGTGTTTAACACGGATGAAAGTTATCAATTCCCACTCGGACTATAGCCGCCTTAAGTGATTTCAACCCTTGTAAATATAACAGTCTCTAATTTTGACAAGACCAAAATTAATTTTACGTATAAAGAAATGATAATAAGACCTTTTCTAGCCGACTGTACCATATTTCCAAAATCAGTGAATACAGAAAAAATTACTCAAAAATTTAAGAACAGTCTTCTAAGAACGTTTTCATGTAGCAACGGTTAAGGTACTTGCCCTAGTCCCCCCCTAGTGCCCTGTCTCAAAAATCCACCATACTATACATAGAAACTACCCATTCGGGAAATACAAGTGTATTTTGATATTGTTTATTTAAAAAATGCAATAGACGTGGATATATTTAGTAACCTGTTCCGCTTAGCTATTTCTAAAGAGCCATAAAAAACCGAGCGCTGAACTATACGTTCAGCGCTCGGTGTGGCAACACGCCGTGTTCGGGTTCGCGACAAGTTAATCGTCATCCCTAGAATGCTTCGTTGAGAGATGAAACACGTGTCGATTTCTTTCAGGGTTTTTTTATGGCTCTTTAGAAAAAGCTTAGCGGAACAGGTTACTAAATAAATCCACGTCTATTGTATTTTATAATGGATTTCCGCAAGGTCACGCCTGAATCAATTAACTATTGTTTATTAACACAGAAATCTCTTTGTGTTTAGTTTCTGCGTGGGCAGCGAAGGCGGTGCGTACGAGGGTCGCGGCTGGGACACCTTGGGCATCCACGCTACCATTGCCAACAGACATAGCATCGGCATCTGTCTTATTGGAGACTGGAGAGGTAAGAATATGCAATCATAATAGGCCTGTGTCCAATTTTTTTTTTTAATCGTATTGTAGCTTACTAAAAAATATTGAACACGTATTTTTTCTTTTTTGACGTAGGTAATCAAAAGATTACGCCGATACATTGAGTTAAAATATAGCATGACGTCACGCCTTGCTAGATTTAACACTGCGTTGTGACGTAGCGAGCCCCCACTCCCCAACTTTTTCCCCAAGTTATTTCTGATTAATATGATAAAGCAAAAAATACGTGTTTAATATTTTTTTATTATCTGAAAGATGGGCTAAATATATATATATATATATATTTTTTTTACCTAAGCAACTACCGTATTATCCATTTATATTTTTTAACGATAAAAGTCTATGCACTTGACATCACTAAGAAAATACCCAAAATAAGATGTGTAGGTCATTTTTATACTAGCCTGTCGAGCCCTATCGTCCTAGCTTTTTTATCAGGCAGCAAAACATACCATGGGTAATCAATCAGCCTATAACGTTCCTACTGCTGGGACACAGGCCTCCTCTCTGTGAGAGGGAGTGGGCCGTTATCCACCACGCGGGCCCAGTGCGGATTGGTATCAGGCAGACTCTCAAATCTGACTTTAGATTATATCCAGCACATATTAACATGTTCTTTTTCTTTGCAGTGGAAGCTCCCACTACAGAACAGCTGGAAACGACGAAAGCTCTCATCGCGGAAGGAGTCAAGCTAGGCAAGATCAGTTCTGACTACAAACTGATTGGACACAACCAGGTCAGCGCCACCGAGTGTCCAGGAGGAGCTCTCTCCGCTGAGTTCTCCACCTGGGATCACTTCGCACCTGGAAAGCCTAATTTCCCTGAACGTTTACCTGCTACGCCTGCAGTATCGACAGCTGACGTCTTAGTAGAATAATTTTTTGGCAGATTAATTAGCATTGGACAACTTAAAGATTTCTTTTCGATTTCAATGCTTGACTTTGAGTCGAGTTGGTGATAAGTTGTTGTCAACTGTGTATAGTCTATTTAAAGAAGCTGAACACAAAATGTAAACAATTGAGGTTGAAGCTATTCAAAAACACGCCTTGTAACGTTAATTGTTGATGTTCTTGGTTCAATTTAACTTGTCAGTTTTATAAACAATATTTTTATTAAAGTCGGATTAAACCTGTAATGTTTACATTTTGTCTCTTGCCTCTTTGAATGGACTATAGTTAGATTTTATTTTGGTTTTTTGGTTTTGGATCTCGATTCAACATGTGACTGATTTCATACGACTGATCTTCGATTTACATATATTATGGTTGACCTTTTCTCTAAAACATGGCTATTGAAAGGTGCACAAAATTGTATAATAAGGTGCGCTAAACAAAAAAAAAAAGTTATGACTTCGTTTTTTTTTTTTACTATGATGTTTTCTATACTTATACTTAAATATTATTAAGAGGAAAGATTTGTATTTTTGTGTGTAACGAATAAACTTAAAAACCTACTGAACCGACTTGAAAAATTATTTCAGCAATGGATACTTAGTTACATTATCAGCGAGTAACATAGGCTATATTTTATCCCCGTACTCACACGGGAACGGGAACTACGCGGGTGAAACCGCGTGACTTTTGGTTACAATTTGTTTATATTTTCCGTAAAAACTAAAAAGTACAAAGTAAGTAAAAGAAAAATGTGTTTTATTTTTTCTACTCCACAAGTCTGTAGTTCACTGCAAACCGCAAAATAGATGATGCACAGCTCAAGCTAAATATCTCACAAAAAACGGTTTTGTTTTCCCTTGTTCTGTAACGTTCTGTCGGTTTAGATTAAAATATTTGAGCACTAATACTAAACAACTTTCGCTATTAAACTCATATCCGATTCGTGAAAAAAAAACAAATTCCCATACAAAAGTAAACAGAATATTTCGATGCATCTATTAAAAGTATTCTTTTTTTTACGAATCAAATAGTGTATGACGACACCCCGTGGACGGATGCAGGTGACTAAATCGCCACCCTATTTAAAGGCTAAATATATTATATGCAGTTTGCATTTTTATCCAATATGCCTTCGTCATAAAATGCACTGAATATCAGCCATTCCTATTAACAGTACCTAATTATCCTGCCTCATGCCATCTCAGGAAAACTAGACACATGGAATTAGTAAGTAGGAAGCTACTGTAAAGACTCCTTGAGCTCGACATGATGGTTGATGACTGCAGTGACGTAACAAATGATACAGAAATGCATAAACATTGACATCATCGTCATTAACTTTAAACACTTAAACGTTTCCGGTCAATCATTTCAGTGGCCATGTGCCTAGTAAGGAAATTAAACTAAATTATTATGTACCTAAAGTCTGTTTTTTTAATCTCGGAGACTAAATTAACATTTCCAGTGTTACCTGTGTTTGCAGTTTTTTAAATAGTGATGTACCAAAATCGCTTATTCTGTAACAATTTTTCGTAGTAATAAATTTATAGTACGGTACCTATATTAATCGATCTTCAAGAAAAAGTTTTGCTAAATACCGGGCTACGGGAAAGTGCTGGACAACGGTTTTTTAGGTTTATGTTTATTTAGGTTATTAACTTTACACCATAGTACCCATTAGCTCCAAATAGGAGTGTAAGTTCTCCAACATGTTGGCCAACGACGGCCAAACTTAGCATCTTTTGATCATGTTGGCACTAAGTGATGTTGCCCAAAATCATGTATTTTGTATCGTTATACACTATACAAAATATCGAAAAATACGTATACTATTGTTTGGATAATGTTACGTTACGCATTAGTAACAAGAATAATACAAATTTAAATTTTAGACATTTGACTAATCAAATGTCTAAAATTTAAATTTGTATTATTAGTACGATGTACGATGTATAAAACTGTACGATTAAAAAACTGGAATCGATAGTACGATGTATAAAACTGTACGATTAAAAAACTGGAATCATCGGAACAACACTACAGTAAGAAACTGGCCACATTATTTTTAAGTTTGACATTTGCACTTGTCAATTTAGTCTCCGAAATTAAAAAACAGACTTTAGTTTAATGAAAATTGAGTAAATTTTTCAGTTTTGTAAGAAGAAAATATGGGTACAGTCTGGCCACGCTAAGTCTGCATAAGTAAAAAAACGGTAGAATTTGAAAATCTATAGACGGCAACACCATCTGTCCTACGAAAAAATAATTTGATACTTTGTTTGTCTTTTTGTTTTTGATAGGCAATTTTGTTCATATTTTGATTTATTCCTGGTAAAGAATAGTCACTTAAGCACGATGCAGTGTGCATTTGATATAGTTTTGTCATCGTATGGAGGTAGAGCATAGGTACGACTGGTACGAGATAGTCTATCTATTATACGAAAATCAAAAGACACAATATCAAAATCATTAGATCTACTCACAACCCCGAAACTGACATAACTGACTGATGTAAAAGTCTACCATATTTAAAACTTTTTGGGGTTGCCCATTTATTCCATTGCATACTTAGCGTGGGCAGACTCTACCTAAGTAACACTAGATTATACAGAGCCACATTAAATTAGCTAGCGAAACTACGCAGACGTGATGGGTATCGATATCTAAATATGACAAAACAAAAAAAATATAAACTTGAAGATGTTTTTTTTTTGGTTTTTGCTGTAGTACCTAACTTAAAATGTCAGTTTAAAAATCACTGTTTTTTGTGTAAACATCACAGACGTGTTGCGTATCGATATCTCCACACGATAAAAACCTCGCACTTCAAGTAACAACACTGCCAGCCTGCGGTCATTGACCCAAAAAAATATATCAATCCTTGTTTTTTTGTCGTGTTGATACCCATTACGTCTGCGTAGTTTTGCTAGCTAATTTATTTTGACGCTGTATACAATGTGGAGATAACAATACGACAATAAATGAAAACACTATTCTAGCCTCTGCGTCCAGCGCTCGGTGTGGTAACACGCCATGTTCGGATTCGCGACAAGTCAATCGTCATCCTGAGGATGCCTCGTTGAGAGGTGAAACACGTGTCGATTTCTTATAGGGTTTTTTATGGCTCTTTAGAAATAGCTAAGCGGAACAGGTTACTAAATATATCCACGTCTATTGTATTTTATAATAGATTTCCGCAAGGTCACGCCTGAATCAATTAACTACGAGTATCTAGCATAGAAATTTAAAAAAGTGCTTTTTTCAAACAAACTAAATGGTAGTGATGGTCCGACTATGGGTTTTGTCAATCTTTGACTAGCTATATTGAGTAAATTTGATTGAATTTTCGTACGTAGACTGGGAACGACATTAAGGGGTTTATTTATAAACGTTACTTAAAGTTAAGTAATGATTAGCGGCTGTTTAACCACATATTTTTGTCGTTTGAACGTCACTTAATTTTAAACAACGTTTTTATATAAGCCCCTAGATATACTCAGTTTAATTTACTATCGTATTGTCGTCTTTTTTCTCGAGACTCTCTAGATTGAAACTGACTCGGTGAGCTAATAAGCTGCTTACTTTGAACACTTTTTCCTTTAATGATTAGTAGAGGACTTTGCCCTGTTAATCATAACGGTGTGTTTAGAATTTAATATCACACACATACAACATGTAAAAAAACCCTGTCTGATCTTTGAGGGTGTTGTTAGGTATCGTACTGAGAGTCTACTTATATGGTAATTTTCAGGGGAAAAAAATCGCCTTTTTCAATGGGGAATTTTACCGGATTGTTATACTTATTAGGGCGCAGGCGGCCGTCGTTTAACGGGTGTCTACAAGTTATAATTATCCGGTAAAAACTATATAACTCCTGTTGAAATTTTTCTTATTTTTAATGGATTTAGGGTAATTTTGGTGCAAAAAATGTGAATTTTAAATAGCAATAACTTTTATTTTTTCAATAATAATAAAATAAAATAAATATTTTTTGGTAATTTTATTGCAGTAGGTACCTACCTGTACCTATGTGCCCCTTTCGGATCGGAGAATGTTTTTTTTTTACATACTTATTGTATTTATCTTTGGTAGGTAATAATTTGTTTGAATGTCCAATTTTAAAATGTTGATAACTATGATTATATTATTTACTTACCAGTTTCTGCTCGCGACTTCGTCCATGATGGAAATCAACTATTCCATAAAACATTAGATAAATAATTATCCTATGGCACTCTTTCTATCAGTAAAATAATTTCTGTAATAGGGTCAGTAATTCCAGAAAACAAAAATTATCTCTTTATTGGTTAAGATATTATGAAGCCTACATTTAAGCAGGCAAATGTTCACGCAGTCATATCTACGATAAGTTACTTTGAAACGAAACTCTTACAAGAAACTCGCATAAGTAGGTACACAAAAAAATTATGTTTTTTTTTAATCATAAAATATTACATCCAAAAAAAAAATAATAAATATTTCAACGTGGAAAGACAAGTGCGACAAGTGCGCGTGTAAAGAGTGTTTCTTTTACGTATCAATTTTATATATTTTGTGAATATTTTATGACTAAAAAAAAAATTTTTTTTTTTCGATGTTATTTTTTTTTTGGATGTATTGGCGCTATACTTTATTAGTTTACATACTATATATTATTATCTTTACTGTGTGTGGTGGTCCATTAAATTGTACGGTGAGGGATAAATGTCGAAGATAATTATATTATATTATATTATCTTCAAAGTGTGTGACGACCTGTAAGCAAGCCGTCCACCGCCAGCTGAACTAAGTTAGTTTGCAGTTAGTTTAGTTTAACTCTGAAAGTTTTTTATCCATGTGCGTCCACCCACATGTATAAAAAACTGGCAAGTTAAACTAAACTCGTTTAGCTCGCGGTGGACGGCTCGCGTTAAGGTGAACACACAACAACGCTGCTTGGCGTCAGAAATAGACAAAGTGGCAGTACTTCCCCAGACGAACCTACACAAAAAGCTCTACAACTAGCAACCCAGTACTACGGTACGATACGATTGGATTTACAATTAATATAAACCCCGAGGCGTCTTCTAGACACTCATAATTGCAGAGGGTGTGGCTTCGTGTAAGCTGTGTGATTGGCTGTATCTCAGTCAGAGAAGTGCTTTCAAGGCTACAACCACATCGTCATCGTCAAAGGCTTAATAAAATTGGTATGCCTATGGCGACCGCAACAATAGGTTATATTATGTGAGCCGCGTTCAACAGCTGTCAGTGTCAATATTCCAAAACGTTTGACACTGACAGTTCTAGAACGCAGCATAGATGTATTGATCGCGTTCAGTTTCATTGGTGAAATTCGCCCTTAACACATTCAAGTCCACCCCCTTTTCATAGAGCTCATAAGCCATGCCGCCATACTATGCGCCATTAGTTGACCCTCCAGGGGGGGTCACCGGCATTACGTTTGTGTTAAAGTGAACCCTCCAGGAGGGCTCCCAGCACTGAACGTGTTTAAAAAACAATCGACGGCGAAACGCGACTGCGCAGTCGCGTTTCGCCTTTTTTGTATTTGCCTCAGGAGACGCAAAATTCTGTCGAAAAATCAACCAATATATACATTAAAAAAAAACATCTGCTGTTTCATAGAAAAGTGCAATACCTACGCGGTCAAAATGTATGGAACAGCTAATTTATTTTTAAATAACCGACGTAAAATTTCAACGCAAGGGGTTTCAGAATCATGTACTAAATCCATGGTAACAGTTTTCGCGTCGATGTCGCTGCCACCTTGAATGTGTCTATTTCAAAATCACAGATTTAAAGGAATCGAATGACTGTTAGTACGGTTCATTAACCGTTTCGAGCTTATCCGTTAGAAGCTTCATGTAGTATCAGGGGAATAACCTTATCGAAGAAAATCTAATAAATTATAATAGTACCTTTCTTATCATAATTAGAATTCATTAATTAAAATAATGTAATCACAGATTATATCATAATTATTAGTAACATCAGCGTTGAATAATAAGTACCTACCTGTAATAGGGATTGTCCTCTTGTCTGATAATAATCAAATATAATTAATTACCTACTAATTAATCTCTTTTCCAAGTGGAACCATTCAGCCGATTCTAAAGGTACCATTCCGTACCCGACCGCAGACGGCAACTGCCCGTATTCCAGTCGGTAGATAGAATATAGAAAAACGTGACTATCGCTCGAGCGTTGGCGGTACTACTGGTCTGCGGTCGGGCTGCACGTGTCGCCTGTCACTCGCCCGTAGCTGCCAACGACGTGTTGGTTTCTATGGAAGGTTTTTCATAGAAACCCCTCCTGCGGTGGGGTACGGAATGGTACCTTAATTGACAAAAATAAAATAGATCTTCCCACACAAACGGTCTTCTGTATACTACTTATCCTACTATAACATTAATGTGAAAATTTTTGTGTTTGGATGTTTGTTACTCAATCACGCAAAAACGGCTAAACGGATTTGGATAAAATTTTACACACGGATAGACCTTGACCTGGATTAAATCATAAGATACTTTTATACCGATATTCCCACGGGATCAAGACGTATGTGGGTGAAACCGCGGGGCGCAGTTAGTTCAGTAATCAGCTGTTCCATACATTTTGACCGCGTAGGTCAATACACATAAAAAAATCTGGTGTTTCATAGAAAAGTAGAATCACTTTTCTATGAAACACCAGATATTTTTTTTAATAACCGACGAAAAGTTTCAACGCGGGTTCAGAAACGCCCGGGTGTCGCCATTGTGTGGATCGCCCGGAGGACACGGTGGAGCATACGGTGGAGGTCTGCCCGGCTTGGGCGGAGCAACGCCGTGTCCTCGTGGAGGCGATCGGCGGCGGTGATCTCTCGCGTCCGGCACTGGTTCAACCCATGGTACGGAGCGAGAGGAAATGGGAAGCCGTCACTTCCTTCTGCGAAGCAGTAATGCTCGCGAAGGAGGAGGCGGAGCGCGTGAGGAAGAGGCAAATTTCGCGCCCACGCGCCCCTAACCGCCGCAGGAGGAGACGCCCTGGGCGTCGGGAATCACAGGCAGATTTCCGGCCACCGTAGGCGCGGGCTTGCGGACGGTGAGCAATGGGTAGCTCGCCGTCCGATCAGGACCAGGCCCGGGTCGACGGCGCGTTTTGTTCCACGCGCGCCTCAAAGAGATGTCAGCAGAATTGACGGGGTCCGCTAGGGCCGATGCCTGCCGGGGCTGCGAAGAAAACCGATACGGAAATCGTGGCCCCCGGCAACAGGGCAACCGAAAGAACACGAGTGGGTTTTAGTCAGTAAGAGTCTGACACGTCCTCCCGCTCAACCCAGAGCGGGAGAAGTTATTTTAAAAAAAAGGGGGGGTTCAGAATCATGTACTGAAACCATGGTAACAGTTACGGTTTACGGTTTTATACATTTATTTTCTCATACTACCTATATGGTGGTGGTTTAGGCACCACCAGTCGTTCGGTCCGCGCCGGGGCGGAATCGTGTTCGTGCGAATCTGCACGCGTAAAAAGAAAAGAAAGAAAAAACGTTCATTTGCGATAAACATGACGTAAAATAGTAGTTTATGAAACTGTTGCATAATGAGGGTTATTAAAACATGAGTGTGTGTTTAAAAGCCGAGCCGTAGGCGAGGTTTTTAATAGTATCACACGAATGTTTTAATACCTAGTTATGTGCAGTTTCATACACTGCTTTATCTACTCTCATACATTGGGATTGAACCTAATACTAAATAAAAGATCAAAGTTAAAGATCAAGAATAAATTTGAAAAATCCCACGAAATTCAGTACAACAAAACAAATGAATCTAGCGTTGCAAAACTTCGGTAGAATTCGCAATAATTCGGTAGCATTCGGAAATATTCAAAAGTATACTTCGATTGGATGTAATAATACCGCAGCAAGAATAAATTTAAAAACTTGAATTAATGGCATCTAGCGGGCAGGAGCAGAACTTTAAATGGCGAACTTCCCTCGTTAGTCGCTCGACGACGCGATGCTAGCGCTCGCCTACACGTTGTGTGACACGTGGCACTGCCCACGAGCCTCGCGGCCGTTCATTCAATAAAAAATCAACGAAGTATTATTTAGCCTGCGTACCTACTCTGCGGGAATATTTCCGCGTAAGTAGTTATCTACTTGTTACTTATTATTTTATTTTTGTATAGTTGAGTTAGAATGTGTCGATTTTTTTGCGGGTGGATGTTATGTAAGTAGGTACAAGTTTAGTCTACTTTGTAAAAATGTTTTTACTTTACGATTTTTAATGGAAAGAAACGTAAATAATTAGGTAAGTAGATGAGTAGGTACTTACCTAGTTTTTACGACTATGTTTTACTTTTCTTTTTGTAGAAGTTTTCAACTAAAATCGATAGTAAGTTCAAACAAGTACCTACTTATAGAAACACTTGAAATAATGTAATACTTAATTAGAATTACCTTTTATTTGGTAATAAGTACCTATCTACCTAATTACTTATGGTACTAAGCTATTTTATAAACTCATCTTAGTATCATCATCTGCCTAGCTTTTTCCCAACTACCTATGTTGGGGTCGGCTTCCAGTCTTACCGGATGCAGCTGAATACCAGTATTTTACATGGAGCGACTGCCTATCTGACCTCCACAACCTAGTTACTAGATAACACGATACCCCTTGGTAAGACTGGTTGTCAGACTTTTAGGCTTCTAACTACCCGTAACGAACGACTGTCAAAGATCTACAAATGACAGCCCGGACCAACGGCTTAACGTGCTTTCCGATGCACGGAGGGGTCTTGGTATGTAAAGATGGTCACCCATCCACGGAGCAACCGCGCCAAGCGTAGCTTAACCTGATCGATCGACCCATGTGGCTGTTATTACTTAGCCACAAGCCCCTCAAACTCATCTTAGTATCTACCTATGTCGAAATCTCTATACCACTTTCACACCTAAACCGTGTACAAAAAGTTATTACGTAAGTACCTACTTATCTAAGTAGATGAAAAGAAATATTCGGAAGTTTTCAAAATCGTAAATTACTCAGTTTATTGAATGAACGCATAATAGTTTATAGTCACTGGCATTAACGCCATCTAGTAGTCAATGGTCGAACTTTAATAGGTAATCCAATAAGTACAGTACGACACTACTTAGATGTAGCATAAATTTAAAAATTTGCTTTCATTTATTTCAATTTTACGAATGTATTTGGGTATTATGACTTCACTAGTTATTGCGTTAAGATCATTTTTACCTAAAGCAGTAATAAATATTGATGATTTTGAAGGCGTACTCGGTTCAGACGGTGATCAGTTTTACGAATTTTGCCGATGCTACATCTAAGTTGTGTCGTACTGTACCCGGCTTGCATGCACGTGGCAGCCCGAGCCTCGTGGACGTTCATTCATAAAATCAACAAAGTATTATTCGATGCGTACGTACCTACTCTGCGGGAATATTTCCGCGTAAGTAGTTATCTACTTGTGACTACTTATTATTTTATTTTTATATGGTTGAGTTTAGAATTTATGTCGATTTTTGCAGATTATGTACCTACAAGCTTAATTTAAGTATTTCGTAAAAAAGTTTTGCTTTGCGATGTACCTACATAATGGAAAAAATTAAAATTATTAGGTAAGTAGGTAGGGTAGGGAAACATTAACAAAAAGAAGATATTTTACAAATAAATAATTGTTTCCTTCTTTCTAGAATAGGTAGTATAAGTACCTACCTGTGGTGCCGATTCTCTTGTACACCGAACTAAACTATCACTAAAATTCTTTACTTTTGGCACAACTAAATCGAATTTTACACTGGCGAATCCACGTGGTAGGTACTTGTTTGCCTTACCCCGTGATTTTTTTAGTGGTGGAGGCGCGCAGGGTGAGCAGCCTCGACGTGTTTTTTAAGGAATTTTTCACTTTTTGTATGGAAAATCTGAAAAAGTATTACCTACATGTTTAGTTTTAGGGGTTTATGGGTTTTATAAAGGGGGTTGAAATTTTCATTATTTTTGCGATAGGACACACCATTTTCGAGATGTAAGCAAAAGAAAAAAAGATTCAATACTGTTTTTGCCTTGTTTTTACCCTGAAGTCGAGGTGTTGGTGTGAATTTAAAGTTCATGACAACCAATTTTGTTCCAAGCGTTTTTAATCGCGATTAGAAATAGACAGATTTAGTTAGATAATCAAAATTTTAGGTGAAAAACATCAAATTCAGAATAGCGTCGTTTGACAGGAATAAACAAAATTTTGGTGATTTTTAGTCTAGTTTAGAGGCATTTGTGACAAGAGAATCAGCACTAGTACCTACTTATGAAAACAATTGAAGTACATAATATAATAGTTACTGTTTTATTAGGTACCGAAGTACATGATAATATTTATGTAGGTAATATAAACACATCTTAGTACCTACCTACCTATGTATTAACCTCTCTAAGTACATAGTATTCTCGCAAAATTACACCTAAACCGCAAATAAAAACTTGTTACGTAAGTACATAGCTAGGTAGATGAAAGTAACATTCGGAAGTTTTCAAATAGTACCTATTATTCTCAGTCTTATGAATGAACGCGTAGTATTGTGTCGCTGGTCTTAGCGCCATCGAGCGGGTAAAAGCTTAACTATACAACTTCTGTCGGTAGTGCTCGCCTGCATGCGCTTTCTGCTGCTCCAGTGACCAAGGTTTGCTGATAAGGATAATTAAGAATGGTGGAAGATTCGTGGGTATGAATACACAATCACCAACACGCAACATTTAGGACTGTGATTTGTAATGGTAATTGTGTCGCCATCTAGCGGTGAACAGTCGAACTCTTGGCGAATAATTCCGAATGTTACTCAATACTTCCGAATGCTACGCGAATAATACGACGGGAATACTTCGGAATATTACTCTCCGGCAACGCTAGTCTGCACCAGCACATCACCGCACAAATGCGCTACAGCTGGTGCTGCTGTCCTTTGTAATGCAAAAGTTGATGGAAACTCCTTGGTGATATTAACTTCTTGGAATAGCCCTGTATCGTAATAGAAAAAATAGTAGATTATTAACCAAGGGGATAAAGCAACGTCTCGACTCGAGGTTTACTCCCGAGCGTAGCGAGGGTGTTAAAAACTTAAATCACGAGCGAAGCGAAGGATTTAAGACGAGTCCTGAGTGTAGCGAGGGATTTTGGTTCACTCAAGACTAAGACAGCTTTATCACCGAGGAAAATACTCTACTTTTCGTACCATTTGCGAAAAAATTAACACAATAATAATATGAGATAAGCATTTATTAAAAATAATGACAATTAACAGTAAAAGTTAACATTCGAAACATTGGTCCAATTATTGATAGAGAGAGTTACATTTTTGTTTGGTACATTTATTGTTGATGAGTTGATTTGAGTATTTCTCTGTTCTTGCGTCTGAGGAACTTGCGTTTCATTGTAGATAGTATACGTCGGAGATAGTGGTGGTGATGCATCGTGAGTTACGGACGAAGATAAGATGCCGGAAGTTGATGGTTGTGGCTCTGATGGATTAGGTTTTATATTTTTGTTAATTTGACTGCTTAATATGGTTTTATTCGCCATTGAGCTTTCGATATAACCCTCAGCTACTCTATCAGAGCTCCAACCACCGTGTCTTTTTACTGACGTAATATCCGTCGTAAGTTCTTCTAAAGCAGTGACCGGTGTAGAGTTCAACATCTTTAAGTTTTAAATATTTAGCAATATCCTTTGGTATATTGCTAATTTTATTTTTGCCGATGGCTTGTCGAGTACATTTCCCATTCCGATAGTTTATAAAAAATCTATTGTTTTCCATGTTGGTGGGACGTAATGCTTGGTATTTATGAATGATTTTAGTATATTGTCCTTGTACAATGAATGACCGATTTTTCTTTGTCTTAGTTTCCTTTACATTAATCAGCAGTAACTCATTGGAATGATTTTCAACGTCCTCCACCTTTAAGTTTACAAGTTCACATCCGCGGCAAGGACCATTGAGTCCAAAAATTAAGACCACCTATAACAAAGATAAAAAACCGGTAAATATATAGAATAATTACCATTACTAAGATACGAAATATTCATAGTTAAATCATGTATACTTACTTTTGTGGCCAGAAAAATTTCGTCAGGAGCTTCATTAAGAAATTTTTCCACATTTTGAGTCGTAAAAATTTTAGACTTCTTTGCGCAATGCCCTTCTGATTTTATTTTTTAAAAAGCCAGTAATTTCGTGAATCTATTTATTTCAATGCTGTGTTCGATGCTTATTGTAGCTTTCAGTTTTGAGTATATGCACCAAAGTGTATTCGGATTCTTTGTCTTGGATTAATAATCAAAATAGACAAGAAGTACTGATTCTGAAATTAATAGGCCTTTCGCACTTCTCCACGTTGAAAATTCTTCATAAGTTTTTAAATAATTTTCCTTGGATTTTGTTGGAAGCAAATTATTTATAATTGCGGCAGCATTTGCACTGATGGAATCCGACAATTCACTGTCAATGTCGCTTTGATTTAACATCGTAACGTATTTTTAGAACATTAACTTATTTATAAAAATAAATTAAAATAAACTTAACGTTTTTATGTATTTGAAGAAAACAAAAACGCGGCAAATTCCTAGACTAATATTTTTTTGTCGGAAAAGCAAAGGCATCAAGCTCATACGGCCTCGTCGGTTTTCGTAATTTTATTTAATTATCATCACTGCATAATAAATGCGTATTCCTTTTTCAAACAGATGTATAATGCTCTATATACAAACTCAATGGTGTAAACACAGATGTAGTTCAGTATAAATTTCGGTAAGTATTCCAAATTTAAATCACATTCTCCCCCTAGAGGATGAATGAAATTCAGTACCTACAATTTTCTTTCCCTGTTTTTAACAGATTAAAAGTGACTATTGTTATGTTCGCTTTTTGTGGCATAGAATGTCACTTTTTTGAGCAAGTGGTACGAGAAATTGTTTTAGAGCATTATTTTGTTAGAGAAAAATTTTTATAATATGATTCTATTTTTAAATTTCGGTATTGTGTTCATAAAGTATGTCAATATAAACTCGTTTTGAATTTTATAATTCGAATATTACGCTAAGGGCCTATTTCACGATGTCCGAATAGCCACTACTTACCGAATAAATTCAAAAATGGAACAGAATTTGTAGGATATTATCTGCCGAGTAAGTTAACGAGAACCTAATCGGAGGTGGTGAAACAGGCCCTAAGAGAGTAGATAAAATAGTTTAAAATACAAAAATGAGAAAAGGTTTGGGGAAACATGCGTCACATCGACGCAAATCGGCTATCACGTATCTATACATCTCGCTGTATGGTCGCTGCATCGTTTCAAAGTTTACTTTACTATACCGGCACGGCACCACATACGGAAACCGTGTGTAAAAATCTATTAGCCATTACAAAAATGTTTTGGAAAACTGTTTTTTTTTTGTAATACATAAAGTATTTACAATTCGAATGATCCCTAATGCTCGGTTCCTATAAACAAAAACGAATCGTTTTTCTTACCAATGGTAGCTTTTTTTTCTAAACTGGGAGGGTCTTCTATACAAAGCTATGAGGTCTTTGCTTCATTATCCTATACTATTAAACGAGCAATTTTTGTTTATATCATCGGCATAGGTGGAGAACTAAATGACTGCGATTTTGGTCAAATTGACTTTTCACCATTTTCGTAACACCCAAATCATGCCGCATAAATAAATACAATTTTCTCCAAACAAGAAAAAACTGCTATTTAGTTCTCCACCTACGCCAACGATATATATATTTGTTTGTAAATAGATTTGTAATTAAATTCTCGAAATCGGCTCTAACGATTTCGATGAAAATTGCAATATACCTAGGGGTTTACGGGAGGCGAAAATACGATGTAGCTAGGTCTCATATCTGGGAAAATTCGTTTCGTTCGTATTTTCACCCGAGCAGAGCTCGGTGGCCCAGGTACTTAGTAGAAATACAAGAGTCTTATAGCCTTAAAAATAAACGTGGTATAACAGTTATACTCAAGAATTAACTAAGAATAAGCAAAATGTCTTGGTGGAAATGTCAACGCTATTTTGGTATAAGTTATTCTTTGTTTATTTGTACAGCCATTAATCTTAACCAATAACGGTCCATAAATTATAGGAATTGGCCATTAGTCAAAATTATGTTTATTAAATGTCTTATCGGTCAGGATATTACCTATTAGAATCAATAAATTTTATCTATGATGATGACATGCCGTATATTATATAATATCAAATTGATAAGACAGATCATTTGCAAATAAAAACCCCCTTGAAACATTATGATAACATTCAAGCTTTTTTGCGTATCTTTGATCTTGTTTTGATAAGCATGCCTGCCTACATTAGACTCACCTATTTTAAATAAATCTATAAGCAATAAACTAAGGCGAGGTAAAACGGTATATAAGAATCATATTATTCCTCTTGGTTGGTTGATGCTCAATGGTGAGACAATGCCTTTTTCTCAAACATGCTTGGAAATTTGGACATTATTTTGACAACCTTCTTCGAGATAAATCGAAATTGCTGTACTGGTCAAAACAAGCGAGCGCCCGACCGGCAATGTTACTATGAAAATCCATATCTGTCGTGTTTAGCGGCCAAATAAATTACTATGAAAACTCATATATGTCGTGTTATTTAAAAATGGATAGTAATAAAGCATTATTTCCAATTCTGGCAGCTTTTTGATTTTGTCATAATATTAGAGACACTTAACATCACAACTGTTTTCCCACAAGGGTTAGTCAGAGGTGTGCAAGTGCAGCCACATTTTGCCAGTTACGTTTAAGTCTCATGTAATAGGGGGCGAGCCTATACAAAATAAAAAAAAAACAGTGGCACTCCGGGAGTGCCGACATAAGTGAAAACTTGAAAAATATCGGGTTACACGGTCGACCGTCATAAGTTTGTTTATTATTTTATTGCTGGGTTTGTAAACAAGATCGCCTTGGTGGAAGAAAATAGTTATTTATGCAACTGTTGTATAATAAGGGGTATTAAAACACGAATGTGGGT
Source organism: Agrochola litura (assembly GCA_949152395.1). Taxonomy (NCBI): domain Eukaryota; kingdom Metazoa; phylum Arthropoda; class Insecta; order Lepidoptera; family Noctuidae; genus Agrochola; species Agrochola litura. The sequence goes on from OX424511.1 coordinate 10,118,895, forward strand.
TAATCACATGAGTGTTTTAATACCTAATTATAACAGTTGCATACAAGACTTTATCAACACCCATGATATGAATCCTCTATAAAAGTTTCTGAAACCATTGGGTGTTTGTAATTCAAGATCAAGAATAAAGAAATTCCCACGAAATTCAGTACAACTGCACGTATGTACGTCGCCTGCAGCAGCACATCACACAAACACATGCGTGCAGCGGGTGCTGCTGTCCCCCGCTAAGATGTTGAAACGAATTGCGTAATGATGAAAATAAAAAACCAATACACAGCGCTGCGAACAATACAGTGAAGCATGCCAAAACTACACCTTCGCTCTGTGTATATACCTACGCTCACACGCACATGCACATTTACAATCAAACTACACCTCACTGCGCGCTCAAGTTTACGAAACCGGCTTCACGTCACTGTTGACAGCGCTACGTCTTGGTTTTTGCCAAACGGAACCCGCAATCTGTCAAAAATAATTATGTACAATCTATTTACCAACATTTTTGACAAGTTTGCCAGATTGCGACTTGAATGTGAACGTTTTTATGTACGAGAATTGGCCTCCTGACCAAGATTATGTCTGAACTTTAAGAGACTGACCACTGAGTTTAGTTGCGGTCTTTCTTTTCTGAGTAGTCTGATCTGATAGGAAACGCCGACCTCATCTACCTATGTAGTTTAAATAAAAATGTAATTGCCGTGTAAAAGAGTTTGTTCAAACTTACAGAAATAAACTCATTTATAACAAGTAACAACCCAACCTTTTTGGAAAATAACAACATTACCTTCATTATTCTTCCTCCGTTTTTTGTTGTAGGTATTTCATTGACAGGATAACTAGGGATTTTTCCAGCGATGCGTACCCACTGCTGGAGTGCTGGGCCAGATTCTCTCTCATCATCTTCCACACCTTACCCTGGAATGTGTTATTCAAATCATCAAATAAACTAAATAACTATAAAATTAGCTTTGACATGACATGTCATGTCATACTTATGACCTCCGCTAGTAATGACAGGGAAATACCCTATCCCCAATCGCAAACCCGGTTATCAAAACTTTGGAGTTTTACATTTCCGGGCTACGGACTTTCCACGACTTATTGTTAATATAATCATAACAATGAGGAATTCAGGAAAATAAAGTCCTCGTCCATAGGGTATCTACATAAACTTACCTATTACAAAGGTAAAGACAATCTAGATAAATGCATGTCGTACTTTCTGGTTTCGGTGTTTCTACAAGTTCGTTTTTTAATTCCAGAGACTAATTTGACAGGGGCAAATGTCAAACACCAAATTGAAAAACAAACAACAAATACTTGAAATGTCAAATTAGTCTCTGGGATTAAAAAACGAACTTTATAATTTGAACGCCGAAAAAAAGACAGTCAAATTATCAACAAGACCATGACAAGAAGAAAATGACAAAAGATTATAAGTACAAACACTGGTGATTAAAAGTAATGAGGTGCTAAATTATGTAGGTAAGTACACTGAAAAAAATAAATAGCTGAACTAGTTCAGCTATTGAAAAAATTTACAAATTTTGATTAATAGAAACCAAAGTTTTGCTAAAATAGCTGAACTGGTGTTGCTGCACATCTCAAACTAGTTATGCTATTCAGAGTGCAAGTGCTGTTAGTTAAAATGTGAACTAATGCTTACTAAAATAAGTTAGCTAAAGTCGTTTAGCTACACGGATAAAATGTTTGATTACTATTAGGCAAACTCAAGATCTATTAATAAGTCGCATGTTTATTCATCTTTTACCAAACGAACGTCTAAAAATAGTTCAATAACTTATGTTAACCTGTAGCATTATTTTTTTGGCTACTAATTAATAATACTTCTAGTCATACATAACAACTTCAGATACATGATGAGTCTAAATAAAATTCGATAGCTCATTACAAAACTGTTTATAAATTGTTTATTAAATATTGTCCATAGATTACAAAAACAAGCTTGGTACTGAAAACTAAACGCTCGCTTCCCTTGTCCCTTGCCCCATGTTCCACGCTCCTCCGCCGCCGTGTCGCACTCACGATTCGCGAAACTCGCAATACAAACGTGTGTCGCGCGCGCTGCATGTGTTTTGTAATTGAATTCTTTATTAATTGCAATTGTAAAGTTAAAGTAATTGTACTATTCGTCATATCGCATGGTACACGTGATTTAAGAAGACGAAGGCGAGAACTACCTGGCATGAAGAAGGCGATGGAACTTATGGCCGGTTAGGCGGTTACCTAAGGACTCGAAATGTATGTCCAGAAGTTTGCAGGTTTGTGCAATATTTTTATCCAATTATACTTAAATATCAATGATTTCATAGGTGTGAATATATTCGAAACTAGGTATCTCTGTAACCGCTTGAAGGATTTGAATGAAATTTGGTACTTATGTAGATAGTACAAATAAATGAATCTATAGTAGATTTAAATCTAAATACGTAATTGTCTTTTTGCAGCTATTGAAGGACTTCAAGGTTTTGTATCCGGACTCTGATGAGAAATTAAAAATAATTGGCATTTGACCAAACACAAAGTTATTGAATACGCAAAAAATAAAAGGGATGGAGTTCCAAAACACATCATAGACAACATTAACAAAAAATAAAAGGGATGGAGTTCCAAAAGACATCATAGACAACATTAACTTCCTTTTACTTAGGTAAGAGTTTTAATATTTCTATTAATTTGGTGTAGTGTCCATAGATGGACCACTAACTATGTAGTTTGAGACTAGATCATTTGGAAAAAATATAGATTTTGGGACTCACTTCATCTTAATTAAATACTTGTTTAATAGATTTTATCAAATTCAATATTTCATGTAATTATTTCATTGATAAATATTTTACTGATATTTTTTGTTTCCAGATAATAATGAAGAGGCAACGGACCTAGCTGCATTTATCGTATATACAGGGTTACTGGTAACTCGACGTATTCCTTATAGGACGTCATAGCAGAGTTAAAATGCAACAAATTAAGCCACCAAATGTTCTACCGAAGTTCAGTAGTTTTTGAGTTAGTTAGATTTTTAGTTTTTTTATGATAATGCCCAGATTAAATAATTTATAGCCAATTTAAAAACTACTTACGGCGCGACTATACTATAATTTAAGTTATTATTATAGCTGATGACGTAGCAGATCTTTGTTATTAATGAAAAGTTCAAAAATGCCTAAAACTTTGGCAAAGATCACTATTTAAACATTTTATTTTTCGTAATTTTTGTCATTACTTCATAGATAATGTTCTACTCTAAATAAAAAACTACTGAATTTCGGTAGAACATTTTGTGGCTTAATTTGTTGCATTTTACCTCTGCTATGACATCCTGCAAGGAATACGTCGAGTTACCAGTAACCCTGTATAATTTATTATTCCTATGGAGTAGCAGCTCGGAGTCTGGATTTGCGCCCGGTTGATGGCAATAGGCTCGCCCCCTATTACATGGGACTTAAACATAACTGGCGAAATGTGGGTGTACCTGCTACAGGGACACCTCTGCCCAACCCTTTGGGGAAACAAGGCGTGATGTTATGTTATGTGATTCCTATAGAAAATTTCAGATTGACCTAATTTTTGCAAAGGTATGTCCAGCTAAGTGCACGTTTTGATATACATTTCAAAGATTGTTAACATAGTCGTTTGTATTGGGTTATCGTGAATAATAAAAATACTAAGTCGATTGTGTTAAAGTATTACATATTTTTTTTAAACTTATTAAACCTAAATGTATCCTTACTTGATTCTTTTATTTTTTTATTTACCCACATCAAGTCAATAATTAATTTCTTTTAAAGTGTTATTGTAGTTGCAACATTATAAAAATATTGAAGTATGAATTCTTTGTATTGCAGTAATATAGGGATCTAAAATAACTTTAATTTAAAATGAATTTAAATATTGACTAGAATTTCACTAAGGGCTTCTGCAGGTGGTCGATCGGTATTCATTTCAGCTATTCATTATGAGTAACAACACTCCAAGTATCATGGTTTTGTTGTCAAATTAGCTGAGCTGAATACCGATAGACAGTCTGCGGGAGCCATAAACCAGCCAGCGAACGCGGCGATTATGTAGCAAAACAAGAACAGCAATAAATAGATAAACAGTTTTGTAACTATTAACTAAATCAGTTACTTTCGAGTAATTAAACAAATCTGTTATAGGTAGCTTTACGAATTGATTTGACAACAAAACAGTTAAACACATGTGGATAAACTGTTTCCTTAACTAAATAAACTATTTGTGAAAGTTTTGCTATTTGTAATTAAACAAATTGGCAGTTCTAACTGCACGGAGTTTTAAAAATAACTTAACAGTTTTGTTGGAAATAATAAAGTAGTTTAGTTACTATTTAAATTTCTGTGAAACTACCGAAAAGTGAACGGTTTTGTTAACACTACAAAACTTGTTTAATTTCAGTTAACTGAAACGGTTAAGTAAAAAATACCTTAATTTATTTTACAAAACTCGTTTTAGCTATTAGTAGCACTCAGTTTATTAGTCACCCGTTTCATGTTACTAGCAGCTAATATTTTTGTGCTACAGGTAACAAAACTTTTTTTTCAGTGTAGGTACTTTAATCTACATTCATTTAAATAAGACAACCACGACAATTTACCTAACGACAGCTCTTCGAACCAGATCACCAAACATCACTCAAACTATTTGTTCTATCCTATTTGTAAAAAAAAATCGTTAAGATAAGAAACAATCAAGTAAATCGGCCCAGGAATCACGGAGAAATCGGTGTTCAAATGTAAAAAAGAAACTAATCGAATGCGTAACGTTCTTCTTTTGTTGAAGTCGGTTAAAAATAAAACGTTCTAAGTCCTAAAAATAACACTTTTGTCCAAAAGAAGCAGAACCACACGCTAAACTTGACCGCCGTTTCTCAACGCGCTCAGGGGATTCACCTGCGCTGCGTCCGCGCAAGGAAATGCCTATATAAAAGACAGTGTAGGGTGAATTAATACATTTATCAGCGCTCTAACGTTGTGTTGTGAACTTATGAATACGTATGCGTTATTAAAAAAAAACTAGTTTTACTATAAGGATAATTTGTGGTCAAAAGTGTTTATTGCATCAGTGTTACGATTTAATTGTCAAAGGTGAGTCGATATTTTTTATGTTGTATTTCGGCGTTCCTAATAGTTGAAATTAATACCAATTATGGAATTATGACATTAATTTTATTATGAATTCGAATAATTTAGATAAGTTGAGCGCAAATAATAGCAATAATGAGCGCACGTAATAGCAATCATGTCATTTCATTTAAAATTGATTTTTTTTTTATTTGTTATTAATTTATTTATCTTTTTTAAAGATTCTTCTTTGATATATAAGTACATATATTATTGTCTAATCCTACTTAATATTACAAAAGCGAAAGTTTGTGAGGATAGATGGATGTTTGTTACTCTTTCACGCAATACTACTGAACGGGTTTGGATGAAATTTGACACACATATAGTTTATAACCTGGATTAACACATAGGATACTTTTTATCCCGATATTCTCACGGGATCGAGACTTCTGCGGGTAAAACCGCGGGGCGCATTTGTATGGAATCTTTTCCATTTTGTGAATGTGGGAACGCTGTGGATCTGTTGACCATTTTCTATTTTGTTAAATACGAGTACCTGGTACTTGTTGAAAGACCTACACTGTCCTCCCATACCTATTAACACTGTTATTTGAAAATATTGTAAAAACCAATTATTTTTAAAAGAGTAACCGTGGAGTTTCTTGCCGGCTCTTCTACATAGGAAACGACGAATTGGAACCGTGCACCTAGCTTCTGACATTTTATAAGTGCCCATAAAAAGTTTACGTGAAATAAAATATTTAAAATTAGAATTTTTGAGTAGGAATTTGGATAATTTTGAAAAGAAAGAAACTTTTGACTTTTTGCTAAAGTTACGTTCGCATACCTACGGTTCTATGGAGAGATATAGAATATTGACCTAATACTGGACTGTATTATTAATTTCGTTTATTAGTTTATTTTATTTTTCTCACATATGGAAGCAACAAGAATAATGTAGGTAGGTACCCAGAATTTTGTAATATTTTGATGTCCATGGAGTTTCTTGTCCGTTCTTCTAAAGAGAAGGATCTGTATATGGACAGATCTACGTTTTGGAACGTGCAATTGCTTTGGACTTTCTGACTGACTGACTGACCGTCTCACGACTCCTTGACAATTCAAAAGTGGTTAATAGTTTAATCGGTAAATGGTTTAATTGAAAATAAATGCGTGAAGTTTGAGTAACCGTTTACTGTAATACACAGTAAACATATTTTATATTAAAACAAAGTTCACAAAGTTGCATAACAACATCGCGGCAAAGGAATATTCATGGAATCCTAAATTTCTATTATGTTTTCATACCGTTGTTTATAAAGTTGTGATCTTCTGAATGTGTATAGTGTAGATTAGGGATTTGTTAACATTCAAGGTATGAACTTTTGCTCAGTTAGTAAGAGTAGGTTAGATGTGAATTTCACTAAGTAAGTACTAGTAATATTAAAAAATGTTATCCGCGGATACGAATACGGATACTGATCATAAGGGTCTAGATCCGCGAATACGGATACGGATCTCAACTTTCTTACTCAGTCACATGTCAGTGCGCATGAAAAGCTGTCAAGTTACTTCTTTGAAAACTAGGATAGGATTGAAATTAATAGTATTTCAGTGGTAACTTTAAAATTTCTTATACGTAATGAAACGTATTAATATAAAAGATCCATTCAAGATCAGCCAAAAAGTAACGGATACGGATACAGATCTTTTTCTCCCTCGGATATCCGCGGATACGGATACGGATATCCGGCACATCACTGATACACTATATCTTATTACAGGTGACTGTACAGTACCGACCAAAAGTCCATGAGCAATCTCACAAAGCAATAGACTGACGCTTCGGTTTGACTTACGACCTTCTTCTATAAGTTGTTACAATACTGTAGACACGCACATTACACACACACACTCACTTTGTCTGCAACCAATGACTAGTTCAATAATCATCATTCGTTTTTAGTTTCATTCGTCTTGTTCACATAAATATTAAAGTTTAGCAGGTAGACCACAAAAAACTAAGTAAATTATTTCGATTTCTGTGGGGTAGATGCAGTTTGTTACGAGTATTTCATTAATAGAACTTTTTTGGTTCGTGGATAATATTGGTGACGAGTATTTAGCGCAGTGTTGTGGTTATTATTATCAAAAAGCAGGCATAAAATATATTGAAGAAATCAGATCAGATCAGAGAATATTATTGCGCTGCGTAAAAGTGAAGTGAATATCTAATGAAACCGGACTAAGTGTGAGTGTTATCATTAATATATTTCATATTTTACTAAACATAAATCAAGGGTATTGTTGATAGAACAGAGGTATTGTTGAGACAGAAGATGCCTTTAAAGTTTTAAATTCATTGTGAGGTTTAATTCGATTAGTGAATAATAAATAATAAGGTATTATGTGTAATAAAAACAATGTTTTTCTTTGTTCTAGAGAAATACTGTGAGGGTTAAGAGATATGAGGAAGGGGCTTATTATCGAGTAGCAGCGACGTCAAATGGTGAATGAAACAAATGGTTTCATACCAACGAGACATTTTGCTGAATTATTAAAAACACGTCATTATGAACCGTTCGCCGTGCACTCTGAAGGCTTGCATCACTGAAGACCAGCTAGAAAACCGTTTTTGACCTTAAAATATTGACCGTACCAACTTAATAAACAACAGATTCGTTATTGCATGAATTTATGGTAACGAATTTTTTAAGCACGTTTCAATAGGGTGTTTGTCGTATTTCTTGCTGATATACCGAAATTGTTTAATATTATTTTAGTAATAGTATTATTTTAGGATTAAAATTTGAGGTTTAGTTTCAATCTTCTTTTCGTAAAGAAAATGAATACTTAAGCTTTAACCTCAATAACAACCAATATTTACTAAAGTCAAATAAAATGTAAAATAATTAATACAAATAAAATATAAACAAACTGCCCATATTTAACCTTAAAATTACCTATTCTGTAAGTAGTTTTTTACATTTTAAGTAGTCTAATATTCTTATTTATTACTTAATTACTTCGACTATGATCAAAGCTTAATATTTATGGTGAAAAAATCCATTAAAAATTTAAAATAAGTCATAATTTAAATATATCTAAATAATACAAACTGCTTCTAAGTTTCTTGACATCTATTTCACATCTTATTCAGCTGAAGTAATGATAAATAATTGTAGCAGTTTATTAACTTATGTAAAATAAATATAACGAATAAACATATTTTTTTTAATTTTGTTATCAAATATCACGCATTTTTTATTCTAAAACCTTTATTGCAATAACAACATAAAAAAGCAGCAATATTTAAAAAATATTATTATCGAAAACAAAAATAATAATATTTGCAAAAAACCGCACTGTGTTTCACGAGATTAGAACCTGAGGCAGTTTGAATTCCCAGAGGGTCATGGCCATCCGGCTGGCCCGAGGATACCGCACGGTCTCCTGCGAGGCGGCGAGCCTCCTTGCCGGATTACCGCCATGGGATCTGGAGGCAAAGGTCCTCGCGCACATCTGGGAGTGGCGCGAGGAGGCGAAACGCCGGGGCTTAACTCCGATGCCGCAAGAAATCGCGGCACAGCGGACAGAGCTCCGGCGGGATCTCATGGCGTCATGGAGGGTGCGATTGTCGCAACCCCGCGCTGGGCACGCCACAATTGCGGCGATAAGACCCCTCTTTGAGGAGTGGCTTGAGAGGCGTCACGGCGTCCTCACCTTCCGCCTGACGCAGGTCCTCACCGGACATGGGTGCTTCGGGAGGTACCTGTTCAGGATAAGGCGGGAGGAAACACCCGGGTGTCACCATTGTGTGGATCGGCCTGAGGACACGGTGGAGCATACGGTGGAGGTCTGCCCGGCTTGGGCGGAGCAACGCCGTGTCCTCGCGGAGGCGATCAGCGGCGGTGACCTCTCGCGTCCGGCCCTGGTTCAGGCCATGGTACGGAGCGAGAGGAAATGGCAGGCCGTCACCTCCTTCTGCGAAGCGGTAATGCTCGCGAAGGAGGAGGCGGAGCGCGTGAGGGAGAGGCAAATTTCGCGCCCTCACGCCCCTAACCGCCGCAGGAGGAGACGCCCGGGGCGGGAATCGCGAGCCGATTTCCGGCCACCGTAGGCGCGGGCTTGCGGACGGTGAGCAATGGGTAGCTCGCCGTCCGATAAGGACCAAGCCCGGGTCGACGGCGCGTTGTGTTCCACGCGCGCCTCAAAGAGATGTCAGCAGAATTGACGGGGTCCGTTAGGGCCAATGCCCGCCGGGGGTTCGAAGAAAACCGATAGGGAAATCGTGGCCCCCGGCAACAGGGCAACCGAAGGAACACGGGTGGGTTTTAGTCAGTAAGAGTCTGACACGCCCTCCCGCTCCACCCAGAGCGGGAGAAGTTATTTGATAATTTCCCACCCAAAAAAAAAAAAAAAAAAAAAAAAAAAAAAGGCAGTTTGAATTCCATACCAACGCTTAACGCTTTCTGCTATCTGCACTTGTTAAGTTACTATCGAATTTTAGCAATGCCATTAACTGGTCAAGTTCACGCGCATAGTGCGTGTGTGCTAGCATGTTTAAAGCGACGGAAATATATTGTTGTTTCGTGTAACTGCGTTATCTGTGGTGTGTGTATCGTGTTGCTTACACATACAAATGTACGAGCTCTAACGCGTGTTCACAGCAATACGACTCTTATCGTGCTCATGCACTTTTGAGCGCTTACTGTACCTCCATTAAAATTAGTCCTTGTTTCTATAGTAAAAATAACCCGATAAAACTAAACAATCAATTTAATAATTGTTACATAAAATTAGTCATAAATACACATATTAGTTGTCAATGTACGGTATTCGCATTACTAGTTATAACTTATCGTCGCCACATATATTTACTGTTGTAATGCGCACGTGACTACATATCTACGACATAGATTCCTTACACGAGGCAACGATAAAACAATAGAATTTGTTCTAGTTATCCTGTTGAAAAAATGTATTTATATGGGATTTTTGGGATACCTACTTATTTATTTATTTATTTTATTTTTTGGAAAACTTACAGCTAAACAGACACAATAATTAATATTTTAAACAAAATATGGCCAATTACAAGTTTCCACATGTAGTTTATCCCGAAATGACATGACAATTTTACTAGTGATGTACCGAATAGTCGGGAAAGCTGACTTTTTTACACGTATTAATATTGTTTAAAAATGTAAAAGAAGGTGATTGAAATGAAATTGAAATCTTTACTGTAATTTTTTTTTAAAATAATCAGTTTTACAGTTTACTTTCAGTGCAATTGAGAATCTGTTATTTTGAGAATCTGGTATTCTGAGATGGAGCCATCTAGAATAGGAAAGAATAGGAACCCCCGGCTCGCACGTACCATCGAAGAAACCCATACCTACACACAGTAAGGACTATTTCTGCTTGCAGCGCTCGGCCACTATAGTAACGGTTACCTACGAAAAAAAAGGGTCGTGTGCACGGGATTTTGTTTTCAAATTGCTTAGTTATAGGTTTCTTTGATGGTACTTAAACAATGATAGAAAAAATGCAATGTAAACAAAAACATGTCCCGACAAGTTCGCGCGCCCGGCACCTACGAGCCGAAAGCGTAGTCATGAACTTTGCTGATGTCACCCGATCTTAACCGAAAGCAATGATCGGCTTGGCTTCGACCATTTTGCAGCCGACTAGTCGGTTAGTTGGCCAAAGTCATATTCGGCCCATCTCAAAATTTTACATGTGACTAGCTTCTGCCCGCGACTTCGTTTGCGTGAAATTTCACCCCTCGACTCACTACGTCGAATCCCATCGCCCATCCGCGCTATTACTTCGTTTTTACTTAGCGTTCTTTTAGACTTTTTTCTTTTTGTTTGGCTCCTAAGGGTCGTAGCGTGATGTTACATAGCCTATAACCTTCCTCAAGAATTGGGCTATCCAAGTATCTAATGCAAAAATATTTTTTCAAATCCGACAGGTTGTTCCGGAGATTACCCCCTACATACAAACTTACAAACAAACAAATTTTACCTCTTTATAATATGAGTATAGATAGATTTATTATAGATATTTATTTTTCTACGTAGGTACACACGGCTACATATCAAACATTCAAGCTATGCATTTCCAGTACAAGCTGAGCTCTCATTGTACGGAAATCCTATAAAATGCGAGATCAGTATAAACTGGAAATATATAGCTGGATATGTAGTCGTGTGTAATATGTAAATGTAAATCTACAATGTAAATCTTTAAAGACACTTATTTCTTCACGTCAAAGATTTGGTAGTTTTATAAACAAGGTTCGGGTCGTGGAGCTCCCTAAAATAAGGTTGAGCTAGTTAGGATGGAGCTCGACGACCCGGCTTACGACTTTACTAGATCTACAGGATTATGCCTAAATGTACACGGCCAGCAAAATTAAGATCGATTTATTTATTTACTTAAGACAGAAGCTACACACTACCTAAATTAACTTAACCCTGTCACTCATCAGTCATCACAAAGAACCGTTCTGTGCAAAGAACAGAACCGCAAAGTTTCTAGTAGTTATATCATCTTTGATTCATAAGCAAATAAATTAATCAGTTTTCCATTCATCAACAAACCATTCATTTTATTGAATCAATTATGTTAATTGATAAAGTTCAGTGTCGTATTCTACGGGGAAATCCCGCCCGTATGACCGATTAGGTGTTATTAGGTAGATTTAAATTTACCGATAGATTGAGCTGTTTGCGGTGAGTCAATGTTGAATGAAAAAGTGTCATCTCATAGGTCATCAGCATCACTATCCTGAAAAAATTAACTACCTTTTTTAAACCTTCTGGATCAAAGTTCACAATTTTATTAAAACTTCGCTTTTATATAAATGTACACAAGTGCTTAATTTATTTAAGTCAAAATAGTTTTAGAGAAAACCACCAGTGACAGACAGGCAGTTATATAGACATCGGAGTGATAGGTTAAGTCGGGGAAATTAATTGTGAAGCAAATTGCACTAAAATAGTCCGTATAGTCAAATCACGACTGTCATTCTTTGACAGATGTCTGAAATGGCTATAACACAGCAAATTGATGCAGGGATTCAATTTGCTTAACAATTTATTAACCCGACTGTACTTACCATAAGCCATAAGGCCCCCGCAAACAGGCGCGACATGACTGCAGTACAATAACCATGAAGTTTTCATACAAATTTTTCCACGAGAGTCGCGTCGCGCCTGCTTGTGGAAGCCTTTATGCCTTATACCCGTCTGCGGCACAGCCCAAACGGATGGTCATAGTTTTACCTATTTAGGTGCAGAATAGGAAAAAATTATGGGCTCTATGTAGACATAAATTGCCCTCCTCTGAACGTCAAGATGGAGATATTGACCTCTAAACCTGACCTCCTGCCAATGACTAGTAATCTTAGCCTTGATGATAGATAATTACGTAGGTATAGATAATAAATTGATCCCGCGTCACTATGCATATGTTATGCGTATGACACGTAGTCAACGCATAAGCATGCGTAACTACAACAAAATAATTTTAATTACTAGTTGCGCGCGCGGCTTTGTTTGCGTAGATGTTAAATTGATTAACATTCAATGTTGATGACAGTAATTTAGGTTCGAAGAATGTCTTAAAAAATGGGTATTATTTGGGAATTTTTATTTTTCACATCTTGGCCTGGACATCAAGTTCTGGCCAAACTGAGGGAGAAACCCACACGGGTTCAATCAATCTGCTTAGCCTTTTTCAAATATGTTAGGGTCGTCTTCAAGTCTATCCGGATGCAGCTGAATACCAGTATTTTACATGAAGCGACTGCCTGCTGTTACCCAGTAACTGGGTTGTGAAGGTCAGATAGGCAATCGATAGCTAGAGTAACTGGTTGTCAGACTTTCGGGCTTCTGACATAGATCTGCGAATGACAGCCGGGCCAACGGCTTAACGGGCTTTCCTAGGCACAGAGGAGTCTCCATACGTAATGGATGGAAACCCACGCGGGGTCCAGGACGAAATTCGCTCACGTCGATTGTGTCAATTAACTTGTGTGGAGCTAATGTTCAAAGTGGCCCAAGTAATCGCGTGACTTCCTAATCATTATAACAATCGACGGACGCACGCAGTCGTGTTCCACGTCCCGCGCGGGATTTCACCTCAGTGTTGCCCGAAGAGATTTAAGACCATCATCATCTGACTAGCCTTTTCCCAACTATGTTGGGGTCGGCTCCCAGTCTAACCGGATGCAGCTGAATACCAGTATTTTACATTGAGCGACTGCCTATCTGGCTTACACACACCCCTTGGTAAGACTGGTTGTCAGACTTTCGGGCTTCTGATTACTCGTAAGGAGCGTCAAGGAAGATATTTAAGATATTGTATGTCGTGTATTTAAATGTCTTTGATGTTTGAGCTTTAGAAACAGTCTGTCGCACACGCAGTTATGAGCGTCAGAGCTGACGCGGCGGTCTAAAAGCTGAACTTTTTCTAAAACCTGATGAAAAAATAGAAAATATACTTATTATTTGCGGTAAACATGACGCAAAGAAAGAACAAAAACACGAAAATATCAATTTGGGGGAAAATATGCGTCACATCCACGCAAAGCGGCCATCGCTCGGCATAATGCTGTGACCCCATGCGAGACAGAGCCCAGCGCTGGTTTTCAGCAACAGCCGGCGCTGACGTGATGACGTCAACCGGTGCAGCATATAGTGAAATAACAAATAATGAAATCAAAAATAAAATAAATACAATCCAGCCATTATAAGTATTAACAAACGCGTTTAGGGATAAGCTTCCAGAAATATTTTGTAATTTTGCAAGCATAAGCATAATCAGCATATAATGTTCCCACTGCTGGGACACAGGCCTCTCGGTGAGAGGGAGTGAGCCGTAATCTACCACGCAGCAGTGCGGGTTGATAGATGTCACATGTCTTCAAATTTTTAGTTCTAGGACATGCAGGTTTCCTCACGATGTTTTCCTTCACGTTTTGAAAGCAATGGTGATGAAATAATTTACACAAAGTAAAGCGACTGTCTGGGTTCGAACCTACGACCTACAACTCGTCAGTCGCGGCTGCTACCACTGGGCCCGGCTGCTCCTTTTTGCAAAACAGAGTACAATTACCATTTAATTTGGTTGTCAACCTTGCCGTGTATTTGATTTAATTTGTTCTTTTTCCTTTTTCTCCGATTCTTTTGCACCTTAAGAATCTGGTTATAATTTTTCAAACCCTATTTCTAGTCCTAACCTGCTTCGAGCTCACTAGGATAAATAGAAAAAAGTGGCACTCCGGGAGTGCCGACAGAAGTGAAAACTCGAACAAGATCGCCGTGGTGGAAGAAAAATACTTGCATAGAACATTGATCCGTAGCGTAATATAAATAAAGAGCACAATCGCGTTTACAAAAATTAGGAGTCATTACAGTATCGCGAAATCAATGGTTTAGTCCCGTCTCAAAAATGCCCAACGCGCCTAAAGAAGTTTTCACTTCAAAAGTCAGCACCCTAATTGCGTAATACACGATCAATCAAAATCTGAATCATTTTGAAAGAGATTGCTAATCCATTGATTCATAAGTTCGAAAAAAAAATCTGCTCAACAACGTAAATAACGCAATGAATGCTGCTGAACTGTCAAAATGATACAGATACTCATCATTTACGAAAATGTTTACGTAATTAGATAGCGGGTATAGATGTATCTATCTAAACTCGCTATCTAATTGCGTAAACATTTTCGTTCTTAATTTTCTTACAAACAAATCTACATTCCTTCGCAATAAAAATTATATTGATTAAAAGCGTCATCAGCGACATGCTATAGATAAGGAATCATTGGAATCGCCACATGAAAAACAACCTACAATCAACACACTATGTACTAAAATATATAAACATAGATAACGAACTATCGTGTTTTGTTTCAGTGTGTCACGGTGCCGGTGGTCTGACGGGCGTAGTGTCCGTACCTACATAAGCTGATGATGATGTTCTGTGTGCTAGTGTTGAGTTGCGTGTACGCAAGTGTTGCAGCCATGCCTAGTCCTCCTAATACAGGTGAGGATATTATGTTTATTTTTTCAAGTATAGACTTTTTTTTTCTTCTTTTCTTTTATTACTTAAAAGCTTTAATTAAAATTAGCCATCTTCAACCCTGATTTTTTTTTAAATATATTTTTATGAACATTACTTCTTAATACATTTTTATAATGCGATGCTCACCAGGTATCGTTATTTATAACAGCTCTTATTTATAACACAATAGGTACTTTAGACTAGTAGTTCTTTCTACGAACAGTAGACCTCGCGAGCACAAACTTTTTTGCAACGATTAACCTTTTTCACGTCAAAATAATCACACTGTTAGTCGCGTGCGGATCCCAGGGTTTATTTGTGAAAAAGAAACATAAAATAAGTACAAATATTTATTTTATAAAGGAACTTTAATTACAACATCTTACCTTATCAAAAATATAAGGCTTATAGAAAACAATATAATTTATAAAAAATAATAATTTTAAAAGATGTATATAAAAATAACATATAATAGTCGCGTATGTATAATATTGGCTAAAATATGGACCCCACGAGACTTATTTTTGTACCACAGTGAAACTTACGTAAACATAGAACTTTAATATATTCTTAAAAGCTTAAGGCTTATCTTTAAGTGAAAGAACGACGTTCACGCCTCAAGCTTTGATGAAAATATTGAAGTTCTATGTTGATGTAAGTTTTATTTAGTGCTTTTTAGTTTAATAAAGGCTTGTTTAGAAATAGTATTTTACAGTTCATTCTAGCATTAGAATTTGATAAAATATCGGTTCTATCACCTTAACTTGTAAGGTTCCATTCCATTCTACTTGTTAAATAAAAACTGCTTCATATTATTTACTAAAGTATTTCACAATGTACGTTACAACTGCTAAGAATTTATTTCTGTTAACATAAATCGAAAAGTTATCCTGTTAAAAAATTGCTACCATTTAGCTTCCAAAAAGCACAAGTTTAACCATAACAAAAATGTATTCCAGCCGAATCCCTAGAGAATGAGGTCCACACCTACAACTTTCCGTTCGTCTCCCGAGAGGAATGGCAGGCCCGGACCCCAAAGAAGACGACCCCACTTGTCACCCCGGTGCCTTTCGTGGTCATCCACCACTCGTACACACCTGCAGCCTGCTATGATAAAGAAAAGTGCTGTTCCGCTATGAGGCACATGCAAGACTTCCATATGGATGACCGGGGCTGGTGGGATGTTGGTTACCAGTGAGTGTTTTTGCATTTTATTATATGGTAACTACTTGGTTAGGTGCTACTTAGCCTTTTTAACAAAAAAATACCGCCAGCCTAGCCTATCACAACTATAAGGGTTACCCATTTGTCAACGTTTGAAATGGAGCGACTAGGCTACCCAGTTTAGGGAGCAGAGCTAGATTTGACATTTTATCAGCGATAACTTAAGATTTTTTAACATAGTCCTCAATATAAAGTACCTAGTGCGGATTTCTATCAGGTTGACATTGGACTTAAAAACTATAATTTACAAGTAAGTCAAGACTTAGAGAAGAAATGCCTGTATTCGATAGAGGATGTCCAGGTTTAAAAAAAAAAATATTAGTTAGTGTTGGCGATTTCAGACTTATAATTATTAACTATAAAGTCCAGGTTTTCTCACGATCTTGAGCAAGCGTGGTGATCAATGCTCTTGCCTTCTCTATAAGAGAAGAGGCCTTTGCCCTACAGTGGGACAATAATATGCTGGAATTATGTTATAGTTATGTGCGACTGGGTACTATTAGTATGGAGTAGCTTGTAATGTTATTGAATTTTTAATTATATTGAATGTTTAATTCGTAATAGCATTTTTTTTTTTTGTTTTTTTTATTATTTATTTTATTATGAATGTGTTAGCTTAATAGTTTTAATGAACGTGATTTCATTTATTTATGATTTCAAACACAATATGAATTGTGCCTGAATAAAAAATTGAAATTGAACAATAATGGAAATGCCAAAAATGTATGGGACTGACATACAAAGCAACCGAAAATCTTATGTCACACGTACCATCATATTACCATGCCTGTATTCCCAGAAGGGTTAGGCAGAGGTGCACCTATAGAATACCCACATTTTCGCCAGTTATAATTAAGTTACATGTAACAGGGGGCGAGCCTACTGCCACTAACCCCAAGCCATTGGTTGTCAAATTTTTATCTTCTAACAACTGGTAATAACCGTGCTAACGACATTGTATTTACCGTCAATTTTTCATCAGTTTTGGCGTGGGCAGTGACGGTGCTGCATACGAGGGTCGTGGCTGGGAGACACTGGGTGCACATTCACTGCACTTCAACTCTGTCAGCATCGGCATCTGTCTCATTGGTGATTGGAGATGTAAGTGTTCAAATATTTTCAATGAAAGGTCTGAATAAATCGTAAAAAAAAAATCAATTTAAAAAAAGTTCAAACAAGAGAATTTGTTACAAGGAACTTCCCCTTGCCTAGTGGGAATGCCCATTGCGATAAATCCATGTATCGTCTTCAGAATGTATTTGACGTAGAGTGGACGAGAGTATTTTGGTAATTTGGTAAACGCTATACCATTTTGACTTCTTTTTAACAATAGTTTAATGCTTCATCCACGATGGAGGTAAAGAGCCTTGTATAGAAGAAAATTTTACGCGGACCCCAGCTAGAATAAAAATAAAATAGAACAGAAACACCAAAAGACACATAAGTAGACTGTCGCTCACGCCCCTAGTCGCCGCAGGAGACGCCCTGGACGTCGGGAATCCCAGGCTGATTCCCGGCCACCGTAGGCGCGGGCTTGCGGATGGTGAGCAATGGGTAGCTCACCGACCGATAAGGACGGCGCGTTGTATTCCACGCGCGCCTCAAAGAGATGTCAGCACAACTGACGGGGTCCGCTAGGGCCGATGCCTGCCAGGGTCGCGGGAAAGTCCGAAAGGAATACCGTAGCCCCTGGCAACACACAGGCAACTGAAGAAACACGGGTGGGTTTTAGTCAGTAAGTGCCACCAAAAAAAAGAAGTAAACTGCCACTCTTACTTTAGATTACAGCCACAGCTGTTGGACATAGGTGTCCCCCCAAGCGTCCCAACATCGACTGCTCCTGTACGTGCGTCTCACCTACCGCTCTACATGGAATTCTTCCTTGTCAAAAATCTAAACCCAATTTCTTACGAACTCTAATTATTTCCAGATGAATTACCACCAGCGTCACAACGAAAGACAACAATGGCTTTAATAGCAGCTGGCGTAGAGCTTGGCTACATTAAACCAGACTACAAACTAGTTGGTCACCGCCAAGTGAGGGCCACTGAATGTCCTGGAGACGCTCTCTTCAACGAAATCAAGACCTGGGACCACTACTCACCCTTCCCAAATTCTCACTTAGATTTGCTAGATGTGGAGGAGATACCGGATTTTGTGAAGGATATTATTAAAGGGAATGGTACTACGGTACCTGCTTAATGAGAACGAGTGTTCTGTGTTTTTGTATAGTGTTGTGTACGGATAGACTTACCTCATGATGCAAACATTATAATGACAGGGAAATAATAGACATTTTTTACAATGCGATTACCTAGTTCGTTGTTTTTCTATCAGACCAGCTGCAGCGGAATAATTGCGTTAACACACATAAATGACAATTGATCGCATTGCATTTCATTTTGACAGTTCAAGCTCGTTTATTGCGTTATTTACGTTGTTGACTTATAAAGCAATGGATTAGGAATATCCTTCAAAACCCCGGATTGTGATTGAAAATGTGTTATGCAATTCGGGTACTGGTATTTTGCGCAGTGATTTGAATTAAATGAGTGAACGACATGCTGGTACAAACCATAGAGCGTAGAACCAATGACAACACAATGGGGATAAAAACTGCCATTTGCTCACTTCAGATGTCGCTATCATTGTCCGTCTTTAAATTTGACAGCTAGCTGTCAATATCCATACATTTTTTGTAAACAATCAACTTATTTTACGCCTAATTAAATAATATGCCCCCTTGCGCAGCTGTTGACTGCAAAAATCCGGGGGCCCATGTATTCCCCAAAGATCTTAAAAGAAGAAAAGTGTGGGAGAGAGCTCTCCGAAGAAAAAATTGGAAACCAAATAATTCGTCGAGGTTATGTACTATTCATTTTAAACCTGAAGACTTCTATCAGACGAATGCGTATACAGGTGATGCTCTTTTTCATAATACAGTGAACTTATGTGTGTTTTCATTATAGGCATTTGTGGATATTTATTTATATACTTTATACTAAGGTTGTGTTGATTATCTTTTAATCGACCAAAATACTCGTATGTCTAAGTAGCAAGCATCTATGCAGCATTCGCTTTATTGCATTGTATTTAATACCTTCATACCAAACTACCTACTGCCTAATATTATTTATTTATTTATTTATTTATTTACACATATCCTGCTCTGAATCCTACTGAAAGGACTGGCCCGCAGTGGCAGTGGACAAACCTGTGTGGAAAAGGGAATGGGAGGCCTTTGCCTAGCTGTGGGACATTACGAGCTAAATAGATAAATATATCTTCCACTCATCATATTTGTATTTAATGTTTCGCACAAAGATAAGTAGATCATAAATCCTTTTTGTCTGTTCTAGGTGATGAAAATATTTACAAAAGGCTCAGGAAGACTGCTGTACCCTCTATTTTTTCTTTTACTAAAGTCAACCAGTCCACCCCTTAGCTGAAGACAGAGTAAATAGACTGTTACAGAGAAATGAGAAAAAACAATGTTTTGATACATATAGTGATCAAATTGCTGGACCTAGCCATGTTCAAACCCGTGATAGTTATGAAGAGCCATATAAAGACGAGGAATTTACAATGTTTAACGAAATAGAAATTTTTCCTAGCACACCATTGGAGCCAGATGATGGGCCAGAGCGGGACCAACATACTGTATCATCAAGGCATACTCAAGTGAATTGTGTGTACATTTATGGATCTATAAAGAACTGTAGAAACAATGACAGTATCATTGCTTTCTACACAGGTTTTGAAACCAACCAAAATTTCTATTTTGTGTGTTCGACTTAAGTATAATGGCTCACAAAATAAAGTATTATGGAAGTCATGTGAAGAATATTACTATTGAAAATGTTATTTATTTCAATGTAATTTAATTTATTATTTAATGTAAACCAAATATTTGATCCTAGTTTATTGCATTATTGCTTTGTTTTTACATAATTCTAAATCAGCTATTATTAGAAATTAATTGCAGTCATAAAAATGTTAAATTCAAATATAGTGCATGTGGTGTTAGCTTTAAGTAATTGTTGCACTTATAAATGTATATCGTGTAGTTTTAAAAGAAATGTACTTAATGTGTAAACAATTGTAGGCTAACCTATTCATTAATAAATAAATAAATAAGTCAACGCGTTCACATTGAACGTTTGTTATGTTTGACAAAACATCACAATTTTGTGCCCCTCGTATCAAAGATATTTTTTGTTTGTCTTATGTGCTGTAACTTTAGGGAATGTATTATGTAATATGTATTGTGTATAAGGAGATAAATAAAACATTGTATATAATATTAATTTGGTTTTATTACAGTATCATAGTATTTATCGTCAATTGCTGGTTGAAGATACTCAGTATAAAATGATGTTGTTTTTGGTTGTTTGAACATCATTAATTTTTCTGTGCATACTGTATGCATAGGTAATTGTAATCTTTGTACATACTATATCCTCTATACCATGGAGGACTGTGAAGATATGTTTACAGTGTGCTTCCAAGCCACTTCCAGCTGCACATTCACAATGACTTTCACATATCATACTAGTCTTATTCATTAATCTTTTCATTTGTGCCTTGCATTGTGCATGAAAATAAGCATGGTTACGATCATTAGCTTGATCAAGCTCTTATTTTCATAGAGGATTTTCACTTTAGGAGATATTTGAAACCTGAAATAATATTAACATTAAATTAAGTATATTACACGTTTTTTTTATAGTTGAACTCACAAAGGAAGTAGTGAATGCATCATAAGTTGATCACTGTATGAAAACTTACCCTTCAGCAAACGTTTGAATGTGGGTTTTAAATAGCGCTGGAAGATCAGTGCTAGAATTGACATCCCTGAACTTTTCCAGGACAGGAATGTTAGGGTTATCATCCTCAAGCTCTTCTTCAACTCCGATCAAGTTATTCCTGTCGTATGCCTCCAGTCTTCAACAAAAAAAGGAGTTTTAAATAATGTAAACAAAACAATCTATCAAATATAAAATGGTCATTATTTATTTACCTTTCCACTAAAGCTGCTTTTTTACCCGTGGTAGACGCATCTCTTTTACATAACTCGGCTTTTAGTTGTACTACACTCCAAATCGCATACATTTTTGTCTAGTTTTCGTATAAACGATATCGACACAACAGTGAAAACATAAACAACAATGGCGGACTAAAGACGCACAACCGTGCTGCCATCTGCTATGAGCTTTCAGTTTTTAACCCCATTAACGCTAAACGTATTTAAAACATAATTCTATCTGTCATCGTCAAACGATTTTCAGAAACACAACGATGTTTAGTGTTATAGATTTTAAATACTTATTCAAAACTGGTAATTCGTACCTACATACTAACGGGAAACTTGTTAGAAATGATCGTGCTGTTTGCACACACTCAAGTTCCTTTAAAAATAGATTATTAATTAATGGTTTTTACTGCCAAAATCATAAAATACATAAATTTTTTAAACATAATTCTATTAATTGTAATTATTCTTAGACTCTGTAAAACCTGATTTTTTAAAGATTAATATTGAATGAACTGGCTTTTTTTAAATTATTTGTTGCTTTTTATTTCAAGTTAATTAATGATGATTCTTGGAAGTTTTAATTAAAATAACTAATAGGTACCTACCTAACAAACTAATGGATGTATAAACAAGATTTAAGTTATTTGCAAAACATAGTAAAAAACGGTGTATATAAAAATGAGTGTATGATTTTATTCTTATTTTAGTTTATATTAGAAAATATCTGATAGGGCTGTGACTATAATAAGTTTTTCTTTTTAAGGCATTACATTTATGCCAATTTTTTTTTTATGCTGGCATGTGGTGGATTCATAGATTGTTGTAAGTAATAAATCAATGATACAAGATTTTAATAAAGAATCCTTATCCTTCAGAAATTATACCAATCACAAATTTCTCAATAATTATAACTGATTGTAAATATTTAGTTATTAATTGTAAATAAAAAATATGTTAAGATAATCTCTTGTTTAATTTTTTATCATTTACTGGCAGCTTAAAAATTCTTCCAGAAACTTCAGTTGTAAACAGAGAGGTGAATATTTATGTGGCCTGTACTGTGACCCTGTACCTAATCACAATATTTTGACGTAAGTGTTTTCAATCCGTGTCTGACACTGGTCTATTATGAAACGGATGAATGGTTTTATTTACACTTATACTATATCGTAATATTCTTGATTGATTACCTACTCATATAGGTACATTCCAATAACTATCCAAGAACAGGATCTTTACGTTACACATTGACTTCATTGCGGCACAATTTAATCGCTGTAATCAATCTGCCTAGCCTTTTCCCAACTATGTTGGGGTCGGCTACCAATCTAACCGGATGCAACTGAATACCAGTATTTTACATGGACTGCCTATCTGACCTCCACAACCCAGTAACTGGATAACACGATACCCTTGGTAAGACTGGTTATCAGACTTTCGCGTTTCGGACGACCTGTTACCGATCCACGAATGACAGCCGGACCAATCCGAGGCACGGTGGAGTCTCGGTATGTAAAGATGGTCACCCATCTACGGACATACACAAGCGTAGCTTAACCCGATGGATAGACCCGTGTGGCTGTTATTACTTAGCCACGAGTTCCTCTAATAAACAATCTAAATTCGCGATGGCCAGCGCTGCGTCGTCGCGCCGGCTCGCGATGTCACTACCTAGCGCCCACTTTCGATTATTCCTGATGAGATAGCTGTAGATTATGTGATGCGTCTCAGCTAGTCCATTATAAAATTATACAAGAATTGTAATGAAGCAACAGTTTCTGTGGTAGGTATCTTAAATATCTACCATTTATAAGTAAGATAAATGGACGGGTGGACACCGTAGCTTAGCGTACCTACATTAAGTGAACGACAATGTGTGCCATGTACTTTTACTAAGGAAAACATGTAAGTAGCACTGGGAGCTGGAGAGTATAGTATGCAGCGATGTCTTGCGATTGTCGAAGCGAGCCGGCGCGTGCCAGCGCGTGCCAGCGCGAGACATCGCTTGACGGAAAGAGACCGTGCGGGTCCTCGATGGCCGGTGCGAGATGTATGTATATATCCGTTTTAAAAAGTAAATAAATACTCTATTATTACAGCAATAAAGTTCAATAATGCACTAAAAAATATTTAAATTCTCGCCTCGCACATCCTCGCACATCAAGACCTTTTTTTTACACACAAAAATGGGCAGGGCGTGGATATAAATTTTGCTATATAAATTTCAATTCTCGCCTATCCCAACCACGCTTCGCCTCGCCGGTGTAAAACCAGTTTTACATACTCCTTTTCATACATCTGTCATACACGCACGCCGCCGCCGGTTGTGAATCTTTGTTCTATAACATTGTACTCAGAAGACCATTTCAGACACAAATCTACATGGTCCTCAAATGAAATGCTCTGACCAAGATTATTTCCGGGTTTTTATATACACATTGTTAATGAATTTTATATAAACAATGACATGAATATTTACTTTTAAAGTATTTTATTATTTTAATTATTGTGAATGTGAAGACTATGTGGGTCATTCCTTTTTGTTTTGTTTTTAATTTTTTCTCAGTTAGTTCTAATCATGGTCTGACAGTTTGAGTAATTTAAGTGGCCTACCGAAATGTCCTTTTTTTGGTATTGTTCGTCGAATCGTTGAGCTCCTTAAATTCTGAGTTGAGCTGCACGATAACTGACAAATGCGTGCACTGACTGGACAGGCCCTCTCAATCTGTGTGGTGCTTTCCTCAAAAGACCACTTCAGACACCAATCCACATGGCCTTCACATGATCTGACCAAGATTATGTCTGGACTTTAAAAGAGACTGAGACCTCTGAGTTTGTTTCGGCTTTTCTTCTCAGAGTAGTCAGATAGGAAACGCCGACCTCATCTAGTTTTAAAATATGATTGACGTGTAAAAGTGTTTGTACAAACCTACTTACAGAAATAAAATCATTTATCATTCATTTATCATTTACCTACAAATGTGTTCTACTCGTATAATATTTTACCTACCTACAATTAATGTGTAGCCACAAAACATACATATTGGATACCTACCTAATTGTAGCCACACATTGATAAACCATTCTGGATATCTGGAACACAAATGGCAGACAGTGAAATGAATTCTTGTCGAGACTTCTTGAGGCTGACTGTATCTAAATCAAACATTTGTTTTTGTTAGATTTCTGGTCTCGAGAAGTTTATCAACGTTTTATGTCAGAACACATTATTGGTTTGAAATGTTACGATACATAACATTAATTTTAGTCCTCTTAACATGTTATCTAAGCCCAGCAAAGCCAAATTATGACTTCCCATTCGTCAAACGAGAAGAATGGCACGCCAGAAGACCCAAGGACGTAACTCCTCTAGAAACGCCGGTACCGTTTGTGGTCATCCACCACACCTCCACGGTGCCCAGGTGCTATGACGTGCAGGCGTGCTGTGAC
The DNA here is from genome assembly GCA_949152395.1 of Agrochola litura. Classification (NCBI taxonomy): domain Eukaryota; kingdom Metazoa; phylum Arthropoda; class Insecta; order Lepidoptera; family Noctuidae; genus Agrochola; species Agrochola litura. Next base: position 10,143,789 of record OX424511.1, read on the forward strand.
TCCATGAGACAGATCCAGGACTATCACATGGATGAGAAAGGCTGGTGGGACATTGGGTACAAGTAAGTAATAACATTTTTTTTTCTAAGTGAATTGGCACTATGCCTCGTACGCACGGGCGATTTTTTATCGCGCGCTGGATTTTTAAAGCACTGCTGAGTTGGTGAAAATCCAACAGTGTGATGCGCTGGGATGCACTGTGTTGGATTCTCAATGATCGGCTCAACACCAAGAGTTTAAAATTTTGTGCGTCATATAGTTCTAACTTCTCAGAAACAGCATTGTTTTACCGAGTTCTGCTACTAATTAATAAGCAAGCATGCTGGCGTTATGGCGTATCTTGATCAGCCAGCACCGTAACGCCAAGACTGGCTAATCATTCCACTGGATTGGCTAAGACTTGCGTGGGCCACAGCTATTTTAGTCGTGATCCACGGAATGCTAACCCAAAATTAAAATAATTATAGGACAATTAAATTGCTCATATAATCTTAAATATGTTACAGTTTTGGGGTCGGTAGCGACGGAGCAGTGTACGAGGGTCGCGGATGGGATATCCTCGGAGCACAGTCACTACATTTTAATGAAGTCAGCATTGGTATCACTTGCATTGGAAACTGGACATGTAAGTCTTTAGTGTACTTTAGTAAACTATATAATTTACTGGCATACATTTTAGATAAGTAGGGATACCTATCTAAAAAAAAATCTTGTAAATTATATAGTTTTAGAATGTGCTCATCAAGGCTTTCAATTGGATACCCTTAATGTAATAAATGAAGCAATTATTTTATTTACACATTTGAATATGGAGTCATACTGCAGCCATTTTGATTTTTTTCCACACAACGACACAACGATCCCCCAATTGCAATGACAATTTTATTTATCTGTTTAGTCAGCGAGTAAATAAGTGACCTTTCGCTTTGTTTAAACAGATTAACTATTACAACTTTTTTGTTACTTTTTTGTTCGTTTTTTGGCAGGGCAGTTGTTTTTTAATTTTTTAATTATTTATTTTTATTAACATAATGAGAAGGCATTGCGATACGCACAGTGCCAAGCCGTGTGGGGTGTAACAGCCAAAGGCAAGCCTACCAACGAAAATCTAGCTCAGCAGTTTATGAATTAAGGGTAACCCAGTGAGACCACTTCGAAAATATGTTCTACTCTAAATTACAGTCCGGCCGTCGAAATAATGCGTTCTTGACACCAGCTGTCAGTTTCATACTAACGAATATGTGTTTTGTGCGAATTTGATCCTTATTACTACTAGAAATTGTCCAACTGACAGGTGTCAGGAACGTATTCTCTTAGCGGCCGGACTGTAATTAAGCATAATAAAGGGGTACAGGGGTACTCACGAAATTGTCCTTGTCCAGCTGTGGAAGCAACACCACGCCCACCACAAGACCACCACATGACATGATGTCTGCCTGAGGTCTCACTTGTCACTGAACTCATCGCTATTCTATGAATTGTCCATGGGTTATCGCAATCGAAAACTTCTAACGACAAAGGGTAACCTACATTCAACGTTGGCGAGCGAAGTAACTAATTCGATAACGGGAACATCAATGTAGATCTAAGTATATCGTGAAAATTACATTCAAAGTTCAAAGTTCTAAAATCATTTAAAAATTCGATAAACCTAACGTATCCTAAGACCTTTCAATTTTACATCGATACTGTCATAAATAGATGAAATGTGCCTGTGGCATATTTTATTTTAAAATACAATAGACGTGGATATATTTAGTAACCTGTTCCGCTTAGCTGTTTCTAAAGAGCCAAAAAAAAAACTCCTGAAAGAAATCGACACGTGTTTCACCTCTCAACGAGGCATCCTCAGGATGACGATGGACTTGTCGCGAACCCGAAAATGGCGTTCGTAGGGGTTTTTATGGCTCTTTAGAAATAGCTAAGCGGAACAGGTTACTAAATATATCCACGTCTATTGTATTTTAAAATAAAATATGCCACAGGCACATTTCATCTAAATAAGACAGTATCGATGTAAAATTGAAAGGTCTTAGGATACGTTAGGTTTATCGAATTTTTCAAATGAATTTAGAACTTTAGCATAAAACAATCAAGATATGTGATGCTTTGATGGAGTTTAGTTTGTTTTTTTTTAGATATAAAAGCACTGGGTTTTTTTTTTTAACTATTCAAATCCTTGTTTCCAATTTCCACTCGAAGTAATATCAACTTTATATCAGAACAACTAGTACCATTGAAAAAGATATAAATAATTAAATACCTAGTTCATGTTTGAATTTGTAGCGCAAACTGAACTTTATGTGTTTAGATATAAAGTTCAGTTTTAGTTTGCGCTAAATGTTTTATTTTTTCAAAATCACTTATTTACTAACATGTTTGGGAGCCAAATTGCGGACGCAACGTAGTATGTAACAAAATCTTGTATTGTTTCCAGTTGAAGTGCCTCCAGAACGTCAACTGAACTCTGTGAAGGCTCTTCTCCAAACTGGCGTGGAACTCGGCTATGTGGTAGCTGACTATACACTCTTCGGTCACCGTGATGTCAGGGACACCCAATGTCCTGGAGATGCGTTATATGGAGATATTCAGACTTGGCCTCATTATTAGGGGCTAACTCCGCGTAACAAATGTATAAAACATTTCTTCTACATGCCGTGTCTACTGTTTTTGTTTATCATTCACACCTAAAAAAAATATTAAACTTGTAGAAAACTGCTACAAATGTCAAAAATGTGAGCAAAATACTTAACAAAACATGTTTGAAATAAACGTCCATATTTATTTATTTACTTATTTATATATACTTTATTGTACACCACAAAAATACACAACAAAAAACAAATCAAACACTACAAAATATACAATGGGCGGCCTTATCGCTTTCCGCGATCTCTTCCAGGCAACCTTGGAATGGACAGTGATTTGCCTGGACATAAAGTCCATACATGTATGATACATGTTTAAACACGTACCACATACTACACTACACAGTACACACTACTACTACTACACACACACACACACACACATACTACACACACAAACATACTACACACACACACACACCCATACTACACACACACACACACATACTACACACACACACACATACTACACACACACACTACTACTTGTATTTGAGTGTAAACGCGAGGTTAGAAAAACCCCAAGACATGAGCAAATGATTGAAGAAGAAGAGAAGAGCGGTCGCCGCTACATGACGGCCGCAGTGACAGCTGTCATGAAAATGATGGCAGCGGGGTTTGACTTTACGGTGTCAGGAAACACTCTCTAAGACAAGTACAATAGGGATGATGCTTGGGTCAAAAAGAAATTCTATTTAGACCATCAATCAGAAAATAAAAAAATATTAGACACTTATTTTTTGCTTTATCATAATATGTTTTTTTTTTTATTAATATTATTATGGCAGGGGGTGACTTGCAGCCCCCTGCCATTTTATCCGTGTGCATATAAAACATCGATCAGGCAGGGGCCATAGTCCTTCCATAGTTCCAGGTGACCAGTTCACTTTAGCCACCCAAACCCATAGTCCAATATCTTTGTTTCCTTAACTTACAATAGTCCTACACCAACCGGTTGTCCTTGGGTGCACTTGCATAGTACGAACAGGGATAATCGTCGGTTGGTACCTCATTTCATTAAAAACGTCTAAGGGGCCTCTGCGAGTTGGCTTCGGCCCCTCGTACTCCAAAGGTCCGGGACCCTAGGGTCCCGAGAAATGTCAAAGACGTAAAAAATAATAATAATGTTTATTTATCCAAAATAATACATAGACACAGGTTGAGCACAGTAGTAGTTATACTAAAAATTATACATAATGATTTGTACAGAAGTTAAAAGGCTACAAAAATCTATATGACAAAAATATAAACCCTGTCTCTCAAAGTAGGAGGCCTGTATCTTGAGAGACAGTGTTCGGCCAGAAGGTTGCGTAAATTAAGTAGTACCCTTTAAAAGAGAAGTAGTGTCGATCTATCTATGATTACAAGGTGAACAACATTATTTGTTAACATTTTAAGTGAACACTTCCTGCAGTTGTGATTAAATTAAATTAAATCTGTTTATAGTGCGCTGATTGTATGTGAGGGTAGCTGTGTGTGTGTGTGTGTGTTGGTTTATATGTGTCGGGGTGTGTGTGTGTTGGTGTATGTATGTAAATATATTAGAGATATGTGAATGTTTGTGTTGCTGTTACTTTTACTTAAATTGGTCGCAGTCGCAACAATTTTTGATAGATAGTAGGTATTAGAACACTAAATTTGTTTTATATTTTCAATCATAATAACACAAATTTTGCACACACTCGGATAGGTTAGATTTTCTTTTGATCTTTCCAAAAGAACTAGAAATTAGTTGCTTAGTCGACTTATGAAGAAACATCTCAAGAATTAAGAGAATGTAGAAGGTGCGAGCGAAGCAAGCCTGAAAATTTTTGCTGTAAGTAGTTTTAATAGTAAGTAATATAAGTAAATCATTCAGGCTCCCGACAGCGTGAAAGATTTTGGGGGGGGTCATGACCCCCAGGGCCTCGGACCGCGCCTGGTAGGTATAGTTAGATGTAAATTAAAATCTTAGCAAAATGATACACTGTTTTCTTTGGAAAAAACATCGCAGCCCCTAATTATAAGGAAGGTATACCAGTACCTATACGAAAAAAATCATCACTGGTAGGTCATGTCCGATAAGAAATATCAATGACTACCTACAAAACTCGGGAATACGCCAACATTTAAACTGTTGTCCATGATAACACGCATAGATAAAAAAGTCTACGTAAACATGACAACAAAACTATTTGGAACCTTAGTATTAAAGTATCAACAATCACTGGTACCTAAAAAAATTAGGACGAGCGTCTTGTTATCGTGAAGTGATCTACAAACATAGATAGATTGGACTGCGGAAATTGCGGCAGGTCATGATTACGTTACGGCGGCAAGTGGCATAAAAACAGCCCTTTAAGTAAGGCATAACATGGCCGACTTCAAACAGTCCTATCGAAAAACGACTAGCTTGCCAGCCAGCCAGCCTTTTCCCGACTATATTGGGGTCGGCGGCGGCGCGGCGTCCACTCAAACCAGGAGGGGTCTCGGTATGTAATGGATGATCACCCATCCACGAACCGACGTCAGCAAGCGTTGCTTAACCTTCGATCGACTCGAGCGGCTGTTATAGCCACTCTATAAAAACTAACAATTTTAGACTGAGGTTTCCGAAACTTTCCGTTGGTGACAATATATGGACGCCAATTTTAGGTCGACACTATTAAGGCGGCAAGGGGAAAAAATAAACACCTGTGCTATTTATTATGAATTAATGTTGAGCGATCGAAAGCCTTGGAAAATAAAAGATTAATTTTCCTGAAGTATTTTATATTTCTGAACTTTCTAACAAAATTTTCAAGTTAGACGTGATTTTATTCTTTGCTTTCATGTATCTGATCTGTTCTGTCGATTTTATAAGGTTTTGTTCGTATTGCTAAACCTTCCGAATGTAAACATTTTGGTCGTTAGTTTTTCATCTATATGTAGAGCTGAGTTGTGTAAGAACATGAAAATTTAACACTTTATCAGTATCTAAACATTAACTAACGGCTTAAAAAACGAACATTTCATAGGATAAAAACACGCCTTTATCGTGAAATCTTGATATTTTATTCCTTGAAAAATATGTTACTTGTGTGTCTGGAGTGTTGGTATTAGATAGGGATTTTTATCGCGTAATTTTTTGTTAAATAAAATAAATATAAAGTAGACAACAATGGACCCATTGGGTAACGCCTAGTCGGTCGAATGTCACTGACTGATAAACACTAAAAAATTATAGTTATCATTTTTTGTTCGTTCGGTAGCATTGCCTCATGATAAGGCAATGCACACAGAGAAAAAATATTAGGTAATTCATTGAACAGCAAGGTTTATGAAAGTTGTGAACGAAACTATACAAAATATGCGACTTGTTTTGCCTAGTCAACGAGAGTATATTGGCTAGTCATGATAAGATTACGGTCAAAACAACTAAGTAATAAGAAAATAAACGGAATAATATCAAGATGTAGGATGAATCGGGACAGATGGGCCAGAATCGTCACGCAGCGGGAGTCAGAGACGGCGCTGGAATCGAGTCGTCGCCGTGGGAGGCCAAGGAAACGCTGGCGTGATAAGTTAGAGGCATTATTTTATGGAAGATTGACCAGAGAAAGCAACACACAGGGAAGTGTCAGGAGAACTGACTCCGCTAGGGCCAATGCCTGCCAGGGTCGCGGGAAAGTCCAAAAGGGATACCGTGGCCCCTGGCAATATGGCAACTGAAGGAACACGGGTGAGTTTTAGTCAGTAAGAGTCTGACACGCTCTCCCGCTCCTCCCAGAGCTGGAGAAGTTATTTGAAAAATAAAGGGAGGCCAAGGAAACGCTGGCGTGATAAGTTAGAGGCATTTATGGGAGATTGACCAGAGAAAGCAACACACAGGGAACTGTAGAATGCTGTGGGGGAAGACCTGTATCAGTGGAACAAAACAGTTTGAAAAAAAAAGATGAAATACCTCGGTCAACGTATCGTGTGACTCATGTCAAGTCGATTGATAACGTTGTTTTCATTTATCCCGCTCCGGAGAAAAACAATAGAAAGCTGCCGATTCATTGATACAAAATCATCGGCATTTTTTGATAAAATCATTCATTTACCTATAGTTTTATCCGATAAGTTTTAGTGACCCACTCGATAAATGGATAAACAAATATTGTGTACAAAACACATCATCACGTTTTGGTCCCCGTAATATATAAACATGTTATTGAAACATGTTGTGCAACTTTGTTTCCCAGTAATCACGGGGCATACGGTATGCCCCGTGATTACTGGGAAACAAAGTTTCAAACAAAGTTCAGTCAGGCAGGATATCAGCATGGTATGCCGCATACCATGCTGATATCCTACCTGACTGAACATAATTATACATTTACGTTAGGCCACAAATACCCGTACGTGTAATAAAGAAAGTAAATAATTAAAACAAGAGTTTTTACTTCCCTCGAATATATCATTATACAGGGTGGCAGGGACATCGACATCGTCGCGAAAACTGTTACCTTGGATTCAGTAGGTACATGATTCTAAAGCTGCAGAAAAAAAAAAATTTTCGTCGGTTATTTAAAAAAAAACAGCTGTTCCATATATTTTGACCGCGTAGGTATTGCACTTTTCTATGAGATATGTACTGACTCCATCGTAAAAGTTTTCGCGTCGATGTCCCTGTCAGCGTGTATACACAATCAGCCTATACTGTTCCCACTGCTGGGACACAGACCTCCTCTCTGTCAGAGGGAATGGGCCACAATCTACCACGAGGGCCCAGTGCCGTTTGGTTTCCTCTAATGGCCTAGCAGAATGCTCCTCAAGTCTGTAAGATCAAATTGTTCTTACAGTCGGAAATGGCTCGGATCCTTATGGACCAACCTTGGGTCTTAGGACGTTCAAGGGGTTGTACCTATTAGGTAATACAAAGGAGCCTTCTTCCTAAGTACCTGCAGCGCATTTTCAGGCTTCATTAACTTTCAATATAATTATCACTCCAAATCATTAATGGACCGAATCACTGACACCACATTATCAGTAGCTATTGCAGTATTTTTATCAATGCAGGTATTAATTTTATTAATGATTATAACACGTGTAAACTTACTTAATGAACGGATGATAATACAGATTAATATGTACTTTTTATTTATCGATATTCTCCGAACTGGCATAATGTTATGCAATGGTGACGTTGGCGCGCTCGCTGTGTGAATACCCTTATCAGTCATCTAACCCACTCTAACCCTATCAAATCTATACATATTAAAATTAGTTCCGTGACTAACTGATAGACAAGGCACAGCCTATGGCTTATTGCATACCATCTCGCCGATATTCCACGAAGGGATTAGCAGAGGTCCTATACCTTATCATACACCCTCATTTTTCTATTTTTCTTTCGACGAAATGTGATTGTTAGCCAAATTACCTATAAGTCTTCACTTAAAAAAGGATACCTAATTAAAAAGAGTCTAAAAAGTACAGCAATACCCTCTAAATAAAAACCGGCCAGGTGCGTGTCGGACTACGCACAATGAAGGGTTCAGTAATTGGGATGAATTTATCCCAAAAACAAATTTAACATTAAAGTTGAAAAACATGTTCTCGATACCTATACGTCACGGTCAATTCTCCAACTACAAATGTAAGTTTGCTATCGCAAAAAAAAAAATTGTTGAAGTGATAAAACTACAAATTAACCATTTTCAGATTTTTTCCTTTACATGTGCTGTGTTTCTAAGTCAACGGGAAGTACCCTGTAGGTTTTGATTTATTTGCGAATATCAAAATATGTCGCCTAAACAGCCGTATTTTTTTATTGCGTTGACTTAGAAGCTTGATTTTTTTATAGCTCCAAGGAACGATAGACCTTTGTATTTGATATTAATTTCAACATGATACCTCCACGCGTTCCTGAGAAAAAAGGTCTTGACAGACTGACGGACGGACAACGAAGTGATCCTATAAGGATTCCATTTTTTCCGTTTGAGTTATCAACCAGACACAAATGGGTTTCGCCGCTTCGGGGGTCCCCAACGCTAGGGGCGTTGGGGACCCCTGAAAAAAAAGAACATAAAATGCGGTTGCAGTTGTCCTTAATGTGAATGAACTGCTGACCTGGTCAAACGGATATTCGACGTGAGGGCTTCAAATCCTGGTATTTTTAGGAAACGGTATCATTTAGCCTTGTTGTGATACAGTACCTGTACTTTTGGTACCGGTACCAAACAAATATTTCTGTAAGTTAGAGTGAGAAAACAGATATAGAAAGTAAAAAGGCATTAGATAATTTTGCTTCAAGGTTGCCAACCGTACGAGGTTCTTCGTAAAAATATGGGAATTGTGGAACGCGCCGGGTACCTTAATTTCGTACTGGTTCCCGGTCCCAGTCTGGAACCGGTACCCAGGTAGCAAAATGGCAAGAACCGCTAAAGCGCGGGACGTACACAAGTGGCGAGGGGCGCGGGTTGGCGACGGTGTGGCGCGGGCGTTGCCGCTCCTTTCATATTTCGCCTGCACCACGCCCGCGCCCCACCGCCTGTGTATCGAACGCCTCGTTGCTCCTATACATTTTGTATGAAATATGAAAGGAGTGGCGCAATTCTCGCGCCACACCGTCGCCACGCCCGCACCCCTCGCCACTTGTGTTTCTCCCGCGCCTAAGTACCGATACAGAACCTGTCCTTTTGGTACCGGTTCCAAGCCCTGGTCGACGTTGGTACCCGTTAGGGGCCATCCATAAATTAGGTCACTCGTTAAGGGGGAGGGAGGGGGTCGACGAAGTGTGACATTGTGTGACAAGGGGGTGGGAGGGGTACTAAATTTCATAACGTCATATTTCAAAATCTAAGTGTTAAAACACGATCTTTAAACTATTAAATAATTTAAAGGAGTGGGTTCAAAGTCCATTAAATTCCTAATTAATATAATTAATCGTTTTTTGTTTTCTTAATTGTTTGATTTGATGTTAATTTTATTAAAAAATAATTTAAATGGAAATAAAACTGATTTCGGAACCGCTGTTTTCATTCAATAATTTCTAAATGTAAATTTGCAAAATATGTGACGTCACACTAGGGAGGGGGGAGTCTCACAAATGTGACCAGCTATGACAAGGACGGGGGGAGGGGCAAAAAATCATGAAATTCGTGTGACGTAATTTATGAATGACCCCTTAGTAACCTGAAAAAGAACAGCTATATTCCACACATAGGTGTATTAACTATATATAACAAGAGTCATTGGCTTTAGCAATGACTGATGATCGTGGTAATGACTGTAAGTGGCTCGAATTTATGTGTTTAACGGCCATCATGGTCATTGTGACTGGTCGTTAATCGTTATGTGGTCACGGTCACGGCCAGAGATGAGCGATCTATGATTGCCTTGACATAGATATGTCAATATAGGATGCTGTTTAGTAAAATTCCTGCTACAATGCTGAAAAAGACTAGGTAGAGCAAAGTTTAAAAATTTCCAAAAACGCCTTTGACAATTTGGTAAAAATTTACAGACCTGTCAGTTTGGTACGCTGTCGGTAGTCCTTTTAATTCTGTACATTTATGGGAAATATCTTGAGTGGGTATATCTTAACTGGTGAAAACTTTGACACCATTCATTGATTTCCTTAATATCTAATGGATTCAGAACCGTGGAGTTTCTAAATTGAGCATGTTTATAATTAAACCAGTTGAATGCCGTAATTACAGAAACAATTAAAAAGCCATTGTGTCTCGCGTGGATCCACTTTCGAAGGGTTAATAGGAAAACCTTAACATTCTAGGTAATAAATCCAGCCCGTCCCATCCTTGATGTCCTCCCTCCGGTTGACGCCCTAAGCCAAGGTTCGTACCCCACAGGGGGTGCCCTTAGGGAGCGTTCACCTAGTTTTAATTAAAAAATACAATAGACGTGGATATATTTAGTAACCTGTTCCGCTTAGCTATTTCTGCCATAAATAACTCCTGAATCCTCCTGAATTTCTTTCAGGAGTTTTGATGGCTCTTTAGAAATAGCTAAGCGGAACAGGTTACTAAATATATCCACGTCTATTGTATTTTATAATAGATTTCCGCAAGGTCACGCCTGAATCAATTAATTAGTTTTAATTAGCATAGTTGAATAACCCCTGGCTGGAGGTTTTAAGTGTAGTACCCACAGGAAAGCCCGGTTAAGTAGTCATGATCTCAGAGGTCAACCACGAGATGCCCTACATAAAAAAAAAAGTACTATCATGGCATGACTCTTCACTTCCGAATATGAGCCCACACACAATTCAACATAATTGTTTTATAAAAAGGCAGAATCATTTTATTTCCGCTAGCTCTAGGTTTATACAGTGTGAGTCTTTATAATATTATGCACATATCGAAATAAGGGAATCTATGCTTAATTTTATCGACCGAAAAGATATTAAAAATGAACAACTTTTTCTTTATTGCGGAATTTTTAAACAAAACGGCGTAACTTATAAACTAAATGATCAATCGCAATGAAACAACTCCATAATGATTGGAAGTAATTAGGTGTCCTCATCAAATTAAAATAGTAGAAAAAAACTACCCTCAATTGAAAATAAACATGTTTTTTTAGTAAAAATTGTATTTTTTTTCCATAGTTTTTTACAATAATCGTAAATTTTATCAATAAGATCCATTACGTACGTTTTAAAATAAAATAAAAAACATGGAAGTAAGTATATAATTTTTTTTTTACTTTTTAAATATTTTTTCCGTCAATAAAATTAAGTTTAGGTTCCCTCATTTCGATACTTATGTGCACATTATAAAGACTCACACTATATACATACATAAACTCACGCCTTCTTCCCATGGGGGTAGGCAGAAACTACAGAAATCCACCTACCACGATCCTTAACATACCTACTCCTTTTGCCTCGTTTACGTTCATACATCTGGTCATACACGCACGCCGGTTGCGAGTACTACGCACTTGGCCGTTCTGAGGAACATCACCAATAAGATCAGTATAATTATGTCCTCCTAGGGCCCAGTCACATCTGCCTTGTACCTTTTGTTAGTCGCCTTTCATTCATCCTCGCAACATGCCCAAACCATCTCAGCATACTCTTTTCAATTTTTGTCACTACATCTTCTTTTAAATCACACCGCTGTCTTATCACATCATTCCTCAGCCTATCATTCATAGTCAGACCACACATGCTTCGCAAGGAACGCATTTCTACAGCAGGTAATAATTATATTGTTTATATTATCTGTCAATTTTCCTCAATTTACGATCATTTGCAAGTTATTACGCAAAGGGAAATAACCGTAAGAAAAACAAAAAAAACAACAATATAAAATGGAAACACATTTTAATGACAAAGATGACTTTCACAAAAATAATTGTTTACTATAAATCGTTCTTAACTACGTTTTAATGATTAGGTATTCATTTTATTTATTGATAGAATACTATAATTTATTACACATTTAGATTTTTAACTGTGGATTTTTTTTTACAGTGGCAACATAATAAATAGTTTATTTTATAAAATGTCAGATGAGTACATTTAAAAAAAAACCAATTGAATAGGAACCATAACTGGCAATAAATAAGTTATTATATTTTTCAGCTTTCATGCATGACGGATATAAAAACATTCAACATGGATTCGATTTTTTTTGTTTTTTAATCATTAGCATATGGTTCACAATTAGTTTTACAATGGAGATGAAAACGATTAGATACATTTAAAGTTATTATAACTCCTTACGGATTTCCACTAAATGCTACAACGACTGTACATTCAATATTTCGGTAAATAAAACTTCTCAGTTACAAAGTATTAAAAATGGTAATTACATAGATTCGTACAAACATTTATTACTTACTTAATATAAGAACTTCAGGAGCATTTTTTTTTTAATTTTGTTTTTTAAACAATTTGCTTTGCTTTTCTTCTTTTTTTTTTGCTGGTGATGTAGGTTTCAAAAATTAGTAATTACCAAAAAAAACAAGAATTGTACTCAGCAATATATAATAAGAAATTTTTTGTGCTAGCTGCAAACAAAAATCCTCCTAACAGTTCCCCAGTTTTAAGGTGTAGACATAATTCAATATTCTACTACATTTTGACACTAAACGTGTTTATAACACAGATCTGAATGTAAAGCTTGGCTTAGTTTGGACTTAGGCCTGTCATATAGTACCTCTAGGTTTGTATGTTCACACCAAAGCAAAACTTTTGACAGTTACGCAAAAAAAAAGTCTCAAAACTGTATACCACATTATCGTTACTACAGAAAACATATTATCGAAAAAAAAAGTAATATAATGTATAATTTTATGGATTTCTTTTTTATAATTTTTCGTAAAATAGCAATGTATAAATTTGACCCTGGTGTGAACCATGAAGGGATATTAAGCGTATGATAATCACATTATTTTGATTTGATAGACATCGATATAAATAACAGCACAAAACATCTAAGAAGCCTTAACGGTAAAATTACAGTATACATAGAAATTTATTTATAAAGACAATATCAGAATATAGTAGCTACACCCAATAGAAACATTAAATAAATACGCTTTGTTCTCGCTTACATTAAGGTTTATAATTAAAAAAATATTCTTAGAATTCCTAACAAATTATTTAATAGATCACTCGACGGTAATAGAAAACGTGCTTTTTATAATTTTCGTGGAGTAATCTATTAAATATTACTTAACAACAAACCAACTTTGGAAGCGCTAACTATATTTTTACGATTAAACCTAACATTTGGATAAGAGTAAATTAATACGGATTATTAATATGTGAGCTTGTACTTGTAATACGGATGAAATACAAAAAGCGCAGACACAATAAACTTTAGCTTATAATAAACAAATAATTATATTCTATAATGTAGTCTTTGACTATCTAAAGTGTCCTTTTAGTTTATTTTAATATATTTTCAATCGACGAATTTTTCGGTCACATTTTTCATATTTTTTTTATATTCCCTAAATTCGTATTTTTTTGAGTAAATATTCTTGTCATTTATTTTAATGCCAATTCAATTGTCGAATTTGCATTATTTACTTTTGAAGTCAAGTCCAGTAGTTGTAAATACGAATATTCATTCATGAAACACTATTTCTATAAAAATAATAACTACTGGTTCAAATATTTAAACTGGTTCTTTGAGTTTATAAATATATCTTCTCAGATTTATCTTAATAAATAAGTTCGTCTTCCTCACCATTGATACGTATTTGGTTAAAAGGTTTTAAAATCTTAAGATTTTACTTCCGCGTCCTCAAAAAAATTAAATTTAACACATGCGATCGCGCTTTTTCCAAATATTGAAGTCTTCAACTCCTCATTATTTTGCTTTTATCCCAATTAATATGGGGTCGATTTTCGCATTTTTATAAAAGTGAAACTTCTTTAGGCGTGTTGGGCATTTTTGAGAAGGGAAGAAACAATTGAACTCGCGACACCGTTACCGACACCTCATTTTTGTTAACGCGATTGTGCTCTTTATTTATATTATGTTACGGATCGATGTTCTATGCAAGTATTTTTACTTTAAAAGTTTTGAAAGTATATTTCTTTATAAACGCGATTGTGCTCTTTATTTAGATAAGATTACGGACCAATGTTCTATGCAAGTATTTTTCTTCCACCAAGGCGATCTTGTTCAAGTTTTTACTTCTGTCGGCACTCCCGAAGTGTTTTTTCCCATACTTCTCTAGTCGTCGTCATCGCAGTAGTCACCCGCTTTCTAGCCATATAATTTTTCTTGTTTATTAATTTTTAATCATTTTTAAAAAACAGGTAAGATTTCTTTTCATTTTCATCAAATGATAAGTACCTATTTCTAGTACCTATTCATTAATTGGGACCAAAAACAACAGCTTAAATAAACAACAAAGAAATGTCTCCACATTGTTGACATAATCTATTGAATGTGTAAACATATTATTTTGGTCAGACAAGACGTAACTCAGATAAGGGACTTCCCACCACTGCAAAAGGACTGCGGTCAGTGTCCAATACTTTGCGCAAAAAACCAATAATACCTACATATTACGTGTAAAGTCAACAGCTTTTGACATAATCAAGATTATCCAATCTAACATTGGGCTGTTGCTATCGCATTGAAGTAATACCGGTTTTTTTTAACAGTGATATCAGTTGGATAAAATTTGCATGTACCTATGTACACACGGCTACACATCAAGCTATACAATTCCAGTTTATGCTGATCTCGCATTGTATAGGATTCCCGTACAATGCGAAGTCAGCTTATACTGGATTTGTATAGCTTGATGTGTAGCCGTGTGTACTATCGAAGAAACTCGTATCTAAGCAGTTTGAAAACAAAATCCCGTGAACACGATGACCACGTCTGTTTAACGGCCGATTTCATAGCGGCCGAGCACTGCAAGCAGAAATAGTCCTTACGGTGTATAGATTTATGCGTTTCTTCGATAGTACACACGGCTACACATCAAGCTATACATTTCCAGTTTATGCTGATCTCGTATTGTATTAGGATTTCCGTACAATGCGAGGTCAGCTTATACTGGAAATGTATAGCTTGATGTGTAGCCGTGTGTATATGCAAATTTTCATGAATAAAAAGTCACTTTACATGAATAAAGTCTAAATTCACTAGTCGGACTAGTAATACTTAGGCGACTAGGAAATTTTAACTTTATTCCTGAAAAAAATTGTCAAGTCATCTGGAATTTTGGAAATAAGCTTAAAAAACTTCAATTTCATCGTCGTCCTATCCTTGGGTCGTCTGAAAAATCCTAAAATAAGTAATATAATAGGGATGATGACTACAAAATGTATTTTTGTCCGTCAGATAGATTATTAAAAAATATTTGACACGTATTTTTCCTTTTTTAAATAATCAAAAAATTACGGGGATACATTGAGTTAAAATGTGCCATGACGTCACGAGTATGTAGATTTTATACTTAGGTACTTGTGACGTAACGTTAACTTGTATGTGTGGTGCAAACTGTTAGTATAAGTTGGTTTTTTAATAAATAAATAAATAAAAATAAATAAATAAATAAACGTAGGGACCTCCACTCCCCAACTTTGATGCGTTTTATCTAAATCATTTTTTTATTAATATGTTAAAGCAAAAAATACGTGTCTAATATTTCTTTATTATCTGACTGACGGACTTAATAGAATTTCTTTTTTTTTTACTCAGGTTATTATTATTACAGGTATTATTTGTTTTACTTCGTAAAACAAATAATATCACAGTAGAGATGATGTCTCTACTGTGATATTATTTGTTTTACGAAGTACTTGTTTCAAGTTGACTAATGTATTTTCGTTGTGTATTAGGTTAAACGAGATACCTACTGGACGGTTTGTCCTCGTAACAGGGTGGGTAATTATGTCGTAAGATTAATAATAATAATTTGATTACGAATTAGAAAATAACTGGTAGGGTTATTTGTGATTGTGATATGAAGAAGGCACAAGGGGAAGTGTATATAAAAATGAATTTCAAAACCAGTAAAATAAGTATAGATAGAGATAGTTACTATGGAAGAAACGCATATCTGTACTCTGTAAGGACTATTCTTGCTTGCAGCGCTCGGCCGATATAGTATCGCTTACCTACGAAACGAAAGGGTCGTGTGTACAGGATTTTGTTTTCAAAATGCTTAGATATACGTTATCCCGATGGTACATTTAATACGAATAGCTTAAAGTAAAATAGCTTTGACGTGACCTACTAGCTTCTCCCCGCGAATTTGTTGGCGTGAAATTTCTTGTTCCCCCGACCCACTGCGTCGCATCGCATCGCCTGTCCGCGCTTTGACCTACTTCGTTTTCGCTTTAGCGTTTTTTCTGACTTTTTTTTTGCTCGGCTCCTAAGCGTCCTAGCGTGATGTTAAATAGCTTATTGCCTTCCTCGAGAATTGGGCTACGAAATGCAATTTTTTTGAAGTGTAAACTTCTTTAGGCGCGTTGAGTATTTTTGAGATGGGAAAAAATAATTGAACTCGTGACACCGTTACCAACACCTTTTTTTTTTTTTTTTTTTTTTTTTTTTGGGTGGGAAATTATCAAATAACTTCTCCCGCTCCACAGTGGAACGAATGTATGGGAGCGGTTGGACGTAGACATTTCCGAAAAAAAAGAGTAAAATTATGCCAAACTAATGATGCCATCTTATTCGATTACTTAATGCCTTCATAACTTGTGGTGATGAATTTCTTCATAACTCCCATATTTCGGGAGTAATTTGAGAAAATGTGAAATTTTACTATGAAAATGAGTGTATCGAGCTCTCTCCCTCCTGATTCCGGGCTTGTTTCAAGTAGCGGTCTCTAATATCATAATGCTAATACTAAGAGCTATATTTAATACTAAGACACATAGTGCGCCAAATGTGCACTTTCTGGGATAAAGAGTGATGTTTATTTTATAACACAATTTTTTTATTTTTTGTTTATTTTGTTGATTAAAACCGTTTTTCTAAAGGTTTACCTTATTACAATAACATTTCTGAGCAGCCAATTAGAGAAGATATAAGCTAATTAGGATATATAATTAGGGACTTAAGGTTTACATATAAAACTGATGCACTAATGATTACTGATAAGAACATTGCTATTATTTAATTACTAAATGGCTCTTAATACACTAATTTAGCATGCATCATTTACTAATTATCACAATAACTAATTACCTTGCAATATTTAACAAAGGATACCTGGGATACCTGGATTTTATATAAATAGGTCACTATTAGTAACTTTAAAATCAGTGTTGATTTACACCTCGTTGTATCCAAGCTAATCTCGCAATGTATTTTCCAAATTTTAATACAAATCTTGATATTCACGTTGCTTTATGCGCACGCGCACATAAAGATTTACGCGACTTTAACTATTTGTTCAGTGTTTTAAAAGATAACAGTTGTGTTCAGTTATGTGAAAGTGCTGAAACAAGTTTAAAAGACTGGTGTCGTCGATTTTGCTACCGCATTTATGCAAAATGGACACAGTCTGGAAGAAGCACAGATAAGTTTCGGAAGAAACATGAGATTTGGCTACAGGCTGCAATTCAATGGCCGGAATTACAGAATGAAAATATGGAACCTTCTACAGAAAATATAAGTGACGTCATCGAGCCCATAATTTCTCCTGCTAAGTCTGATGCTTCAACTTGTACACATCCTAGTCCTCGTAAATCTTTTGAGGACCTTAGTAACCGGCAAAAAAGAAGACGCACTGAAGATAGTCTTTCATGCAGCAGTAGCAGCGCTGAAATTATGTTTTCGGCCGAAAGGGCGCTTCAAAAGGCAGGACAAAGCGATACAGCTTATGTTATGAAATACTTGACGGAGAATCCAGAAGAGGCCTCAAAAATCAAAGCCTTCATTGAAGGTAAATCAATTCAGGTACGGGAAATATCCCCTTTGAAGGCATTGGCTCTTTATGTATCGATGAACTTATCGAAATGGCGCTATAACACTCTTCGGGATTTCAACACTCAAGAAGGAGCTCTTCAATACCCGAGTTACTACATGTTGGTTAAAGAAAAAATTAAGTGCTATCCGGCCAAAGAAGATCTCACAGTTACAGAGAGCTCTGCAAAAATCAAATTACAAGCCTTGATGGATTTAACCTCAAGAAGACTTATTAGGTCGTTAGAAACCCCTGTTGATCCCAATCAACAGCTCGTATTGACCAGCAAATGGGGTTTTGACGGATCATCTAGCCAAAGCATTTATCATCAAAGGACGAGTGAAGATGAGCAAATCGATCTTGCTAGTAATTTTATGATTAGTCTTGTACCACTGCGGCTCGTCTCAAAAGGTGTAACAATTTGGGAAAACGAGCGACCATCTTCCACTTCATTTTGCCGGCCAATATTGTTTAAGTTTATAAAGGAAACCAAAGAAAATGTGCAGAGAGAGATGGCTGAAATCGAAGCAGAGATTGAAGCCTTAACTCCATCCACCATCACTGATGGAATTAGTGTCAAACACCAACTGCTGTTGACAATGATTGATGGTAAAATTCATTCCATTATATCCAATACAGCAGCTTCAGTGTGTGACATATGCAAGGCTTGTCCTAAAGAAATGAATAATTTAGAGTTAATCAAAGATAAACACGCAAACGAGGACATGTATAAATATAGCTTAAGCACCCTTCACGCTTGGATTCGCTCAATGGAATGCTTATTACACATTTCCTACAAATTAGACATAAAATCATGGCAAGTAAGGGGTGATATAGCAAAAAGGCAAGTTGATGACAGGAAGAAAAGAGTTCAAGAGGCTGTAAGAAGAGAAACGGGCTTACTTCTCGATGTTGTGAAACAAGGCAGTGGATCCACCAACAATGGCAACTCGGCAAGGAGATTTTTTGAAAACTACACTAAATCTGCTGAACTGACCGGAATAGATGCTATGCTTTTAAGAAAAATCTGTGTGATCTTGCAGTGTATTTCATCAGGAGAGAAGATCAACGTAACTAAATTCCGAGAGTTCTGCTTTGATACTGCTAAGCTTTACGTGGAGTTATACCCATGGTATTATATGCCTTCTTCACTTCATAAAATTTTAATGCATGGGCCAGACATAGTTCAGAACATGTCAATTGTGCCCATTGGTTTTCTATCCGAAGAGGCATCTGAGGCTAGAAATAAAGATTTAAGAAAATATAGAGAGGGGCATTCTCGAAAGCATAGCAGTATCTCATGCAATGAAGATATTATGCACAATCTTTTACTGTCTTCTGATCCACTTGTTACAAGTATCCGTCCAAAAGGAAATAAGTTTGTAAAAAAATCTTCTTTTAAGGAATTTTATGAGCTTACGGATTCTGAGAAAAGTGATATCGAATTTGTTAACATAAATGATTTAGCGGACATCGATTCTGAATTTGAATTAATTGATGATGATGATGATGACGAAGATAATTAAATGATGTTATTGTTTTAAAATGTGTAACTTAGTAAATTAGAGCTTACATCTTAATTATTTATTGTACTTTTAATGAAACTAGGTAATTTATTATCAACTTACTTAAAAGTCATACTCTCATCAGTTCTTGTGAATATTTTTGTTAATATATATTTCTGTATATATATAATATATTTATAGACCTCTTAATAAGTCTGTCTGCGGTTTAAAGTAAATACAAATGGGGAAAAAACGTTTTTTTTTTTAAATTTTCATTTCCTTTTATCCCAGAAAGTGCACATTTGGCGCACTATGTGTCTTAGTATTAAATATAGCTCTTAGTATTAGCATTATGATATTAGAGACCGCTACTTGAAACAAGCCCGGAATCAGGAGGGAGAGAGCTCGATACACTCATTTTCATAGTAAAATTTCACATTTTCTCAAATTACTCCCGAAATATGGGAGTTATGAAGAAATTCATCACCACAAGTTATGAAGGCATTAAGTAATCGAATAAGATGGCATCATTAGTTTGGCATAATTTTACTCTTTTTTTTCGGAAATGTCTACGTCCAACCGCTCCCATACATTCGTTCCACTGTGCGCTCTGGGTGGAGCGGGAGGGCGTGTCAGACTCTTACTGACTAAAACCCACCCGTGTTCCTTCGGTTGCCCTGTTGCCGGGGGCCACGATGTCCCCATCGGTTTTCTTCGAACCCCCGGCAGGCATTGGCCCTAACGGACCCCGTCAATTCTGCTGACATCTCTTTGAGGCGCGCGTGGAACACAACGCGCCGTCGACCCGGGCTTGGTCCTTACCGGACGGCGAGCTACCCATTGCTCACCGTCCGCAAGCCCGCGCCTACGGTGGCCGGAAATCGGCTCGCGATTCCCGCCCCGGGCGTCTCCTCCTGCGGCGGTTAGGGGCGTGAGGGCGCGAAATTTGCCTCTCCCTCACGCGTTCCGCCTCCTCCTTCGCGAGCATTACCGCTTCGCAGAAGGAGGTGACGGCCTGCCATTTCCTCTCGCTCCGTACCATGGCCTGAACCAGGGCCGGACGCGAGAGATCACCGCCGCCGATCGCCTCCACGAGGACACGGCGTTGCTCCGCCCAAGCCGGGCAGACCTCCACCGTATGCTCCACCGTGTCCTCAGGCCGATCCACACAATGGTGACACCCGGGTGTTTCCTCCCGCCTTATCGAGACAGGTACCTCCCGAAGCACCCGTGTCCGGTGAGGACCTGCGTCAGGCGGAAGGTGAGGACGCCGTGACGCCTCTCAAGCCACTCCTCAAAGAGGGGTCTTATCGCCGCAATTGTGGCGTGCCCAGCGCGGGGTTGCGACAATCGCACCCTCCATGACGCCATGAGATCCCGCCGGAGCTCTGTCCGCTGTGCCGCGATTTCTTGCGGCATCGGAGTTAAGCCCCGGCGTTTCGCCTCCTCGCGCCACTCCCAGATGTGCGCGAGGACCTTTGCCTCCAGATCCCATGGCGGTAATCCGGCAAGGAGGCTCGCCGCCTCGCAGGAGACCGTGCGGTATCCTCGGGCCAGCCGGATGGCCATGACCCTCTGGGACGCGTTCAACCGGCGGGCTGGCCGCAGCCTCAATGAACGCGCCCACACCGGCGCCCCGTAAAGGGCCATGGACCGCACGATCCCCGCATAGAGCCTCCGGCAGGAGGCGTTTGGACCTCCCAGATTGGGCAGGAGCCGCTTCAAGGCAGCCCCGGCCCGGTCCAGTCTGGGAGCCAAACGTCGGAAATGTTCGACGAAATTCCACCGGCTGTCGAGGACGAGTCCCAGATACTTCATCATCGACTCGACACCGATGTGAACCCCTCCCGCCATTACCTGGGAACCCGACGGTGGCGCATTCCGAGGACCATGAAAACCCATGGCCTCAGACTTGTGCAGGGCCACCTCGAGTCCCAGCTGCCGGATCCTATTTACGATTGTCGCAACCCCGCGTGTCGCTAAGTCGGCCGCCGCCTGGTACGACCCCCCCTGCGCCAGGACCAGCGTGTCGTCAGCGTAGCAAACGACGCTGACGCCGCTAGGGAGGTCGGCGCGCAGCACCCAGTCGTATCCGATGTCCCACAGATGCGGCCCCAGGACCGAACCCTGTGGGACACCGCACGACATCTCT
Organism: Agrochola litura; assembly: GCA_949152395.1. Classification (NCBI taxonomy): domain Eukaryota; kingdom Metazoa; phylum Arthropoda; class Insecta; order Lepidoptera; family Noctuidae; genus Agrochola; species Agrochola litura. The sequence goes on from OX424511.1 coordinate 10,165,460, forward strand.
TGCCGGTTCCACTCTCCTTGGTGACCGGGGTAGATGACGGCCCTGTCCGTCAGATAGGCCTCGACCACACGACAGAGGTAGGTCGGCATCCGGTGACCGTTACCAACACCTCATTTTTGTAAACGTGATTGTGCTCTTTATTTATATTAAGTTACGGATCAATGTTCAATGCAAGTATTTTTAGTCTAAAGGTTTTGGAAGTATTTTTTTAAATTGTTCAAGTTTTCACTTCTGTCGGCACCCCCGGAGTGTCATTGTTTTTTTTCTAATCCGGCTGGTTTCAGAGATTAGCGCGTTCAAACAAACAAAAACAAACTCTTCACTTCAGCTTTATTATTAGTTTAAATATAGATTACCTAAGAATTCCAACTAATATTTTAAAGTGAGTTTGTTTGTTTGTTTGTTATGCTTTCACGCTTAAACGGCTGAACATATTTGGATGAAATTTGGCACATGAGTAGACCATGACTTGGAATAGGAGAAAGGATACTTTTTATCTCGATATTCCCACGGAATCGAGACTTATGCGGGCAAAACCGCGGGGCGCAGCTAGTAGCTTTTTATTATGTATATGCAAATAGTATTGTGGTAAATAGGTTACTCTGATTTCATTTTAAAATAGTTATAAATATCTCTATATATAGCGTGTATCAAAAATACGTGGTCATAATGAGGTGTGCTACAAACCATGAAATTGAACAACTTTCTCGATGGGACCAACATCGTAAAAATTATCAGCCGTCCCATACAAAACTTCAATAGGTACCATCGCGGAAGCCCATAACTAACCAATTTGAAAACAAATCCCGTGCACACGAAGACCACATCTGTTACCGACCCAGTTTTATAGCGACAGAGTGCCGCAAGCAAGAATAGTCCTTACGGTGGTTAGTTATGGCTTTCCGCGATAGTATCTACTCAACCCAAATGTATGGGACAGCTAATAATTTTTTCGTGATTACTCTGCTGGTCCTATGCAGAAAGGTGGTCAGTATGATGATCAGTACCACCCTTAAATATGACATTTTCAAATACCCTCAAATTTTGCATGCTATGTTTTATCCTAGCTAAACATGTTTGGGCCATTATAATTATATTTTAACACCATTGTATACCGTGTTTTATGCAAATAAATGATTCATGATTTATTTATGATTTATGAGCACACAATTTTGATACACGCTGTAGAACGTTATACAAGTCGTTTGCTTATAAAATAAGTAGACATGTTTTGTATTGAAGCATGTTCCCTTAGTAAGGTTATTTTTTTAAAAGTGTAATGTTATTAGTATTATTAGCCCCAGTATTTCGCTTGGTACGAATAATATAGGGGTTGGTTCAATTTACATTTTAAAGTGATCGGGAGCATTCGCCTGTAATGTAAAATCCATGATTTGATTTTGAGCATTACACTACAATACTGCCTCATTGAGTGATGAACATACGCCTGTAATGTATCAATTCAATATTCGATAAGATTCGCATTCATGTTACAAATTGTATCACGGGTGCTCCCCACTCACTAGTGTTACGTTACAGGCGAATGGTCCCGTTTAATGTAATGTTACAAATTGTACCATTACAGGTTGCGCACTTTAATGCTCGGTTCTCCTCACTCACTGATGTTATGCTCGAATCTGAACTGTTATATCACAAGCGAATGTTCGCCTTTAAGGTGTTATCACCGGGCTGCCTGTAATGTAACAATCCAAGGTTAGATTTTGAGCATTACGATACAATACTTCCTCACTGATTGACGAGCATTCATCGCTGCCGTCTAAGTCACTAGCCTGCGCCGTGAAACGGTCGTTACAAGTGTTACAAATTGTATCACGGGTTCTCCCAGTCACTACTGTAATGTTATAGATTGTATCATTACAGGTTGCGCACTTTAAAGCTCGGTTCTCTTCACTCACTGATGTAATGCTCGAATCTGAACTGTTATATTACAGGCGAATGCTCCCGGTGAGGGAGCGCCTCTATGTCTTGCTAAGTTATCTCCCTACAGTGCATTCATTATAAATTGTCCCGTGACGTGACTGGTAGCACTGAATTTTGCAGTCTTAGTTTCAATACAAAAAGAGTTCAAAATGGCGACTGTTAGAACAGTACTACCAATCACATGACTGCAAAATTCAGTGCTACCAATGGCGTCACGGGACAAGTTATAATGAACACACTGTAAATGTCGTTTTTTGTTATTTGTAAGTAAAGTTGACATTTGTCAAGATTTCTGTTCTACATTAATTTGTCGTATTTCAACAGATTTTTCCGCGAAGTATATCTACATAATTTTTGAGCACATTCAAAATGTGTGGTCTTAAATATTTTGGCCTCTCATTGTGTACTTTTGTAGGCAAGAATTATAATTACCATCTATATGTTAACATCGATAAAATGATTTAAATTGTTTTTTTTATTTTTATTAAAGCCACTTTGATTATATTTTTGATATTAATTATTCTGAAACGATCTAAAAATATGAGACAGATCCAATTACTTATTAAAAAAATTGTTTCACAGATGTAAATAATTTTTATTTCAACTTTATTTAATTTCTTTCGGGTCTATTTTGACGATACCGATACTATTTATTCTAATATATAGCCAATATTAAATATTTTGTCTACTTTATAAATTTAAAAATATTTTTTTCTATTACACTACTTATGCCTACATTCCTGATAGACGCTCAAAGTGCTATTGACTGTCTTACTGATAAAAAATGCAAGAGAAATAAACTAAATACTTGAATTTATTCCTGTCATTCAAGGCTTTTTAGTGGCAAAAACTTCCAGAAGACTGATTATATAAACAAAAACTATTTTAAAACTTTTAAAACTCTTTTATCCTGCAGTCTTGCAAATTCTACCAGTAGGCCGGACAGAGAGATTATCATAGTCTACATAGATGTATTGTTCTAATGTGATACTTATTTGTTCTCTATTAGAGTCTGAACTTGTAGAACGAGGTCCCTCGCGAGGGATAACACTGCTGATGCGTCGTGACGCTCTGCCATTTCTGTGAGCAAAAAGGATTACAGTTAAATTCAAAATATTCGTCTTCTTTAGACCAGAGAAGGTTAAACACATAATCGATGCATTTTTTTTCATTCTTTTATCTGTATCTCACCTGATGGTAAGTGATGATCAGGTCGAAGGTGGAAGCGAGCTTCACCCGAAATCCTCAACTACAAAGGAACTTGAAAAACAAATCTTACCTCTAACTGCCGAAGCACAACAACGCTGTTAACATTGTTGTTATGGCGACAGACCTATAAGATGTTGGTAGCCAGCCAGGCAGACTTAGAACAAGCCCTACCACCAACCAAACCGAACAGAAAATGTTGTTTCCACTGAGAATCGAACCCGGGACCTCTGGGTCTGAGACAGGTGGTCTACCAGTACCAGTAGACCACAGAGGCGGTTAAAAACTACAACAGCCGCGAAATGTGACCTATTTAAAAGCGATAATGATTGCATCTGCCCTAAAAGTTTTTGCTGTTATGCAAAATGGCGCGGTTCTATTAAACAAAATTATTGTTATAACCTGCAAGTAGTTTAAATGCACCCAAGTACACACTCTCATAGATACCGCAGGTACTTAATGTTACTTCTTAGGACTACCCACTTAGTTACTTGCAATAAGGTGCTCCCTCGGCATTCGCCTGTAATGTTACAGATTCGATTTTGAGCATTACGTTACAATACTACCTCCCTTACGGATGAGCACTCGCTTGTAATGTAATATTTCAGATTAAATATTACAAACATTGCGCACTGTAATGCTCGGTTCTCCTCCCTCACTGATGGAATGCTCGAATTGTATCATTACAGGTTGCGCACTGTAATGCTTGGTTTTCCTCCTTCACTGATGTAATGCTCGAATTGTATCATTACAGGTTGCGCACTGTAACGCTCGAATTGTATCATAACAGGTTGCGCACTGTAATGCTTGGTTTTCCTCCTTCACTGATGTAATGCTCGAATTGTATCATTACAGGTTGCGCACTGTAACGCTCGAATTGTATCATAACAGGTTGCCCACTGTAATACTCGATTCTCCCCCCTGACTGATGTAATGCTCGAATCTGAACGTTACCTATATTACAGGCGAATTTTATGTGAAAGAAAGAGAACATAAATGTTGGTATCTAAGTAAAACTGACCGTTGAAAAACTTGATGATATCCGTGAAATCCATGGTGTTGGCGAGGATGACGTCACGGTAGGTCTCGAGTAGAGCCAGCGCTATGAACAGCACCATGTGCTCTGATGACACGTGACGAGCTGCCCAGATCAACTCCCAGGCTGAGAATACCTGCAAAAAGAGTTTGTAATGTATCCGATACAATCACTGCACGTCCCCGTGGTTTAGCTTACTACTAAAATTATTTCGCTTTCATGTACCTATAGACAAAATTATTGAAAGTAGAAATTATCTATAAGCAAGCATACAGTTAAGAGTCTATAATACCTCAAATTGCTAAAGCATGATCCTCCGTTATATCTAAAATATAGCAGCATTAATTTTGAAATAAATATATGCTAAAGTTGAAGATTAATATTAAGTACTAAGTTTGACGAAAACGCGATTCCTAAAAAGTTCCACGATAGAAAAAAAAAACAAAGTTACCACCTAACAGCAGATAATATGTGTTTATTTTGTTAAATTTACATTATCACCGTAAAAATAAATTACATAAACTATTGGCGCCTTGGAGCCTTCTTCCCGCCGCTCAGTCTCGCTCTCACTCAGTCCGCGAGCAGTATCGTGCGCGAGATAAGTGTTGTATTTGAGCTGAGGTCAGGACTGCATTATGCTGAGCTTCAACAATATCTCTCCAATCGGATTTTTTTCCTTTACCGAGTCACAAGTTACCTTAGATTATCGAATGTGTTCGAAAAGCTTGAATCTATGTTTGAAATTCATTCTGCCCAAAACAAAGAAGATAAGAAGTCTATGGTTTTAAAATGACATGGCTAATCTCTCAATATTTTTTATTTACTTAATAAGGCACCAAGTCCCAATACACTAATCAGTAATACATATAATTCATTAAATTCATTACACCAATACAAAATAAGTACATTACAATTCGTACAAACTTACATTTGCGTTTGGAATGTATGGGAGAACATGTTTTTCAACTATAATGTTAATTTTGTTCTTGGGATAAATTCATACCAACTACGGAACCCTTCTTTGTGCGTGATCCGACACGCACATGCGGCATGTGAAAACAAGTCAGAGACCCATGCCGTCGAGAAATATCTCTTAGGCAGGTTAGCTCGTGCTGGCACAGCACTAATACCATAGTAACGCTGAATCTCGAAGCTAACTTTTGTCCAAGATATACTTACGTCCTGATAAAGCAGTTCCCTTTTGAAATCCAGCAGGAACCATCGGTAGCAGAAGTAGAAGTGTGTGTAGTCACCGTGAGCGTGCATCAGCTCGTACAGTTCGCAGTCTAAGATCTGGATGAGGGACCTGTAACAATAATGTGGTGAAATTGGATGGTAGTATGTTGATGATATGACGGTTGGTCCGCAAAGAATTATTCTGTTATCAAAGGTGTCGAAAATGCTCTTTTCAGCCGTGAGGCACACAATACTGGTTTTATCTATTAGTATTAGTATTGCAAAAATTTATTACTTTGTTGTTTACAAAAATGAATGAATGAAAAGCTTTGATAACACACCACCAGATATTTCTAATGCAGCAAAGGACATTTCTAACCAATTGTTACCAGAAAAGTCAAGAAAACAATATTGTACGACACCCTATGGTTTCAGAACCTTTTATAGAGGATTCATATCATGGGTGTAGATAAAGTCAAGACTTTATCTACACCCATGATATGAATACAAGTATGCAACTGTATATAATTAGGTATTAAAACACTCAAGTGATACTATTATTAACCCTTAACCCACATTCGTGTTTTAATACCCCTTATTATACAACAGTTGCTTAAATAACTATAAGCTTTCACTGTTTTTTTTTTGTGAATTTTGTGTGCCTTAACCTAGGTCAAATAAATTTATTTTCTTACTTCGTTTCCTTTTTAAATCAAGATGACTCAAATCAAAAAAAATTCTGGAATAACGGACTCTATATGGCGGATCCGCAGTGGCAGCCAACGAAATTCAAATTTTCTTACGGTTTTTAGAATTTGCAGGTCAGTATCAGGATCAAAATATGATTCGCGACTATCACAGAGACGTACGTATTTACATAAAATCTCAAAATCTCTCTAAGTTAGATTTGTTCCATAAGAACTTTTCTATGAGATTTGTTCCTATGGATCAAATCTAACTTAGAGAGATTTATTAATAATTTTAGTGATTATAATTCTGTAAATACATATCGGTTATAGTCAATATATATATAAAAAAATAAAAATCTGAAACTGACCTGCAAATTGCAAAAAACGTAAGATTTAAATTTCGCGGGCTACAACTGCGGATTCACCTTAAGTTTATTTTTATTTCAAATTATCTGTCATTATTTCTATCTACAGGTACTATTCAAAAGTCCAATTATTTTGGTCCAGTAGATTTTGAAGTCAAGGAAGCAATCCCATTACTCGTCTAAGTAAAAATAGAACTGCCAGAAAAATCTTACGTTAAAACTACCAACCAAAGAGCAAGGGTATTTTTACCCAACTGCGGTGAAGCCAAAAAAGTAGGGTTATGTGTTATGTCTCGCTGTTCCCTCGTAACTACTAAACGGCTGAACCATCTTTAGACCTTTATTGCGCGAGTGTCCCTGGGTGTATTAAAATTATAAAAATCAAAATTTATGGCGCCAAAATGTCATCATTTAGCCGAAAGAATGAACACGGAAAAAAATAAAGGGAAGAACATTTCCCTTTATAATTTTCCGTGTCAGTATTAATCTTACCTCATGTCAGCAAAGTGCGCATCCATGGCCTGTCCTGAAGGGAAGTTGTCAGTGGCGCGTCGCATGAGACTGTTGAACAGCGCATGCGCAGACGCCTCCTCTCTCATCATCACCAGTAGCGGCGCCGCCAGGTCACACATGCCTTGCATGTAACCTGTTTCGAGATGCTCCCATACGTATCTAGAATATTGAATGAACAAATAAGTCCCTATGATAATGTAATTTGTAAGGTAATCGGTTACGACTGACTTTCATCACTCACAGAGAGGAAGCCTGTGTCCCAACCATGGGCGTATTGTTGTCGATAGAAGTTGTCAGTCACGTTAAGACTTACTTTACAATTACATTGGTGCCGATTCTCTTGTTCACAAACTAAACAAAATTTAAGTTCATTGCATCTTTTTCTTTCTATTTCATTAAGAAAAGGACAGAAGATAAATTTTAGTTTAGTCCTGTCAAATTAATCAACGCTTGACGTAAATTGACGTAATTTTAGTAGGCAAGTTTTTAATCACGTCTAAACTTGTATGGAGTAGTAACAGGCACTGATTAATTTGACAGGACTAAACTAAAATTTATCTTCTGTCCTTTTCTTAATGAAATAGAAAGAAAAAGATGCACTGAACTTAAATTTAGTTTAGTTTGTGAACAAGGGAATCGGCACCAATATATTATACATTCATTTTAGAAAAAACCGCGCTGCGCACTTGCTAAGTACGCGAACGCAGCAAGCAAGCAAACAGTTTATTTATTTTAGCTTAGGATCTCCTGCAGGTGTTTCCCTTACACACTACAAATGTAGGATAAAACCTGTGCCCCGACTTTAGAAATTTCTGTTTTGCTTTTAGAAATTGTGTTTGGAGTGCCTGGTCTTAAAATTTGAGCTTTTTAGCAAATCGATGGACAAAAGTTTTGTTAAGAATATTTGACCGAAATTAAGTCTAACCTAATTAAGTAGATAAGATTACTTACGTGCACATAATATTTCTCAGTTTATCCAAATTCTCGTCTGTGAAGAACGGATAGTTCCGATCGCATCTCTGAACGTCCTTTTCTATGCGATGCAGATTTAGAGCGAATGATTCCACCAATTCATTCTGAAATATCGGGGAGTTAAAATTGATAATCAGATATATAGGTATTGATTGTGTATTGAGAGGCAGCATCAGGATAACAGAGTTAATAAATTATAAGGATGCAAAATAGATCGAGTGGGTTAGATTTTCATTTTGAGTTTGTGCAGAAAATGAGCGCAACGAAGACCCACATAAAGGATCTATTACAGGAGTCACCAAATGGATCCGGACCTATTTTGCGTGGACCTTAAACAATAAAATTTATAACTAATCTAAAAAAAGAATTTAGCCCGCGCTTTGTTTTCTGCCGTCGACACGACAATTAATGGCGTATTTAATGGATATAGCTTGCACCAACTTTACTCCACGCTTCAGCTATATAGTACCAAGTAAAAACGGAAATTTTTCACATTAATTTTAATTACTCACTTTTTTTGTTACTTTTGTTCATTACTTAATAGTCATATTATTATTTTTAAACGAACCCATAATAAAACTATTTGGTCATCCTTGATATTGCAATACAAATTACAGAAACTGAATAGTTAACCCAGTTGAACCAGATGCAGTTAACTTAATAAACTACCGTACAAATGGAGCTTAAAATTTAATAAAACTCACCGAGTAAACTCCACCGTTTGAGCTAGCAGGTGACACACAATTCGATCGATTATCAGGAGCATTCCTATCAGCAGGCTCCAACGTATCAAAGCTCGCACCAGCTGACGTGGACTCTTCGCGCACCACGCCGAGGGGGCTCCGGGCAGGACTTACTGTTGCTGAGATAAATATCTAGATTACCATTTTATCTATTGACAAAAGTCTTTGATATCCTTCTTTATTTAGTCGTCAAAGCTTTACTAATTTTTATGATGACAATCATATTATGGTTTCTCTATTACTAGTATGAATATCTTACGAAAATCAGCCAAAAACTAAACTCACCAGTAGTTCCCCCAGAGACAGGAGAGGTGCCAGCCACCAGATCAACTGACGGATTCGTTATGATAACACTCGTGTGCTGCTGGTGAGGACTCGGCTGACTCTCATCCATCGACGACCTGAATTCACTTCCATTCAATTGAGCACTATCAACACTGCACAGTAACCCTCGACCATCGCCCTTCTGCACTATCTCTTCAGCTAGTCTCTTTATCTCTGCTATGCTTTCTCTCCGCATGTCAGGGTTTTCAACAACGCTCTTCAAATGCACATCCTCGTCTTCTAAGTCTTTCAGACTGTCTACATCTACATCCCTACTATCACTGTTCTCAGTCTCTCCGTTCTGTTTCGATTCTTTGTCTCTTTCAGAGTCCAGTTCGATGTTGTCGACCTCGTCTATGCTGGGAGCTCGCGATAAGACGGGTTTGTCCGGCCGCTTCTGTTCGGTATCGCTCGGTTCAGGTGATACGATTGGTGGGTTGTCCGAGATTACGCTGCAGTCATCTTCGAATACCTGTCAAAATTAAAGGATGCATTTAAGAATGGAATGTACCTAACTTAATTATGTACTGATTTTTTTTTAACCAGTGCTCTAACTTAAACACGTGACTTTACTCATCATTATGAACAACTTTTAGAATGGGATCAAACCTGAAATCACGAAAAAAAATCAGCTGTTCCACTGGTTAAAAATTTACTCTGTATTATTAAGTTTCTTGTCAACCCATTTAAGCATATTTTTGTCCGAAATAAATGCATTTTTATTGTTATATATTTATTTGAAGTGCATTTATATCCTCTTAATAGTACAATCAACCGCACGACTACCTGAATAATTTTTTTGTCTATATTAACAGCAACTTTATGTCGTAGCAGTTAGAGCGGTCTTTGTAGTTCAAATGTTACAACTGACGTGCTGCTGACCATTCATAGGTATGTTGTAGTTCAGCGCTGAACAAAGAACTCTCCAAAATGACAGGACCATCAACAATTACATTGGAAAATAGACCAGTGTAAAATATTTGGACTAGCAAGTTAATCATAATGGAATAATTGAATAATTTCTAACATGGTTTATTTTACGTACCTCACTAGTATCATTATTGTCTGTCGGCTTCAGTTTTCCGGACGCCTCGCTCAGCCTTGCGATGGACGCGGCTGTGGCCTCTCGGTCTCGTTGTCGCACGATGGCTTCCACACACAGCCACTCCGACATGGTCGTCTCGTACTGTCTACGACAGGCTGTGTCTTGTTCTGCTCGCTCCTCTGCTGTAGAACCGAATCTGGAAAAAGAGATTTTATGTAAACTTTTAATTTAAACTAAGAAGGTTGTAAGGACGTTGTGTGGAGAATAATCATCTTCTGAAAATGTTTCACTACATTTTTCTCTATCAGTATTCTATAAAAGTAATTCATGAAAGAAACTGATTTTTATGGAATTCTAATTTTGATGCAATTAGATCGAATGGCATAAACATACTATTCAGAATACTAGAAGGTATGTATGAGAAAAAGTACTTATTCGACTTTCTATCTTAGTTTTATTGATTTGTTCAGTAACAATAGAGCCAAGCACTTATAACACAGGGTACTGTCTTCTTCTATTAACAAAGCTATACTTACTCATAGTATCCAAGGAGATAAGGCCACACATGTCGCCTAATGTCATGTTGTACTCCTCCGTAGTACACAAGCCGGTACACTTCGTCTTTATCGTGAATCGCGCCTTTTTCGTCTGTCATTGCAAGCCATCGTTCATCCGTAAGACCACCATCTGCGTTCTCTGCAAAGTTATTAATACACATTTAGAAATTATTAATTCGACAGTAGTTAGTTAAATGAAATATATTTCTACTGGCAAAGATTTTTAAGTAAAATTATATAGGGCATAAAGTGTAGCTGCAAATTTTTTTTCGGGTCTCAAAGGTCGGTTGGTTATCTTGTTGTACATACCTCTAGGAATTATATTAGGATGTACGAGGCCGCTGAGATGCGTCCGTACCGTAGACAAGTGGCGACAGTAAGCCAGCCAGCCGTAAAACGCGCGTGAAATTATTTGACGACGCATTGTACTGCACACTAACTCGATTGAAGCCGACTGGAAGCATACGGATGATTTAGTAGTTATTTCTGTACAACGTTGTTTTTAATAAATTAATAAATAAAGAGTAATTGAGTCCCATGCTGGGCGCCATAATTTTGTCATAAAATTTTTTGTAATGCATAAACTAAAAATGATTGAAACTTTAATTGCAAAATTTATCTTAAATAGAGTTCAGAATTGGACATACCTACTTACAAAACATTTAAGGATGCTATTGAAAATTGTTAACTAGTATTGGCGCCCACCTGGGACTAATTAAAACTTTTGAGTCCCAGTTGGGCGCCAATTTAAATGTTAACCAGTACCTACACTTTTTCTCTGATACATTAAGATTTCATAAATTTTGACTGGTTGAGTTTCTAAATTGAATAGCATTACTACCTACATCCCGAATTTTAATTTATTAAAAATCGTATTGGCGCCCCAACATGGGACTAAATATTCTTCTTGGTCCCGCGTCGGGCGCCAAGTCACATTACTAAACTAAAACTATGAACAGATCGTAAAATTCTATAGAATTCGTTAAGAAAATGGTAGATTTTCTTAACGATTTTTTTAGCTTCTGACATTTCATAAGTGCCTATGTGAGTTTAAGTGAAATTAATTTTATACCTGTTCTATGGGTTGATGTGGGATCGGCGTCAGAGGCGGTGGTGGGACTCCATTGATTCCGGCTGATGGTGGACAGTCTACTGACATCGTAGAGGAGTCTGATGATGTAGTGGATGTAGAAGCTAGTGGACGACGTGGTGTGCGTGGAGGTGATTGTACTGCACGTTCTAGTAGTGAATGCCGCATTGCTGAAAATAATAATATATTCAAAAGACCTGCAAAGTTCAATGTAAATCTCTGAATGTTGCAGTATTAGGCATCTAAAGACGGACGACTGAAAAAGCACTATATAAAATGAAATACCTTCTCTATCAGCTATGGCGTTGTTCACGATCCGGAACACGTAGTCTCCAGCAGTTTCTTCCCATTCTGGGTCCTCTGTTTCACCACTCTCACATAGACTTGGTAGCGGCCGCCGTCTCGATTTACCACGACCAAATACCTGCACGAAAATGAACAGTAAGATATAAGAAACCCGAGTAAACACTTATTGAATTTTACGAAAATTAAATAAGTAGCGTCGCGTAGTTGACCCTCCGTCACCGTTGACATTACGACTAAAATAAAATAGAAAGTTGAAAATAATTTAAAAGTACAACGTTATTAGCAGTCAATAATATAAAATTGTGAATTTAGTCCCGTACCTTTCCTGTGCCTCTTTGTGACCAAAGTGGAGGGTCTAGTTGACCGTGTGGTAGAAGTCCTGTTTCTAAATTGCTCAGGAAAGAGAGCAGATGTCCTCCTAAAACAAAAGTCATTTATCTATCACCTACTACCTATTGGTGTTAATAAACGCTAAAGTAGCACCAAAATTCAAACGTATACACTGTTAAATAAGTTTTAGGGTTTTTTTCTTCAACATTTTCTTCGTATTCTCCCTCATTTAAAGAAGTCCTCCATTGAATTGGGTCAATTTAAAATAATAGCTAACCTTGGTCTTGAAAACGCCCATAATTAAGAAAAGTTCCAACCCACTTCAGTCGACATTGCCACCATTTATTATTCTTGGAACTCGAACGCGAATAATTCATGATTTTATTTCCAAACTTTCATTATAATGCTCTTAAATTAAAACGTAACTTGGCAATCTTGAAAGTAACTTTGATTGATATTGAAGCCGTTAGCTCTAAAATATCTCTGAAGTCTCCAGATGGAACAAGATACGAGATTATCTACTTTATGAATACTTCGAATATTGGATAAGTTTCAAAGTAAGTATAGATATTGTGTACCTTTCGATTTACCTTGTGGTGGACATAGTAAGTTTTAGTGAAATTTTGTGCTGTAGGTATTGTAGCGCTTGAAGAGTGTTACATTTTTTTTTGGGTGCGAAATTATCATATAACTTCTTCCACTCGCGGAGCGGGAGGACGTGTCAGACTCTTACTGACAAAAAATCACACGTGTTCATTCAGTTACCATGTTGCCAGGGTCCACGGTATCCCTTTCGGTAGAGCAATATTATGTGGGGGCGTAGAATAATAGATGATCAATTTATATTACATTTATTTTATATTTTTGTCATCTTATCTCTGAGAAACGTGCATCCTCTACGCTTCTATTTTAACACTATTTTTTTCTAAACAAAAACCTATAGATATTTTTTTATTGCAACCAGAGTTACTTTTTTTATCAGCCTGTAAGACATAAGGTCGCATTTTGCATGTAACCTTTACAGTATCCAACCACATTGAAACATTCAGGTTAAATACGACTTTATGTTAAAGCGGAACACTAGGGTTTAATTAAACTCAGTACGAGTCTATTATTACACCGTGTTTTCTTTCAGCAAAAGTCTAACATTACTATGAACATAACCTTTCGTCTTCAACAGGCATTCTCTACACCTGTCCATAACCCATGTCATCTAACCAAAGAATAGGCATGATAACATTTTTTTATCCGTCAGATATAAACATTATAAAAAAATATTGGACACGTATTTTTATTTTTTTACGTTAACGAAAGGTTACAGCAATACATTGAGTTAAAATGTGCCATGACATCACGAGTATGTAGATTTTATACTTACTTGTGACGTAGCAACCCCCACTCCCCAACTTTAATACGTTAAAACGCAAAAATACGTAATTTAATTGAAGGATAAGTAATTTTTTTATTATTACGATATAGCCAACAATACGTGTCTAAATCTGACTGATGGACTAAATGGAATTTCTTTCTTTTGACCCAGGCATCATCCTTATTACCACACACCTGTTAAAGTATCAAAAATGTTGCTTAGAAATGGACCATGAATGATCTGAGTACTTACTGGTCGGGCCAGAATAACGAAGAGTATTTTCTAGTTGACTACCGAGTGTATTTACTTACCTTTTGGAAAATGAATGGGTGGTCTCTGGACTCCATCTTGGCCGACCAGTATGAGAGCATCGCTGGCCTGCGATCGGTGCACGTGGACGTACACCACCTCCCAGACGCATACTTGCAGGGACATCGCCCAGTACACGCTGGAATATGAAAATTATACTTAAGTATTAGGAATTAGTTAAAAAAAATACTGAAAATATCCTAGAGTACTCTTTTGGATGTCCCAGTTAAAGCTCCCGCAACATGGCAGGCGCGACGCGACACGACAGTGCGACGCGATTGTGGTAGTACTATTTCCATGAAGTTTTCAAAGAAATCGTTAAAAAAGAATAGCGCCGCGCCTGTCTGTGGGAGCCTTTACGATAAAAGTAAAACCTACTCATGTAATACAGCTCGTTTATTTTTCCATTTTACGATCTTTGAGGCAAACACATATTTTTGGCCCACCAAATTTAGAACCTGAAGACCTTGGCTCCGAAGACAGCTATTAAATAAGGGTGTAGCAGCAACCGTCTGGTCGGAGGATCCTCCCTTTTCTATGGTGGATGAGTGAACTTTACACCCTGTTCCTCATACCACTAAAAGGGCAACATTTTATGATATCCGAAGTAATATCAGTGATTGGCTACTAAAACAGAACTCTCTCAATTAAATCAGTCGTTATTGGAATCCCATCGCTATCCAGCAATGTAGCAGAAATAAATTCCCGTTAAACAAACTTCAACTGCGAGCCATTTTTCCCTTTAAATATCTTCGTAGGTACACAAATGTACGAAATCCTGTCATTATGAAGGTAGAAATATACTACTGTGTCGGTGTTGTGTCGTGTCGCGTCAAAAACATATCGGTTTCATATATTTAGTATGGTTAGAAACACATTATCACAGTGTGTTCTATCGATATGAGTCCACGACACAGCAGTGTTTCTAGCTTTACGTTATGTAAGTGAGGGAAACGTGGTTTCTGTCACGCACTACGCCCTCAAATTTTAGCCGCCTTTTATGACGCCTTTAAAGACTTACTAGTTACTATTTTAAATTATGTGTTTTTGTTTAAATTATTAGATACTTCAATAATAAAAAGTATAACAACTAAGTTGTCAAATTAAAGCCCTCTTCTTCTCTCGTATTTTGTTGTGCCCGACAGGGTCCACAATGATGGCCAAAGGCGTGGCGGCTGCGAAGGCGGCGAAGACCCCGGCCCTGACGGCGAGGGCTCCGGCCCCGACGGCGAGGGCTCCGGCCCAGGCGGCGGCGAAACGGCCGCCTCCACCTCCTAAATCTTCTCCTCCGGCCGATGCCGGATGGCAAGTAGCCGGGGAGAAGAAGAAGGCCGGTAAGACGGCAAGGGCGGCCAAAAGGAAGGCGAGGCGGCAGCGGCGCAAGGAGCGAACCGTCGCGGCTAGGCTCCGCGCCCCGAAGTCCGCAGCTGTGGTGGTCACACTGCAGCCGGAAGCGGAGAAAAGGGGCGTGTCCTACCAGCACGTGTTCGCGACGGTGGATAGGGTTATGAACCTGGAGGAGATCGGCGCCGCCAGGGGCATAAAAATTAAGATCACGGCAACCGGGGCCCGGATGCTGGAGGTCCCTGGTGCGGCCAGTGGCCCGGCCGCTGACGCTCTGGCCGAAAAGCTCCGGGCTGCCCTAAATGCGGACGAGGCCCGAGTCTCCAGGCCCACCAAGTGCGCTGACTTGCGCATTCAGGGCCTGGACGACTCCGTGACGGAGGCAAAGGTGGTGGCCGCCGTCGCTAAGGCTGGAGGGTGCTCTGTCGAGCAGATCAAGGCAGGCACCATCCATGCTGATCATACGGGGATGCAAACCATTAGGGTGAGCTGCCCCGTGACGGCGGCCAAAAAGATAGCCGGGGAGGGCCAAAGGCTCTTGGTGGGCTGGGTTTCGGCGCAGGTCAAACTGCTGGAGCCCAGACCTCTGAGGTGCTTCCGTTGCCAGGTGGGCCACCACGTGGGGGCAAAATGCACCTCGGAGGTGGACCGCAGCGACTTATGCTTCCGCTGTGGTCAGCCCGGCCACAAGGCCGGCTCGTGTAACGCCACGCCGCACTGTGTCGTATGTGCGGCGGCTGGCAAGCCGGCCGATCACCGGGCAGGGAGCAGGGCCTGCGCTCCACCCGCCGAGGCCAGAGGCAGGGGCAAGCGCTCCGCCACCACCGCCGTCACCACCGCAGCCGCCGCCACTTCCACCGGGGCCGCTGCCTTATCCACCGTCGTCGTCGCCGCCGCCGTTGCTGCCACAGAAGGGCCCTCACAGGGGGCTCGGGGGGAGGAGGGGGCTGACATGGAATGCCAGTAACGGCCCCATTACGCCTCCTCCAGGCGAACATCAACCACTGCGCCGCCGCTCAGGATCTGTTGCTCCAGAGCATGGCGCAGTGGTCGATTAACATCGCCGTGGTCGCTGAGCCGTACTTTGTCCCGCCCAGGGATGACTGGGTGGAGGACCTGAGCGGCTCAGTGACCCTCATTTCGTCGGCCGCCGCCGGTACTCCGTCCCTCGAGTCGGTCAAGAGAGGACGGGGTTGCGTTGCAGCACGGTTCGGGGAGATTGTCGTGGTGGGTGTTTACTTCTCCCCGAGCCGAACTCTTGCCGAGTTCCACAACTCCCTTGCGGAGTTAAGAGTAGTCGTCGTCGGGTTTGGTTCCCTCCCCGTGCTCGTACTCGGGGACTTCAATGCCAAGAATCTGGCTTGGGGTTCCCGGTATACGGACACACGGGGTAGGATGGTGGAGGACTGGGCTCTGGAGACAGGCCTGGTCGTCCTAAACCGGGGTTCTGTCCCCACGTGTGTGCGGATGCGGGGTGAATCGGTGGTGGACATTTCGTTCGCCAGCCCCGCTCTGTCACCGCGTGTCATTGACTGGCGCGTCATGGAGGGGGTGGAGACCTACTCCGATCACCGGTATATCCGGTTTGACGTCTCCACCCAGACCTCGAGTGCGCCGGTCCGACAGGCCCCGAGTGGTCCGCGGTGGGCGCTGAAGCAGCTGGACCGGGAGCTTCTCCTGGAAGCCTCGATCGTGCAGGCCTGGGTGTCATCACCGAACAGGCCTGCCGACATCAACGACGAGGCGGAGTGGTTCCGGGAGGCCATGTCCAATGTGTGTGACATGGCAATGCCCCGGGTCCATCCTAGACGTGCTTCGCGCCAGGTGTACTGGTGGTCGCAAGAGCTGGAGGCTCTGCGCAGGGCGTGCGTAGCTGCGCGACGCCGGTACGCCAGGCACCGCAGGCTCCGTATCCGCCCTCCGGATACGGAAGCCATCCAGGCGGAGTTGTACGAGGGGTACAGAGCGGCGAAGACCGCCCTCCAAGCGGAGATCCTGCGGGCCAGGGCACTGGCCCGAGAGGAGATGCTGGAGACTCTCAACAGGGACCCGTGGGGGCGCCCATACAAAATGGTGCGGGAGAAACTCCGCCCATGGGCCCCCCCGCTGACGCAGAGTCTCCGGCCCCAGCTTGTGGGGGACGTGGTGAGCGCTCTGTTCCCTTCCAGAGGGGATCATACTCCTCCGCCCATGGCTCCGCCTTCTGCGGTGCCCGATGCGGACCACACCGACGACGACGATGCTCCAGAGGTGACTGAGGTAGAAATGAGAGTGGCGGTACGCAAGATGAGTGCGAAGAATACCGCCCCAGGACCCGACGGCATACCCGGAAAGGCCTGGGTCCTGGCCATGGGGGCTCTCGGGCCTCGACTAAGGGGGCTCCTAAGCGCATGCATGGAGAGGGGCCAGTTCCCACTTCGTTGGAAGACGGGGAAACTGGTCCTCATCAAGAAGCCGGGGCGCCCAGCGGACTCTCCGTCCGCGTATCGGCCCATTGTGCTGCTCGATGAGGTGGGCAAGCTCTTTGAAAGAGTCATTGCAGACCGCCTCGTCGGGCAGCTGGTGCGAGTGGGGCCGGATCTGGCGGAGAGCCAGTTCGGCTTCCGCAGGGGGCGCTCTACGGTAGACGCCATCATGCGCGTGCGGGCCCTCACGACGGGGGATGCTGTGGCCCGGGGTGGGGTCGTCTTGGCGGTGTCTCTAGACATCGCCAATGCCTTCAACACCCTGCCCTGGAGTTGCATCAGGGAGGCACTCCGGTATCACCGGATGCCGACCTACCTCTGTCGTGTGGTCGAGGCCTATCTGACGGACAGGGCCGTCATCTACCCCGGTCACCAAGGAGAGTGGAACCGGCAAGAGATGTCGTGCGGTGTCCCACAGGGTTCGGTCCTGGGGCCGCATCTGTGGGACATCGGATACGACTGGGTGCTGCGCGCCGACCTCCCTAGCGGCGTCAGCGTCGTTTGTTACGCTGACGACACGCTAGTCCTGGCGCAGGGGAGGTCGTACCAGGCGGCGGCCGATTTAGCGACACGCGGGGTTGCGACAATCGTTGACAGGATCCGGCAGCTGGGACTCGAGGTGGCCCTGCACAAGTCTGAGGCCATGGGTTTTCATGGTCCTCGGAATGCGCCACCGTCGGGTTCCCAGGTAATGGCGGGAGGGGTTCACATCGGTGTCGAGTCGACGATGAAGTATCTGGGACTCGTCCTCGACAGCCGGTGGAATTTCGTCGAACACTTCCGACGTTTGGCTCCCAGACTGGACCGGGCCGGGGCTGCCTTGAAGCGGCTCCTGCCCAATCTGGGAGGTCCAAACGCCTCCTGCCGGAGGCTCTATGCGGGGATCGTGCGGTCCATGGCCCTTTACGGGGCACCGGTGTGGGCGCGTTCATTGAGGCTGCGGCCAGCCCGCCGGTTGAACGCGTCCCAGAGGGTCATGGCCATCCGGCTGGCCCGAGGATACCGCACGGTCTCCTGCGAGGCGGCGAGCCTCCTTGCCGGATTACCGCCATGGGATCTGGAGGCAAAGGTCCTCGCGCACATCTGGGAGTGGCGCGAGGAGGCGAAACGCCGGGGCTTAACTCCGATGCCGCAAGAAATCGCGGCACAGCGGACAGAGCTCCGGCGGGATCTCATGGCGTCATGGAGAGTGCGATTGTCGCAACCCCGTGCTGGGCACGCCACAATTGCGGCGATAAGACCCCTCTTTGAGGAGTGGCTTGAGAGGCGTCACGGCGTCCTCACCTTCCGCCTGACGCAGGTCCTCACCGGACACGGGTGCTTCGGGAGGTACCTGTTCAGGATAAGGCGGGAGGAAACACCCGGGTGTCACCATTGTGTGGATCGGCCTGAGGACACGGTGGAGCATACGGTGGAGGTCTGCCCGGCTTGGGCGGAGCAACGCCGTGTCCTCGTGGAGGCGATCGGCGGCGGTGATCTCTCGCGTCCGGCCCTGGTTCAGGCCATGGTACGGAGCGAGAGGAAATGGCAGGCCGTCACCTCCTTTTGCGAAGCGGTAATGCTCGCGAAGGAGGAGGCGGAGCGCGTGAGGGAGAGGCAAATTTCGCGCCCTCACGCCCCTAACCGCCGCAGGAGGAGACGCCCGGGGCGGGAATCGCGAGCCGATTTCCGGCCACCGTAGGCGCGGGCTTGCGGACGGTGAGCAATGGGTAGCTCGCCGTCCGATAAGGACCAAGCCCGGGTCGACGGCGCGTTGTGTTCCACGCGCGCCTCAAAGAGATGTCAGCAGAATTGACGGGGTCCGTTAGGGCCAATGCCTGCCGGGGGTTCGAAGAAAACCGATAGGGAAATCGTGGCCCCCGGCAACAGGGCAACCGAAGGAACACGGGTGGGTTTTAGTCAGTAAGAGTCTGACACGCCCTCCCGCTCCACCCAGAGCGGGAGAAGTTATTTGATAATTTCCCACCCCAAAAAAAAAAAAAAAAAAAAAAAAGGGTCCACAATGATCATGTCTGGTCCTACCACCTAAGTTCACATTGTGGAAAGCAATAAACAGGATGGCAGGGACATCGACGCGAAAACTGTTACCATGGATTCAGTACATGATTCTTAACCCCCCTAGGGGCGTTGAAATTTTTCGTCGGTTATTTTTTTTTAATCTGCAATGTATGGAACAGCTGATATTTTTTAAAACAACCGTCGAAAAATTTCAATGCATGGGGTTTCAGAATCATGAACTGAATCCATGGTAACAGTTTTCGCGTCCATGTATGCCACCCTGTATATTGAGTATTAAAAATCTTAGCTTGCAAGTGGTCATAAAAATAAAGAACTTAAAACTACATACACTAAGCTCACCATACACAAGCACAAAGTAAATACTTGCAAACACATACCAATCAATGCACAGAGGGCCGGCACAGCGACGCCTGTACACTGTGCAAGTCGGCGCCAAGCTGCACAGAACATACGTGTGTTGGCACGCGGAGGCATGCACTAGGTGACAGCGGAACTCACTACACATAGGCACTACATCGATAAGACAGTCTACAAAGCAACACAACAAATAATAAACGTACAAAAGAACAAATAAAACAGAAGCGCCAATAATTTTGACAAATAATTCGAAAATATATATCAGTTCGACCACTTTATGCTTCAATATTATGCAAAATACGTAATTTGGTAGACAGACACAATTAATAAATATTTAGTAAGTAGGATAGGTATGCATATCGAATAAGTTTGATATAAAATTTTCAAACATCAACGTCAAAATTATTCGTGATATACTTAGCTAGGTCTCAATGAAACATTAAAATGTTAAAGATCTGAGGGGCAATACTCGTATTCTTAAGAGCGTTTATTCTGAAAGTGGGAGTACGGAGAGCTGTAAGCCACTCTTTACTAAGCATAAAATACTCAGACTTCCGTCACTGTATATTTTGGAAATAGCCCTATTTGTGAGAAATAACCCCCATTTGTTTCCTCGAATATCAGACATTATAATACGTAATCGCCGGGATAATAGTAAAATTCGTGTTCAGCTAGCTAAGACAGCGCTACTGTATAAAAGCGTTGTATACAGAGCGCCAATAATTTATAATAATATCCCTAACTGTGTTAAACATTAATAAAGACCAGTTTAAGAAAACATTTAAAAAAATACTGACAGTAAAAGCTTATTATAATGTTAATGAATTTTTAAATGATAAATCCCTCTGAAGATACTGACTGAATCTAATCTATTCATTTTGAATTATGACTGTTGTTTCATTTAATATTATTGTTAATTGTTGATTTATTTATATTTTTGTATATTGTACTTATTTTAATTTTAAAATCCTATATTGTCTTTCGACCAAATTTGTACACCAGCCATGGTCAAACATGTTGAGCCAAAAGATACCTTGTTACACCTATAATAAGCATCATACCATGTATATTATCCACACATGTTTTTGCAAATAAATGAATCTGAATCTGGGCAACGCAAATAGATGTCGAATATTTCGCTGTTTTGATTGATTTGACAATATTACTGTATGGAAATAAGAAATGTAGCTAATTAGTTCCCTAGAATATTAATAATGAATTGCAATTATAACACTGAATTTGATGTTGTAACAATCTTAGGTGTAAAAAAGGCATTTGGAAAGTTTCCAAATACTTTTTTTACATCTAAAACTAAATATTCGGTATTACGATATTAATTATTACATTTCATAATCAATATTTTAGTTCCCTAGTTAGCCACATTTCTTAATTCCATACAGCAATATTGCCAAATTAATCAAAACAGGTAAATATTTGACAGCTATTTGCAACGTTTTCAACTTTTAGGATAAGCCCTCTTAAGAACGTTCGCATTCTAATCTAATTGTAATCTGTCAAAAATACAATAAAAATTGATTGTCATTTTTCACACGATTTGTCAAACTTGTCAAAAATGTTGGTAAATACCAACATTTTTGACAAGTTTGACAAATTGTGATTTGAATGTGAACGTTTTTAAGTACGAGAATTAATTTATTAGCCTTCAAATGAGAACGTAGATTCAAGTCTTAATTCTCGTGAAAGAAAAATAGGGAAAACAAAAGAAAAATATTAATAAAACAACGACTTTCCGGTAACCAGTAGGTATACTTTTCGCGCAAACAAACGTCAATCACAGTTCTCAGAAAAAATACTTACGACAACTGCATAAAAAACCGGCCAAGGCCAAGACTTGAAGAGTTCCGTACCGTTTTAAGATCGAGCAAAAAACGCTCCGTATGGGGACCCCTTTTAATTATTAACTTTATTAAATTTTTATTATTTGTTATTATAGCAGCAATAGAAATTCACAATCTGTGAAGATTTCAACTGTCTACCTATTATGATTCATGAGATACAGCCCGCTGACAGACAAACGGACGGACGGACGGACAGCGGAGACTTAGTTAGGGATTCGTTTGGCACCCTTCGGGTACGAAACCCAAAAAATTTTAAAACAGACAAGCTGTGCAAAAGCTGGAGGTGTTCTAAGTAAAGATAAAAGAAAATGCTTGGCTACTTAAAACCAAACGCTTTTACATACAATGGAAGTATAAATAAAGTTGAGAAAGTAACACTTCGGCGATAAAAACAGCTACAATAAACTTTTACTTTGCACGTACACATAAATTTTACTTGAAAAGGCTTATTTTGAGAGGTTACGCCTCCTTGCAAATACTGGGTGAAGTAACGAGTTAGGCCCTTCTACACGGCACGGTTTCTTTACGGTTCGGCGTATAAACCGCGCCGTAGAAAAAACGTGTCTGTCAACAAGCTTTCATAGTGATCCATGCAACTCTGACGACCGTGCCAACACACGGCGAATAAACCGTCGTTTTTCACGGCAAAAAAAACGTGTGTGTTAAGGTACTTGTTAGATTACAGTCGGGGAAGGTAGACAAACGCCAAACTCTTTACTCGTCCGTACAAGATAAGTCCGCGGTCCGGATCCGGACCGCAGTCCGCAATTTGGTGACTCCTGGATTAGACTCTTCGGAAAACTAACAGGAGAGAAGTTATATTATGTCAGAGACCATTTAAACTACCTCACAATTAATACTAATATTATAAAGAGATCAAAGTTTGTTTGTTTGTAAGTTTGTGTGTCCTAATCTCCGGAACTACTAGTCGGATTTGTAGAAATTATTTTTGAATTGGATAGCCAATTCTTGAGGAAGGTTATAGACACGCGGACGAAGTTGCGGGCAGAAGCTACCCGTTCACGACGTGTTGCCACGCCGAGCGCCGGACGCAGAGTCCGGAGAGAGCTTTGACTCTGCATCCGGCGCTCGGCGTGGCAACACGTCGTGATCGGGTTCGCGACAAGTCAATCGTCATCCTGAGGATGCCTCGTTGATAGGTGAAACACGTGTTGATTTCTTACAGGGTTATTTTATGACTCTTTAGGAATAGTAAAGCGGAACAGGTTACTAAATATATCTACGTCTATTGGATTTCCACAAGGTCACGCCTGAATCAATTAACTAAGTAATCAACAATAAAAAACACTACAAATAACATCAAAATGCAAATTACCTAGTTGCATCAAATCTAGTTTACCTTTTGTCAATTCCCTCGCTCTCCGCATATCCATTCATGAGCTGGTTCGGGGTCCATTTAATGACCAGCCCTGCAGCTGTCTGATGTAGACTCAAGTACCCAGGCATCGGCTCCTCAACGTCCTTCTATAATTATAATAGTTCTAAATTCTTCAACGTCAAATTATTCCCAAGTAGCAAAATAACGATTTCAAATTCTAGTTTGAGCAAAATTTTATCAAAACTTCAATTTCAATTAAGTCTGACTTAATTAACTTAAAGTTAAGGACATTTATCAGAGGTGGTTCGGCTGTAAAATAATACCGAATTATGAAGATGACAAATAACGGGCTTAAAAGACAGTCAATTTAACTTAATAAGTGACCTTGGAAATATAACACCGTAAAAAATTATAAACTTTTTCCGTTCGAAAAAACAAGAGTGAGGTTACAATTCTGCCAGATAAATTATGCGACGAAATCATAGGACGAAACTACACCGCACAATATTTACACAAACTATTCGAAATCCAGAACATACAAGTAATTCCAAGTACCCGCTTGTATGATTGGTCCGTTCCCGAAGGACCAGCGGATCCGATCCGTTTCCCAAATTTAATAAAACTCAACACACATAATAAACAAGAGCAAATAAATCAGTAGAAAAGGTTTTATGCTCACCGGCTGAACCCTAACATTGTTTTTTCCGTATAAAAGCGTGGCTGTGGAGTTCTGGTGTAAGCTCTCAACGTAGTCTTTGGCACTCGAACCGGCCGCTTTGCCTGTACCTAAGGCAAAAGTTACACTTTTAAAGCTTCTCTTGAAAGAAAAGTAGATACAAAAATGTAGGAACGTGTTTTGAAGGAAAAATTTGGATGAAAATATATAGAGAGGTGTATTATATTTATGCATCAGTAAGTTTTACTAGATGCAAAAGTTATTGAATGAATCTTGTATTAAAAGTAGATAAAGTTACCTGGATTATTTGAGCTTCCATCATCGGATGAAGCGTTCAAACTTCTCTTAAAATTCAATATTGGCCTTCGAACGGAAGGCGGTGTTGTGGTTCCCGCAGACATTCTGTGTCTTTGCACCTGTTATTTTTAACAAGTCATAATTAACTTAGGCTAAAATAAACAACGGGAAGATGCTATGTACAATAAAAAAATCCACACGCCACTAATAAAATGTATTTCAATTATATTAGTCGAATAGTAAATAGAAATATACAATGTGTCCCAGGGATAAGTGACCGCCCGGCGTTTTTTGAATATTTGTACAAAATTATTAATAATTACATTTATATTTGTGACTTAGCGGCTTTGGCATTTTTTAGATTTATTTTGAAAAAACTGAAAAGAAGAGTTTTTTTTCTTCGAATTTTAATTTTGTTTTTTATTTAATAAATGTTTTACTACATTTTAGTTATGTTTAATGATTTTAATTGATAAACTATGATGTCGGCTAGTCAGTAAAAAAAAAATGGAAAAAGATGAACAAACTTAGGAAATATCGTAAAAAAACTGCAGCACGTCACGCGTCTTTACAAAAAAAAGAAAAAAAATCATTAAAAAAAAACTAAAGCCGCTAAGTCACAAATATAAATGTAATTATTAATAATTTTGTACAAATATTCAAAAAACGCCGGGCGGTCGCTTATCCCTGGGACACATTGTATAAAAAAGTAGAAATATATTAGTTAATTATGTTAGTTAGATTTAATTAGATAGGGTTTTCGAAACTGGGGACAATCTTATTATTCTTTTCATGTCCTACTTAAATTTTTTCCGACCTATATGTAGCTACCTGAACAGCACGGTCATTCGCTTCGTTCAAATTCTAACAAGAGTATACTCACAAGTTCGTCTGCAGGTGGATCAGTCCAGAAACAAGCAGGTGGTTTAGCCTTGGAGTACTCCAAGGCACAAGGACCAACCAATAAGGAGCTTAGGATGCTCCCGTAATCTGGGTCTGCAACCAATGCGTCCCGTTCGTAGTAGCGGTTCGCGTTGCTGACTAGATGCTCGATGATCTTCGCCAGCTGACGCTCAAATAACGCTATGCGAATCCAAAGGTATCTGTGGACAAAATGAAGTTCGATAGATTAAAAGACATCTCCTCACCACCCAAGTAAAAATTTACTTGGGTGGTGAGGAGCACACTAGTCTTGCTTCGATATTCGTAGGTCATGACACGTCAAATTCATGTAAGTGACTTTGTTTTAATGAAATCCTATGTACAGTGGACAAAAGTTACGCATACTTAGTTAAGAAAATATATCTGCGGCAGCGCAGCTAGTGACAGACCATACCCCTGCCTGGTTTCGCCCAATTAGAGACATATGCATTAGTGTAAATAAAGGGCGTGTAACAAAAAATTTGCTAACGTATTTTATGGCCCTTCTATTAAGCCGTCCTATTGTTTAACCGGATTTTACGACAATCCCACCGATTTAGTCGTGAGCCATGCTATGCGATTATCACCTTAAAAGTGAGTACGCGGAAATTTTGCCCATTGTACATCAAAGTAGATTAATATTATGTAGCTAAAAACCAATATACATAAAATATGAGCAACGCTGCCAAGTATTGGATTTTTAAACAAAGAAGGATTAGAGGTTAGGTACAACACCCGTCAACCGTTGTTACCCTAAATTGTAAGTACATATATAATATATTATGTATAAGAACAAGAGCAGAACACATAAATCTTGTCACATATTCCTAAGCGTAAACTCTCACAAGAAATGGTAATATATTTCTTTTGCGACGGAAAAATCAAAGAAATATGAGAGAAAAATGAAACCTTTCAGTGTCCGTCCTAAGCCTCAGGAGGCAGCCATTAATAAAGATCGCTGAGAAACACTGACTCATCAATATCTTCTTTTATTTTTTGCTTTGTATTCTGTCAGACTTTTCTTATCCTTTTAGAAGTCTTAAATCGAAACCAAAAGTTTTTATAATAATTGGTGATAATATAACAAAAAAGACAGACAAAAGAAATGATAAATGACTTCGGGATAGATAATACGGCTAGGAACGTGAACATAGATATCGTGTGTAAGGAGGAAAAAGTCGTAGGTACAGCTCCGACAGCAAATAAATTGAGATACGGGCGGGAGGCTGAAGATGACTAAGCATCTATCTAATATTTGTCAATCAAATACATATGGAAATGAGGAAATCTATGTTTAATTTTATCGAAGGATTTTTTTTCTGTCTTCCGTCAATAGTTAGGTAGTCTTATTGAGAAATTTTACGATTATTCTAAAAACCGAAGAAAAAATAATCTACTTTTGCTAAAAAAAAACATGTTTATTTTCAATTGAAGGTTTTTCCATAATTTTCATTTTATGAGGACGCCTAATTCTTTCCAATCATTATGGAGTTTGTTTCATCGCGATAGATCATATAGGTTAATTTTATTAAAAGTTACACCGTTTTGTTACAATTTTTTTAATAATTCCATAAATGGAATAAACAAATATTTCGTTTTTTTTTTTCTTCGATAAAATTAAGCATCCTCATTTCGATATGTGTACATTATAAAAACTCACACTGTACAACAGGACGTTTAAGTAGCACAGTTTTGGACTTTTTTCTCAAAGAGCTCTATTCCTGAACACGCAAATGGATGCCATAACCATTTTATTTCATAGAAACAGGTGAACGCAGATGCGCACTCTTAGCCGCCTTTTACGATGCTGAATGGCATATCCAATCGCTCGATTTCTTTGTTTTATGAGTAGCTTTGCTACTGAATGTCTTTTAAAAAGGTGCTTGCATCTTTATTGCCGAAGTTTTAAATTTCTGAGTAACTAAATCGATTATCTTAAGTTTATACTATAATGAACTTGAAGTCTCCTTTAGGTCACAAAAGGACTAAGGTAATGTATCACCGACACCCACAAAACGACGAATACGGGAGCAATCCAATAACACATTTATCAGATTCTTTTTAAATTATTTTCTTTATTCGCCCTTAGATTAAAATCTAAATAGGTACATGGTATAAGTATAAAATAATAATTATAGTGGATAGTAGGAGGCAGGAGCATCGATCACCACACTTGCTCAAGACGGGTTGGCGTTTTCAGACTTGCCTATATGAACTATTAGTACAAGTTTCCTCTTGATTAAAATAGATATACTTTTTTATGATAATGGTGCCGATTCCCTTGTTCACAAACTAAACTAAATTTAAGTTCAGTGCATCTTTTTCTTTCTATTTCATTAAGAAAAGGACAGAAGATAAATTTTAGTTTAGTCCTGTCAAATTAATCAGCGCTTGACGTAAATTGACGTAATTTTAGTAGGCAAGTTTTTAATCACGTCTAAACTTGTATGGAGTAGTGACAGGCGCTGATTAATTTGACAGGACTAAACTAAAATTTATCTTCTGTCCTTTTCTGAATGAAATAGAAAGAAAAAGATGCACTGAACTTAAATTTAGTTTAGTTTGTAAACAAGGGAATCGACACCATTGATGAAGAATTAAATGCTAAAACATCCTCGTCTGGTTATGATCACTAAAAACAAACTATTTAAATAAATAAAATTCTCGTGTCACAGTGTTAGTTGCCATACTCCTCCATCGATTTTTATGAAATTTTATAGGTATATTCGGTAGGTCTGAGAATCCGTAATCTATTTTTCATACCCCTAAGTGATAAGGGCGGTCTACCCCAAACATTTATATGGCAAAACAACGTTTGCCGGGTCAGCTAGTCTATATATATATAAAACTAGCTGCGCCCCGCGGTTTCACCCGCAGAAATCTCGATCCCGTGAGAACATCGGAATAAAAAGTATCCTATGTGTTAATCCAGGTTATAAACTATATGTGTACCAAATTTCATCCAAATCCGTTCAGCCGTTTGAGCGTGAAGAAGAGACAAACATACACACACACTCACAAACTTTCGCCTTTATAATATTAGTGTGATTCTCGTGTCACAGTGTTAGTTGCCATACTTCTCCGAAACGGCTTGATCGATTTTATGAAATTTAATATGTATATTCGGTAGGTCTGAGAATCGGTCGTAACTAAGTGATAAGGGTGGTCCACCCCAAACATTTACATGGCAAAACAACGTTTGCCGGGTGAGTTAGTTAGGTAATATAAATATACCCTGACCTGACACTGAATCAAACGACGCAAAATGGGAACGAATACGCACACATACACACACACATCATACATACACAAACATACCAGATATACCTCCAGTCCTCACTCTGAAATTCGTACCCCGAGCCCCAAGATACAGACTAACTGTCTAGTTTGGGGCACACTGGTAATAAATAATATTTTGTAACCTAGCAGCTATATAATACATATAATATTTTAAGCTAGGTACTCATTTCGTCTCAACTTGGTGTCTACATGTAAACCTGCATACTGGACAATAAACTATTTTCTATTTATATTTTCTATTTCGATTTAAACATCCTGATGAAACCTAGCCTTGTTTATATAGGTAAGTCTGACATCGCCAACCCGTCTTGAGCAAGCATGGTGATCAATGCTCGTGCCTTCTCTGTATGAGAAGAGGCCTTTGCCCTGCAGTGAGACAATAAGCCCACGTTACGCCACGCACGCACGAACGTAAAAAAATCGCGGCGGAATTTTATCGCGCACTGTATTTTCAACTCTCGGTGTTAAGCTGATCGTTGAGAATTCAACAGAGTGCATCCCAGCGCGTCGAAAATACACTGTTGGGTTTTTAAAACGCAGATATATGACAGTGACCTTAAAAGGTTAGCTTGCGTGTTCTGTACTAAGCTCACGCAACGCGTATACTAAAATATTTAAAAAATCTCTAATTTAACATATTTTTTTTTTTAAATCACTAACACTACTCGTTTAGACATCATCTTCAGTAATAAAATCATTAAAAGTCAGTTATCGTCCCCTTAACACTCGGCGCTAAGCAGAGCGTTGAAAATCCAGTGTGCGAAAAAATCCCACCGCCATATTTGTACGTCCGTGCGCACGTGGGCAAATAATAGGCTGGTATTATTATGATATTTCGATTTTAACATAGGCATTTAACATAGTACGAAAGTCTATGTTAAATGCAGCTTACCAATATGCATTGAGGCCAGCCACATTATTCCTTCAATGTGTGTGTTTTGAAGGAGATTTTGACAATTGACCTGCCATGACAGACTACCAGAGATCTCAAACCTAATAGGCTAACAGTAGACCTAAACTTTGTTGTTTTAGGTCCGTTAAGGGACGGCACGGGTCCGTTATTATTATTATCCGTTATTCATCGAGGAAAATTACAACAACGCCTCTAGAGAAACATTTGAAAATTCGGTAACAGAAAAACCCAACCCCACTTAATGGATAAGGATCACACTAGACTCTAGTGTTGTTGTTGTGTCTCGTTCCATCGTGTATTTCATCCATCGCTTTCCACCAGGCGAGATCGAGGTCAAGAGCAGGCCAATTCAACAATAAAAATATATGAAATACTTGTAAAATGGTAAGTACGGGTGACAGAAATGGCGCTCTACAAAGCTGAAGAAGTTTTACTCATGTGCCATACTGGCCGGGAGTAGGGTGGCAGGCGTGGGTTTGACACCTCTGTGAGCACAATTTTCGTTTTTAGGTTCTTATTTTTGATTTATTTCGTGTTGTTTCGACCCCTGCCACGTGTAAGTTGTGCTGTTTTAGGGAAATTGTGTATTATTATTTATATATTTATTATTTATTTATTATTATACCCCCTTCAAGTAAAATTGGTTGTCCACACCACATAGTGACGTTGTCTGTATCTAAAAACTTATGAAATAAAATGTAAATATCTAACTATTATATCGATACTGGAAATTTCAATTGTCGTAAAGGAAATTGTATTCCCTGTCCTTTACGACATTTGAAATTTCCAGTGTCGATATGGTATCTGTGAATAGCTGAATGAAATAGGATCTAAGCTTCGTGAATAGATTTATGTCGAAACGGTAAAAATAAATCCGCAGTACTAAACCTCTTAAGCCGAATTTACATTTAGAAACTAGTTGCGCAAACTTTGTTATTTATTGATAGTTTATATGTAAATCCGGCTTTAGCTTCAAAAAGAATTGCCTAAATGTTGGTAACACTAATATTATGTTTTTGGACGTTTTACAACTTTCGGATAAAAACACCAATTTATTAAAGGTAATAAAGGACCAGACAGTAAATGTGGCATAATTAATATAATTCCTTTGTTTTGCCGCCTCATAACAGCCCCAGTTGGAACCCAGTATGAAAACCTCATAACTTTGAATAAGCACCTGAACAACCTTCTGAAGGGCAAAATTTATTTGTAACGTTATAAAAACTGTGTACCTTAGTAATGTTCCTTCTTTACGAGATTGTTTCTGGTTTATGACGTCATCTTAGATCCTATAGATGTACATAATTATTTTGTTGTAGCTTTAAGTCTTATATCAGGGTGATAAAGTGGCTTTTTCAGTGTCGTAAAAAGTATGGTTTTCCTAGACAGACCATTTTTATAGGCGGTTTATGTTAGCTCGTAACTAAGAATATAATGAGCATTTTTATTGGATTTTTTTGTAGTATCGTTTGATTAGAGGCAATATTTTTGTTAGGTATAGTTATAATCGTTTTCTTTAGTCGCTAGAGAAAGACTATGATGGAATGAGCAAGCCCAGAAGATGCCTGTTCACACTTGCTTTGAAGGTTGACTGACGGGTTATATGTGGAACTCAGTCGCTGGCAGAGTATGTCACACTTTGGCCGCGCGTATAATAAATAAAATAAAATAAATTTAATTCAGGCAAAACACATAAAATAAAATTTCACTATACTGCAACAGACTATATCACAATAGAATTAAATGTCAATGCAATTAAAATAGGTACAAATTATAAAGGTCACAGAATTCAAATTAAAATAAAATGTCAAATGCAATTAAAATAAACGAACGAGTAATACAAATTATAGTGGCGAAGAATCGAAATTAAAATGATATGTCAAATTATAAGGGTCACAGAATTAATATTAAATTAAAAATAATATTTTCTTTTGTATAGTAAATTTGGAGAAGAAGCACTGACTACGACTTGTTGGTAGGTATATCTAACAAGTGCGTATGGTACGTCTGGTAGTCCGGTTTTCAAAGGTAGATGGTGAGATCAGGTCGTGGACCTGTATATACTTCAAACGAAAATGTCTGCCAACTCTAGCTGCCAACATTATAAAAGGGTCCACAAAGTTTTGGTCAGAAATCAATTCAAGGCACGTATCTGAATGTTTCGCATTGTAAATTGGCAGAATGTGTTTTGAAGTTAAGCAGTTCTCAAGCGTAACATGAAATAAATGAAATTTTACGCC
This sequence comes from Agrochola litura, assembly GCA_949152395.1. Lineage (NCBI taxonomy): Eukaryota > Metazoa > Arthropoda > Insecta > Lepidoptera > Noctuidae > Agrochola > Agrochola litura. The sequence goes on from OX424511.1 coordinate 10,197,161, forward strand.
CGCATAGTTCAATGATCGCACGCTTCGTAAGTGATTTTTATCGTAGAGTGAAGAGCTTATTGAGTTTTCATCTTTATTGAAAATAATAATCACTTTACTTTTGTTAAAGAACTTTTGTAACCTAAACCTAACCTCAATTAATTTTCTGTCATTTTCTTAAAACATCGGTAGGGTAAGAATTTTTTTTCGAAACTGGGATAATAAGGACGAATTTCCCACTTATTTATAATATAATATCAATCTACTTTTGTGGTACGACACAACTTAAAAGTAAAGAAGTAATTAATGAAAAATCTACAAAAAGTTACGTAAATATTACACTTGATGATACAACTTCAATTTTTTTTTAATAATTAACACAAGCATTAAAGGGATGTGCTAAGATAGCCCGCGAAATTCAAATTTTCTTACGTTTTTTGCAATTTGCAGGTCAGCGTCAGGTTGTATGTTGATTAAAATATGATTCGCGACCATAACAACTATGGCTTTACATAATTATAATCATCTGAATCAGCAATACAACTCCTTAACTTAGAATAATCCTAAATGTTATGATTTCATGAAATAATTATTTAATAGGATTATATAAACTTACAGAGTTGTATTAATGTTTTTTATGTATTTAAATTCTATAAATAAATATTCAATACGTATTTATATCAACATTTAACCGGATACCGACCTGCAAATTGCAAAAAAACGTAAGAAAATTTGAACTTCGAGGGCTACCCTGACGCATTCGCCTTAATTACTTTACATTTCAGGCCTACCACAAAGGCTATGGTCCACACAGAAACGTGGGCTTTCCTGTATAATCCCGAGTTAATGAGTTCATCATGTGAAAAACCTCACAGTTGAAACGCCGATAAAAGACCTTTGATTATTTACGTTTATAATCAAAGAGAACGAAAAATCACTAATGGCTTGTCATTGTCAAATGATGATAGAATTTAAAATAACACTAACTGCGCCCCGCGGTTTCATCCGCAGAAGTCTCGATCCCGTAAGAATATCGGGATAAAAAGTGTCTTATGTCCTATTCCAGGTCTTGGTCTACCCGTGTGCCAAATTTCATCCACATCCATTCAGCCATTTTAGCGCAACAAACAAATAAACTCACTTTCACATTCATAATATTATATTATACTAGTGTGATATTATAACATTCTATAGGTGAAAGATTTTTTTAATCGGTCCAGTAGTTTTTTAGTTTATTGATTACAAACAAACCTACAAAAAATAAAAAAAAATCTGTATATAATATTAGTTCAGATTATTAGAGTTAGGAAGTTAAGATTACATCGCAACTGTATTTTCTAAGAGTGTAGGTGTATACCTAGTAGATATAATTAGCTAGCAAAACTTCGCTAGATGTGATGGATATCGATTTCTAAACAAAATAAATAAAAAAAGAAAAGGATTCGATGTTCTTTTTTTTGGGATCATCGACTGCTGGCAGTTTAGTTGAAGTATGAATTGAGAAAAGATGTTTTCTTTTGTTTTATTGTGATTAGATATCGATATCCATCACGTCTTTGAAACCCATCACAGACGTAGCTATAATATATAGTATAGCAATATTACGATATTTATTTTCCATAGTAATCTTCGAGCGACCTCAGATGGAGGATATATTCATATACTATTGAACGAACAATATTTGTATATATTTATTTGTTTGTATATAGATTTCTACTAACGTTCTCGAAATCGGCTCTATCGATTTCGATAAAAGTTGCAATATAGGGGGCAAAAAATCGATCTAGCTAGATCTCATATCTGGGAAAATTAGTTTTCTCTATTTTCACAGCCTCGGGAATGTGATACAACGTTGGAATACCTGGACGATATGTTTATCTATTTTCACCCGAGCAGAGCTCGGTTCTGCTGCTATTTCTATTATGCCACTAAAAGTTACGCAAAAAAAAGCAAAAGCAGCATTTAATAATTATATTTAATGAAGCTACGTCTGTGACGGGCTTGAAGACTACACAAAAAGAAAACTGATATTTCAAGTGACTACACTAACTGCGGTCGATGACGGTGTATTTTTTGTTTCATCATATCCATCACGCCTGTTGAGTTTTGCTAGCTAATTTAATTTGACCCTGTATAGGTACACTTTCATTTCGCCAGTAGTGTGCTATAGGGTGCGAGTCTATTGAGATCCAGATTGTCACTAATTGGCCACAAAGCTTGCTACTGAGAAATTCCTTATGGAAAACCCAATACCGTCGAACCTGGATAAGCGAGAGTTCAAGGGACTGCGATCTATTTTCCGCTTATAGAGGTTTCTCAGTAACTTGAGTTTCTAGGTTATAGATGTACAGCAGCGGCCTTTCTCACTTATAGAAGTTGAGGCTGGTTGGGAAAAGTAGAGAAGAAAAAAACAATATCATTATCACGAAATTCAAGAATGCGTCATAAATAGCAGTTGTTAAATTACACTCGACTGTCGCTTATAGAGGTACAGGCAAATAGCAGACTCAATCATAGAGGTCCACGAGTGTAAACGACTTTCTCTTATAGAGGTTTATGTTTCTCACTATAGAGGTTTTAGACGGTTAACATGACGGGACCTGGCAATTACTCTCATTTATAGAGTTTTCTCGCTTACCCAGTTCTCACTTACCCAGGTTTGACTGTAATTGATTTCATGACCTGTTAAATCTTCTGCTCAATAATTTTACCTACTAATGAGTCCCAAAGTTACCTTGTTGTAATAATTGGGCTCACCTATGAGGTTAACTCATATAGTGAGCCCAATTATTACAACAAGGTCGGCTCCCGTACCTCAGTAGACTCGTAATGGGTACCCAATTATAATTCGATACCATAGATAACTAAATAATAAATCTATGCTGGATACTAATAAACTATGTATATACTAATCAATTGATGTCCGTGGGCTTGCGTTATTTGAGAAGGGTATTTGGGGTCAACTTTAATTTGCAAAGTAACGCTTTTCAAAACTTACTGTCAATCCTTCTACACGTGCAGCCTGTGGGTCAACTTTACTCAGCGGGCATACAGCGACCTACGTGTTCAGTTTAATAATGCACTGAGAGTGCTGCTACGGCTGCCGTGGCGTTGTAGTGCATCAGGGATGTTTACAGATAATAACCGCCATTGTTAGAAACAGATGTGCATCCCTGATGTCACGTGTTCGCGTCAGCACCAACAGTATTCTCAGTGTGTTCGCAGATCGGTGGAATTTCGCGATGTTGTGGAGGATGCAGCTCCACGCTGAATTTTAATTTTATGTTATAATCTGTGTTTGTACCTACTAACACTAGATGTTACTAACCCTATGGACTCGTGTCTGAAATAAAAACATTCTTTAGTCTATGTAACGCCTGTACTGTCCCACCCACTGCAGGGAAGGCCACCCTCTCCCATCTCCACACAATTCTGTCTTCTCTCTTTTCTTCTGCGCAATCTTCCCCTTGGCCTGCCGCGATATTGTCGTGCGTTTAGTTGGACCCAATCGGTGTTTCTTGTTTAGGGTTCCGTACCCGAAGCGTGATAAAAAGAACCCATTACTAAGCCTTCTCTGTCCGTCCGCCGTCTGTCTGTCTGAACCGTATGTTATGAACACAATAGGTAGACAGTTTATTTTTTTTACGAAAACTGATTTTGAATGTTAAAATTTAGCTTTAAACACCCCTACGACCTCTGTACCGTTGCATGCACCCATAAGCATAATGTTTTGCGTGCGTTATATTGCGCCTTTTCGTAAACATAACAGTTCTGCTACAATTTCATCATCATCTTATAGCAGTACACTGCTGGACATAGGCCTCTCAGCCCGCCATTCGACTCAATTCTCGGCAACTCTCATCCAGCTGCTACCAGCGATCCTGCGAAAATCGTTGTTCTGCCTAACCCGAGGCCGTCCTACCTTACGGTTGCCGATTCGCGGTCTCCACTCAAGAACAAGTCTACTCAACGTTCATCGGCTAATATGGCCGGCCCACTGTCACTTCAATTTGGTTATTCTGTGAGCTATGTCGACAACTGTACAATTTAGTTAGCTTTAAAATTCAGTTACATTTTCGTACAAGATAAACATCGATGCTCAAACGTAAAACAAACATTGTAAACAAACATTCAAGAGATGATTGTTTACAAAATAAACCACAACACATCAACACACAGCCCACAATTGTACCTACTAACAATTATGTAATTTAAGTACCAAAGGCATCTAGTCATTAACCCGAACGAGCTTACTGGTGGTCGCTTCAGTTTCAAACCAAAAACCTCTTTACAACTAGGTACTTCAAGAGCTTAAACTTGAAATTGGAGGTGCATAACTGGTACTATTAACTTATTAAGTTGGAAGTATGACAAACAGAGCCATCTTAAAAAAAATTGTGGGTATTTTCACAACTTACAGTACTTAACAGAACTACTTAGTAGTCGCATTTATTTCTATACTGGGTGGGTGGCATGACATCGACGCGAAAACTGTTACCATTTTTTTTTTTTTTTGGGTTGGAAATTATCAAATAACTTCTCCCGCTCTGGGCGGAGCGGGAGGGCGTGTCAGACTCTTACTGACTAAAACCCACCCGTGTTCCTTCGGTTGCCCTGTTGCCGGGGGCCACGATTTCCCTATCGGTTTTCTTCGAACCCCCGGCAGGCATTGGCCCTAGCGGACCCCGTCAATTCTGCTGACATCTCTTTGAGGCGCGCGTGGAACACAACGCGCCGTCGACCCGGGCTTGGTCCTTATCGGACGGCGAGCTACCCATTGCTCACCGTCCGCAAGCCCGCGCCTACGGTGGCCGGAAATCGGCTCGCGATTCCCGCCCCGGGCGTCTCCTCCTGCGGCGGTTAGGGGCGTGAGGGCGCGAAATTTGCCTCTCCCTCACGCGTTCCGCCTCCTTCGCGAGCATTACCGCTTCGCAGAAGGAGGTGACGGCCTGCCATTTCCTCTCGCTCTGTACCATGGCCTGAACCAGGGCCGGACGCGAGAGATCACCGCCGCCGATCGCCTCTACGAGGACACGGCGTTGCTCCGCCCAAGCCGGGCAGACCTCCACCGTATGCTCCACCGTGTCCTCAGGCCGATCCACACAATGGTGACACCCGGGTGTTTCCTCCCGCCTTATCCTAAACAGGAACCTCCCGAAGCAGCCGTGTCCGGTGAGGACCTGCGTCAGGCGGAAGGTGAGGACGCCGTGGCGCCACTCAAGCCACTCCTCAAAGAGGGGTCTTATCGCCGCAATTGTGGCGTGCCCAGCGCGGGGTTGCGACAATCGCACCCTCCATAACGCCATGAGATCCCGCCGGAGCTCTGTCCGCTGTGCCGCGATTTCTTGCGGCATCGGAGTTAAGCCCCAGCATTTCGCCTCCTCGCGCCACTCCCAGATGTGCGCGAGGACCTTTGCCTCCAGATCCCATGGCGGTAATCCGGCAAGGAGGCTCGCCGTCTCGCAGGAGACCGTGCGGTATCCTCGGGCCAGCCGAATGGCCATGACCCTCTGGGACGCGTTCAACCGGCGGGCGGGCCGCAACCTCAATGAACGCGCCCACACCGGCGCCTCGTAGAGGGCCATGGACCGCACGATCCCCGCGTAGGAAACCCTGATGGAACCATAGAAACCACGCTCTGCTACCATGTGAAGATTTAAATTCTTAAAAAAAAAACCCCTGCGCTAAAGTTTAAAAATGTATGGAACAGCAGATTTTTTTTAAATAACCGACAATAAATTACGCAGTGGGGTTCAGAATCATGTATGAATCCATGGTAACAGTTTTCGCATCGATGTCCCTGCCACCACACCCTGTATAATTATGAGTCTGCCAACATGATATGAGATTTTTATTGCCGCAAAAATATCTCACTTTTCATAATAATAACAGTGATAAGTTCATAACACACCATCTTCAATACCTAAACATATTTTTATAAGTACATCATTAATTTTTCTACAAACAACGTCGAATAATCTATACCTAAACATTACCTATGCAAAAGCGTGTCTCGAATAATTTACATTACATAATACAAGGACATATTTAAGACGGCTTCCGTATTAAAGCCGAAACCATAATAATACCCAATCTTTAGATTCCCAACAGATTCCACTCGGAATTCGATGAATCGTAATGTATTGTTCGATTAATTGGAAGGCATAACGTTATTCACAGCGGAGAACCGGCAGTACCTAATGCGATTATGAAATAATAGGATTGTATGACATTATGAAGATTTGCATTTTAATAGCATTTAGTGTGTTTGTCAGTGCTCAAAGGCACAAAACGGTGAAGGAAAACATCGTTAGGTAACCGACATAACACCAAAAGTCAAAGACATGAATGTGACATTCACCAACCCGCATTGGGCCCACATGGTGAACTACAGCCCACTCCCTCTCACAGAGAGGAAGTCTATGTCCCAGCAGTGGGAGCAGGCACGCAGGTGATGGCAGTGGGTGGATTATAGGCTAATATGAAAAACCAGAGCTTTACCTATAAAAAGCCGGGCTTCTAATTTGAATCCTGACATGAAAATTTTTATTTTTTATTTTTCGTGTGGTTAGCGACTAAGAAAGAAAGAAATAAGAAAGAAAAACGTTTATTTGCGGTAAACATGACACAAAAAGAGCTTAAACACAAAAATGAGAAAAGGTTGGGGGAAACATGCGTCACATCCACGCAAATACACTAACCTGGTGTTAGAGTTTTTATGCCCCCCATGGGCCTCTGATTTGGCTTCACATGCCGACAAGAAATATCTCTCAGGCATACCGGTTTCCTCACGATGTTTTCCTTCACCGTTTTTGAAGGAAATGATATTATACAATACGCACATTAATCCGAAAAGTCGTGCCTTGAGTTCGAACTCGAGACTTAGCAGTCCGACAGTAACACCACTAGGCTATCATTATGAAAAGAAATAGAAAATCTCTTAGATGCTGGATAAAAAAAGGTATTAAGTACTTTTCTTTCTTGTACCTACTTATGTATTGAATATATTAGTTTTTATATATCAATGATTAGCTTTGAAAAACGATTTCATATTAATACTAATATGAAATCATTTTTCAAAGCTATAGTTTTATTTTTGTAGTTTGTTTTTTGTTTTGTTCATTATTGGTGTTATATATTATATTCAATTAAATTAATCTGACTTGTGTGAAATAATATGTAAATTTTTATTCCTAATTACTTTGACTTTTGACTGGCTAATTTTGTTTTATTGTACATTTCTATGATGAGTTGATGACACTATTCTGTAGTATATTTATTATAATTTGATTGATTATATTTTAATTGCTTTGAATAATGGACAAAATAACTATTTGTGGTTTATATCCTACTAATAAAAACAACCTACCTGTTTTATATTTGTACGCCGTTAAGGCAAAACATGACTGTGCTATAATTTAATGTAACATCTTGCATGCCATGTGTATGTATACTTGTGTTTTGGACAAATAATGATCTAATCTATAGCTTAAGCTAAAGCTTCTAAAGATAAAATTCACTTACATACAATCTCTCACTTACAATAAGTGGATTTTATCTTTAAAAGCTTTGCCGAAAAACATGCCTTCTATTTTTCTTACAAACATTCTCGGTATCAAAACACCGTTTAGGTATATTTTTTCATTCGCGTCTGTAAAAAAAAAATATTATTATATTATTACTTAGTTATCTTATCAATATTTTATTTCATATAAACCTACATGGGCACTTATGAATCGTCAGAAGCTAGGTGGCAATTGGTCGTTTCCTGTATAATTTTAAAAATTCCTGTATAAATGGAGAAGACCCGGCAAGAAACTCCACGGTAACTCTTTTAATAAGAATTTGGCTTTTACAATAATATTCAAATAAGTGTTAATAGGTATGACATGTGGTGGTATACACATGGTTCCTTATCTTAAATTAATTATGTTTAACGTCTTCTATTTCCTCCCTTCAAAATATTATGTTAGGTGTGGCTCTCTGGACTAATAAAAGTTATAACTTTTCACCAATTTCGTGAGAGTTCATACATTTGTGTTAGCAGACAAGATAAGAGCTAACGTAACAAGGGTAGCCTGCAACGTAATGGTCCATTATTTCAATTTATTTACGAACTAGCAGCGCCGGCGGTTTCACCCGCATAAGTTTAGATCCCGTGTGAATATCGGGATAAAAAGTATCCAATGTGTTAATCTAGATTATAAACTATCTGTGTGCCAAATTTCATCTAAATCCGTTCAGTAGTTTATCCGTGAAAGAGTAACAAACATCCATTTATCCTCACAAACTTGAACATTTACGCGTAAAAAGTGTGCACGTAGGTACCTACTTATACTCCATAGGTTTAGATAATTAAAAAAAACACGTAATAAGACAGCTGTCAAGTAACCGACTAAAAGTAATACCTGTCACTTCAGTTGTCACGCTACGTCACAGTTGTACTCTTCAATTTAGCAACGTTATAATTCGTTGACGTTTAAGAGTTTGGGCTCTTTACAATAGACAGATTACAAAATATCATAATCTAACAAAAAATTGTGCTCAAGCAGTTACATCTACGAAGAGGAGTTTATGAATAAATGATAAAGTTTAACATACATTAATAAAAAAGGAAACTATTGTAAAAATCGAACATAAATTTTATTTGGTTTTATCGTATTTTTAAACAAGAAAGTGTCTTCTATAAAAACTCTTTTTACGATTTGTTAACCTTTATTTAAATACCTAAACCTATGGAGTATAGTAGGTATTAGGTACATTTTCAATCGAAAAATCGACATGTTTTTCTTCCAAACTGAAATTGTTTAACACTATTAATCCGTAAGCTTAGAATCGTTGTGTTTCTCATCAAATTATTTTCCATAACTACAAAACCAATTACAGAACTTGTGTTATAATCCTTCGAACATTCAAGCAAGAATTTCTCAGAATCGACGGCTTCCAATTAATCGATAGCCTGTTTTATGCAAATCTATTAATACAAACAGAGAAGTTCTGCTTACTTTTAAAACTTATAAGTAGCTTTAGAACAGTCAATAAACACAAGTTTGAAACGGAAGTTGCATCATCAAATTAACGTTAAACTTTTAATGTACCTACTTAATACAAAATAAATCTGCCTAGTCTATTCCCAACTATGTTGATTGTTGGGGTCGACTTCCAGTCTTACAGGATGTAGCTGAATACCGGTATTTTACATGGAGTGACTGCTAATCAGGGGCCCTACCATGAACATTTAAAATACTTGCCAAATGCAGGACAGGTCAACTTGGCAAGTTAACCTGACAGGTTTTCTATTTGTACCTTGAGCATTTCCGTCTGACCTGCAAAGTATCAACTTCAGACCTGTGCATGGACTGGACTACTACTGCAGGTCAGGTCAGGTCAGGGGAGACTAACATTGTTCTCAATAAATACAGATTTTTTTTAGAAAAAAATGTCTTCGCCTTCCTTTTTTTTCATAGTCGACAAATTTTAATAAAAAATGTTAGTTAATCCGATAAAATACCTCATAAGCTTTTAGAAATAATAAACAGAATCCAAATCGAGCCAATAACATCGGAGATATGGCAAACGCTACTCAAAACATAAAAAATTTAATAACATGAAAAATATTAAAGATTCTTAGACTTTATTTTAGAAAAAAAATCATGAGTATTCAGAAAAATACGGGTGGTCACATGCCCATGGGCGACATTGTATAGGATCGCCCCTATTACACGAGACTTAAACATGAAACTTAAATCAAAATCAAAATATTTTATTTCACATAAACCTACAAGGGCACATATGAAACGTCAGAAGCTAGGTGCACGGTTCCAATTGGTTGCTTCCTATGGAGAAGAGCCGGCAAGAAACTCCACGGTTACTCTTTTCAAAATAAACTGTTTCTACAATGTTTTCAAATTACAGTGTTATTAGGTATGGGAGGACAGTGTAGGCCTATTAACAAGTACCAGGTACTTAGTAAAATAAAAAATGGTACACAAGTTTACAGCCTACAACGTTCTCACATTCACAAAATCTAAAAGAAAAGAATCTATATAAAAGATAAACAAAGTAATAAAAAATAAGAACCTATTTAAACCAAATGACATGATTGCCACTACAGCTGTAACAAATCTAATTTGATTTTAAAAAAATATAGAAAATTGTAGGTATATAATGTCACTTACAACTGCCTACCTCATCAGAAAATAAGTACAAGCGTGATGCCATATTATATATGTATTGACGTGAGAGTGAACACATATATAACATGGTATCCGAATGATTTCATCGTGTAGACTCTCTAGAATAAAATAGGTACCTCCTTAAGACGCAAATATATGTAGTGACCTTGAGTGGTTAGCTTATGTGTTCTGTACTGAGCTCACGCAACGCGTCGTACGTCCAGCCAGTAATAGGACTCGCCCATTAAGGAGCGCCAAGTAGTCTTTGAGGAGCGCTGTCCCAAATTAGACGCATTATTAATTTATTATACGTAAAACAAAAGGTATTTTAATAAAACACGTGTATTAAGAGATCGATAATTAAATTATCTTTAAAATGGTCAAGGTTTCAGAAAAATACGCTTGATAGATTTTGCTTGATTCTCAGTTTTTTATCCACGTTAGACATAACTTTACAAATTAATTTCACTATAAACATAATCTTAAAAAATCATATATTAAGTTATTAGGAAAATGCTCTAAATTAACATATATTTTATCCAAATCATTAACACTACTCGTTTAGACGTGATCTTCGTATAAAATCATTAAAAGTCGGTTATCGTCGCCTAAGTACTTAAACCTATTAATATCATAAGAAAAGGCTTACCTACCATAATAGGCAAACTTTTCCGTCTCACATTTATTATTATGTGCCTCGCGTAACATCAGAAAGTAAATTAGGGTGGAAGTAGTATAATACCCTGGATGAAAGAACTTTCAACTTTTTCTTTCGAAGTTATAAATCATTGTCACAAAATAATATACATTAAAAGTATGGCAGTTTCTTTCATCGAGATTTACTGGGTGGAAAATTGGTTTTATTGGAATATCTTAGCCTTCATTCATTGGTTGCCTTAAAAAGAAACATAGCACTTTTGCTATGATTCTTCACATTTGTTTGCTCTGGTCTGAACCCCTGGTCTCTGACCAGAGCACACAAATACAGATTTCCGCATAACATGGTAAATACCTACGTTCACTGTTAAATAAAACGGTTGTTAACAAAAACAGAGACCAAGGATAAGTCTCAACATGTAGATAAAACACAATTTCTCAAAAATAAAACTGAATGTTATGTCTCTCGCAACAAAATCTTATCTCCAGCATTAAAATAAAGAAATCTTCAAAGACATTCATCAAATCGAAACTTAAAGGTGTCCCTAGCTAGAAGTCCTTGAGGTATATATCGACAAAGCTGGATGGTTGACTGAATGAAATTAATGAGGTTTCCGAGATAGAAATGGTAGAATTATTCGTGTCTCCGAGGGAGTTATGTAGATAAGAATCACCGCAAACCGGCTACGTATAATACGCTAGTCCACAAAATGAGAAAATTGTTAAGCAGATAATCTCAAATCGGCTGCATCTGACAGAATTGGAAAGCGTAAAAGAGCTCAATGCTGTGTTGCAAAAGTATTTGGTAGGGACTGCATAATGAGTTAGATTTGGTTCTGATGCCACTCCAAAAAATCTCCAAGGCATGCGTAAAAGTGCCACCAAAATAAACAACTGTTTTCCTGACATTATCTTAATCTAAACAGATTTTTCACGAAGGGACCCTAGCTAGCGGGACAATACAGATTTCACATACATTTGGGGTCTTGAATACCTATAACATCTTACGCAGGTTAATGTTTTCCAGAATCAGGGCCGGCCCGTTCATATAGGCGAACTAGGCGATGGCTTAGGGCGCTCGTATTAGGGGGGCGTCAAACGGCGGCATGGAAATAAAAGTCGGGTAAAAACAGTGGCTCCGAGAGTGCCAACAGAAGTGAAAACTTGGAAAAAATCGGCACCGCGGTAATCAACGCGTTGATGTCTTTTTAATGGTCAAAATCTGGTGTTGTCACAGTGCCGCGACATCAATGGTTTAGTCCCATCTTAAAAATGCCCAACGTGCATAAAGAAGTTTTCACTCTCAAAAACAATATACTGTACATTTATTTTAATTTACAACTTGAAAATACTCCCAATTTTTCTTCTAAAATATTCTTATCTAAGTTACCAATTAGCTGACGTGCATGATGCACTCATGGTAATTTACGAAACATCGTTACGGTTCATCTGGAAATCAAAAGCGAGTTGAGGCCAGTCTATTGCTAAAAAAATCGCGAATACAAATTTATTGCTTCGCTTGTTGTATGGTATAATATTTTGTTCAAAATTAATTTGACTATAGTTTGACTGCGATCGCTGTACCGCGCCATAGGTATGTGCCTGACGAGTCGGGGGGCAGTTCAGGCCTCTCATTCGTCAACGCCCACGGCGTCCCGCCGCTTATTCGTTCCGTCTCACCATGCATTCTTAAGGCGCGGTACAGCAGTCTCGGTCAAACTATAGCAAACTTCTTTAATTAAAGGAATTTGATCTTACCGCTTCTACAAAATGCTCTCCTAAAAACAAAAACCTTTCTCGAAAGTTGTAGAAGTGATTAGGGTTACGAACAAATGCTGGTAGAAGCAAGAGAAATTTCAGAAGAAGCCAACATTCCTTTATCATTCGCATCAGACTCGAAGCCAGTCCGCTTAAGAAAAAATAAAAGGCAGTTTAGTTATAAATCCTAAGACGATCCCATACAATCATGATGAGAAAGACAAGTCCAAAATATTTTTTTATTTTGCCGTGCTGGATAGTGAAATAAATGCAATCGATGAAAGGTTTAGTCAGATAAAAAATATTAACTATGTTTTTGGATGTCTTTAGCATGTTGTTGTTGTTGTTGTTTTGCATGTGTTGTTTTGTTGTTCATGAGATGCAGAATAAATCTTCCAAATATGCAGAATAAAACTTCCGAACACGGTGTAAAGTTCACTCATCGTCTATAGACAAGGGAGGATCCTCCGACCAGTTGGGTGTTTCAGGTGGGCAACTACCCGATGATTGATGTCGGGACGTTGTATACTGGTCGCGCGGTAAACCCTGCTTGCGTGATGCAGGATTTTTGCGTGACGTTAGTGAGATGCGTAGGTCACATGTGGTGATGTAGATACCGCTACAATTTAAAGGAGATCGTTTCTACTTTTGCCAAAATTAAGGCAAGAAAAATAAGTCTTACCTAACCTGCTAACATTTATTTCATAAGCTTTACTCTTTCATACCGCAAAAAAAGAAGGTGTATACACTCTCCATCTAAATATATAAAAGCGAAAGGTCACTCACTCACTCATTCACTCATTCATCACGAAATCTCGAAAACCGCTTGACGTATAAAGATGAAAGTTGGTAGGGAGGTAGTTCATCGTTAGTAGACGTCCACTAAGAACGGATTTTTGGAAATTCGACCTTTAGGTGCAGCGCAGACAACACACTTTTTGTGCGATCGAGTCTGTGGCACACATAATCTCTTATTTGTCCCCGATGTTTTTCCGCCTGCAAGTTATTTTTATAGGATGTGTCGCGTGATAGTAATTTCTGTCAGTTTATAATTGAAATACAGGAACCATTAACTTGAATCTTTACCCCGTAGCTCACATTACTAATAAGATACCACAGACTCGATCGCACAAAAAGTGTGTTGTCTGCGCTGCGCCTTAAGGGGGTGAAAAGGGAGAATTTTGTTTGTATGAAAAATCTTATTCCTTGAGTTAATAAACTTGAAACTTGGCACGAATATATATCTATGTAAATTATAAACTTTGTCATTTTTAGTTTTTCTAAACTACCCCCTAAAGGAGGATTGGGGGTATCAGTTTGTATGGAATAATTTTAACGCGCGTTCTGATTAACTCGAAACTCAGTATTTATACTTATGATTGAAAATAAATAAAAACGTATATCAGGGATTTTTTTAAATCTACCCCTAACCGGGTGAAAAGGGGTATTCATTTTTACAGGGGAGGACAGGGGAGGTGGCAGTCAGGGCCGCGCCGCCCGTATGTGCGAAGTGTGCGGCGCACACAGGCGCCGTGCGCCCCTATTGCCCTGCCCATGCCCTTAATGAAATATCAGCATCAATTTTTTTTTTTACACTAGCTCCTCCGAGAAAAAATTCCAGTCATATCTTGATATGGAATGTAAATAACTTTTACATCTCTCATATTCGGTAAGTAGGTCCTTATTACCCCAAAATGGGGCTTGTAGGTAACCAATTAGCGCTCTAGGGTAATAATGTAGCTAGAAAAGCCTTAGGGCGGTAAGTAATTTAAAAAAAACTCTTCACTCTTTCAAAAAGTTCGCGTACATCTAACCATCATACTGGCAATAGACATCATGCATTCAGCCATGACAAAAGAGGTCGCTTCGCTATTCAGCCTTGTCTTCGTATGAGTATAATAGTCATCAATTTTAAATATCGAACGGCGAAGCCCAATTTCGTTCTTGAAAAAAAAAATTTAAAAAAAAAGATGAAAAACGGCGGGAATAGAAAACTTCCCTAAAATTTGAAAATTGTTCTCATTTCACTATAAATTTTAACTAATAAAATGTTTTATTCTTGTAATGCCGGTTTTTTCTACTTACCTCACAATCGAGATGTAAAGCAGAGTAGTTAGCTCGGGTGTAAGCATCAATTGCAGCCCGAGATATTTAGGCGCACGAGCGATAGTTCGAGGGTGCAATTGATGCCTTACAGCCCTTGGCTACTAATCTACTATTCCTTTTCTCTGTAATTGCCAAGTGGTAGCGAACCGTTTTTTTAAATTTATTTACGAAAATAATATAAAACTAGAGAACACATTAATGAAAAAATTTGAAACAAAAAAAATAACGCGGCGAAGCAGGACGACAAAAAGAGGTGTTTCATAGGTTTCGCACCCAGGCGCTGCCGAGGGTCGGCGCGGCCCTGAGGTGGCTTGGTTAACTACACAACGGCCGCCACAGTGCGACCGCCACATTACAGCCGCCAAATTGCGGCCGCCACTTTACGGCCGCCACAAAACGGCCGTCACATAGCGGCCACCACATAATGGCCGCCGCAGGGCGGCCGCCAAATAACGGCCGCAACAAAGCGGCCGCCATATAACAGCCGCCACATAAAGGCCGCAACAAAACGGCCGCAACAAAACGGCCGCCACATAGCGGACGCCACATAGCGGACGCCACATAGCGGCCGCCACATAGCGGCCGTCACATAGCGGCCGTCACATAGCGGACGCCACATAGCGGCCGCCACATAGCGGCCGTCACATAGCGGCCGTCACATTACGGCCGCCACAAAGCAGCCGCCAAAGTGGCAGCCACATAGCGGCCGCCACATAGCGGCCGCCACATATCGGCTGTCGCTAAGCGGCCGTCACATAGCGGCCGTCATATAGCGGCCGCTACATAGCGCCCGTCACATAGCGGCCGTCATATAGCAGCCGCTACATAGCGCCCGTCATATAGCGGCCGTCATATAGCGGCCGCTACATAGCGCCCGTCACATAGCGGCCGCCACATAGCGGCCGCAACATAACGGCCGCCACATATCGGCCGTCACAAAGCGGCCGTCACATAGCGGCCGTCATATAGCGGCCGTTATATAGCGGCCGTTATATAGCGGCCGTCATATAGCGGCCGTCACATAGCGGCCGTCATATAGCGGCCGTCATATAGCGGCCGTCACATAGCGGCCGTCATATAGCGGCCGTCATATAGCGGCCGTCACATAGCGGCAGTTATTTGGCGGCCATCATCTAGCGGCCGCTTTGTGACGGCCGATATGTGGCGGCCGTTATGTTGCGGCCGCTATGTTCCGGCCGGTATGTGGCGGCCGTTATGTGGCGGCCGCTATGTGGCGGCCGCTACATAGCGCCCACCACATTGCGGCCGCCACATTGTGGCCGCCACACAGCTGCCGCCATATAGCAGCTGACATATAGCGGCCGCCACATAGCGGCCGCCACATACCGGCCGCAACATAACGGCCGCCACATACCGGCCGGAACATAACGGCCGCCACATAGCGGCCGCCACACAACGGCCGCCACATAACGGCCGCAACATAGCGGCCGACACTAACGGCCGCTAGATGATGGCCGCCAAATAACTGCCGCCATATAGCAGCCGCCATATAGCGGCCGCCAAATAACGGCCTCCACATAGCGGCCGACACAACCACTGCCAAATAACGGCCGCCACATAAAAATGATGGGCAGCGGGGTTTGGACTTCACGGAGCCAAAAAACTCCACTCCTAACTAGTGTTCTACTAATATTTCATATTTCCATACAGTAATGTTGTCAAATTAATCAATTTGACAGCTATTTGCGACGTTGCCAACATTCGCATCAACTGACCAATCTTCACATAAAAACAAGATTTTCAGACGGGATGCTATGGGTTTTATTTTTGCCGCATTTTTAATTTTCTCATATTATGGTCTCCTTGGTATAGTCCGTGCAATCCACGACGACGCGCCCCACTCCGCGATTACTGTAGTGTACGGCTTTGTGGATTGCGCGGACTATACGTGTGACGCTACTGGTTTCTGAAAATTGTGTTTTCGGTATCTAAAATCTATCGTTCAACTACATTCTGAAAATCAGACAGATTGCAATAAAACAGTTGGTTATTACCGAACTGTTAAAAATATATATTTTTTGACATAAATTTAATACGGAAATTTTCAAAAATTTGGGTTTTTGTATTTCTGAATAACCAAATCTATCGATTTGATACGATTTTGTTCGTAAAACGATGAGGCAAAAATTTTGGTCATGGGCTCGCCACCCAATAGAATTAATTTGAATTTGGAATTCTAAATGAAAGCAGTGCGCGCGTGCGGTATCGTTTCGGTTTACCGACCAGTGAGGAAACATAAGTAGTACCGAAACGGTACAGAATCGGTACCGAAGCGAAAGGGCCTAACGAGACTGTCCTTAACTTTTTGAAACAAGTTGATCTGCATTCACAGATTTCTTAAAAATTGCCAATTTTCACAAAAACTTTTCCAAAAACTATATCGAGCCAACTGTACCTCTACCATGAGTTGTCATCGAAAATTTACTCGCTAGCGATAGCGTATTAACACGTTCAGTGCCGGGAACCCTCCTGGAGGGTTCACCTAGTCGCATAAGGGATGCCGGGAGCCCTCGCGGAGGGCTCATTTTAAATGAAGGTGTTTCTTAACGAATACAGCATTATAAACCGTGAAAATAAAATCTGATGTATATTTTAACAAGATTTATTAGTATAAGCGTTGATATTAAAATACAAGCATTTTTATTTTCAACATTTTTTTTGTTCGCTGTTACAATAATTCACAAAAAAATTAAAAGGTTGGAAACTACGTATAGCGCCAAGACCCCCTCAAAACACAATTTTAAAATCTCAAATTCTTTATTGCGTACCATAATGTATATAGTTGGTAGGGAAATAAATTATATTAGTCACAATTATGGACCCTGTCGGGCACAGCATAGATCAAGTAGGAGAGAGGAGGAAGAGCACTGGTCGTTTAATGTGACAAATTGTATTAGTTAAGTAGTTAGTTAGTTATATATTTATTAATACAGAATTCAATTTATGAATTAATATTATTATTTTATAAACTATATACGTTTATTTATTTATTAATACAGAATTCAATTTATGAATTATACATAATTATTGTTTTATAAATTAAATACGTTTATTTATTATTAACATTATAATAACCATTTATTTTTTAAATTGTTCATTATTGTTTTATTTACTTATTATTGTTTATTACGTAATTAACTTCGTTTTACAGTGTTTTGTAATACAGTTTTAATCCTAATGCCGTTGTCCGTCCGCGATGGTTAACTTTAGCGCTAACGTAATACATAATGGAAGTGAACCCTCCCGGAGGGTTCACTTCCATTATTTATGGCGGCATGGTGGTATGGCTCTATGAAAAGTGTGTGGAGTCGGAAGGGTTAACGTGGATCAAATAGATTTCGACAATGCTCTTACCATGAGGTTTACAGAGTCTTACGCAGGCGCTAAGGTTAGCTCGATAGATCGTGTCATCTAGCTGACTTCACTCTTATGTTTTGTTTCTTTCTTTCTCAGTAATAAGAAGAGAGAACGGCTCATATGATCAAAACGTAGTGGTATCGCCATGGTAACTATAAATGTTATGACAGTCAATATCATGAGATAATCCGACTAAATAGAAAGGTTGGCGGTTAGAGGACTACTTATGGTATTTAGGGGTTGTTGAATTTTTATTCCATAATAATTATGTACGTCTATTCAATTTGTAATTTTGTTGTTGATGTGTGATTTGCGGCGTTTTTTATTTAAATTTAAAATGAACTAAGTATGTTTACAAAACAGTGGGGACGAGGGGTCTGGAGTGACGACCGCGTACCGGAACACGTAGCGTTGGAAGGCCTCCCACAAGATCGACCGATGCCCTTGTGAAGGCCGCTGGAATCCACTGGATGCGGGAGGCACAAAATCGGTCGAAGAGGCGGTGCTCGGGGGAGGCCCATGAGTGGACGTCTTTCGGCTGTAATGATGATGATGTCCGTGAAGTGTCCGTGGAGTTTCTTGCCCGTTCTTCTCCATAGGTACCTACTACGCTTTGGAATGGGCAACTAGCTTCATATTTCTGACTGACAGATCCAAAAGTGCAAGTAAATTGTTTAATTGAAATAAATGCTTTGAGTTTCAGTTTGAGTTTTAATGTTTACAAAAATAGAATATTTTGTAAAGGAACTTATTTGGTTTATTTCTTGAAATTCACGTTGTTCACGTCGTTGGTCTTCAAATTGAGCGGCAACTAACATATTCCGTGCTGAATAAGCTCTTCCAGACATTATTTTGACTACTAGACTCAAAAACGTATATAATTTTAATGTAAACATGTGTTTCGAATCTCAAAATGCTAGTGAGTGACGTAACTACTACCGCAAGCGTATTTTTCGATAGCGTCTGTTGAATTAGTGACTCATGGTGCCGTTTTGTATGGTGACAGTTGAAAAACGTTAGTGACTATCGAATAGATTACGTTAGGTTTGTAATCTATCGAAATCTATAGTGCTCTTAGTATGAATTTTAATTATTTCTGTGACCGCTAGGGGTGCTGTACAATTTATTTTCTTATAAATCATTTACGGAGACGCTAGCGAGTTTTGACATTATGGGAATCTATTTGATTCACGTTAATACGCTAGCGAGTTTAACGCTAGCGAGTAATTTTTCGATGACAACTCATGGTAGAGGTACTGAGGTTGAGTACAAGAATGTCTGTCTGTATGTTGACTTTTCACGCCTAAACCACAATCAAATTCCAAAGAATTCGATTTCGATCAAATTTGCCAAGGGGATAAACAGCATCCTAGGGTAGGACATAAATAATCCTAAAGGAGGTGATATATAGGTAATGAAAATTTTCTCGCCAAACTTCATGCTATTTGCGAGTGTCAATATAAATATGCGGTATAATTTAATGGCCGTATTTTTTTATTGCATTGACTTGGAAGTTTGATTTTCTTTACAGCTCCAAGGGACCGTAGATCAAAGTTTTTGATATCTATTTCAAATTGATGCCTCCAGGCGTTTCAGAGAAAAAGGGTCTTGACAGACAACGAAGTTATGCTTTAACGGTTTCAATTTTGCATTTTGAGTACAGATTTATTATCTGCCTGTTACCTTTTAATACCGTAACGGCTGAACGTATTTAGATGAAAGGCATACGGATAGGCCATAATCTGGCTTAGAACATAGGATACTCTGAATTCCGATAGCATGTTCCCGTGGGATATTTTGCGACATCCACGCGGGCAAAAGCTAATTATGTATAAAATAAGAACTCTAATTTTTTATATAAAATTACACACCTAGGTAATCTGTTTACATTATTGTTTTATTCAAACTCAAACCATTTATTTCAATTAAACCATTTACAGGCACTTTTGAATTGTCATTCAAGTCCCTATGACTTGAATAAAACTCGAGTTCAATCCCAATAAGGCACGCTCCTCTGACTTTTCGGATTCATGTGCGTATTATATAATTATCACTTGCTTAAAACACGGTGAAGGAAAACATCGTGAAGAAACTGGCATGCCTGAGATATATTTCTCGACTAAGGCCCATGGGTGGCTCTAAAACTCTGCTAACCGCACGAAAAAGAAAGAACATTGTTTTATTACGTCCCAAATTTTCTTAAAAAGGCGCCGTTCCAGCCTTTCGCCTAGGGCGCCAGGAATTCTCGGACCGGCGCTGTCCAGAATCATTACTTATGAAACTCGTTTAGTTGCGCCACTATAGGCACGAAAGGATCTCGAGAACATAATAATAGTCACTGATCCAAGCAAAACGCATGAATAAATTTATAGATTATCTAAGTACCTATAGGTATGTTGTTTAATCACGGTCAGCCATACGAGCCATGTAGCTTGCTAAACTATACAACTACAGCGTCATTCATGTGAACTCGTGTAGAAGTGACTCCTATTGTTTCTGATGTGAGCACCCTTTGTGCTAGGCTTCATTGCGATGTGCGCTTTTAGTACTAAACTAACTTTCACTATGCGTACACGTGTCACCTTGGTTATTTCATAGCTTTTTGAAATACAAATCAATATACTTAAGTTAAAAACTTTGATTTGTTTTCTTAAATTATTTATTCACCGCTGAATATTTCAGAGGTTCTTTTCTTTACTTTTTTCTTTTTATTTAAAAAAAACGTTGCCCCACACTAGGAATTTCTCCTGTATCGTGGGTGCGTTTACAAACATTTAAACTCACATACACAACAGGGAGGTTTCGTATCTCATTGCATCAGATGGCTGTGAGAGGAATATTGTACTTAATTATCACCATTCTTTGCCAACGCGGATTGATTATTCAAAACACAGAAGGGCTCTAAGGAGTACGGACGAAGCAGGACAATTGTGCAATTTGGTACTCTAAATAATGGACCCATTCAATCTATTCCCTTGGACAAGTCTAATATAAATACTGGGCAAATATTTTCAATAAAATCGAGAACATATGACCAGCAATATATTAAATGCCAAACCATTACGGGCTGGCTATAACTGACATAACTAAGTTGGCGTAAATTGACAGATCAGTGATAACCGCGCCCGCGCCGGTAACTAAGTTAACTGCTTGCTATAACTTGATAAGTACCGCCCGACCACTTCAGCAATAAATACGTTTAACTTGATAAAGGTATGTTTATATTACATTCCCGTGTTTTGAGGAAGAAGTGGTTAGATTAAACTGTGATACGGAACGCTGATAGGTATCTCTCTCGACTGCCTCGTATTTCTTCTATTAGTTGAAAACATGACTGCGAGGCGTGTGGGGACCAATGTCATTGGAGCGGTTTTATCAATACGAAGACTACTTCTTCTTTTATATTAAGACTGATATGGCGCCATTTTGGCCTGCTTTCAAGCTGTGTAAAATCATCCGCTGCCCAGCAGACTTTCCAAAAGGCTTGTTCCGATTCCCAAGCTCTGCCTAGCTTTCGGGTTTAGCCATCACCAATTTGTCAGTGCCCGGTTATTGGCAATAGGTACACCTCGTGTTTTATAAAATAATATCCGCCTTTCCCTTCGAAGAATATGCGCTTAATGTCGTGTTAGCAACGCTACCTTGGTTTTAAAACCTTTGTTCCAGAGTAAAACGTTTGTAATATGATATTAATAAATATTATGAACGTTGTAATATTATATTAATTAATCATGAACACACTATAACAAGGACCAACCCTCTAAAGATTAGCTAATTATAGCACCGTAAGACATTACTAACTATCTCTACCATATTAACCTAAGTACCTCTCTTACAAACCAACAAAAACATACAAGATCTCTTTACCTAACCTATTTCCGTTAATCAGCTGCTACAGTAACTACATTCAGCACAGCCGGGCGGAAAGATCGAATATAAAGAAAGAAAGAAAGAAATAAAGAAAACGTTTGTTTGAAAATACATACCTATGTAGATGTATGTTCGGAAAAAAGCCGCTCGGCTTAGTTCGAATTGTGCCGAGCCGACCTGAACATGATTAAGGGAGGTAGAAGCCGAACGAATTTTGCCGATGGGCACGAGTCAAATGAAAGCCGAATATGTGCAGTAATTGCTTCGGGTCGGCTTTGATGTTCAACAAATACTGTCAAATCGAATGCGCCAACCCGAACATGTGTGTAGCACCCCTCAGTTACAAGTACTGTAGTTAACATCCTCGCATTTACCCTCGGACGTTGAAATAGACAGCTATAAAGTAACAAGCGTACCGCAGAGGCGGCAAATTAGTTGGTTATAAAGAATTCAGGACATGACATGTGTGTGTGCATTGCTCAGAACGAAGCGACATGTGACTGTGTTGTAGTGAACTTATAGCTGTTTATGCGATCCTGGTACTTCGTGGAGCAAATGTTGTGTAAACATTTGCGCGCTGCTAAATACATAAGTTTGTAAAAGACAATATCTGGAAGACCTGCACCCTAATTGCGTAATTTACAACACAATCACAATTTTTTTCCATTTGAAACAGATTTCAAATCCATTGCTTCATAAGTTGGAAAAAAAATCTGTTCAACAACGTAAATAACGCAATGAATGTTGTTGAAATGTCAAAATGTAACAAATTTCGCGAAATTTTTTACGAAAATGAGTTACGCAATTAGGGTACTGATCCTTCATCGAGCTTTCATCAAAAACCAAAGAAAATCTAATTGATTTTCATGATACCTCGAGCACTTGTTGCAAAATATTGCCAACGGATGAATATATGGAGGACTATCATTCATTTAAATTAATGCCATTAGCAAAGCGGGTTGCGTTGCGGCATATATAGCACGAGTGTGTAGGGCTGTCACGTAACTGAGAATAGATCTACGAATTTTCTTGCTAATTACACGTTCGTGTTATCTGTAGAACTCATGGAATTCTATAATTTAGAACCCTAATATTAATATATTAATTAATTAATGTTATAAATGCGAAAGTGAGTTTGTTTGTTTATTTGTATGTTTGTTTGTTACGCTTTCACGCTAAAACGGCTGAACGGATTTGGATGAAATTTGGCACATCGGTAGACCATGACCTGGACATAGGATACTTTATCACAATATTCCTACGGGATCGAGACTTATACGGGTGAAACCGTGGAGCGCAGCTAGTAATCTCATAAAAGACATGCCCACGAAAACTTTTTAAAACCTTAAAATTTCATTAGTGTTTCCTAAGGAAATATCCTACTTAGTAGGATTCCAGTGAAGCAACGTTTTTTAATACGGATCGGTTTACTGCAAACAATTACTGTCTTTTTTTTTTGTCAACACAACATGGAATTTTGATCTACAGTTGCACACATTGTGGTCTATGTTAGTATTTTATCAGCAAAATACAGTAGTAAATTATTAAAGAAAAAGAAAATAAACGAAAGAAAATACATTTATTTAACACATACTAAAAGGCACACAACACAACATAATTTAACCACAAGTTAAAAAAGAGAAAACTAAAAAAAAAGTGTTAAATGATTTGTGTTAAGTGACAGGAAAGTGTGCCTCGGGCTGCGCCAAATAGGCCTACAGATCAGCAAAAATGCC
This sequence comes from Agrochola litura, assembly GCA_949152395.1. NCBI lineage: Eukaryota > Metazoa > Arthropoda > Insecta > Lepidoptera > Noctuidae > Agrochola > Agrochola litura. The sequence continues at coordinate 10,220,820 of OX424511.1, forward strand.
AGACAACTAGTGCTTAACGTTGGTTTTCAACTGGACCTGAAGTGTGAGGTGACGGTTATAAATCAGTTAATTATACTGCTATGTGCGTGTATGTATATTATACAACTATTTACAAGAATAGTTAGTTGTTCATGTTAGATTTTAGACTGTTATACTTACATAAAGAAAGAAGAGAAAGAAAGAAAAATTGTTTATTCTGCACAAAATAAACGCACATTACACAAAAAAAAAACATAAATCATAAAATATAATATAACATAAAGAATTATAAGATCCTTGAACTGTTAAAGTATTTCAATTGCATCCAATCGTTAATTTGATTATTTATTTCAATTCCCTCTGGCAGCCCTAATAGTAAGCCAGGAAATTTAATGATAACGGATTTTTCCGAGCGCCCGAGCTGGCTCGGTCTCCAGGCGACAATTTAATTCTCCGTAATTCTTCCTGATCTGAGTCGAACGTTTAATATAAACGAATAAACACATTATAATATTAAACATGAAGAGTGTTGTTTGTTTTGGACCCTTCAGTCAGCTGTTGTTTATTATTATAATTTGACAGGTGCAGTGATTGTTCCGGGGTTCTGTTTTTCTCGCATATTGAAGAGATAAACAATAATTAAGGAGACTGGTAATGTTTTTAAGCGAATCTGAGATAAATCTTAACGTGACCCGAGGGCTGGCTTATTTTTTGGCCAAAGAATCAGTATTGCCATAGAACGTGGCAACGCTGCCAGCCTTTTTGGGCACTTTTCCTGTTGACAGCGATGCGGATGAATTGTTTGATGCTCTTTGATTCTAATATTATTATTATTTTAAGTATGTAAATATTATCTTGAATTTTAAAAACTACTTTTACTAACGTATGACTAGACCAAAATAATCTGATAAAATATTATGGCATTGCCTGGATATTTATTATTGGAACGAAGTTCTTTACCGCGGTTTGCGGTTGGAGTAAACTGGCAGAAATCATCACGTACCGAATTTGAGACCATACTAGATGGCTGTGTTTTAGAACTCCGTTCCAACCGGGTGTCCCACGACACATTTTGTTCTGAACACACACTCGCCATTTTCCTTCTACAAGGCCATCGTGAAGCAATCTCTATACGACGTGCAAAAATTACTTCGAGCAACATCCTGTGTAAAACATTCCCGAACAAACTTTTCAATCTAGCCTGGAAAACTAACCATGTTAAAACTTCGCACCTCCGACTAGTTCAGGTAATGTAGATAGACTTCTAGAGTACTAGGAGTACGCAGAACTTTCTGCTAGTCTCCGTGAACACACACACTCACACGCTTTATAAGTACAAGTGTATGTAAGTTTGTCTACGAAACGCTGTGCTGTAGTATCGCTAGTGGGCTACGAGTCTACGAAGCTACGAGTGTTGTTGATATAATGGCTACTTACGGTTATACCTTTAAGAGAGTTGCTAGTGTTCTCTGGAGAATTTAATGAGAGTGGAATGTGAACATCTATTTAGCTGGTTATGTCTATGAAATGCTACGGCGTAGTCTCGTCAGTGAAAACGCTACGAGAATTATGAATGCTAGTAATAAAGGCAACAAGGTTTACACTTTTCGAGGCAATAATTGTTTTTCATTTGAATCTAGTAATGAGAAACATTAAACCGCCTTCTCACTCGTTTTTTTCACAATGTCACGTAGTTTTTAAGTTTGCTTTAAATAATTTATCATGTTATTGTTGGTAAAGAGAAAAATAAATTCTTTGAAATTGTTTGTTTTATGCTAGAAAATATCTCTTTGGAAAGAAAATAAAAATAAAATGCTGTTCGTTGGTAAGCGCGTCACTTAAGAACGGCTGGACCAATTTGGCTATTTTTTATTTTTGAAAATGTTTGTAATCATAATCAACCTAAATGGTTCCACTGCTGGGACACAGACCTCTTCTCTGTGAGAGGGAGTGTGTAATCCACCACGCGGGCCCAGTGCGGGTTGGTAGATGTCACAAGTCTTCGAATTTTTTGGTTCTAGGACATGCCGGTTTCCTCACGATTTCCTTCACCGTTTTGAGAGTTGATGTTTGTAATAAACAGTCCGAATTAAATTTTTATGGAAAGAAAAATTAGAAAAGTTTCCCGGAAAATGTTCAAATTCGAGAAGAACTGAACGTCCTTTTTCTATGGGATTTATGTATGAACTTAAGACGGTCACAAACAAAATTATTCAAAGGTTAGTTCTAGTAAGACATTAAGATAAAAAAATCCATTCTATGGAAAAGAACCGGCAAGAAACTTACCTGGACGTAGGCGGTGACCCTGACAGCAGGGATCCTGACCCCCTCTTGCACAGCGGAGGTCTGGGAGCCGAGGGTCTTCGCTCCACTCCTGACGCGGAGCGGGTGGCCGGGGCACCTTCAGCCGCTAACACCCTCGCTGACACCAGTGCTGCCTCAGGGCAGTGCTGCAAAGAGGGTCTTATGTCAGTATGAGATAGATAAATAAACAGTTCTAGGTTAATCTGCAATGGAAGAAGAATCAAACAAAAATATAAGGGATAACTTTTATAATTCGACGTATTACTTAAAAGGCGTGGAAGTATGGTCTATGTGCTACAAATTAGCACCCCTTATGGTCTAGATTACATACATACATAAACTCACGCCTCCTCCCATGGGGGTAGGCAGAAACTACAGAACGCCACCTGCAACGATCCTTACATACTCCTTTTGCCTCGTTTACGTTCATACATCTGGTCATACACGCACGCCAGTTGCGAGTACTATGCACCTGGCCTTTCTGAAGAACATCACCAATAAAGTCAGTATAAGTCCTCCTAGGGCGTCCCTGCCCGGCCTTTCCCTTTACATCAGCCTTGTACATACATTTTGTTCTCTCAACATGCCCAAACCATCTCAGCACACAATTTTCAATTTTTGTCACTACATGTTCTTTTAAATCACACCGCTGTCTTATCACATCATTCCTCAGCCTATCATTCATAGTCAGACCACACATGCTTCGCAAGGAACGCATTTCCACAGCATTTATACTACTTTCTTGCTTGTTTAGATGGCATGGTCTAGATTAATATTCATAAATATTGAGAAGTTGCTAAGTGTATCCCCTATATTGCTATAGTTCCGATGTCGGCTATATAACAAACTCAAACTCAAAGCATTTATTTCAAATAAACCAATTACCGGTACTTTTGAATTGTCAAGGGATTGGTCAGTCAGAAAGATGAGGCTAGTTGCCCATTCCAAAGCGTAGTAGGTTCCTATGGAGAAGAACGGGCAAGAATATCTACGGACACTCTTTTATCTCAAAATATTGTTACAAAATAACAGTTACATCATTCATGTTGAAATTATACATGTGAAAACAATGTAAAAAGACGTGCACGTTAAAAGCATCCGTAAAAAGAATATAAAAACAAAAACGACCCAAACATTTAAATTCACCGTGGCAGCTAAGAGATGACTAATTGACCAGTCCCTACTGACGGCGCCCGTTCACAAACATGACGCATGGATCAGCACCATTCAGCTCAACCATTTTGAAGGGAACTTAATGATCACACGCCACAACCAGCAAGACATTTAAAAGAATTCTATTATTGTTTTATTTATGTCGATTTCGGATCAACACCCTGCTCTTTTTTTTGTGAAAGCCATCCAAGATTTCAACCAAAGTGACAGAATAAATTTAGATAATAAAGTGGCAGCTCTGATTTTCCTTATTAGACCAGGCACTTCAAACACAATTTCCACGGAAACTCCGCCCCCATGCACCCCACTACTCCACTATATGCTAAAGGTTAACACATCAGTAATAAAGTTGAATATCGCGTGCGATCTTTGGTCGTGTTCGAGCATGGAACTAAATGTCGTAAGTCTCAATTCTTATTTCGTTTTTATCTAAAGTAATAATTGATCTAGAGAAAAAATATCTTATATCTGGATAATAAACTTTATTTTCTTACTGTCAATAATTATTTAGACATAAAAGCCGAGTAATTTTGTTTTTGTTACAAATAATCTTTAAAAAAGACATGATTTACGAATAAAAAATTTATAGAGCGAAAATAGTCCAATTATGGAACTGTCTTATATATGGAAAGAAAAGATCTAATAAATCAAATACTAAAGTTCCATTCTGATTGTATGCGTGACTTTTTCAGAATATTAATGCAAATGTTTGGTTTCAATACATTAATACGTAATTGTTGGATATTTTACTGGCAGCACCCAAAGATTCGATGTGTCAAAAGTGGCACGGGAACCTTCTTGGTCGCGCAGTCATGCGCTCGTGAGGGTAAGACGTGCTTAGTGGCTGTGTCGATAAAAAGATAAATTGGCATAGTATTAGTTGGAGATCTACTGTAAATTAAGGTAACTTATTAGTTTTATGGTAAATATAATACTGATTTTATGTGGAGAATAGGAGATGTGATGGTATGGTGTAGAATATTGAATTTAATGTTGGCAAAGAAACATAAATGAATGACAAAATATCTTGGTGTTTCATATAATTTCCTTATCCCTGAATTATTGTAAATATGTAGTTTTATCAAAAAGTTTTAGATTATGATATTGGGGTAACGACTTTAAGATTCATTCGGAGATTAGTATCTATTTTGAGGTTAAATAATTATATTCGGGAATAAATTAGTTATTTTAGAACAAAGATGGTTCTTATTATACAAATTATCATACAATTTAGGGAGCCTCCTCTTAAACCATACTGCTATCACCAACCCATTCGCTGTGCGGAGCGATAGTGACATCTCAAAATAACCAACTGTATGTGTCAATAACCATGTAAGTAACTGACGTACCTACACACTACGAGTATATTGATTTATCAGACTATGATAGGACACTGGACGAGTCCGAGCTCAGAATAATAGAATTAGAAAACAAACAGCCGAAACCTTCCACAATATGTAGGCCGTACAAATACACACAGGAACGTTTGTTTTGGGTTGATAAATAAACAATATAGACAGTTGGAAAGTAATGAAATTATAAATAGAAAAAAAACTATTTTAACCGACTTCCAAAAGGAGGAGGTTCTCAATTCAACTGTATGTTTTTTTTTTTTTTGTTTGTTACGCGATTACTCCGCCAATTATGAATTGATTTTAATGATTCTTTTTTGTTTGGTAGATCAAAATTCAAAAAATTCAAAATTCAAAAGTCATTTATTCAAATTAGGCTGAGAATCAGCACTTTTCGAACGTCAAAATTACATAAGACAGTCCCCCAAAAACGCCACCCTTCACCACTTCCTAGTGCCTTTCGCTGGGAAGAAGAAGTGGCGCAACAAACTCCCCAGCAGCACAGCTGTCTGTTCAAGTTAGAAAAAAATAATTCTATACAATAGTATGCAAAATAATTTACATTACGCAACACAAAACATAATTTAAATGATAAATTATTGGCCATATGTCAGCTAGCACACGCCAATATACCAACCAAAAACATCGAGAACTATACTCAAGCAGAAATAAAAACTAAACGTAAACAGAACTACATATCTAAATAAAAGCCTCCAGGCGTAAAGGGCGTGCCCGCTTACATAAAGCTGTAATTGGCAGTTATAAATGATAAACTAGGACCATCGAGGTAAAAAAATAAATAAACAGTTAATTACTAGTTACAATAACAAAACCATGATCAGCAAGACGACCAGTCACCACAAGCAGCACCCGTTCACGAGCATAACGCAAAGATCAGCCATTACCCCCCTCGCCATATTTGAGGGAAGGAGGCAACCCGACCCCCGACTCCGATCATACTTCAGATCCGATATAATTTTTTATAACTTTGCTTGGGTAGTTTTTTTTTTTTCCCACTTAGTATGTGGATGATATGTTAAGTTCCTGGCTATTTACATAGAAGGTAGTGGTATTCGAATTTGTGTGGGGTAGGTACCACAACTAACAAGTGAAAAATAAAAACTTTTTACAAAAAAATATCGGAAGTCGGTTAATTTTTTTTCTTGTAAAAAGTTTTGGAACGAAGTTCCTTATCGCGCGTTGCGAAAGGGGGCTAGACGGAAAAATTAAGACCAAAAGTTGTAACGACAGTTTTTTATTGTGTAACGAAACTTTTTTTTTAATTTTAAATATCTCGGAAACGGCTGGGAATATCAAAGTTTTGATAAATTTCCCCCCCCCCCCATAGTAATCTCCCTCTCACCTAGAACCTAGATTCAGTTAGACCCCTTAGACCCCATTTTTGACCCCCTTTTCTTTTGACCCCCAATATCTGTAATTAAGTATATTTTACAACTGTCTTATATATATAACCTCCCCCCGAACCCCCCGTCGATATTCTCCCGCGACCCCCTGATCCCAATACACCCCCTGCACACCTCCCCCTTCCCTCCTCTTCTCCCCCCCACCCCCGTGCCCCTTCAGGGTTACCTCACCCCCCCAGGTCTTAACTTTGGAGCCAGAGGTCGTAGACCTATCAAGTTTGGGGTCCCCGAAATCAGGAGAAAAAGACCTCTCTTTTGGCGCCATTAAAATCACGGAAAAACGGTATTGTGTGGTGCTGCGGTGTACGCTGTGTGTGTGGCGTATGCACTCACTTACCCACTCATTTTATTACAATTCCTTCACTAATTAATCGAAAAGAACTTCGTTACATCCGGGTGTCCCTTGACACCTCTCAAGTTTTTTTTTCTATGTGTGTTTATAATGGATAAACTCAAAAACTACTTAACCAATTTTAAAAAAAAATCACCTGTAGAAAGCTACATTATCAGCGAGTAACATGAGCTATATTTTATCGTCTTCCATTTGAACGAAGTCGCGGGCAAAAGCATATCATATATCTTAACTAGTTGTGAACGCGACTTGTCCACGTGGATGTTGAAAATCAACATATTTATCATAATCATTATCATCGTGTCTCATATTACTTACTGGTTGGAGCAACACGATTTCTTCTTCCATTCTCCTGTCAACCGTCAAGCTATCATTCACTTCCTTCTCTTTCATATCATTCCTCACTTAAATGTTGTTTTATTCCAAAAATATTCGAAGACATACTAATTAACTTGACTTAAATTTGGACGGTATGGAAACTAGGCTTGTTTGTTGAAATAATTACCTACCTTCCATTTTTAAAAACATCGCGACGACCACTCGTCTCGATGACAGCACCGCGACAATCGCTTGGGGTAACGTCAATGAGCGCGTCTGTGTGAGTGTGCCGTTTCGAAGGTTTACTACGTAGTTTCTGTACTGTCTATATTTATACTGTGGCCATGTTGGCAAACACTTTTAACAAAGCGTGATTTTTGTGTTACAGAATTATATATTGTAAATACTCTACAGCAGCTACAGCATGTTTCAAAAAGGTATTTCGTATTTAAGGCTGTGGTACAGACCATCAAACTGAACAACTTTCTTCATGAGACCAACATCGTAATCGGAAAAAAACCGGTCAAGAGTGAGTCGGACTCGCGCACCGAGGGTTTCGTAACATTTAAAATTTTCATTGGCGAGGCCTATATTCATCAGAGAATTTTAATACTGCACACTGCGGTGTAAAATATTGCAGTTTTAGGTCAGCGTCTTCACTTGACTGATAGTGGAACTAATGTAATTTTTGTTGATGATTTCTGAAAAACTGTGCTATTTAGAGACATCGTTTTATTTTTCCTGTAATTTTTACATAAGCTTCTATCACATTTTTCTCTAAGCAAACTTTGGAGATAAGGGGGAACGGTATTTTTTTTACATTTTTCGTCAATAGTCGAAAACTATGCGGCCTAAAAAAAAAGAGAAAAGTTTTGAGAGTGTTCAATTAGCGGTATTTCATATGATATCTCACATGCTAGTAGCCCCACTTCAAATTTTTAAGACCCCCCGTCCAGTCCGTGTTACAAAAAATTTAATATATATTTTTATTTTTTCTTATTTGCAAAATAGTTGGGCATCTAAAATTTTAAGTTGAAAGCATTAGTAGTTCTTGAGATATCCAGCTGTGCTAGACAAACGGACAAACAGACTGAGTCGAACCATGAGGGTTCCTTTTTACCATTTTGGTACGGAACCCTAATTATCAACTGTCCCATACAAAACATCAATACCTACTCGACCCAAATGTATGGGACGGCTGGTTATTCAGATACATACTGTAGGTATACAAAAGTATATAAACAATGATTGAACCTCAAAGTGACAGCAGGTATCCCATTGAGAATACTTAATTTAAGGCAGACATGAGTTTATGTATCGTCTTGAGTTAACAATAAGTAATTCAACTACAAACCGATATCAGACGTAGTTTACAATATTACGTCCCAAACAAATACGAAATACATTCGTAAATAAACTCGGAGAGATTTCAGCGCTTGTAGAATTCCAAATTACAAACTAACAAGTCTGGTTCAGATTACCATAAAGATTTAACTAGTCCACGGTAATCAATATGCGGTCCTTAAAATATGTAAAGTAATTCAACAACAAATGCTATTTATCAAACTGTAATTCCGCCAACAACTCGAAATGTTCACTTATTCACATTTTCTTTACAAACTTCTCCAAATGTTCACGATACGGCGCCGCGCCGAGTGAATCCGCATAAAAGAAAATCTTTTGAAACTTTTTTTTATGTAATTTTAATGATCGCGTAAAAATGCCTTTCTTTGTAGCCAGTATTTTTATTACTCAAACTTTTCATTGCCAAAAATAAATTAATTCATAACTTTCCTAATTTGAAATTCTCCAAATTCGAATTCATTTAACTCTGTCACTATTGACAAGTTCGCAATTAAAACTTTTTCATTTACGCCTCGTTTATAATTTTTGTGAAACACGTTCGAAAACGATCAATACATTTTAATCTGGGACCTTCACGAAACATTAGGTAGAATCGTTTCAACATCGTCTTGTAAAAACAATCAATTTTCAACAACAAAAGTCCTGATGGCCTTTGAATTTTCCACTAAAATACCTATTAAACAAACTGAAACCTTCACCTTTCATTTTAAAAATCTAGTGCTTTGTTCACTAGGCCTTGTTACAAGGGAATTAAAGGAAAATAATATTACTTAAATCAATGTAGAGACAGTTTGGCACGACGTTGTGTATCTAGCTCAGAGGCGTTGTCAACTAAAAGCGACTTAAACAAAGGTAAACATAAGCTTAATTTCCAAGCTTGTACTAGATTCGACCTTGGCATTAAGAAATGAACAAGAACTAAATTCCATGTAATTTATTGTACGCGATTTTCTTGCGACCTTGCTGCTTTGCTACAGTACACGAGCGCCATCAAAATCTGGAGAGCAGTTCCTTTGTTGTTGATAAAGAGGCGGACAAATGAGAAATAGAGGGAAAACTGTACCTACTATGAGCCGCAGAATTTGCTTTAACTTTACTACAATGTGTGTCTGAATTAATGCACATTATAAAAGTATTTTATTCAGAATCGTTTACTGAATCGATTTAAGTCTTTTTAATTAATCCCAAAATTAATTCATCATCATCTGCCTAGTCTTTTCCCAACTATGTTGGGGTCAGCTTCCAGTCTAAGCGGATGCAGCTGAATACCAGTATTTTACATGGAGCGACTGCCTATCTGATCTCCACAACCCAGTTAAGTACTAGGTAACACGATACCCCTTGGTAAGATTGGTTGTCAGACTTTTGGGCTTCTAACTACCCGTAACAACTGTCAGATCCACAAATGACAGTCGTTGGTCTATGACTGAACGTGCTTTCCGAGGCACGGAGGGGTCTTGGTATGTAAAGATGGTCACCCATCCACGGACCAACCGTGGCAAACGTAACCTGTTGGATCGGGCGGCACCACTCGCTACGCTCGCTCGGCTCACGCGCGGTTTGTCACAGTTCTAACCTAACCTAACCCATTTGGTCGGGGTGCCACATAAGCGGCGTAAATATTTAATTTTTAAAGACTAATTTTAAGTGCTATGTTGCATTTCACGCCGCGGCAGGGACCGGTGAGTGCTACTTCCAAGTTGATCGCTTTCCAAAATATCATATTTGAAAACCCAATAAAAGTCCATCGACTTTTTTTGCGTAGTCACCCACCCTACTTTGTTTGATTCGTTGTATGCCGACGCCATGATGCACAAAAAAAACAAAGCGACATCAACGCCTCTACCGGTGGATAATCTAACTATTTTACGATATGATCACTAATGTTTGGCCACATCATGAAGTAGTCGTGCGTTTAACTGGTCATATCGTGAACGTTGAGTATTCAATGATCATGATGTGAACAACGGTCGATGTTCATTTCATGAAATGATCAATTCTAAGGTCTGGCCACGACATATAGGTACATACTTGAAGTGTTGATCCTATTTCTAGTATCAACACGAACTACACTAAAATAGCTCATTATTTGATTAGCCAACCAGCAAGGTGTTAGTGGGGAAGAATGCCCAATCTCATGGAGGCTATTTTGAGGTTATGACTTATGATGAAAGTAACGAAACATTTTAATTATTGTAATTCGTCTGCATTTCACGCTCGTTCCATTATAGACTTCATCTACCGTTTTCAATCAGGCGAGATCAAGGTCAAGAGCAGACCCATACTGCAATAAAAACAATTAAAAAATCTGGACAGACCATTAACTCATGCACAAATTAAAGACCAAATGATTTATTTCAATCAATCCAAATGGATTGATCTAATTAACTGACGGACTAAGTGCGTATAAATTAATTCAAATTCAATTTTTTTTTTTTCGGAAAACATCCATATTGTATTAAGGTGGTTTTACACCAGCGAGGCGAGGCGTAGATGGGATAGGCGAAAATTTAAATTTATGTGGCAACATTTCTATCCACGCCCTGCCCATCTTTGGTGTAAAAGGTCTAGATGCGTGAGGATGTGCGAGGCGAGAATTAAAATATTTGTTAATACAATGTTGAACTTTATTGCTGTATGAATAAAACATTTATTTACTCTGTAAAACGAATATACAAATCTCGCACCGGACATCGAGGACCCGCACGGTCTCTCTCCGTCATGCGCTGACTCGCGATGTCTCGCGATGTCTCGCGATATCTCGCGCTGGCACGCGCTGGCACGCGCTGGCACGCTCTGGGACGCGCTGGCACGCGCCGGCTCACTCCGACCATCGCGAGACATCTCTGCATACTATATTCTCGGCTGGCTGGCCGGTGTGCCAGACACGGCTGGCCGGGCGGCGCGTGATAGCACGAGGCAGCGGTGAATATCTTTCGGTGTAAAAGGGTAAGCGTGATTTCACTTCTCGTCAATCCCATCCACGCCTCGCCTCGCGGGTATAAAACCACCTTTAGTATTAGAGCTTAGAAAAATATGTTAGTATCATTAAAATCAAAAAACAATATTAAAATCAAAACCAAATTTTTTATTAAAATCAAAATTAAGATCAAAATTAAATTAGAATTAAATTAAATAAATTACAAATAAAACAAAATTAAATCAACATCCAATCAGAATTAAATTAACATGAAATTAAATTAAATCAAATTTAAAAAAATGCAAACTCAAATTAAGCCTGTCAGTTAATAAGAAATAGTTGCTCGTTCAAAAGGATAAGTTTCGGAAACTTACGGACCAGAGAGTAAATTACATTGACATAATCCTACTATAATTATTATTATATTACATAATTATTTTATTTTTAATATAAATGTGATAGTTTGTGAGGTAGGATTTGGATGAAATTTGCCACATAAATAATTTATAACCTGGATTAACAGATAGAATACTTTTTATGCCGATATTCCCACGGAATCGACACTTATGCGGGTGAAACCGCGGGGTGGCAGCTAGTATGACATAACTAGACAAACAATAACTACTATGGATCCTAAGATACTTAAGTAAAACGATAATTAAAAACGAAGCTTGGTAAAATGGCAGTACAAAGACGCGATGCTCAAGGGCGAGTGCGTAGTACAAGTATCGATTGTACTCAATTGTTTGTGTCAATACTCTAGGGCTATCAAGCGAGAGATACAAACGATTCAATACAAAATGTTTACAATAACAATGCGTTTCGACAATAGAATTTAGTATCTTTTGTTTTGAAAATAGAGAACTTTGATTAAAACTATTCATATTTTATATATTATTTATATACAAATTTTCTCTTTTTTCTCTTACTCTTTAAATCAAAATGTTGTGTTTATAAGATGTGTATAGAGGTAAAATAAAGTTATTTGCGAAGTGTCGCCTGCAACGCTGATGTCTGAAATAGTACAGATATTTTATATCTAGTTCAGACACAGATGTTCAAAATCAGCATAGAAACAAGTCTCATATAGTGTATCACCATAATAATTAAATTGTTGCATATTTTTGAAAAACAAACTATACTTATAAATTATTCAACCTTTTAAATTAATAAAAAGTGGCCAGCACCGTACAATATTTAACACAATATATTTCTAACACGTTTCTTATACGGGGACCCCCTTTAAAATCTAAATTTATTTTATTTTTATAGCGGCCATAGTAGTAGGTACACACTCTGTGAAAATTTCGAATGTCTACCTATTACGGTTCCAAAGATACAGCCCTATGACAGATGGACAGACGGACGGACGGACGGACAGCGGAGCCTTAATAATAAGGTCCCGTTGGCACCCTTTGGATACGATACCCTAAAAATTAAACCTGTAAGCTACCTCTTTCGTTAATCTTTTGGTTTTTCAAGGTATCCCCAAGCGGTTGGTAAACTCTTCACGTGACCAGAGGGCTGGCCTATTTTTTGGTCAAAGAATCAGCATCGCCATACAACGTGGCAACGCTGCCAGCCTTTTGTGTACTTTTCCTGTTGACAGCGATGCGGACGAATTTTTTGAAGCTCTACGATTCTTTACCCTCCTTTTTTATACACATGTACATTTTATTATTTTAAGTCTATTAGTGTACTAGCTTCTGCCCGCGACTTCGTCCTCGAGCCTATAACCTTCCTCAAGAATTGCGCTATCCAATGCGAAAAGAGTTTTTCAAATCCGACTGGTTGTTCGAAGATTACCCCCCTACATACAAACTTACAAACAAACATACAAATACCTCTTTATAAAATTAGTGTAGATATATTATGTAAATATTACCTAGTTTTAAATAAAATGTTGGACCCTATTTTAAGCTTTAGATTTAATAAGTCGTACAATATCGTAAAATAAATATTAAAAGGTCATCGATCAATTTTCGAGCTTTCATTTAATTAAGAGCATATTAATTGCCTTCTGTTGCAGCCTGACACTTCCAGTCGGTGTACCATACAAAGCTATGTCTGAGATAAACAGATTGGCTATTATAATATGCATGTCAACAGGAATATAAATTACTACTGAATAACGTAACATTGTGGGGAAACCGGCATGTCCTAGAACCAAAAATTCGAATACATGTGACATCTACCAACCCGCACTGGGCCCGCTTGGTAGATTACAGCCCACTACCTCTCATAGAAAGGAGGCCTGTGTCTCAGCAGTGGGAACATTATAGGCTGATTACTGATTACTTTGGAATTACTGATCCGATTCGAAAAATTCTATCAGTAATGGGAAGCAACAGTATTGCTGAGTGTTATAGGATATATTTTATGTTAAAACAAGAGTTTTCACGCCGACGAAATCGAAAGCAGACGCAAGCGGCGCGTTTTGCGGCGCGCGGCGGCGCCTTAATGCTCCCGCGCCGCTCTTCTCTTCGCAAGTCACACCACGGCGACTCATGGCACACTCCAAATAACTTCTTACATTGGCTCTCGTCGCGGTCGCAAACGTAAGGCCGCGGACTCGAAGTCAGCGGGCAGCGGGGCGGTGGCGGCGGCGTTTTATATGGAACCGGCCGCTCCCCGCGCCGCTGCCTTCGAGGCCAGATACATATAAATCTCTCTACATCTAAATCGTCGCCAAGGGGTAACACTTTAGCTGATCTTTGAAGACCAAACTGCAAACGCGACTGCTGAGCAAAAGGTCTTCGGTGAACCTGAACACAACTTTTTTTGTTCTTTGATAATTATAAATAACCATTGACTTGACTGCCTCTCGTTGGTCGAGTGCTCGCAAGCGCTATTGCAGAGCATGAGGTCCTGTGTGCGATTTCCAGGTCGGACAACGTTTTATTGGGGATTTTCTATGTGGAATTTCTCAGTAGCAGCCCAGAGTCATGATTTGTGCCCGGTTGATGGCAATAGACTCGCCCCCTATTACATGGGACTTAACCATAACTGGCGAAATGTGGTTGTTAAACAGGTACACCTCTGCCTAAACCTTCGGGGAAGCGAGGCGTGATGTTAGATGTTATGATAGAAAAAAATCACGGTTCAGCAACCCTATTCCAGATAAAAATAAAATAAATACTAAACTGCAACACAGACAGAATGGCCGTCTGACAAAGGCGAAATCCTCTTTACTGCTAGCCAGGTAATCCCAGAGATAAAGTGAACTCGTCTGTATGTAACGTTGAAAAATACCACTAGACTAGAAAACAAGGTGACAAATGTGGGGGATTCCCTTTGTTGGATTAAAAAGTCAACATACACCTACGTACGTTGTACGTTGACTCTAAACAACTTTCTATGCACAATATTTACTCATCCACATGACCTCTTGTGGATAAATAAAATATATTGTGCATAGAAAGTTTTACAGGGGTTTTTGTTTGAACATATAAATTACTTGTTTTTTCCCGCGACTTCGCACGCGTTTGTGTTGAAAATTATCTCATGGGAACTTACTACCGGGATAAAAAGGTACATTTTGTCCTAACCTCGGCCATGGTCTAACCGTCTGGCATATTTTATCCAAATTCGGTCAGCGGACGGACAGACAGAGTTACTTTTTATTCATATATTAGTCACTCTGGTTGGAGTATGGATCTTCTTCTTATTTTCGTGTGGTTAGTGACTAACCTGGTGTCAGAGTTATAAAGCCGCCCATGGGCCTCTGACTTGGCAGTCTGACGGCTCTGTGACTTGGCCTAGTGGTGTGGCCAAGCCATATATTTTGACTAAGGTGTAGAGTTTGTGAAGTTAGGGCTTGTACAGTTAGGGCGTGTAGAGTTAGAAGCTTGACTCTACATGAGATCTGATAACTTTTTGACAGTACGAGCCATATGGTCTCGTCTTGGTAACATTTTACATGAAAATGTTTTTGGTGAGATACTTATTTTAGAAATAAAAGCCGAGTAATCTTTATTTTACGAGTATTTAAAAATAGTCTTATAAAAGACGTTATTTTCGAATAAAAATTAATCGAGCGATAATGTTACAATTACGTTACTGTCTTGTACATGGAAAAAAAAGATCCAATAAATCATAAACTAAAGTTCTATTTTGATTGTATGCGTGACTATTTCAGAATATTCATGCAAATTAACATACAATTTAGGGAGCCTCCTCTTTACAGGTCTGACTTATACAATCAATGTGCCTAGCCTTTTCCTAATTATATTGGGGTCGGCTTCCAGTCTATCCGGATGCAGCTGAATACCAGTATTTCACATGGAGCGACTGCCTATCTGACCTCCACAATCCAGTAGCTGGGTAATACGATACCCTGAATAAGACTGGTTGACAGACTTTCGGGCTTCTGACCTTCCGTAACGACTGTCAAAAATCCACGAATGACAGCCAGGACCAACAGCTGAACGTGCTTTCCGAAGCATGGAGGAGTCTCGGTATGTAAAGGTGGTCATCCATCCACGGACCAACCCCGACAAGCGTAGCTTAACCTGATGGATCGACCCGTGCGGCTGTTATTACTTAGCCACGAACTCCTCCGAACACAATACAGGTCATAATCATCGTTGTCCCATGTTACATGGGGTCGATAGGTATTTGTCTGAAAAATTATTGAAATATCTTTAAGATATTCCAAGCTTGAAAAAGCTTTTTGGAGAAAAAATATTCAACAAAAAGGTCCTGTGTTTTTTATACAAAATCTTACTTACATAAACAGATTGAATATGAAAATAAAGAAGAAAACAATTTTATAAAACTGCGTGCGTGTCGAGAGAACTCGAAATACTCAATTAATATTCCTATTTCAAGAGTTATTAATCCTGTCTGATCCTTGTAAATGAAATCACGGCACACTCGCTCGGAAACTAATATAAAATTCAAAATCAAGTGGAATTTTCACGCAGCTGACGTGGATAATGTAATCTTTTAATAAACTTATTATGCTCTGTTAATTTTCCAGTGAATTTATATTTCTCCAAAAATTTTCCCAAACCAGAATTTACAAAGAATTATTCTGGTTGAGGAAAATTTTGGATACCAAGCTGCTTTATACACATTCTAGAGAAGCTGTGAGATTTCATGGAGATATTTATTTTATTTATTATTTAATGACCCCTGTAAGTCTGTAACACAGGTTCCACCTAACATGGGGGTCATTGATCAAATTACTAACGTGTAAACTTCATAGATGTGATGGGTTTCGATTATCTAAACACGATAACACAAAAAAATACTGATTTTGTTAAGTCATACTTAAAGTAAAAAAAATTAACAAAAAAAAAAAACATTTTTGTTTTCATTTTATCATACATCCGCGGAGTTTCAATACTTAATTTAATTTGACCCTGTATACATGGTTATTCTCTTTCAAATTACCGTTCAGATACTAGATAACAGAAACCCGTAATTTTATGCGACAGAAAACCATTAGGCCGCGCTCAATTTGAATGCGTTTTCGTACGAATTTCGCTCGTGCGTACACGTACGTATACGTATGACTTAGTCGCACCCAGTCTGCGCGCTCACTTTGTACTTGGAAGGTCGGGATCGTTCGTGCGTGTTCGTATGTGACAAAGAGTCAAGTGTGTCCCCCCCCCCCCCCCCGCCAGCTAGATGGTTGGTTTTGGATATGTGACAAAAATCACAGCAGTAGTTTATACAGGGTGATTGGAAGATGGGTGCAAAGCTTTAAGGCGAAGATAGTACAGACAATTTTGAACCATTTAAGCCATGGTTGTCTTAGACGAAGTCTTACCAAATATTTTTAACCAAATTTTTAAGTATTTTTCGGAAATTCTCAAAATTTAATGTAAACTGCATAATTATGGCCAAATTGAATGATAAATGAATTCATTTTTTATTTATTTAATTAAAGTAATGTGTAAGCAATCAAGCAAAACATGTTTTAGGCTTCTGTGTCATTAGACATTTTTTTTACAGACATTTAAAGCTCAGAAAAAATAAAAAAATTGTACAATACGTCTTTTAAACCTTATTAAAAATTAAAAAATTTGGTAAGACTTCGTCTAAGACAACCATGGCTTAAATGGTTCTAAATTGTCTATACTATCTTCACCTTAAAGCTTTGCACCCATCTCCCAATCACCCTGTATAACGAAATTAAAAGGAAAACTATCACAGCTAAGTAGGCTTTACAAGTTAACGAGTAATAATCGACCAACTTAACTTTGCAGTTGCAAAAACATTTTTCGCCATACATTCCGTATGGGAGAACATATTTTTCAACTACAAAGTTAAGTTTGTTTTTGGGATAAATTCATCCCAACTACGGAACCCTTCATTGTGCGTGGTCCGACACGCACTTGGCCGGTTTTTTATTACTACCTTATTAATTTTTCCTTCTTAAAGTCTTTAAAAGCGCAATAAATTGTTTTCGTCCATACTCATCCCCAGTTCGAACTTGCCCGGTTCGTATGTATCTATCTACCTACATGCTAGAAGGCGCAAAGTACTGATGGTAAGAAAAGTGTAATCTAATCATTTCCTTTTACTCAAGGATCAAAACACAGGCTCAATTGACAGTGCAGTGGAACGGAATGGAAGTGAATTTCTTTGTACAAAGCGTAATGAACTTTATGCCAATAATGTAACGTACAAACAAGATACGAGCCAAATAACAGGTCGCGCGTTTCCTGGATAATTCTCGCACATTCTCGGTAACTCTCGTGCATTCTCGGTAATTCCCGCAGTTACTTGCTCGTATCTAGTTTGTACATTACACAATTGACAAAAAATTCGTTTTGCTTTGTACAATTTCGTTACAAAAACTCGCTACCATTCTGTTCCGTGGCAATTGAGCCTTAAAGCTCTCACGGAGGAGAAGCACTTTAAAGGCTTAAGTCTATAAAAAACAGTTTGCTGATGAAAAACGTGTGAACTTCAAGATGACACCGGTAGGTACACTCGACAAAGTAAATGGAACGACTTACAAAAGATTGGTTGCAATAATAATAATGTATCAAGGGACCGAAAGGTACCTTTTCGTAAACGAAATGGTAACAAAAAAACTGCCTCGTGGTGCTACAATCACAATAAAAGAGGGTAGACAACTATTATCGATTTGATGTAGGTACGATAGATAGGTACAGTCAGCATCAAAAAGATGTATTTATCACATAATTATAAACTTCGTTAGTTTCTCTCTAATCGGTATTATTTCTGTTAAATTAGAAACTGTCGAAAAATTGAGAACTGCAACAAACAATTTACAATTTGACGTATTATTTTTCGATAGTTTCAAAGTCAAAGTCAAATAATTTGTTTCATTTAGGCATATAAAAGGCACTTTTGAACGTCAAAATTTACAAAAAATAAAATTGATTCTAGTCGCCCCTTCCAAAAGGTAGTTTTCGTATGGAGAAGAATGGGCAAGAAACTCCACCGTTACTCTTTTAAAATGTTTTACAATATTTTATATACATTAATTATATAATTATATGTGAAGACGATGCACCTGGAATAAGATTACTATAGGTAGGTACCACAATAGTTAAAAATAATTAATAATGAAGCAATGATAAAAAAAAAATGTAATGGATACATGGTGTTCACGATCTATCGATGAGAAACCGGTATCAAACTTGCTTGCGACGCGTACCTTGAGCTAATATTAAATAGCCTGCCTAGCTGCGAGCAACTTGGAAGTAGCGGTCGTCCGCCGCGGCCGCGGCGCCGCTCGCTGCGCTCGCTCGGCTCGCCCGCGGTTGGTCAAAGTTCTAACCTAACTTAACCCATTTCACAATTTTTTTTGACAGGCAAGTCTAACGGAAATGGAAATAATACCGATAGAATATAAACTAACAACGGTTCTCACAATCTTACAGTGACACATAAAATCAAGTAGAACTCATCTAACTGTCCACAGTTTGTGTTCCTTAATACTGTAGCAACATGTAGCTAGAATTAAGTACCCAATGTGTAATATGTTTTGTGGGTATTGTAGACATACCTATATAAATTCTGTCGATGTTTACATATTTTTGAGGCTGACTGTACCTACTATCCTATACCTTTTTTATTCCACAACTCCTCGGGGCTTTGGTTTTTTGGTACCAACGGTACACACGGCCACACATCAAGCTATACATTTCCCGTTTATGCTGATCTCGCATCGTATGTGATTTCCGTACAATGCGAGTTCAGCTTATACTGGAAATGTATAGCTTGTACCAGTTTTGGGAGATTACTCTCTGCGAACTTCATTCTAGCAAGTCATTACAGTGTCATTAAAAGTGTTAATTTACTTTTATCACCAGGTCTTACAATTGGGTACTTTGGATACGTTATTGTACCTAAATAAAATACAATATACAGGGTGGCAGGGACAACGACGCCCAAACAGTTCACTACGTAGAAAATTTTCGTCGGTTATCTAAAACGAAATCAGCTATTTCATAGAAAAGTGCAGTACCTACGAGGTCAAAATAAATGGAACAGCTAATTTATTTTTATTTTAATAACCGAAGAAAAATTTCAATGCAAGTTCAGAATCGTGTACTGAATCCATGGTAACAGGTTGCGCGTCGATTTCCCTGCCAACCTGTATAGGAATAACGGGCAGACTGTATTTAAAAAAAAACCGGGCATAAATGTTGAGGTAATATCAGACGGGCAATTCCCGCCATTTTTAAGAGCGTTCGCATTCGCATCTCATTCGCAATTTGTCAAAAATACAATCAATTTACCAACATTTTTGACAAGTTTGACAGATTGCAACTTGAACGAGAATTGACCTGCTGATGTCTGAAAACACTAATAGGTCATCTGTAAAAATAAAAACTACATATTTTTAGAATAGGTATAACTTGCCTGAAAAATTGAACAAGTATTTTCCATTTCGCGTAAACGGCTTTAAAAAATATAAATCTACGAAACCCATGTCAAATATAATAACGTCCTAAACATACATCTAAATATTAAAGAAAGTAATGGATATTGGACGTCCCTCCAAAATAAAATTGTATTAGATAAACATTTTATACAAATCCCAAAATAATTCTCGAACAAGTTTTAGAAATATTTTATGAAAAGTATTTGAGAGGCATAAAAAAATGTAACGACGAATTTTTAAGTTTGTCTATATGTATGTTCCGGATTGGTGCAAAAACGGTTGAACAGATTTGGAAGAAATTGGTACACAGATAGTTTTAAACCTAGATTAACACATAGGGTACTTTTAAACCCGGTAGTACGTTATATATTTTCCGACATCCACGCGGGCGAAGCCGCGGGCAAAAGCTAGTTTGGAATAAAGTTTATTATTTTGGATATAAAAAAGATAAAAAAAGGTCTTTTAGACATCTGTTATGTTCATATTTTCATAACATTGGAATAAAGAGCCCGCGGCGACACGGTGCGGTCATGGCAAGGTCTTACCGATCTGCGAGTAAGTTTTAAAGCTCGAAGTCAATCCAAGCAAAGTCCAACCTTTGCATTTTTTTTTTCTACACTTTTAAAACTACAAAAGGGGATTTTGTGACTAAGGCTCTAGACAGAAAGATGGACTGCATTTCAGCGGACTGCAAAGTCGGTTGGCAGTTTCGATGCACTTATGTCAACTCACAAGCATTCAAACTGCAACTCACAAGCATTCAAACTACAACTCACAAGCATTCAAACTGCAACTCACAAGCATTCAAACTACAACTCACAAGCATTCAAACTGCAACTCACAAGCATTCAAACTACAACTCACAAGCATTCAAACTGCAACTCACAAGCATTCAAACTACAACTCACAAGCATTCAAACTGCAACTCACAAGCATTCAACCTACAACTCACAAGCATTCAAACAGCAATTTTGCAGTTGGCGTTCTGTTTAAATGCCGTCCGCCTGTTTACACCCTAAGTAATAATAGCCATACGGGTCCATCGATCAGGTTAAGCTACGCTTGCCACCGTTGTTCCGTGGATGGGTGACTATCTTTACATACCAAGACCCCTTCGTGCCTCGGAAAACACGTTAAACCGTTGGTCCCGTTGTCATTCGTGGATCTTTGACAGTCGTTACGGGTACTCAGAAGCCCGAAAGTCTGACAACCAATCTTACCAAGGGGTATCGTATTACCTAGTAACAACTAGGTTGTGGAGGTCAGATAGACAGTCGCTCCATGTAAAATACTGGTATTCAGCTGCATCCGGTTAGACTGGAAGCTGACTCCAACATAGTTGGGAATAGGTTAGGCAGATGATGACTTTTAAAACTACATAGGCTACATTTCAAGCTATAGAATTCCAGTTTATGCTGATCTCGCATCATACAGGATTTCCGTACAATGAGAGGTCAGTTTATACTGGAAATATATAGCTTGATGTGTAGCCATGTGTACGAGTCTCTTAAGTTTAAAGCAAACAAAATTAATTTCATTAATTATTCTGAAGAATGCAATTCATTTGGGTATTGCATCAATAGGTATACGTAATTTTTGTTACAAGCATTAATTATTGGAGGCTATCGTTTTTGTGCTCACCAGATGGCGCCACTGGCAAGTAAATTCCTGTCAGTACTTTTATTTGATATGTTTTGGATATGTTTAAGTACCCGTTACTTCATACAATGTTTACTTTATTACATAAAAACACATTTACCAACATTATAATGTTCCTAAAATTGGCAAGCATGAAGCAGACAAATGTTATTCTTCCTTCAAGTGTTACCAAATTAGATCCTAAGTTGTTACTTAAAATCTTAAAAGCCATAATTAATCAGAAATGGCAAAATCTTTACAAAAATTATGAATAATAAATAAAAATTCCCGATAGAAAGTCTCTCAAACAGTGAACGTTCAGTGACATTTACTATTTCTAGAGACCTCACTCTACACTAGCGCCTCTAGCGGAGAATTCAAACGCGATAGTCCTCATTGCGTCAACTTTCTGGCCACCCTGTCATCATCATCTACCTTTTCCCAACTATGTTGGGGTCGGCTTCCAGTCTAACCCGATGCAGCTGAATACTAGTATTTTACATGGAGCGACTGCCTATCTGACCTCCACAACCTAGTGACTAGGTAACACGATACCCCTGTTTGTCAGACTTTTGGGCTTCTAACTACCCGTAACGACTGTCAAAGATCTACAAATGACAGCCGGGACCAACGGCTTAACGTGCTTTTCGAGGCACGGAGGGAACTTGGTATGTAAAGATGGTCACCCATCCACGGACCAACGACGGCAAGCGTAGCTTAACCTAATCGATCGACCCGTGTAGCTGTTATTACTTATCCAAGCCCCTCTGGCCACTTTACACAAACTAATAAATCGGTAAAGCAATCTCCTTTCGCCTTCAGAATATCGAATAGCCACCACAAATCCTGAATGCGGGTAAAATATATAGAAAATATCGTTTAGTACAAACATAAGGGAAAATCGAAGTTTCACATTACCGGATTGCCCGGCTTTTGAAGCAACCCGCAAGGCCCTTTCGATACCCGACCGTTTGACCGGTATCTATATCCGTACGATCTTCTACAACATGTAAAATAACCCTGTCCAATCCGTGAGGGTGTTGTTAGGTATCGTACTGAGAGTCTATTTATGTGTTAAATTCAGGAAAAAAGAAAAAAAAATCGCCATTTTTTTTTCAATGGCGAATTTTATTGGGTTATTACTCGGGGCGCGCGCGGCCGTCGTTTAGCGGGTGTCTACTAGTCAACCCTGTTGAAAATTTGCGATTTTTTTATGTATTTGGGTAATTTTGGTACTAAAAATCTGAATTTAAAATAGCTTTAACTTTTTTATTTACAATAATAAAATAAAAACTTTTTGGTAAGAGTCAGTTGCTTATCTTTAAGGCAGCCAATAAAGGCGCAGAGAGATACCCAACTGTCTCTTTAAATGGTGGTGTCTTGAACCGTGTTCTTCAGTTTAAATATCTAGGGCACATTGTAGCGGAGGATTTGAGGGATAATCTAGATGTGGACCGGGAGCGAAGAGCATTAGCAGTGAGATGTAATATGCTGATCCGGAGGTTCTCACGCTGTACAGATGCGGTTAAAATAACACTTTTTAAGGCATAATGTCAAGTTTTTTACTCGTGTAGCCTTTGGACTAGTTTCACTCAAAAAGCTGTTAATGCTCTTCGTGTTCAGTACAACAATGCATTCAAGATGCTGTTGGGGCTGCCACGCTTTTGTAGTGCCTCGGGTATGTTCGCGGACGTGCAAACTGACGGCTTCGCTGCAATCAGACGCAAGCGTGCAGCATCCCCGTTGCGCAGAGTGCGTGCAAGCTCCAACAGTCTCCTGGTTGTCATTGCTAGCAAACTGGATTGTCCTATCATTTACTTCTTAAGCCAGCTGCATGTGCCTACTAATGGCTGATTGTTTGGAGATCAAGGAACTTTGTTTGTTTTTTAGTTGTTTATAAATATTATGATATGAGTCCATGTTACGAGTACTTGAAAATATTTTTTTATTTTTTTTATTAAAGTTATTACAGTACCTATGTGCCCCTTTCGGATCGGACAGGGTTTTTTTTACATTATTATTTAATTATCTTGACTCAGTGGTTCCCAAACTATGGATCGCGACCCACCGGTGGGTCGCGAGCGAGTTTTGGGTGGGCCTCGAAAAATTGATTTTTTAGCTATGATTAATAATACCGAAATAAATTGGAAGTGTCAAACTCGTTGCGATTAAATGTAACAAAAATTGAAGTTTACGGATACTTACTGACAAAAAATAGGCAACAATACATCCTTCTCATTGAAATAGCACTCCTTGTATTTAATTAAGTATTAAAATTTTCGATTGTCACTGAATGTTTTTTTATTATTTAAACAGTCCTTAATTCATATAGTTAAGTATGCCCCGTTTTTCGCCATGATAGCCAAGAGATGAGTCCCGAATTTTGAAGTTTTGGGTCGCAGTTAAGTCAACTTTGGGAACCACTGATCTAGACACATAATAAAATAGCCATCATCTACACCTAGCCTTTTCCCAACTATTTTGTGGTCGACTTCCAGTCTGACAGGATGCAGCTGATTAATAAAATGGTAACGAAGTCAAAACAGGAAGTTGAATAATTTTGAAAAAAAAAAAGTGATACGTGGTGTGGGAACGAGTCAAATACCGAAAATATAGTTTTTAAAAATTTTGTTCGTTTGCTAGATGTATGTTCCGGATTGGCGCAAAAACGGCTGAACGGATTTAGATTAAATTTGGCACACAGATAGTTTATAACCTAGATTAATACATAGAGTACTTTTAATTTCCGACATCCACGCGGGCGAAGCCGCGGGAAAAAGCTAGTATCTAATACCTACATATCAAAATAACGAAAATATGAAACCTTGCAATGTGTACGTGACTTATTGGGAAATTCTATTAAACCACGTAACGTATTTGTTAGATTCGCAGCAAAAAATGGTGCCCAATAATAATTAATTAATAATAACAATTTCTGTTATCTTCAGTGCTGATTCATGTTGCTAAGGTAGGTACTACTTATTATTCTGTCTAAGATATAAAATGACGGAGACGGGGTTGGTCTGTGGATAGGTGACCATCTTTACATACCGAGACTCCTCCGTGCCTCGGAAAGCACGCTAAGCGGTTAGTCCCGGCTGTCATTCGTGGATCTTTGACAGTCGTTACGGGTTGTCAGAAGCCCGAGAGTCTGACAACCAGTCTTACCAAGGGGTATCGTATTACCCAGTTACTGGGTTGTGGAGGTCAGATAGGCAGTCGCTCCATGTAAAATACTGGTGTTCAGCTGCGTCCGGTTAGACTGAAAGCCGACCCCAACATAGTTGGGAAAATGCTAGGCAGATTGATTTTTGTATAAAACGACGGAGACGATGGCATCTGAAGCCAAGTCAGAGGCCCATGGGCAGCTTTAAAACTCTGACACCAGGTTAGATAGTTACTGCCGGGGCTGCGGATTTCTCCGAAAGGGTTACCATGGCCCCTGAAGGAAAACAGGTGGGTTTTAGTTAGTAAGAGTCTGACACGCCCTCCCGCTCCGCCAAGAGCGGAAGAAGTTATTTGATAATTTCCCACCCAAAAAAATAAATAATGAAGTTCGATATTTACCACACGAAAAGAAAAAGAAGAATGTATTAAAAGAAGTATTAGGTAGGCAAGTATAAATACCAAGTATTTAGTAATGACGGATCTATGTTCCCAGTGTTCCCACTGCTGGGACACAGGCCTCCTCTCTGTGAGAGGGAGTGGGCCGTAATCCACCACGCGGGCCCACTGCAGATAGGTGGATGTCACATATAGTCATCGAATTTTTTGGTTCTAGGACATGCCGCTTTCCTCACGATGTTTTCCTTCACTGTTTTGCGTTGTTCACCCGCATAAGTCTCGATTCCGTGTGAATATTGGGATAAAAAGTATGCTATGTCCTAATCCAGGTCATGGTCTATCCATGTGCTAAATTTCATACAAATCTGTCTAGCCATTTTAGCGTGAAAGCGTAACAAACAAACTTACTTTCGCATTTATAATATTGGTTTGAATAGTTAGAATTAGTCTATCCTGTAGTCGCTTCTCTTATGTTGTTATAAAGTTTCTAAGCGATATTAAGTATCCTGTCTTTATTAAAAGAGCTTCATAAAATATAGATCATAATAATATTTGTTTGAAATATAAATTCTAGCTTCACGTTCCACCACTATATTTCGTTTTTTAAATCCCAGATAGTAATTTGACAGCTGCAAATGTCAAACTCCAAATTGAAAAAAAAAAAACAACAAAAATTTGTAATTTCAAATTACTATCTGGAATTAAAAAACGAACTTAAGGTACCTACCTACATCAAGAGTTGACAACCTAAAATAAATCAACAAAACATTGAATTACAAATTCCATTTCGTGTTTTAATTAAAAAACCTTCAACATTTTCATACAAAACCGGTATGAATTTCATCCCCCACTCATATCGTCGAGTGCCTACTCGGTCAGAAAACATATTATAAAACTAGTTCAAATGTACTATAGGGATGGAACATGAGGCTTTAATTTATATTTCAAACAAATATTATGAAGGTCTATATTTTATGAAGCTTTTATACGTATTTTAACTAGGCTATCTCTCGTGCTCAAGAAATATGGCAGCTGGAATAATAAAATGTTTATTAGGTACCGTTGCTATACGAACTACCTCACCCTTTATGAATTTTCCACTAGTGTTTAAGCAACTTAGCTTTTTTAACAAATTAAGCCTTGCTCTCATACATAAAGGGTATTATACCCTTATCAAGTTTACTAATAAAATAAGATAAATATAAAACAAAATTCTGGTAGATAGGTATAGGTAGGTTCTTGTATGTCAGTCAAAGTACATGATATCTTAGAACATCAGAAAACATACATATTATGTAACTTCATGACACTTAACGTAATTAACCTCTGTAGACTGAGGTGTTACGGCTACGTTTCATGTAATTTCTATCTATAACCTTGTTTCCAATTGATGTTATTTCCACTTAAACATACATCAACTTTATTTGCGTATTTATAAAGTTGATTTTAGACTGACTAGTACTGTTGAAAAAGTCATAGAAAAATATGAAGTTGTAGCGTAAACTGAACCTTATGAGTAGGCATTACAGTTGTTTTTTCCTAAAACTCGTGTTTGTTTACATGTTTGGCAAATAAATTGCGAACGTTATGAACTCGTAAAAAAAAATTGCGGCCAACTATTGGCCGCTAAATGCACGCACAATAGAAAAGCACAATGACGTGGCGCGAGTGTAAGACGTAGCTGTCACGCACACCTGCATAACAAAGTTGGCTTGTTTGTTTTAGTTATTTTGCAACGCGACACTCTATCCTAGATATATAAATAATCAAAGATTGAGAGTTTATCCAATTAATCCGATCCAGCCTGTCCTTTGCTGTCCTCCCCAGCTACGCCCTAAACCGAAGCCCCCATCGACGCCCTTAGCGTGTAGTCGCTTAGTTTCTAAGTTTTATGCCCTGGCTGGAGGCCTTAATTCATTAAGGCACCCACAGCATAGTCATGTTAAGCTGCCGACAACCTCCTAGGCTCCTAGGTGGACCTGCTAGAAGCCATACAAAAAAATCTGAGGATCTAAGAAACCGGACAAATGACGCTTTAATGAAATCTTGCCTGTCTTCTTCAAAGAGCCAAACACTTAATGAAGACTTTCAGTTTAATTCACAAAAAGTGAAAAATAAAAACTTTTACAAAAAAAAATACAACTGACTTCCAAAAAAACACTACAAAGTGAAAAATAATTTCGGAAGTCGGTGGCAAAAAACCAAAGACACCGACTTCCGAAATTTGTGCAGGCAAGATTTGTGGTACCTACCCCACACAACTTCGAATACCACTACCTGCTATGTAAAGAACAGTGACAAGAACTTATCATATCATCCACATACTAAGTGGGAAAAAATATGTATTATTGAAGCTAACTGAAAAACTACCCAGGCAAACTTAATAAAATTTATATGGGACCACCTCTAAAGTATGACCTACCAAAGAAAAAAATAATCATCAAAATCAATTCATAATTGGCGGAGTAATAACGTAACAAACATACAAAAAAAAAAAAAAAACATACAGTTGAATTGAGAACCTCCTCCTTTTGGAAGTCGGTTAAAAACTAAGAACTGTTGACAATAAAACCATCTACTCTCTGCAACGCCCTCATTTCCTGCTACAAAACTTTCTTTACCGTTTCTTCTTTAACTGTTTGTTACCGTATCCGATTGCTCGGTAAACCCCTTTAATTGCTTTGTAACGAAGGAAACACTACAACACAATGACAAAGAAACGGGAAAAACTTAGGAGTAAATAAATATACTTTTGCCTTACAATGGTGCAGCCACCACACCTCAGTAAATTTTTGTAGAGCAACTTTTACCAGTAAAAGTGGGCAACGTTTGATACAGTAGGTATTGTTAATCTGATTACATACATACAAACATAAACTCACGCCTTCTTCCCATGGGGGTAGGCAGAAACTACAGAACTCCACCTGGCCTTTCCGAAGATCACCAATAAGGTCAGTATATGTCCTCCTAGGGCGTCCCCGCCCGGCCTTTCCCTTCACATCAGCCTTGTAAATACATTTTGTTAGTCGCCTTTTATTCATCCTCTCAACATGACCAAACCATCCAGCATACCCTTTTCAATTTTTGTCACTACATCTGATTACCTAGTTAACTTACTAACATTGGCCAACATTTGATAATTTACGGTAACATTTGCTATAAGATCTTGTTCAACGTCACCAGCCACCACAACACAGCAACTATAAAAGCGAATTGTTTCAAAAGTTTTGTTTTAATTTATTTTACATGCGTTACGGATGCATTTTACAAACGGTTTAACATCACCAAGCGGTTATTTGACTCTTCAGGTGACTAGAGGGCTGGCCTATTTTTAGCCCAAAGAATCAGTATTGCCATACAACGTGGCAATGCTGCCAGACTTTTGGGCACTTTGCCCATTGACAGCGCAGTGAGCTCTTCCCTTTTTTTATATACTTGTACATAATAATATATACAACCTTACTTTTTGTTTACACTAAACCTCTTAATGGGTCATTATACTCATCATTATAAACAACTTTCACTATGGGACCAAAGCTAAAATCGCGAAAAAATAAATCAGCTGTTCCCTACATTTTGACGAGTTATGCGAATATAACAGCTGATTTTTTTTCGCGATTTCAGCTTTGGTCCCATAGTGAAAGATGACCAGCTATGGTTGAAATAACTCCATCAATCTGCCTAGCCTTTTCCTATGTTGGGGTCGGCTTCCAGTCTAACCGGATGCAGCTGAATACCAGTATTTTACATGGAGCGACTGCCTATCTGACCTCCACTACCCAGTAACTGGGTAATACGATACCCGGCGTCAGAGTTTCGGGCTTCTGACGACTCGTAACGACTGTCAAAGATAAACGAATAACAAAGTTTAACGTGCTTTCCGAGGCCCGGAGGAGTCTCGGTATGTAAAGATGGTCACCTATCCACGGACCAACCTCGGCAAGCGTAGCTTAACCTGATGGATCGACCCGTGCAACTGTTATTACTTAGCCACAGGGTCCTCGATGGTTGAAATAACTCATTTTCATATTTAACAAACATTGTCAAGAGCAATGTTATAAGTAGAAATGTTATCGTGTTGCAAAACGTAGGATACAAAAAGTAGCCGCGGTGTGGATGCTGCTTTAAATCTACAAAGCCTTTTCCCACCTTATTAACTAGACCTTGCTTCGAGTACCTACCTTTCAAGACTGCATGCAGCTCTGAAATATTATCGCAGCTAGATTAAATTAATGTTGCAAAGATTTTGCACTTTATTTACATCTTAGAGCCAGGAATTCAATTTGCAAGTCGAGTGAAAGTATAATGAGTTTTTATTGTTGGGAAAATGTTACATGCCAGCAGTGAATTAAGTTAAATATATGAACAGTTTTGCCTTGGAAGATATCGATTTCAGAAGGTCTTGCAGTAATAGGTAAGTAACACTATTAATAACACAGATATAGCACACCCACATTTCGCCAGTTATCAAGTCCCATGTAACAGGAGGCAAACCTATTGCCATCAACCGGGCACAAATCCAGACTCCGGGCTGCTACTGTGAAGTTCCAGATGGAAAAACCCAATAACACTTTGCCCAAGCCGGGAATCGAACTCAGGACCTCATGCTCAGCAGTAGTACTTGCGACCCCTATACCAACGATGCAGTCACTATTAATAAAAAACAGTGGCACTCCGGGAGTGCCGATAAAAGTGAAAACTTGAACAAGATCGCCTTGGTGAAAGAAAAATACTTATATAGAACATTGAACCGTAACCTTATCTTAATAAAGAGCACAATAGCGTTTACCAAAAAAATTACTTCCAAAACCTTTAAAATAAAAATACTTGCAGAGAACATTGATCCATAACGTAATATAAATAAAGAACACAATCGCGTTTACAAAAATAAGGTGTCGGTAACGGTGTCGCGAGTTCAGTTGTTTTTCCCATCTCAAAAATGCCCAACGCACATAAAGAAGTTTTCACTTAAAAAATTATTGAAATATTAACTTAGTTGTTTTTATTTATTAATATGGAGACTAGGATAGAGACAAACGCATGCGCTAGTAATGCAGTAGGCCACTGAAAGATGCAGAGTGCTGAAATCCAACATCGTTGAATCAGTTCACTAATAAATTAATAAGATACCGAATAAAAGAAAAAAAAATACAAAAAGCTAAGCGTCTATACAGCAAGTAGGTATCAGAAATATGTGGTCATATTTAAGGATGTGATGGGTGACCATCAAACGGAACCACTTTCTCCATGGGCCCAAGATCATAATCAGCTGTCCCATTCAAACTTCAATACCTACTCGACCCAAATGTATGAGACAGCTGATTATTTTTTACGAGATAACGACGTAGGTCCCATGAAGACAGTTGTTCATTGATGGTCAAGTACCACATATATAATATAAATGTTATGACCACAAATATCTGGGACACGCTATTTATCAGCTTTTCCTGAGACGAAAACATTTTAATAACTGAGTCAAGCTAATGCTCAGTTTACAATGTACCTACACATTATTATTTGTGTACGTACAGCAAACATTATAACATTTCGTCGACTTTATGTCAGTAGATCAACACGCCTGTTTGTGATTACTTCAATAAATAGTCGTCGAACTGTATCGAACATTGAGTACCACTCGGTCAAAAGCAATCAACTGATTAAAATTAGGTGCTAAGTTAATTGTTCCAAAGTACCTAATGGCTTGATCACCGGACGGCGAGCATTTTAGAACCACAGTCCGGCCGTCGAGACAATACGTTCCTGACACCTGTCAGTTGGACAATTTCTAGTAGTAATAAGGATCAAATTCCCAAAACACATATTTGTTAGTAGGAAAGTGACAGGTGTCAAGACTGTAGAGAGCTTTACCCGCCGCATGTCTTCTCTCATAATATGATGACTTATAGGTACAGTCCAAATACGTTCTTAATGTCCCTCGGCAAACCTCGTGTTTCGTCAGTCGTCGGATTTCTATCAGTTGCCCTTTGCACTTGGTGCAGACCGAACGCTCTCAATCGACTTGGAAGTATATGGAGTTGTTAATGTTCTTTTAACCTAATGTAATTTATTTTAAAAAATAGTAGGAAAGCTGCTAAAGTCGCAGGCACGACCGACAGGAAAATAGTTTTACAGCTCTATATAGTAAATTAATTAATTAATTGATTCAGGCGTGACCTTGCGGAAATCCATTATAAAATACAATAGACGTGTATATATTTAGTAACTTGTTCCGCTTAGCTATTTCTAAAGAGCCATAAAAAACTCCTGAAAGAAATCGACACGTATTTCGCAGCAGACTAGATTAGTCTGCACTCAGCGCTTGGTGTGGCAACACGCCGTGTTCGAGTTCGCAACAAGTCCATCGTCATCCTGAGGATGCCTCGTTGAGAGGTGAAACACGTGTCGATTTCTTTCAGGTGTTTTTTTAGCTCTGTATAGTTCACACAAAAATCAAAACAAAACAACAATAAAGTACTTAGTTCTGAATTCAAATTATTATACAAGATAAATCTAGTAATTGATGGACATGGAAATTAGCATTTGTTTGTATTGAAATTTGATGATTCCCGAGGGACATTAAGAAAATATAAATACTGAACGTTGAAAGTACAGTGAGAAAAAACTAGACAAAATGGAAGTCGGCGCCAAAAAAAAAATTGTGTTATTTTGCCATTGATACGCTAAAAAGCTATCGATAAATGTTCAATTTCTCGTTTCTTTCTGGTACTTTAATTTTTAATTGATATAGGTCGTTTCATGCTAGCTCTATTGTCCTTTTTGTCGATATTCGCCGTTAAATTAATAAGAACTGGAACTTTAAAGACAAATATTTAACGCAATCAGGCTGAATGTTTCCAGAACTTTTCATTTAGTTCAATAATAACTCCGTGAGCGAAGTCTTTACAAACTCCTTACACTGCACTTATTACTTTTAAAACTTATCAAAAGTCACTAATCCTAAATGAAGAAAATATTTAGTAAGAAAACTTAACTCATTAACAGAGCTACCCTTAATGGTCTTTACGTTAACTTTCTACAGTACATTTAACGGCTTTAAAGCTTTAACTAACAAATATACAGTTGCAATGCTCCTGGCTTCACTTGAGCATAAATGTTCATGTTAACTTATGTATCTACTTTTTAAGGTTCCGTACTTCCATAGTAAAACAAGGAACCCTTATAGTTTCGCCAAGTTCGTCTGTGCGTGGTTCAACTTAGAGACTCTTGGTAACTAAAAAGCTGTAATTTGGCATGGTTAATTGATTATACGTATTCATTTATTAATCACGAAGTTGTGAAATCAAATCTCGAAACTGTTTTTATTTTTTGTTACTCCTTAGGTACACGTAAATCGGGGAAGTTTTTTTTTTACTCTTCGCAATTATTAAAGTATGTAACTTTGATTATTGCGACGACCGTGTGCCATTTCGTAAAAAACTGCTATACTAAATGCTAAACCCGATAACAATAGGATAAAAAAGTCTTATACTCCTGCTGCTAACACAAACCTAGATCTAGGCTGGTTTCACAGCTGTCCAGGAGGCCCGTACGGGCTCCCCGAACACGTAGGTGCTAGAACATTGTTTCACAGCGACGCGGTTTGGTCCGTACGCGACCCGCACCGGGTAGAGCCCGTACAACGCTAGCAACCGTATCGTACTAACTCCCTCGTTTCAGAGCACTGCGGACGCTACCCGTACGGGTCTCCCGGACAGCTGTGAAACGAATGCACTTACGTGTAATACCATTGTCTAATACAATCAAGTGATAGAGGTAACTTTGTAAAGAACTAATCCTATAACGGGATTAAAAATACCACATATCTATATATACTTAAGCTAATCCATTTTATTTCAACCACTTTGACATCAAGCCTTTTTTCCCCGCAGGGTTAGGCAGAGGTGTAGCCATAGTAGTGCACCCACATTTCGCAAGTTATGTTTAATTCCCATGTTATTGCGGGTCGTCAGAAGCCCGAAAGTCTGACAACCAGTCTTATCAAGGGATATCGTTTTACCTAGTTAATGGGTTGTGGAGGTCAGATAGGTAGTCGTTCCATGTAAAATACTGGTATTCAGCTGCATCTGGTTAGACTAGAAGCCAACCCCAACATAGTTGGGAAAAGGCTAGGCAAATTGATTTTTTAAGTCCCATGTAATAGGGGGCGAGCCTATTGCCAAAAACCGGGCACAAATCCACTAAATAAGTGCACAAAATTATTGTACAATCTGTTTCATAATTATATAATTAATCAAAATTAATGCATTCACTGAACGACAACGCACAGCTTAAAAGCCGTTCTCTTTCATCATCAAGTTAGTGTAGAAGTTCATCATTTTTGGCGATGACAAATCCCATTGGGGACACGGCTTGTTAGCTATAAATTGAGAAACAAACAGACAAACAAACCATCACAATCTAAAGACGCAGTTGAAGAGCTTTCAGAGTTTTGGTTCCACCGAACCGCACTTACCAAAATTTAGTTTCATTGCGGTTAGTAGAACAGCTTAGGTGCCATTTGGTCAAGTGCCGTTGAAATCAGTGCTCTTAGTGGAATACCTCAAACAATATTAAAATGTATGGCCTGTGCGCAACGGACTCCATTAATCCGTGCATAGAGTTGAATGTTCATTCATCTACAATGTGTAACTAAATTAATGTATATCATGAAATTTTTTGTTCAGAATCGTTTACTGAATCGATTTCTGCCATTTTTAACCGACTTCCAAAAAGGAGGAGGTTATATGTTCGACGCGTTTGTTTTTTTTTTTTTTTTTTTTTTTTTTTTATGTATGTCCACCGATTTCTCCGTCATTTGTGGACCGATTTTGAAAATTCTTTTTTTGTTTGAAAGGGTATGCTCCCAAATTGGTCCCATATAAATTTTATTAACTTTGCTTGGGTAGTTTTTGAGTTAGCTACAAAATACGTATTTTTTTCCCCTTTAGTATGTAGATGATATGATAAGTTCCTGACACTGGTAGTAGGTAGTACCACAATGGGGTGCTTGGACAGGAAACCTCCCCGTGTGCCTGGGGGCTGGAGTTCCCTTATGGATGCGTCCGGGGGGAAGGCCAGTCTCCGGGACGGTGCACCCTGGGGTACGGACAATGACTCCCCAGTTAGGGGTCTCGTTGTCCGTATGCCAATATCCTGTCGGAGGAACGCTCTAACGGGTACTCACTAGGGAGCACTCGTTGAGCAGCGTTACAGGAGGAGCGGGCTCGGCGTGCACTAACCCTGCCGTCGGGCGGGCAGGAGGAAGTCTTTTCTCCTGTCACCGCTGGTCTCGTAGCCCCGAAGAGTGTCAAGGTCATGTCTCTGGCATTTGACGGGGGTCGAGGGTCTTGGCTTAATCGCCCGGGCCGCGAGGTAGAAAACCTCTATAAAAAATCACCCCAAACCTCCAAGCGGCGGCGCACCGTGAGGGAGGTTGTTAGCTTGACTAATGGGTAGCTTAATTAGTCACTAGTGCGAACCACACTATTTTGGGAAATAAAAAGTTTTTACTCGTGGGATCTAATATGGAATCTAATAAACACAAAACAAACAGAAAGGAGGAGAGTGATGCGGGGTCGGAGTCCGACGCTGCATCTGGCGCGGAGGGCTCTAGCCAGAGCTCGGGGCGCGAAGTGGTGGGGGCTGACGGAATAATCCGAAAATTATTCCGGAAGCGCCCCAATTCAGGAGATGGTGAGTGGTCCTCCGCCGACGACAGGCGGAAGATCCACACCAGCCGGCGGGGCAAGGCCCGGGCAAAAATTAAAGGTGTGGGTAGAGGACTCACCACCAAGGAGGGTGGTAAGTCGAGCCAGACCAGCCCAGCTGAAATGGCTAAGCGAGCCGAGAGACTCGCCACGGAGGGACACCACCCTGGAGGGACCAGCAGCGTGGCAGTCCCCTCAGAGGCCTCAGGGGGTGAGACGGACGTCGCTGGCGGCGCCAATCCACAGCAAGAAGCCAGGTTTGCGGAGGTCGTGGAAGCCGCGATCAGGGCTGTGGCCTTGAAGAGGATTCAATCCTCTAAGGACAAGGCCATACCCGCGGCCACGGCCTCTATTCTGGCGGCAGCGAAGGAGCTGCACTTTGGGCCTCCGTCGGACGGTATGTCCGAGATGCGGGCGGAGGTCGCAAAGTTGACTGCCGCCATGGAGCTTCTCCGAAAGGAGAACGAGAAGCTCCGAGCGGACCTGGCTGGGCTGCGAGCAGCCGGCCCCCGGGAGGCGCCGCAGGGAGGGGAGCAGCATAGGCAGGGGCCCGTGCCTGTGCCTGCGGAGGACCGGGTTCTGGCCCTGGTGCGGCAGGAGATGGCTGCTCTGCGGAGCAGGTTCTCCGCCCTAGAGGCTATCGTCCTGCGTCCCCCATTAGCAGCGAGCCAGCCGGCCTTAGACCAGCGGAAGGCGGCGTCGTATGCCGCCGCCGCATCTGCCGCGGCCAAGCCAGGCCAAGGCAGGCAGGGGCAAGCCAATGGCGGAGCGGCTGCGCAGGCGGCGAAGGCCCCGGCTCGGACGGCGAGGGCTCCGGCCCAGGCGGTGGCGAAACGACCACCTCCGCCTCCTAAATCTTCTCCTCCGGCCGATGCCGGATGGCAAGTAGCCGGGGAGAAGGAAAAGGCCGGTAAGGCGGCGAGGAAGGCGAAGCAAAGGAAGGCGAGGCGGCAACGGCGCAAGGAGAGAAGCGTCGCAGCTAGGCTCCGCGCCCCGAAGTCCGCAGCTGTGGTGGTCACACTGCAGCCGGAAGCGGAGAAAAGGGGCGTGTCCTACCAGCACGTGTTCGCGACGGTGGACGAGGTGATGGACCTAGAGGAGATCGGTGCAAAAAAGGGCATAAAGGTCAAAATCACGGCAACCGGGGCCCGGATGCTGGAGGTCCCTGGTGCGGCCAGTGGCCCGGCCGCTGACGCTCTGGCCGAAAAGCTCCGGGCTGCCCTAAATGCGGACGAGGCCCGAGTCTCCAGGCCCACCAAGTGCGCTGACTTGCGCATCCAGGGCCTGGACGACTCCGTGACGGAGGCAAAGGTGGTGGCCGCCGTCGCTAAGGCTGGAGGGTGCTCTGTCGAGCAGATCAAGGCAGGCACCATCCATGCTGATCACACGGGGATGCAAACCATTAGGGTGAGCTGCCCCGTGACGGCGGCCAAAAAGATAGCCGGGGAGGGCCAAAGGCTCTTGGTGGGCTGGGTTTCGGCGCAGGTCAAACTGCTGGAGCCCAGACCTCTGAGGTGCTTCCGTTGCCAGGTGGGCAACCACGTGGGGGTCAAGTGCACCTCAGAGGTAGACCGCAGCAACCTTTGCTTTCGCTGTGGTCAGCCCGGTCACAAGGCCGGCTCGTGTAACGCCACGCCGCACTGTGTCGTATGTGCGGCGGCTGGCAAGCCGGCCGATCACCGGGCTGGGAGCAGGGCCTGCGCTCCACCCGCCGAGGCCAGAGGCAGGGGCAAGCGCTCCGCCACCACCACCGTCACCGCCGCAGCCGCCACCACTTCCACCGGGGTCGCTGCCGTGTCCA
Organism: Agrochola litura; assembly: GCA_949152395.1. Classification (NCBI taxonomy): domain Eukaryota; kingdom Metazoa; phylum Arthropoda; class Insecta; order Lepidoptera; family Noctuidae; genus Agrochola; species Agrochola litura. Next base: position 10,257,589 of record OX424511.1, read on the forward strand.
CCGTCGTCGTTGCCGCCGCCGTTGCCGCCGCAGCAGGGCCCTCGCAGGGGGCTCGGGGGGAGGAGGGGGCTGACATGGAATGCCAGTAACGGCCCCATTACGCCTCCTCCAGGCGAACATCAACCACTGCGCCGCCGCTCAGGATCTATTGCTCCAGAGCATGGCGCAGTGGTCGATTAACATCGCCGTGGTCGCTGAGCCGTACTTTGTCCCGCCCAGGGATGACTGGGTGGAGGACCTGAGCGGCTCAGTGACCCTCATTTCGTCGGCCGCCGCCGGTACTCCGTCCCTCGAGTCGGTCAAGAGAGGACGGGGTTGCGTTGCAGCACGGTTCGGGGAGATTGTCGTGGTGGGTGTTTACTTCTCCCCGAGCCGAACTCTTGCCGAGTTCCACAACTCCCTTGCGGAGTTAAGAATCGTCGTCGTCGGGTTTGGTTCCCTCCCCGTGCTCGTACTCGGGGACTTCAATGCCAAGAATCTGGCTTGGGGTTCCCGGTATACGGACACACGGGGTAGGATGGTGGAGGACTGGGCTCTGGAGACAGGCCTGGTCGTCCTAAACCGGGGTTCTGTCCCCACGTGCGTGCGGATGCGGGGTGAATCGGTGGTGGACATTTCGTTCGCCAGCCCCGCTCTGTCGCCCCGTGTCATTGACTGGCGCGTCATGGAGGGGGTGGAGACCTACTCCGATCACCGGTACATCCGGTTTGACGTTTCCACCCAGACCTCGAGCGCGCCGGTCCGACAGGCCCCGAGTGGTCCGCGGTGGGCGCTGAAGCAGCTGGACCGGGAGCTTCTCCTGGAAGCCTCGATCGTGCAGGCCTGGGTGTCATCACCGGACAGGCCTGCCGACATCAATGACGAGGCGGAGTGGTTCCGGGAGGCCATGTCCAATGTGTGTGACATGGCAATGCCCCGGGTCCATCCTAGACGTGCTTCGCGCCAGGTGTACTGGTGGTCGCAAGAGCTGGAGGCTCTGCGCAGGGCGTGCGTAGCTGCGCGACGCCGGTACGCCAGGCACCGCAGGCTCCGTATCCGCCCTCCGGATACGGAAGCCATCCAGGCGGAGTTGTACGAGGGGTACAGAGCGGCGAAGACCGCCCTCCAAGCGGAGATCCTGCAGGCCAGGGCACTGGCCCGAGAGGAGATGCTGGAGACTCTCAACAGGGACCCGTGGGGGCGCCCATACAAAATGGTGCGGGAGAAACTCCGCCCATGGGCCCCCCCGCTGACGCAGAGTCTCCGGCCCCAGCTTGTGGGGGACGTGGTGAGCGCTCTGTTCCCTTCCAGAGGGGATCATACCCCTCCGCCCATGGCTCCGCCCATGGCTCCGCCTTCTGCGGTGCCCGATGCGGACCACACCGACGACGACGATGCTCCAGAGGTGACTGAGGTAGAAATGAGAGTGGCGGTACGCAAGATGAGTGCGAAGAATACCGCCCCAGGACCCGACGGCATACCCGGAAAAGCCTGGGTCCTGGCCATGGGGGCTCTCGGGCCTCGACTAAGGGGGCTCCTAAGCGCATGCATGGAGAGGGGCCAGTTCCCACTTCGTTGGAAGACGGGGAAACTGGTCCTCATCAAGAAGCCGGGGCGCCCAGCGGACTCTCCGTCCGCGTATCGGCCCATTGTGCTGCTCGATGAGGTGGGCAAGCTCTTTGAAAGAGTCATTGCAGACCGCCTCGTCGGGCAGCTGGTGCGAGTGGGGCCGGATCTGGCGGAGAGCCAGTTCGGTTTCCGCAGGGGGCGCTCTACGGTGGACGCCATCATGCGCGTGCGGGCCCTCACGACGGGGGATGCTGTGGCCCGGGGTGGGGTCGTCTTGGCGGTGTCTCTAGACATCGCCAATGCCTTCAACACCCTGCCCTGGAGTTGCATCAGGGAGGCACTCCGGTATCACCGGATGCCGACCTACCTCTGTCGTGTGGTCGAGGCCTATCTGACGGACAGGGCCGTCATCTACCCCGGTCACCAAGGAGAGTGGAACCGGCAAGAGATGTCGTGCGGTGTCCCACAGGGTTCGGTCCTGGGGCCGCATCTGTGGGACATCGGATACGACTGGGTGCTGCGCGCCGACCTCCCTAGCGGCGTCAGCGTCGTTTGCTACGCTGACGACACGCTGGTCCTGGCGCAGGGGGGGTCGTACCAGGCGGCGGCCGACTTAGCGACACGCGGGGTTGCGACAATCGTAAATAGGATCCGGCAGCTGGGACTCGAGGTGGCCCTGCACAAGTCTGAGGCCATGGGTTTTCATGGTCCTCGGAATGCGCCACCGTCGGGTTCCCAGGTAATGGCGGGAGGGGTTCACATCGGTGTCGAGTCGACGATGAAGTATCTGGGACTCGTCCTCGACAGCCGGTGGAATTTCGTCGAACATTTCCGACGTTTGGCTCCCAGACTGGACCGGGCCGGGGCTGCCTTGAAGCGGCTCCTGCCCAATCTGGGAGGTCCAAACGCCTCCTGCCGGAGGCTCTATGCGGGGATCGTGCGGTCCATGGCCCTTTACGGGGCACCGGTGTGGGCGCGTTCATTGAGGCTGCGGCCAGCCCGCCGGTTGAACGCGTCCCAGAGGGTCATGGCCATCCGGCTGGCCCGAGGATACCGCACGGTCTCCTGCGAGGCGGCGAGCCTCCTTGCCGGATTACCGCCATGGGATCTGGAGGCAAAGGTCCTCGCGCACATCTGGGAGTGGCGCGAGGAGGCGAAACGCCGGGGCTTAACTCCGATGCCGCAAGAAATCGCGGCACAGCGGACAGAGCTCCGGCGGGATCTCATGGCGTCATGGAGGGTGCGATTGTCGCAACCCCGCGCTGGGCACGCCACAATTGCGGCGATAAGACCCCTCTTTGAGGAGTGGCTTGAGAGGCGTCACGGCGTCCTCACCTTCCGCCTGACGCAGGTCCTCACCGGACACGGGTGCTTCGGGAGGTACCTGTTCAGGATAAGGCGGGAGGAAACACCCGGGTGTCACCATTGTGTGGATCGGCCTGAGGACACGGTGGAGCATACGGTGGAGGTCTGCCCGGCTTGGGCGGAGCAACGCCGTGTCCTCGTGGAGGCGATCGGCGGCGGTGATCTCTCGCGTCCGGCCCTGGTTCAGGCCATGGTACGGAGCGAGAGGAAATGGCAGGCCGTCACCTCCTTCTGCGAAGCGGTAATGCTCGCGAAGGAGGAGGCGGAACGCGTGAGGGAGAGGCAAATTTCGCGCCCTCACGCCCCTAACCGCCGCAGGAGGAGACGCCCGGGGCGGGAATCGCGAGCCGATTTCCGGCCACCGTAGGCGCGGGCTTGCGGACGGTGAGCAATGGGTAGCTCGCCGTCCGATAAGGACCAAGCCCGGGTCGACGGCGCGTTGTGTTCCACGCGCGCCTCAAAGAGATGTCAGCAGAATTGACGGGGTCCGTTAGGGCCAATGCCCGCCGGGGGTTCGAAGAAAACCGATAGGGAAATTGTGGCCCCCGGCAACAGGGCAACCGAAGGAACACGGGTGGGTTTTAGTCAGTAAGAGTCTGACACGCCCTCCCGCTCCACCCAGAGCGGGAGAAGTTATTTGATAATTTCCCACCCAAAAAAAAAAAAAAAAAAAAAAAAAAAAAAAAAAAAAAAAAAAAAAAAAAAAAAAAAAGGTAGTACCACAACTAAAAAGTGAAAAATAAAAACTTTTTACAAAAAAAAAACTACCGACTTCCAAAAAAAACACTACAAAGTGAAAAATCACTTTAATTTCGGAAGTCGGTGGCAATATACGAAAACACAAAACCCAAGACACCGACTTCCGAAATTAAAGTGATTTTTCACTTTGTAGTGTTTTTTTTTGGAAGTCGGTAGTTTTTTTTTTGTAAAAAGTTTTAATATAGGTAATTTTCAAAACAAACCAATATGGAGGAAGTAACTACTACGCTAGACCCTTACACGTGTGTGACTATGTGCGTGCGTAGATTTGTAACGTGACCACAATTTTCTCCCACAATCAGTAGCATAACTAACTTAATAAATAAACAACGTTTTGTACATAATAGTAAAAATTTGGTGTATGTATTATGATTATAACATAGTATTTTAATTGGAGTGTTTGGTGGTGTGCGTTAGGTAATTCCGGAACATGTTGTTATCTTAAACATATTATAAATAAGGTCGCTTTTGTGTGGCCGCGTCGTTCTTCTGAACTTCCCAACGGATTTTGATGCGGTTTTTAACTTCATTTAGAGTATTTATTCCGGAAGTTTTATGTGTATAATACATTAAGTACCTAGGCGACCGAGCTCTGCTCTGGTGAAAATAGAGAATGCTCATTTAATAGTATCGGATAGTACCTACTAATTCCATACTGCCATGATAGTAGGTACTTACTAATTCCATGCTGCCATGTTATTCGTGAGCGTCAAGATGACGGGATCAAGTCCCCAATTTGAAATTTATCACATTAAAGTGTTTGTACTACATGTGTACTATTTGTACCCAAAACAAGACATTTCTATGTCATTAATCTTGTTCTAAACTTTGGGCGATCGAGCTCTGCTCGGGTGAAAATACGGAGAAAACGAAGTTTCCCAGTTATGAGATCATCTAGATCGATTTTTCGCCCCCGTAAACCCCTATTTGCTACTTTCATCGAATTCGTTAGAGCAGTTTTCCAGAACGTGAGTTCAAATATATATATACACAAATATTGCTCGTTTAATATTTTTAAAGAAATATGTTTTTCAAGTCGTGAAAACCTCGCGAAGTAGGGCGCTTACTTATGTATAAGTAGTTAAATGTAGGACTGTACGTTTTGAAACCTTTTATTTCAGAATTCAGAATGAAAATGGTGTTCCAACAATGTATTTATGAATGTTACCTATTATTTGTGACAGACGCGTTTTTCACATCGATACTCGCGACCTTTTGTGTCACTTTTAGACGAGCTGTTGTGCATAATATTCAGAGGTAATATTTAATGCTTTATACATTTTATTTGTGTAACGGGTAGTCAAAAGGCCAAAAGTCTGACAACCAGTCTTACCAAGACGTATCGTGTCACCCATGGTTGGGTTGTGGAGGTCAGATAGGCAGTCGCTACATGTAAAATACTGCAATTCAGCTGCATGCGGTCAAATTGGAAGCTGACCCAAAAATAAATTGGGAAAAGGCTTCGCAGATTGATTCAATATGAAAAACGTGTTTCATTTCGGAGCACAACATAAACTGTTCTGTGTTCAGCAAAAAAGAGATCAACCCAATCTTTTCCTCTTAATGCCTATTGTGTCGTAATTAGTCGCAGGTCCATAATCCCTTAAAGCGTGTAAGGAATTATCTCACTTGTACCCGTTTGTCACAAGTTGTGATTTAAGGTAATCCTCACCCGACTGGACAACTAAGAGAGCTCCTTAACTAGCTCTGGATTTGGTTCGTGAATTCCAGTTGTCCCAATAATTATTTCTCACAAATGACATAATCAGCCCATAAGTATCCAACTACTGGGTTTCAGGCTCCTCACTAACAGAAGTGGGCTGTAATCAAAGGTACTAATTACGCCTCAAATCGTTATTCATTTTAATGATTATATTTTCAAAAGCACATAACTGGCGCAATATGGGTATACTATAGGTACACCTCTGCCTAGCCCTTGGGGGAATACAGGCGTGATGTTATGTTATGTTTTTTTTAAGCTATTGAATAGCTTTTATCGCGGGCTTTGAGCGCGGCGACCGAATAAAGAAATTGCGTAACGTAACGAAAATAAAACCTAACACCCCCCACTCCGCCTACCATGTAATGACGGTTCCCATGACAACGTGATGTTGTCATGGGAACGTAATTTTTGTTTTATGTCATCACGTCATCATCCCAAGTGTAGCGTTGACAAATAGGAAGTTATGGAGGTTACATATGCTATGCAATAGCTTTACTGCGGCAGTCCTCGAGTGCCACACGTTTTTTTTTATAATATTGATAAGAAAACTCATCGACATGTGCATCCTGCCAGTCCTAACTTGTGGTGCACAAAGTTGGTCAAACTCAAGATTTGCCAGCAGGCAATAGAGCGCAGCATAATAGGTGTCAAACGAACGGACCACGTTAGAAACACCATCCTACGATCCATAGCTCAAGTAGCGGATGTTGGAGAAAAAACAGCCAGGCTGAAGTGGAAGTGGCCGGCCACGTCACACAAATGCACCCGCAAAGATCATCACTCACTGGACGCCTGAAGGAGGACAACGCCGTCAAGGTAGACCGCGGCGAAGGTGGTGTGACGATCTAATGTTTGCGGGACCAACATGGCCTCAAATCGCACAAAACAAAGAGATTTGGAACAAAAAAGCCTTTGCCCAGCAGTGGGACAGAATACCGATAGGCTAATAAAAACAACAAAAAACCCACAACGTGGAAGCTCTTGTCCTTCATCTCACCTGATGGTAAGCGATGATCAGGCCGAAGGTGAAAGCGAGCTTTACCCGAAATCCCTGACCACAGAGGAACTGGCTACATAGGTGACTTCTATAAACTGCCGAAACACAACAAAGCTGTTAACATTGTTGTTATGGCGACAGACTTAGATAAGATGGTGGTAGCTAGCCAGGCGGACTGAGACAAGCCCAACCACAAACCAAACTGAGCAGAAAATTATATTTTTTTTGTGTGTAATTATAAATTAGTTCCTGGGCGACCGAGCTCTGCTCTGGTGAAAATAGAGAATGCTCATTTAATAGTATAGGATAGTTCATACTAATCCATGTATAGTACATACTAATTCCATGCTGCCATGATAGTAGGTACAAGTACTAACTCCATGGTGCCATGACATTATTCTTATTCATTAACTTGTTCTAAACTTTTGGCGACCGAGCTCTGATCAGGTGAAAATACGGAGAAAACGAATTTTCCCAAATATGAGAGTGATTACAAATATATATATATATATATACGAATATTGTTCGTTTAATAGTATAAGATATGTGTGCAAAGCAATCCAGCCCTTTACCTAGAATATGGTCCTCCCTATAAACGACTCTAATAAAGACAGTTTATGGTAAACCCGTATTGCCATAATCAGGCCGCGTGCCAGCCGGATTACCAATCGCCATTATCACTTACTCACAGAACTATAAAACTAGATGTTTATGAGTGACAATCTTCTAATTAAATCCTTATTATTATTCTTATTGTTTCAACATTTGTTTGCCTCTGCCTGGCCGGGTAGAACTGATGGCACGGGCCTAAGCCAAGTGTCCATCAGTGGGGTTAAGTACAGTATTATCAGTCGTTTGTGTCCCACTGCAGGGCCAAAGGCCTCCCTTCCCTCCTACCACGTATTCCTATCTAATATCTGGATGACCATTTTTTAACGACGTTTTCTAAACATGAAACCTAGCTAGATCGATTTATCGCCCCCGAAAACCCTTGCATACTAAATTTCATGAAAATCGTTGGAGCCGTTTCCGAGATTCAGATTATATAACAAGAGTTACTCGTTTAAAGGTATTAGATTACTGAATGCAGCCAATATTTCAGAAAAGAGTCGAGTTCCTCCCGCTACGTTGCCAATTTTAAGAAATTAATAATTATAAGTACAGAATCAAAAGGGCAAAACCTTTTAATCGTTTTATTTTAAAACACTAGCAGAATAAAATACACAACAAATAATATTTCATCCTCGTTTTATTTAATTAATTAATGCACCCCACAATGCAATTATTTTTTTCTCTGTCATTATATTCATAGACGGCCAATGACGTAATATAAAGTAAATAAAGTAATATATAGTTTATAATATCATTGTAGACGGCAGACATCAGACAGTCTTTTGTCTATCCGGCTTGTGTGCACTTTGAATATAGAATAGAGTTTCAACTGCTATGTTTTTCTTTTTATGCCAGTTTTTATAACGATTTTCTCTTGAGCGCGCTTTTGTTTTTCAAATAGAGAATGTATTTATTTTTTAATATTAATTTAGATGGTTTAGAAAGGGGTGACTACGGAGATGACGACTAAGGCCGTTTCCGAATTGGTATATGCGACATCGTTTTGGTACAGTACGCTCGGTATACCGAAACGATACCGCACTACTTTCATTTACGAACCGTTATGTTTTCGGTATAATTTGTGCAGTAAACCGCTCGGTAAGTGTTGGCAACCAACAACCAACCTTTTTTGTATTCACGTTTTTGTTCCTTTTTATTTGATATTTCTTATGTTTTTTGCGACTTATGTCAGTGTGTGAAAAAGAAACGTCTTAATATACACCAAAGAAAATTTTGTGTTTCCATTGTATACTTAGCCCATTCTCATCTTCAACATTGGTGTCAGAAGTGAACGGCTACATTGGAAATGCCCACCACAAGATCACAGACGAAGGCCGCCATGGCGGAAACCGGTACAGCAGGTATCGTTCCAACAGGTGCTCCTCAGGAGGGCGGTGCCTCCACTCACGGCGTCACCACGCCGGCTCCGCCCTGCACCAACCCTAACGAGACCTTACCACCCGCTAGCAGGACCTCGTCAAGCATCGTGCCACAGAGCGCACGGTCAGGCCGCTCTAGCAGCACGTTAAAAGCACAAATCCTGACCGCTAAGGCGGAGCACGCTCGTCGGCTCGCAAATGTCCAGGCGGAGCGTGACCGTGCCCAGGCGGAGCGTGACCGTGCCCAGGCGGAGCGTGAAAACGCCGTTGCGGAGTTGGAATTGCAGGCGAAACTGGCCACTATCCAGGCCGAATCCTTACATGGAGGATCTCGCCACTCCGGCAACTCCCATGACTCCAGATCTCAACACAGAGTCGAAAACTGGTTAGCTCAATCATTTAATAGGTTTCCTAAACGAGATAATAAAGCGCATTCATTTGTCGACAGGGGAGTAAACGAGCCGAGATTTTCTAGCGTTGTACCGCAGGCCCTGCCACGCTCGACGCCCGCCACGGCCTACGGAGATGGTCCAGTGACACATCCTGTCCTTGACGTTCTGCACCATGCCCCTACGTGCGCAATTCCCGCCTCTGCCTCTGTCCTCACCTGTGCGCCACCGCGGCAGGTTCCTACTCACCCGCCTATGTATCCGGCCCCCGCCGGCACATCGATGCACCCTGTCCCCTGTGTCTGCACGCTTCCTGTGGGCGCGTATTCATCAGTTGAGCCGGCTGGACACACATCACACGCACTAGGTCTAGGCACACTTGCTAAAGATAACAATTGTTGCTACAAAAATAAAAATCATAGCCCAGATCTAGGTACATCATTTAATCAGCTGGTCGACGCAATTACAGGCACAGGGAAGAAGACAACAAAGGTTTGTGATATCACTAAGTTCGACGGTCACGTCTCGGATTGGTTCCATTTCAAGAAATCATACGAACAATCCAAGGTGTACTTTTCCTCTAGCGACAACATCACGCGACTTGGCGCGGCGCTGCACGGTGCTGCCAGAGAGGCAGTCTCCATCAGACTGATAGCAGCTGACGACCCGGAGCAGATTATCGAAGCGCTGGAAACTAGGTTCGCTCAGCCGGAAGTCATTGTACTACAACAGATCTCCACGGTAAAAGCGCTTCCCAAAATAAGCATGTACGAGACTGCGCGAGAGCTGAACATCTTTGCCTGTCGCATCCGCAACTGTGTCGAAATCATCCGCTTGCTGGATTTGCCCGAGCACCTTGCTTCACCAGACCTCCTCAACATCATAATAGGCAAATTGACTCCGCTCCTTAGGTCTAAATGGAGAGACTTTGCTTCGCCGAGGGTAGGCTCTGGTAAGTTTAAATTAGAAATTTTGGCCGATTTCCTCGAAATTGAGGCAAAATTACAAATTAAATTTGATGTCATAGTGCCAGAGCCGACACTTGTCAAAGGTCAATGTCAACCCGTGAAAACATCCAGAGACAAAATTTACGCAATTGCGACAACGTCAAACACGTCAAAGCTGAATAATGTATGCCAGTACTGTCATGGCGGTAAGCACGAGGTTAGCGATTGTGAAGGTTTTAAATCTTTGTCTCTGGACGATCGGTGGCAATGGGTGATGGAGAACAAGGCTTGCCGTAGATGTCTAAGAAAAGGCTCGCACCAATATCGCCATTGCAAGAAGAGGTGCGAGTTCGAAGGCTGCCCGGTTGAGAAGCGGCACCACACCCTCCTGCATAGAGCCCGACCTGTGACGACAGCCCATGTTGACGTACACTCGGACGCGGAAATCACCGACCCCAAGGCACCAAAGCCAAGTACATCGAAGGACGAGCAGCCATCAGTCACCGTGGCCCATAACTCTGCTCCATTTAACTCACCCTGCCTCAAGCCACTACTAAAGGTTGTAGCAGTCTCTATTTCTGGACCCTTGGGAAGCGTTAACACGCATGCCCTACTTGACGACGGGAGTTCCGTGACTCTGTTGGACCAATCCGTAGCGGACTTGGTGGGAGCCGAGGGCCCTAAATGTAGGCTGAATATTGACTGCATCGGCGGATTGAGCACGCAGGCTGACGTAAATTATGTTGATATCAAAGTAAAGGGTCGACACGGTGCGGACAGTTTTGACATCAGAGCGCGATCCATTCCCAACTTGGGCATCAATAGGCAGTCCGCACGTTTAGACGACGTCACCAGGTACGATTATCTATCTGATTTAGTGGACGTCGTGTGTTATGATGATGCGAAGCCCATGCTGCTGATAGGTGCGGACAATTGGCACGTGTCACTTCCTTCTGTCGTCCGCCACGGCACACGTGAACAACCCGCAGCCGCTCGCACTGCGCTAGGGTGGGTCCTCTTCGGATATATTTCCAGGAGATCTAAAGCCATCACATCCGTTAACCATATCTCCGTCGCCGACGACGACGATTCTTCGCTGGACAACCTCATCAGGGATTACTTTCGACTAGACTCTATAGGCATAACGAAGGTAGACCATCGTAGTACTAGCGAACAACGTGCTTTAAAGATTCTAGAGGAGACTACCAAGCGCCTAGATTCTGGCAGGTATGAAACGGGCCTATTATGGCGTGATAATATCACTACTATCCCTAAAAGCCGCGACCTAGCATTATCTAGATTCACTAATCTCGAGCGCAAGATGGCTAAGGATGGTGCGTATGCCGATGCCTACAAGAAAAATATTCAAGGTATGATCAGCAAAGGGTACGCTGAATTATGTTCGGATCCACCATCCGGCCAGGTACCGTGGTATCTTCCACACTTTGGAGTTATCCACCCACACAAAAAGAAGCTGCGAGTTGTCCACGACGCAGCAGCGAAGTGCGCAGGTGTCAGCCTCAATTCACTTCTCCTGACTGGACCCGATCTTCTCCAGCCGCTTCTTAGCATCGCCATGAGGTTTAGGGAAGGCCCCGTTGCCCTGACGGGAGATATCAGGGAGATGTTTCCGCAAATTAAAATTAGACCCGAGGATAGGGACTCTCAACGTTTTTTGTGGAGAGATAGTCCAGATTTGCCGCTTCAGGAATTCCGTATGTCCTCGATGATATTCGGTGCAGCGTCCAGCCCGTGTACCGCGCTTTGGGTGAAAAACAAAAACGCTAGTCAATTTCAGTCACTACACCCGGACGCCGTGCAGTGTATCGTCGAAGATCATTATATGGATGACTTTTTAGGGAGTTTCGACAGCATCAGCGAAGCGGCACAGCGAGCTTTTGAAGTATGGTCTATACATAAAGCGGCCTGCTTCGAGATGTGCTCTTGGGTTTCGAATTGCAAGGAAGCCCTAGCCTTAATACCTGCCGACTTACATGCGACAGACGCTATTACCGAGGTGAGCTTAGGCCCGACGTCTCCCTCACAAATTCGCGTACTAGGTCTTACGTGGAACGTGAACGACGACAAGCTTCATTTCGTCAAGACTCTTCCAAAGGTCCCTATTAAGTATACAAAACGTTCAGTCTTGTCCCTACTGATGTCTGTTTACGATCCCTCAGGTTTTTTAACTCCCATTATTATGAAGGGTCGCGCACTATTCCAGAAAACCTGGAAGTTAGGCATTGACTGGGATCAGACTCTGCCAGCTAACTTGATTGAAGACTGGAAAAGTTGGTTGCTCAAAATCCAAAATTTAAACAACAGTTCCATCCCCCGATGCTACTTTCGCGGCACCGGGCGCATTAAGGATGCCCAACTTCACGTCTTTGCCGACGCCAGTGAACGCGCGTACGCTTGCGTGGCCTACTGGCGCTTCACAGGCGACGACGACAACGTAAGCTTATCCCTGATAGGGGGAAAGGGCAGGCTGGCGCCCCTGAAACCTGTTTCAATCCCAAGGTTGGAGCTCCAGGCCGCCCTGATCGCTTCGCGCTTCAGCATCTATGTGACTGAAGCGCACAGACGAAAACCCAATCAAGTTTACTTTTGGACGGATTCGCTAACCGTTCTGAAGTGGCTTCGTAGCGACGCCTGCACATTTAAAGCCTTCGTCTCGTTCCGGGTGGGAGAGATAGCTGAGACAACGAATATTCAGAGTTGGAAATATGTCCCCACGGCTTTAAACGTCGCAGACGATGCTACGCGAGACATTCATAATTTTACAACTTCATCACGTTGGTTCACAGGTCCCACATTTCTCCTGTCCCCACCCTCTGACTGGCCATGTGAACCGACGTGTGCTGTCCCTCCGGTGACCGAAGAACTGAAACGAGACTCGGAATCGGTGGGACTGATAATCGCTCTACCGCGACAGCTACCTTTACCGGTAGTTGCGGATCACCAACGCTTTAGCAGTTGGACCCGGTTGCTTCGCGCCACAGCGCGAACCCATCAGTGCTTAAATAAATTTCGATCAGTTTTGCGCCCAAATTTAAAATTTTCGTTAAATACACTTCGTGATGATCGCAACCTTTATACCCTTTCTGTTGCAGACCTCAACGTTGCAGAGGTCCATTTATTTCGTGAAGTTCAACGCGATTCCTTCCCCGAGGATTTGACGCGCATTCTAACAGCACGTCCCGTTTCGAGTGATAGTAGGCTTCGGAACCTTTCGCTTTTGCTCGGTGAAGACGGGCTCCTTCGTCTTTCTGGTCGCACTGCCGTTGCGGAGCATGTAGAGTCACGCCCGATTGTCCTAGACGGCCGACATCCTATCGTCAAGCTTCTGATATTCTCCTATCACGCCAGGTACGCCCACGGATATAACGAACTAGTGGTTAATGAACTGCGCCAGCGATTCTACGTACTAAGCCTCAGACCAACCATCAGAGGAATTTCGCAGAGATGTCAGTTTTGCCGCAATCGGAAGGCTAAGCCAAAATCACCACCAGAGGGAGATTTGCCGGATGCCAGGTTAGCACATCATCAGCGCCCCTTCACCCACGTGGGTCTGGATTACTTCGGCCCCCTGAGCGTCTCTATTGGCAGACGTACCGCCAAGAGATGGATTGCACTTTTTACATGCATGACGGTGCGAGCCGTGCATTTGGAGATCGTAGAAACCCTATCATCCGACTCCGCCTTGATGGCCCTCAGACGGTTCATCGCTAGAAGGGGATGCCCGACAAGAATTTATTCCGATAACGGAACCGCATTCGTCGGCGCGGCAAGGATGCTGCCAGAGCTCTTTGACTTCTGCACAAATAGAAAGATAGATTGGAGATTCATTCCCCCATCCGCGCCATTTATGGGGGGCTGTTGGGAACGGCTAGTCCGCTCGGTGAAGAATGCCATCGCCGTGACCCTGAAGGAAAGGACGCCCAAGGAGGAGGTGCTAAACACCCTGCTCCTGGAGGCAGAGTCAATCATTAATTCAAGACCCCTGACACACGTCTCAGTGGACGCAGACGCGGAGTACGCCCTGACTCCTTTCACCTTTTTAATTGGAAACTCAAGCGGTGAGCCTGAGATCAATGTGTTTGACGATGCGGACTTGATCCGACGTGTTAACTGGAGAAAGGCACAGAGGCTAGCAGACCACTTCTGGCAGCGCTTTGTACGAGAGTACCTGCCCACGCTCACACCTAGGAGGCGGTTGGATGAGGCTCGTCCGTTTAGCGTGGGCGATCTAGTTTTTATCGCGGATGGCACGCTGCCCAGGAACCAATGGCCCCGAGGGCGGATTACGGCAGTGCACCCGGGAAACGACGGGGTAGTAAGAGTAGTGGACGTCGCAACGAAAGGGGGCGTGCTGCGTCGACCCACTCGCAAGGTGGTGTTGCTGGTTGCCGGCCAGTAAATTGGTGCCTTCACACCGTCGGGGGCCATGTTGGCAACCAACAACCAACCTTTTTTGTATTCACGTTTTTGTTCCTTTTTATTTGATATTTCTTATGTTTTTTGCGACTTATGTCAGTGTGTGAAAAAGAAACGTCTTAATATACACCAAAGAAAATTTTGTGTTTCCATTGTATACTTAGCCCATTCTCATCTTCAACAGTAAGCTTTCGGTACTGAGTATACCGAGCATGCTGTAAAACGCTTGACGTGAGCGAGTACCGCACTGGATATTTCTACCGAGACGCGGTAAACCGAAACGATCCCGCTCCGCTCCCGCGTATACCGAGCCAATCAGGAAACGCTCATTAAAATATAGGCGTTCGGTAAGCTTTCGGTACCGAGTATACCGAGCATGCTGATCCCGCACTGCTGACGTACTGACCAGTGAAGAAAGGGTCTAATAGAGAAATATGGGCGAAAAAGACATTTAACGTTAACCCCATAAGAAGAAGAATAATGATAATGAAATATTGAGTCTATTAATTAAAGACTTCGCCTCTATCGCTAGACCTTTTAGCTTTGGTTCGATAAAAATAATTTTGGATGTACGCCAAAAAATCTATAGCCCAATTTTCGCACTGTCAACAACAGGAAATTGATTTAGTCAGAATAATAGACTTTTGTCAAGCTGACCTTTAAAACTGCTACTGAAAATAAAGACAAAAAGAAATATCAAAAATAATTTTCTCCTGTCACCAACATGGTAGGAAAATTCTACCAAACAAAATAGAGTAAAAAATGTCAGCAAATCCAATTACGTGTGAAAGCATTTTTCGACACCTGATATTTTGCACAAAGGCCTAGGACACAACAAAGGGATCTGGCCGCTAACCAAAAACGGTGTTAGCTTCACATGGGATGAAAACACAACAGTGTTGATAAGATTTCTACGTTGTTACATGTCAAATCGCATGAAATAACGGAATTTACAAACAATGGGAGCGCAGAGCATTGTTCGGTACGACAGAGGGGCTTTTAAACACACTGTGTTTAACTCCCCTTAAAATGACAAAGTTTAGTATTTACATATTTAAATTCTAGTGTTGATAAGATTAGGAGATTAGGAGTAGGAGCTCGTGGCTAAATAATAACAGCCGCACTGGTTGATCCATCAGGTTAAGCTGTGCTTGCCGGGGTTGGTCCGTGGATGGGTGATCATATTTACATACCGAGACTCCTCCGTGCCTCGGAAAGCACGTTAAGCAGTTGATCCCGGCTGTCATTCCTGGATCTTTGACAGTCGTTACGAGTCGTCAGAAGCCCGAAAGTCTGAGAACAAATCTTACCAAGGGGTATAATATTACCCAGTTACTGGGGTTGTGAAGGTCAGATAAGCCGTCGCTCCATGTAAAATACTGGTATTCAGCTGCATTCGGTTAGACTGAAAGCCAACCCCAATATGGCTGGGAAAAGTCTAGGCAAATAAATATTGACTGTTTTAATAAATTCTGTGTTAGGAAAAACGACTGTTTGATAAAAATGTAGCACATTCTTACCCACTTCAGAGAGTTGAGAGCTTAAATCAAATGTTACTGCAAAAAAAAACACTTTTCCTTGTTTAATCCCCATAATACTCTTAACTTTCCCTGTTCTAAACAACTTTACACACAACAACACAAAGTTGCGTCGAAGAAAATCGATAAGGAAAAGGGGTCGCATTTTATCTAGTGACACTTCTCAACCCGAGCAACTGGCCGCCATTACCGTTCACACAATAAGGCTAGCGTACACAGCCGGACGGCACGGCAGAGGAAATTATTTGGCATGTAAAAGTGTTTGTATAAACCTACTTACGGAAATACAATCATTTGTCATTTATGCTCGAGCAGATAGACCTTAGAATCGGTCTATCGTAGAGCATAGCGAGTACCTTTTTAAGTTTTTGAAAAGTATACGACCACGCTGCCCATCTGATGATCACAGGTCACGGCCGCCTTTGGATATTTACAATACCAGAGGCTTTGGAGTTGCGTTTCCATCCCAGAGACAAAGCTGAAATGTCTCATACATGTGCCTCATTACCTGTAATTACGCCAGCACACATACACTTAAAATCAAATACAGAAACGCTCCTTGGCGTCAGAAATAAGTATGATGGCAATACTACCCCGCACGAGACCGTTCAAATAAATTATGCTATACTTAGGTAATAGAGAATGTTGAGATTATTGTGTGGAGTGACGAAAATGGATAAAGTCCGAAATGAGTATATAAGGGGAAGTTTAAAAGTGGCGCCAGTGACAGAAAAGTTGAAAGGAAATCGTTTGGCCTGGTATGGGCATGTGATGAGGAGAGAAGAAACGCATGTGACTAAAAGAGTGATGAATATAAATGTTGATGGATGGAGCGGGAGAGGAAGGCCAAAAGATAGAAGGATTGTGTGAGAAATGATATGAAAGTGAAGGGAGTGAATGATAGCGTGACGGTTGACAGGGGAGTGGAAAAAGAAAATGTGTTGAGCCGACCCCAAGTAACATGGGACAAGGGCAGGAAGATGATGATTAGGTAATAGAGGATTTTTTTTTTAAAGAGGTGTAAACCTTAATAAACCACCTAGATATTGTATTCTGTATTTCCATCACATATATTAATACCTATATATAAGATAATATCCTTGCCGTGCCGTCCGACATTGTGCACGAGCCCTAACTCAGTAAAAGTTACCGTTTAATACCGGGAACTGTGATCGTATTGGCTTATTTTTATGGGAACATTTCGATATTACCTTTTCAGTTACGGTTTAGTAAGTAGGTGGAACTCCTCTATCTTTTAACTAGACTACAGCCTTCGAAAGAGTTTTCCACACATTACACAATAGTTTTACAGTAAAGTTGTGAGTTTATTAAGAGCGAAACAATGTTGAACATATCGTTTCGTTCAGTTCAAGTTCCAAAATGGGTACCAATGACTTTTAAACGTATTGCAAAATTTCTTGCTATTTTAGATTTTTGTTTTTAGTGATCTGTTAAATATAAAACTTATACTTAGATCTATTTAGTTCTAACACTCAGTCATCTACATGGAAAACCAAGATAACCGACATAGCCCGAAGAATTGCCAAACTTAAGTGGCAGTGGGCAGGGTACATTGCTCGTAGAACAGATGGCCGATAGGGCCGAAAGGTTCTGGAGTGGCGACCGCGTACCGGAAGAGATGTAGCGCAGGAAGGACTTCCACAATGTGGACCGATGACCTGGTGAAGGCCACAGGAATCCGCTGGATGCGTGAAGCACAGAATCGGTCGAAGTGGCGGTGCTTGGGTGAGGCCTATGTCCAGCAGTGGACGTCTTTCGGCTGAAATGATGATGATGAATCTACTTGGTCCTCACATGATCTGACCAAGATTATGTCTGGACTTAAAAAAGAGGCTGTGACCTGTGAGTTTGGTTTGAAACTAGATGAGTTTAGTCGTCCTTCTCAAAGAAGTCGGGTACGACACACCAAACTCATCTAGTTTCCAAAAACATAATAAATTTTTGATGTGAATAAGTGTTTGTACAAACGTACTTACAGAAATAAAATCTACTAAACATTGTAAAAGAATATTTTTTGATATACGGATCGCTCATGACCTAAAGAATGTGAATAAAAATCTCGACTAATTAAAAAGTTATGCAACAACGCGAAATTTCGTGGGTCAAATCAAATCAAATCAAATCAAATCATTTATTTCTTTGCAAAAATGGGTATAGTACATAGGTGTTTTTATAATAAAGTTCTCCATATTTTACCGTCACGTGGGCATGCAAAGGTTTACAATTCCAAATAAAAAATAGAAATATGCAGATCATTGGAATTACAAAGAATTAAATAAAAAATGTCAGTGTGGTCATCGCAATAAAAAAAATATAAAATAAGACTAAGTAAGCGAACCAATAAATAATAATATATATTCTGGTCATTTAATATTATAAATAAATATTCTAAAGATTATATTTTATACAGAATGGGGCAAAAGTAATATCATGATGTGAATTGGCTGCCATAATGTAGAAAATAAAAAAATTAGGGCCCTATTTTCACGGAAAGATTATATTATTTAAAGGTGAAAATTGATTGGTGTCAAAAAAAAATATATCCGTCAAATTACCACCTGAGTTGATGCACATTTCTGCTTGTTTTACGGATTTTGTATTAATCTGGCTCCATTTTGGTGATTTCTTTTTCAATGTTGACTTTCAGGACTTTCAAGTTTGGTAAACGCGAGATTCTAAAAAGCCCTAAAGGAAGAAGTTTCGCACCGTCAGAACTGGTGATCTGGCCAGCCAGATCAAATCGCCAAAACGAGAGATTATACGGCCCAGGAATTGCTTCAAAATCTCCGTCATTGCCCAGTAGATTAAAAAATATTACCTACAGCTAGGTTACAAAGTATTATTTACCAGTGAACCCCAAACTAGACAGTTGTCTGTATCGAGTAACTTCTTGGACTCGGGCTACGAATTCCATTTTAATAATTAGTGTTGATTTTGAAAACCAATTACATCAAAGGTCATGGTATTAGCAATCAGTTATATATTACAAGCAACGGTTTCTGTATCAAGTCTTTCTTCGAGAAATTTCTTAATTAAAAGCGGAAGCCATGGCAAGACTCGTTAAGTGGTTTTCGTGATTAACTAAAGCCAACATTATGCTATCCATTTGAACAGTAAAATGACATATTTTCTTGTTGTTTTACTGGAAAATATCATGAGAGTGAGTAGTGAGTTGTAAAGGCACTGGTTTTTACTGTAACGTTGGTAACCCTCAAAGTTTCGAGTTGCGCTTAACAACAGCATCGCGTTTTCCAGATACTTAGTTTGTTATGGAATGTTGAGGTTTGCTGTACAACAAGTGAATGCTGTGCAAGGTCAACTTACAAATACAAATACACCCAATCAGTATAAAAATATCATATAGAGCTACAAATCGAATGGAAAGATACTTAATTCATAATCTGCCAAGCCATTCAATTAATTTGTTAACATCAGAATTATTACGCAATTATAAATATTTTGTAAAACGTGTCAATCCCACTAAAGAACACTGTCCTTCAAGATACAGGATTTTCCTAGTTTGAAGGGCAGGGGTCTTACTCATTGTAATAGCTATAGGTACCCATCCCATAATTTCAACAACACTGATGTTACCTAGGCTAAGTTTTTGGTAAATAAAATGATTACTAACTTACTTACTTTTTCCCAACTATGTTGGGGTCGGCTTCCAGTCTAACTGGATGCAGCTGAATACCAATATTTAACATGGAGCGACTGTCTATCTGACCTCCACAACCCAGTAACTGAGTAATACGATACCCCTTGGTAAGACAGGTTGTCAGACTTTCGGGCTTCTGACGACCCCGTAACGGACAGTCGTTACGGGGTCGTCAGAAGCCCGAAAGTCTGACGATGACATCCGCGAATGACAGCCGGGACCAACGGCTTAACGTGCTTTCCGAGGCTCGGAGGAGTCTCGGTATGTAAAGTTGGTCACCCATCCACGGACCAACCCCCGGCAAGCGTAGCTTAACCTGATAGATCGACCTGTGCGGCTGTTACTACTTAGCCACGAGCTCCTCGAAAAAAATACACCCAATCGGTATAAAAATATCATCTTCAGCAACAAATCGAATGGAAAGATAGGTACTTATACAAAAAAAACATCGATAATTAATGATAAAAGAAAATCAAAGCAAAAATAGCTCCTAAGGAAACAGAATACAAACATCGCCTCGGAAAATCACTTCCCGAAGCGATACACTCAAAATGACGTAATAAATGACGTCACTACTGAACTCGTAATGAACTAATGAGAATTCATCGCGAAATGGCAGCGCACTCCGAAAGAAATGTGCCGGGTCAATGACCCTGTTTACATAGGGGTTTTGTTATACGCACGATGTATACCTACATACACAAGTACACTATTCGGTAGGTATTCGTACTAAATGGGAATTATTGAACACTCTAATATAATTAATGCGCCTCTTTTCGTGAACCTCTAATAAAATACAATAGACGTAGATATATTTAGTAACCTATTGCGCTTAACTATTCCTAAAGAGTCATGAAAAACCCTGTAAGAAATCGACACGTGTTTCACCTCTCAACGAGGCATCCTCAGGATGACGATTGACTTGTCGCGAACCCGAACACGGCGTGTTGCCACGCCGAGCGTTGGACGCAGAGAACTAAATATATCTACGTCTATTGTATTTTTTTATAGATTTCTGCAAGGTCACGCCTGAATCAATAATTACTAACCTGTAATAATTCTAACTTACTTTGGGATCCTAAAAACATTAAATAGCCAAGTATCTGCGATTAACTGTGAGAAAAGGCTAGTAATTAAACAAAAGAGATTAATTTATTTTAAATAGTGTCCATTAACAGATGCCCAAAATAAGAGGTTCATTAATTTTAAAAAGTTTGCATCTTTAGAAGGTCAACAAGGTTTTGGCTAATTTACTTTTCACTTTACCAAGTACTACTAACACGCCTATTTAATTAGAGAGACCAGATTATGTACGTCTTTAGAAGCTCTTGAAGAATTAAGATTATATAATCTAAGTACCTACTTCGTTTACTGTCAAATATAACCCAACTATGTACTTACTATTAAATTAAACTCGAAATCATCTAGGAATTTTCAAGTAATGTTCGCTCAAAGTTACCCTTGCGAGGCTTTCACGCGAAGGAAAATTCCGTGTGAAGTAGAGTGGAACCGACATGGCTTGCGAAGCCTTGCGATACAAGTGAACTTATTAGTACTGTGTTATCTCGTGAACAAGAACGAGAGGTATGTAAGAAATATTTTCTAAAGCGGTTTTAACATTGTAAGTGAAGAAAATCCTGGAAGATTGATTACTGAGAACCGATTGATTGATTAAATTTGGAAAGGAAATGGCTTAAAAATATCTGACGCTATCATTTTAAAAGGAGCAACATTTACTGGGAAATACTCTAACAAGCTGAATGTAATTGAATACCTACTCATTAATTATTTATTCTTATCTACTGTGTGTTAATATAACAACTCATTCTTCGTCTTTTCGTGTAGTTAGTGACTAACCTGGTGTCAGAGTTTTAAAGCCGCCCATGGGCCTCTGACATGGCTTCACATACCGTCGAGAAATATCTCTCAGGCAGGCCGGTTTCCTCACGATGTTTTCCTTCACCGTTTTTGAAGTAAGTGATAATTTTACAACACACACATGAATCCGAAAAGTCAGAGGTGCGTGCCTTGGATTCGAACTGGAGACCTATGACTTGGCAGTCTGACGGTCACACCTTAAGCTTATTCACTCTCATACTTTCAACAATTGTACTGTGTGTACACGTTAGCATTTTATATCAACTGAGAACCAGTAAATACAAAGCTCTTACTTTACAAAACATTCCACGATAGGTACCTACTGCATAAGATTCCAATAGCTACACTGTATTGGCAATTCGAATATTTGCAGAGCAGCGATGTCGGTCGCCCGCAGCGGAAACATTCTGCATACTTCAACTTCACAGTGTGATATCGAAAAATTCTCGCAGTTACCACACGAGCGGCGAACGAGATATTTTATGAAGATTGAACGACAAAATTTTCAGACGTCCCTAAAATTTTGGCGTGATCGATGCACGTTTTTACGTACGTGTGAGTTTCAGCTTCGTCAATTAATATCGATCAATCAGTATAATGAAAACACTGAAAAGCCATCTACGATAATTATCGTGACTGTCAACAAAACGCCTCATTTCTATCGTGAAGTGTCGCCCACACCGTCTTGAGCAAAGAAATTTCTTGACTCTAATCAATCTGCCAAGCCTTTTCCCAACTATGTTGAGGTCGGCTTCCAGTCTAAGCGGATGCAGCTGAATTTTTCATAGAGTGACTGCCCCTCTAACCTCTACAACCCAGTTTCTGGGCAACACGATACTTACCCCTTAGTAAGACTGGGTTAAGACTGGTTGTCAGACTTTTGGGCTTCAGGCTACCCGTAACGACTGTCAAAGATCTACGAATGACAGCCGGGACCAACGGCTTAACGTGCTTTCCGACGCACGAAGGGGTTTTTGTAGCCTTTACAATCTTGAGCAAAGAATTTTCATGACTATAAAATATTTAAAACATATTCCGTGCGACAATATATTGACATTTCGCTGCGAGTGAACGCATCCGATTGCTTCGATGGCTTGTTAAATCAACTGAATAACGGAGTAAATAAATTGCCATTCCTTGTCAGCCTGGAAAAGTTCTAGTGTGACGACTAACATGATTTTTATTGACATGTACAAGTGACAAGTATACCTACTATGTCTCAATTTAATATTTATTCATTCAATATAAAGTAAGTACTGATCATACTATATTTAGGACATGACTACGTCTTGACTTTAAGGCGAAACCGTCATGGTAGCCCGCGAAATTCAAATTTTCTTACGTTTTTTGCAATTTGCAGGTCAGTATCAGGTTGTATGTGGATGTAAATATGATTCACGACCGTATCAAATGTTTGTTTACAGAATTGTAATCATAAAAATCATCAATACAACTCTCTAAGTTATGATGTATGACAGAGGAAACCTACGTGGGTTCCGAGAGAAGGTTCCAAGGGGACCGAAGGCCAAACTCAAAACACGTAAAAAGAGGTAGTTAAGTTACGAGTATTTGTGCTCCGCAAATGGCACGTTAAAACTTGGCTAGTTAGCAAACCTGTTTTATTTTTCTTTTAATTATCATTTCCTTTGTTTTTTTTTTTAACTAATAAACTCATTTGAATAAACAATTGTTTTGCCTTACTTGGGAAGAGACTGGTCCCCACGACACAGGGAATCCTAGTGTGGGGTCCAGGGAATTTGTAAAAATCTAGCACCTAAGGCGCCTATGTAATCTGTTACTTGTTTTTTTAAATTGTACCGTATTCTTCTGAACCGAATAAAGCTTTTTACTTTACTTTACTTTTTACTGTACTCCGTGTCACGCTGGGCGGCGACAACTTAAGCGTGCACTGCAATATTAGATACGTTATTTATATGTGCGATAGTGTTTAGACAAAATGCTGTATCTATAGATCTCTATTTAAGTACCCCTTTTTACTTATAATTTTATTGCTTTGAATGAAAATGAAAGAAAAATGCGTTTATTGGCATTACTACTGAAAAATACACCTTTTAACTATACAAACAGAAAACAAAGATTATAATACCAAAAGGGCCTCAGCTCAGCATAATGTCGAATGGGTCGATTATCTTTCATCTCTCGTGAGCCCCCCATTAAAAAGGTTGGTTTAACCCGAAAGGAATCTTCCTGAAGTTCCTATTTCGAAAATATGAAGCAGAAAATGTAATAACCATCCAACTTAATGCAGGAATTTCATTATAACTTAGCCAGTTTATAAACAAAAACGCTAGAGGGTCGACAATATGGAATCCACCTGTTGCTATGACCGTCAAACTCTTGAACTTGTGCCTTAAAAGTCCGATCGTTATCTATAGAAGAGCCTTGGATTTCTTTGATGGGTACTCTTTTGTGTTGTAATATAAAAGTTAGTTGATTTCAGCGTAATATTCAGTTCTAGGAAAAATTTTAACATGAAAAGAGAAGCCATTGAATTGAAAATTACACCCCATGACTTTCCTGTTATTCCATAAATTTATAATTTTATTTTTCCTGTTAATTCATTTTAAAAAAACGGCTGAAGAAATAGGATTTATTTTTGTTTGAAGCCGTAGATAAAAAACTGAGAATCACGCAAAAACTAGGAAGCGTATTTTTCTGAAATCTTCACCTTTTAAATATAAATCCCGCTGTTTATAGATTCTGTGTCAATTAAAACACTGACAGTGGACAATCTAGTAGAAAAACAGAGGTATTATCTTATTAGTTTTGTCCTTGAAAAAGGTCAGGTGCGTACCTGCTACTCACAACCGGCGTGCTTGGATGATATTCAAGAAAAAGGTTTATATTGCACATTGTTGAGTTTCTATTCACCTACATGGGTAACACATCTTTAAGTATATTTAATAGGTACATATCCTAACTAATGTTACGCTTTCACGCTAAAACGGCTGAACGGATTTGGATGAAATTTGCCACATGCGTAGACCAAAACCTGGATTAGGACATGAAATACTTTTTATCCCGATATTCTTACGGAGTCGAGACTTGTACGGGTGAAACCGCGGAGCGCAGCTATGTAGTTTTAAATAATTTAAATTACCAGGTAACCTAAATTATTCTCTCGAAAATTAACCCTTTGTAAACATATTTTAAGTACCTTTAAATACATTAGCTACAACAGATTCTGAACCGCTCTAATATCTAAGCGTATGCGGTACAAAATTTAATTAAACTACGCACGATGATACAAGAGGAACAAGTTAACACTTTCGCAATGTATAGTGCACGTCACCCACACGCCATGTGGTACACAAAATCGATACACAGCGATACTGTGTAGAGGAAAGGCAGTAAACCCATTCTGAATAACGTACGATCGGTTGACAGGGAAAAGTATCCACTCATCTAACAATTGACTTGGTAAAAGGGATAAGTAAGTACCTCGGTACTTGGACTATTCTATGGCAAACTTACAGACAAAAACAAAACACTGGATAGTTGGAATAATATTCTGAAAATCCGCGAAGAAAGTAGCAAAGTGAAGTTAAAACGAAATGCAAAAAGGGCAAACTTTTCCTAATGTCGTAGCTGCTACGACGCTACGATATTGTCGTAGCGCATAACATTCCAGTTCGTAGCACTTGGCATACACTTCCATAGCACTTGACATACAGTTCCATAGCATAATTATTATAACATTTACAAGTGTCATCTACTCGATGATTTGGAAAAAATATATTATGTTAAATAAAAGCATTTTCTTAATAACTTAGTCTGTGAATATTTTAGATTATGTTAATATTACTTAGTGTAATTAATTTGTAAAATTATTTCTAACGTAGATAAAAAAAACTGAGAATCACGCAAAAACTATGAAGCGTATTTTTCTGAAATCTTCACCTTTTAAAGATAATTTAATTATTTATCTTTTAGTAGACATGTTTTATTAAAATACCTTTTGATTTATGTATAATAAATTAATAATGCGTCTAATTTGGAACAGCGCTCCTTGATGGGCGAGTCCTATTACTGGCTGGACGTACGACGCGGTGCGTGAGCTCAGCACAGAACAAGCTAGCTAACCACTCAAGGCCGCTGGCATTTATCTCAGCTGCACAATTACTGACAAATGCGTGCACTGACTGGACAGGTCCACTTAATCTGTGTGATTCTTTCTTCAAAAGACCATTTCAGACACCAATCTACATGGTCTTCACATGATCTGACCAAGATTATGTCTGGACTTTAAAAGAGACTGCATGTGACCTCTGAGTATGTTTCGGCCTTTCTTCTCAGAGTAGTCAGATAAGAAACGCCGACCTCATCTAGTTTAAAAATATGTTTGACTTGTAAAAGTGTTTGTACAAACCTACTTACAGAAATAAAATCGTTTATCATAATATTTACGTTATTTATTTATTCACAAAAAAACACTTCGTAGCTCTAAAGGTCTACGCTAGACGAGCCGAGCATGAGCGGAGCACGAGCCAAACACAAATTCGTGTAGTGTGGACCTACTTATAAGCCTCGAACGAGCGCGCTTCGAGCATTTGGTTCGTGCTCGACTGTGCTCCGCCTAATTGTCGGTTTTTTGAAGTGAAATCTACTCTAGGCGCATTGGGCATTTTTGAGATGGGAAAAAACAATTGAACTCGCGACACCGTTACCGACACCTCATTTTTGTAAACGCGATTGTGCTCTTTATTTAGATAAAGTTACGGACCAATGTTCTGTACAAGTATTTTCCTTTCACCAAGGCGATCTTGTTCGAGTTTTTACTTCCGTCGGCACTCCCGGAGTGCCACTGTTTTTTTGACGAACACAAAGGGATTTGCATCGCGCTCAAACTACGTTCGAGGACAATGATCGTTGTGCGTTTGTTGTAAGTCCACACTTGCTCGGCCGCTCTTGTCGAGCGTAGACGCACCTCAACGTTTACGCTCGTAGAACAAAACATTCAAAGTGTCCTTCGCCGCAAGCCTTGCCTCTCTCACGGCCACACAAACTAAAAAATAAGCACAGTCAGTTGATATTCTGAGTCGACACTCCGATAGTCGCGTGTTAGCACTTTGTTATGCCATCTATTGTAACGATGTCGGTCTAGATGGGAGATAATAGTTCGTACTCAGTAGTAGTTCGAAACCTCCTCTACGGTCCTATGCATTTACCAACACGTCTGTGCCAGCATAGTTTGAAAACAGTTTATACGCTTTTCGTTTAAATAGAATAGGTAATATGGACTGTCTCGTTGGTCTAGTGGGCGTGGGGTTCGATTCCCGGGTCGTGTAGTGTTATTGAGTTTTTTCATCTGGAAGTTTTCAGTAGCAGCCCGGATTGAGGATTTGTGCCCGATTGATGGCAATAGGCTCGCCCCCTATTACATGGGACTTTTAAACATAACTGGCAAAATGTGGGTGTACTATATATGTACATCTCTGCCCAATCCTTTGCGGAATACGGGCGTGATGTTATGTATGTAGGTATGTAGAATAAATAGGTAATGTTATAGGTGAAATAATTTTGGAAGTTAGCTTTGATTTAATAGAGAGTAAAATTGATTTAATTGGATCTATTAAAATGATTCAGTGATTCCATATCGCCCTATCACCGACAAATCATCAAATTGAGAAAAAAAAATTAAAGTTGGCTAGAACCAAATGTTATTTTATACTAGCTTTTCCCTCGGTTTCTCCCGCGTGGAGGTCGTTAATTATCTCATAGGAACGTACCTACTGCCGGGATAAAAGTATCCTATATCTTAACCTGTCCAATGACCATGGTCTACAACAAGGTAACAGACAGACAGGTATAAAACAAACTTACTTTCGCATTTATATATACATAGTCATCCTTATCGATTTCGATAACGACCCTTTGAAATTATTATTTCCTATCTCGTGGCTAAGTAATAACAGCCGCACGGGTCGATCCATCAGGTTAAGCTACGCTTGCCGGAGTTGGTCCGTGGATGGGTGACCATTTCTACATACCGAGACTCCTCCGTGCCTCGGATAGCACGTTAAGCCGTTAGTCCCGGTTGTCATTCGTGGATCTTTGACAGTCATTACGTGTCGTCAGAAGCCCGAAAGTCTAACAACCAGTCTTACCAAGGGGTATCGTGTTACCCAGTAACTAGGTTGTGGAGGTCACATAGGCAGACGCTCCATGTAAAATACTGGTATTCAGCTGCATCCGGTTAGAGTGGAAGCCGATCCCAACTTAGTTGGGAAAAGGCTAGGCAGATTGTATACCCTAATATGAGTCGTCAGACCGAATTTAGCTTCAAATACCCGGTCACAACTAATGCAATAGAGTTGCCCATAGAGTTAAAGGTGGTAGGAGAGAAGGAAGGTATAGGAGGGCTTAGGTCTCTCCTTACGTATGCTCAACCTAACTTAATATTATAAATGCAAAAGTGTGTCTGTTTGTTCGTTACGTTTTCACGCCAAAACGGCTGAACGGATTTGAATGAAATTTGGCACATGTGTAGACCATGACCTGGATTAGGACATAGGATACTTTTTATCCCGATATTCCTATACGATCGAGACTTATGCAGGTGCAACCGCGGAGCGCAGCTAGTTTATAATATTAGTACGAGTATGAAGGAGGTAGCAAGGAATTCTGAACCACATTTTTTTTCGTGTGGACTACTTTAAATACATCCTCAGCTTAAGTTATGTTTTGTTCTAAAGAGCTTTCTCCAATGCTATACTTTTCTTTATTATTATAGTAGCTGCGGTCACAGTCAAAGCCAACGAACATGGCAGCGAGGGCTAATGAGACCACACTTAATTAATGTTAATTCTCTTTAACGCAGACTGTGGTTGGTACCAACGTTGTTAATACTTTGCGAGCAGTTCCGGCGGCTAATCAAGGGTTTTTGTTAGGTCTCCTGGATGAAAATAAAACGAAATATGTGGTAATAAAAATATCCCTGAATATTTTATAACATTCAAAATTAAATCTGTAGTAAGAGTGAATGAAAAATAAGTTTATTTGTCACAAAAACACGTTCATAAAAAGATAATTACGCGAGTAGAATAATAAAACAAAACACAATAGATTTAAATATAATCACGAGCACAAAACAGAAATAGTCGGCAGCTGCTGGCACGTCATGACTGTAACAAGAAGGCTTCCACTCAACATGATGCTGTGCAATGAGCACCCACAGCACAGCGCTGATTTTCAGTGGTCACCCGTACGTAGTACGTAATTACAGTCGAGGAGTGAACATATAAAGAACCCAATATTAAATGTTACTTTAAAATCATTTTAACGAGAACAGTGCATGAAACTTTTTATTTTAAATAAATACCGGCTACCTTTTTTTTTTTTTTTTGGGTGGGAAATTATCAAATAACTTCTCCCGCTCTGGGTGGAGCGGGAGGGCGTGTCAAACTCTTACTGACTAAAACCCACCCGTGTTCCTTCGGTTGCCCTGTTGCCGGGGGCCACGATGTCCCTATCGGTTTTCTTCGAACCCCCGGCAGGCATTGGCCCTAGCGGACCCCGTCAATTCTGCTGACATCTCTTTGAGGCGCGCGTGGAACACAACGCTACTACCGCTAGTCTGTACCTAATGCAAATATTGTGCAGTTTGAATAACTGAATGGTTTAAATATCCGCTATATGAGGAAAGAACTGTAGATATTTGTAAATAGCTTCGATCATATTGAATATTTTGCCATACTATACAAAAGAGCACCCGTACTAATATTAAAACTTTTCATCCTTATTGAATCTCCAACTTTAAAAGCAAGGAATTCTAAAACTTTGAACTACTGGGTTCTTTGACAACTTGCAGTCGTACTGGGATTTTGAAAGGAAATTTTTAGTACGGAACTACACAAAGTAATTATAATATGCGCCAGAATTTTACAAGAATATGCTAAAAACAAATCGCATTAAAATTAAATACATACATACACAGTAAAAATGTCATTACTTCAAACTATGTATGCCCAACGCGCCTAAAGAAGTTTTCAGCTTCTATAGGCGCGTTGGGCATTTTTGAGATGGGGAAAAAACAATTGAACTCGCGACACCGTTACCGACACCTCATTTCTGTAAACGCGATTGTGCTCTTTATTAATATTGTATTACGGATCAATGTTCTTTGCAAGTATTTTTACTTTAAAGGTTTTGAATGTATTTTTTTTTTTTTTGTAAACTCGGTTGTGCTCTTTATTTAGATAAGGTTACGGACCAATGTTCTTATACATGTATTTTTCTTCCACCAAGGCGATCTTGTTCAAGTTTTCACTTCTGTCGGCAATCCCGGAGTGCCACTGTTTTATTAATTATGAAGTTTAAAACAGTTGACATTAGGTAGGTAATTATGAAATCATTATCCAAATAAAAAAATAAAACTGTTAAGGTTTCAAACCGCTTTCCAAGCTCGCAATTACACTGAAAGCTGTAAATCCATTTTCCCTATCCTTATTTATTTTCCCCATTCCCTCGCAGACCTCATTTCATCGCGTACCTGTACAAATACCGCAGGTTACCTTGGCTGTATACTTTGACGTTACTCTGTTTGTGTATCGACTTGGTGCTGAAGCGAATTGATTAGCCGGTAAAATAGAGGGATCCTCTCAAGGATATAGTGGCTCATTGCGTTGTGTTTTAAGAACTTCTAAAGCACCTTGAACAGGCCTAGTGATCTAGCATCATGCTAAGCGGAACCCTTCTTGTCACAGTCACGCTCGTGATAATAGATATTTATTAAAGTGAAAACTTCTTTAGGTGCGTTGGGCATTTTTGAGATGGGACTAAACCATTGATTTCGCTACACTGCGACGACACCTCATTTTTGTAAACGCGATTGTGCTCTTTATTTATTTAATACGTTACGGTTCTATGTACTATGCAAGTTAAAAAAAGTTTAAAAAAATAAGGATTTTTACTTTAAAGGTTTTGTAAACGCGATTGTGCTCTTTATCTATATTAGGTTACGGATCAATGTTCTACACATGTATTTTTCTTCCACCAAGGCGATCTTGTTCAAGTTTTCACTTCTGTCGGCACTCCCGCAGTGCCAACACTTTTTTTTTCTTATTAGGTACTCGAGTTCATTATCTTTTTGTATTCACGTGTTTGTGAGAAATAATCCTATATTTCTTTCTTTCTTAGTTAAGCGTGCCTTAAGTTAGTCTGCTATCGCTCTATGAAAATAATGATGTTATTAAGCAAAAACCAGTCTCCATAACAAAACAATGTTTTGTCAAAGCGTACAACTTGACAAGGTCATCGCACAGTCACAGATTAGTACAGATGGTTCAGCAAAATCATTTAAATAAAAAGCGGCTCTTGCTGCGACACAATTAAGTGCAATTCGGGTCGCACAGCGCTAATTACCTACAGTTATATTCACCTAGAAGTTGAAGTAAACGTGAGCTTACGCGATAGAAAGAATCGTATCGCGTAAGCTCACGTTCGCATGGACATAAAATAGCGCGGCAGCATTTTATCGCGCACTGGATTTTCAACTCTCGGGGTTAAGCCGAGCGTTGACAATTCAACAGACTGCATCCCAGCGCGTCGAAAAAACACACTGTTCGATTTTCGACTCGGCGTCGACTGGTTTTTCAACGCTCTGCTTAGCAAAGCAGAGCGTTGAAAAATCAGAGTGCGAAAAAATTACGCTGCGATATTTTTACGTCCATGCGAACGTGAGCTAACTCATATCTTCTGACTACGTTACGCTCCCTGAATTGACCCGACAAAACGAGCCCGCCGCGTACTTGTAGCTACATACCTAAAATGTGGAGTGCGCCTTTTGTATTATTCTGTGGCACAGCTTATAATATTATACCACAAAAACACTCTTCGGGACATTATAACAAGTGATTAATTTCGAAACATTACTGGCGAAGTAAATAAATAGTAGTTTATGAAACTGTTGCATAATGAGGGGTATTAAAACATGAGTGTGTGTTTAAAAACCGAGCCGTAGACGAGGTTTTTAATAGTATTACACGAATGTTTTATTACTTAGTTATGTGCAGTTTCATACACTACTTTATCTACTCTCAAACATTGGGATTGAAACAAATACTAAATAAAAAATCAAAGTTAAAATCAAGAATAAATTTAAAAATCCCACGAAATTCAGTAAGTACTACAAAACAAATGAATGTCGCCTGCACCAGCACATCACCGCACATGCGCTACAGCAGGTGCTGCTGTCCCCCGCTAAAAGTTGATGGAAACTCTTTGGTGATATTAACTTCTTGGATTAGCGCTGTATCGTAATAGAAAAAAAATTGTTTTATAGTATTATTTTGTTATAGAAAAAGTGTTATAATATAATTATGACTCTATTTTTAAATTTCGGTATTCTGTTTATAAAGTACCTATTTCATGTCAATATAAACTCGTTTTGAAGTTCATAATTCGAATATTACGCTATGAGAGTAGATAAAATTGTTTATTTGCACTTTCAAGTAATAAAAAACATAAGGTTGTATGTTAGAGTTGCAGCCAATACCTAAGCTAAGATAACTTAATATTTTGTAAATATAGGTATCAGCGCCCACCCTCGCTATCATTATAAGCTATGTTTTTGTGCCTACCTTAAATAAAATGTAGTTGCACAAAAGGGTAGACCTCTGCTTAACCCTACGGGGATTACGGGCGTGATGATAAGTATGTATTAGTTTCCAATAGTATTGTTTGATAAATTCGTGGAGGAGCTCGTGGCTAAGTAATAACAGCCGCACGGGTCGATTCATCAGCTTAAGCTACGCTTGCTGAGGTTGGTCTGTGGTGGATAGGTGACCATCTTTACATACCAAGACCCCTCCGTGCCTCGGAAAGCACGTTAAGCCTTTGGTCCCGGCTGTCATTCGTGGATCTATGACTGTAGTTACGAGTCGCCAGAAGCCCGAAATTCTGACAACCAGTCTTACAAAGGGATATCGTATTACCCAGGTACTGGGTGGTGGAGGTCAGATAGGCAGTCGCTCCATGTAAAATACTGGTATTCAGCTGCATTCGGTTGGACTGGAATCCGACCCCAATATAGTTGGGAAAAGGCTAGGCAGATTGAGTATTGTATTGATAAATATGACGAAAGCAAATAATCACACCACGGTTTGCAAACGAATTAGTAATTGCAATAATATCTACATTAAAATCAGCCACCCACAAACCCTCTGTGGTGTGCCGAACTTATATCCCGGAGCTATAATACCAATTAATAATTCTATCTGATCGTTCGAAAATTGTTCAAATATTCCGCTAAAACTTCGCCCGATCAATTTCCCGGAGTTTATTAAATACCTATAGAAGATAGAACAACTTTGTTCATATTAATAATCGGTGAGTCTCAACTATAATCCTGAGTTACTGGGAATTCAATATCGGGTCGAAAATCCACTCTGAAACGACTATTCTAGATACTATAAAGTATCTCATACCAAAGTAAGTACGTAAGTATACCGTACTAAAGAACGGTTTACGACTGTCTATCAAGTATTCATTTTATGATTATTTTCTCATATTTTTGCGTTGTACACTCACAATTCTATTGTAACAATCGTATAGTTTAGTAAGCTCCTCACATAAGCTGCTTTGATGTAACCATAAAGGTTTCACTCATCCTCTATAGAACAGGGAGGATCCTCCGTCCGAACAGGTGTTGCGTCTGGCGGGCAACTGCCCAACGATTGATGTCGGATAGTCATATATATGTCGTTCGCGCGGTAAACTCTAATTGCGCGATACAGGATTTGTGTGACGTCAGGTCTTTGATGCGTCGTTGGCATGTGGCGATGTAAATGCGGCCATAAGGTCTAAGCACACGGCGTTCCCGTGCCGTCACCGCGCGTATGCGCTGCTTTTTAAGGCTGAAAACGCGCCGTAGACGCGCAGATGACGCGCGTTCCATCAAACGCGCGTACAAAAAAACACCGTGTGCATATGTAGTCCCTAAGATTTCGCTGATGATATAATCATAATCCCTTGCCAATGCGTAACCACGAAACTAATAGGATTTTATGTGCTTGACAATACAGTTAAAGTGTTTTAATCACACGACTAGCTATTATAATAACGCCTAATTACAATTTAATATAATTATCATCATCATTTCAGTCGAAAGACGTCTACTGCTGGACATAGGCTTGGGCAATGCCATAGGCATTGGAGAACCAAGCACCGCCACTTCGACCGGTATCCTATAATATACTATTAAACGAGCAATATTTGTACTCACGTTCTGGAAAACTGCTCTAACGATTTCGATGAAAGTAGCAAATAGGGGTTTACGGGGGTGAAAAATCGATCTAGATGATCTCATATCTGGGAAAATTCGTTTTCTCCGTATTTTCACCCGAGCAGAGCTCGGTCGCCCAAAGTTTAGAACAAGATGGCTACCTTAGAATAATGACATGGTAGCATGGAATTAGTAAGTAGTAGGTACTTACTAATTCCATGCTATCATGGCAGCATGGAATTAGTATGAAGGTTACTTACTATACTATTTTAAGAGCATTCTCTGTTTTCACCAGAGCAGAGCTCGGTCGCCCAGGTACTATAATATGTATAATGAGCGTCAATCTACGTTGTATAAAAGAAAAGAAAGGTAGAAAAATTAGTTTACTTGTCACAAAAACACGTGTATATAATAAAGATAAATTAACTCGAATAAAGGGTAGGTACATGGTATGATGATGTAGGTAATACAATACTTAATAGTTATTAATAGTTACAGAACACTAGAACTCAAAACGATCTATCTCAGTTAATATTTAATATCGATTACCGAACGTCGTCGTCGTCATTCGAGGCGAACTGAACCGAGTTTACCGCAGAACGTTCATCGGCTTTACCTGAAAGTTTGTGAAACTACGTGCATATATGAATCCATATTCCAATATGAATTTAATGTTCTCTCTGCAGGGATTTAAATGGATAGGGAGGTACTGTAATTGGGGATGGGTCGGTTGTTTTTGGATGACCACTGAACATCAGCGCCGTGTTATAAGTCCCATAGCACAGCATCATGCTAAGTGGAAGCCTTTTATGGACGTGCAGAGACTTCTTTTTCTTTTCGTGCTTTATATTCCTAATAATTGTTTTTTTATTAAGAACCAAGTAGGTTTTCAAGCGGAACTTCTGTTTTTTGTACACGTTTCTAAATAAAAAAAACGAGCGAGCCTGACAGTAGTCGCATATGATGTGTAACATCTAACATCTCACCTTGGTAATAAGAAACATTAAGGTAATAAACAACATTAAGGTAATAAAGCAACATCAAACGGACAGCGCCTCGTCAAGGTCGTTTCTGACGGCCAGCTCTAGCACCACGTGCGCCTATTGGTCAAATCAAAGGCTTCCTGTTACACACTTCCGTCCCTTTTCACGAAATCAGTCCCACATATTTGACTAACTAGATTTTTTTAAGATTCTGATTTTTTTTAAATTGCAAGAAACCGAGCGGAAAGATGTTATACATCAAAAAATATTTCATTCTAATTCGTTACTGCAAAACAATATTGTCAATTCCCTTGATGTTCTTAATCGAAGAGACGTGGCCTACTCTATTCTAAGAAATACATTACTGTAATACAGTAGTAAAGTTACTAAAGAATGCCCAAGCAAGTAGATGTCTCGAAGACCCAGAGTAGACACGTCTGATGAAGAATGATGAGGAGAGTTGACCCCTAATGAAATGGGATAAGACTAAGCTAAGAGAGAGAGTAGTCCAATAACAGTTGCTATGAATAGTAAACCCCAGAAACATCCCTGTAAACTACAGTTTAACATCATCATCTTCCTGCCTTTACTTCATGGTACGTGGGGTTGGCGCAGTACTTTTTTTTCTTCCATTCTCCGCTGTCAGTCGTCACTCTATCATTCACTCCCTTTTCATTCAAATAGGGATGATTATCACTTATCACACACACCATCCATCTTTTCTTTGGTCTTCCTCTCCCTCTCCATCCATTAACATTTATATTCATCACTTTTTTAGTCACATGCGCTACATCATTGTAACATTTAATGTGAAAAGAATTTCTCACTAACCGGTAAATCGATTTGTCCTTGATCCGAAAAATCGCTTGACTTACATAAATATACATGAACTATTGATAACAGCCCAAAACGGAAGACTACGTAATGACGGATAGTGAGTAAACTGGAACAGACTATCGCAGTCGAACTGGTTACCAATATCTATGAATACTAACGCAATAGTAACACAACATAAAATCGTCTCCGAAAGAAAAGGTGGAGGTGAAGCTTACTGTCATTAACTGGACACAAATCTACGCGAAAATATATCACCATTATATGTAGCAGCACAAAGAGATCATTAAAGGGTGATCATTTATTTTCACATCCGAGATCATTTCGGGCCCCGAAGAACACGTTAAACTGCCTGACTAAAATGTGACATATCACAACACACTGTGACGTATTGACCCTCTTGTAATCTACATCACTGCAAATACATCTTAAAAACCTACTCCAATTAAATAATCCTCAAGCTGTCTCCAACACTATACAATAGTAGCAGATAATTCAATCGAAGCGAACCAGCCAGATCGATAGTATTGGCACTTTAGTCTAAATTCAGCTGGAACAGTGCGTGAGAAAGACCTTATGTTTTGGCTATAAACTATTTAAAGCCTGACCTTTTGTGCGTGACTGGAAACAATTACGGCGATTCTCTTCATTCACAGAAAGTATGTGATTTCATTCAACAGCATGAAATTTAATGGTTGTGCTATAAAAATCTAGGCAGACTTCGCGTCCTAATTTTAACGTCTTACCTGCAAGTTGGAAAGACGACTTTGCTTTAATCCAGTAACGACGATGTCAGAACTCAAAGGCAGAACTTTGTACGAGCAAGTTATTTAAATCAAAAACATTATTATCATCTATCTTCTTGCAAACATTGGCAATGACCGCAATCGTATGGTCACAATGTGCGCAATGCAGCACAAAAAACAACAATGCCAAAGTATTCACAACTCAAAAACGAAATCTATCTAAATACTGTAACCTTATAGGTAATTACAGTTTTGAGCCGTTTGGGGTCGAAACGCTCGGACCATCCTTACTAAAATTCCTCCACATCGTTGTCGGCTGGTAATGTGCTCAAAGCTGATTAAATTATAGTTCGTGCATATACAAGGGAAGACCATAAAATCTATTGACGTAGAAAAACGAAGCAATGTCTCAAAGATACCTTCAAGATCTTCAAGATTGTCGCAAGCGAACAGACAGACTAGTTTAAAAGTAACAGCTTCTGGCACTGACACCTGATTTACATAATGTTTTATGGAAAATACTGATGCAAGTCGTAACTCGTTTGAATCAGTATAGGTAACTAGATATTTACCTATTTATTAAAAGGACAAACATTATATTATTATAACATCTTCGATGTCTAAAAAGGCTCGACTGGCTGTTCACAATGGTGTGCTGGTGCCCACGCTTATGTATGGAAGTGAATGTTGGGTGTGGCAAAAACAACATGAAAGTAGAATAAATGCTGTGGAAATGCGTTCCTTGCGAAGCATGTGTGGTCTGACTATGAATGATAGGCTGAGGAATGATGTGATAAGACAGCGGTGTGATTTAAAAGAAGATGTAGTGACAAAAATTGAAAAGGGTATGCTGAGATGGTTTGGGCATGTTGAGAGGATGAATGAAAGGCGACTAACAAAATGTATTTACGAGGCTAATGTGAAGGGAAAGGCCGGGCGGGGACGCCCTAGGAGGACATACACTGACCTTATTGGTGATGTTCTTCAGAAAGGCCAGGTGCGTAGTACTCGCAACCGGCGTGCGTGTATGACCAGATGTATGAACGTAAACGAGGCAATAGAAGTATGTAAGGATCGTAGCAGGTGGCGTTCTGTAGTTTCTGCCTACCCCCATGGGAAGAAGGCGTGAGTTTATGTATGTATGTATGTATGTGTAACATCTTCCATACAACGTATTTTAACTGAATTGTTATAACAAATTTTTATTCAAACGCCCTCTCAATTAAATGTGATTAACTATCTGACCCGACAGACGTTGTCCTGTCTTAAGAGGGTTTCTAAAAGTTGGCAACGTCGTAAATAGCTGTCAAATATTTATCTGTTTTGATTAATTTAGCAATATTACTGTATGGAATTAAGAAATGTGGCTAACTAGGGAACTAAAATATTGATTATGAAATGCAATAATCTATATCGTAATACCGAATAGTTAGTTTTAGATGTAAAAGAAGTATTTGGAAACTTTCCAAATGCCTTTTTTACACCTAAAATTGTTACAACATCAAATTCAGTATTATAATTGTAATTCATTATTAATAAATCTAGGGAACTAGTTAGCCACATTTCTTGTTCCCATACAGTAATATTGCCCAATTAATCAAAACAGCGAAATATTTGACATCTTTTTACGACGTTGCTCACTTTCAGAATAAACGCTCATAACTATGAATTCGCACCAACTGTCAAACAAACAATTATGTCAAAAGCGCTTAGGTTAGGAACATTAGAAAAGTTAATATGGTCGTTAAGTTTTATTATTTTTTTTAATTTTGAGCGCAACTTTCTTAATTTTATAAGAACCTTCTCCGGACAATAACAAACAAAAAAAAATTGCGAAATCGGTCCAGCTGTTCACGCCTGATGCCGTATCCAAAGCAAATAAGGAATCATTTATACATTTAATAATATTTTACAGACATACATACATAACATCACGCCTTGTTTCCCCGAAGGGTTGGGCAGAGGTGTACCTGTAGCAGGTACACCCACATTTCGCCAGTTATGTTTAAGTCCCAAGTAATAGGGGGCGAGCCTATTGCCATCAACCGGGCACAAATCCAGACTCCGGGCTGCTACTGAGAAATTCCAGATAGAAAAACCCAATAACACTTTGCCCGACCCGGGAATCGAACCCAGGACCTCATGCTAAAAAACCTTCTTGTCATATGCTTATAGGAATGTATCCAAAATACAAATATAATTGTACCAGGAAAAATAAAAACGAAAGAACGGAACGTTTTCCCTTTACTAAATAAATCAGTCCAAGGACGTTTCGAGCCTAATTTGTTTCAGCCAATTACGACTCTCTCGTCCAAACTGGCATTACAAACAGAAACGGAAATAAAAATCAAAGGCAGGGGAAAGCTAAACGAAATCAAAGACTTTGAAATCAGATAAACTAGCCGAAGTAGACAGTTTGATTAGTTTTTAATGGCTGGTTGGGAGGACCGAAACTAGGGTTGTGAAAGATCTCCATTACAACGGATTTCTTTACGATGGTGGAACTTTGAGTTTCATCTACGTGAAAACTGACAGTGTTTAGTTAGGCAATCATCACATCTATCAGACGAAATTCTACTGCTGGACAAAGCGGTCCTCCAAGCATCATTAAAAGGACTAGTCCTGCACTTCCGTCATTCAGCGGAATACCTTTAAATTTTAATTTCGAATCATCTTCTTTCATATCCAAATGTGGGATGTTTTCACACTTACTATAATAATATTTTATAAACAAGTAATTTTAAGGATATTTTTTTCAATTTACCAATACGCATTGATAAACTTATATGTTAGGGGCAAAGTTAACGCAGGTCCTCTGTTTCGGGAGGTTCCTGTTCCAGATAAGGCGGGAGGAAACGCCCGGGTGTCACCACTGTGTGGATCGCCCGGAGGACACGGTGGAGGTCTGCCCGACTTGGGCGGAGCATCGCCGTGTCCCCGTGGAGGCGATCGGTGGCGGTGATCTCTCGCGTCCGGCCCTGGTCCAGGCCATGGTATGGAGCGAGAGGGCATGGGAGTCCGTAACCTCCTTCTTCGAAACAGTAATGCTCACGAAGGAGGAGGCGGAACGCATGAGGGAGAGGCAAATTTCGCGCCCTCGTGCCCCTTAGCGCCGCAGGAGACGCCCTGGGCGTCGGGAATCTCACGCCGATTCCCGGCCACCGTAGGCGCGGGCTTTCGGGCGGTAAGCAATGGGTAGCTCGCCGTCTGATAAGGACCAGGCCCGGGTCGACGGCGCGTTGTGTTTCACGCGCTCCTCAAAGAGATGTCAGCAGAACTGACGTGGTCCGATAGGGCCGATGCCTGCTGGGGTTTTTTTTTTTTTTTTGGGTGGGAAATTATCAAATAACTTCTCCCGCTCTGGGTGGAGCGGGAGGGCGTGTCAGACTCTTACTGACTAAAACCCACCCGTGTTC
This sequence comes from Agrochola litura, assembly GCA_949152395.1. Lineage (NCBI taxonomy): Eukaryota > Metazoa > Arthropoda > Insecta > Lepidoptera > Noctuidae > Agrochola > Agrochola litura. The sequence goes on from OX424511.1 coordinate 10,297,063, forward strand.
CTTCCTATGCCATGTTGCCGGGGGCCACGATTTCCCTATCGGTTTTCTTCGAACCCCCGGCAGGCATTGGCCCTAGCGGACCCCGTCAATCCTGCTGACATCTCTTTGAGGCGCGCGTGGAACACAACGCGCCGTCGACCCGGGCTTGGTCCTTACCGGACGGCGAGCTACCCATTGCTCACCGTCCGCAAGCCCGCGCCTACGGTGGCCGGAAATCGGCTCGCGATTCCCGCCCCGGGCGTCTCCTCCTGCGGCGGTTAGGGGCGTGAGGGCGCGAAATTTGCCTTTCCCTCACGCGTTCCGCCTCCTCCTTCGCGAGCATTACCGCTTCGCAGAAGGAGGTGACGGCCTGCCATTTCCTCTCGCTCCGTACCATGGCCTGAACCAGGGCCGGACGCGAGAGATCACCGCCGCCGATTGCCTCTACGAGGACACGGCGTTGCTCCGCCCAGGCCGGGCAGACCTCCACCGTATGCTCCACCGTGTCCTCAGGCCGATCCACACAATGGTGACACCTGGGTGTTTCCTCCCGCCTTATCCTAAACAGAAATCTCCCGAAGCAGCCGTGTCCGGTGAGGACCTGCGTCAGGTGGAAGGTGAGGACGCCGTGGCGTCTCTCAAGCCACTCCTCGAAGAGGGGTCTTATCGCCGCAATTGTGGCGTGCCCATGCCTGCTGGGGTCGCGGGAAAGTCCGAAAGGGATACCGTGGCCCCTAGCAACATGGCAACTGAAGAAACATGGGTGGGTTTTAGTCAGTAAGAGTCTGACACGCCTTCCCGCTTCGCCCAGAGCGAGAGAAGTTATTAGATAATTTCCCACCCAGAAAACCAGCCTTTACGAACCAGTCTAATGTTCAATCCGTTAATCTTCTTCCTCATCGACAAACTTCACTTTTACATCCCTGTCTTCATTATCCTCATCCACAAAATCATTCATCTCATCCCTAGACTAAATAAAATATCTTGAACTACGTCTGAACTTCAATCTGCGACCATCGGGCCATGACTCCCTCGACAGAAACAAATCTAACTAGTCTGGTCCCTCGGGGAGGGTATTAACTCAGCACAGAATGATTAGAAAACTTTATTAAAATAAAAACAGGGAGACTGTGACGTACTACGCTGTTGCCAGCTGCTGTTAGTGGTAAAAAAGGTTTTAATCAAACTGTGACTTATGTCTTTTTAGGGTTCCGTACGTCCGAATGAAAATACGGAACCCTTATAGGATCACTTGTGTGTTTATTTTTCTCCGAATCTACTGGACCGATTAAGTTGAAATTAGGTACACATATGAATAACTCTAACCCAAACACAGACAATGTAACAAGGTAAATATTTTTTTTTAATATGGGATTTACTTTTAAGGTAAATAAGAAATATTTATTACAGTTTGCAAAAACTCAAACAACTGCAAATCAAATAAAAGGGCTTGTTGTAAGGCTCTCAATTTTTTTTAATAATTTTAGAAGGGAACATACATGAAATTTTCATAGATAAATTTAAGAAGATAAATATTGAATAATTTGTACATAATAATTTTAGATGAGAATATTTTCTTGTTTCATACTTTTTAGAGCGTGATTTTTCTGTAGTCAAGTTTTAGTTTTTGAACTTACTTTTTATACAGTTATTATTTTACTTCTGAAAGCAACCCAAGCAGCAACTCACTTGTAACCTTATTGCAACGACAATGAAGATATTGTGACTTTGACAGTGATGCATAATCAGAAGTTAAAATAAATGTGAAAGGACGGTATATCAACATTAGGTTTATGATGGTTTACCCTAATAGTTGGCAACGTCGTAAATAGCTTTCAAATATTTACCTGTTTTGATTAATTTGGCAATATTACTGTATGGAATTAAGAAATATGGCTAACTAGGGAACTAAAATATTGATTATGAAATACAATAATTAATATCGTAACCCCGAATATTTAGTTTTGGATGAAAAAAAGTATTTGGAAGCTTTTCAAATGCCTTTTTTACACCTAAAACAGTTACAACATGAAATTCAGTGTTATAATTGCAATTCATTATTAATATTCTAGTTCGCTAGTTAGCCACATTTCTTAATTCCATACAGTAATATTGCCAAATTAATCAAAAAAGCGAAATATTTGACATCTGTTTGCGACGTTGCCCACTTTTAGAATAAACACTCTTAAAAAATTCAAAATTTAAAAGTCATTTATTCAAACTAGGCTGAGAATCAGCACTTTTCAAACGTCAAAATTACATAAGACAGTCCCCCAAAAACGCCCACCCTTCACCACTTCCTAGTGCCTTTAGCTGGGAAGAAGAAGTGGCGCAACAAACTCCCCAGCAGCACAGCTGTCTGTTCAAGTTAGAGAATGATTCTATACAATAGTATACAAAATAACTTACATTATGCAACACAAAACATAATTGCTAGCACACGCCAATATAGGTACCAACCAAAAGGTGATATTGCAACATTTTTCATAGTAAGAATTAGAAGTACCTACTTCAAAGCTCAGACCAACAAAAAAAGAAAGACGGCGCGCTGCGAACATCAAAAATGAAGCCACCTTTTTATCTATGTGTGAGTAGAAGGGTTGCCATTTGTAAAAAAAATACCCCATAACTTGGGTAATAATATTTTATGGGTAAGCTAATATTGTACAAGTAAGATATTGTTAAGTATGGCATTGTACCTCAATTGTTTAGAAGGAACAAAACAAAAAAAAATTACATCAGAAAAAAAAACAATTATAAAGTGCACCTTTAAAGCAAGAATTGTTGTGTTGGGCCTTGGAAGACTCCGCTGTTCCACTAAGGCCCGTGTTACAGAACTTCACTCAAGACTCAAGCATTACTTAAAGCTAGTTTTAACCAATCACAAGGCTTTAAACGAGTTTTATGTAATGCTTGAGTTTTGAGTGGGGTTCTGTAATACGGGCCTTAGAAATATCCATTAATTTGCAATTGAATGTAAAAAATTCAAAATATAAATAAATAGGTTAGTTTTAAACTATAGAAAAATCAAATAACTTTATATAAATGAACGAGCTTAATACAGAGAAAAAGGCAAAAATGCGCCTAATTGTGTGACGTGTGCGAGTGTGGGTGAGAGTGCGCTAGTACGAGAGTGTGAAGTGTGTAAGGGTTAAAATTTGCATATATTTAGTTCTACTATAGGGTATATCTTTAGGTGTAAGTTAACCCTACCCGCGACAGTGTCTTGGGATTGAAAGAATTCGATAACCATGCACATAGAAATTCAATTATAAGTTTGTTGAAGCGTAAATCATAACATTGTCGTAGGTATGTATGAAGTCTATTGACTTCATACATACCTACGACAATGTTATGATCAGAGTCAGTGATTTTGTTGTTGTGATCTTTTTGTATTTAATAAAGGTAATTGACAATATAATTACCTATATTATTTCAAAGTAATTTACAAATATGTAAATTACTTTGAAATAATATAGGTAATATGTAAATTACTTTGAAATAATATAGGTAATTATATTGTCAATTACCTTTATTAAATACAAAAAGATCACAACAACAAAATCACTGACTGAAGAAAAAGTAATATCAAGATAAATCGTAACAAACAAAAAGTTTTTTTAACCATAATATAGCCTTTGGTCCACGATTAGTTGAATAAAGGTCGTTATTATCAAAATGATCGGAACAAACCACGCTGGTTTTCGACGGCAGCCATTCTGGATCATTCCGACTTTATCTTATATCTACTATCCATTTACTTTTTAATTCAGTATTAATTAGAAATCTAAAATATTAAATAAATAAAAAAGAGAACATGATTATAACTCGAAGTAAGAAATCACATTTAAATTTGTTGAATCGAATGGGAAAGATTTAAATCATATTATGGCAACCCTCGCACTTTAAGTCACTGCTTTCGTTTGTTGAGGTTATTTGTTCCAAGTAACCTAAAATTCGTTTAATAAAAAACGATGTTATTTCAAGTACATCAATGCTTAGGGGTGAAAAGTGATTCCGTGAGACTTTTTTGTGATTTGCTATTGTTTTTATAAGTTTTCACTACACAGGAAAGCATAATTATATTTTTTTAAATCAATGTTAACTAGACGATGACTCATGACGTTGATGCAGCTCAGCATGGTTTTAGTGTAGGTGTGTGCGTGAGCGGGTGTATTTACTTGCAGGAGCACGGTTTTGTGGCTTCACTTTTAATGTTCGCGGCGCGCCGTCTTTCTTTTTTTGTTGGTCTGAGCTTCAAAGCTAATAAATTATTTATTAATGTAAGGAATTATTTACCAATCCAGAATGGGCTACTTGATACTCCGATATTACCACTTAAATGTCAAGTACAATACTCCTGGTTAATAACCTCTTTAGAATCGTTTCGAAATTCAAAAACTCCAAGAAATTCGAGGAAAATTACGTCAAAGTCCTCAGTAACCTTGATAATAAAATATTGAGAACTCTTCAGGTGTAATATATGTAAGTATATTAATAACGTAATAAGCTACTTAATAAAAATTTAAGGAGATTGGTTTCCGTAATAAAGGAGGTTACTTATATTAAGGTATTTCTATAGGAAAATTAATAACTTACAATGATTTTAGGCTATAAAAAAAAATGTATTTTTTTGTACAGTTAGTTAGTCATTTCATTTAGTTAGACCTTGTGTAAATAGTTAGTTTTGTTATACAGGGTGATTGGAAGATGGGTGCAAAGCTTTAAGGTGAAGATAGTATAGACAATTTAGAACCATTTAAGCCATGGTTGTCTTAGATGAAGTCTTACCAAATTTTTTAATTTTTAATAAGGTTTAAAAGACGTATTGTACAATTTTTTTATTTTTTCTGAGCTTTAAATGTCTGTAAAAAAAATGTCTAATGACACAGAAGCCTAAAACATGTTTTGTTTGATTGCTTACACATTACTTTAATTAAATAAATAAAAAATGAATTCATTTATCATTCAATTTGGCCATAATTATGCAGTTTACATTAAATTTTGAGAATTTCCGAAAAAAAACTTAAAAATTTGGTTAAAAATATTTGGTAAGACTTCGTCTAAGACAACCATGGCTTAAATGGTTCTAAATTGTCTGTACTATCTTCGCCTTAAAGCTTTGCACCCATCTTCCAATCACCCTGTATATTGTTTACAAAAATCAAATTGAAAATCCTCACAAATAAAATGCACAAAAATGTCTATTAGAGTTCGCCCAATATGGTTTAAGCCTGACACGCTTTACTCAACTTAGCCTTATTAGAAAATGCCTACTTATATCAAGTTTCAACACTGAACGCGTCGCTAAATTCATAAGCAGATTCGAACATAACTCCACAATATATAATCTACACACCTAATCCTATTACGCTTAGGCATCTGTCCCACGAGAAGCGAGTAGAACTAGCAACTATAACGACGGCAGCCGTAGATGCGTCGACGGCAGCCACCGACGCGTCGAAAGCACAGGCAACTGCGGTTATCGTCGACGCGTCTACGACTGCCGCCGACAATTGTCGACGGCTGCAGTACATGCAGTATCGTGTCGCTCGTATGTAAGCACTCACTGGTATGCGTATGTTCCAAGCATGAGTCTCTCAGCGAAAGTTCTGACCGCCAAGCGAGCTTCGCTCAGCGAGTACTTTCTTTGATCGCTATTGTCGCTGCGACAGACGAGTATTCGGCGGTGTGAACAGTCAGCGAACAACTATTAATATATGTATATCTCTTTTACTTACACGGGACCTACAATCTTTTGTACGTTTCTTGAGCAAGAAAATCGTTGATAGCTAGTCGTTTCCTCATCGACGGTGGGACAGGTGCCTTAGCCAGACGTTTCAGTCTAGTCTCTAGCAGAATATTGGAGAGCATGACAGCCCTAATAACTGAAAACCCGACAATTTCTCTAAAACTCGCCGAAACCCGCTGAAAGCGCTACGCGGCCGGACATTTTCAATTAATTTAATACTCACTGAGAGTAAATTGGACAATGTTTGTTGGTACTAGTAAAGTGCGAAAATGTACCGACATTTAGGAAATGTCATGTTACATTATATGTGTAAACCATATATGTTGGTGTGTTGTGCGCGAAAGTGGATAAGTAATGTCAAAAATAAATTATGTGAGTAAACCATATGGTTCTGTTGTTATACGAAAAAAGTGGAGTACAATTTATATAAAAAAGAATACCCACTGCCTCGTTGGTCTAGTGGTCGCAAGCGCTACTGCTGAGCATGAGGTCCTGGGTTCGATTCCCGGGTCGGGCAAAGTGTTATTGGGTTTTTCTATCTGAAATTTCTCAGTAGCAGCTCGGAGTCTGGATTTGTGCCCGGTTGATGGCAATAGGCTCGCCCCCTATTACATGGGACTTAAACATAACTGGCGAAATGTGGGTGTACCTGCTACAGGGACACCTCTGCCCAACCCTTCGGGGAAACAAGGCGTGATGTTATGTTATGTGTAGAATACCCACTTGTATATCAAGTTTCAACACGGAACGCCTCGCTTTTATTAGAAGATTCGAACATAATTCTACAAATAATCCACACACCTAATCCTATTACACTTAGGCAGACATTTCAGTCTATTCTCGAACAGAATTTAATCAAGTGTAGGTATGACAGCCCTAACCGAAACCTCGACAATTTCTCTGAATCCCGCTGAAAGCGCCACGCGGCCGGACATTTTGAATTAATTTAATACTGTGCTCACTGAGAGCTGATTGGACAATGTATGTTGGTACACACGGCTACACATCAAGCTATACATTTCCAGTATAAGCTGACCTCGCATTGTACGGAAATTCTATACAATGCGAGATCAACATAAACTGGAAATGCTGCTTGATGTGTAGCCGTGTGTACTAGTAATGTGCGAAAATGTACCCAGATTTAGGAAATGTCATGTGAGTAAACCTTAATATTATGGTGGTGAGTTGTGTGGGGAAATTAAGAATAATTTATGTAAACATTACATAATCCGGTAATGATAGTTAATGCTGCTATAATATGGCGAAATGTTTTGTAACTCGTCATTCATGTAGGTATGTAATGTTAACATATAGATCCAGAAATACATATGAACAAAAAACCTACTTGAATAACACACAGGTTAATAATGTTTGCAACAATTACAACAGTTTATAACAATTGCCACATTATGACTAATCATACTAATACCACATCTAGAAAGAGTACAGCCAAGGCTCTTTCAGACAGGCGCGACACGCGACGCGTCACAAAGGCACCAAAGACACCGGTGTCTTTGTGTCGCGTCGCGTGTCGCGCTGGTCTGCACAAGCTTTCATGCGGGATCTACGTCATAGGTAGGTAACTTTTATTCCATCTACATTCTCGTATCTATAATTATCTATAAATACTCATTTGTTAACCTTTCGGGAAACATCAATTATGTCATTATTCGCTGACATTAACTATTCGTAATGCGTAGCTACAGTCGGGGAATGAAAAGGTTTGGCAATTTTCAAATTCAATCCAATCACATTACGTTTAAATCTGTCACATTACATTTAAATTCATACTGGCAGCAAGTAGTTGGATAAGTCACAAGCACTGTGCAATTACTCTCAAGCTTCATTCGCATTAACACACATGTAGTTTCACTTAGATACCTTCAGACTCATGTATTCGGATAAATCGCAAGCACTTTGAAATTAAACATTGCCCTAAAGTGTAGATGATTAAGGTTTTCATTCCTCGACTGTACAGTTTACTCAACGGATTTAAAGTAGGCACAAAACGTACGGTTATGAAACAATCGTTTGCAGACAAATTGCAGTGTTCGTTCAGAATACTGTTTTTGTTTATATTACAGTTGTAAACGGTAGCTGTACGTTTCGTAAAGCGCAGGTAAACCCACGCCATTTGTCTAGTTTTGGACGCCATTTTAGATTTGTTTATTTTTGTTTTAAATTTTTTGGATTATTTTTATTTAGCCAAATGATGAAACTGCTGCATCTAGGAAAATACTGCTAAATGAAAAAAATGTTTTAGGAGGCAAATGTAATTTTTTGATTAAAAACTTGGAAAACTTGAAAAAATGTTAAGACGACTTCTGCCATAACTTTTTTCCGAGTCTATTATTAGGGATCTTAAAAACGTCTATTTTTTATTTTATTTTATTTTTGTATCTCCGTGACATCATTCGGGCCCTATCAAAATACCAGCGCTGCGAATTTGTTTCTAAATATCGTATTTTTTAATGTCGCAGCATCATGCTGAGATTGGAGCTTTTTGGCCTCGTACAGGACTTTCTGCTTTTTTTAAATTTTACTTTGTTTTTTTTTTTAATGTTTTAATGAGTGTGTTTTAGTTTAATATGTGATTGAGTGCGAGTCTCAATAAATACTTCTTCTTCCTTTCTTTCTTTAGGTACCACATTTTAAGAACATTCTAGATCAAAGTGCTAGTAAGATGACACTCGGATAGACCATTACCTAGGTTAGAACATAGGATAGGTACTGTTTATCACGTTTCGCTCTGTCTGGACACACCTTAACAAACGAAAAATAATCCGTGTTACGTCTAGAAGTTACTTTGAGTTTATGATTTACGAGGTCGCGTTTCCAAAGTACTAAGTAATAAATTAAGATATCTTTCAAACACGCTAAAATTTTGCAGAGCAAACTCACGAAACGACAATAGTGCGTGTCTAACTGTAACCGCAAAATAATATAAACACACGAAACTTCTCGAAACATTCTTCGATGGTCCTTCACGTACCCGTCCTTTCCGTTACGTCCATTTTCCCAATGGTCCACTTAGCGAAATAGGTAGAACGTACGACAACAGACGACATTATTCTCCATTTTAGTTGAAACCAACAGAATTATGGGCCAGGCACGTCCTAGCAAATACAAAGGATGCCTGGGTAATGTTGAATTTATTCACTACCTAGATAAATGTTTAGTAATTTTATTATCCAAACATCATTTTGAAATTCGAATAGTGTCGAGGGGTAAATCCGTGGTGGTAAGGTGAAGAATCTAGAAGTCAAATCGTGAAGAATCTTTAATATAACTGACAATCACCATATTTGTCAACAAATTACGAAATTGTCACATTTTTACGACACGGTGCTATTTAATAAAGCAGAAAAGAATGAAAGAATCTTATAAAATTGTCGGATTGTCAGATTGCCGCCTGTCCCTAGTACCCTAATTGCGTAATACACGATCAATCAGAACCTGAATCGTTTTGAAACAGATTGCTAATCCATTGGTTCACAAGTTCGAAAAAAAAATCTGCTCAACTATGTAAATAACGCAATGAATGTTGTTGAACTGTCAAAATGTAACAGATTAGTCATAATCGTTTACGAAAATATGTTACGTAATAAGATAGCTGGTCGGTTTTATTAAATAGACTATTGGGCAAGTCTAAGATTATAGACATGGCACGGAGTTTGTCTTGCCGAAGACTGCATCCGAAGCAGTCACAAAGTCGCGGCTTTTCTTCACATTTTCTTTCTAATCTTATATCACAAGTTATCTAAGCACTAACCTTAGCAATCTTATGCAGCAATGCAGTAGTGGAGCTTGTCTTGAAGAGCCCTAGGGCTCTGCGCCTCAGGCCTTGTCCGAGGCACGATTCAACAGCGCCGCAGAGAGCAGTAACGCCACCACTTTCTTCATGCACGAATTTTCGCGTAACAGCCTGGACAAAAGTGATCAAGTTGAATTATGGTACAACTGTTGAAGACACAAAGCACGGAATCGCTGGCGTCTAACAGTCGTGGCGCCAATAGTGCGTTGAGCGCACAACCATTTACTATTTAAATAATTTAAAATTAACACTAAAATTTATTTGTAAAATAAATTTAAAATAAAATTAATACACCATAAAAAAAATAGTAAAATGTAGATTTTTTTTAAAGTTCTTTTTTTTTTGTTTTTTTTTTTTTGTGCACGTTTCGTTCGAGGACGCTAACGTACCTACGGCACGCGTACACCCGGGCGAACAAAAATTCATCCGGTACTCTCTGGCGTCCGCGTAAGGTACATTTTAGCGCGCACGAAACGCCTGTAATATTTTTGTTGGTAATTATAGCGTTAGGTATCTATAAAAGTGAATTATTTGTCTAAGGCTGCGTTTCCACCAGAGATGTGCGAGGATGCGTAGCGAGGGATGTGTTTGTTATGAATCAATAGAATCGCTTCATTTACCTAGCCTCACTCAGCGCAGCTCCGGTGGAAACGGCTTAGCGTTGCGAGGTTTTTGTATGTACAAAACAAGCAAGGGATGAACCCACATCACGATCTGAAAAAGTATCCAATGACACAAACTGGATCCAATTCAGAGTCGAGAACCCACAAAACCATTTAACGGAAAAGTTACCTAATAATTAGTTTTTGAAACATAATGCACTGCTCTACCAAACGAATCCTAGGTAACTAGCACCAAGAAATGATCAAAAGTTTCCATGTTTCATCAAACCTTCAGCAAATTGTTTGTAACTGTAGCCACTATTGCAATTCACATAATTTAATATTTGGATCGCTTGAACTTAGTTCCAAGAACAGATACCAAGGATTGTCAAGTTTCAGAATAAATCACTATTCACTTTAAACTATCCTCGATAATAAGACCTTCGTCGAGACTTCAGGGGTTGCGCTAAGGTAGCCCACGAAATTTAAATTATCTTTAGTTTTTTGCTATTTGCAGGTCAGTGTCAGATTGTATGTTTATTAAAATATGATTCGCGGTCGTAACAAATATGGCTTTACAGAATTATTATCCTGAGAATCAGCAATACAACTCCATAAGTTAGCATAATCCTCAAATGTCATGATTTCATGAAATAGTCATTCAATAGGACTATATGAACTTAGTTGTATTGATGATTTTTATGATTATAATTCTATATATAAACATGTGATACGGCCGCGAATCATATTTTCTCAAACATGCATGGAAATATTGTCATTATTTTCGAACAAAGAACACGTGAAGTATCGAATTTACGGTCAAAGAAAATCATAGTACATTACTGCCGCGGTCTATAATGACTACTTTGCTGGTCGCGCTGATGATGGCCGACAGCGCAGCGTAGCGCAGCTCCAGGCCGATACAGCGCGGTCAGCGTGCAGCACTTGATGGACGAGCTGAGATAAAGGCCGAGGCCGTAGGTCGAGGCCTTTACAGCGAGGACAGCAAGGGCTGCAATGATGGCCAAGCTGGAAGGCCTAGAGCGTAGCTAGGCTAGCTCGAGGCAATCATAGCGTGACCAGCGAAGCAGTCATAGTGGGCCAAGGCTTGTATAGTGCTTTACTCAAAAATGCAAGTACCTTCATTTTGTTGGAAAGATCATTGAAATACGCAAGAAAAACCTTTTCGGATACAGATTTAGATTTCCTACTGATTTTCCACTGCACAAATTTTTCATAATATGCAAGCTTATATTTTTCCTTTGAGTTTCGCGTAAAAATTTCAACCACTAATTTAGCGTCATCTTTAATGTCTGGCGGTGTTAAACACATTGAATCGGAAGAATTTTCGCTTTGAGAGCTCATTTTTTGCAAAAAAGTCACTAAATAAAAATAAAATTTTCACTGAACCGCGCTTTTGTTACTTCTATGTTTTTTTTTTTTTTAACAATGGTAGTTGGAACTATACAGCCAAATATGGAATAAAATCTTTTTGTACCTATCTCTATAAATACAAACAGCTGTGTTTTAAATAAAATCTTTTTGCATTTGATTTTTTAAAACGTTGAAACGTCAAAATAGCGGCCGGCAATGTTTTGCCGGCCTGTTAGAGCGACCAGCAAAACTTTGCCGGCCGCTCCTTGAAACAGAACGGCAAGGTTGACTTTGCTCAAACAAGGTTGTCAAAATAATGACCACATTACGTGCATTTTTGAGTAAAATACATTGCAGGCGCGTTTTTTGAATTTGGAACATTACAACGCTCCAGCAATGTTGTATGAAATGGCGTGCTGGGGTTATTAAATACTCTTTGATTGGATCTCTTTTATCATTTTTGGCATACCAAAGTTCTCTTTGCTTAGTACAAATTGCGTTCACGTGGCTGTATAGGTTTAGATGCGTTTTTCTTTCGGCACAGATGATAAATAGAAAATTGGCGGCAAAGCTGAAAATTCGTCTTGATTTGTTATTTACAATAGATAATTAAAATGAGTTCCAACTATTCAGAGAGTGAAATGGAGATTGATTGTACTCCACCAGATTTAAGATCAGAAGCCAAATTAGCAATAGAAAACCTGCTTCCAGCGAAATCAAAAGAAAAATACATGAAAGTATATGAAAATTTTATGATTTGGAAAAAAGAGAATAAAGTGAACATTTTCTACAAACTGTGCAATTGCCTATTTCCCGGCCTTTGCAATAATGTACTATTAGATCCACATACAAGCTGATACAGACCTGCAAATTGCAAAAAACGTAAGAAAATTTAAATTTCGCGGGCTACCTTGACGCTTTCACCTTAAGGAGAAAAACTGTCCTTTACCATATCTCGTGCTAAATGACTGAGCTTTTTATAATGAGCAGAAAGGGAACAAAAGTTGCTGAAACCCGATCAAAAAAGATTAATGTCTCGCAAATTAAAGCCGATATCACAGCTTAGAAAGAAAATTCTGTTGAAATTGAAAAGTAATTTTCAGCTGATTTTGTCGGAAAGAGGAGTAAAACGATTTTTTTCAAGGTTGCCTTTAGTATGACTCATTTAATACGTCGCGCGTCGTAGATCTGTACCCTAATTGCGTAACTTATTTTCGTCAACAATTTTGCCTACTTTGTTTACTTTGACAGTTCAACAACATTCATTGCGTTATTTACGTTGTTGAGCAGATTTTTTTTTCCAACTTATGAAGCCATGGATTAGCTATCTGTTTCAAATCGAAACAGATTGTGATTGTGTTGTATTACGCAATTAGGGTACTGTATAGTTACTCCCAGGCAACTAGCACCCCCGGATCTAGGGGGGGGCAAGCCGGGGCCCGTGCCCCGGGCGCCAACTTCAGGGGGCGACAAATTCAAGCGTAGCAGACATGTGCACCACCCAGCACACAGCAACTTTGCAATAAATGAGACGCGCAGCACATTTATAATCTTTCTATTTTTTTTCTTTTTTACTACAGTTTTGGCGCCCCTGTTGAATGGGCGCATTATCGATCGATACAATTTTATTAATATGTTGCTGCGAAAATTTTAATTTCACGGGGGCTAACTTAGCGCATCCCCATAAAAGATTGGCAGGGAGCGGCAGACGGCAGTGTTTGCCCCGCCTCAAAAAAATTCTAGATCCGGGGCTGGCAACTAGGAATTCATAACATAATATCGTCGCTCGGCATCCAATACCGCGAATGTGACATTGTTTACGAAAATAATTTTTAAATGCAGGATCACACTTGAACGTGTAGAATGAAATATAGTAAAACAAAAATCTGACTTTCGTAAAAAAAAATCACATTCGCGGTATTGGATGCCGAGCGACGACATAGAAACGGTAGTGTTTAGAAACTTTTAATCATTTGGGATATACTTGGAAATACCTGTATGTTTCAAAATACTTATAACGGAAGGAACTTGTCTTTAAAAATAATTAAACTGATGTTCTCTTTTGCATGAAAACTTGGGATAGTTATGTGGCAGGGAATCGTGTGTAAGTAATAACAGCCGCACGGGTCGATCGATCAGCCAGCTACGCTTGCCGAGCTTAGTCGGTGAATGAGTGACCATCTTAACATACCGAGACCCCTCTGTGTCTCAGAAAGCAGGTTAAGCCGTTGGTCCCGGCTGTCATTCTTGGATCTTTGACAGTCGTTACGGGTCCGTCTGAAAGTCTGACAACCAGACTTACCAAGGGGTATCGTGTTACCCAGTAACTGGGTTGTGGAGGTCAGATAGGCAGTCGCTCCATGTAAAATACTGGTATTCAGCTGCATCCGGCTAGACTGGAAGCCGACCCGACATAGTTGGGAAAAGGCGAGGCAGATTGACTTGGGATATTTGTGATGGTAGTAGTCATTATCAAGTAGGCAAAGGACACCATTCATTTCGTACCCAACAATTAAAGTGAAGGCCAAAAAAATTTTTTTTTTTCTTTTGTGCAATAACATCTTGAATTTTTTTGTAGCAGTTACACCGCCACATACGAACTACACATCAAAGACGTGACGTCACACAAATCCTGCATCACGCAATTAGAGTTTACCGCGCGATCGACATTTATATATACAAGATTCCGACTTCAACCGTGGGGTAGTTGCCCGCCAGACACAACACCCGTCTGGTCGGAGGATCCTCCCTTTTCTATAGAGGATGAGTGAACTTTACACCCTGTTCCTCATACCCCTAAAAATTCATTTTAGTTTTTGGGTAGGTACAAAAAGTTCGAAACTTAAATAATGTCCTTTGGGACAGAAAATTTACCCTAATCCCTAATGAAAGATAGGACTCACCACGATCGGTAGAATAGGGAGAATATTTTCCATAGTTTTTCAACTCAAATATCTGCAGGGAGAGCCCTTTTTAGCAAACTAGATACGAGAGAGGTCACTTATTAAAACCTTTAACACTACGTAATTTAAGTCTAAAACGAACGTTCTAGGTTGTTTAAATTTATTTAATTAACCTGAAATTAGTTTAAATTAACATTTTAAAATATAGGTCTGTAGGTCGGACCTCAACAGAATATTAATGATTTACTCCCAAATTTTAAAAGGCTTGAATTAATCAGTAAAACAAAAGGATTTTACTTAAAGTTAAATAAACTCTTACTATTAAAACAGTCTTAGTTTTTATAACGTTAAAATTATTTAGGATTGAATATTCTTCGAAGGTCGTGGGAAATTATTTTGTAAAGTGAAGCTGTAACTTAATACTGCTTACCTTATCCACTTTTATTAGTGTCAAATCTGTCTACAAGCTTTTAACACTCAGCCATACTTGAATTTAGTCTCTGTAATGCCCTACAAAAGTACAGTATTTACCCATAGCTATTGTTATGAAGACGTTAGGTAGGGACTGCTCTCGTTTATTACAAAAAACCAGTAAAGTACGAGTCGGACTCGCACACGAAGTAAAATACGCCGTGTTTGAGTTCGCGACAAGTCAATCGTCATCCTGAGGATGCCTCGTTGAGAAGTGAAACACGTGTAGATTTCTTACAGCGTTTTTTATGGCTCTTTAGGAATAATTTAGCGGAATAGGTTACTAAATATATCCACGTCTATTGTATTTTTTTATAATGGATTTCCGCTATGTCACGCCTGAGTCAATTAACTATCACAAACGAAGGGTAATTTTTGCAATTTTTTTAAAAACCCGAAAGAAACACGTTTCTTGTGTGTGAACCCCCTTTAATTAATAATTACTTTATTTAATTTTTTATTATTTTTTGTTACAGCGTCAATAAAAATACACAATCTGTAAAAAATTCAACTGTCTACCTATTACGGTTCAGAGGTACAGCCCGCTGACAGAAAGACGGACAGCAGAGGCGTAATAATAGGGTTCCGTTTCGCTCCCTTCGGGTACAGAACCCTAAAAAACCAAGAGGTTAGACATAGACGACTGCTGTCTAAGAATTCATCACATTTCTAAGCAATACTAAATTGGGCCAGATTTTCTGGCTGCTATAACCAAAGCCGAGAGTCACTTGTAGGTAGTCCCCATCATTGTAATATTTTTTTTGTACTAGACCATACCTGGGAACCGTCTAGTTAATTATATTGAAGGTCAAAGTTCCAACATTTTTTATCCTCATTTTCATTATAGTAAATTAACTTTAAATACCCCCACAACTTCTGTACCGTTGCATACACCCATAAATACAATGTTTTGCGTGCGTTTAATTGGGCGCTGTCGTAAATAGTGATTTGTCACACCAACAATTCGTTTCCCAGCAAAATTTTTTGTTCATTGTTACGTAGTTTCATGTACAGAATGCGTAGATAACGATTATTTGATTGGTCTTTTCACACCCTGTAGGTAATGAATAGTTATCTAATGACGAAGAATAATAAATTATGTTAGTTAGTTACCTCTTCCATCAACTGCTTCACCTCCTTCTTGACAGCCGCGATGAGCCGTTCCTTCTGCTCGGCGCTGGGGTCCGTCGCCGTAGCCGCCGGCATCTCCTCCGACCCTCCCTCGGCTACAACAACAGTACTATTGCTTTTATTAACACCTAGAACTTAACTCAAACTTAATGAATTCATTTCAATTAGCCTTTCGAGGCTCGAGACCCGCCTACTTCTAAAAGAATAGTTACTGTACCCGACAAACTTTATCTTTTAAAGTCCGTGTGCCTTATTTGTTAATATAAACTTTGTTAGGTTAAGTTTGCGTTTTATATGAATATAAACCTTATAAGCGAATAAGAAGTATGGACGAAAACACTGTTGCGCCGAACCCTAATGGGTAAATTGGGATAGGTGCAAGAGAATCAATATGATTCGTATGGAACGCTTGCTCATAACATAAACATAACATAACATCACGCCTTGTTTCCCGGAAGGGTTGGGCAGAGGTGTCCCTGTAGCAGGTACACCCACATTTCGCCAGTTATGTTTAAGTCCCATGTAATAGGGGGCGAGCCTATTGCCATCAACCGGACACAAATCCAGACTCCGAGCTGCTACTGAGAAATTTCAGACAGAAAAACCCAATAACACTTTGCCCGACCCGGGAATCGAACCCAGGACCTCATGCTCAGCAGTAGCGCTTGCGACCACTAGACCAACGAGGGAGTCATCATCTCACATTCGCTCATATTCGCTTATATTACGAGCATGGTACACCTTTTCTTTTGTCTTACTATTTTCATAATATCCCTCAGGAATCATCGCATTTCCGAATACAAACGAATGCTAATTTCCATGTCCATCAATTATTAGATTTATCGTGTATAATCATTTGAATTCAGAAGCACTTTATTGTTGTTTTGTTTTGATTTCCGTGTGAACTATATAAAGCTGTAAAACTATTTTCATGCCTGCAACTTTAGCAGCTTTCCTCCCATTTTTAAATAAATTACATTAAGTTATTAAAAGAGTATTAACAACTCTATATACTTCCAAGTCGATTAAGAACGTCCGGTCTGCACCAAGTGCAAAAGGCAACTGATAGAAATCCGATAACTGACGAAACACGAGGTTTGCCGAGGGACATTAAGAAAATAGTTATAACATATTCGTGTGAAACGCAAACTTAACTCAGCAAATTCAAATCAAAGTGCGCTCTGTGAATCTTGACCTTAGAACAAGTATTAACGTGTCGTCTTGTGTGTGAAAAATTGTGTAAAAAGCTCCATATTGTGCTTTATTAACGGCCACGTACTGTTATTATACGCAGGAATCTGCTGGATGTAGGAAGCACAGAACCGGTCGAAGTGGCGGTGCTTTGGGGAGGCCTATGTCCAGCAGTGGACGTCTTTCGGCTGAAATGATGAAGACTATTGAGTAAGTAGGTATAATACCTATTACTGTAAGAGTCAGTCAGAAAGTTTTAAGCTAGATTTCTTGTTCCATAACTCGGAACGTACGTAGTCTCCCATGAAAAACGGGCAAAAACTCTATAGATCTCTATTTATAACATGTTTTAAGTTCTAAATCCCTAATTTTGGCTTGACTAGGTAAATAGAGAGATTATAAATATATACATTTGCCGACAAGAGAATGCCTCGGATTAGGAATTTAGGAATGGCGAGCATTCAACCGATCGGATCGCTTCGAAATCAAGGCAGCTAAATAGTAGATCTACTGGAGACGTCGGTAAGCCTGTAAGTAATATATACCTATTTAGATGGAGAAAACACGTACCTTCCTTCTAATAACTCCATAAGAAAAGTAAAATTTCATATAATTAATTGGTTCAGGCGTGACCTTGCGGAAATCCATTATAAAATACAATAGATGTGGATATATTTAGTAAACCTGTTCCGATTAGCTATTTCTAAAGAGCCATAAAAAACTCCTGAAAGAAAACGACATGAGTTTCACCTCTCAACGAGGCATCCTCAGGATGACGATGGACTTGTCGCGACACTGAGCGCTGAGCGCAAACTGCGCTGGCAACACGCCGTGTTCGGGTTTGCGACAAGTCCATCGTCATCCTGAGGATGCCTCGTTGAGAGGTGTCATACGTGTCGTTTTCTTTCAGGAGTTTTTTATGGCTCTTTAGAAATAGCTAAGCGGAACAGATTACTAAATATATCCACGTCTATTGTATTTTGTAAGATTTCATATAAGATTCTAATGAAGGTAAAAACAGACTGAAAAATCATTGGCATTGATTACTTTTTACAATCAAATTCATATGTAGAGTACCTACCTTCTTTGAAGTTATGAACAATATTATTCCCAAAAGAGAGACATTTTACAATAAAGCCATCTTCATAAAACGTCATAGTTAAATCTCTTGAGAAAACCATTCCTAAAGGACGTCAATTTACATTTGCTCTGGAATTTTCGTATAATATTGATGAATTTTCCAGTCAAGGACCTTTTGAGAGGAGCACCAAAGGGTATGTTTTATAATAGACATTCTTGGGACCCTCCAGAGGGGTTCGTGACTTTTCAGTAACAATGTGTGGTTTATTCTTTAATAAAACCCGGGTTCGCACGGGTGCAATTTACATGTGAAGACGGTATTCTGTTCACGACAAGTTCTGAGCAGTAACCGAACAAAAAGTACTAGGCTTGCATGAATTCAAGAGAGTAATTCATTAAAATTATTAAGTACATCTTTTTTATATAGTTACATAATATAATAGCCTATGTCCATCTGAAATAATGTAACTTTAAAATGGTGAAAGAAAATATTTCAAAAGTGAGCTGTGTTTCCGGAGATTACCCTCCACATATACACAAACTCACAAAATTCGCTCTCTCTCTTTATAATATTAGATAGATGAAAAGGTTTTCTGGGATAAAATTACTTGTTGTTACTTTTTTGTTTACATATTTTACCATGCAAAATAGGTATTACTCGTCTGGCTTCATTTAATGAAAATTGTTAAGATATCTTGGGTCAAATTAAATTTTAGACTATACTTAAGTCTGGATCCATCCATCAACCGAATTAAAAGGAAAAAAGATAAACATACCTGATACCTAAGACAATCCTAGGAGAGAAAAAACCGGCCAAGTGCGTGTCGGACTACGCACAATGAAGGGTTCCGTAGTTGAGATGAATTTATTTATCCCAAGAACAAACTTAACATTGTAGTTGAAAAACATGTTCTCCCATACATTCCAACTGCAAATCGTCGCTCGGCATCTAATACCGCGAATGTGAGATTTTTTACGTTTTTTTTAAATTGCAGGATTACTTATTTGAACGTGTAGAATGAAATAAAACAAAAATCTGATTTTCGTTAAAATTTTACATTCGCGGCGCATTCATATAATAATAATCTAAATCTAATACCTTTAAACAAGCAATTCTTATATATGTCACCGTATAATTATGAACTTTGTTAGTTTATAATCTATCGGTATTATTTCCGTTAGATTATAAACTGTCGAAAAATTGTGAACTGTGAAAAATCATTTACAATTTAACGCATAATTTTTCGATAGTTTATAATGTATCCATGAAAAACTGACAAATTGTCAACTGGTATCAAACTTGCTTGCGACGTAAAGCACCTTGCGCTAATATTAAATAGCCTGCCTGGCTGCGAGCAACTTGGAAGTAGCGCTCGCCGGCCGCTGCCGCGGCACCGCTCGCTTCGCTGGCTTGACTCGCGCGCGGTTAGTCACAGTTCTAACCTAACCTAACCCATTTCACCCAGTTCACAATTTTTCGATAGTTTATAATCTAACGGAAATAATACCGATAGATTATAAACTTACGGTTCTCACAATCTTACGGTGACATATATATGTATATTTAATCTGAATCTCGGAAACGGTTCCAAGAATTTTTATTAAATTTAGTATGCAGGGGTTTCGGGAGCGATAAATCGATCTAGCTAGGTTTCATATTTAGAAAACGTGGTTCAAAAAAAAAAATGGTCATCCAGATATTTTTCTTTATTCAAGTAACAAGGACTGACTCATTGTGTTAGTAAACTATGAACTATGTTAGCTTATTTTACCAGGTCACTCAGAAAGTTTTGCTACTAACAGTTTTTGTCTATAGGATACTGGCTGGTTTTGATGTCTATTAAAACTATGACTATTTATTGCAAATTCGAAATTCCCTCCACATTTTTTTACGAGCAAAATCAAAATACTCTGTCTTACTGAAAACTGGATTTACAACGAGAACATTTTCATGCGATGATTTTGTACAATTTTAAATGTCGACTAAAACCAGAAGAATCGTTTGAAAGACTTCGAATGGTGTTCATAGAAAAAATCCCTTCTAAAGCGACTGTTTTTCGCTAGTTCAACGAATTTATGGGTGGTCGAGTAATTTTGGCGGACAAAGAAAGAAGTGGCCACCCTATGACAGTTGTGACGTGCTGACTGTGAAAAATTTAATTCAAGAGAATCCTCCTTACAGTCCAAATTTGGCTCCGTGTGACTTTTTCTTGTTCCCCAAAATAAAAAAATCAACTCAAAGGAAAACAGTTTTCATCACCTGAAGATGCACTGGCTGCATTTGAGAAGGAGATTGGAGAGGTGTCTGATGCGGACTGGAAAATGTGTTATGAAAATTGGTTTAGACGTATAAAACTGTGTAGACGCCAATGGAGAGTTCTTTGAAAAGATATAATAAAAAAATTATAACCTGTAGTATATTTTTTTCTAGTATCACAAAACTTTCTGAGTGCCCCACGTAATCTAGTTTAAATTTATTTCACCCCATGGAAGATGGCACTGCAGTGATTGATGTACATGCAATTCAGCCTGCTAGCGATATTTTTTAGGATATTGTTGGAGCTGGCCAGAGCGCACCGGGGATGCACACCTCATTCGCATCGTTACGTAAAAGCAATTAATATGTGCGTCCGCGAACATTCCCGATGCGCTACAAAAACGGGGCAGCCCCACCAATACCCTGAAAACGTTGTTGTATTGGACACGAAGGGCGTTACACGACCTTTGGGTATATCTAGCCCACAGGCTGCACGTGTAAAACGTTGTACAATAAGCTCGAAACAGAGTAATTTTGACTTTTTAAGTGAGCAGCGTGCAAACCTACGAGCCATCATGTTCGCCCTTACCGACAACACCCTTCGTTCCCGCTCAATATCGAGTCCATCATTGAGGTCAAGGGTCAATATATGACCAAGATATTTAAACGTAAATACTCTTTGTAGTGGAGTGCCATTGAGTAATACAGGTGGTACATAACCCGGTCTACCCCCAGCCTCAAAGACCATGATCTCCGACTTATTGGAGTTATACATCAAACCATGTGTTTTGGCATACTGCTCACATTTGGCGACCAACTTTCTGAGACCACAGATTGACGCGCTCAGAAGCACCATATCATCTGCATAGCTAATATTATTTACACAAATACCATCTATATAGCAACCCACTTTAGTGTTGCTGAGCTCGCCAATCCTGCCTCACCCCGCATTCCAGCCCATCGTACACTATTGATCTGGTTACCATACCACTATTTAAAGATGTTTATAAGCTCCGTTGGCAATCTATCCTTCTCCATCTTTCTCCACAATATACGTCATAAGCACCCAGATCAGAAGCCTTGAATAAGTCGAGGAAGCTAGCATAAATCGGCGTCCCACGCTGTGTATAGTAAGTATGTGATAGTATGCTTAAGACACAACACTGCACTTTTTGTTGACAAACCACGCCGAAACCCGAATTGGTTGTCATGAAAATTTACAGTTTTATTTATTTGTGTATTAAGCAGACGGTCAAACACTTTTGATATTTTGATATTATAGTAGCTAGAGAGATGGGCCTATTGGATTCCGAGCGACGAAATGTAAGTTTGTACGCACAATATTGAGAGATTTACCATGTTATTTTAAGACCATAGACTTCTTATAAGTTTTCCTGTAATCTATGAGTAAAGAGCCATACTATGCATTTTTTTCAAAATTTTTGGTCCAGTAGTTTCGGAGATAAGGGGGGGGGAATGGTCAATTTTCATTGAATTTATTAAATATCTTTAAAAGTGTTTATTTTAAAATTATGTAAAAAATATATTTCAAATCCTCGCAACAAGCCCTTTCATTTGATATGTCACACGGTACTTTAAACAAAACTTTTTTTTTTAATTGTCTTGTTTGTGCCCCAAAAGTGACCCTTATATTCAAAATTAATTTATTTACGTTACACGTTCATGTTTGGGTCACAGAAATACATATGTGTACCAAATTTCAACTTAATCGGTCCATTAGATTCGGAGTAAATTGGCTGTGACAGACGGACAGACAGACAGACAGACAGACAGACAGACAGACAGACAGACACACGAGTGATCCTATAAGGGTTCCGTTTTTTCCTTTTGAGGTACGGAACCCTAAAAAGGCTTTTATAAACTAAATTCACCCTCTGAAATTTGTATTAAAAAAAAATGTAAATGCAAATACCAAACGATTTTCTACATTTTAAAACATATTGTTCCAGCTCTTTATTTAACGGGGGTTGCCTGTTTTAGAATCAATTTTAAATCGTCAAATTACTGTAATTAAGTCTTAAAAAAATGTCATAGATACAAGAAAGTAACGGTTCAAAACACGATAAATCATAATTTGCTCGATGAAAAAAAAATCGGAAACTGGGTCGATTTCAAAACCATTTTTCGTTTCATTTCCTAATTACAGCACACAATAATATGAAAATTACATGTTGTAGGTACCGAGGTAATCGTATTTTACAAACTTCGTGGTGTCGAGATTTCATATCGGCTGCTACCTTTGAACAGAATTCCCGAAACCAATTCAGGGGTCAAGGTCACTCTTTTATTGTCCAGACATTTCTCAACAATCAATAAAAAGTGTACGATCCCGTTTGATGGCTTATCGTTATCATACATATTTAGGTAAGTATAAAGCTGGGCCAAAACGAAGTTTATCTTGGACATCCAGACATCGATGAAGGAAAAACATCGTGAGGAACCCTGAACTTATAAATAATATAAGTCTAAAATCGCCAATCTACTTTGACCAACCGTAGTGATCAAAGCTCGTGCCTTCTCTGAATAAGAAGAGCTCTTTTGCCCTGCAGTGGGACATTAATAAGCTGGTTTTATAATTTCCTATAAATCATATAATTTACATTTGTAAAACATTTTAAAAATTATAGTCCACCGGTATCGGGAACAGGGTCCAAGCTACCGGTGGTCAGGGCTCCTGAGAGAGGAACCTCCTAACGATACGCGCCGTGTCCAGAAGTACCGCTTTCTGGATCAAGCCCTAGATCCAGCTGCCTAACGACACCCTATTCAGGTATTGGTATTACTATTAGGGGTCATCCATAAATTACGTCACACGAATTTCATGATTTTTTGCCCCTCCCCCCGTCCTTGTCACAGCTGATCACATTTGTGAGACTCCCCCCCTCCCTAGTGTAACGTCACATATTTTGCAAATTTACATTTAAAAATTATTAAATGAAAACAGCGGTTCCGAAATCAGTTTTACTTCCATTTAAATTATTTTTTAATAAAATTAACATCAAATCAAACAATTAACAAAACAAAAAACGATTCAGTTTCATATAGTTTACGGTGAAGATTACCTTAATCACTTTTTTTGTTAATTTTAAACTTGTTTCGTAAGTTAAAAATCACAAAATAGCAGAACTAAGAACGACGTTGTTTCATCTGTCAAATGAAATAGAAACAAAGAAATCACCGCTAGGCGCAATGCGTTTGGCGGCATTTATCAAAGGACGCCTAGGCGGTCGGCGCGTAACACTAGTAGAGCGAGTGGCCGACAAAACAATTGGTATCTCATATTTACACAGATACAGTTATGTTTTTGAGATTTTCGTAAAGTAATTGTTTAAAGTTCGTGTTTTAACACTTGGATTATAATAGGTTTTGAAATGTGACGTCACGACGAAATTTAGGACGCCTCCCACCCTCTTGTCACACAATGTCACACTTCGTCGACCCCCCTCCCTCCCCCTTAACGTGTGACGAAATTTATGGATGGTCCTTTATATCCCTAACTAATCTTAAGTATTCGTATGTTCAAGCCCTTACGTATCAACATTAAGCCATTTAGTTCTATTCTACTATTTTTCTATACAAACTAAAGCCTAGCAAACGTCCTCAAAGGACAAAATAATCTCTAGAAACGATCATAACATTTCTTTTTGTGCTTAATTTCTGTTTTCATTCCTTCCTTTCATAATAACTTGGCTATTCATCTTCATTTGTTAGAAGCATTATCATAGCGGATTTCCGAAGATAAATATTAGACGGATAGATTAATTAATATATTATTATGAATATGTTATATGGGAGAGGAATTTATTTATATATTTGTGCACACACACTTATAGGGGTGGGTCGTTACGTGATTTATGTGAAACGTAACGTAACTAGTGACTTCGAGGACGTCACCGGTTTTGAAAACTAGTGATTTTAGTAACTAGTTATTTTTCAAATTCTATTCTCATTGAAGTGTTACTGTTATTTGCGAAACGAAAATGTAGATGGTTACCTACGTAATACGTTACATAACACAAGCTTGTTTCGTTTCACTCTTTTCATTCGATCACTGCATTGTGATGGAACTAGTTACAAAAATCACGTGTTTGTGTGTGACTCGAAACTAGTTATTCCGTTACATTTACATGCCCCGTAGCCAGTTATTGTAACTAGTGACGTTAAATAACGCCCATACCTACACACTTATAATTGTCTGACAATATGAGTATATCGATGAAATATTTAATGTTGCTAAGGGACCAGCCGATGGGACTATCAATATCAATTCTATTTCTATAGATAGTACTTTCTAGATTTAATACTTAGGTTATTGACATGTACCTATGCTGCTTTTGAGGTCATGAGTTTGTTGACTAGTGGATTGACGTACTCAAATAAACCATAGTCAAAAGTAAAATCAAACCTTTATTAATTTTTAACCGACTTCAAAAAAAAGGAGGAGGTTCTCAATTCGTCGTGATATTTTTTTTTTTTAAATCTATTTTCCCTGATGGCTCGACCGATTTGAAAAATTCTTTTTTGTTTGAAAGGGTATACTTTCAAGTTGGTCCCATTGTCATTTGGTCACGATCTGATCATAGGATCTTATAATCGAGGGAACTCTTCAAATATTAAAGGCACATCTATAGCGATTTGGGTATTTTTGATGAGCAGTTGACATAAGGATATTGTAACTTAGATAAATTACAAATCAACCCACTAAAAAGTGAAAAAAAAACTTTTTTACAAAAAATACAACCTACTCTTAATTGTTTTCCTATGTTATGCTATTTATATTACATAACGAAAATTGTAAAAAAATGTGGAACAAATAACCAACACCGAAAAAAACAGCTGTCAAAGGATATCCCTTATTAAAACCCGCTACGGTATTCGACCCATATCACAATACCGAAAAAAACTTAGCTATCGAAGAAATCCCTTCTTAAAACCCTCTACGGACGTCCTTGAAATGGTTTGACAAGACAAGACAGTTCAATAAGGATTAATGTCTGGTGTAGGTACCGTAAGACCTTTTTCTTTGAATACAAAGTCCAAGGTCAAACCGGGCTTCCCTTAGATACCCACGCCTATTATACCGTAAAGATTAATTCGATAAAAACTGTAGCTAGAATCAATAAATCGAGTATTTATGTAATCTCTATTCAGTGTTACATCTTCGTAGCAGCGTAGCGCTACGGCGTAGCACGTGCTACAGGTTAACACAAAATTATAATGCGGTTAAGAACAAGATTATCCCGTAACCTAGATATGCTTTTTAGAATTCCATAGTGAAGTCCGAAGTGTGCCAAACGGAACCCTGTTACTAAAGCTCCGCTGTCTGTCAGCGGACTGTGTCTCATTAACCGTAATAGGTTGACAGTTGAAATATTTTGACAGATTATGTGTTTCTATTACCGATATATCAACAAATACTAAAACCAAAATAAAGTAAAAAATTTAAAACGCTGAAAAATACTTTTTTGCTAAATATTGTACGGTGGTAAGAAACCGTTCGTGTGCGAGTCTGACTCGCACTTAGTCGGTTTTTTATTCTTATAATTGATATTTTGTATATCTAGAAGTGAGCAGTGGTGGCCCAGTGGTAACGACCGCGACTTACGAGTTGTAGGTCGTAGGTTCGAACCCAGACAGGCACTTTGTGTAAATTATTTCATCACCACTGCTCTCAAAACGGTGAAGGAAAACATCGTGAGGAAACCAGCGTGTTCTAGAACCGAAAATTCCAAGACATGTGACATCCACCAACCCGCACTGGGCCCGCGTGGTGGATTACGGCCCACTCCCTCTCACAGAGAGGAGGCCTGTGTCCCAGCAGTGGGAACATTATAGGCTGATTATGATACCTAGATCTGTTAATTAATACTAATTGATAAAATAAGCAAGAAAATATAGAAAATCTATTGTCATTAATGTGAAGACACCAGGGGCGAATTGTCCATATAAGCCGATTCCTACCGGCTTCCCTTTGGAAATTCGGAACACAACCACTCTATCGTTATTGAATAATCAAACTATAAGTATTTGATACACCATAAAATTAAAATACCTATTACAAAACGCCTACATACATTAAAAATTGTCTTTCCACCACCACCACCTCTTTCTGGCACACGCATTTGATTCGGTAAATTTCGTAATGCGTTCGGCTAGGAGTTCGTAAAAATTTCATCATTCGTTTGACAAATATATTATGTGGTTGTTTTTTGACGTAATCGCATTAGAATCTTATTAATTTGCATTTTGTTCGCTCAGTATTAATTGAATTCATATGTTTATCAATACTACTAGTATTAATATTTGTTTGTAGTTATAGGACAGTGATTAACATAGTGTTTTGAGAATGATTAACATGGTGTTTTGTGTGTTGTGAATGTAAAGTACCTTGTAATTAGGTATTTGGGGTAAGTAGATAGTTTAATAAGCTGAAATTACTTATTTAGAGTAGATTTGACAACTAATTAGTACGATCTTATTAGGATGGCGGCATTCATAGTTTTAGAATGTCATAGTGTGTGAATTTTGTGAAGAAACATGCTTTTCAAGGTTAAGTTTTGAAAATACGTGCTCGCCCCGATGTGACTATAAATCTCAAACGCCGCGATGGTTTTTTCAAAAATTGTAATGTTTCCCTTTACGATAAATATCAATGACTGACTGGCAGTCGTTCCCGTGTTTACTTTTGTTAGATTGTAGTTGAATTCATCAAAAAAGATGTGCAGACTGAAAAACATATTCGTAGCTGTTTTATGAGTTCGGGAATCGGGAATTTGTATGAAGCTCATAATAGAAAAGTAATATATCGAAATGTAATGAAATGAAATTTTGATTGATTGATTGATGTACGGTAAATAACTGTTTTTTTTTTTTTTTTTTTTGTTGGTTCGGCTTACCTCCTCCATAAAGTCACCCTGCGCTACTGGAAGACACATCAATAAAAATAGATTTTCCATATTTTCTCATGATAATAATTATAAATTACTAGCTTTTGCCCGCGGCTTCGCCCGCGTGGATGTCGGAAAATATCCCACTGGAACGTGCTACCGGGATTCAGAGTATCCTATGTCCTAACCCAGGTCATGGCCTATCCTATGCCTTTCATCTAGAAATCCGTTCAGTCGTTACGCCATGAAAAGGTAACAGGCTGATATTAAATCTGTTTTAGGGTTCCGTACCTAAAAATTTAAACATTAAAACTCTTAAAGGATGACTTCATTGTCTGTCAAGACCCTTTTCTCAGGAACGCGTGGAGGCATCAATTTATATCAATAGATATTAAAAACTTAGATCTACGGTCTCTTGGAAGTGTAACGAAAATCAAACTTCCAAGTCAACGCAATAATGGGCACGCCACAACTGTGGCGATAAGTTCCCTCATTAAGGAGTGGTAGAGAGGCGCCACGGCGTCCTCACCTTCCACCTGACGCAGGTTCTCACCGGACACGGTTGTTTCGGGTTCCTGTTCAGGATAAGGCGGGAGAAAACAATGGTGACACCCGGGCGCAGCATATAGTTTAGGTCTGCCCGGCTTGGGCAGAGCAGCCGTGTCCTCGTGGAGGCGATCGGCGGTGGTGATCTCTCGCGTCCGGCCCTGGTCCAGACTATGGTAGAGAGCGAGACGGCATGGGAGGCCATCACCTCCTTCTGCGAAGCAGTAATGCTCACGAAAGAGGAGGCATCATAATAGCATAGTACCAGAAGGAGACACCCTGGGCATCGGGAATCGTAGGCCGATTCCCGGCCACCGTAGGCGCGGGCTTGCGGACGGTG
Source organism: Agrochola litura (assembly GCA_949152395.1). Classification (NCBI taxonomy): domain Eukaryota; kingdom Metazoa; phylum Arthropoda; class Insecta; order Lepidoptera; family Noctuidae; genus Agrochola; species Agrochola litura. Next base: position 10,325,411 of record OX424511.1, read on the forward strand.
AGCAATGGGTAGCTCACCGTCCGATAAGGACCAGGCCCGGGTCGACGGCGGGTTGTGTTCCACGCGCGCCTCAAAGAGATGTCAGCGGAACTGACGGGGTCCGATAGGGCCGATGCCTGCCGGTTGCGGGTTGCGGTTATTGTCCGAAAGGGTTACCGTGGCCCCAGGCAATATAGGCAACTGAAAGAACACGGGTGGGTTTTAGTCAGTAAGAGTCTGACACGCCTTCCCGCTCCACCCAGAGCGGGAGAAGTTATTTGATAATTTCCCAACCAAAAAAAAAGTTAACGAAATAAAAAATACGGCCATTTGTGCCGCATATTTTGACACTCGCAAATAAACCAGTCTATTGGTACTTCCCGTTGGTCCAGCAGCATGAAGTTTGTCGAGAAGTAAGGTCAAGTAAAGAGGAAAATCCAAAAATTGGTAATTTATAGTTCTATAATGAACGGCAAAGTTAAGTTTTTTCTGCAATCTGGGGTTAAAAACTCATAGGCCGTGTCTTGGAGTAACAAACCTCAGTAGGCCCAATATAGTTTTTTGGTTCTAGTAATAAATAAGAAATAGGATAGACCGGCATCAAAAAATATTTGTGAACATTGGCCATTTTCTTGCTGACTGTACAATTTTTTTCAAAATCTGTGAATGCAGATCAAAATGTTTCAAAAAGTTAAGGACAGTCTCCTAAGACTGTTTTCTTGTAGCGACAACGGTTAAGGTACCTTATTGCTCCATCTCAAAATCCACCCTGTATATGCTATGATTGACTGCTTAGTTCCATAAAGGTATAGCGTGATGATAATTTTTAAAAGGTTAAATCCGTAACTATCTGCAATATTCTAACCTTTTGGCTAGCCTTTTTACAATTTGCGGTAAACTCTAAAAGAATACAAACATAATGCTATATTGCTCATCCCCCATAGCAAATAGCGTGATAATAGTTTTTGAAAAATCTATTGTGAAGTTACGATTATTTGACTTATATATTATTTATACCAATTTTCAAGTTAATTAAGCCACACAGTAAAACCCTCCACTGTAAAAATTAATACCCCGTTTCACCCCCTTAGGGGTAGATTTTCAAAAAACCCTGATATACGTTTTTAATTATTTTCAGTTTTAATTATAAATACTGAGTTTCGAGTTAATCAGACCGCTCGTTAAAATTCTTCCATACAAACTTTGACACCCCCCAATCCTCCTTTAGGGGGTATTTTAGAAAAACTAAAAATGGCAAACTTTATAATTTACATAGATAAGTATTCGTGCCAAGTTTCAAGTTTATTAACTCAAGGAATAAGATTTTTCATACAAACAATATCCCCCCTTTTCACCCTCTTAAAGGTCGAATTTCCAAAAATCCGTTCTTAGCGGACGTCTACTAACTATAAACTACCTCCCTACCAAGTTTCATCTTCATACATCAAGCGGTTTTCGAGATTTCGTGATGAATGAGTGAGTGAGTGACCTTTCGCTTTTATATATTTAGATAAATAAGCAATCACGAACTCCATGAACGACCTCTAATAATTGAATTACCTGCATTCAATTCTATCAATAACTAACCAAAGTACCCATAACGACTTTGACCTCCATCAATTGAAGTAAATATCCCGCAATTTTTCTCTTTGAATCTTTCAGAAAAACCTTTACAACAATGCTCTTTCACCAACATAAAAGCTTGTAATTAGCTCATTAATTAATGAAAACAATACTCTACACCTCAAACAAAAGAACTTTAATGGCTAATTTAATTTTATTGGTCTTTGTTGTCAACGTCAGTCAGGGCTTTGTAAGAACTTTTCTATTATGAAGCACTTCGTTTAGAAAAGTCCGAGAAATATGGCGTGTAATGAAGTGATAAATATAAATTAATGGAACTTTTATAGCGAAAGAAAGAAAGGAAGTCTGACAACCAGTCTTACCAAGGGGTATCATATCACCCAGTTATTCGGTTGTGGAGGTCAGATAGGCAGTCCCTCCATGTAAAATACTGGTACTCAGTTGCATCCGGTTAGACTGCCGACCCCAATATAGTTGGGAAAAGGCTAGGCAGATTGATATTGGAACTTTTATAACGAAATGACTGCTTTTTTTGGTAGCATGTGTTACTGATGAGCATGGGATCTTGGGTTCGAAAGTCTTCACTTCAACTGAATGAGATGAAATTCAAATCCTGTATACAATGCACACTATGCAGGCATATTATAAAGGATTACATCGCTGATAAAAATACTTGGCTCAATGCTGGTCCTGCTCACAACCACAACTAATTGATTAGCATTTGAAAATACTGTTGGAGCTGCTGAAGATTGTAAGACCATCTTTGCAATCAATCTCCTTTGTATTATATAATTGCATAGCACAGGTGTGAGCACTATGTACTAAAGAGTTACCATTTACCGGGCAATGTCTTTCATTGACTTGAATGTGCCCTGGCGGCTGTGAGTATGTCATGCTCACTCAGATGCCTCGCTGATGGTGGCGCGTGTATTGGATCTTTTAGCTCCCTTCTAAATGGTTAAGCTGAATGGTGCTATTCCATGCGTCATGTTCGTGAACGGGCGCCGTCAGTTGGAACTGGTTGGTTGATGACTTATTTTGATTTTTTAAAATTATTCTTTGTTTTAATTTTTTATTACGGACGCTTCTAACGTGCACGTCTTTCTACATTGTTCTCACATGTATAATTTCAAAATGAATGATGTAACCAGGTTATATATCTCGGTTATTTAAAAAACTGTAAGGTTTATTTACATAAATTCTTGTGTTAAGTGCAGTTTTCAGGCAAGCATTTTAACGTCAGGCTAAGCACTTTCGCTGCGCCCTTGACCTGCAATTCAGTGTGAAAAGCACCGTGGAGCGTGGAGCATGGTCACTTATGGAAAGTTATGGAAAGTGTTGCTAGTTTTTAACCAACTTCAAAAAGGAGGAGGTTCCCAGTCAGTTAATATGTTTTTTTTTTTTCTTATGTTTGTTACGCGATTACTTCGCCAATTATGAATTGATTTCAATGATTCTTTTTTTTTTTATATGTCATACTTCAGAAATGGTCCCATATAAATTGTAGATATTAACTTTGGTCGGGTAGTTTTTGAGTTAGTTTCAACAATACATAGTTTTCCCACTTAGTCTATATAATTAGATGATGTTATAATAAGTTCCTGTCACTGTTATTTACATAGCAGTGGTATTCAAATTTGTGTGGGGTACGTACCCCCAAAAAGTGAAAAATAAACACTTTTTACAAAAAAAAAAAAAACTAACTTCCAAGAAAAACACTACAAAGTGAAAAATAACTTTAATTTCTGAAGTCGGTGGCAAAAAACGAAAATTCAAAACCAAAGACACCGACTTCCGAAATTAAGTTATTTTTAGCTTCCAGCTTTTGCTGGTCTCTACGTCCAGCGCTTGGTGTGACAACACGCCATGTGCAGTTCGCGACAAGTCAATCGTTATCCTGAGAACACCTCGTGCCGATTTCTTTACAGGGTTTTTTATGGCTCTTTAGGAATAGTTAAGAAATATATCCACGTCTATTGTATTTTATTAGATGAGGTGTTATCATACCAATTAGTCCCGATTTCTACCCCTACCCAAGCAAGACCCAAACATTATTATTAGATAAACCTAGAATATATAATTCTGTTAGTCGACAATTTTCAACTATTTAACGACGACTAATCGTATAATCCAATTCCCACTGAGTAAACAGCACGTTTCAATCCCCTTTGGATCTAATATTAATATTTGTATGCCCAAAGATATTAGATCGAAGTGTAGGTGTTTATGAATTTTGTGTTAGTAATACCTACGTCATAGGAAATTATAATATTTAAACGTCATAGGTCCGTTTAAAGTTCGTTGGATTTAGTCCAGTCAATGAGAAAGAGTGACAGATCTAAAATCCAATATAATATTAACTATGTAATTAAGTTCTGCCCGCGACTTCGTCCGCATCCGCATAACCCCGCGTCCGATATAAAAGCGATCGCCGCCGCCGCGCGAATACGCGATCATCGCGTGCATACGTCGCTTTTTGTTCGGAAAACCGGAAAACGCCCTCTGTCGGCGCGACCACGCGTTCAAGTTCACCGAACAAAAACTGACATAGTAAAATTATGAGCGCCGCGCTCATAATTAAAAAAAAAAAACGCGTATTCGCGCGAAAATCGCTTCAAAAGCGTGAAACTTCTTGATTTAAGGCGACGATAACCGACTTTTAATGATTTTATACTGAAGATCACGTCTAAAAGAGTAGATTAGATTATTTTTTTTAATCTTCTGTTCCATACATTTTGACCTCGCAGGTATTGTGCACTTTTCTATGAAACAGCAGATTTATTTATTTTTTTTGTAACCGACGAAAAACTTCAACGCCCCCTTCAGAATCATGTACAAAATCCATGGTAAAAAAAACCGGCCAAGTGCATGTTGGACCACGCACAATGTAGGGTTCCGTAGTTGGGATGAATTTATCCTAAGAACAAACTTAACTTTGTAGTTGAAAAAAAATCTTTAATACAGAATGTATAGGTGAACTTGTTTTTACAACCGCAAATTTAAGTTGGTCGATGATTTCTCGTTAACTTGTAAAGCCTACTCAGCTGTGATAGTTTTCCTTTTAAATTCGTTATATAAGCTACTGCCGTGAATTTTTTTACATATCTAAAACTAACCATTTAGCTGGCAGGGGGGGGGACACTTGACTCTAACAACAATTTGCACTTTAAAGTTTAATATTTCGCAAATGGATCTCTGAATTCAAAAATGGTTTTAACATACTCACAATGTTTTTAAAAGCCTTTCCAACGATACCCCACAACAAGGGACAGAAAAAAAAAATACATCCCCGCTTTAGGTGTAGGGGAGGTACCCTAAAAAAAATATTTTTCATAATTTTATTTTACCACTTTGTTGGCATGATTAATAATGTATACCCATGCCAAATTACAACTTTCTAGTACTAACAGTCTTGGAGCTAGACCGCGGACAGACAGACAGACTGACAGACAGACGGACATGACGAAACTATAAGGGTTCCTTGTTTACTACGGAACCCTAAAAATTCGCGTCGATGTCACTGCCACCTTTTATAGTTGGTGCGGGAAATAATTACTCACAATTATGGACCCTGTCGGGCATAGCATAGATCAAGTCGGAGAGAGGAGGAAGAGCACTGGTCGTTTTATGTGACAAATTGTATTATTAGTTAAGTACTTAGTTAGTAAGTTATACTGTACTCTGTTCTCCACTTTTCATATCCAGTCTATCCGATTCGATAGGGCCAATGCCTGCCTGATTGCGGGTTTGTCCGAAAGGGTTACCGTGGCCCCTGGCAACATACAGGCAACTGAAGGAGCACGGGTGGTTTTTGTCAGTAAGAGTCTGACACGCCCACCCAGAGCGGGAGAAGTTATTTGATCACTCCCGACCCAAAAAAAAAACAAAAAAATAAGTCTATTCGATTATTGATATCGACTGCATTCCGAGTATATTTGCGAAATTAAAGGATTGCAAAATAATCAAACTGTAACGTTTTCATCAATTCTTAGAACAAATTTTATGTTATACATCTATACACATAACATCACGCCTTGTTTCCCCGGAGGGTTAGGAGGGTTAGGCAGAGGTGTACCTATAGGTACACCTCTGCCTAACCCTCCTAACACCCACATTTTGCCAGTTCTGTTTAAGTCCCATATAATAGGGGGCGAGCCTATTGGGTTCACCCTTGTTTGGTATAACAACTTTTGATGTAATGTTACTAATTCGAACAACGTTTAAGAAAATAATCAATTTGTATAATATCGATTAACATAATTTTCATTTCATCGAATATTTATTTGCGATAACAACATTTGCGCTATTGATCAAAAGGTATAATGTTCATTTGATGTAGTGTTCAGGTGGTATAACATGTATTTTATCGAATATTCAATTGGTGAAAAAAAATAGAAATTAAAGTATTGTCTTAAAAAATCATTATGTTGTGCTACAAAAGTTAGTGACAGAACCGAATCGCTGCAAAACCGACTCCACGTAGTCTTGTCTGCCCTACCCCTAGAGTGTAATTTAAAATCGCGTAGGCGCGTAGGGGCGAGGCGGCCCGCGGGCTGAGGAGGAGGCGGCTGGGAGCGAACCGCCGCGCCTGAGGCTGGCCGGCGGAGCCGGCCAGTAAGCCGAAGGTGCGGTGGTGAGCGAAAGCCGTCTGCGACGATTAGCACGCGTGGGGCTGCCGGAGGCCCGCAGCGCCGGAGCCGTGACAGAAACCATGCCTGCTGCATGCTGCATGCTTGCTTGCATGTTGCATGCTTGCTTGCATGCCTGGTGTATGCTTGTTTACATGATGCATGCTTGCTGCATGCATGATATATGCTTGTTTGCATGTTTCTTACAGCGAAAAAAACTTATGCTTTAGAATGTTATGCTTAATAAATTTATGCTTTAGATTTTTAGAATGTTATGTTTTATCATTATTATGATCAGAGAAATTATGCGTAAGCTGTTATGCGTAAATAATATTATGCGAAAATATAATTAGGACAAACAAAAGTATGCCAAGTAATATTAGGTCTTAAAATTTTATCTAAATGACGTAACAATAACATTAGTTTAAATAAAATTAGTGCATTTGAAAATTCGGTGAAATGAAATTTGTTCAAATGAAATTAGTTCAAATAAATAATTATGCTAAATAAAAATTTACCAATGAATTATTCGGTCAAATGAATAATTCTACGAAATGACTTTATTGCAACTAAAATTCGTCGAAGTGATTTTCGACGAAACATTGTTCGACCAAACAAGGGTGAACCAGCCTATTGCCATCAACCGGGCACAAATCCAGACTCCGAGCTGCTACTGAGAAATTCCAAATAGAAAAACCCAATAACACTTTTCCCGATCTAGCAGTAGCGCTTACAACCACTATACCAACGAGGCAATCTTAACTTGTTTGTAATAAATAAACCAAGGATTCGATCAGATCAGTCCTGAACACAGTTCTGCCGTTAAAGTAAAAACACCTAAAAATAAAAATAGTCCCTTGTTTCGTACCTAAAGGGTGTTTTTTTTTTAGTATTACTAAGGCTCTGTCCGTCCGTCTGTCACAGGGCTATATCTTTTGAACTGTTACAGGTAAAAATTAAACGGGATGCCCCGATCCATACAAGAAACGTGTTTTTGTTAGGTATTAAGTATAAAAAAGTAGTGTTAAATATTGAACTCTTACATACGGAACGCTTCGTGTGCGAGTCCGGCTAGCACTTGGCCGTTTTTTTTTAATTACTGTCGGTTTTGCAAGATAAGATGACGAGATATTTTTGCGAGCATCTTGTTGATTAAAAATTAAAGGAAATTACATTTTCCGCTGGCATTTTCTTATTGGGTTATAAACCTGTAGGTTCTTCTCTGTAATTAAAAGAAAACACTCCTTTTAAACATTTTATTTTTATTATATTCAGCAAGATTTTTAATTATATACCTACCTCGTGAACAATGAAGACGGAAAAATCTTGATCTTATTTTATTCAAAAAAAATATTTTGTCTGCTTTTGTTTAAATTCCTGAAAATAAATCAATAAGTAGTAGTTATCAAAAATCTTTCTGCTCTTTGATAACATACCTACAAAGAGACTAGAAAAAGCTTAACTCTTTAATCTTTATTCTTTTAACGGTTAATAATACGAATCTTTAACTGTGTTTTTAGAAGTTAAGTTAACGTTAATTTCATCTCAAAGGAATCAAATAAAATTAAATTTAAGGGGAACACGCTTAAACATTTTTTTTTTCGAATACTGACAAATGCTTGCACCGACTGGACAGGTCCACTCAAATCTGTGTGGTTCTTTCCTCAAAAGACCATATCAGACCCTAATCTACATGGTCCTCATATGGCCTGAACAAGATTGTGTCTGGACTTTAAAAGAGACTGCGACCTCTGAGTTTGTTTCGGCCTTTCTTCAGAGAGTAGTCAGATAGGAAACGCCGAACTCATCTAGCTTATTTTTAATATGACGTGTAAAAGTGATTCTGATTTCCTGTTTACAGAATAAACAATTTCATTTCATTTCATACGTAAATAAACTTGAGTCTTAAGTTTACTTAGGTGCAATAAACCGACCCTTTTAGCATTAGCATGCATGAAGGTGAATTTTGTTTTATTAACATTACTCAAAAGAAACTACATAGCAGGTATTTAATTAAATATCAGTTCAGCGGTTTAATTGAAGAGGTACTTATCGTTGATAATATCTAAAGGATCAGAATAATGTCTTTTTTTTTTTTGTGAAAACTCCTTTAGGCGGGTTGGGCATTTTCGAGATGGGAAAAAACAATTAAACTCGCGCACCGTTACCGGCAGACACCTCATTTTTGTAAACGCGATTGTGCTCTTTATTTAGATAAGGTTACGGACCAATGTGTTTATTGTTTCTATACAAGTATTTTTCTTCCACCAAGGCGATCTTGTTCAAGTTTTCACTTCTGTCGGCACTCCCGGAATACCACTGTTTTTTTTCTTTATATGCATAAAATCTTTATTAAATTAGACCTTAAAACCTTAAATTAAAGTTAATTCGATCACAAAAGAATCACATAAAATCCCATTTAAGAAAAACACGCCTAAATAAACTTGAATCTTTTGTGCAATAAACCGACCCTTTTTGCATTAGAAGGGCAGGTGTCGCAGGAAAACCCGAGAATTTTCCTCGATTGTATTACGTGAGCATAGAGGAAGAAAAACCTACCTGTTTTATGAGTCCGTACTTACCTAGGTGTCTAATCACTCTATATTCAGACACATTTACTAACTGGACCTCATATGGCCCGTAAAATTGGACTAGACTGAAAGAATCACACCTGTGCCTGGGACATCCTTTTATGACGCAAATGAGGGTTGCCAATTCTCTAAAGGACAGGCCTCGTTGAATTTGTTGATATATAAGTAGGTCAAACAAACATGTAGGTCTGACAAACTCATTCGAAATTCATTTAGTTCAACCCGGACTTTCCACAGACAACCACAAGAAAAAAAAAATTAAAAAGTTTTATTGGCAAAGGAAAAGTTAATCACATACCACTGTATACACCGTGAAATTTAAATCACAGTTTTGCTAGAACAAACGTTGTTCAGACCATGGTCTACTACCATTCTACAACATCCAATAAAAAAAAACATAATTGGTTTTTGAAAAAACACAAAAAAGACAAAGTTTAAAATGTCAAGATCAACTACTGCTTACTAAATTTCGTTTATGGAGGTACATTTCCCTGTAGACAATGCTGTGTCCCGTGCGTGGTGTCTGTGTTGTAGGGAGTAACGATAATCTTGACATTTTAAACTTTGTCTTTTTTGTGTTTTTTCAAAAACCAATTATGTTTTTTTTTTTTATTGGATGCTGTAGAATGGTAGTAGACCATGGTCTGAACAACGTTTGTTCTAGCATAACTGTGATTCAAATTTCACGGTGTATAAATAACATAAAATATAACTTTTTGTAATTTAATTATTTTTTTTTGAACTTGCATAGACAATTAAGTTTGCACATCACAATGTTTTGGTGTTACCGTTGACCCCCAAACTAAGCAGGGCTTGTATCTTGGGGGTCAGAGTGCGATTGAGCAGAAAGAAATATAACCATAGATACGTAATTGTTTTTTAGGTAGACCTAAGCCACGAACCCAATTGTACTTGCAATAATATAATTTTGAAAGAAATTTTCACAGTCGTCTATTTATAACTATCAAACTAATAGTCGAATTTTGCTATCTAATTTTCACCCACATTCGAAAGAATGAAAATTTTGCATGGTCACGTGTAGTTTTTGATATCATAGGTATCTACCTAACTTTTACAGTAGGTACCTACATAGACGTAGACATGCACATCGAGCGTTAAAAAGTCACACAGGTACCAAGTTTCTTTCTCAAAGTACCTAACTACAGTCGAACATGCTATATTTGGTACCTGGCAGCTAACTTAAATCTACTTTTAAAAAAGTTTCGAGGTGGCTGAGTGCCTATGCCCAAAGCTTATTTTTTTTTAATGCATACCTATTGGCCGTGTAATGGAAAGATAAATATTTTTTCCTATATCTATATAAATACCTAAATACGTACTATGTAGCTATAAATTGAAACTGCTCTCTAACTACCAATACTCAAAAACTAATCGATTTCACTTTATTCTCTGCGCCGAAAGAACACCCCGAGGAATAAATAAGTAAAAAGTAAGCACGAACGCAATTGGTACAGCCAAGTAGATAAATCATTTATTTGGAGAAAATCCAAAGTAAATAATTACTCACTCTATCTACCTCCAATCTCATCACCCAATTTAATTACAACGAAATTCAAGTTAAATAAAATTCAGAGCCTTCATTCTCAAAGTAGATTAATCTAATTCGACTTGGCACTATATTTAAAAAAATCGAACCCAGCGAACTCTCTGGTCATTTACTTTTTTTTTATTTACACAGGCAAGTGCTTTTAATTTTCCATCGCAGCCGAAGCCGTTTTTTATTTATTTTCAGTTCCATGCTTTCAATATTTATTGTGAATCTGTGATTTTACTGTTTATGTTGCTGGTAAAGCCCTATGTAAATTTTAGCTTCGTGGAATATTTCCAGAATTGCTTTGAGCCTTGCTCAAAGGACTAGATAAGCGGGTTATGGAGGCTTACAGTAATATGAGGCTCTCTGCATATTCACGGCTTTAAAATAGAAGTCAACGCGACGTTTAGAGCTTAGTCTACCTACACCAGGTTAGTTTGAATAGGTATTCAGTCTGCTTCCTATTAAAGGATATTAAACTTAGTACGCGACAGGTTTATATAGGTACTTAGTATATACATACCTATCTCTACCTACGCTGTACCTTGTTAACTTTAGATGTTTGTTTCGTCAACATTTTCTGTAGAGATTAAACTTGAAACCCGCTGTGAAGGTCAGGCATATTGAAAGGGGTGAAATGGAAAATCCGAAAATGTCCAGTTTCTCCGACAATTTAAAAGGCCTACAAATCCAAACTTTAGGGAATTTTAAGGTTTTTTTTTCCATATTTATGTATGACTGCATAAAAACGTTCACGAGAGGTCGAAATGTGAAAAGCCGGGGCAAATACTTATCTACGATAAGCAACTATTTATCCTAGCTGTCATGAAAAGAAAGCCAACTATTAACACTTTTAGGCGAATGACTAGCAAAAAAAACGCTTACGTTCAAAAATACATTGGTAGTATAGAACTGTACTCGAAAGAGGCAAGATTAATTGTCTCAAACCGGCGGACGACAGCCTACGAGCAATTTTGTGGCGCACAGTTTGCAGAAAGCCTACCAAATTGCCTGAAGACATCAATCATGTTGCCTTACCCCATATATTTGTGTCACGAGCCTTGGAAGGGTAACAGAAAAGTTAGTTAAAAAATTCTGCATGGTGTTTGAAATTGGAATGTATTTTGTATTGGAATGTATTGAATTCGGCGCCATTTTCTTATTTTAAATATATCTATTGAATATATTTAACAAATGCATAGATATTGAATCTACACATGACTATCAATAGAATGTAGTTTTATAAATTATATATTAGCTTGCTATTGGTATCGATATGAATTAATAATTTAATTCGTCAAAATTCTAAATTCTAAATATTTTATTTCACATAAACCTACAAGGGCACTTATGAAACGTCAGAAGCTAGGTGACAAGATTATGTCTGGACTTTAAATTGATGAGACTGTGACCTCTGAGTTTGTTTCGGCCTTTATTCTCAGAATTGTCAGATAGGAAACGCCGACTTCATCTAGTTTTTTTAATTTTTATTAATTTGATTGACGTGTAAAAGTGTTTGTACAAACCAAAATAAATATCACTTATCGTTATCATTTGCCATTTGCCTGAGGATTAGGTAATTTTTGTTATAAGTAGGTATTTATTCTTATAATTAGTTGTATAGTTATATTATAATTCTGAGTACTGTGTATTTTATTTTGTTACCTATTTATTATTTACAAATTACTGAACTTGACTTGATTTCCGATCGTCTTTTTCGGGTGACCACTGAAAATCAGCGCCGTGCTGTGAGTCCCCCATAGCACAGCATCATGCGGAGCCTTCTTGTCACAGTCATGTCGAGCAGCTGCCGACCATTTCTGTTTTATACTCATGTTTTCATATGTAGGTACCTACGAAGATATACCTATTTTTTTTCTGCTTACCTACTCTTGTCTTTTGTATGCATTAAACCTATTTTTGAAGTGAAAACTTCTTTAGGAGCGTTGGGCATTTTTGAGATAGGACTAAACCATTGATTTTGCGACACCATGACAACTCATTTTTGTAAACGCGATTGTGTTCTTTATTTATATTGTGTTACGGATCAATGTTCTATACAAGTATTTTTCTTCCACCAAGGCGATCTTGTTCAAGTTTTCACTTCTGTCGGCGGGAGTGCCACTGCCATTTCTTTTTCTTCCTTTCTATTTGGGGCTCGTACCTAAAAAATAACAGCCGCACGGGTCAATCGATGGTTAAGCTACGATTTTCCCGCTGTCGGTTCGTGGATGGACCATCCATTACATGTCGAGACCCCTCCGTGCCTTGGAAAGGATGTTAAACCGTTGGCCCCGGCTGTTTCCAGTGAAGCCAAAAAGACCAATTTAATAAACCTACCTTCTATATCTTTGACAGTCGTTACGGGTAGTCAGAAGCCCGAAAGTCTGACAACCAGTCTTACCAAGGGGTATCGTATTACACAGTTACTGGGTTGTAGAGGTCAGAGTCCCTCCATGTGAAATACTGGTATTCAGCTGCATCCGGTTAGACTGGAAGCCGACCCCAACATAGTTGGGAAAAAACAGTTGATGATCATCATTTACTTATTATTTGTTATCTGTTTGGAAGTTATATTTTCAAGCCAACAAAGAGCCGGTCTATTAGAATTGTTGAAAAATCGAAGTGGAATTTACAAGTAATGGAAGCTTTCCATTGCTCTACATTTTCTAGAAACGCATTAGTGTCAGTGCAATAGACTGTCGGCTTTGTAATTTTCTTTTAACGTTTAACCTAATATTTCTCGTCAATTTATGAAGATTTTAGCTGTATCTTTGTCAACAAACATTATAGCGTAATACCTATTAAGAAGCACTTAAAATATCGCCTACCTTTAATTTTATTATTTATAGTAAATTCGGAAAAACGTTCTAGATTTTTATCAAAACGCTTTTCTCTAAAAATACTTTTTAGAGACCTTAACACAGGTCTCTAAAATGAATTTTTTAGGTCAATCTGCCTACCATTTTCCTAACTTAGTTGGAGTCGACTTCCAGTCTAACCGGATACAGCTGAATACCAGTATTTTTACATGGAGCGCTTTCTTATCTGACCTCCACAACCCAGTTACTGAGTAACATAATAATACCCCTTTGTAAGACTGGTTGTCAGACTTTCGGGCTTCTGACGACCCGTAACGACGGTCAAAGATCTAGTAGGTACGTACCATTAATATTAAATAAGTAGGTATTTTTTAGCTTCACGAGAATTATCCCGTCGTCAGAAGCCCGAAAGTCTGGACAACCAGTCTTACCAAGGGGTATCGTGTTACTCAGTTACTGGATTGTGGAGATCAAATAGACAGTCGCTCCACGTAAAATACTGGTATTCAGCTGCATCCGGATAGATTGGAAGCCGACCCCAACACAGCTGGGAAAAGCCTAGGGAGATAATAACTAGAATTATCCTGATGATACGTAGGTAAGTTGCTAGGTAAATATTCTCTTCAATCAAAGTTTCAAAACATCATTATGGAGTACAAGATAGGATAACAACCTACCTACCTTTCATGAAAGCACAAAGATAGCTGTGTAGGTAGGTACGTACATACGTAATATAGGTATAATAATAAAACATTGATTGGATACTTTCACGGTCATCCACAGAGCAACGCGGTAACGTGACCGAATAGACATAATCTATTCCTACAAATTATACCTTCAAGTATCAAGATCAATGTAAAATGGATATATCTTCTATTCTATCCATCGTCAATGTACTTTTTATGAACAATAATTACCTATAATTAATTTGCTACTACTATTCAGTAGGTATAATTGAAACCTAAAAATCGTGTACTTAGTTCGTGACTATCACACATTTTTAAATGTCCATAAAGATCTTGATTAAAACTATTTGAGGCTACACTATAGATAAAACGATTAACTAGCCTTTACCATCAATTTTCTAAATTTTTTCCAGACAACATTTTCTACTTGCCGGTCACGGACGGAAAAAGTTCCACGTTATCATTCATCAGGTCTAACATGCCTTATGTGCCTACTTAGTTCTATATTTTTCATGAATAGATGCCTACAGGTTCGGCCCTGAAACTTCGAAACCCGCCCTTATCTCCACCCGCTATAAAAACAAGATTGCAAACAACACACATGGCCGACATTCGCCTACGCTCTGTTATCGTAACTTCGAAACGACAATATCAATAAATTCAACGCCGAACTAAATATTTACAAGCAAAATCACCAATCACAACAGCTTAAAAATATCTTCAACAATAAAAAAATTAAATAAATAGTTCTAAAGACACGTTTTAATTTTATTTTTCGGGGAAAATCTGCGTGAAACATGCCTACCTTTATTTTGGGCGGCCATTGTAGTTTTCTGCCCACGGGGAGTGGCGCATTATTTTCCTTCAAAACTTTCACATTTCACAACGTTAATCATTCGTATAACCACGTCTGCGAGCGTCACTTGTTTATGAAACGTGTTTACAATACAACTGATGGTTGGAAATGGCTTGTTTGGTGGAAAAATCGATGCGACGCCGCGCGCAGTGAGCCGCTACACACGAATGATAAGAGCCGCGCCAGCCACAGCCTCGTAGCTATCCTATCCTGTCTACATAGGTATCTACATACTTACAGGCTTTAATAGCTATGTACCTACTTATCGAAGTTTCTTTAAGGTTATATTTAATACCAGCTGATTCGAGAGTTATGAGGAAAGCTGCGCGTATTTATCGTTAATTCGTGAAAATGGCGGGATACTAATGTAATTTTCTGTAGGTAAATTACGTGCTATTGCCCTTGAAGTATATAATTATCTACATAACGTATTTGTTTTAGTGATTTAACAGTACTTAATTACTTTGCGGCTGCCTTTCAGAGGTAATAGGTACCTACCTAATAGTTTTTTAACTGGCACAATTTCTTCTAAGAGATTCTAACGCTGATAAATAAGTAATGTAACTGACTAGGTACCTTACCTATCTACTACTTTGAACATTTAGAAATCTGTATAAATTAGTTAATTATAATCAATAAACTTTCCATCGAACAACTATCGAAAAAAAAACTACGTTGTTTCAAATCTTGCCGCAATTTAATTATAAGGTGTTGCCATTTGTTGTTTTTTTCAAGAGATTTTTCAGTCCTAAACTTATGACATTATTTCGGAACAGCTTAGCAGAACAGTGATAAACTTATAAGTATGTACCTGGCTATCCACAATCCAGAAACTCCGTCCCCAAATCAATCTATCTCTACGCCGGACCAGAGAATGTTCCATGTCCTTGCCTCACTAATCAAACTGCAGTTAAAAAAAAATACTTTGCGTTCCATAACCCTCCCCCTTTACGATTCTCTTTCTCTGCCTGACAACGGAGAAAAACCCTTTCCTACTTTATTTTCATGCTAAAGATATAATTTCAGTAAAACTAAACTTCGACTTTGACATTGACAGTATGTGACATGATGTGATAGTGACAGTTGACAGAAAAATAACAACAAAGTTGTCTACTCGTTTGTGATTCAGAAGAAAATTTAACAAAAATACAGCAAAATGCGTGAAACAAAGATGAGTACGCATTTGTCTGGTGGCAGACTAAACGTTGCATCAGTCCAAGAGTCAATGAGGACTGAATTACTTAATTTACTACAGCCTTACAAAGGTCCTAAAGTATGTATCCTTTCCTATCCTATTGATTCTACACACACATTATCCAACATTAGTTTTCCTCATGATAAAGCAAATTAAAATTAAATTGTAAACAAGGGCACTTGCCCTTCCTTCTCTTCTGTACTTTGTGGCATGAGGCGAATTTAAACTATTATCATGATCTCTGATTTAGCGTAACGTTTAAAACCCGTTAAACGAATTTCTCTATGCACAGTTAAATCTTTACAGATCATATACAATAGAAACACCATTCGTTCTCATTATTTAAGCACCAAAAGAAAATATCAATCTTAAAATATAGTAAACCATATTACTTTATTTCCTCATTAGGTCACTATATGGGACGAATGGCTAGCTGGTCCAGTGGGGCTAGTGGCCCAGTACTCTCTACTAAAAGAACATGGAGTGACGGAGATGTTCCCGCTGAAACCTGGTAGTCTGCCTACCATCTCGGTGAAGCATATAGTGTTTATATCAAGACCTAAACCAGCTCTAATGGACTTAGTAGCTGATTATGTTCTGTCACTTAGGTAAGGAGCTCAGCCTGGAACTGAAACAATTAGTATTTTGTCATTGTTGTGAAAATAAGCATGTTTTCATAAGCATCTCTTCCACGTGAGATTAATTTCTCTTAGAGCTCTCTGTAGCTCTAATGCAGTAAAATTTATTTGTGAACAAAGAACAATATATATTATGGGTCATCCATAAATTACGTCACACGAATTTCATGATTTTTTGCCCCTCCCCCTGTCCTTGGCACAGCTGGTCACATTTGTGAGACCCCCCCCCCCCCCTCCCTAGTGTGACGTCACATATTTTGCAAATTTACATTTAGAAATTATTGAATGAAAACAGCGGTTCCGAAATCAGTTTTATTTCCATTTAAATTATTTTTTAATAAAATTAACATCAAATCAAACAATTAACAAAACAAAAAACGATTAAATATATTAATTAAAGAAATTAACAAAACAAAAAACGATTGACTATGTTAATTACAGAAATTAACAAAACAAAAAATATTAATAGAATTATATTAATTAAATTATATTTATGGATGGCCCCCTATAACAACTCTTCAAGTATGTTAGAAGTAGTTTTATAGAAAATTAAAAATTTTTAGAATGCTAGGAAACGGGGTTTTCTGGCATATTAGCAGATTTAAAATTTACAAGGTAATGGTATTTTAGTCAAAACATTTTATACAAATCTAGAAAACAATTTGAGTGCAGTCTATTCATCATAAAAAATTAAGTAGGGGTCTCATTTCCTACTAAATGCATGGGAAAAGTTTTTTGTGATTTCTAACTTTTCTAGTACTCAAACCTCCCATAGCGTTTTTTGATCCTTGTAAGAAACAGGATCAATTAGGTTTTTTTTTATGGCCCATTTTTTTGCTGACTGCACATCTTTTGCAAAATCTGCGAATGTAGAATAAAGTTTCTCAAAAAGTTAAGGACAGTCTCTTAAGACCGTTTTCCAGTAGGTACCATCGGGGTAACGCATATCTAAACAATTTGAAAACGAAATCCCGTGCACACGACCCTTTTTTTCGTAGGTAAGCGATACTATAGCGGCCGAGCGCTGCAAGCAAGCATAGTCCTTACAGTGTACAGATATGCGTTTCTTCGATAGTACAACAATTAAGATACCTTTAATGCCCCGTCACAAAAATCTGTCTTTTATAAAAGGAAGTCTGAAAGTGACATCAGTGGCTGAAAAGTTGTGTGGTAATAATCGGTTGTCATGGTATGGGCGTGTGATGCGGAGGAATGAGGTAAATGTTGTCAGGAAAGTTTTAAGATGTATGTGGATGGCTATACGAGTAGGGAAAGACCAAAGAAACAATGGGTAGTCTGTGTGAAAGGTGTTATGGCTAGAAAGGGAATGACAACCAAGATGACGACTAATAGAGAAGTACCATCGAAGAAACGCATATCTATACACCGTAAGGACTATTTCTGCTTGCGGCGCTCGGCCGATATAGTAACGCTTACCTACGAAAAAAAGGGTCGTATGCACGGGATTTTGTTTTCAAACTGCTTAGATATGCGTTTCTTCGATAGTACCTATGGAAGAAAAAGACTGAAGATTTATTTAAGGATTACCAGCGAGAGATAGATACAATTATCTTCTACAAAATTAAAACTTTTACAGTCACAAGCACTAATATGTATACAATTATTAACTTTTTGAGTTATTTTCTCTTACTGTATTGATTGTATTGTATGTTGTAAGGAATGTAGTGTTTTGGAACCCACAGTCCCACACTACATAGGGCTTATTGTCAAGTTGCAATCGTTATTCCACGATAAAATGCTAAGTGTATGCATATTTTTGCTTGTGACTGTACCATCGAAGAAACCTATAACTAAGCAATTTGAAAACAAAATCCCGTGCACACGACCCTTTTTTTTTCGTAGGTAACCGTTACTATAGTGGCCGAGCGCTGCAAGCAGAAATAGTCCTTACGGTGTATAGGTGTGGGTTTCTTCGATGGTACATGTACAGTATACATTATCCTGTAATGCACACTCAGTCTCAGGTAACCACAGCGTACACATTATAGAGTACTCATGCTCACATGGAAATACATAAGAATTAAAAAAAAAAACAACTAAACATTGTTTCATACATAAATAAATTGAGGCAGCCCCAGTAAGTTACATATTACTTGTGTCGGAGCTGTCTCACTCTTCCTTAAGTGAATTAGGAATACATAAAAGTAAAAAATTTACATGCTAATAATAAAGACTAAAATGACATGAATACAATACAATAAAATCAAGCCTTATCTTGATTATCAATAAAGAAAAAAAAATTTTTTGTTGTAGTTGTGTTGTGTGGGTTGAAAATTTATGAATATTTTTATCAACAGATCCAAGCAGACCACACCAGTGGAGTTCCACCTATTCTTTGTGCCTCGTAAGAGTGAGTTCTGCAAGAACCTCCTAACCAACCGAGGGGTGATAGCCAACCTGACCATCCAAGAGTTCAAGTGTGATATATTTCCCTTTGAGAGTGATGTCATGTCTTTAGAGCTGCAGAATGATTTCAGGTAAAAAATGTATACTATTTTTTTTTTGTACTAGCATTTTTCAGCGTCTTCGCCCTCGTGTATATCGGAAATTATACCATGGGAACGCTACCGGGATAAAAAAACATCTGATGTGTTAATCCAGGTTATAAAGTATCTGTGTGCCAAATTTAATCCAAATCCGTTCAGCCGTTTTTGCATGATTGAATAACAAATATACAAACTTTCACGTTTATAATGTAAATAAAAAATAGGATTATATTATTTATTTAATACTTTAAGCACATACATGTACAGAGGCGGACTTAATGCCATAGGCATTTTCTACCAGTCAACCTTTGGGTGATGCAGAGACAAACAGTAGTAGGTGCAATATCGAAAATTGTGGAATAAATATTTATTTAATATATAATATAACTATATATATAAATATAAGAACAAATAAATACACATAAATACACGAATTTATTTATAAAACAAACAATGGGAAAACATTACCGCTGTGATGATACTGCCAGCTTCTTACGAATATGCTCGCGAACTTTAACTTTAAAGGATAATCTGTTGGTTGCCATCCTGATTTCTTGGGGGAGCGCATTCCACAGAGAGATAGACTGAACGAAGAAGGAAGTGAATGAAATCAGTGCGGTGAGTGGGACATAGAAGAAGACGATTGTGTGATGAACGTAGAGTTTTATTGTGGTTTGCGCAAATGTTCTGAAAGTGGGGGGCTAGATAACTAGGGGAAGAGGGAGAGTCAAGAAATGAAAACAAGGTGGTCAGTGCCCTTTGCTCCCTGCGCTGGCGTATGGGCAACCACTTAGAAGCGACCGATGCACAGAGACATGATCATATTTACGCAGATTGAAAACGAATCGAATGCAGTTATTGAGAAGACGGTCAAGTTTGTCGAGGAGATCTGCATTCAGGTCATAGTAGCACACATCACCATAATCGATGATAGGGAAAATTAAGGACTGCACAAGCATTGTATTGGTACTTGACGGTAATAAATTTTTCAGTCGGTACAGAGCTATTATACTAGCTTCCACCAGTCGCTCGCGTGACATCTTTATAAATTATAGCCTATATTACTCAGTGGTAATATAGCATTCTACTGGTGAAAGAATTTTTAACCGATTTCCAAAAGGTGGAGGTCAATTTGACTGTATGTTTTTTTTTTTTTTACGCTATTACTCCGCCAATTATGAATTGATTTTGATGATTATTTTTTTGTTTGATAGATCATACTTCAGAGGTGGTCCCATATAAATTTTATTAACTTTGCTTGGGTAGTTTTTGAGTTAGCTTCAATAATACGTATTTTTTCCCACTTAGTATGTGGATGATATGATAACTTCCTGTCACTGTTATTTACATAGCAGGTAGTGGTATTCGAATTTGTGTGGGGAAGGTACCACAACACTAAAAAGTGAAAAATAAAAACTTTTTACAAAAAAAAAAAACAACCGACTTAAAAAAAAAACGCTACAAAGTGAAAAATAACTTTAATTTCGGAAGTCGGTGACAAAGAACGAAAATAAAAAGTTCTTTAATATTTTTTTTAATTAAAATCGGCTTTTTAATTTTGAGTTTATTAATTACAAACAAACATACAAAAAATCAAATCTTTTCTCTTTATAATTTTAGTTTAGATTTAGAAAATAAACTCTTGTTTGCGTGACAGTAGTTAGCGACGTGTGGACGAGGCATCGTCGCAGTCGAACAACCTTAATGTTACTGTCACCATCACCACCTGATGGTTGGTTACTATCATCATCATCATTCTCTGCCTTTATCCTAATTTATTTCGGATAGGCTTTCCATGTTAAATGTTACCTATGGAACACTAAATAAAGCTCACATTTCAATGCCTTAGGTATTTTTAGTGCCTGCCGGGGCTGCGAATATGGGCCGAAAGGGACATCGTGGCCCCCGGCAACAGGGCAACCGAAGGAATACGGGTGGGTTTTAGTCAGTAGTCAGTAAGAGTCTGACACGCCCTCCCGCTCCGCCCAGAGCGGGAGAAGTTATATCATAATTTCCCACCCAAAAAAAAAAAAAGGTACTTTTAGTGGAATTGGTGGTGAGTTGGAATGCTCGGGCCACACCAACGGGAAGATGGACCTAAACCCGTCGGAATAAAGTCTATCATCGCGATAATTAACGGCGTTTCCCGTTGGTGTGGCCCCAGCATAACACTTTGTGACGGCCATTAGTAGTCTGCTTAAAAAAAAAGAATCGGAAGTTTGACTTTTTATTAATATTTTCAGCCAGTTTGAAATCCGAGTTGCAAAACACAAAATTCATAATTTATTGTGCACTTACGATAATATGTATTAATGAGACTTATCAATATTAATGTAGTCGTGGGCGTTGTACACTTAGATTAGGTCCGATTATCTACATTATGACGCGATTTCATCAATAAATGGGTGAAAAATAACTATACTCCGTTTGAAATAAGACAAACCTTTTTTACAGTCCGTTTAACCTATTTTGACTTCTACACTGTAGGCATAAGGATGGCATTAAAAGCATAAAAGTGGTTACAATATTAACTATTAACTGCGGCTACCATTTGTCAACGCTATAGAAGTCAAAATCGGTTGAACGGACTGTAAAAAAGGTTTATTTAAATGTCTAATCTTATTTCAATTCAAGAAACTGCCCCGTTGCTCTAGTGGTTGCAAGCGATAATGCTGACCATGTCTTGGGTTAGATTCCCAGGTCGAGCAAAGTGTTATTGGGATTTTCTATCAGGAATTTCTCAATAGCAGCCCGGACTCTGGATCTGTGCCCGGTTAATGGCAATAGGCAAAACATAACTGGTGAAATGTAGGTGTACCCTTAGGAGAAACAAAGCGTTATGTTATGAAGGAACTTACCTAGTAGTTAAGCTTCTCAAGTTCTGAAGTTTTGAATAAAATAAGGTTTTTACTAGATAATGCAAAGGCTTGCCGGGGGAGTGAAATGAATGTACCCTGACTAGAGGTAGTCTGAAGTACATAAAGTGGTTTTAGTCAGTAAGATAAAACATAACATCACGCCTGTATTGCCCGAAGGGTTAGGCAGAGGTGCATCTTTATAGTACTCCCACATTTCGCAGACAGACATTTAGAGCGATTACGCACTACGTCTGATCTGAATCCGAGAAATGTCGGTCCGAAGTAGCCATAGTAGGTATTATTTGTATGAGGGATTGCGCACTAGATTCGATCTTTGTCCGTCCGAATTTAGAATATTCCCAATTCGGGTTGAATTCGGACCTTGAGATTCAATTTGGACGTAGTGCGTAACCTCTCTTACGCACTACGTCTGATCCAAATCTGAAATACAAATAGTACTATTACGACTACTTCGGACCGACATTTCTCGGATTCGGATCGGCTGTAGTGCGTAACCGCTCTAACCGCTCTTAGTCAGTAAGCGTGTCAGGAAAATGTCCTCACGAGGAAAATGTCGGGTCCGAGATACGATTTCTGCCCCAAAAACACGAGTAAACGCGCGTGTGTTATAGTTATACGCGATTATTAAAAAATTATGCTAAAAATAATCTATTTTCTTTCTTTCTTTCCTTTCGCTCATCATATGAATGTTAACGGACTATTTATTGTTACAGAGAGAACTATCTAGAAGGCGATCCCACGTGCGTGTACAACGCGGCGCAGGCGCTGCGGACCATACAACAAATGTACGGGATCATACCGAGGGTGTTCGGTAAAGGAGTCGCTGCCAAGCAGGTAATTATATGTGGTATTATGAATACGCAGAATTAAGAATTATTATGAACCCAGACAGGCGCTTTACTTTCTGTAAATTATTTCATCACCACTGCTCTCAAAACGGTGAAGGAAAACATCGTGAGGAAACCGGCATGTCCTAGAACCGAAAATTCGAAGACATGTGACATCTACCAACCCGCACTGGGCCCGCGTGGTGGATTACGGCCCACTCCCTCTCACAGAGAGGATGCCTGTGTCCCAGCAGTGGGAACATTATAGGCTGATGATGATGAAGCACAGACCCGGTCGAAGTAGCGGTGCTTGGGGGAGCCTATGTCCAGCAGTGGACGTCTTTCGGCTTAAATGATGATGATGATTAAGAATCCTGTATATTTCATGCATTAAAACTTTAGTAGTGAAAGGTTTATTTGAACTAATTAGTAACGCATATACTATGGCTGATCTAAAAGTAATAATATATTTTCTTTACTAATAATAAAGCTAAAGATCTTTTTTGTATATTTGAACGTGCTAATCTCTGGAACTACCAGTCGGATTTGAAAAAATCTTTTTAAATTTGATAGCCCAATTCTTGAGGAAAACTACAGGCTATTTAACATCACGCTACGACCCATAGGCGCCGAGCAAAAAAAAAACCGATTATCATTACTACACAATTTCCTACTACACTAATTTCCTAGGTAAACTTCTACATGTATCTTTAAAATAAAAAGTATCATTTATTTAAATCCTGGTCATAATATACCTGAGTGCCAAATTGCATCCAAAACTGTCAACCGTTAAAGCGTGATTGAGCTACAAACATACAACTGAACCTAACCGTAATCTTAATTTCCTTTTATTAATTTTTTCCACCACGAGCCTTATTAAAATCCTTCTTCTTTTCCTCACCAGGTATGGGACCTTCTATGTCGCCTGAACAAAGAGGAGCAGGGCCAAGGTCCGAAGGGCGCCGCGACGTCGTGCATAGACCAGCTGCTCCTGCTCGACAGGGCGGTAGACTTCACCAGCGTCATGGTCACACAGCTCACCTATGAAGGACTTATTGGTAAGTGAGCTTTAGTTATGGGACCGAAGAGTATTTGACCTGCTGACATGAGTTCGATAGTCTGTTAGCCAATTTTTTACAGAAACCACAGAAGTGTAGGAAAGAGATGAAGCTCTACAGGTCGTATAGCTCCATCTCTTTCTCCCACTGAAGTAATATTAAAATAATACTGCTTTATGAGCTGGTGGTAGGCCCCCAGTACCCTAATTGCGTAATACAACACAACCACAATCTGTTTCGATTTGAAACAGATTGCTAATCCATTACTTCATAAGTTGGAAAAAAAATCTGCTCAACAACGTAAATAACGCAATGAATGTTGTTGAACTGTCAAAATGAAACAAATTAGGTAAAATACAGAAATGAGTTACGCTATTAGGGTACAGTTGTAAAAAAGTTTTCATAAAATCTATCGAACTTTACAAGGTCAATACATTTTAGTCACTAAAGGAAACTTCATTGAAGAAAAATTTTATGTGTAATTTCCTTTTTTTGTTGAGCTTTTTGTTAATAGAAGTCTTGACTAAAATATTGAAATTGGGGATTTTAACACTTTCGGCTCCACCCACTTTTCATAAAACTCATACATATTGGAAGTGAACCCTCCGGGAGGGTTACCGGCATTACGTTTGCGCTAAAGTTGACCATCGCGGACGGTCAACGGCACGGCGGATCTTGTCGCTATACGTAGTTTCCAACCTTTAAAGTATTTAGTGATTATTTGTAACCGTGAACAAAAAATTTAAATGCTTTGATTTTAAAACCAACGCATACATATATATACTAATAAATCTTGTAAAAATATACATCAGATATTATTTTCACACTTTATAGCATTATTCGTATTCGCTAAGAAAAACCTACATTTAAAATGAGCCCTCCGCGAGGGCTCCCGGCATCCCAGATGCGTCTAGGTGAACCCTCCAGGAGAGCACTGAACGTGTTAAACACCACGATACTTCCACACTCTCAGCATCTCTCTCTAACATTACAGACGAAATCTACGGCATAAAGAGCTCAACAGCCACATTCCCGGGACACAAGTTCGTGAGCCCCGACGACGCCAGCCCCGAGGTCACCGCCCGCGAGAAGAAACGCATCATACTCAACTCTAGTGAGGAGCTGTTCGCAGAGATCAGGGACTGTAGCTTTACGACGGTGAGTTAACGATGAAAGTTAGCATAAGCATAGCATAATCAACCTATGTCCCTCGGGAATCATCGTATTTCCGAATACAAACCGAATGCTAATTTCCATGTCCATCAATTATTAGATTTATCTTGTAATAATTTAAATTCAGAACTAAGTACTTTATTGTTGTTTTGTTTTGATTTTCGTGTGAACTATATAGAGCTGTAAAACTATTTTCCTATCTGTCGTGTCTGCGACTTTAGCAGCTTTCCTACCATTTTAAAATAAATTACATTAAGTTAACAGAGTATTAACAACTCTATATACTTCCAAGTCGATTGAGAGCGTCCGGTCTGCACCAAATGCAAAGGGCAACTGATAGAAATCCGACGACTGACGAAACACGAGGTTTGCCGAGGGACATTAGGAACATAGTACCTACCGTTTTTCTTACAAAGTTTCCTTCACTGTTTTGAGAGCAGTGGTGATGAAATAAATTTCACAAAATGCCTGCCTAGGTTTGAACCCACGGCCTACGACACGTAAGTCTTAGGTCATGGGTTCGAAGTTAGAAAATATTAATGTAAATTATACCTTCAACCCTTACTGCTTATACCCCAGACATATTTCTAGAACTATTCAATTCAAGCGATAATATGGTAGTTGCCTAGGTAAAAAAAACTATTTAGTCCGTCTTTCAGATAATAAAAAAATATTAGACACGTATTTTTTGCTTTATCATATTAATCAAAAATAACTTAGAAAACACGCATTAAAGTTGGGTCCGTGGAGATGGTGCAAAAAAAAAAAACAAAATTCAAGTCATTTATTCAAATTAGGCTGAGAATCAGCACTTTTCGAACGTCAAAATTACATAAGACAGTCCCCCAAAACGCCCACCCTTCACCACTTCCTAGTGCCTTTCGCTGGGAAGAAGGAAGTGGCGCAACAAACTCCCCAGCAGCACAGCTGTCTGTTCAAGTTAGAAAAAAATAATTCTATAAAAAAATAATTTACATTACGCAACACAAAACATAATTTAAGTGATAAATTATTGGTCATATGTCAGCTAGCACACGCCAATATACCAACCAAAAACATCGATAACTATACTCAAGCAGAAATAAAAACTAAACGTAAACAGAACTAAATATCTAAATAAAAGCCTCCAGGCATAAAGGGCGTGCCCGCTTACATAAAGCTATTTAAAGCTTTAATTGGCAGTTATAAATGATAAACTAGGACCATCGAGGTAAAAAATAAATAAACAGTTAATTACTAGTTACAATAACAAAACCATGAACAACAAGACGACCAGTCACCACAAGCAACACCCGTTCACGAGCATAACGCAAAGATCAGCCATTACCCCCCTCGCCATATTTGAGGGAAGGAGGCAACCCGACCCCCGACGCTACCGCAAGCAGTGACATCTAAGGGAGCATGACGAACTTGCTGCCGGTTGCTCAGGCAAAAAAATAAAAAATAATGATCAACTGTCGAGGTCGCTAGCTAACAACAAATTGCAATACAACTCATAACAAAATATTGTAATGAGTAGATTAAGTCAACAATAAAATAAAATAAAAATAAATTGAATCAAAAAAATAAATAAATTGAGTGCATTATATCTTTTGTTGTCCGAATAAATAAATTTAATAATAATTAGTTTTAAAAATTATTGTCACCTCTATCTCAAAAAAAAAACGATTTCGAAAGCGAGTTGTACAGTAGACCGCACGTATGTCGGTATGAAAGATGACAGTGTATTTATTTCGTAACAACTAGTAAAGTCGGTTTTCGTATTTTAAGTGCCAACTGACTTGCGATTGACTGTACCTGTTTTTATAAGGTATGGAGTTATGGACATCAAGTCGCAGCGGGATTTTATCACGCACTGGATTTTCAACGCTCTGCTTAGCGCCGACAGTTTTAAATCCAACAGTGTGTCTTTTCGACGCGCTGGAATGCACTCTGTTGAATTCTCAACGTTCGGCTCAACACCGAGAATTGAAAATCCAGTGCGCGATAAAATCCCGCCGCGATATTTTTACGTCCGTCCGTCCTAAATAAACCCTTTATTTTTATAACATCAGGTGGGAGCAGCCCTATCAAAGAAAGCGCGCGTGATCAAGACGCAGCTAGACGAGCGACACCGCGACAAGTCTGTGCAGGAGATCAAGCTGTTTGTGTCGCGACTGCCGCAGATGTTGGCCAACAAACAGTCGCTGGCAACACATACCGGTATCGCCGAGTATATCAAAGAGGTATGTACCAGACTTAGCTTAAAATATATATAGAAGTTTAGATGTTTATTTAGAACCGAAGATCAGGGATTCCCAACATACGCGCTCCCTCTAACTTTCTTTTAAAATCACTACGCCCCAGAGTTACTTTGTCGATATAAGAAGAAAAGCATAAGGCGCGGCGCCCACTATCGGTGGGCATCGGTGCGGCTCGGTACAGCTCGGGTGCTTTACGGCGGCTTTGGACGCCTGAGGGCTGCTCAGAGCTGCCTCGGCAGTCGTAAGCATACCTAAGGACGCCGAGGCTGGTTTCGGCAAAACTAAGAATAGTTCGGGTGGCAGACACGTCGTAGAGCAGTCGTAAAGTTACGTGAAAACAGTTGTACGTGTGTATTTATAATGGTGGATTGGGACTTAGTTCTCATTGTTCATCTTGCTGAAGAAGAAAAGAAACTTGGAGCCTTAAGGCAAAAAATAATATTTTGGGTGAATAAGCTTTGGAAGCAAAGATGTACTTTCTTTTCTTTCTTTTTTATAAATGAATAAAACGAACCTATACGTGTAATTAATGAGGCTGTTGCCTTTTATTTTCCTCTGGGTGTTGCCAAGCTAGTGACTGTTCTGAGACTTGTCTGGCCACGAAAATGCCACCCGAGCTGCCCGAAACCAGCCTAGGCGTCCTTGGGTATACTTACGACTGCCGAGACAGCTCTGAGACGCCCGAAGCCACCCCAAGCCGCCGTAAAGCGCCCGAGCTGTACCGAGCCGCACCGATGCCCACCGATAGTGGGCGCCGCGCCTTAGAATGTAAAGCGAGCGAAAATGAGGTCGAAAATGTTTGCACCGCCATTGATAGATTAGATTTTCTTTTGATCATTCAAACAGAAATAGAAGTTATTTTATCAAATTATGCAGAAAACTTGAAGAATCAAGAGAATATAGAATGGAAGAGCAAACGAATCGAGCTCGAAAATTGTAGTAAGCTACCTCGGATAGGTTCGGTTTTCTTTAGTCCATTCATACAGACTTAAAAAAACTTTTTTTTTTTATTTATACAGAAAAGCTGAACCTCATTTTACAACACCTGAGTAACTATTATGAAAGTTTTGAGTTTTTCCCAATTTATTCGGTGTCGGCACTATGTATTTTTGAAGTGAAAACTTCTTTAGGCGCGTTGGCCATTTTTGAGATGGGAAAAAACAATTGAACTCGCGACACCGTTACCGACACCTCATTTTTGTAACCGCGATTGTGCTCTTTATTTATATTATATTACGGATCAATGTTCTATGCAAGTATTTTTACTTTAAAAGTTTTGGAAGTATTTTTTTTTGAAAACGCGATTGTGCTCTTTATTTAGAAGAGGTTACGGACCAATGTTCTATACAAGATTTCCTGCACAGTAAAATTGTTCAAGTTTTCACTTCTGTCGGCACTCCCGGAGTGCCACTGTTTTTTTCTTCTTCTCTATTAATCGTCATCTCGGTAATTACTTCCTTCCTAGCCATATCATCTCTCACACAGCCCATCCATCGTTTCTTTGATCTTCCCCTACTCTTATAGCCATCCACATTCAAACTCAAACCTTTCCTCCCGACATTTTCCTCATTCCTCCGCACCATGACAACCGATTAGAGTTTAGAATATTGATTTAATTTTTTCATCTCCTGACGATTCTTTTATGACATAATCATAGGCGAATATTTGTTTTTGCCTGAGTTTAAACACATGATTGCAATACTTTCTTGCCCGTCGAAAAACTAGCCCCGTGTAAATGAGCTTTATTTCATCTATACATATCATTTACATTTTTTAATTATTATAAAAACAAAAATATTAATATAATAGTAGCCCACCGGTATCGGGCACAGGGTTCAAGCTCAGGGCTCCTGAGAGAAGAACCTCCTAACGATACACGCCGTGTCCAGAAGTACCGCTTTCTGGATCAAGCCCTTGATCCAGTTGCCTAACGCCTCCTCAGGTGTTGGTCGAGGCTCTTGGCTATTATGCCATTTGCCATAACGACTATCGGCACAATAACTGCTGTATCCACATCCCACATGTCGACAACCTCGCGAGCCAGGTCAAGATACTTTATCTGCTTATCTTTTTCAGCTTTCACGAGGTTCTCGTCATGCGGTACCGCTATATCAATAATCATTGTGCGACGCTCTAATCGATCTATCACCACTATGTCTGTGAGCTATATCTAGACACGCGGGAGCGTGTCGAGCCAAGTTCAAGGCAAGACACTGCTGCTGTGTGTAATATTACACGAACCATTTGGAGCCACTTTTGACCCCTTAATAACTCAAAATCTATGTAACATTAGCACATGAAATTTGGTTTATTTATTAAAACCCCTTAGATTAACTAGAACTCCTTTCATAATTAAAGCTCAAAGGGTTATTGAGATATTAACGTCTAAAAATCGGCATTTTTATCAACTACATTATTATTAATTTTTTTTTTTTTAGACAACAGACGGTTTCGAGTTCCACGACATGATTCAATGCGAAGAGGACTTCCTAAATTGCGTGGATAATGAGAAAGTGTGCCCTTACATCGAAGATCTCATCGCACAGAAAGAACCCCTTACTAAGGTATGACAAGAGGTACACAAACATAATGGCTAATTTGACATTCGAAACACGCAGTTTTTTTTTTTTTGACGTGATTACGTCTTATAAATCGATGAACGCCGGCTGCACGCACGAAAAAGTGTCACGTTCCGCCTGAGCGTGCAAGCGAGAGCGTGGAACAAGCGATAGAGAGGCACGATCGGCCTAAGCGTTCGGCTTGTGACGTTATCACGTAAAATGATCGTCCGTAAACCGACTTTACAGACAACCAATTTTTTTTTTTTGTTGGGTTTGTTACAAAACCAAGAAAATTTTATTAGATATTTCTCCTTGCTTTTGCATAAATATTCAATGCTCATCGAAATTCAAGTTTATTATTACGCAGTAAAAGTCTGTTCATTGAACACATTCAATACAACCTAGGATCGCAAAATAAGTATGTCTATGGTACATATTTAACATAACATACACAAGTAAAAATAATAATTAAAAAACCGGCCAAGTGCGTGTCGGACCACGCACAATGAAGGGTTCCGTAGTTGGGATGAATTTATCCCAAAAACAAACTTAACTTTGTAGTTGAAAAATATGTTCTCCTATACCTACGGAATGTATGGGAAAACATGTTTTTGCAACTGCAAAGTTAAGTTAGTCGATTATAGCCTACTTAGCTGCGATATTTTTCCTTTTAATTTCGTTATATAGAAACTACTGCTGTGATTTTTTTCACACATCCAAAACCAACCATTTAGCTGGCAGGGGGGGCGGACACTTGACTCTAACAAAAATTAGCACTTTAAAGCTTAATATTTCGCAAACGGATCCTTGAGTCCAAAAATAGTTTTCACAAACTTTCAATGTTTTTAAAGGACCTTTCCAAAGATACCCCAAATGGGTAAAAAAAAAACATCACCACTTTACGTGTAGGAGAGGTACCCTAAAAAAAATGTTTTTCGTAATTTTGTTTTACCACTTTGTCGGCGTAATTAATATGTATACCTATGCCAAATTACAGCTTTCTAGTACTAAGGGTCTCGGAGCTAGACCGCGGACAGACAGACAAACAGACAGACGGACATGACGAAACTATAAAGGTTCCTTGTTTACTACGGAACCCTAAAAATGTCGGGAAGACCCGAAAATTTTAAATAGATACGTAAAACCACAAACACAACATTACACCTATTAATATAGGTAAACAATGGTGCCGATTCTCTTGTACACCGAACTAAACTAACTAAACTATCACTAAAATTCCTTACTTTTGACTATGAGAATCTAAAAGCTATTCTGCAAAATAAATTCTCTAAATTTAAAAATAATTTTGACACATCTAAATCGAATTTGATAATCGCAACTCCACACGTGATACCTAACCACGTGAATCTTTTTAGAGCCGGAGGCGCGCAGGGGGGGCAGCCTCGACGTGTTTTATATGGATTTTTTTACTTTTTGTATGAAAAATAAGAAAAAATATTACCTACATGTAGAGTGTTAGGGGTTTAAGGGTTTTATAAAGGGTGTCGAAATTTTCATTAATTTTGCGATTGGACACACCGTTTTCGAGATATAAGCAAAAGAAAAAAAATATTCAGTACTGTTTTTGCATCTGAAGTCGAGGCGTTGGTGTGAATTTAAAGTTCATGACAACCAATTTTATTCCACACGTTTTTAGTCGCGATTAAAAATAGTCAGATTTAGTTAGAAAATCTAAATTTTAGGTGAAAAACGTCAAATTCAGAATAGCAAAATTGCCATTTTCACTAAACTAATATCTCAGTACCGTCTTAGTGCTGCCAAACTAAAATATAGTTAAGTTGTGTCATTTTAGTCTATTTCAGAATGGGAAATCGTCGTTTGACAGGATTAAACTAAATTTTGGTGATTTTTAGTCTAGTTTAGAGGCATTTGTGACAAGAGAATCGACACCAATGTCTCCAAAAATTATATTATAACTAGCGGACGTCACGCGGTTTCACCCGCGTAGTTCCCGTTCCCGTGGGAGTACGGGGATAAAATGTAGCCTATGTTACTCGCTGATAATGTAGCTATCCAGTGCTGGAAGAATTTTTCAAATCGGTCCAGTAGTTTTTATGTTTATTCGTTACACATACAAATCTTTCCTCTTTATAATATTATTATATAATAAAAACAAGCATGGCGTTTGCAATAATATACCCACCTCCATTAAATAAATGCGTTTTATTTTTTCCATAGGTACTTCGTCTAATCTGCCTCCAATGCGTCACAGGATCGGGTCTGAAGCCGAAAGTTCTAGAATACTACAAAAAAGAATTAGTTCAAGTCTATGGTCTGAACACCTGGCTTACTCTGTGTAACCTGGAAAAGTGTGGCCTGCTCAAACCGCAGCAGGGCACCAGGCAGTATGCTGTGCTCCGGAAGGTCAGATATACCTATTAATGGTTACTTAAAGTAGACGGCACAAGCTTAATTTTTATAAACCCTAAACCTGAGAAGTACTCATCATTAGGAACAACCTTTACTAAGGAACCAATCTTAATGGTGGCTGTACACTGTCGCTGAGACACACTGAGGCAGGCCTAGTACGAGAATGTAGATGAGAGCGCTCGGCCCGCCTCTGTATGTCTTGGCGTTCCTCGCTCGCTCACCGTCCCGTGTCGGTTTTTTGTGCCCGAGTCAAAGGATCTCGCGGCAGTTGCGAATGCGTCGCTGTACACTCTCGTGTCTCCAGTGTTGGTTACTGATGGCAGATAGAGCAATGGCAGCAGCTAGTTCAAAGTCTGCGTCCAGCCTCTCGGGTTCACAACTTCAACTGAACTAGGCGAGAGTGTACATGGCCGCACTGGGGCTGAAGCCCCTCACTGGAGACTTTCGCGAGACCTTGCGAGAGCACTCGGACAGGGATATACAGCCGCCATGAAATCGAATCCTTAAAAAACTAAGTTCGTACGCAAGTTAGCCCCGGTCATTAAATGCAAAACCGAGATGACATTAGACCAAAGTCCTGAATTTTTAGAGATCCTTCTTTCACATTTTATGACCGTGACTGCCATATCTTTACCTTAGCAAAACTAGTCTTCAAGCAATAGTAATGTAAATTATAATCAACAGACGCTTCACCTCACTATGGACGAGAATGAGATGAACGCAAAGGATAAGGGTTACCTGTGTAACAAGTACACGCCGCTCACCGTGCGCCTCAGCGAACATATCGCTAAGAACAAGGGATGGACGGGTGAGATATCTATCACATTATAACTATGTTACTGACCATTGCTCTAAAATGTCTCAATGAAACCGGAACCCCAACAAAAATTCAAGACATATAACGGCCACTCCCTATAAGAGAGGCTAGCCTATTATGAGAACATTATATGGAAGAAATAGTCTCAGTTAAGGTTTGTACAAACACTTTTACACGTCAAACGTATTTTTTTAACTAGATTTTAGATCCTATCTGACTACTCTGAGAAGAAAGGCCGAAACAAACTCTGAGGTCAGTCTATTTTAAAGTCCAGACATAATTTTGGTCAGATCATTTGAGGACCATGTAGATTAGTGTCTCAAATGGTCTTTTGAGGAAAGAACCACACAGAATTGGGTAGACCTGTCCAGTCAGTGCAAGCATTTGTCAGTAATCGTAGAGCTCAACTAAGACAATGGACATAAGCTTATTATTAATTTCACCCATTATGATGACCATTATTCATATTCTCGTCTATTTACGGCAAATTGAATGCCTCATAATCGTACCAACAATAAAATTACAATAACGACCCAACATTAAATGAAAATATTAGGTATCAGTCCACAAATAATAATTATCAAAAAACACACTCCCGTCAGAATGAATCAGTTTTAGATAACAAAAATACATTTATTTATCAGCCAGCCAGGCAGCTAGGCTACGCGTTACGTATGCTAATAATGTAGATACCTACCTCCCACATTAACACTCCGCCATTGAGCCAATTAGCCTAACGCTGACCTAATCAACTTCCTTATTTTGCTATTTTTCGTCCAACAATGCTATGCTACATTTCGGATAGATTCTTGCACAATAAATGAATGATTGCCGTAACGAATGCTCGCTGATCGCATGATTTGTGAATATAATTCGAAACTCTAATCGATTTTATAGATATTTGGGCGAAGTATTCATTTAAATTTAGAAATTTTATAGGCTGCACTTCTAAAAATAGGGAACAATTTTTTTATGTTTATAGAGTCACATTATCATTTGTCCATTTAATTTTACATGTGTTATCTCCTTAGGACTGTTCAGTGTAAACGTATAAATGAATACAGTACATAGTTGGCACCCACAAAATGATAAATTCAACAATCAAAGATCCTGAACTAAGTCTGCCCAAATTGCCCCATGTTACTAACACATCAACACCAGTAAAAAACTTAATTTCAATATGGACATTTGTACATCTATTCCAGGTATCCAAGATGTCCTAGGCCTCCCAGGGCCTACAGTAGATGAATTACAGACTTTACAACCGCGCATGGCGCGTCGCAACTCCATTTCGAGCGAAAACTCATCTTCCTTGGAGAACCCCCGCGTTATCCTCGTCTTCTTCATCGGAGGATGCACGTATCAAGAGATATCGGCACTTAGGACCATCAGCCAGCAAGAAGACTCCAATGTGGAATTTGTTATATTGACCACTAAACTAATCAATGGAACTACATTCATAGAATCTTTGATGGAAAACGAATAAATTAATCTAGCATCAAAATACTGTGTATATGTCAAAAATTGTATTATTATTCCATCTATTATTTAAGTTTGTGTATCTTTGTATATTATTGTATTTAATAAAAGCAAAATAATAGTTTAAATAATCTTTTAATTCTCATGACTCCACACATTTCATGAATACGGAATAAAATTAAACATGAACCATAAATCTTGGTTTATTAAAATTTCATATTCATAACTTGCATATAATATAAACTTCAATTTGATCAGTTTTTCTTTAAATAAACTTACAAAATCCTGCACGCTTACTATCTATATATTACAATTTTAAAGCTTTCAGCATAATAAAAATAATTTCGTACACCAACATACATACAAGTGTAATCTAATGACTATTCTCATAAATATTCGTTACTCGTGTATTTTGTGATGTTAGATTTCTTTGGTG
This sequence comes from Agrochola litura, assembly GCA_949152395.1. NCBI lineage: Eukaryota > Metazoa > Arthropoda > Insecta > Lepidoptera > Noctuidae > Agrochola > Agrochola litura. The sequence goes on from OX424511.1 coordinate 10,360,313, forward strand.
GTGCTATGTAGACACCAAACTTCTTGGCTAGACTCACCAGCTTCTCGTTATCATAGCCGACTTCCTCCTTATAACATCTGAGCATTAAAGGCATCACTGTGTCTAAAATAAACTTAAAATTCTTCTGAGCATAACTAGAGTCGTTGCCTAAGGACAGCATAAGGCGAGAGTTGAATACAGCATGGATGCACTCATCCAGCACCTCCATCATGTCCTTAGTGACCAGCTGCAGTCCAACCTTCTGTATTGTTATGACAGACTGCGCAAACCATATTGTACTACTTGATAAGTCTACCCATGTTTCATTTATTATGTACTTAGCTAAGATAAGGCCCAAACTTTCCATCTGTACTAAGAATTTATTGACTCCGGCTTTAGTGTGCATATTCACAGGGGTCCACTTGTCTTCCGTCACTTTACTCTTCATAGAATCCATAATCTTCTCCCTGTACTCTCTTAGAGCTTTGACTATTGGAGCTCTTAAACAGCTGTTCATCTGAAATCTCAAATCGAGACCAAAGTCACAGAACAGAGTACACTGATCCCTCAAACTCTGCACACAGTCTAACACAGAATCTAATGCACACTGCGGAGTGAACACTTGTTTAATAATTTGACTCATTAACATTCTAAGTTGCATGCTAGCCCACACTACAAAAGCACTGACTTTATTCTTAGGAAATAATGTAATGAACTCTGTTAAGGCATCGCTGAGTGAGCAGAAGAACACCTCACCTACTTGCTTTACATAAGTATTGATGGATCCTTCTAGTTGGACCCCTTTCACATGAACCTTTACGGTATGACTGCATATTGCTAGAAATAACTCACATGCCTGACTGGTCATGTTAAACTTATTGAGTATGTGTACAGGCTGTCTAGACGACTGCAGCCCGCCCCTCGGACTCCAATTATGAGTAACATCAAGTTCTTTCAACAAAATTTCAATCAACACTTTCTGTTTCAGTTCAATTCTCTTCAATAAATCAGTTCTCAGTGGATGGCTTTTATTTTCTTCAGTGTCTAAAGCCTTCTGGGCTGACACCATCAGTTCATAAGTTTTTTGAAAATGTCTTTCAACAATTAGTACATCTAACTCCTCTGTTACATCAGCCAACCACTCCGGCAGGGGAGCCACTTGGGGGGAAGGTAATTCTTCAACAGAGAGACTGGGGGACTCCAGTAACTCTGGCTTAGGCTTATCTAGACCATCTTTTTTCTTCTGCTTAGAATTCTCCTTTTCAATGTACAATTTTTTTGCAACATCAAACTTATCTAGCCAATCTTTCTTGATGGCAAAACTATTGCACTGAAACACTCTTGTATCTGGGAAGGCTAACACTTTGAAAGCCTGTTTCACACTTCCCAAGTCTCTTACGTTCACTACTGCTAGAGTACTAATAGGATAGCTTGCTTGAAACTTATATCTATTAGGACCTCTACGGTTTGATATCCAAGATGTCAACATAAGGCAGTCATTGAATAAATATACATGCATTCTCTGCAGAGCAGTATTCTCCTCGGCGTCTATCTCTAACAAGTCGCCTTCGTGAAGCAAGGTTCGATCTGGGACATCTAATAAATTCATGCAACCTTCCACTTTCTCAGATATAAGGTTGAGCTTATTCTTGCGTTGTTCCTCGGCCCGCTCTGCTTCGACGTCGTGGTTGTCGAGTGATTCGCGGGATATCGCGTTTTCGTTACCTAGAACTGACGCGTGGGAGAGAGTCGTGAGCACAGTTCGCTGCTCGCTCAGCAGGTGGGACAGCTTGTACATCTCAGCTTCTAGGTGGGATATCTCCGTCGCCGTCTCGATGAACTGCATATAGTTCTCGTACACATTCTTCTTGAGGGCACTGGCGGTCTCTTCAGCTAACGACTGTATCTTATCCTTCTGTTGTTGGAGCTCCTCCCCTCCGACACAGGACTTGGCCAGCTCCTTCACGTAACGCTCGGGCACAAACTCTGGCACTGCGAACTTCTCCATATTGATGTCGGACATCGTTATATTATAATATTTACAGTTTCTACTCGTAATTAATAGTTAAAAACACTGGCTCACTCATCATTCGATAATCGAACGACAGGACGTATCAACCCATCAAATTCAAATGTCAGATTTGCGTTCCGTTACTTCTGTGAGCTATTTTAGGCGTTTACATAATTTAACGTTTAGTTATTATGCACACGTTTGTAATGAGAAATTCTGTTTGAAAATTCTTGTAGTTATTTTATTTTATAATCATATTTAAATGTTTTAAATGATTATATAAATCAGTGGTTATTTCTCATTTTATCAGCTAATTAATTTCAATCTACTAGATCCACAAATAGATTGCAATTTGTATGATGGAAAATCTTGATAATGTATTATGTTATACCTACTGACTTAACATTTTACTTCAGATTGAACCCAGGTTATAATACATAAAACAATAATAATCCTAACTACCCTGCTGTAGTACCTACCCACCTAATACTGTACCTAACCTAACCTAACTGTGCACTAAAATTTACAATAGGAACAATCTTCTGCGCTTACATTGGTTGTCGTAGGCGATAGAGAATGATAAATGGACAAATAATGTCACAAAAGTTGAATCTTTCAACTTACTGCTTCATATTTCTAATAAGTAATAACCGTTATTCGTATTAACAATGTGGCATCTTCACATATCGATGATCAAAAATAACAAAAAAACTCAATCCTAGGCAGTACCCACCCCCGAAGTACCTAAGTAAATTTAAGTTTACGAATCCTAAATCCTTTTCTCGTAGAACGATAAAATTGCATGGACACGTCTACTTCGATCACAGCCTCCCTGTATTCGGTATAATTAATTATCATTTCATTTCATACTCATTCGCGTCCACGCTGCACGGCTGTGGCGTATCTCAGTAAATCTGCTGGTATAGTCCGTCTGGTCTGGAGTCCAGACTACTCCAGACTCCAAAGGTGAGCGTGCAAAGAACTGAAGGAACTATAACAGGCTCAGTGTTCTTTACCTTCCATAGCCTTTGATGGCCGCGGACGATAATAAAAGAATGACGCACCTGTGCAAATTCAGACCTACTGTACAGGATTTACCGTCTCCCGACTATGCAGTATGCAAAAGTACTCTGTGGCAGTATGTAAAGCAGTGCAGGCAGGCGCGGCTCTTTGTAAATAATTTCATCACCACTGCTCTCAAAACGGTGAAGGAAAACATCGTGAGGAAACCGGCATGTCCTAGAACCAAAAATTCGAAGACATGCGACATTTACTAACCCGCATTGGGCCCGCGTGGTAGTTTACAGCCCACTCCCTCTCGAAGAGAGGAGGCCTGTGTCCCAGCACTGGGAACATTATAGCTGTAAGCATGCAGAATGTAGGTCGATCATCTTTTCGTATTTGATTTTGACCGGGCTCGAGAATATATCCTTGAGGTACACCACGTTATTTAACAGTAGTCACTCGTAGCTCTTCTCCCATCGTTTAAAATAGAAAGTTCCTACGATAGACACGTGAAGTAGCAAGCCGACCTCTTGCATCAATTATGAAGACGGAGTACCTAATTATTGAAAGAAAGGATAACTTATGATGCTAAATGGTATCAAAGGCGTTAGAGAAGTCATAGAGGGAAACGAGACCAGTACCTTAATTGCGTAATACAACACAACCACAATCTGTTTCGATTTGAAACAGATTGCTAATCCATTGCTTCATAAGTTGGAAAAAAAAATCTGCTCAACAACGTAAATAACGCAATGAATGTTGTTGAACTGTCAAAATGAAACAAATTAGGCAAAATTGTTTACGAAAATAAGTTACGCAATTAGGGTACAGGACTACATAAACTGATCGAATCATAAGTAAAAAGTAAAGCACAAAAATAATAGCGACAATTTTATTAGAATTGGCAGTATTTACTTATTAGGAACCATAAATTAACCAACAACATAACAGCTTTTATCATCTTTATCGATTGGATGTCGACATGAAACAAAAAGAGAGCATGATTGTTCAATAGGTGGAGTTAACTGGTAAAACATTAGAAAGCCTAGTTCAAACTTTCAATTCAATATTAGCATAATATTACTGCCTCTTCTTTTTGTTTCATTGAACGATAGAAAAAGAGAGCATTGTGCATCTTGGAGCACTCGTTTCTTCCGTTGATTTAAATTTTTCTGATAAATAATTTACAACTTATAAAAATAAGCTAATATTTATTATAAAAAAGTTTTACATTATCAAATTGAAAGTTTAAATAAATAATTTCGGAAAATCCATTCATGTAGGGCAATTCTTCAACAGAGAGACTAGGGGACTCCAGTAACTCTGGCTTACGGCTTGGCCACGGGGATCGGCGCGGCGGTGCGAACGACGATGCGGGGGGCGAAGCGACCATTCGCGCGGCATCGTTTGCAGGCCACGGGCAGTCACGTTCGCCGGTGCGACCAGTAAGGAAATCCGAGAGCAAAATGTCTTTATCAAAGTTATCTCGGTATTGCTTAGAAAGTAGGTAATAGTTTTTTGGTTCAAGACATAATATTTGGAAGAGATTGTGGAGTATGACGAGTTGAATAGGAATCGAGGTATAGATGGAGAATTCCACAAGAAGTAGGTACGAGAAATACAGAATGTATCCAGAAAAAAATTCTTTCCACAATCTCTTCACTACATGTTTATATTTATGCTGTGGGTGGCCATACTTCCAAATAGGTGGCCTTGCTAGTATTTCAGCAATAAAAGTCTTGGAGTTCATTATTCGCGGCGAAAACTAAACTCGTTTGATCACTGCCCTAGTCGCCGTGACTGCAGCTCGACGCCGTGGCTATATAAAAATGTACTCTGTGGCCGTGGCTCGCGCCGTACTGATTCACGTATTTGTTTCACTCGCCCGTCGCGCCACCAGTCGCCCGTGCCGTTCGCTCGGTACATTTCGCCGGTCGCTTAGCCGTTCGCCGCTCCGCGTGGCTTGATAAGTACATTTCTATGCGTTTGTTTCAGTCATTAGACGCCTCGCCGTTCGCACCGCGCGAATATTCGCTATGGCGAATGTCCCGTGGCCAGGCCGTTAGGCTTATCTAGACTATCTTTTTTCTTCTGCTTAGAATTCTCCTTTTTTGCAACATCAAACTTATCTAGCCAATCTTTCTTGATAGCAAAACTATTGCACTGAAACACTCTTGTATCTGGGAAGGCTAACACTTTGAAAGCTTGTTTCACACTTCCCAAGTCTCTTACGTTCACTACTGCTAGAGTACTAATAGGATAGCTTGCTTGAAACTTATATCTATTAGGACCTCTACGGTTTGATATCCAAGATGTCAACATAAGGCAGTCATTGAATAAATATACATGCATTCTCTGCAGGGCAGTGTTCTCCTCGTCGTCCATCTCTAACAAGTCGTCTTCGTGAAGCAAAGTTCGATCTGGGACATCTAATAAATTCATGCAACCTTCCACTTTCTCAGATATAAAGTTGAGCTTATTCTTGCGTTGTTCCTCGGCCCGCTCTGCTTCGCCGTCGTGGTTGTCGAATAAATCGCGGAATATCGCGTTATCGTTACCTAGAACTGACGCGTGGGAGAGAGTCGTGAGCACAGTTCGCTGCTCGCTCAGCAGGTGGGACAGCTTGTACATCTTAGCTTCTAGGTTTGATATCTCCGTCGCCGTTTCGATGAATTGCATATAGTTCTCGTACACATTCTTCTTGAGGGCACTGGCGGTCTCTTCAGCTAACGACTGTATTTTATCCTTTTGTTGTTGGAGCTCCTCCCCTCCGACACAGGACTTGGCCAGCTCCTTCACGTAACGCTCGGGCACAAACTCAGGCACTGCGAACTTCTTCATGTTAATGTCGTATATTTACAGTTTCTACTCGTAATTAATAGTTAAAAACACTGGCTCACTCATCATTCGATAATCGAACGACAGGGCGTATCAACCGATATACGTATATATTACTTTCCTTTATTCTATGTTATCAACCCATCCGTAGGTCAGATTTGCGTTCCGTTACTTCTGAGAGCTATTTTAGGCGTTTACATAATTAAACGTTTAGTTATTATGCGCACGCTTATAATGAGAATCTCCGTTTAAAAATTCTTGTAGTTATTTTATTTTATAATCCTATTTAAATATTTTAAATGATTATATAACACTGGTTTACATATAATTAATTGATTCAGGCGTTACCTTGCGGAAATCCATTATAAAATACAATAGACGTGAATATATTTAGTAACTTGTTCGGCTTAGCTATTTCTAAAGAGCCATAAAAAACTCCTGAAAGAAATCGACACGTGTTTCACCTCTCAACGAGGCATCCTCAGGATGACGATGGACTTGTTGCAAACTCGAACACGGCGTGTTGCCACACCTGCACCATGCGCAGCGCGAGTGCAGAGAAAATTTTACTTTCGTTGTGCTATACGAACTTTTTTAGTGTTTCTATTATGTATTAAAAGTATTGTGAATAAAATTACGCAGTTATTTTATTTTAATCACGTATCAATTTTATATGGTGAAGAAAAATAATTACAAGGAAAATATTAAATAGTTCTGCAGAAATATGCTAATTATGTGGTTTTTAAAAAAAAGGTTACGACTTTCTGGAATATAGCACTTTTTAAAGTCTGTTCACCACAAATATAACAGAAAGAGTTAGGATCGTTAATACACTTTCTCGGCATATTCGCAGAAGCACAGAAGTTAATTAAATCCAAAACAATTAAATTAATAACGAAAATAAATATATATGGCACGCTTTTTACAGCCGTACATAATATGCGTTTATCGCTGCAATACCGAAAATTAACTTGACTTCATCACAAGAAAACTGAGGGTAATTGAAACAAAGTAAGTGCGTTTTCGTAATGAGGGTAGGTAGTCAAAACACGATCATCCATCAGAGTTTCTGTTGCATAACCACTGTTGACCAGTGTAATCAGTGGTTATTTCTCATGTTATCAGCTAATTAATTTTAATTTTCTAGATCCGCAAATAGATTGCAATTTGTGAGATGGAAAATCATGATAATTTATTATGTTATACCTACTGACTTAACATTTTACTTCAGATTGAACCCAGGTTATAATACATAAAACAATAATAATCCTAACTACCCTGCTGTAGTACCTACCCACCTAATACTGTACCTAACCTAACCTAACTGTGCACTAAAATTTACAATAGGAACAATCTTCTGCGCTTACATTGGTTGTCGTAGGCGATAGAGAATGATAAATGGACAAATAATGTCACAAAAGTTGAATCTTTCAACTTACTGCTTCATATTTCTAATAAGTAATAACCGTTATTCGTATTAACAATGTGGCATCTTCACATATCGATGATCAAAAATAACAAAAAACTCAATCCTAGGCAGTACCCACCCCCGAAGTAAGTAAATTTAAGTTTACGAATCCTAAATCCTTTTCTCGTAGAACGATAAAATTGCATGGACACGTCTACTTCGATCACAGCCTCCCTGTATTCGGTATAATTAATCATCATTTCATTTCATACTCATTCGCGTCCACGCTGCACCGCTGTGGCGTATCTCAGTAAATCTGCTGGTATAGTCCGTCTGGTCTGGAGTCCAGACTACTCCAGACTCCAAAGGTTAGCGTGCAAGGAACTGAAGGAACTATAACAGGCTCAATGTTCTTTACCTTAGCCTTTGATGACCGCGGACTATAATAAAAGAATGACGCACCTGTGCAAATTCCGACCTACCGTACAGGATTTACCGTCTCCCGACTATGCAGTATGCAAAAGTACTCTGTGGCAGTATGTAAAGCAGTGGTAACGGCCTCGACTTACGAGAATGTTCCAACTAACATAGTCATTAAATTAAGGGGGAAGCAGAACGCCACAATTGCGGCGATAAGACCCCTCTTTGAGGAGTGGCTTGAGAGACGCCACGGCGTCCTCACCTTCCGCCTGACGCAGGTCCTCACCGGACACGGCTGCTTCGGGAGGTTCCTGTTCAGGATAAGGCGGGAGGAAACACCCGGGTGTCACCATTGTGTGGATCGGCCTGAGGACATGGTGGAGCATACGGTGGAGGTCTGCCCGGCTTGGGCGGAGCAACGCCGTGTCCTCGTAGAGGCGATCGGCGGCGGTGATCTCTCGCGTCCGGCCCTGGTTCAGGCCATGGTACGGAGCGAGAGGAAATGGCAGGCCGTCACCTCCTTCTGCGAAGCGGTAATGCTCGCGAAGGAGGAGGCGGAGCGCGTGAGGGAGAGGCAAATTTCGCGCCCTCACGCCCCTAACCGCCGCAGGAGGAGACGCCCGGGGCGGGAATCGCGAGCCGATTTCCGGCCACCGTAGGCGCGGGCTTGCGGACGGTGAGCAATGGGTAGCTCGCCGTCCGTTAAGGACCAAGCCCGGGTTGACGGCGCGTTGTGTTCCACGCGCGCCTCAAAGAGATGTCAGCAGAATTGACGGGGTCCGCTAGGGCCAATGCCTGCCGGGGGTTCGAAGAAAACCGATAGGGAAATCGTGGCCCCCGGCAACATGGCAACGGAAGGAACACGGGTGGGTTTTAGTCAGTAAGAGTCTGACACGCCCTCCCGCTCCACCCAGAGCGGGAGAAGCTATATGATAATTTCCCACCCAAAAAAAAAAAAAAAAAGCAGGCGCGGCTCTTTGTAAATAATTTCATCACCATTGCTCTCAAAACGGTGAAGGAAAACATCGTGAGGAAACCGGCATGTCCTAGAACCAAAAATTCGAAGACATGTGACATTTATCAACCATCATAATCATTGGGCCCGTGTGGTAGATTACAGCCCACTCCCTCTCGAAGAGAGGAGGCTTGTTTCCCAGCAGTGGGATTATTATAGCTGTAAGCATGTAGTATGTAGGTCGATCATCTTTTTGTATTTGATTTTAATCGGGCTCGAGAATATATCCTTGAGGTACACCACGTTATTTAACAGTAGTCACTCGTAGCTCTTCTCCCTTCGTTTAAAATAGAACGTTCCTACAGTGGACACGGGCAAGTAGCAGGCCGATCTCTTGCATCAATTATGAAGCCATTATTGAAAGAAAAAATTACTCATGATGCTAAACGGTATCAAAGGCGTTAGAGAAGTCATAGAGGGAAACGAGACTAGAACTACATAAACTGATCGAATCATAAATAAGTAAAAAGTAAAGCACAAAAATAATAGCGACAATTTTATTGGAATTGGCAGTATTTACTTATTAGTAACCATAATTAACCAACAACATAACAGCTTTTATCATCTTTATCGATTGGATGTCGACATAAAACAAAAAGAGAGCATGATTTTTCAACAGTCGGAGTTAACTGGTAAAACATTAGAAAGCCTAGTTCAAACTTTCAATTCAATATTAGCACAATATTATTGCCTCTTCTTTTTGTTTCATTGAACGATAGAAAAAGAGAGCATTGTGCATCTTGGAGCATTTGTTTCTTCCGTTGATTTAAATTTTTCTGATAAAACAATTTTCAACTTATAAAAATAAGCTTATATTTATTATAAACAAGTTTTTACATTATCGAATTGAAAGTTTAAATAAATAATTTCGGAAAATCCATTCATTTAAATTCACAATGAAAGCGCGGGCGAGAACATTTTCATTAATTAATTATTCCATGGCATTGGCACTACAACAAACATCCTGTCAATATGACATGAGTGATATACTATTATCAGTCCGCGCTTTTATTACGATACTTTTTAGTCATTGTTCGTTTTTTTTATTCTTTCTTCTCTTCTTCTTTCGTTTCAGTTTTGGCTTCCTTGAGCTCTGTGATGACGACGGCGGGAGCTTCAGGGTTTTTGGGTGCTTCGGTTTCAGGCTGGCTGGAGTAGTTGCCGTCGCGTTTAAATCTGTAGTAGGAACGGCCAGTAGCTACAACTGACTGAGAGTCGTAGCAGTTCACTAGAGCATCACCGTTGCGTCCTTAAAAAAAAATGGAGGTTGTTAAAATAATCGAGCAATGCCATATTTTGGTTCAACCCGGTTTTGCACGAGTTGTGCACGCCAATGCTTTCATTTATTTATCAAGCAAGGCATACCAACGCTATATTTACAAGGATAGAAACAATAGTTTAAAAAAATTATCAATTATGTTATAAAATTATTACATGAGATACATAATAAAATAAAAGAATGCTACAATTAGTAAGTAAAATTAGACAAAAAGATTTAATTTCATACCATTTTGACATGTGCAGACAGCAATATGTCTGCGGGCCATGCACACGGCTCCAGAGCCGCACTGAGTGTTGCCGAGACAGGGGTCCACGCAATTGTAGCCGACGCAGGCCAAGTGGTCGGAACACTGGGAGTCCAGCTCGCATTCACCCTACGTAAGACAAACACAATTTATTTAGATGTATTAAAAAGGTCTAAACAATTTACTAAATACAAAAAAATACTGTCAATAAGGTTTATTACGCGACCGTTAATATGACACATTGAGATTCATAAAACGTTTGATATTCACGAACTATAAACGCCCGGATAGCATAAATAACATTAACAACATAAATAACAGTTTTTCGAGATGAATATTGTGTGAAAATATTACAAATAACAAGAATTTCTAAGTAGTGCCAATAACTTACACGTTCGCAAGATACGAGAGCGTTGCCGATGTATCCAGTGGGGCAGGTGCAGACGGGACGCTCGGCGCCGGTGCGGTCGTGTCCGGGAGTGCACTTGGCGTTAGCACCGCAAGGGTTGGGGTCGCAAAGGTCACCTGACAATAAAATATAATAGGGTTGAAAATTATAGGACCGAGTATGGTACCTTGAAGAACACCAGTCATGTTCCTAACATATTTTTACTCAAAAGTTAACAATTTCCTGAAAAATACTTGCTTAAAATACTCCGCGTATCTATCCTTCATGTCCTTTAATAAAATAAGCACAGTCACTATGGAGGAACCTAGGCAAACAGTCAAATGCTTTCGCCAAATCATCAATTTATTATATGAACAACTTACGGGCTTCGAAAGGTCTACAGTAGGAGAAGGGATCTCCGGTCATGTTTCTGGGGCAAGAGCAGACGGGTGTAAGACCACGGAGGTGGCACTCGGCGTTGGTTCCGCAGGCGTTGATGCAAGGGTCGATGCACGCGTTGTAGACGCAGGCTGGCTTATAACTGGGGCACTCGCCGTCAGATGTGCATTCAGCGGAGCAGATCCTGTAGGGATCGCCGTGATAACCCTGTTGATGATAAAAGTAAATTTTATGAGATTTTTAAATTCTTGATACTTTCATCAAGGCTTGATGAAACTGGATAATATGTTAATAATCATTTAGTATTGTTTACTTTTAAAATGAATTCTGAATATTCTAATCAAGACTGTCACTCATACACTTTGCGATAACCGGGGACGAATTTGAAAGTTTTAAAGACATCCTTGTTCCAGTGTAAGAAAGAGCATAGGTAAAGCTCACATCAAGCTATACATTTCTAGTTTATGCTGATCTCGCATTGTATAGGATTTCCAATTGATTACCTTCTCTGTTGCTCGCACTGAATCAATGATGACTTCACTTCTGTTTAAGTGTTGGGTGAAAAAGGCTATAAGCCATCCAACTCTTATAGGTATCATGAAGGCTGTTAAACGATACTTACTCTTGGGCACTTGCAGACAGCACGATGAGCGGCAACAGTTTCGCAGTCAGCGTTGACTCCGCAGTCTCCACATGGACTGATGCACTTGAAGTCCCGACACGACTGCTGGACGTTGCACTCGCCGTCAGACTCGCACTCATGGTGGCAGCCGGTCAGAGGGCTACCCTGTACGAAACAATAGAGTAAAGAAAAAATAACATTAATTTGGTAGCAGTTTATGAAAAACAAAAAAAAAAAGAATGGAAATGCTTTCTAAACAACAATGTGTGCCTTACGGATGCGCCAAAAAAGTCAGCATGTATGCCAGACAGATACTGTCTGACACAGGTTAAAAGAAAGAGAAAAAAAGCACTGGAAACAGTAATGATCATGATAATCTAAAGTAATAATATTATGGGCGATTGTTACATACCCTGTATCCTGGTAGACAAGTACAAATAGCCTGGTTGTTGGCGACGTGGCACTTAGTGTTAGCACCGCAGGGGGATGGGTGGCAAGCCTCCTCTGTGGACAATATCAAACAACAATGAAGAAAGATCTAATACAGAACATTACGATAGTTAAGAATCAGATAAATGTTGATACTAAAGAATATTGTAGTAATCATACCTGGGTCTGCGATTCTGCAAGAGCTGAAAGGACTGCCAGTGTAGCCAGGTGGGCAAGTACACACCGGAATGTGGTTACGAACCTGTTGAACAAAATATAATGGACACTTAATTTAAGACCATAATATTGTATACGGTTGAAGAATATTTTACCAATGTCACTATAGTGTAAAGAGTCTCTGTAATTTTGTGAATAGGTAGATATGAAGAAGATATGTATCGAAACTAGGAATGGAAGGGAACATACAAAATGGTTGCTTCAATGAAAATGGTCGTCTATTATCTTACATCGCAGTTAGCGTTGACGCCGCATGCTCCGGCGCAGGGGTCGATACAGTGCTGGTTCACACAGCTCTGGTGGCTGCGGCACTCGCTGTTGTCTAAACAGAACAGAATTGATTAAATATTGAGCAATTGGATGGAGCTGCGTCACAAATATTTAGGGAAATAGGTAGTAACGAACTTGACGATGAATGCTAAACATTTGCTGGAGAATCGAGAATCCAAGAATACGGATATGTTCAATGGATCAACGTTACTTACCAATGCACTCAATCTTGACGCACTGTGTCAGCGCATCTCCAGAGTACCCTGGCAGGCAAGCGCAGACGGGCCGCACACTGCCGTGGATGCAGTGAGCCCCTACGCCGCAGGTGTGGGGCCCGCAGGTCACCAGGTTGTCGGAGATCGAGCGCCCGTGCTCGTACAGGTCGCGGCCCAGGTAGTTCCGGGCATAGTAGTTGTGGTAGCGTTGACCTGGAAGAAATAAGATTGATAAATGAGGACTATTTATAACATACTAATTTAAAAATAATGTTCCTAAAAATATCTCGGATAAAAGGATAAATTTTCGCTTTTGGGAACAGAGTGTGTTACTAAAGCTATCAATGCCATTTTAGCATTTAAAAGATAATCGAAACGTATATTGTCAAATTAGGTACCTATAACGCCCAATATCGGTGAACTAGTTCCAAAACAATAACAATGAAAAACCAGAAAAGGTAAATGATGTAATTTGCTTGAATTAAGAACCTATTCATGTCAAACTACACGCCGATAGAATGATTAATGTTAAAATTATACGAAAATTAGTCATTAAGGAAGTAGGCTCACAAATAGATCACAGACTTAACAACAACATGATTAAGAAACAAAACAAACATATGGAGCAAAAAGTATTTAACCCCCCACGCGTACCTAATCAATTTGCATGATGCTGGCAATCAAGCAAAATTATCATTAGGACCAATAAAAAACCATAGAGGAGCCTTGGCAACGATCCTTATGTGTGGAAGACTCCGCCTACACGAGGCCTATCGTCCTTGCCGACGCGCAATGACGGATTTACATTACCAACATTGTTATACTTAGACTTAAGTGACTTAACTCATGTTAGGAATGCTTAGTGTATGTCTTTTTGTTCATCGCCTTTATTTAAATTCTGCAATTTCGCAAGCATGGAAAATTGGCTGTTGCTTATTGCACTCGTGCAGTAATAACTTCTACTGAAAATGTATTCTCAAGTTTTGTACTACCTACGCTACTGGTTGTTAAGAATTTACCTGTGCTTCTTAAAATTAAGTCCGTACCAAAAGGTCATCATGACATGATTGATCATAATCAGTACGAGGTAAAACATGTCACAGGTAATTGGATTTTTATCAGAACGTAAATTACACGGTGTTTATACGTGTAATGTACCCAAGTACAGTACCGACCAAAAGTCCATGAGCAATCTCACAAAGCAATAGACTGACGCTTCGGTTTGACTTACGACCTTCTTCTATACAACTTTGTTACAATACTGTAGACACGCACATTACACACACACACTCACTTTCTCTGCAACCAATGACTAGTTCAATAATCATCATTCGTTTTTAGTTTCATTCGTCTTGTTCACATAAATATTAAAGTTTAGCAGGTAGACCACAAAAAACTAAGTAAATTATTTCGATTTCTGTGGGGTAGATGCAGTTTGTTACGAGTATTTAATTAATAGAACTTTTTTGGTTCGTGGATAATATTGGTGACGAGTATTTAGCGCAGTGTTGTGGTTATTATTATCAAAAAGCAGGCATAAAATATATTGAAGAGATCAGATCAGATCAGAGAATATTATTGCGCTGTGAAAAAGTGAAGTGAATATCTAATGAAACCGGACTAAGTGTGAGTGTTATCATTTATATATTTCATATTTTACTAAACATAAATCTTAATCAAGGGTATTGTTGATAGAACAGAGGTATTGTTGAGACAGAAGATGCCTTTAAAGTTTTAAATTCACTGTGAGGTTTAATTCGATTAGTGAATAATAAATAATAAGGTATTATGTGTAATAAAAACAATGTTTTTCTTTGTTCTAGAGAAATACTGTGAGGGTTAAGAGATATGAGGAAGGGGCTTATTATCGAGTAGCAGCGACGTCAAATGGTGAATGAAACAAATGGTTTCATACCAACGAGATATTTTGCTGAATTATTAAAAACACGTCATTATGAACCGTTCGCCGTGCACTCTGAAGGCTTGCATCACTGAAGACCAGCTAGAAAACCGTTTTTGACCTTAAAATATTGACCGTACCAACTTAATAAACAACAGATTCGTTATTGCATGAATTTATGGTAACGAATTTTTTAAGCACGTTTCAATAGGGTGTTTGTCGTATTTCTTGCAGATATACCGAAATTGTTTAATATTATTTTAGTAATAGTATTATTTTAGGATTAAAATTTGAGGTTTAGTTTCAATCTTCTTTTCGTAAAGAAAATGAATACTTAAGCTTTAACCTCAATAACAACCAATATTTACTAAAGTCAAATAAAATGTAAAATAATTAATACAAATAAAATATAAACAAACTGCCCATATTTAACCTTAAAATTACCTATTCTGTAAGTAGTTTTTTACATTTTAAGTAGTCTAATATTCTTATTTATTACTTAATTACTTCGACCATGATCAAAGCTTAATGTTTATGGTGAAAAAATCCATTAAAAATTTAAAATATTTCATAATTTAAATATGTCAAAATAATACAAACTGCTTCTAGTTTCTTGACATCTATTTCACATCTTATTCAGCTGAAGTAGTAATGATAAATAGTTGTAGCAGTGTGTTAACTTATGTAAAATAAATATAACGAATAAACATATTTTTTTAATTTTGTTATCATATATCACGCATTTTTTATTCTAAAACCTTTATTGCAATAACAACATAAAAAAGCAGCAATATTTAAAAAATATTATTATCGAAAACAAAAATAATAATATTTGCAAAAAACCGCACTGTGTTTTACGAGATTAGAACCTGAGGCAGTTTGAATTCCATACCAACGTTTAACGCTTTCTGCTATCTGCACTTGTTAAGTTACTATCGAATTTTAGCAATGCCATTAACTGGTCAAGTTCACGCGCATAGTGCGTGTGTGCTAGCATGTTTAAAGCGACGGAAATATATTGTTGTTTCGTGTAGAACAAAACTGCGTTATCTGTGGTGTGTGTATCGTGTTGCTTACACATACAAATGTACGAGCTATACCGCGTGTTCACAGCAATATGACTCTTAGCGTGCTCATGCACTTTTGAGCGCTTACTGTACACAATTAGCAAAATACAACAGCGAATTCAAACTGTCGATTGAAAAATCGAAATAGTACCTATACCTACAGACCATGTCCATTAGTAGGACCTACCTCGGTATGTGCTAGAAGGTAAAAAAATGCACATCACGATTTTAGTCCAACATATCCCAATTGCAATCCCTTTCATTTTGACAGTGCCACAACATTAATTGCGTTATTTACGTTACTGAGCAGACGAACTTTTCAAACATTTGAAGCAATGAATTATCAAAATCTTTCAATTGTGATTGAAGGTAGTCACGCAATTAGAGTGCTAAATCGAAAGTGCTGGAACTCATGGGGACACCTTTGTCCAGTAGTGGGATGATGCAGGCTGAGAGTAACAGAGGCCAGTGTCCAAATTTTTTTCTCCGTCTTGTAGATTAAAAAAAAATATTTAACATGTATTTTTTCTATTTTGACTTAATCAAAAGATTGCGGCTATACATTGAGTTAAAATGTAGCGTAACGTCACGCCTTGCTAGATTTCAAACGATGTTGTGACATAGCGAGCCCCCACTCCCCAACTTTAATGCGTGTTTTCCACGGAGTATAGAAAGACTTCTTTCTATACTCCGTGGTGTTTTCTAAGTTATTTTTGATTAATATGATAAAGCAAAAAAATACGTGTCTAATATTTTTTTATTATCTGAAAGTCGGACTAAACAGTTTTTTTTTACCTAGGAAACTACCCAATTTCGCTAAGTGCCAACTCCGCTAAACAGAACCGAATGCTTCTCCTTGTTAGTAATCTTATGCACGTTGAAGAGGGCTGTGGGTGTACTATTCCGCGTGGTCAGTCAGTCTCGAGCTGCTTAACCTTCGTGGACTCAATAACAGAACAATAGATTCATTATAGTTTATTATTTTTATAATAGTTACGACTGCGCTATAGGAGTCATTGCATATTTAATAAATTTTGGACACGGCCCGAATTTGGAGCCGAGGATATACTCTCAATTTTGTTATCACACTTCACTCTATAAATCAATTTGAAATATTATAATAATTTATAAATATAATCCTCATTTCTACATTAAATTGTCGTCAGTATTATTATGCCAAAAAGTATTTAAATAATGCAAATAGCTTTAAAAAATGTCGTTGGAGTTCCTTGGACTCTTTACCTCATGGAGTCATGGTGGAAAAAAACGCGCGCCAATTTCAAATAAGTTTAAAACATATTTCCTTGTATGGCCTTGCGTTAGCCAATTTCCAAAATAAGTATTACGTCACAATTACGTTAAGATTCTACGAACTTCGTTATATGGCGGTCACGATAGGGCACAAAACACCAAGATCAAAACAGAATTAAAAGATTTAACGAAGAAGAATAAAGCCCAATTAAAATATTCAACTAGAAAAGATAATGAAGCAGGGATAATTAGTCCTAATTGTAGACCAAAGCAAATTTTAGAAAAAGTTGGATCACGAAATAATAAAGAAAGTAACTAATTATATAATGAACTAGCGGTCCCGACAGACGTTATCCTGTCCGAACAGTGCTACTGAGTGCTACCTACCGGATCCAATTGTATTTTCAAACCATCCAGGGACCCATTCAAATATACACACAAAATTTCATCCAAATCGGTCCAGTAGGAGACAAACACATTTACAGAAGAATTATATACATAGTGAATAAAAAATAAAGTAACTAATTAGTAAGTAGGTATGACATAAGAGCTTTCACAGAAAATTTTACAAGATATTAGAACAAGACAGTGAAATGATGATATCGCGTGTAAGAAAGCAACAATAATTTTATTAGGTTACTTTACTATAATCACTTTTGAACTTCAGGGGCAAGTAAGTAGATATACTATGTTAGATACGTCTTCAGCGACTGGTACTCGAAACCAAAGGTCACATTGGTCGGAGGTCGTCTTGAATGAGTTGAATGGCACACAATGTCCTGATTGCAACATACTTGGCTCCCCAACTTTCGCATTATTTATTGGCGGTCATCATGGTGTTTATATTTTACTTTTATTATAAGGCGAAATATTTTGATTATTGGAAAGACGAAAAAAATTAGTGATCGCTTTTGTTCTGGCATCTTAATATTCTAAGCCAAGGTACAGTTTAAGGAAAAGAGTGACTGCCCTACAACAGCCAAGAGGGCAGAAAGCCAAGAGCCAGGAGGTTTCTCTATTTCTTCACCCCCTTCACAAAGAACCCGCAGCCCTGCGGCTTGATGTAACGGGACTGAGATCGACTGAATGTGGAACGCACAGAACCGCGTGTTTTGGCCACTTGGGATAGACGTATGCCAACAGTAGACTGTGATATTCTACCGGAATGGGCTTTAATATTTTCTTAATAATCCTGTTGATCATCTTACCTTCAACGCATCCTAAAACGAGGAGCACCAGCGGCGCCAAAAGCAACACCTTCTCGCCCATCTAGAAGAATTACGGGATCTCACATTATTAACTCTATTTCATTATTATTGTTACCACCACTTTTTATATTAGCTTTATCATATTAATAATTTTATAACCGCCACAATTTACGTAAACATTATTGGTGACTTTGAATTTGTCAAAAAATACACCCATTACTTTCCTCTATGAATACACCAGAGTTTTAGTAGAGTTATACTGGCAAGCTTTTTTTGCACTATTATTAAAATTAGCTTTGATTTACAACTTAGAAATGTAACCTTTTTGTTTAGAATTTATCCCTCCGCATCCGCATTCCTTTGATCATTATTAGATTATGGTTATGGGCAGATAGGAACATATTAGGCATAGGGACATAAAACTTAATAAAGCATTAGGTACTGTTCAGCTAAGATATACCCTGGTGTTAAATAATAAACGGTAAAATTAAGTTAGTTTCAAGTTATCTTCCTAACTTTTCGTTGGTTCTGCTATGCCAAATATAAATTCATAGTAAAACTTCGTCATCGTATCATCATTGTAGTGAACAATAAAAGAATAATGAATGAGTTACTAGCTCATCGAAGGTTGCATGTGGTTCACTGAGTCATAAAGTAAATATAAGTACCTACAAATGAGTGACCCCCACATTTTCTTCTACATATGGCAAAACAACGAGACGATTACAATCTTGTGCAATCTCATTCACAAAAATTTTACTGATGCAGTTTATTACTTTAACTTGAAGTTACTTTTATGGCTTACTGGAGTTCGTGCATCAATACTAATTAATTACCTACTTAGTTGTTTCTTTAATTTAAGAAATTGCGACGACTAGGTAAGTTTTTCCGCCTTTATTTAAAAACGTTGCTTAGAGTTAAGTAATGATTTTATAGCGACTGTTTAACCATACATTTTTGACGTTTTACGAGCAACGTTTATAAATAAAGCCCTTACTTATTTTAAAAAAACTATGTTTAATGATAATTCTTTTGTTCGTCCATGGTTTAATACGACCCAGGCATATTGAAGACGTTTTTTTTTTTAAAAAAAAACCCAAATCAAACGTTTATTTGCTAGAAATACAATGTTAACATCATTATCAATCGATGCAGAAAATAAATCAATATTCTAACTTCAGTTCCGTGGACAGGACAGTAGATCAGACAGTGAGAAACTCAAGTCGTTACTAAACATATCTAAGCAAGCAAGCATATAATAGGTAAGTAAGTATTAAGTAAGTAGGTACACCTGCACCCTAATTGCGTAATACAACACAATCACAATTTGTTTCGATTTGAAACAGATTGCTAATATTCATAAGTTGGAAAAAAAATCTGCTCATCAACGTAAATAACGCAATTAACGTGTTTGAACTGTCAAAATGAAACCAATTTGTCATAATCGTTCGAAAATAAGTTATGCAATTAGGGTACTGATATTTAAGTAGAGACCAACTACTTACACGCTAAACTTATGATTCATGAACAAATCATGTTGTCTAAGTACCTACATTACACCTCTTTACCAAGTTTACATAACCATTACCAAAATGTTAGTATCCAGCATAATGTTATTAACAATCCAGTATCACTCACTGCACTGTCGAAAATTATTAATTTATTTAATTATTATTTTTATTAAACTTTTTTTTCACTGTTATTTTTTATTTATAAAGGCTCGCCACAGCTAACACTTACGTCTGTTTCGTGTATTTTCTCGCGGTGAGATAACAGTCCGTGTCGCGTGTGGACTGACCTTATACTGTTGGATGCGCCTACGCCGCCGCCTGTAGATACGAACTTTTTATACAGATGTAAAATTTTGCATAATACTTAGGTGTGACGGAGTAGACAGCCGTTGAACCCGGCTATAGGAAAAAGTTGGTCCTGCTGGCTTAGTCGTCAGTTCTGGGCCCCCCTCATCGTCATCATCGTCATTCAGCTAAAGACGTCCTCTGCTGGACACTATGGAGTTTATTTATAAACGTTGCTTAAAGTTAAGTAATGATTAAGTAGCGACTGTTTATGATGAGGATGAGCTGGACTTCTTTAAGAAAGATTGGTCCTTGGAAGCTCTGGACAGAGAGAGGTGGAAAGAGGGTAGGGAGGCTTTTGCCCAGCAGTGGGACAATAATGGCTAAGAAAAAAAAAAGCGACTGTTTTACCATACATTTTTGACGTTTGAACGTCACTTAACTTTAAGCAACGTTTATAAATAAATCTCTAAAGGTCCCCTTAAACATCGCCTCAATGACCGAGAAATACCGAAAATGTAATCATCCTGCATCCCTCCCCGGCTTCTCTCTATGGCAATGGCGCCAGTTTAACCCTTCAATTTGTTGTTGACATGCATTTCAATGACGTCACACTAATTGAACAAAACAACGCACAGATGGCCAAGAAAAAAATCTGCGAACTTCCGGACAGCCTTCTGCATGTTAAATTATGACAAGTTCGCGCGTACCTAAACCAAATTACAACAATGAGCGATCAATGTGGACTCATTAATGAACTTAGGTACCACTTCCTTACTTGCACCCAGGGCCGTAGGCAGGAGGGGGAGGGTTGGGGGTTCAACCCCCCCCCCCCCCCAAATATGAGAAGACAGAATCTCAATCCAGAGATCAACCCCCCCCCCCCCCCCCCCCACCCCTAGGGTACCTTCGTACTGTAATACAGATCATTGTAATCTTTTTCGCAAGCGAACTTTATAATCTACAAAAGCAGTAAGAGTACGCTTAAACTAAATATTGTATTTTTATCGACTCTAACTTTGTTTTGAATGAATTCCAGCAACTTCAACGTTCTCTGGCAGAGTCTAACCTATCCCAGGCGGTGTGCTAAAATTTTCGAGCTCACTTCGCTCGCTCTTGCATCCTACATTTTCTTAATTATCAAACTTTTCTGCATAAGTCTGATAAATCCATAGATATAAGAATTTATGCATATATAGGATATAAAGAAAACTTAACTTATTTGAAGCGGAATGCTAAAAATGTCGAGCTCGCTTCGCTCGCTCTTGCATCCTATATTCTCCATAGCAATCCCATTATGCTAAAGTGGCCTACCCTGTTTTTGATCATGATTGCAAAGTGGCGGGAAGAGAAAAACAGGACTTGAAATTGATAGTGACTAAGCTCTTCATCAATTTGAATTATGTCTAAGATCGTAAAATCATTTCTTTTTAATGTTTTTCCAAATAAAGAACAAAAAATTCTGTTTTTAAAA
This sequence comes from Agrochola litura, assembly GCA_949152395.1. NCBI lineage: Eukaryota > Metazoa > Arthropoda > Insecta > Lepidoptera > Noctuidae > Agrochola > Agrochola litura. The sequence goes on from OX424511.1 coordinate 10,381,771, forward strand.
AAACAATAAATAATACTCTTTTTTATTTTGTACCTACTCTTTATTTGCCAGTTGATGGCAATAGGCTCGGCCCCATAGAAATATAAATCTATGCTCGGCCCCTATTACATGGGACTTAAACATAACAGGAGAAATGTGGGTGTACCTGCTACAGGGACACCTCTGCCCAACCCTTCGGGGAAACAAGGCGTGATGTTATGTCACTCTTTATTTACCCTCTCTGAAATCAGAAATACTTTATTCTTCTTAAAAAAGTTGGCAACCCTAACCCCCCCCAAATGAATTCCTGGCTACGGCCCTGCTTGCACCTATTGTTAGGAAACTACATAACTTCACGCCTGTATACTCCAAAAGGATATATTATAATAGGCAGGGGTGTATATTCTAGCAACAACATCGAAATTTGGAATTTTGGACCTATAGGCTACTATAGAGTATCTTAAAGTCCGATTATGCAATAGGGACGAACCTATTCGGTTGGCCATCCCTGCTATAGTGTATCTTAACGTCCCATTATGCAATAGGGGCGACCCCAATTCCTTTAACGGGTTGCTAGTTTGAATAAATGACTTTTGAATTTTGAATTTTGCTAATTGAATCCAGAAACCTCAGCAACTCCGCGCCTTTGATCACTAAACGGATTAAACCAAAGAGGCAGTTCTTCAGGCCGTCAAGGTCCTCTCCTAAAATGGCCCACGTAGTTTCAACAAAGATGACTGGTTTAATTTTGAGATCTCCAAACTAAGACTATCGTTGTCTTACTGACGTAAAAATAATTTAAAAGGTAACATTATTTATTATTATTCCCATCAAATACTATGTTTTACTGGGAATGGGAACAATAATTTTTCGACAGCATTTATGTTTTAGAAATTCAGAGAAAATATTTTAGGATTAAAAAAGTTTGTTGATCAAATAATTTTATTATAAGCTCATTGTTCTTATTTTTCAATGAACAGCTTGAGATCACATCTTTCAACAAACTTTTTTAATCCTTAAATATTTTCTCTGAATTTCTAAAACATAAATGCTGTCGAAAAATTATTGTTCCCATTCCCAGTAAAATATACATGTATAGTATCACTACAATAGATTTTAGGTCGATAACCCAATGTGTAGAAGTGGACTTTTTTGGGCTATTATGAATGAAATAATCAGAGCACATCGATCCATGTCTTTGTACCAAACTCCACGCCCTTTTTCGAGCCCAATTCTGATTCAAATGATAAAACTATGAAATGAATAATATATATCCAGCAAGCGGAACGTGGAATAAAATCAAGTTTTTATTTTAAATCTCGGTTGTTCCCAACGACTTTTCTTTCGCGCCATATTTGGTGCGCGCGAACTTCGACGGCCATGATCGTGAATGCTTCTAATCACCAGAGCAATGACGTCATTTCTACATTCTACTAACTTATTATGTACTTATTTATAAATATTTGTTTAGTAATGGTCACTGGACTAGGGTTTTCCTCTCCTCCACTCCTTATTTGTTATTTTTCTCATTTGAAATTTTTATGTAGTCTAGTAGGTACCTTTTTTTTTTTTTTTTTTTTTTTGGGTGGGAAATTATCAAATAACTTCTCCCGCTCTGGGTGGAGCGGGAGGGCGTGTCAGACTCTTACTGACTAAAACCCACCCGTGTTCCTTCGGTTGCCCTGTTGCCGGGGGCCACGATTTCCCCATCGGTTTTCTTCGAACCCCCGGCAGGCATTGGCCCTAACGGACCCCGTCAATTCTGCTGACATCTCTTTGAGGCGCGCGTGGAACACAACGCGCCGTCGACCCGGGCTTGGTCCTTATCGGACGGCGAGCTACCCATTGCTCACCGTCCGCAAGCCCGCGCCTACGGTGGCCGGAAATCGGCTCGCGATTCCCGCCCCGGGCGTCTCCTCCTGCGGCGGTCAGGGGCGTGAGGGCGCGAAATTTGCCTCTCCCTCACGCGTTCCGCCTCCTCCTTCGCGAGCATTACCGCTTCGCAGAAGGAGGTGACGGCCTGCCATTTCCTCTCGCTCCGTACCATGGCCTGAACCAGGGCCGGACGCGAGAGATCACCGCCGCCGATCGCCTCCACGAGGACACGGCGTTGCTCCGCCCAAGCCGGGCAGACCTCCACCGTATGCTCCACCGTGTCCTCAGGCCGATCCACACAATGGTGACACCCGGGTGTTTCCTCCCGCCTTATCCTGAACAGGTACCTCCCGAAGCACCCGTGTCCGGTGAGGACCTGCGTCAGGCGGAAGGTGAGGACGCCGTGACGCCTCTCAAGCCACTCCTCAAAGAGGGGTCTTATCGCCGCAATTGTGGCGTGCCCAGCGCGGGGTTGCGACAATCGCACCCTCCATGACGCCATGAGATCCCGCCGGAGCTCTGTCCGCTGTGCCGCGATTTCTTGCGGCATCGGAGTTAAGCCCCGGCGTTTCGCCTCCTCGCGCCACTCCCAGATGTGCGCGAGGACCTTTGCCTCCAGATCCCATGGCGGTAATCCGGCAAGGAGGCTCGCCGCCTCGCAGGAGACCGTGCGGTATCCTCGGGCCAGCCGGATGGCCATGACCCTCTGGGACGCGTTCAACCGGCGGGCTGGCCGCAGCCTCAATGAACGCGCCCACACCGGTGCCCCGTAAAGGGCCATGGACCGCACGATCCCCGCATAGAGCCTCCGGCAGGAGGCGTTTGGACCTCCCAGATTGGGCAGGAGCCGCTTCAAGGCAGCCCCGGCCCGGTCCAGTCTGGGAGCCAAACGTCGGAAATGTTCGACGAAATTCCACCGGCTGTCGAGGACGAGTCCCAGATACTTCATCGTCGACTCGACACCGATGTGAACCCCTCCCGCCATTACCTGGGAACCCGACGGTGACGCATTCCGAGGACCATGAAAACCCATGGCCTCAGACTTGTGCAGGGCCACCTCGAGTCCCAGCTGCCGGATCCTGTCAACGATTGTCGCAACCCCGCGTGTCGCTAAATCGGCCGCCGCCTGGTACGACCTCCCCTGCGCCAGGACTAGCGTGTCGTCAGCGTAACAAACGACGCTGACGCCGCTAGGGAGGTCGGCGCGCAGCACCCAGTCGTATCCGATGTCCCACAGATGCGGCCCCAGGACCGATCCCTGTGGGACACCGCACGACATCTCTTGCCGGTTCCACTCTCCTTGGTGACCGGGGTAGATGACGGCCCTGTCCGTCAGATAGGCCTCGACCACACGACAGAGGTAGGTCGGCATCCGGTGAAACCGGAGTGCCTCCCTGATGCAACTCCAGGGCAGGGTGTTGAAGGCATTGGCGATGTCTAGAGACACCGCCAAGACGACCCCACCCCGGGCCACAGCATCCCCCGTCGTGAGGGCCCGCACGCGCATGATGGCGTCCACCGTAGAGCGCCCCCTGCGGAAGCCGAACTGGCTCTCCGCCAGATCCGGCCCCACTCGCACCAGCTGCCCGACAAGGCGGTCCGCAATGACTCTTTCAAAGAGCTTGCCCACCTCATCGAGCAGCACAATGGGCCGATAAGCGGACGGAGAGTCCGCTGGGCGCCCCGGCTTCTTGATGAGGACCAGTTTCCCCGTCTTCCAACGAAGTGGGAACTGGCCCCTCTCCATGCATGCGCTTAGGAGCCCCCTTAGTCGAGGCCCGAGAGCCCCCATGGCCAGGACCCAGGCTTTTCCGGGTATGCCGTCGGGTCCTGGGGCGGTATTCTTCGCACTCATCTTGCGTACCGCCACTCTCATTTCTACCTCAGTCACCTCTGGAGCATCGTCGTCGTCGGTGTGGTCCGCATCGGGCACCGCAGAAGGCGGAGCCATGGGCGGAGGGGTATGATCCCCTCTGGAAGGGAACAGAGCGCTCACCACGTCCCCCACAAGCTGGGGCCGGAGACTCTGCGTCAGCGGGGGGGCCCATGGGCGGAGTTTCTCCCGCACCATTTTGTATGGGCGCCCCCACGGGTCCCTGTTGAGAGTCTCCAGCATCTCCTCTCGGGCCAGTGCCCTGGCCTGCAGGATCTCCGCTTGGAGGGCGGTCTTCGCCGCTCTGTACCCCTCGTACAACTCCGCCTGGATGGCTTCCGTATCCGGAGGGCGGATACGGAGCCTGCGGTGCCTGGCGTACCGGCGTCGCGCAGCTACGCACGCCCTGCGCAGAGCCTCCAGCTCTTGCGACCACCAGTACACCTGGCGCGAAGCACGTCTAGGATGGACCCGGGGCATTGCCATGTCACACACATTGGACATGGCCTCCCGGAACCACTCCGCCTCGTCGTTGATGTCGGCAGGCCTGTTCGGTGATGACACCCAGGCCTGCACGATCGAGGCTTCCAGGAGAAGCTCCCGGTCCAGCTGCTTCAGCGCCCACCGCGGACCACTCGGGGCCTGTCGGACCGGCGCACTCGAGGTCTGGGTGGAGACGTCAAACCGGATATACCGGTGATCGGAGTAGGTCTCCACCCCCTCCATGACGCGCCAGTCAATGACACGCGGTGACAGAGCGGGGCTGGCGAACGAAATATCCACCACCGATTCACCCCGCATCCGCACACACGTGGGGACAGAACCCCGGTTTAGGACGACCAGGCCTGTCTCCAGAGCCCAGTCCTCCACCATCCTACCCCGTGTGTCCGTATACCGGGAACCCCAAGCCAGATTTTTGGCATTGAAGTCCCCGAGTACGAGCACGGGGAGGGAACCAAACCCGACGACGACTACTCTTAACTCCGCAAGGGAGTTGTGGAACTCGGCAAGAGTTCGGTTCGGGGAGAAGTAGACACCCACAACGACAATCTCCCCGAACCGTGCTGCAACGCAACCCCGTCCTCTCTTGACCGACTCCAGGGACGGAGTACCGGCGGCGGCCGACGAAATGAGGGTCACTGAGCCGCTCAGGTCCTCCACCCAGTCATCCCTGGGCGGGACAAAGTACGGCTCAGCGACCACGGCGATGTTAATCGACCACTGCGCCATGCTCTGGAGCAACAGATCCTGAGCGGCGGCGCAGTGGTTGATGTTCGCCTGGAGGAGGCGTAATGGGGCCGTTACTGGCATTCCATGTCAGCCCCCTCCTCCCCTCGAGCCCCCTGCGAGGGCCCTGCTGCGGCGGCAACGGCGGCGGCGACAACGACGGTGGACGCGGCAGTGGCCACGGTGGAATTGGCAGTGACTGCGGCGGTGACGGCGGTGGTGGCGGAGCGCTTGCCCCTGCCTCTGGCCTCGGCGGGTGGAGCGCAGGCCCTGCTCCCAGCCCGGTGATCGGCCGGCTTGCCAGCCGCCGCACAAACGACACAGTGCGGCGTGGCGTTACACGAGCCGGCCTTGTGACCGGGCTGACCACAGCGGAAGCAGAGGTCGCTGCGGTCCACCTCCGAGGTGCATTTGGCCCCCACGTGGTGACCCACCTGGCAGCGGAAGCACCTCAGAGGTCTGGGCTCCAGCAATTTGACCTGCGCCGAAACCCAGCCCACCAAAAGCCTTTGGCCCTCCCCGGCTATCTTTTTGGCCACCGTCACGGGGCAGCTCACCCTAATGGCTTGCATCCCCGTGTGATCAGCATGGATGGTGCCTGCCTTGATCTGCTCGACAGAGCACCCTCCAGCCTTAGCGACGGCGGCCACCACCTTTGCCTCCGTCACGGAGTCGTCCAGGCCCTGGATGCGCAAGTCAGCGCACTTGGTGGGCCTGGAGACTCAGGCCTCGTCCACATTTAGGGCAGCCCGGAGCTTTTCGGCCAGAGCGTCAGCGGCCGGGCCACTGGCCGCACCAGGGACCTCCAGCATCCGGGCCCCGGTTGCGGTGATTTTGATCTTTATGCCCTTTTTTGCACCGATCTCCTCTAGGTCCATCACCTCGTCCACCGTCGCGAACACGTGCTGGTAGGACACGCCCCTTTTCTCCGCTTCCGGCTGCAGTGTGACCACCACAGCTGCGGACTTCGGGGCGCGGAGCCTAGCCGCGACGCTTCGCTCCTTGCGCCGCTGCCGCCTCGCTTTCCTTTTGGCCGCCCTTGCCGCCTTACCGGCCTGCTTCTTCTCCCCGGCTACTTGCCATCCGGCGTCGGCCGGAGGAGAAGATCTGGGAGGCGGAGGCGGAGGCGGCCGTTTTGCCGCCGCCCGGGCCGGAGCCCTCGCCATCAGGGCCGGGGTCTTCGCCGCCTGCGCAGCCGCTGCGCCTTTGGCCTGCCCCTGCCTGCCTTGGCCTGACTTGGCCGCGGCAGATGCAGCGGCAGCATACGACGCCACCGCCCTCCGCTGGTCTACTGCCGGCTGGCTCGCCGCTAGCGGGGGGCGCAGGACGATGGCCTCTAGGGCGGAGAACCTGCTCCGCAGGGCAGCCATCTCCTGCCGCACCAGGGCCAGAACCCGGTCCTCCGCAGGTACGGGCACGGGCACGGGCCCCTGCCCATGCCGCTCCCCTCCCTGCGGCACCTCCCGGGGGCCGGCTGCTCGCAGCCCAGCCAGGTCCGCTCGGAGCTTCTCGTTCTCCTTTCGGAGAAGCTCCATGGCGGAGTCTAGTAGGTACCTAATGTAATATTTTTTGATCACATGATCTCAGTAACACTTTAAGTGTTTTTAACCGACTTCCAAAAAGGAGGAGGTTATATGTTCGACGCGTATGTTTTTTTTTTTTTTTTTTTCTCCGTCATTTGTGGACCGATTTTGAAAATTATTTTTTTGTTTGAAAGGGTATGCTCCCAAATTGGTCCCATATAAATTTTATTAACTTTGCTTGAGTAGTTTTTGAGTTAGCTACATTTTTTTCCCCACTTAGTATGTAGATGATATGATAAGTTCCTGACACTGGTAGTAGGTAGTGGTATTCGAATGTGTGTGGGGTAGGTACCACAACTAAAAAGTGAAAAATAAAAACTTTTTGCAAAACAAACTACCGACTTCCAAAAAAAACACTACAAAGTGAAAAATAACTTTAATTTCGGAAGTCAGTGGCAAAAAATGAAAACACAAAACCCAAGACACCGACTTCCGAAATTAAAGTTATTTTTCACTTTGTAGTGTTTTTTTTGGAAGTCGGTAGTTTTTTTTTGTAAAAAGTTTTTATTTTTGTTTATAATTTTAGGTATGCTTTTTTTTTTGTTAGGAAATTACTCTCTTACTGACTAAAACCCACCCGTGTTCCTTCAGTTGTCATGTTGCCAGGGGCCACGGTATCCCTTTCGAACTTTTTCGCGACTCCGGTATAATTGTATACTAAGGTATCTTATTGCCCAGTGACTGGGTTGTGGAGGTCAGATAGGCAGTCGCTCCATGTAAAATACTGGTATTCATCTGCATCCGGTTAGACTGGAAGCCGACCCCAACGTATTGGGAAAAGGCTAGGCAGATTGACTAAGGTATTTTTTGCATGCGGAACGTAAAAGTAAGCAAAATATGTTAAACTATTTATATTTAAGACCTTTTATTTTAAATTATGTATCAAATTTTATGCACATAAAGAAATTGTTTGGCAAATTATTTATATTTAAGACCTTTTATTTTAAATTATGTATCAAAATGCACATAAATAAATTGTTTGGGACAAAGTTTGATTTGATCTTTCTAGTCAGCTTTATTTCAAAACGTATATAATCTTTGGATTACCCTGATATCCGCAATGTTTTCTTCTCAAAAGGTAAAATCCAAGAACTAACAAACACACCATAAAAGCATGGGTACTTAAATAATAATTTGTTTTTTCCTAAAACACCGTCACGCACGCGTATCTACCTATATTCGATACTGAGAATCAGTTTATGTAGTTAAGTATGTTGAAAAGAAACCAATGACAAATCCAAAAATCAATTTTCAAATCACGTCAATCCTACGTAAAGACGCCTAGTAACAAAATAAAAATATACTTAAAGTTCCAATAATGGCGAACCATAACAAACATTAAATAATAAAATCTTCTCAATTATCATCTATATCCTGATGATTCGGAAAACATAATAAGATTTAAATACCAACTTTTGCATATGTTTTTGGCAATGGACTAAACAGTCGTAGGTAACTGAGTCAGTTTCAGCCCACACGATGATATAATATTGTTTGGTTTTGCTCATACACCTGATCCTATGGGTTTTTTATCTGAAAATAGACTTGTAGGCCCTGTGGCCTATAAGTACATGACAATTATACATAATAGACCTCAAAAAACAGCAATTTGAGGTCAATCATGTCATATTTAAGGTAAACTTTTTATTAGCAATAGGACCGATGCATGCCTGGGTCAAAAAACCGAAATTCTAAGTATTTAGTCCATCAGTCACATAATAAATACCTAGTAGATTGTTTGCCAAGGGAACAAACAACTATTTTTAAGGCGAGAATGTTTCTTTGAATCTAGAGCTTAAAATAGTGTCACTATCCCTTTTTTTTTGGGTGGGAAATTATCAAATAACTTCTCCCGCTCTGGGCGGAGCGGGAGGGCGTGTCAGATGCTTACCGACTAAAACCCACCCGTGTTCCTACAGGTGCCAGGTTGCCGGGGGTCACGATATCCCTTTCGGACTTCTTCGCAACCCCGGCAGGCATCGGCCCTAGCGGACCCCGTCAGTTCTGCTGACATCTCTTTGAGGCGCGCGTGGAACACAACGCGCCATCGAACTGGGCCTGGTCCTTATCGGACGGCGAGCTACCCATTGCTCACCGTCCGCAAGCCCGCGCCTACGGTGGCCGGAAAACGGCCTGCGACTCCCAACGCCTAGGGCGTCTCCTGCGGCGGTTAGGGGCGTATGGGCCCGAACTTTGCCTCTCCCTCACGCGTTCCGCCTCCTCCTTCGCGATAATTACTGTTTCGCAGAAGGAGGTGACGGCCTCCCATGCCCTCTCGCTCCGGACCATGGCCTGGACCAGGGCCGGACGCGAGAGATCACCGCCGCCGATCGCCTCCACGAGGACACGGCGATGCTCCGCCCAAGCCGGGCAGACCTCCACCGTATGCTCCACCGTGTTGGCATCATCCCTATGGTTTGCACACAAGTCTGGCCTTTGTTATATCCATAAAAGGGCAACCGCGATTTCGCTTTTGAATGAGGTCTACGTTGGATCGAACGAGCACCCCAGAAGACGATTCATTTGAAAGTTGACGGTGGTGAAGATTTGAAGGTGATGAAAACAGACGCTGGCAGAAGTTCGATGGGCTTTGAAATACTCTTAGGTATCAGAATATGTTTGTAGTCTTTACGGTCTCTAACATTACTTGTTTTCCAGATACGCTAGATTTTATCGAGTGGAACTGTAGGCAGTAACTCAAATTAACATTAATAAAAACATTTTACTTTAAGCATAGTTCAAGGATATCTCCAATTCATCCTATTATTCTGATAAACGATCTGCAAATAAATTAATATAATAAACGACTTTATGTTACCATATAAAAGAAATGATTCTCATTAACACGGACCATCACGGATTGTATCATCCTACGTAAAAATTTACATATAAAATACCTAATCTATTACATCTGTAAAGGAATGGGAGCACTCCTTTTTTGGAGACCACAATACATCTATTGATTGCCATTTTTACTATAGTCCTTTTGTTCATTCAAGTACTTGCAAGTTATTCGTATTTAATTAACATATTTACCTATGTATGTGGGATTACGTATCATTACACAGTTTTCATTAATTATGCGGTAATGACATGACATATCCATATTAGCCATCCGCATTAGGACGGTGAGCAATGGGTAACTCGCCGTCCGATAAGTAACTGCGTAACTTATTTTCGTAAATGATTATGACTAATCTGTTTCATTTTGACAGTTCAACAATATTCATTGCGTTATTTACGTTGTTGAGCAGATTTTTTTTCCAACTATTAGCAATCTGTTTCAAATCGAAACAAATTGTGATTGATCGTGTATTACGCAATTAGGGTACTGGTCTGCACGCGTAGCATAACAACCATAGAAACGGGTTTTTTACGTAGATAAGCAATCAAAATCTGTCATTTTGTCTATTCCTCCGTCGACAAAACCCATTTCTATTGTGGTCGTGCTGGAGGTGTATATACAACCTTGCACAAAACGTTTGTGCATGCATGCGCAATTAGGGTACAGGCCCGAGTCGACGGCGCGTTGTGTTCCCTCGCGCCTCAGAGATGTCAGTACAACTGACGGGGTCCGCTAGGGCCGATGCCTGCTGGGATCGCGGGAAAGTCCGAAAGGGATACCGTGGCCCCTGGCAACATACAGGCAACTGAAGGAACACGGGTGGGTTTTAGTCAGTAAGAGTGTGACACGCTCTCCCGCTCCGCCCAGAGCGGGAGAAGTTATTTGATAATGTCCAACCAAAAAAAAAAGCATCCGCATTAGGTGTCTAGTAGGTACCTACATTAATAGCAATAATACATAAACTAAACAGTCAACAGTCTGATCATTGTTAAATTATTGATAAGCTAGCTTTTCCCCGCACCTTTGCCCGTGTGGAGGTCGGTAACGTAGGTACTCATCATTCTCCTCCTTTATCCCAATTTATTTGTGGTCGGCGCAATATGTCCATTTCTTCCATACTTCTCTATTTATCGTCGGTCATCTCGGTAGTCACCACCTTTCTAGCCATATCATATTTCACAAAGTCCATCACATCCATCCACATTTATGACTAGGTACCGATTTCCACACAATTTTTCAGTCACCGGTGCCACTTTCGCATTTCCTCTTTTGTACTCATTTCTTTCCATTCGCGTAACACCACACCTCCCTGTTAGCACTCTCATCTCAATTTCATTCAACCATTTTCTGGCCCAACCTTCTGAGTAACGTACTACTGGGATAAAAAAGTACCTATCCTCTGTCCTAATCCAGTACCTTAATTGCGTAATACACGATTAAATTTGTTTCGATTTGAAACAGATTGCTAATCCGTTGCTTCAAAAGTTGGAAAAAAAATCTGCTTAACAACGTAAATAACGCAATGAATGTTGTTGAACTGTCAAAATGAAACAAATTAGTCATAATCGTTTGTGAAAATAAGTTACGCCATTAGGGTACTGGTCAGTGGACCACAAATGCTCAGCACTGGCTGCCTTCATTGACATCGAGGGAGCCTTTGACAAAACCATGTTTAACAGTATAAACACGGCCCTCGACCGACACGGCATAGACTCGACCCTGAGTGGCTGGATCACCAACATGCTCAAATTGAGAGCTGTACAAGTCACAGTAAATGACACTACGAGAGCCATCGTTGCGAAGGGCTGCCCACAAGGGGGCGTCCTCTCGCCGCTGCTATGGAACCTGGTAGTAGACAGCCTCATCAAAACACTCAATGACAAAGGTTATTTCACCGTAGGCTACGCCGACGACATAACCATAATAATAAACGGGACACACGAAAACACCCTATGCAATCTCATGCGTCAAGCTCTGAAAATAGTAGAGGAATGGTGCAGCATGCACCAACTCTCAGTGAATCCTACAAAAACCGAACTGATTCTCTTCACAAAAAAGAGGAAATTGATGACACTACAGCTACCACGATTCTTTGGAATAACCCTAAGCCTCTCAACTGAAACCAAATACTTGGGCATCTTTTTGGACAAGCAGCTGAACTGGGCAAAACACACGAACTATGTCACAACTAAAGCCAGCATATCCCTGTGGCAGTGTAAGCGACTGCTTGGCAGGAATTGGGGGATTAGCCCCAAGGTCACCCACTGGTTATACACCACTGTCATTCGACCGCTTATCACATACGGCTCACTGGTCTGGTGGCCCAGGACAGACCTGAGTACAGCCCAAAGAGATCTCGAAAAACTGCAGCGATTTGCTTGTGTTGCAATCACTAGCAGTATGAGAACTACACCCACAGCCGCCCTACAAGCAATGCTTGGGCTGCCGCCTCTGCACCTCATTGTGCGGGAGGAGGCGGCTCTGGCCGCCTTTAGGCTGCATTTATCAGGAACTCTAAGCAGAGATTCTAGAATTAAGCACACACGCATAAAGGAAGATGTAATCAAACGTCAGCCAATGATGGCATCACCCTGCGACAAAGCCCCGAAATCACACCATTTTCAAAGGCACTACAACATAATACTTACAGAAGAACAGGACTACTCAGGCTCGGAAGAGCTGAGGGTTTACACTGACGGATCGAAGACCGACTCCGGTACCGGGGTCGGAGTCTTCTCATATGACCTCAACATTAAGATATCCCGACCGCTAGGAATGTTCAACACCGTCTATCAGGCGGAGTGTGTGGGCATCATACAGGCGGTCCACGCCATTGAAGCCAGGAGAGTTACGGACACTCGCATACGTATACTCTCTGACAGCGCCTCTGTTCTCCAATCTTTGAAGGAAAAATATATTACCTCGAAGTTAATACTAGAATGTCACAATGCACTAGAACAAGTAACGGTATCTAGTCGCAACACGGTGACGCTACAATGGATAAAAGGACACAGCGGTTCGCTAGGTAACGACGCAGCTGACGAACTTGCTAGAAGAGGTTCTGGCACGGCAGTCTATGGACC